>JAWNMD010000273.1:0-2453115 GCA_035044365.1 Drosophila neotestacea | reverse complement strand
TTCTGGAAAACTCTTGATTAATTGATTTACGATTTTTGTTTTGTTATGCTTTTAGTCAAAAAAGGTCTATAAAAGGTTTGATTTATATTTAGACTATTGATTACAGGGCCTATAGGAATAATCTGTTATACATCTTAAATTGTACGTTCGAAATAACAGTTATTTTTATTGTTAAATATCTTTAATCGCCCCAAAACTATTATAAGTTATTATAAATATATCACAGATATCAAAATACCAATCTTTTTATTAACGGGTCCGATAGTTAGTGTAACATGAACTCCAACCCTCTTTGAATAGCCACTTGTTCCCTCTTGAATACAGTTCAACAATTTTACCTGCTTTCGACTTCAATTGAAATCCTTTTCTTTACCTTTTTTCTTTGTTTGGTATTGGTGGCAGAGGGGAATCTGAAATTGGTATCAGCAGCGGGATCGGCATCGGACCCTGTCCGTCTACAAATGCTTGACTATTGAGTCATGCGCAATGGACCAAAAGAAAACGCACGTATGCAGCATATTAATTTACAGGGCCTCTTCTTGTTGTTGTTAGTGAACAAACAAGAAAACGGACAATAACAGCAACAGGCTTAAAGCCATAAATGTAAGAGCGAAAGAGTGAGAAGTGGCGCTGTGTGATAGAGACGGAGCACAACAGAACTGCGGAGTAGCGATCGTAGCTGTCACATAAATATGTGTTCGGATTCGGGTTTTGGAGAGTTCTCTGGGTGTCTGTCCCCGGATGAGTCATCGTTGTTTACATAGAAATTATGATACCTGCTGCATTTTTTATATGTATGCCTGTTGCTTTTCTACCTGTTCTCAAAATATCGTTAAATAGGCAAACGTCAACAGAACTTGTATAACACCTTGCCGCCGTTTCTTATCAGCAAAGTCATAAGTTGCATTGTTTACGCTCATCACACAACAATCAAAGCTACTGATTATAATCTAATGACTTGTGAGAATATGAAAGGTTTGTGGGTGCTATCAAATTTTAGTATGTATATTATATATTCAGCCTATGCCCTTAAGTAAATAATACATACTATGTATTATCTCAACAATTCATTAAACTTGTCAATGGGAGTGCAAATGTGTCAGTCAAGTTAAAGTAAGTAATTTGAAGATGATAGTGTTAACGTTAATTGAGCTTTGTACATGGTTTTATTGGACGTAAATATTATTATTAAAGGGATACATTTAACATGTTTTCTATAATTGTATTTGTCATAAAAATTCAACGTAAAGATTTAAATCATAACATGAATTGGAGCTCTCGAGCTTACATTTCACTACATAAAGATACAAGATACGAAAAAGAAAATAAAACGGATGCAATAACTAGTATCTTCTAGGTATAAAATTATAATTTGAATATTTGTCTGAATTATTTAAAAGCTACATATTATTATTCATCTCAAAATTCAATTATAGTTTACCGAATTTACCCAGATTACACTTAAATCCATTCCTCTTGCTTAAGACATAACTTCGGTAGTCCAGAGTAAATAAGTTGTATAAAACTTTTCCACTATATCACAAATACAATAAACTATGTGTTGGATATGCCAGAATTTGGTGGCATGTATGTTTAAGAAATTATTATACATTCTCCAATATCAATGGTAAGCATTTAGAAATTGCTTAGTGTGAATACTTTAAAGCCTTTCCTCAGTATCTGGAAGATATGCATTTTATATTATAATAGAGGAATTATTATTATATTTTGTGAACAGTGTAAAATAAATAGAGTGTATTGTATTTCTTAAATAAAATCAAAGGATTCCTTAACTTAAAAGAAAACATAAGGAGAGTTGAAGCTCGCAGAAGTCACAGTACATAGAAAGCTTCAAAGCTCTTGTAACAGTCAAGAGCTTTTACAATGGCTCGTGATCAGTAATACTTCGGCTTTAAATTCAGCCAACAACTTGAAAAAAAGCAACAACAGCGGCTTGCAAGTGTTGGTGGTGGTGTTGGCGGTTGCCGTTGGCTCTCTCTGGCCATGGGATGGCTCTCAATTGCGAGCTCTCTCACTCTCTTTGTCTCTCCCTCACACACACACACTTGCAGAGGCACATGCGCAGTTCAACCTGCGCTCCAAACTGGTTTTGAGGGAGGAAATTGGCCCGCTTGAGCGCTGTGGCTGTTGTTGGTACATACCAATTGCCGATGCTCTCGGCCAGACAGGCTGAGCGTGCGCCAGTTTTTTTTTGTTAGTTGATTTGTATCTACCTTTGGTGCGGACGGTTGGTCGGTCGGAACGTTATCTAAATCGCAACTAAAGGCAAACCAGTCTTTGTATTTGTTAAACTTTTGTTGAAATTCATTTAAAATTATCGCCAAATACACAATAAATGTAAGTGAATTCGTAAGAATTAAAATTCATATGCAAAACTTAATGAAAATTATGCAAAACTGCAGTGGAAAGTGCAAATAAAAATTTATTGATTTTCTTCAACCGAAGCAAACGAAGTAGAAGAAGAAGCAGCAGCAACAGCACAAAAGTATAAGCTGCGCTGTAAGGTTTCCAACTGAGTGTGAGAGACTGTGCGTGTATGTGAGACTGTGTATGTGCATGTGTGAGCATTGTGTTCGCGTGTGTTTGTGGCAAAATTTCATTGTAGTTGCTTGTTGTTGTTATGTTCTAGCTTTAGCCAAGTTAAAAGCACAGCACCAAAAAAAAAGCAAAAGGCGAAGCAGAAGAAGTGGAATACAAAAATACTGAGCAGCTCATATATACATACATATACAGATATAAATACATACATTTGTGCGTTTGTGTTTGTTCTTTTGTGCAATTTGCCATTTTAAGGCATATAAAAAAGCACTGATGCATTTGAAAGTGAAATGTGCGGTAATTGATAAATGGATATGTTCATACATATGTATAGTGTGTACATTGTGCTCTTGAAATTTGATAGACTGTCGCCATATCTTCTTCTTGCGTTTTTATCACGCGCTTCCGCGATGGCTCAAAGCTCTACTCCCTTCTCTCTTCTTCTTGCATGCGTTAGCGCTTTGCGTGGGTCGCTTGCCGGCGTCGACGTCGACGTCGGTGCCATCGACTGTTGTAATGTTTGCCGTTTGCGCTTTTCGCTTTTTGCGTTGACTCTCAAGCGTAACGGGATGTGGGGAGGGACTGACGCCAATGCGACTGAACATGCCTGCATCCCCCCAATGATAGCGCTCACCAGTGTTGCCCAAGTACTTGCGACAAAATAACAGAAAAAAGGATAAAATAAAAAAGTGACAGAAAACAAGATAAATGAGTTAATATTAACAGTAGAACTTTTTAAAAATAAATTTTTGTTTGAAAACTATTTACATATGCCTGCATCAAAATTAAGAAAACCAAATAATTTTATTTGTTTAAGGAAGTTAATATCAGCGCTTTATATATTTTGCTCAAATATGCACAAAGTTCGTTAATTTAGAAGTTGAAAAGCAGGATAGATTTTCGGGTAGAGGACACTTGACTTTCTTTCCGGCTAAACTTGTTTTAAAAAAAGACAAAACTATAAGAAAAAAGCTAAATTGGCAACACTGGTTCGCACACATACTTATGTATGTAACATACCGTTGTTTGCGCATCCTGCGATTTGACGTTTGACGTCGTTCGCCTGCTTATTGATTTTACGTACTTTCATTGATAAAAAGTTTATACGTGCATGCATACATACATTTGTATAGTATGTATGTGTTATAAAAAAATTTACGCATGTGAATATTTTCAGCTGTGGATTTAATTTTTGTATCGCGTTCTCCTTCACAGTCTGACCATAAAACCATCAACGTCACGCCCAGCATGTCGTAGGGCGTCATCAACTGTAGCCCAAAACAAAAGTAACGGACAATGCAACCATTTAGCGACAGTCTAAGCAAAAGTCGTGATGATTTGGTCAATGTCGCCGCTTCTAGGCAGCAGCAGCAACAATTGCACTACAGCAGGCGTAGACATCATGGCAGCAGTCCAAATTTATCGCTGGACCAAACCGATAATTTGCGTAGAAGGTAAGTTATCGATCAAGCTTTATCAAATTGTCATGGATTGTTATTGGTCAAGGTCATGGTTCCATAGGTAGCAAAGGGGGTGTGTAAATTCACACACAGTTTGTTTGTAAAAACTTTACCAAACTTGAGGGCTAAGTAGAAAACCCACTCTAAAAATAGCAGAGACTGTAACAATAATTATAATTCTCTGCTATTTTTAGAGTGGGTTTTCTACTTACTAATAATTATTAGTAAACAAAAACTTTGCTGGCGATTTTTATTATAAAAATCAATGTTAACTGAAATTTATACTGAAAAAAGAAACTGGTGTTTATTATTTCCAATACAAAACATTTAAAATAAATATTTTTTATTTCTATTTTATTGGATGAAAGTGTATATAAACAACAATTCCCTCTCAAGGCGTTCTCATGGCATTATATTTTGCCGCATCTGTATGTGGGTACATGTGTGTGTGTAATCTTTCGATAAAAAGTATTGAACACGTGCAAAATGCGAGTTGTGGTGAAATGATAAAGAGAATCGGGAACATTAAAGTTTCCTGATCAGGCACCTTTGAAAGTAGATACACACACACAGATATTCGCACTGTTTTACACACATACAGAAGCACACCTGCCAGTGCCGTAAACTGGTTTCAAAGCTAAGGCGGACCAGCCGCATGCTGGCTGCCCAATGCAAGCACTTCCCAAAGTTGGTCACTCTAAACAGCAACAAAACTTGATAACAATGAACGGTGGAATAGAGAGGAAGCGCAAGTGAGCGAGAGAGAGCGAGAGGGAGAGCGCGCAAAGCTGTGCTGATAATGTGAAACGAGCATTCGTTTTGGGGGCTATGCTCCAAAGCTTACGCTCGCAGTTTAGTCTGCGAAAATCAATCGTTTCTGCTGGTTGTCGCCGCGTGAGAGCGTGTCAATCAAATTGTGAGCCTGCCTTAATGTGTGTCTCTTTCTCCCTCTCGCTCTCTGTGTGTGTGTGTGTGCAGACAAAAATAAAAATAACGCTGCTTATCGTCAAATCAGTTGCTAACTTGTGTTTGTGTATATGGCGCAGTTTTAATACATTTTGTGCAAAAATTCATGAAATTATTACATACACTTTACGCTCCACCAACACACAAAACGAAAGTGTTACGCAGACGCTTCTTGGACGTGTAATTAACGCAGCACAGCAGCAGCAACAACACTTTACCACTTACCTTGACGTCATTTTTTTTTTCTGACGACAAAATAAAACGCCAAAAACGTATTGTTGTTCTTGTTGTTGCTGTTTTGTTGGTTGACTTTCGGTGGCTGGCTGTGCTTGGCACGAAGCGAATGAACGTATTTTGTTTTTGTTTTGTTTTTTTTTTTTTATCAAAAGTTGTTATTGTCGTTTATACAGTGCGTAAAAAACGTCTGGCGGCGGCGAGTGTAAAAATTTGCATTAATGCAGCAAACCGTTGTCGTTGTCGTATTAATGAATGAGTTTGTAAACAACAAAAAGCAAAAGTGTGCAAAGACCAAACAAAACTAATTGCAAAAACAAACACAATTAACCGTGAAAATTAGCGCAAAAGAAGCGAGAAATAATACATCATAATGGTTTATTATATACCAATGTTTGGCCGAACCGATCCACCGGATAAAATAATAACACAGGAAAAGAGGTAAACTAACAACAGGGGGCAGTTTTAATTATTTCCGGTTATCCTGTTTAAAATTATTATTAAATTAAGGAAAAACACTAAAACCAGGTATAGATTTATATTTATTGAACCCTTTTCTTTATATTATTTTTTCATTTATAAAACCCCTTTTTAACGGCTGGTTTTTGTTTCAAAGCAAAACTAATCTTTTTCCAACACTGCAACACATTATTGAGAAACTCAACACTGACTCACTCCAGAAAATACCGTTATGAATTGCACTTGCTGATCTTTGCAAAAATGAAAACGAAACTAGCCAAATTTCCGCGTTCTATGAACTGCACGTCACCACAACAGAAAGGTCAAAACGTGCTGCTGTAGCAATTAATTAATGCGTTTAAACTTCATAATTAAAAGGTTTTTGACATTAGTTGCGGCGTCGGCATTCGAGAAAGAACACAGCACCCCCACAAACGCAGGAAGTGCGAGCGGGATGACTATAGCTAACATGTGCTGGGAAAAAATCTGCACAATGCAATGTCAATGTGTAGGTGCCCAATCATATCTGTGTGTGTGTGTCGGTGTGTCTGTGTGTGCTTATCGTCGACAACAGGTGATTTTGCCTGTTCGCGCACGTCGATTCGACTTGACAGCCCGTCAGACTTTCTACGCCTTTGCTCTTGTTACTGTTATTGTTGTGATAAATGTTTCTTTTTTTCACCTGAAACTAAATAAATGTGTAGCTGTTAGGCTCTCAATTCATGCCCATGCGATTCTCTTTTCGCTCTCCCCTCTCTCTCTTTGTGAATGGTGTTTATTTATCTTATCGCGTGCAAAAATACAAATTCCAAGCAGAAACTTGAAAACGGCAGGAAAACACACATACAGACATATACATAATTACATGTACATAGGTGTGTATTTTATAACATGGATGTGTGTGAATTTAAGTGATCACTTGTGAAAAGAACTATTATCGTGATCACGCTTTGAATATTTATTTGCAGAGCTTTAGAGTTTGTTGTTCTTCAACGCTATCTATTATGTCTAAAAAAAAAAACCCCGAATAATTTAGATTATTGAACGGAATTGATTTATTATAAATAACTGTTCAACATATCTTTCAAGTCACTTGGGACTCATAACTCGACGTGCTTCTTTTATGAGATAATTAACCATAGAAGATTGAATATAAACAGGTTTATCTACAAAAGTTTCCATTCGATTAGAAATTAGAAGATCTAAGAACATAGCTTTAAAGTTAAAAGACTTTAGACCTCTGTATATCTTTTACTGAATACTATCTATTATTTCTAAAAATATGCACCCCCGAATATTTTAGATTATTCAACGGAATTGATTTATTATAAATTATCGTTAAGCATATCTCTCATGTCGCTTGGGACTCATAACTCAATGTTCTTCTTTTAAAATATAATCAGCAATAGAAGATCGAATATGAACAGGTTTTTTTTAGCTACAAAAGTTTCCATTCGATTAGAAATTAGAAGATCTAAGAACATAGCTAAAAAGTTGATAGACTAGTGAAGACGTCAATGGACAATGGAACTAATGTGACGTTGCATGTTTTGACAAACAGATAACAATGGGGATATCAATATCAAGATAAATGTAGACTATATAGTATTTCCATGTAAAATGTCGGAAGTAATTGATCACAAAGTTTGTTTGCCTAGCATAAATTATTTTACCAAGTTTGTATACGTTTGTAAATCGAGCTGAATTACATTGTGTATTTTACACAATAATGTAACAACTTAAATTTGTAATTTTTAAGTTTATTTTTTTGCTCAACTCCTTATCAGATAAATAAACACCTTCCTAACAAAGATGAGTTCATAATCTGTTGAACTTTGTACTTTATACTAACTACCCTAGAAAGATGACAGTTTTTTGAGCTGTAGGTATGGGCGATAAAAAAAATTGACTTATAAGAAACATACACTACTTTGGAAAGCTTTTGAATACGAAAAATGTAAATTTATTGCGTTTCCGTAAACAATAAAAGCTCGATTGAAATACCTGTTTGTAAATGAACCTATATTAGTTATAAGTACATCCTGACTTGAACCGTTTGGACAATTTTAGCATCCTGAAGGCCATACATTTTTTCAATTTGAATATGATTCATCTAAGATTATTCATTCTAAAAAGGATAAAGCTGGCAGTAGAGTAAATATTAAATGAATAAACCTTGATCAATTGGGAATTTAATTCTTTATTCAGTTAATTTGGTATGTTATCTAAATTGATTTTTTTTCCTTTGTATCTTTAGTATGGCCTGTCTGCAGGATGAATTCGGTCACCTAGGACTTGCCACAACAGATCTGCCCTTCAAATCAGCCGACATCGATTCATCTGCCCCACAGCACCACAACAACTATGCGGAGATCACGGACAGTAGTGCAGAGAATACGTGCCAACAACGCTGGCCACCACATGCCGGCGGCGGGGGATTGGCGAGTGCATTTGGACACCCGGACAAACCCATAGGCTGGATGTACGGTTTATTGGGTTGTATGAAGCCCGTGTTGTCCTTCATAGGCAAGGCTGGTGTAATTGAAGTGAAGAATCAACGCACCGAAGACTGGCAAATTCCATTCGAATCTATTACGGATTTGGAATGGTTGGGCAGTGGAGCCCAAGGTGCTGTCTTTAGTGGAAAACTGAAGAATGAAATTGTGGCCGTAAAGAAAGTGAAGGAACTGAAAGAAACGGACATTAAGCATTTGCGTAAGCTTGATCATGAGAACATTATCAAATTTAAGTGAGTAACAGAGATTATTTTACCTAATAAAACATTTGATTAACTGGAGACTTTTCTTTTTGCAGAGGCGTTTGTACACAATCGCCTGTGTTTTGTATCATCATGGAGTTCTGCCCGTATGGCCCGTTGCAGAACATATTGAAGGAGGAGCAGGTCATGTTGCCGTCCCGTTTGGTCTCTTGGGCCAAACAAATAGCGCTGGGCATGCAATATTTGCACTCCCACAAGATCATACACAGAGATCTGAAGAGTCCCAAGTGAGTACAAATTAATGAAAGACACCAGAAACTCCTGGAACTAAATTTATATATCTTTAATCCCTTAGCATACTGATTAGTACAAACGAAGTGGTGAAGATTAGCGACTTTGGCACGAGTCGCGAGTGGAATGAGATTAGCACTAAGATGAGCTTTGCGGGCACAGTTGCCTGGATGGCACCCGAGGTCATTCGGAATGAGCCCTGTTCCGAGAAGGTGGACATTTGGTCATATGGTGTGGTGCTCTGGGAAATGCTCACCTGTGAGATACCCTACAAGGATGTCGACTCATCGGCCATCATTTGGGGTGTGGGCAATAATTCGCTCAAGCTGCTTGTGCCCAGCACCTGTCCCGAAGGCTTCAAGCTCCTTGTCAAGCTCTGTTGGAAGAGCAAGCCACGCAACCGCCCCTCGTTCCGGCAGATACTCAGCCATCTGGACATTGCCGGACCAGAGTTGTTGCGCAAAACTGAAAAGCAATATTTTGAGACTCAAAAGTCATGGAAGGAGGAGGTGCGTTGCCATCTGAAGGAGATCACTCAGAACGGCACTAGCATACACAAATACGAGCAGGATTTGATTAAACGACGCACCGCCGAGTGGCGACATGCCCAGGACATTCGCATGGTCTACGAGGACAAGCTGCAGAAGACGAATCAATTGTTCTTCGAACTCAGCGAATGCATGACGCAGCTGCAGGAGAAGGAAAAGGAAATTGCCGAGTAAGTGAACATCATATTTAAACTCCTTAACTTCTTAGACTATAAAAATATTCAACTCCCAAGATCAGATCAATTATGTGACGAAAGTTATTAGACTAATTAAATTATAATTTAGTATACAAAACTTAACCTATCGATCGATGTATAACTTGATCTGATCTGATTATCGTAGGGAATCTTCCATTCCTCCTGTGCATATTGCTAGTCTTCTTTCGAACTGTCTTCCACAATTATATGCCAACGTAGATACTTCATTAACTAATTTATATTTCCATCAGACGGGAAAGGAAATTGCCCGGATCCGGCTACAAGCCAACTAGAAGATTGGGCAACACTCTCAGGAAAATGCAACATTATAGACGTCGACTGAATGCGCCACCAGCCCAACAAATTCAACAGCAATCCACAACACCAGATCCAGAGACTACGCCAGAGGTACTAAAGATATTTCAAACTTTTTCTTTATTTATAATAATCCAAGAAATACACAGACTAATCTTTAACAATTATCCCTTTCAGAGTCCCGTGAAATGTGTGCTGTATGCGCAGCTGGATGGCAACTGTCAGCCCAAATCCTACTGTGCTGTGGGCAGTGGCGTCATCATTGGCGGTAGCATGTCCAGCAAAAATAAAAAGACTTGGCGTCATCGACGCAATGGCTCGGGATCATTTGCAGCGCCACCTAAATACAGTCCGACTCGTGATCGTCGCTACCAGAGTGAGCCGGAGAATCGGAAAGTGCAGCTGGTGGAGAGGCAAACTCAAACCGATGCCATGGATGTCAGTGAGACGGATATTAGTCCTAGCGCTGAGCATCCGATTGATGTGCCGCCTCCCAATCATCGCCAGCTGCCATTGCAGTTGCAACGTGTCCAACAGTTGGCCGCCGTCATGGCATCCCAGGTCAAGGTTCAGACCAGCAACAGCAGCGTTCCAGCCAGCAACAATTCAGCAAACAATGCCGCTAGTCCATCGAATGGAAATTCGCTAAGCAATAGTGAACTGACTTATCAGGATGCTTGCTCCAGTCCGGATCAGCTCATTGATGATGTGATGAACAGTAATGAGCGTTTGGATATCGCCGACTGCTGCAGCGATAATGAAAATCTCGAGCGTTTGGGCCGCAAAGTCATTGAATTTATCAACGAGAATCGTCTGTCAATACAATCGAATGCCACGGAGAATGGCAACGGTGGAAGCGGAAGTGGAAGTGGAGGTGGAGGCAGTACACACACCTCAATGGCTCCAGAAATGCGTGATGTGGGTGTTAACAGCAGTCCCAGCCCAAGTCGTTGCAGCAGCACGCACAGCAGAAGGCAAAAGAATCCAACAAATGTGATTGTGAGCAATGCAAATGGAGAATCCTCGCAAGAGCATTTGGGTGAGGATAGCTGGTCAGATGAGGAAGGCGAGGAAACAGACTACAATTATGCACTACGCAGAAGAAGGTGAGTTTTAAAGAAAGTTTAAAGAAATAGTTTAGTTAATTAACTTTATTTCCATTGCAGCATTGGTCGTCTGCCCATTGGACGTGGTATGCGACCGAGACGCAGTTATAAGGCGCCAATGTCCCAAAAGATTGCCATACACAAACGGAATGTGGTCATTGTATCTGATGAGGAGAACACCTCTGAGTACAGTCACTCACCTTCGAGTCAACACTCGACGCTTGAAAGCAATACGGATGTGCCAGAGACATTGAAACAGACAGCACAACAACAAAAACAGCTGAAGCACAATAGCTCCAGCGAGGCAGACTCAAGTGACTCCAGCGAGGAGGAGGAGGAGCAGGATCGGGAGCAGAAGAACGAGGCCAAGCCGAAAGCAACAGCAGCTTCAGCGTTACCCATGGGCGCCATACGCAGCAGCGATATTATATCCATACCAACCTTTGAGGCTGATGGCGCCGTTAACATGGTTTAACCTAGTTACGCATAGCCCAAGTGGTAAAAAACTCCTACAACAATTAACCGAAAACAACTATCTCTATATACTCAAAAAACAAACAAAACAAAAACAAGAAAAACCCAAAACTATATGGTATTATCTGTGTCGTCATATGTCATATACTATGTATGTCCATTTCCGATCGTCTCTTTAGTTGTATGTATCTATAAGATATGATTCGAAACGTTGAGCGTTTCAGTTACCGTTAAACCATAGCCTCAATCGCAATTGCAATCGCAACCTCAACCCCAAAACTCAAACTTCATGTTCCATTTCATGGGTTAGGGGGCCATCTGTTCTATCTAACTATCCTAAATTTTCATGCATTTCCTAATTTGCAAATTTAGGTTTACGATTTTGTTTAATTCTATAAGCTGCCTTTGTAATATATTTAAAAAATGCCGTAACTGTACATTTAGTTTAGTCATTAAGTAGTTTTCAATATTAAGAGCTTAAATTGCAACACGCTCCCAACAAATACAAAAAGAAAAACAAACAAAATACAAAAAAAAATTCAATAGAATTGGCCTCAGGCAATACAAATAGGAAGAAAATAAGAGAAATACTTATTGTATGTGTAACGCAAAATAGTCAGGGATATTTTTTATAAAAAGGAAATTTGCTAAGAAATCGACAAGATTGTTTTTTAAAAGAAGCGCATTAGATTGTATAATTTTGTAGTTCGCATTGGGATAGCTCTGAATTATTTTGGAGTAATCCCATCCTGGTAAATGTACTTACTTTTTCGATATGCACAAAATTCAAAGCTTCAGTGCCTTAAAGCAAATATTTGAGAATCGACAAAATATAAATAATAAAAAAATCAAAACTGAATATCGAAAAATGAAAATCTAAAAAATGGCTGACCACGGCTCTGACGTGGAAATGTGCGCTTTTTACTCCCCCTAAAAAACTTTGGAACACTTGCTGTAGATACCACCAACAGTTTGTCCGATCTAGAATCATCCTTCTCGAAAGCGCACATAACGCTCCAAAAAAAAAAATAAACAAAACAAAACAAAAAGATATTACAAATTTAAAATACATATTTCTATATACACTCAATAATATATACACTATATATTTACACACTAGTTGGATGTTTAGCTATCGTAAGATGCGTCGCATGCAAAAATTTCTCTACATTATGTAAATGTATTCCATATTAAGTTTAAATTTAACGACTCATACGAATTAGCAGTAATAATAATAAAACAAAAACCAAAAAAGTAATAATACACACATCAATTTATTTGATTGGGTCAATTATATATGTATAAATATGGGTTTAATTCCTGATATTAGATTTGAAGATTCTTTAAAAAGTTATTGATAGATGTTCTTTGACACTTAAGGTTGCAGTTTTATTTATGTTAAAATTAAACTCATCATTTATCATTCATAAGATTTTTAAATTGAAGACTCCAAATTTCCTTTTTTCTTATATGAATAGTTGTAGAAGTTTACAAAATAATATAAAATAAGTTTTATAAAGTTCAAACAAAATGAAAAAGTACATGAAAAATGTTGCACTTAAATTTTTATTTCTTGTTCGATTAGATTAAAACTAGTATACATAGTAAACAGATTCAGATTTCAACGATTTTTCAGACCCATTTTTCCGTTCCACAGACTTTTTGTGATAATTTCAATTTCTAAGCTTCTTAATCTTTTGACGTCATAAGTTCCAATAAAATAGCTCCTGTTTAAGCCCAGTTTGCAGTCTTAAAGCAGAATAAAAGATTAAGTCAGTAAATATAGATTTTACTTATGCTAGGTTCACATTGTGCCGCAGACCCTCACGGGTGCACCTGGGCATTATAATCGGTACTTTAATTTTCGAATGCCCAAATTCACCCCTGACACTCTATGTCAAGCTCTTTGGCGCAATGTGAACCTAGTATTCTCTTCCAATAACAGAAAATTTGGACTACAAAACTGATGTGTATACCTATGTTCCACGTCCCATAAATTCCTCGAGCCGACGACGGGAATCTTCGAGAGTTGTATTAAGCATTTTTGTGGCTCGTGTCTCCCGGGAATCAATCATATAACATATCATTTGAATTTTAGTCTCGAACGGTAGCAGGCCTGCAGTGCCATACCTTAGATCCAAGTGCCGGAAGCGGTCAATGTTACAAGTGCAACCATCAAATAAATAATAACAATAGGATTTTTCACATTGGCTGGGATGCTTAAAGACCACATAGTTGCCCCAGGGCGTCATGGTTAGCACCCGATTGCTCACTTTTAAAGCGTGATTTAGTAAACGCTTCAAGCTCTCCATGGTGCCACTTTCGGAACCAACGACAGCCAAGTTGTGTGGATACTTTGTATAAATGGGATAGTTTATTTCTGGTGGTAATCTTGCAGATTGGAAGCTCGTCTGCGAGTGGTCAGTCTCACACTTCTTCTCATTCTTCTGATTGTTCAAGTTTTTTGTAAAATCAGATCTTTCTCCGATCCCTGTCTGACTATATCCGCTTGTTTTCTGTCGGAGAGCACTAAGGTTATCGGTTGCCTTTGCGGGCCATACCCCCTTTCTTCGAGTTGACACAAAGTTCGGAATGGGATTTGTCGGCTTTGTGGTTATATTTTGATCCTTGTCATTTTCGAGTTTGATCTTAGTCAAGCTTGGCTTTGGACACTTGGATTTCACTGGTGAATGTTTTGAAACTGTTTTCAAATTGATGACTGAACCTAACTTCTTACCAAGTGGAGACGTAGACCGACTAGATGATCGAGTTGAATTCTGTACAGTGTGAACCTTGGTATACATTGACTTCCTTAACTTAGTTTTAGACTTCATAAGGCCAACTTCCCCAATTTTCTTTCCATCCTTATCTTTATCGATAGCCAGCTTAAATTTGTTAACAACTAAAGATTCCTCTTCTGTCCCACTTGGTATTTCCGGTTCATAGTCACTGATGTCGGACAGAAGCTTCTCCAAGTCGTTAGGCTGCTCCGAAAATTCAATTGTTTCATTGAGTGACTTAACATCATAATTATCATCTACTGGCAATTTTGGGATATATCCCTGCGGACACTCGACTATATTCTTGATGTGCACCACGTGAACAGAGTAGGTGGATTGACGATTGGACTCCTTGAGCAGCTGATGAAACACACTGAGCATAGTAAGAAAATCTCGAAACATGCGCACTGTAGCCCATTTGGCACTCTGAGTTCCATTCTTGGTCTTCTGCGGAGTCGACACCGTGTGTCGATAGGGATCGAGTAAATAGTAAAAGTTTTCCTTTATCCATAAAGCATATGTCTGATTGTTAATCTGAAATAGAGCATTTCCATGGAACTGTAGGGTCTGTAGCAAGTCTTTTTCCAAGTTGTTATTCTGAAAGAAAGAGAAGATTACTCCAAAACTATTTCATCAATAACTTTTAATATTTTCAGCAAAAACGGAAAACCTAATTAGAATTATATAATAACATTACATTAGAAAGTTATAACAGAAAAGTTTCTCCAAGGAATAAAAGGAAAAACAGGAAAAACAAATAATTTAAGGCAGGTGTGTCTAGGCTCATCCTAACAGACTAGTTTTCCTTGAAATAAAAGGACACGCTTGTGTTGACCTAGCTTGTAACCCTCAAAATGTGTCAATTTAAAAAGAAAATATGTAAATGGGAATACCCTCTGCAAGGATAAAGAACAATTTCTATTAAGTCACTTACCACCTTTGAACTTATACCAGAATATATCCATTGTCCACTACACACTTTAAGGTCTAATTTTAGACTCACGACGAATTGTCCCAAATGCAGCTGTTTAGGAAAATTTTGCAGTTCCATAGACACATCATTCTCCACATTTGGGCCACAGAAATTACGATAAAATTCGGCACCATAGCAGATGAGACGATCAAACTTGCTTGTATTCCATGAGGCGGGATGTTCAATCTTGGAGGACAATATGGCAGCCACGCCCACAATAAGACTGCTACGATTACGCAGGATTGCATCGGGATTTAAGGAAAGATGTAAATGACTCGTGAGATAGGCATAATTCTGATCAATGACCTTATAGTCAACGGGGGTATGATTGGATTCGCGCAGAAACACACGTCCATCGGCAGTAACTAAGGTTACCACGGCTAGCTCTCGTATAGAGAACTTATCGCTTGGAGAGACGCCACTGAGATTGCTGATCAGATGGACCAAGTTGTTGAGTGTCTGGAGACAAATCAACATGGCTACTCCATTCTTGACGCTAACAAAATCTTCGCGACGACGACCATTGACATCCATCACAAAATAAACCCTTTGCCGGCGCCAGATTAAAAGATAACCCGCCTTATAGAGGAGCAGACAATAATGGGCAGTACGAAAGAAGCCCTGTAGCACCGACTTGAGATTACTTATAATGTGTGGCGCCCGATTTTCCATCGGTATCTTCTCTTCACCCAAATAAGGCGGGTTTAGCTCCAGTGTGAAACTATATCCTTCCAGTTTAAACTTGCGCTTTATGCACTTTTCTAAATTGTTGTTTATTTTCTGGTGCAGTGGTCCATCAGCGTGATCCTCCTCAGAGGAGGTTTGAAAAAAATCCTCCCCCTCTAGCAGCAACTTATCCATATTTTCGGACGTCCATTCCTCCTCGGGCAGTACATAGATTAAAGCAAAAGCTTTTAGATATATGGCAAAATCCTGGGCGAGTGTTAAGTCTTCTTTTTCAAGGCATTTACGGGGTCTTACAATTGGTGTCGTGGAGCAGGTTAATCCCACAGCAGATCCAATCGAATTGACTTCAGAATTTAAACGATTTGAGATTTTATTCCTTGATTTTTTTGCTTCTTTGCAAGTTTTAGTCACGGATTTCTTGAAAAAATCACCTTTTGTTGACTCTTTCAAATTTGAATAATACTCACAATTACCGTGTCCTAAATAGTTGCAACTGGGTAATGGATTGTTATTAAGTTAAGTTAAGATGATAGATACTTAAATTTCATAAACACCTGTAGTTCGTTTCTATTTTGCTGTAGATTGAACAATTCCTATTACATGGAGGCTTGCTGTTTCTGATATTCGGCATTTTTACAAATTTTTAAGAAATAACGATTAATTTGTATCTAGCTCTTTTTTTCTGTCGTATAAATCAAAAGATAAATTCTTTTTAATAAAGGCAGTCGATTTTAAAACTTTTTTCTATTTATCTGATAGATTTTGAATTGAAACGCAAAGCACATACAAACTGTCATATTTTTTTTCATGTTTATGAGTCATACTAAGATCATCAAAAAAAAACTACAAATTAATTAAATTTCTTTTTATAAATTATAATTAAGGCACATAAATCAAATTAAACTTTTTAGTATAATAATCCAAATATTCAAATCATCCTTGCGAATTTTCGTTGAGGTTGCTCCTATTTGAAGCATATTGTATTTTATGTAGTTATTTATGTATGTTGATTTTGATTATTACATTTAACATGTTTGCTTATTTTATGTTGAAAAGTAAGAATTAAATTAAACCTTAGAAGAAAAAAAACGACATAAATTTAAGCAAAGGCGCTCCCTTATATCGATCGACAAGTTATCGATCTGCTTGCATACGTAATCGATAAATCGGCAAATGCGCTGATAAATCCATAAATAATTGCAAATAGGCAAATTACAGAATACATTTAATTTATTTAACTGCGATGAGGTGTTTAAATTACATTTACTTAATTAACGGGCCAGGAGCTTTGTTTGGGCGGGGGGCACTTGCAAAGCTGGGCCACTCAGTGTGTATGTGTGTATGGTTTTTACAGTTAACCTGCAGCCGAATGCTATTCAACATTCCATGGCAAGTGAATTTGAGTTTTCATTGAGCGCTTTGACTCCATTCTCCATTGGCATTGCTAGACTGTTGTCATCCAAAGCCGCTTCATGTTGACCCGACGCCGTTGCCGATGACGTTGACGGTCCATCGTCATGCATCATCTGCATATCGTGTCCGTTCTCATGGCCATTGGTGTTTCCATTGCTGTGACCGTCATCCCAGTTGATCTTGAAGCGTGTGACACGCGGCTTGGTGGCCAAAATATTCCGTGTCAATTTGTCAAAGAGCGGTTTGGGTGGCGGATTTTCACGCATCTCCTGCTCAGCATAGTCATTGTTTACATAGTAGCCAACACGTACGAACTCCTGACCACGATAGGAGCAGGTTAATAGTACAATTGTTACACCAACTGCATCTGGTTCAGGTATTTTGCTAACATCTGGAGGATCGGCCTGAAAGACGAATATGTGACGACCTTCGGGGACTGGGCCAACGTAGATAGTGTCCAGCACTTGATCATAGTCCTCTGACTCAGCAGAGCCAACATAGATCATTTTCCACTCCAGATCTTCCTTCAGTTCCTCTATGCATTCGAATGTCAATTCGAATTGAAACGGATTGAAGAAACTGCTGGGGTTGTCCAACACTACAACATTGGTAATATGCACCTTAGCCATGACGACTGTACACGCAGGGACTTTTGAGACTTTTCTGGACAAAGATGACGCTATGCGGCGCGCTTTTTTCCGTTTTTTTCGTGCACACTTGAAATCGCACAAACAGTATAAACAAATACGACAAACGATATCAAACTTAATCGATGCCTGATTCAACTAAGGAGCGTACTACTTGTCTTATTAAACTGAACTGTTTTTGAAATTTTCAATTTCTTTTGTTAAACGCTTTATTTTGCTGCAAGTGAAATGAATTCTACGCAAATGACAAGCAGCAGCTGACAGGCTTTCCCGCCAATTCCAGCTGTCACTACACGTTCAGACAGTGTGATGACAGCACGCTGCGAAAGTCTGGCAACTCTAGAAATACCAACATTTTAAATTATCACATGGCGCGCAATGTAAAGAAAATAATTGTGTAATATAAAAAAGGGACTACGTTTAACACACCAAAATATTTATAAATTTGGTTTAGTAAAGGGGATCATTAAGCAAATGCTTGGTGTTTGTTATTATTAAGTGGTTTACTGATACTTCAATATTTTGTCGCCGCAGTGACAAATATTTAAAATACTAGTGGCAGATGTCACTATCGATAATTTTTTATTTATTGGAGCCAAGGCTGTCACGTTCTAAAATAGTTTTGGCGCCATCTTTCGTTTGTTAGCGCTGGACAAATTTCATGGCTCGCTAGTGTTGCCAGACTATCATAATTCAAGCGAGACCAGCTGATTAAAAAAAAACAAGCATATTAAAAATTAAGTTTATTTAGGGCGGCTGGATTTGTTGATAAAAAATATTAAACTTAAGTAAAAAATTATGATACATCTAACGGGACAAAACTATAATGCTCGCGATATAATTAAAAACATATTTTCCCCACTAATTGGCGTGCTGAGCAGCAACTTGGCCGATGAGATTTGTCACCGCAACAACTTGTCCTTCGTGGAGCTGCTGCAACCGTTTGCCAAGCTGCCCAATGATGGTGAGCAAACAAATTTACATTAAATATTAAATAAATGTATAAATCGAAGGGTTGGGTGCTTAAGGATGATGACAACCTTTTTGTTGAAACCGTGTATCATGGTAGTTCAATAGTTAGGGAGCGTTGGGCTGAATAGAGGGTGACTACGTCGCACAATTTGTATACTAAATGTTAAATTTAATACTTTTTCAATATATATTCTTTATGTCCAATAGCACACTTTCGGGATGTGTCAGGAACCAGTGTCTCCGTGCGAGGATTGCGTCTTAATTTCTGCGACGTGGACTGGCGTCCGCCACAAACTGTACTGGCAAGGAAGATGCTCAACGAATCCGTAATTAATGCACACAATGACAAAACTAAGGTGGCTTCTATTGGTAAGTGTTTACAAAGCCAGACCAGTTCCCTCTTATAAAGAATGTGCCTTATTTATACAGCCAACATCGATCTGGAGCTGCCCACGTCGGAGCCGTGGTTTGAGCAATGGCGAGAAACATTTCTGACTGTTCAGTTCCCAGCGGAACACGAGTTTACCCGTCATTTGTTAAGCTGTTTGTTGGTGCTGTCTAGCGCTGATCCGCAGATTGTTGAAACCGCCCAGAAGTTGACGCAACGTGTGCACCAAATGCAAAGTATAACGCCACAAAAGCTGCCCAAATGGTTTCAGCCAACGGATGTACTCAATAGCTATGTCGTGCTCCACGAAGCCAGTCAAGGTGATCTGTCCAAGGCACAGCAGGGCTTCGAGCTGCTAAAGTCCACATTTGGGGACAATAAATGTTTCCTGGTCTCGATCAACTCATTAGAGCCAAATGCCACCAGCGACATTCAGGACTTCTGGAAGTCCTACATTAAGCGACAGCCAAAAGCTGATACTGCAATGACAACCAGTGATCTTAGTGCTCCGAAATCACCACAAGAAGCGGTCTCGGTTATCAGCATGCCAGCGATGCAAATGTCACAGCTACTAGAAGGAGCAGCTGCCCAGGAGAATGATATCACCATGCTGCATCCACTTAGTCCCATGCAAGAAAGCGCTACGGAGGCAATTAACTCGAAATTCAGCATCAGTACTGAAAGCATTGCTTCACAGACAATCAATCCAAATGTCTGGGCTAACGAATTGGATGCAGATGCTCCACATGGCGGCTGTTTAGCTTCTCGTGATGTCGAGAACTTACGTCACTTTGTGCAAGACTATGCGGTGCGTGCTTTAATACCCTACATAGAGCATCTAGTGGCCATTCTCAGCGAGGGCGTTACCAACAAAAAGGGTGTCAGCAAATCTCTGTTGAGTGCCACAAAACGATGGTTTGTAACTAGCAAACCGGGTGCTGGAACCAACAATCAAAACGCAGTCATGTAAGTCTAGCAATATGTTTTGATAATGAATAATAACAAATAACATCTGTTTTTCATCAGCTATACGAGCGAATCTGCTGAGCTGCAAACACGCAAGCTGGGAGATCTTTACTTCATGTTTGGACACTACAATCTGGCCTTTCAGTCGTATCATCAGGCCAAGCGAGACTTTAATGCTGATTCAGCTTGGCAGTACTATGCAGGTGCCTTGGAAATGGCTGCCTTATCAGCTTTTATGCTGGGCACAGCGCATCGCAAGACCTACGACTACATGGAGGATGCTATCATGTGTTATTTAACTGTCTGCAAGTGAGTAAAATTATACTTTATTAACTTTATTCGATTAATGATCTTTAACTGACTTTTAGGCTGCAGCAATTTGCCACTCGGGCGACTCTTCTGAGCATGGAGTGCCTGAAGACAGCACGTCTTTATAGTGAGGTAGCTAAACAGCTCATACGCATGACAAGTGAGGAGTCGGATCTTCGTTCAGCCTTGTTGCTCGAACAGGCAGCATATTGTTTTCTGGTCACACATCCGCCAATGTATCGCAAGTATGCATTTCATATTGTGCTTGCTGGCAATCGCTATTCGAGGGCAGGACAACGCAAACACGCCTATCGCTGCTATCGTCAGGCATATCAGGTATTCCAGCAGCGTCAGTGGAGTCTTGCCGAGGATCACATTCAGTACACAGTGGCAAAACAAGCATATATGCTGAAGCAACTGGAAGAAGCAAGTCGCTCCTTTGCCCACTTGCTTCGTCCAGGTAGCTTACAAAACGCGCAGCAGCAGAGCAGCTTCCTCAAGGAATATATACTTACGCAAAATGTAAGTTTGTCTATCTGATAACAACAAGTAAGAAACTAAACTATAAGTTTATTTATTCCTTTACAGGAACTACTTAAACGAAGTCCTGAGCTGGGTCTATTGCCACACGCCTTGCCACAAGTGGTGCAATCTTCGGTACGCGTGCTGACACTTGTGCAGCCTCCCATCTCACAGCCCCCGCAAGTGCCAGCAAGCAATATAGACATCAAATCCAATTTAACGGCAGATGAAGCGATTTGGCACAAGATGGAGGAAATGCTGGTCATCACAGCCGCCTCCAATAAGCCTTTTGTGTTTAAGCCCTCGCGTTATTTGTATACCAAGCAACAGCCGGCAACAGAGTGTCCGCTAGCCGTGCAGGGAGAACCCATAGAGTTGGCAGTTACACTATCGAACAGTGTCCGGTGTCCCATTGCTTTGTCGGAGATTGATTTGCTCTGGAGATTAACTCTGGACAATGAGGAGGTGCTCTCTAATCTTTGTGTTTACGAACAATCTGCAGACAGTGCCAGCAAATTAGCTGTTAGTGCTGCCATTAAGACCAGCTGCCTGGCCAACTTGGAGATGGCAGAACAAGCTGAGCAACGTTTATATTTCAAGCTAACACCCAAGCTTACAGGACGTCTATCCATTTTGGGTGTTGTCTGTCGTGTGGCAGCCAAGGCGGATCCAGCATCTAGTTTAGTGGGTCTTTTGCAATTTGAGACGCAACGCATTAAGCCCAGCACGGCAAAACAATCTTCCCAAACGGTGCTGGACAGCAGGTTGAGCATAAAACTAGTGCCGCAGGTGCCCTCCTTATGCGTCAGCTTTAGTCCTGTGCCCACTGAGCTGCTGGCTGGAGAAATTGTGCCTGTTGCCATAACTCTGCGTAACTTGGGAATTGCGCCTATTGAAGAAATCTATCTTGGCTGCGACAATCCACGTTGTCTGACGCTTCTCGATCAGCAGCACACTGAAATGCCGCTTACCATACTGAGCTGTAAGTTAAGATGATCCTATTCCTATTTCTTGAGTTTATCTACATTTCTCTTTATAGCTCTACGAGATCTTTCGAATGACAAACTAGTAAAGGACAAGGAAATACGGCGTCAACGCGTTTTTCGCCTGTTGCAGCGTCCTGGACAGGCTGCCCTCGATGCCCAACAGGGACACACTATAGCCATGTGGTTGCAGGCGCCACATGTTGCTGGCACTTTTACTTTGCGTCTACTCTTCTATTATGCCTTACCAGCTGCTAATAATGCCCATATTAAGTATCGCCTGGTGCGTCACATTTGGCAAGTAGAGGTGCAAAGTTGCCTTCAAGCTGATGCCACCTGTGTGGTCAGCAATGCGGTCAGCCGGGAACTGGGCCTCGATGTTAGCCTACGAAATGTGCATGCTGCACAATCAACCGAAGTGTACATCAATACATTATCCCTGTACTCCAAGGATTATTCGCTAAAGCCAAACAATTTGTATAGTAAGTACCGCCAGAGTTTCCATAATGACAATTGCTTATACTAGTCTCTCTCTTCCTTTTCTGCAGTTATGAACAAAATGGAATTATGCCAGGGTCAATCTGGTAATCATTGCCTCAAGTCGGCCAAATGCTGCAGCTTTCAGTGTCGCATGCAGGAAAAAGATGATGAATTAGTTCAGGATAAGCCCACACTTAAATCTCTGCTGCAAACGCGTCTTTCACGCTTAGAGATAATGCCAGCACAGCAAATGGAGCAACATGCTCCACCTCTGCACGAACCGCACAGCTTTCTGGCCAACGAGGAAACGGTTTTCTTCAATACCAACATCGGCACGGAAGAGTTTAATGCTAGCGTTGCCAGCTATGTGCCACATGCCACTGTTGCACTCAACTGGACTGCTCTGGTCAGAAAGGATAGTGTGCAACGTATAGCAATTGGTTTGCACTTTATAAAACTCTATAATCTCTATGAAACGGGCAGTTGTCCAGCTGTTGGTGACACATTACTCAGGCGAAGACCATCAGCTGATGAGACACACAACAAGCGTGAGTTTCAGCTGCCTGAGGACGCTGGAAACGAAGCTGCCAGTGAGCCACTGGCCGACGATGATGTAGAAGACTTCTGGGAACCCAATGAGAATTATGTGGCCCAACGCTGCATTCTGGAAGATGAGAGCTTTGTCCTAACAGCCAGAGCTTAAAGTTACTAATTGTAATTATATTTTATTGAACTTGTGTCTAATTGTGTATTATTATTTAATTGTTAACTTCTGGGCGTTCCAAAAAAATCGTGTCTTTTGCATGTGATTAAACAGATCTACATAAGCTAATAATTTGACTGTTAATCTATGAATATATAACAAAAACAAAAAATTGGATTCAATGTGTAATGATTTCGATTTTCAAGGGATTAAACAGATCTATATAAGGTAAGATATTCTTATATAATGTCTTTAGACTTCTTTTTGTTAGTTTATTAGTTGATTGATTTAAAAATGATTTAATTATTAGCATCTGGGCATTCCAAAAATTGTCAAATCTACATAAAAGAATAAAATATACGCCCATATTTTTTAATTTCTAGATAAGGTCTCTGTTAATTAATTGAAAGATATGTTGGCTTCAAATGTGTAATGACGGTTAAATTTAAAAGATAGAATTTAACTAGATATGTGCCTTAATGCTTAATGATTTGTCTTTTTCATGTGATTAAACAAATCTGTAGACTTGTGTTTATTGTTAGTTTATTAGTTGATTGATTTAGAAATGAATTAATTGTACATTCTAATAAATTGCTTAAACTGGTAACATTAAAGTACTGTTAATTGCTTTTTGGTATATATGTATGTATTTTATATCTTAAGCTTTTGACTAGACGACGCGGTTTTTATTTTCTTTTCATGTGGATGTGGTGTGATGTGATGGCAGCACAACGTAAATATCTTGGTGGCAGGATATATATTAAATACACAATTATCTTTAAGAACGTTTCTTGCTCATGTAAACACGTCCACACATATACAAAACATGCGTACAGGCATAAATGTTGCCCATAGCGCTACCAAGCAAGGCTCCAATCACATTTGGTATGGGATAAACCTGCCAGTCCCGTCCCCAGTCTAGTGGGGCCACCACACTGCCAGCCCAGGCGCCAAGAATACCACCCAGAGCATTGTACTTGAACAGATGTAGAGCCGTATCCTCGCATTTGGTTATAAAATCCGGCTTTTCACAGAAACACACCTGCAAAGCCCCTCCGCCACCCAGTAGGAAAACTGTGGGTGAAACTGTCAGCAGTGTCATCAATAGCGACAACACAAATGTCTGCTCGTAGTTAGCGAGCACTGGAGCACCAAGAATGATGCAGATAAAGGCGTAGAGCAGTGTACACAGAAATTGCAATGTGAGGCCTCCCAACAATTCGCGTGGCGTAAAATATGACGCCTTTTTCTGACGCTGCTTCACTGTCAAAACTCCATCCTCAATACGTCCGTAGAATCTGGCCAGTATGACTTTAAGAAGTTCGCCAATAAAAACTATTGGCACGATCAGGGAATCCCAGAAGCTGCCAAGATGAGCCCAATTTCGGCGGTACTGCATGTAGGTCATGCATATCAGTATTGTGGCCAGGCTGATAGACACATGGAAGAGCTGATGCTTGGTCTTTTGTTGATCGAATCGCGACACCATATTGCCAACAAAAACTCGTACAAAATACAATTTAATTTATCTATTTACTACCGATTCGGTTTTAGTTGTGACGTTTCGTTCTGAATGAGTCTGACAACCAGTGCTGCCAACTTTTACGAAGAAAATAAAGCTGTTTGTGGCTAGAAGACATGCAGAAATAAAGCTGAATTTTTGAAATGAAATATCTTTATAGATATCAATGTATTTCTGTAACAAATTTTTTATTAATATATAAATTTGTCTATTTTGAAAAAATCGTCATTATATCGGGCCTATTATAGTCATCCAGTGTCTCAATTTAACGTAAGTTAGCAGAACTAGCTTTAAAATAGCTAAAGGGGCAAGAAAGCTTCATATGAAATTTATAGCTAAGACACTATCGATATTAAAAAATCAAATACTCGATACTGCCTGTATACTTTTGCCATCGATAAATCAAACTGGTACCCAGGCTGCCACTTTTCAAAACATTCCACGTTTAAACTTAACAGTCTCTGTTACTTCGCAGTATTTTAATTTTAAATACAAATGCATTTGAAAAATAAGATTAAATTAAATTAACCAATATAATTATAAATTAGATGAACTAAAGCGGATTCTTTTAATACATGTTTTGTCTTTGTATTCCCTCTGGGGGTCTAGTTCCATCGCACAATGTCTAAAAATCTAGGAAGTTGAGAAAAATTAGAGAAAATTCTACAAAATGTGCATGCAAAGTTTTAATTAAATCGGCTTGTTGCCCCTTTAAATATATCTTCATTGGCACAACTCGTTTTTGGAAAATACTCAAAAGTGGCGGCTCTCAGAGTTGTCATTTTAGTTTCACATGAGCGCTCCCCAACACTAGAACAATATATATAAATTTTACAGCACTTGAACAAAAAACGAAACAGAAAATTAAGTTGAAGCCAGATCGCGAGTTGGCAAGACGTGCGTGAAACGGGCGAGCAGTTTTAACAAACATTTATAAGTTTTACTAGTTTTATAAACAAATAAAGGGGTGCATGTTGTTTTAAAATACTGTGCAAAAATAGAAAACGTCATAAAAAGAAGGAGAGCAGAGTGCGACTCAAAAAGAAAAGCAAGGTGCCAAGAAAAGAAAAACCAGTTATGTATGCGGAGTCGGAGTTGTTTCCTTTTGTTGAGCAAAAAAATGAAACATTTTATGGCGAAAAAATGTTAAATGAAAGTGTTGTGTGATGAGTCTAAAGTGAGTGTTTTAACGCTTATTAATTATATGGGCACAACAACAAGCAGTTAACAACAACAATAAATGGCCAGCTTATGCCAGACAAGGTTAAATTTTCCATGACAACTTGAATCCAAAAAAAGAGACCCCTCCGTTTAGTTAAAACGACCAAAAGCCGATTTCCAGCGAATTTACTCAAAATATATGAAAAAACAAAGTAAGTACAAGTATATATACATACAATTGCATGTGCATACTAGCCTTAAAAAAACTCAGATATGTATGTGTGGGTTTTTGGCGTCGTCGCCTCTGCGTCTGTTGGCGTTTATGTGTGTGTGCAAAAGGCAGGTAGAAGAGCTACACACATAGTAGATAAATAAATAAGAGACTCAAGGGCAGCTAGAAATTATACGTGTGATTTGTTCTTGTGCGAAAAATAAATAGAGAAAAAGCGGACGCAACGATGTCTCTCCCGGGACAGGTGGTTTAGTTTTATTTTGTTTTGCTATTTTGCTGGCTAATTTTGGCTGGCCGTGGCCTATTGCCAATGCTAATTATAATATTAATTTCGTATTTTTGATTACTTATCTCTTCTACGTGCTATTTGCGCATTTTATGTAATTGCCGAATTAAAATCCTTTGAAGAGTGAAAAATCGATAAATCAGCGCCGCTGCAGCGGTTGGGATGCGTGGGCTTTGGAGCCCAGGACGTAATTGGGGTAGGAATACATATGCATGCATGTGTGTGTGTGTGTGTGTGTGTGTGTATGCTTTTATTTGTTTTCATGTAGTTGTGTGTGTAAGCCGCATAAAACAAATAAGCCGCTCATTTACAAAAACACTAACGTTTCCTATAGTATTTTTGGCGGCTCCTCTCTCGCACTCTCTCTCATTCAAATACATACAAAAATATGTAGATTCGTATGTATTTGTGTGTGTACGCATGCAGTTGAGTTGTTTGTAACATTTCGTGCATTTCCCCTTATGCATTTTGTGCAAATAAGAAAAATCAATAAAAACTGCTAACGCTAGAGAAGCTGTACAAACAGTGCCGAAAGCAAAAGTCAGCCTAACAAATATTTAAATGTATACATATGATATTAACCCAATTTCAATATGGCAGACAGATGTAGGGAGATTAAGAGAATATAAGAGAGAGGGAATGAAGGAGAGAGCAATGACTGCATGTTAGCGAATAAATTATATACAAACAAAAACAACAACTTAGATTTGTGACTCATGTTTAGCCTTTTTGTTAGGTAAAGTGTCTTGAAATGTTTAAATTTAAAATATTTATTCATCCAACTTTTCGCACACAAATTCTAATCAGAGTGGCGCCCACTGAACGTGTGGGCATTCCAATTGGCCAAAAGTCAAGTGGTTTTCGCAATGCGTCAGCTTTAAAAGCCGTTATAATGCATGATAATCCATATCGCTGCAGTTACCAACAAGAACAAACAGTAGCAGCAATTACAGAATTTTCTATGGCCCCGTTTTCCCCAATACAACAACAATAATACTACACACACTAGACGCTCATTTCTGGCATTTTCATCATTTGCGCTTATGATATCATTTTCGTTGATTGTTTCAATTTAAGTGCTGCGAAACAAATTCTACAGAAAGCATGTGTGAAAAATTACGCTGTTTATATCTATCTACTTGGACTTATCTTTAGTTGCCATTTTCTATTGAATTTCCGGCAATCGATCAGTTGTGTAGTTAACTGAGTATCGCATGCGATATTTGCCATTTGCGACATCATTAACAAGGCGACGCTTATCTATATAAGTATCTAAAAACCCGAAACGCATGCTTAAATTGTCAGACGCATGTATTTATTTACTTAGGTTCCGCTCAGACTATCTAATATTTGTATACATATGTATGTACATATGTTGGCGCCAGCGTATCATTTTTGGAAAGTTTCTGATATTTCTGCAGAATTTACTGTGAATGTTTACATTGAAGTAGGTAAAATTTGGAGATGCGCAATGTTTTGATTTGTTTGTCACTCACGCAATTGTCACGCGCTCATCTCAAATGCTGACCTAGAATTGCAGACCATCTCTTTCCCACTTATTTAATTGTCACGTTCATTGTTGGTAAACTGCGCTTCTGTGGCTGCCAAAGAAATGACGCCATATTGCGTGTCACACTCTCAATGAACTTTGTGTGAGTTTGAGTGTAAGTGTGAGTGAGTGAGTTGGTAAAGGGCAAGTGCGCCAACAGCTGACATTTGACAAAAGAAAATTGCACTCATAAAAGAGTTGACATATGTTTTACGGTTAGATTCCAATTTCTCCCCAGTACATGTTGTTAACTAGATTAATGACAAATGCAAAACACATGTACATGCCAAACAAATTGTTTAATCAAAATGAAAAAATTTCCCTCTTTTAATTGAAGAATTTACAGCTAAACAGACGTTTCTGTTTGTGTTTGTGTCTTTGTGGATTGTATTGTGTAGTATGTAAGCTCTGTCATATCAGCGTAACTTTAAGCCCCAGACTTGCGATATGTGTGATATTTTGAACTAAAAGAAAAACTGTTTAGCTTAGCGGCCGCTACTGTTTATGCATTAAAACTGTGATCAAAGAACTTGCAACAGAGGGCAATAACAAAATTACTAGTTAAACTGGCTTTAATAAAATGCTTTGATCTTAAAATATATTTGAGGTTGATATAAAAGAGAGACAGATAGGGAGAGAATATTTGTGAGAGAGATTAGCTTTTGATAGTATTTTGTTTGAATTTGAATCATTTGTTTGTTGTTGTTTGACTTTTATCTGTTTGTGTGAAAGTGAGTCAAATGAATTTGGACATACATATTGTGTGTGTGTGTGTGTTAATAAATATGTATGTATGTGTGTATGCGATGCGCCCTCTTTTGTTATGTTGTTGATTTCATTACTTTTTTCTGTCTTATCAGCGTTTTCCTCTCTTTTTATTTATTTTTGTTGTAGTCTGTCTCGGGGGCATGGCATGTACTTTTCCATTTATTCAAATAAAAAGTTTAATTTGATTATTTAAAGTTGTTGGCTTCTTGCTTTGTGCAACGAATTCGTTGTTCAATTTAATTGTTTACCCTTTTGCGTTGCTAATTAATGATTTTTAATTATTTTATCGCTTTATGGACATGGATATCGTGGCCCATTTAAAACCTAATTAGTTTAATGGCACACGTCGCAAATTAATTTGAAATATTTATTACATGTTGCACTCATACTCATCTTTACACAAACACACACAGCCACACACACAGATACTCATACTTACACACACGTGGCTTAATTGTTTACAGATTAGCTTCAGCTGTTAATGCTCCCAGGGTGTGTCCCACTGTGTTGCCAATTATACCTTTTTCCGGATAGATCTGTCTGTTTTTTAAAGTACCTTAAAAATAATTGAACATCTTTTGTAACTAATGCATTTACTAATAAGTCTATTGTACTTAAGTCAACAAAGTAAATTGTTATCAAGATATAAAATATCTTAACTACTCAATAATTATAGATAAACCTCAGTGCGTAATTCAAACATTAACGATGTCATATCGACGAAAATAACGTAACTTTATTTTTGTGGTTACTAGATTTCCACTTATTCTAATACTTTTCTGAGAAATTTCTTGGATATTTTTATTACATTGTGGTATCACATAAATAATATAAAAAAATTGTATTCTTGCGGTTAGGATTATTAAAAGTCAACACTTTTAAAATAATGCTATTGTCCTAATTTCATTTTTTTTTTTTTATAAATAGCTTATCCTTTTTTTACGACTTTTTTCTGATTGGCTTGTCATCTCTAGTGTCCCACTTGGCGGGTGTGAACAATTAGCTTAGCTAGTTAGAGGGAGGAGCATGTTTGTCAGTGTGGCCGGCCGCTTGGCAAAAGTGTCACGCAAACCTGGGCACACCTGCCTGGGCTTATGAGATATGGATGTCAGCTCATCACGTTCCAACGCCATTGCCTACTGATGCTAATCGGCTAAACTTGAGCTATTTTTGGGCACGCTTTGTCTATTTATTCACATTTTGTCTTGTGGCATGCGTAGGTCTAGCTTTTTATGGCTATGATTTATATTTGGCACATATGTTTGCTTCCAACAATTTGCCAAATTTGTTCACATTCCACGGAAGTTGTAAATATTTGGCGTTAATATGCGTGGGTATCTAATTCTCCCTTTTGATGATGATCTTGACTGTGGTCAGTTCGTCACCCAATCATCATAATCATCATTGTTATGGAACTTTATATGGACATAAACATGCGTGTATTCCCATTCCCATTCCCAATTGAACTCAATTGAGTGCTTCATTATGCAAGCCCATAAAACTGGCAGCCAACAATTTATCAATCATTCAAATCGGCAATTCGGAGCACATAAATCAAGCGAGAAAAACCAATTAGGCCAATCAAAACATGGACATATATTTATTTCTTTTTATCAGGACAATTTAGATACACTAAGAATTTAAATTGTAAAAAAAGTTATTTAAATACGGTTGAGAAATTGAAGAAGTCTTTAAATATACAATAGTTTTTAATAAATAGTTACAAGGCTATTAATATATAGACACTAACTTAACCATCTACTTTAGTAACTTTAATATACTCTATCCATGCATAATTTAATTTCAATTTATGTACTATCTTTTACGGATTGATGTGCATCAAATATGATTTATGAAGTCCCAATAAAGGCAATTCAAAAAACGGTTGCAATAGCAAAAAATACTACAACAATAGCTACTACAAATAACCTTCAACACCTCAAAATTTTGCGCAACGTCGAAATCAGCAATGTGATGAAAATCAATTTTCAATTTGCATGCGATTTTTTTCGAGTGTTTCTCGCGTGCAAAATTATGCAAATTAGACAAACAACAAAAATTGCCGGTGGCTGAAGACTTAACTGCAATGCCCAAAAAAGGCTAAGAGGCGAAAAACTGAAAATTATTCGTAGCACTTAAACATTTGTTTGGTTTTTTTTTGGTTGCACGAGTTTTGAAAGGTCTGAAGAAACCTTTATTTGCCCTTCACAGCGCTTCTTAAGCAAAGTAAAGTATGAACTACATGACGCAGCAGCTCTAAATAGACATACAGTATGTCAAATAATTATATGGACGTATTTTATTTAGCTAAAAATTCAGCTATTTGCTTATTTTTGTTGAGGTTGAACTGAAATAATGATAGCAAATTCATTTCTTTGTCAAAGCAATTACTTTACACACTGTAACAATGCTTCCTGAATTTCTAGAGCTAGAATAGCTAGGAATAGTGTGTTGCAAAATAGTTTTTAAATCTAACTACTTAACAGGTAAATTGGCAACACTGTACTGAATATTGTTGAATGAATGTATAGCCGATAAAGAGTGAGCAAATAGAGAGAGACAGAGAAACTAATCCTTATCCGCGAGTGCTTGAGTACGTGCTAATAAAGTTCTAAGAGCTTTTGCATATATTGAGTGCAACAACAGTGCAGACAATTGAAAGTTGTCATTCACAGTGATAAGCTTCAGTGTTGACCAACATTCAACACGAATTTACATTGTATACGTTTGTATGTAATTTGAACAAAGTTAAATTGATTGGTTTTGTATGCTACTTTTTATATGTCTGTATATGGCAACCAAATCGAATGACTTTTAAAAATAATTTAATAACCAACAGCTGACTAATCGCTTTTGAGGGCGAATTAAAATTCATTTGATTTACAGCAAGTTTACATGTTGCTTATAAATCAAAACAACATGAATGAACGTGCTTCGTGGCAATGTCCTAAAACTGATGTTGGCCCATCAATAAAATATCCACTCAATTAATCCATTTTAGCCGCAGCACGACAAAATATTCGCTACGCAGTGGGGCTTATAATACCGATGACGATGACGATTACAATGTCGATGTTGATGACGATGACTCTTTGGTCATTTACCTATCGGTCCAATAACCTCCCCTTTGGCCAAAACAAATCAAGATTAATTGTTTGTTGCTAAATTTTCATTACGGTTGTTGTTGTTGTTATTGTCATTGTTGTACATATCTCAGTGGGGTGTCGTTTGCCTGACTAACTTGGCCATAAATGTGTGTGTTGAGCATTAAGTTTTTCTTTTTATTTCTTGTGTGCCACTTTTGCATGTAGATGATTCACGCGACTTTTCTTTCCTCATTTCCTTGGTCATGTTCTTTGCTCCTAACTGTTCCATGTGTTGTCTTTATCTTGTGTATCGTGACTTTCTTTCTTTATTTTTCATTTTATTTCTTCTTCTCGCTTGCCCCATACATCAGTTTCAGTTTCGGCAAATTGGACATGGAAATTTGTCAACCTGGTTTTAATATGTGTGTGTTTTTGTGTTTGTGTGTCGATGTCGCTTCACACATCATTTTTTTGATTGTACAATTGTGGCGGCTTACAACATAATTTGCCAAATGTGATTAGCAAATTATATGGACATGGAGGCGGTTTTTGGAGTCAGTCAGTCGTCCGCCGTTCGCTTTCAATTCAACGCTTCGTTTAACTGAGGCAAATTGAAAGCTTGCCTTGCCACAATTACAGCTAAATTGAAAAGTATACAATTTGTAGGCAATAAAAATTGGACAGTGAGACGACGACTGAGCTCGCTCAGAGAAGTTCATTTACCTCTCTTAATATTTTTTTTGTTTTTAGTACACACTTATGCTCACACGTGTATCTGTGTGTGTGTGTGTGTGAGTATGGCTTATGCTCTGTGAGCTTTTGTAAACAGCTGCTGCTGCGGCTGTGGCTGCTGCTCTCTTTTCTCCTCTCTTCACATTCAGTATTCCCTTTGGGCGGCATTAGAACTGACATCGATGTCGTCATTGCGTGGGCGTTTGCGCTGTGCTTTGTGCTGCCTTTTTGAGTACTTGGCGCAGCAATTGTTGTTAAACAAATCTAACCATGTAATTATTCATTTGATGTATGTACATATGTAATTTACTTGCGTGTGGGCCGAATAAAAGAAATGCTGACGCTGCCAACTTAATGCAAGTGATTATTCGACTAATGTAAATAAATAGTTTACTAGTGATGTGAAGTTTTGTTCAGAATAAGTTCAAATTAACAGCTCATTAAAATGAACTACTGAACTTGACCAGCAAATTGAATTAATAATCCCAACTATAATAAATACCTTTTTATCGGGGACAGTGCTCGCTCATTATGACAACTTTCGTTTGCGCATAAATGACAACTTTAAATTATATGTATTTACTTGTGCATATCATTTGCAAAGCATATCATAGCTATTAAACAACATTTACGCAATTATAATAAATGTAGTCGCATTTTTTTGCGCAATAAAAGTTTATTAACATTTTGCACATTTGCCTAGCAACAACATCCATAGAAATAACAACAACGGTAGAGTCAGACGACCAACAACCGCAAGAGTTGGATTTATGTACGTAACGGTACCTGAGCATTCAGTGTTGAATAATGATGGCGCATAAAAAAAGGCAAAGATTAACAAAATGAACAAACAACGTTCGCTTTTTTCTTGTATTTTTATTTTTCATATGCAAATGCGATTGCCACGCCCACTGTCAGTTAACATTCAAAATTATAATAGCATTTCCTTGCGGCTTGTTGATGGCATTCATCAAACTGCAATATTCTCTGCATAAGGAAAAAGAGAGATGCAAAAGACGTAAAATAAAGTTTGAAACTCTCCAAACCCCTTAAGCACAAAGAGAGAGCCGGAAGAGCAGAATGAGAGAGGCTTAATGAGCTTTGTTTTTGTTTCGTCGTCGAAGCTTATCTGCGCACTTTGCATCTAAGGTGCATACACCAACAACAATTACAAACGAAACAAAAGCAAACGCCATAACTTTAATCATAAACAATGGAAAATTTACAATATGGAAAGTTGGAGCGAGGGTGCCGGCCTATCTATCTATCAATGTGCTTAAAGCGCTCCGCTCAGCAAAGCTCAACAACAATAACATTTAGAAAAGTATTATTATGTATAACAATAATAGCTTATGTATGTGTAACATTGGGTGTATGTGTGACTAACTGCCACTGCGCTCTAATAATTATTTATAATAATTACTTTTTCTGTGGCCTGCTGTTTAAACATTAATTTATTTTTTATGCCCTATTATCCCGAGGTATATAAGACTAGGTAGATGCTTCGAAATTGTTTAGTGAATTCATTAAAATAAAAAGTATGAAAAAAGTAAAGTTTGAATTGTTATGCATATTTAAGTCTAAAGCACCCCTAACATCCTCATCACACCCTTATTCTATAGAGTATTTTCATAGTTCGTATATAAGTATAGTTGGACTGCATTTTCGTCTGTTTCGTTTTGACATTCTTCGATTTTTTTGTTATATACAATACTCAATATTTTGGCTATCTCTGTCTAGCTCGCTATGTATCGCTTTTAATTAATCTTTTGCTTTGGCTTCTTTTTCTGCTCTTTAAAAAAAGCTTCTGTAGCGATCACAATCGTGCGCTGACCTTGAACATTGCTCAACACTCAAACATACACTCACACATATAACACTATATACATACCAGACCAATAATTTGATAGACGAATTCTGCATTTTAATCGAAAAAATGCACGCACTTTTCATGCCTAAAATGTAGTCTGCAAATTTCTTGGCACGTTTATTTATTTAACCCAGACAGTCAGATCTTTATAGCCATCTCATTTGCGTCGAACCTGACATTTAAATTTTAATGCAGCAGAGTGCACTTTACGCTCTACGTCTTTCATTTTGCGTTAGTTTTGTTTGGCTTTGTCGCCTTGGGGCCATAAATATTTCATTTTCGTTACAAAATGAAAAAAAAACATATAATTTTCGCCAGTTTCTTTTTACACATGCTGCGTCTGAATTTGCATATCAAGACTGAATTTTGTTTTTATTGCCAACGCGAATTTCCTCTTCTCCTTTGTATCCCTCTTCAAAGGCAGTTGTCGAATATTTTCTGCAGTTTGGCGCCTGCAGTCTCCACTCTGCAGTCTACACAGTGGAATGACATCAGCGGATATAACGGAGGGGAAGCTAAGCTTTCCGCCACCCAAAAGTTTTGCGTAACTAATTTAGTGCTCATTGGGTGTTTTAATGATTAATCGCGGAACAGAAAAGCACGTACTGAAAGCATCAACCAACAGTTGTTTGGAAATGCTATAAAAACGTAAATGTTTTATGTTTGTAATAAAAAGTGTAGAATTGTTGTTGTTGCTCGTTTTTTTTGTAGGCTCGCTATTTTGTGTAATCAACGTGCAATGAACTTTTTAACATACACACACACACATGCACAAATATATATCATGACAGCAACAAATTGAGGCAGGTTCTCGTCTGCTGCGACTGCGACGTCGACAGTGGCTGCTGTGTTAGGCCGTTTAATAATGTATGTATGTACATATGTATGTAGCTTTTGCCGTATCACACACTCATTGTACCGTATCAGCGACAGTTTTGTTTTTATTGTCAAAGACACTGGGCATAAAGTTTTATTTTTATTTTCCGCATATACAAATACAGGCTAATTTGCATAAAGTTTCACACGCCGGCACACACAGACACTCACACTCTTCAGCCCACAGCCCACAACCCACTCTCCATAGCAATGCACTTGCCCATCGGCACTCTCTCGCTCCCACACACTCTCACACCAGCTGAGTATCACTCTCCCACTCTCTTTTTGCTGGTGCTCTCTCGCACAGCTGCTGCTGTGGGGGCTCTGTTGGCGCTGCCGACGATTCCTCGAGCTTAGTGTGTTTTTAGCTTTACGTTCGCTCGGTCCGTCGACGCGTAATGGGATCGCGTCTATCGATTGTCGATTGTTTGAAATAACGTCGAGTTTAATAAATAATCTCGTTGCTGATTTATGCCACGCTTTGTTGGCTCTCTTTGATTGTTAGTTTCTAATTTGATTTTAGTTTGTAAGAAATTTCGCCGAATTGAGAAGACACGAAATCGAAACACGAGCCACAGCGAATTTTGATTAACAGTCTATCATTTGCTATATTGTTTCTTTTTTCCATTTTTTGGGTCGACTACGGAATTTAATCAGTAATAATATGGCATTGTTGTTCTCAATATTTTAGTCGAAATTCAATTAAATTCAAAAGCCATTGACAAAGTTTTGTATAAACTTCCGCAACAACTTGTATGGTTAAACAATTGAAATAAACAATAACAAAGGCGGATTGATATACATATAGTTTTTTTTGTGTAATAAATGCAAAAATGCTGTGTAATTAACTGAGCGTGGGCAGCACACGCATTTTAACTATGCATATTAATGTATGTCTGTGTGAACAAATTCCAACTTGAAACTAAAGCAATAACAATAATACATACAATCCACACAAATAAATACGATCCACATTCCACACAGCTGTGTGCAATGATTTAACAGTTGACTTGAGATTTGAATATTGTTTGGTTACGTCTCCGTCTCATTTGACTTCAAGGGCCTCCACATTTTGACGCCTGATTGAGTTACAAGTGTTCCCTCGTCTTCTTCTACCCTCGTCATGGTATATCAGAGCGAGGGTTAACTTGAAATTATCTATAATTGTTCATAAATCGTGTGGAGCATTCATATTTGCCGTAAACCAAAAAATTCCTTAATTAGCATGCCATGTATGACACTTTTTAACATTATGTCACACCACAAAATTTTATTGATGATCGAATAATAATTTTGTGCATCTTTTGTTTTAACGAACTCATTCCCAAGAGCTGAAAATCGGTTCACTTTGAATACTAATTTGACTTACTGTGAGATTTTTACCAAATTGGGAATTTAATGTATTCAATGATTAATGATTTGCGGGTTAGGTCTAACTAATTTTGTTGACAGCCAAAGAATCTGAAACTGTGGAACATGTTTCGAAATATTCGTTATTAAGTTCTTAAAATATCATAAAACTGTCATATAAACTTAAGATAAGACAAGAAATTTGTTATACAATATTTAATATCTGTTTGTTCCGGAACTGAATAGATAAATCTTGTATTTATAACTCTGGGACGCTAGATCATATTTGGAAATTATAAAGAAAGCACATTAAAGCTTTCAATGATAAACTCGAGTAAATAACTGCTGACAATTTCATCAACATGTGTATGTATTTATTTTTAATATTTACTATTTACAATATTTACAATTAAGTCTTATCTAGTTAATATCATATTTATCTTGATAACTTGCGTTACTTTTGTATGGCACCTCGCATTGCACAGCTGGGGAGAAGATGTTGTTCGCTTAACATATTTAATTATGAATTACACAAAGTTTCCCATCACTTTTTGCAATTGTTCATGTTGTTTGTTTAATTAAAAAGGTCTTTGTCTCGATGTCTTTTTGTTGGGTTGTCAAAGGTCAAACTAAAGTCAATGCCAGGGGTCGAGATGCGTTAATAAACGCGTCATTGCATTGCGATGTAAAAATTGTATACACTCCATAATATTCGTATAAGTTCATAAATTTTTATTTAATTATCATTTTGAGCTTGTTCCGCCTGATTGAGTTGAAGCTGCCAAGCCGCTAACTTTGCAGTTAATTTTTAAAAAATACATATACAGATATATGTATATTTTTGATTTATTACCGAGCACGTTTTTTGGGTCTGTTGTTATTGTTGGTTGGTTGGTAGCCTCAGTCCCAGATCTCAGGGTCACTTAGTTTGTTGTTGAGTTGTCTTCACATCGTTTGTAGTTTAGTTCTAAATTCAAAACTCACATGCGAGATCCTAATCCGCATCAACATTCGCGTGTCACAAGGTTCTAAAGTCCACCCAAAACAATCAACACCCAAAAGTCTCCTCCTCATTCTCAATCTCTTAGCTGGTTGTAAAAATCAGGGTTCATTTCTGACCTCGTCGTAAATGCTTTGCAGTTACAAATTGGCCAATGAAGACCCACGTTGCCTACTTGCCACCAGTTTGTGGCCAGTTTACAACAACGCCTCAATTGGTTTCTTGGTTTCTGGGCCAACAGACGAAAGTGAATTTCTAGTTTGGCTCCGACAGCACGAAAGCCATCAAATTTCTTGACTGCTTTTGCTTTCCCTTACTCCTCCCCTTATATATCTTTATTCTTTCTTTTTTTGGCAAGGCATTTGTCAGTGCAACTTGCAGTCCATAAAACGTCAGCACTTTCGATATTATAAATAAAGTACAAGTACTATATAAGCCAGGCACTTGACTTTAATAGTTTTCTTCAAGGGGTACTTAAGAGTATTGTCTAGTTAACACAGTTTTCATCTCAAAGGAGTAGCTTTTTACTAAATCGCTAAAACACGTATCAGTTCTTTTTTCTTAAAATAACAACTTTTTATTAAATCTAATAACTTTTCTATAGTTTGCTGTTCCTCAAATATAAAATGTTTTTATAGTTTAGTTTAATTTTCATATTTCCTTAATTTATAGTTACAACTCTGTTGTAGTTCTCTATTCCTAAAATATTTCAACTATTTTAAATTTATATAGCAAAAAGGCAAACTTAAATAATGCATGTTTTTAAAGATGATAGGATTAAGTTAACAAATGTGCGTATATTAATTTTCTATTTAATTTTTACTAGCATTTTTTAGTTTTCTATTCCTAAAATTTGTCAACTATTTTATAGCTATTAGCCCAACTTAGTTACCTTAATTTTCAAGTCGTAAAAATTAATTTCAAATAATTATTATGATTACCTTAAACAATAGTAATAATTATTTTCATATGCTAGTGTTTATTTGTCAATAATGAAAATCCTACACGCTCGATGAAAGCACTTCCATAATTTCCTATAATTCGCATTTGGTTAAATGAATACTATATGGAATCTATACAGCTTTAATGCATTATAGTATGTATATATCGAAGTATAGTTATATGTATATTATGCATACGTTATTAAACAAAGGTCGTGTGTGGAATGAGTAATGCGGTGCTAGAACGAGAATCCAGACAAAGTCAGACGGGTAATAAATAGAGAGACAGCAGACGGACGAATCAAAGATTATAAACAATCGATAAAACAATCAATGAGACGCAAGATTTGAATTTGCTGCCAAATATGGGCGTAACAAGTTGACGCGACTACAAAATCGATGACGACGACCATCATCAACAACAACAACAACATCAACAATATAAACATGTAAATTTAGATTGTATAAGTTTGAAAATGTTGTAAATAAGTGTGTGGCGATTAAAGACTGAATAACAATACCCCTCAGGAAGTGCTGTGGGATGATTTGATCTGAAGTTTAAAGTCAAAACATGAAACAGTTAATTGCAAGCGAAAGTTGAGTACCCTAAAGAATGATGGCTAAAAAACCTCTCTATCTAAACAGCAGCTGTGTTTGTGTGTTCAATTTATGATATTAAACATAAGTTCGCCTCATTGTCAGACGTGAAACGTGTGTTGAATGTCAAAAAAAGCAAAATCTTAAATAATATACGATTCAACGATCTGCGAATCTGTTGAACCACCTAAAAACCAGTCGAAACAACGTCGAATGAAAGGGGGAAACATGTTTCCTGTAGATAGCGAAATACTTGTAGATAGAGAGATATACACAAGGAGAGAGAAAGAGGGGAGATGGTGTGAAAGAGGATAAGGAGTGACAAAATGATGGGGTTTATTAATGCGGCTACATTGTTGCCAGCGTTGATAGATAGGTAAAAGTAGAAAGAAATATTATACATATGTATACATTGTAATAATAATAATCATAATGGGCCTCTCTGTATTTATAGCGAATTAAAAAAAAAGACAAGAAAGAAAAAAGAAATATAAAAAATATGCCTCGTGTGGTCGCGCGATGAGTTTGCAAATTGTCAAAGTAGCTGCGAGTTGAGATCGAGGCTCGAAGCTCGAGGCTCTGTCCAGTCCCGCCTCCAGTTTCTCCTGACAACGGCGACAACTTAAAACGACGCCTAAACACAACGAACACACACACACACACAGCACTAACACACACACCATACACACAACATACACATCATACAAATTGCTGTACAAATTGAGTACCAATTGCGCCTCGAGGCGTGTCTAGTTAGAGATGTGCGTCTTGTAACAGTCACAAAAGAATAAATCATGAATATCTTAAAAAACTATTAATGATGTAGCATTGTTTATTATGTGTAAAGTTCCCAGTTTAATTAATTTAAATACATGAGAATAGAATGTAACATTTTAGTAATTTTAAAGTTCAACTCGAGATCTATTTATAGAGTGTGGATTGAAAAAACATAGTTTATAATCGATTACAAGAGAAAACTATTTGATGGTAGATTAAAATATAAATACGTTTGATGGATTGGTAACAAAAGTAATTTTTTGTAATTTTTAAGTTCATTGTTAAACGAAACTCAGATCTATTTATAGAGGTTTAAGTGGAGAAACATAGTTTAGATTTTATAATCGATTACAAGAAAAAAAACTATTTTTATAGTAATAATTTGAAATATAAATAATAAAATGTTTATTGCTTATTATTTCACTTTTAAATGATTTAAATACATGGTAACAAAAGTAAATTCTAGTAATTTTAAAGTTCATTGTTAATCAAAACTTGAATTCTATTTATAGAGCGCAAATTATTCGCTATTTAAAATATGTGTTAATATTTACAAATTTTGCATTGTTTACTGTGTGAATCTCTAAACTTAATTCATTTAATTACATGGGAATAAAATTCGCTAGTTTGTTATACTAAAAATGATTGTATACCGAAGTTCCAAATCTACTTATTTATATTCAACATTATCAATATATTTAACTTTAAATAATATCCTGAATATTTTACAAAATATATATTTGAATTAATGATGAAGCAATGTTTTGAAAATCTACTTATAAAGCGGAAAATGAAGAAATCTTAATATTTAAATAATATAATATACATATTATGTATTTGTATATACATCATGACTTTGTTATTAACAAATTGTTGATTACTTGGAAACTAACTGCGAAATATTTGCCTTATATGGCAATTCGTGCGGTTGGCGGATTCTAAAAGTTTAACGACTGCAAAAATATAAAAAATAAAATACATCAAAATTGATTTGGATGCAAGTAATTCAGTTGCTGACCGAACGTGCAATTATCGAGTTACAAATGAATATGTTTTTTTATTCGTTTCGCATTCGTTGTTTTTTTATTTTTCTGCTGATTATGGTGTTGGTATTTTGTTGACTTTGCAGTTGTTGTTGTTGTTGTTATTGTTGTTGTTGTGTCTGTTCTCTTAACATGCATATCGTGCTATAAGTCATAAATTACATAATTGCAGCTCGTTTATCTCTTTGATATTGCAACTGCTGTCTGATTGTTGTTGTTGTCTTTGTTCTTGTTGCAATATCTGCGATCTGTGACCTATGTTTCGGTTCGGGCTTGTTAACTTGCTTGGGTTGAATGTACCCATAAATCTAGGGTATCTTTTTTTAAAGCTGATAACAGCTGCTCCTTTATTTTTAACTCACAGGTTGAAATATTGAGTTACAGGATGTATTTGTGCAATTGTAAACAATTTAAGATTTGTATACTTAGTTATATAGACTAAATAAATTTATAATTCAAAGATAGTTTTGTGTCTTTTGGGTATTATAATATATTTTTTACCTTTATCTCAACAAACTATCTTGTACTGAGAATAAGTTCTTAGACTCTTTACAAAAAATCTGTCATCTCTTTTCTCGTCAACCTCTTAAACTCAGAGTATCATCTTTCAATATCTTTTTTTATATTTGTATTTAAATTGTAAGATTTGTTTTACTTTAATGACTGCAATATCATTTAACAAATTGTAACATGAAACCAATCGATCTTTTTCGAATACCTTTTTTATAGCTTCTATATATGTTTCTTTGTTATTATAAATTGTTGTTGTCTTGCTGTTGATCGTGGACACGATTTGCATGATTAACTCTTTAGATTCCTTTATAAAGAACGTATTAATTTTCATGTTTAGCGCTTTACTGCGATTTTCTGCTTAAACGTCAATGTCGCGCCTTTGTATGCAAATTTTCTCTAGAAATATTACCATTTACTTTGACATCAACTTATATACATAATGTAATTAATAATGGGGTAGGATTTAGTCACACAGTCTGGGAAATAAACTTAAGTGCTGGCTCTGTGACTTTGATAAGTTCAGGTTACCAGACATTCTGTTAGAAGCATTTTTTCTTATTATTCAAATTTCAATGAACTGCGTTAATATTTATAAAATGTCTGGTTGGGATGGAAGGGAGTATATCGAATATGTTTATATAATATGCATGATTATAAGTACAACAATTTTGCAATGTTTTCAAGGTGTCAGAACTCTCGGAACTGTGTACAAACAAAAGGTACAAAAATGCTTTTAACGCTTTAAGTTGACAAACTTAATGCCTTGCCCTGAACATATTTTCAATTCCCTCTCATATCGTAAACATTTCTTATGTTCAGGGAACTCACGTATAATCAAGTGGTTAAATTTCCATGCACTTGCACTTCCGAGATAACAAATTGAAATTCTAGATGTTTGCCTTGCCCCTGGGGACCGATAAAGGAAGCAACGGGAAACCGTTTCCACATCAGCTATTGACAACGGTGTAGGGGGTGTGGTTGTGGGTGCCATCATATACGAGGGTCAAGCTTTGTTATTGTGGTTTCCGTGGATGTGGGAAAAGCGGAGGGGGCGTGGCAGAGGGGGAAGCGGTGGCTAATGATGAGTCGGGGCTTGAGTTTCGGTCTTGGGTGCGTCGCATTGACGTCAAGCTTCAAAGTCTATTGTGAATATGTGCATAAAAGTCATTTAATTGTGAACTATCGATCGATTACATCGATACCAATGAGTAGGAAATTATTGAAATATTGTTATATATAATTTGTTTATATATAATTTGTTTATATATAATTTGTTTTTTAAAATATGCATACTTCACATAATAGGGAATCTATTGCGGTGCTCCAATTGGATAAATGTTGGATATATATTTATAATCTATTGGAGATGTGCAAACGATCTTTTGATTGTTAACAAACGATCGATTACAGCGATTTCTCTGTTTCTGTTATTGACAGGAATTTATCGGAATATTGTTGCATCATCGGCAAAAGTTTATTGCATTTATCTTTTATAGCCATAAAAGTCATTTCATTGTGATCTATCAATACAATCCGATTCGGTTATGTATAGAAAACTATCGAAGATTATATCAACATACGATGGAAAATTTATTGCAGTATCGCAAATGAATTTTATATCTCTTCCATTCGAAATGCGAATAATTTGATTCGCTTTATCTCTTCCTTGATTATGAATTGTTATCTCATAAACGAAGCGAATAATCTGTGCAATCTGACCTTGTATCAGTTTAAATGCAGATATATATAGCGTATACTTACTTTTAACTGTGACTGTTTATTTTTTATAGTTTTCGTTCACATTTTTGTGATTAAGTACGTAATTTATAAGCAGTTACTTAATTGCGATTTGCATTTTATTCATGCCGCTTTTAAACTTACGATAATAAAAGTTTAATGCAAATGTTGCAGTTTTTTCTGTTTTATGCAGATCTTTAATTAGTTGGTTGTAGTTTATAGTTTAAATTTAAAAGAGGTGTAATTAAAGAACAGTTATTACAATTCAACTCTTAATTTAATCAGTTGAATTGATAATAAACAATCACTTTTAAACTTGAACTGCAGTGCAATTTAATTCAAATAATCAGGGGAAGTTCATTAAAATAATCAATTGAAACAAATGATATTAATTTAGTTTGCTTAGATTATTATGTCAACACTTGTCATATAAAGCATAGAGTTTATTTTAAGCTGAAATTAATTAACAACTGATTTATAAATTGAGATACTTGCAATTTAAACATTGACTGATAATTTTATATATATTTTTTCACAATTTCCTGTTGTTGAGTCAACATGATTTTTGAGGCTTATAACGATTAAAGTTTTTAATAATTCACTGTAAGCAAAAAACAAAAAAAATAATGATATTGCACTAAAAAGTTGCAGTTGATTTTTTAAGATATAAAGCACTTGAGTGTTTTGTAGTTGTGCACAACGAAATGACTTGACTTGTTTAAATAAACAATTTGTTTTTTTCTGTTTATTTTTTCTTTGCAGTTTAATTGTACAACAACAAGTGCAACAATTGGCACAATTGGCGATAAATCAACAGCAACAACATTTGAACTTTAAACAGACAACACAGTGTGAAACTAAAGGAGGGAGAAACTGAAACGAAAACGAAAAAGATAAATAAAATAAGCAGAAATATAAGAAGAAAAAAAACAAACAAAATAAGAGCCGAAGAGCAAAAAGGAGTCCACGCATTCAAAAGCAGACGCTATTTTGGTAACTCTTGTATCTGTATCTGTGAGATACATTGCATTTTGTTTGGCTTCTGAGGCCCACGCCTGCAAGGAATGCAGCATGTGGCCATGTAGAGGCAACAGACAGCCACAACGCAACAACAACAACAACAACGAGTGAAACAACAACAACAACAAGTGCAAGCTGCAACTGCAACTGCAACTTGGGGCCACTTGACTGTCACTTGGCAGTCACTTAACAGTCACTTGGTATTCCAAGCAACGAACCGGAAAAGCGTCGATGAGTTGAATTGCCCCCCCGCCCCCCGCCTCAAAAAGCTAAGCAAATTCCCTATACACTATTGAAAAACAATGGACGCAACGTCAACAACAGCTACAACAACAGCAGCAACAGTTGCTAGATCCTTGGATCAGCAGGAGGAGCCTGTGATTGGTTCACCAAATCATTCGCATTATTCGAATCTCACAAATACCACGAGCAGCAGCAAGAGCAGCAGCAACGCCAGCAGTCCCTCAGTGGCCACAGACACCAGCAGCTCCTCCTCATCCTCATCGGCGCCACAATACAGTGAAGATTTACGTGCAGCAGCGGCAGCAGCAATTGCAACTACAACAGCAACACATCAAAGTCAACGTGGTTCACACTCTGGCAGTGGTTCCACAAAGACCTGTGAACTGGATGTGGGTGAGGAGGAGCGTGATACCTTCTCGCCAGTGTCTAGTCCAGAGTGCAACGGTGCTGCCTCCTTGGTGGCAACCGCTGTTGTTCCCGGCGGCAGTCGGGATAATAAAAGTTACGAGTCGAAATTAAAGCCACCATCAAAGGAGGAAAAACAACGTCAAAACGAGGAAATTGTTTGCATGGAAACATCAACGGTATCCACAGAGACCGGCTCCTGGGAGTCTGTCTACCCGAATGTAATGACATCTCAGCAACCTCAGCCGGAGGGGATTACGGCCAATTGTTTACTACGAGAATTTGAGAAGAGGGAACAACCTCTAAGTACATCTGGGCATAGTGCTTGCTTTATAGACGCCTCGTCGCTGCGCGATGAGGATGAGGTGCTGTCCTTTCCCAGTTTGGATGGTAACCAGCAGGACTTACCAGATGCAAAGCCCGAGTCCGATATGGAACTGGAGCAATTTCACAAGGCATTTGCCAAGTGTAAAGTCAACAGTTTGCAACAACAACGTAGCAGTCAATCCAATTGCAGCTCCGACGTGGAACCAGAGGATGACGCAGAACAACAGGACTCTAATAGCGTTAATAATCTTTCTGATGAGGAGAAACTTTGGAAGAGGGAACAACAGTTGCCGGAGAGTGTTGCCACCGATGTCACTGAAGCAAGTAGTGTCTCCTTGCCTGCGGATGCGGATTCATCAGACTCCTCTCTAAGTGCACGTAGGCGTCGTGCTGCTCCAACTGTTCCCATGGCAGTGCCATACAGTTTCCAGCACAATACACAACAGTTTAGTGTGCATCCATTGGCTAGTAGTCCCAAATTTACATCTCATCATGCCCATGATCTCAGCTATACGACGGATTACTCCTCGAGCAGTCCAGGACACAGTATTGTGTGGTCTGAACAAAGCAGGCAAGCACCACAGCAACAGTTGCAGCAGCAGCAGCAACAGTTGCAACAACACCATCCAACTGATACGCCACACAATTCAATGGTGCACATCTTGGAACCCGTGTCCAGCAGCAACAATAGCTCTATTCATAGGGATTACACATTAAGTTCATCGCTGTCACATCATAGGGATTCGGGTGCTTATTGCAGCGATGCCACAGATTCCCCGTTGCCCTTGCCACGTACTCCTAAACGCTCCAAGTTCGATGAGGCTAATCCCATTGTTTCGGGTGGTGCCTCCATTGAGGATTTCCGGCAAAAGCAATGCGATAGTCCGAGTTTAAAGCGACGCACAGATGCTTGTCCTATAGTCTCGGGAGGATTTGTTTCCCTTGACTTTGCTGCTACACGTCCGTTGCAGGATGAGGATGACGAGGAGGATCAACAGCGGGCGGATGAGGATGCTGAGCTGGAAGGAGTCGAACTGAGAGTTAAATCCAGTCAACAAAGAAAACCTTTGCCAGCCATTGCCTCCTGGGTGGTGGATATGAGCGATTGTCGTCCAGAGCGACGCAAGAGCACCAGCTCCACATCCAGCCTGGAGGCAACGAATCCAGCACGATTCCGTGAACGTTCCGATTCAAATAGTTCGCATAAAAGTGGCTGCGGTTTCTATGTGTCACTGGATGACATGGACAGAAAGCCAAAGCCACAGGAAAAGCCAACACAGCAATCTCTTAGTAAATCCTATACAGCTCCCAAGGCAGCGAATTTCTTTGTGAATCTCTCGCAGAGCGATTATCAGGCCAAGGAGGATGAGAAGATTAAGCAACAGGAGGCAGAGAAACAGGAGCAATCCACAAATGACGCAAATGATAAGAAGAACAACATCTTTAGCATGTTTATAGATTTTGGTGAGCCGGCCAAGCCACGTGCCACAAATGGACGCAAGGAGCCCTTCAACTTGGCACAGCGCTTGTCCAGCTCCTTGAGTGTTGCCCAGCGTCGTGTCGAGGATGTGATGAAGTCCAGTGCCAGCTCTACCGAGACTCTGATGGCCAAGAGTGGTCAACAGCCCAAGGAGGAGAGTAAATCTTTGGATTATCGCTGTAATTTGGATCAGCAACCATTGACGGTGGCTGCACTGCGTCGCATGTCGCGTCAAGAGCCGAGCAAGCGTCACAGTTGGGGCAGCAACAATGGCACCAAGGAACCAACAATAACTGGAGACTGTAAGCGTTCCATTAGCCTCACAGCAAATGGAGGAGATCAAGCGGGATCAGGAGGAGCTGGTTTAATGAGCATTATAGACAAACTGCCCATCATCTCGAAGGCATCCTCTCTCTCTGTAGACAGTTCCCTGTCGCCATATGATGACTACAGTGGAGGCGCCTTGAGCAGTTGCTCCGATGAGGAGCAGCAGGCAGCATCACGGCTAAAGAAGCGTCGTCGGGATGCACAACTCAATGAGACTTATGACAAGAGCAGCAGCATGGCTTCTGTGATGACAGAGGGTGTCTTGTCCAAGGATATGTCACCAGCATCCAATACAGACACCGATGACTTGACTTTCCAACAGGATGAGCAACTGGCATTGCGAGAAGTGCAACAACAGCAGCAACCGTTGGTGCCACTGCAACTCAGCAGCAGCTCGAATCGCACCTCGATTATGGAAACCATTATTGAGGCCAAGGAGACATCATCGCCCAAGAAGCAAGCGACGACAACAACAACAACTCTTAGCAATGGTCACACCATGGAAACGTTGCATGCCACCATCGAGAAGCAGAAACAGCTGCTGGAAACAGTTAATGAACACGCGGAGCAACCGGCAAACTTTGTCAAACTCTCGGACATGGATAAACCGGTGGCCAAGCATGATCTACAATCTCCGGATGCAATGAGCAAAAGTGCTGGCAATCAACGGAGCAATACTCAACGTTTCTATCGTGATGATCAGCATCGTGGTGTGGCACGTCCGCATTCCTGGGCCATGACACGTTCCACGGGTGGCAGCAATAATATCCAACAATTTGCCAGCTCCGTGGACAATTTACGCAGTCTCTCGCGTCTATTTCCCAACTTTAGCAAAGAGTTCTCCAACTCATTGCCTGGGGATATGACTCTGGACAATGGACATCAGCAGCAACAGCCACAATTGGATTATATACAAACGGATTTGAGTGCAGATTCGAGTCTAGCATCGAGTTTCAGTCGCTCCGGTATGGATGAGTCTTCCTTGAGCTGTCGTCAGCCACGTCGCCTTGGCGAGGATCTGTTGAAGATGTTTCTGCAGGAGATTGCTACCGATATGTTGGTGGAGGTGCATGGAAGACGCATTCGTGCCCACAAATGCATCCTAAGGAGTCGTTGTCAGTATTTTGCCGCCATGTTGGCTGGTCATGGTTCCCAGAGCGTTGTCTCCCTCCAGGGATATTCCTATGCCGCAGTTCATTTTGCATTGTGCCACATTTATTCGGGTGCCTCACATCCCCCCGATGGCATCAGTCTAATGGAGTTGGCTGCCTTGGCGGATCTGTTGGGATTGGAGGGTCTCAAGGAGGTCACTTCGCATGCTCTGAAGACAAACTATTGCCACAACTTCCATAAACCGTGCTCTGGTTGCATCGATGGTATTCTCCAGGTGCTGCCTGTGGCATTGAATCATGCTCTTGATGATCTCTATCGCAAATGCTTGCGCTGGACGTGTCGCTACTATTTAAAGGTCTGGCCAACGCGACAGTTTGCTCAGCTTCCGCCGGATATTCTTGGACGTTGTCGTCAACAAATTGTTGCCTATTTGGTAAGTAATACTAAATCCATTTGTACTCAGTTGTTAATCTCTTTACTTCCTTTGCAGACATCCGAGACGGTGTTGGACACGGTGCTGGATTGTGATCATCTGTTGGCACAGCTATCTGCCTATCGTTGGGGACATGTCTGTGAGCAGTTGGTGCGAGATATTCTGGATGCTGCCTATACCTATGTGGGGGATCACTTTGCCAGTTTGATTGCCAGTGATTCATTCCTGTCGCTGGGACACGATCGTAGTCGGCATATTCCACGACTCGAGACATTGTTGCTGCAGACAGCAGCTGCTCTTACGCCGGAGCAGGCATGCCGTAGTTATCAGCGTGTAACGCGGCTTAACACAGTGCTGCAAGCGAAGCTCATCCAGATGCCAGTGAATCTCGGCGAGTTGGCCAAGGAACTACAGGGTCTGCAGGAGGAACAACTTGATTGGCAGCCAGAATACATACGTTTAGTTAGTGCTCTTGTCTATGCTGTCGAACAGTGTTTGATTAGACAATGTTCACGTGCAATGCGTGTGACGGCTTGGCAACGCATGGATCTGGAGCTACGCAAAAAGATCCAGACAATGGCCAGGCTGACAGAACCGCTCGATATGAAGCGGAATAGTGGAAAGCCCGTGAGCAAAGCCTTCTCCTTCGGTGGCAGTACACGTAGCCAGGATCTGGTGCAGATCAAGCTGGCCATTCAAGCTCAATCGAAGCGTGCTCAGGCTCAGGAGACGACTCTGTATAAGGCAACGCAAACAAACTACGAGGCGGGACATGTGCAGACCACAGAGCGAGGTGTCCAGGCACAGGCTCATCATGATTTGCGCGAAGGCAACAGTAAGTATCCAGTAACTAGACAAGTACATTTTCATGGATATATCGTTTTCTTGATTTTTGTCGCAGCTAATTGACTTTAAATAATAATTTGATAGTATTGTGCATTGCAGCAAAGTTAGATGTATATTTAAACCAGCTTTTTTTTATAAATAAAAGATAGTTCTTTATGATTTAAGTCAACTTAAATTTAAAATAGTGCTTAAGACCATTAGAAAAATTACTCTACATAGTGAAAAGCTTTCACAAATGTTAACAAGAAGTACAAATAATAAATTAGCTAAATTTGTCAACTATCTCTAAATTTCCTTGAATCTACTTAGTTAAAATGTTATCTTTACTATTTTTCAAATCAATTGAAATCAACACTATCATATTTTATTATTGCCATTAATTTAGTTTTGATTTTTATCACCACAATATATTTAATTGTTATTTGTTGTACAATAATAAATTTACTGAAAATTTGTCTTCAATAAACTTAAGATTGTAGCTAATCGTTCAATTAAATAACGTTTTGTAATCCATTGTATATTAAATAATGAAGACTGATGCATCCATGATTCTAGACATTTCTACAAACAATTCTTTAATTAAAAATTCTTATGCTCATCAAATCTTTTCCCCCCTTGCAGGTAAATTGTTAAAGTCCAATTCACGCGCCTATGTGCCACAATCGCAACGTGCTAGCTCCCAGTCTGCAACCGATCGCCACAGTCTTAATTCACATCGACGTACACAATCGGAGGCACCGCCTGTGACACATAAGAAACCTGTTGCAGTTGCTGTGGCGCCACCGCCGCCTGTCGAGGCCAAGACAGTAGCACAAAATAAGAACTCAGCTCCTCTGGTGCGTGCACGTTATCTGGAGCCAAGAAAACCGCGTGCCATCAGCGCCAGCAACAACAACAAGAGTAACAACAGCAACGGCAACACTGAAGGTCCGATACGTAGTGCCACCAGCTCGAGCATTCCGGCAGCACGCAAGGCACAGGCCAAGAATCTGCATATATCTTCCAGCGACAGTTCACGCAACTCGAGTCCAGCTGCTGTGCGACGTGGTCAGAATGGCACACGGTTGGGCAACAAGTCGAGCAACATTTCATCAGATAGTTTGGCCAAAAGCGGTTCACGTGAACGTTATTCCTCGGATCTCAATGTGGACTCGCTGGCGGAGAGCATGAAGAGCTCGGTGATTACAAACAAAACGATCTCACATGAATCACTAACGAGCAGCTCCAAACTGGCACGCGTGCAACAGCTCAATGGACATGTTGCCAAGCAGACAGCAACAACAACAACATTGCCACCAACAATGAGAGGAACTCAACGCAGCTCAACGGTGGGAAATAGATCAACGCGTCAGTTGAAACAACAACACAATGCGGGCACATCAAATGGTTCGAGTCCAAGTTCGGTGCATACAACCAAATCGGCAACAAGTCGTTTGTCCTCTGTCAGCAGCACGTTGTCCACACGTGAACTCTTCAAGCAGCGTTCCATATCGGTGCCAGCTGGTGGAGAAAATCCATCAAAAGGTCGTCATAGTTTTCTCTCGGCCAAATCGCGTGAGATACTTGCTAAGCGAGCCGAAAAGAACAAGTTGCAGCAGCAACAACAACAGCAGCAGCAACAACAACAACAAAATCAGCAGCAACATCAACAACATAGCTCTGGAGATGAACGGACAACACAATTGCGATCATCTGCTGGCCCGTTGCGCTCCTCATCACATTCCGCCGTTAGCAGCATGCTGCAGCAGCACAATCTGCGCAATAGTTTGCCCTCCAATATACCCACAAGACGTCCCAATACCCTGCAGTTGCGCAAGACAACAACATCGACGACGGCAACAACAAATGGTCACAAGTTGACCACAAATGGTGTCATGAATGGCTCACATCCCTACAAAGCTGCCCAGGCGGTTAAACAGAAACTGGATTTGCTCATCGATGCACAGCTGGACAGCAGCAATAATGGTCAACGTGTCGAATCCAAGCTAGAGCGTTCCAGCACCTTTTGTAAGGACAGCGCCGACTTGGATCTGGATGTCAGTGAGCTGCAGATTGTGGAGTAAATAAATTAAAAGGTAAGATTATCACTTTTAGTTATAAAACATTTCTAATTTCAATTCTTCTTTCAATTGCAGGTCATATTAAATATGTACCGTTCGAAACAACCCATAAACACGTCCCATAAGGCAACTCTAGTCAATAATAGCATGTAGTTGCAGGCGCAGGAAACCAATTAACAATAATCAATGGAGATCAAAAATAATACAATACAATGTTACTACGATGCAAAAAAAAAAGCAGCACCCACTTAATTGATAGCAGTTATATAGTACATACATACAACCATACAACAATATACTTATTGTCGTTAACCCCCCCAAAAAGAGAAAACTCCTCCCCCAAAATTACTGACTAACTAAGTACATATTATTATTATTATTATTATTATAGAAATGCATTGTATGCGGAGCGTAGTCAAGGCAATGTCAAAATGAATAACAAATTCGGTGATATTATTTAATTGTGCGCTTGCTTTAATCTTTCTTATTCATTTCAATATTTGATTGCTACAATTTGCTGTGCTGTACTTTAATACCTTAAAAGGAAATACAATTTACATGTGCTTTTGTCAGCTGCATTTATGAAAGTCTCTGCGCTGCAGCTTTTAAATCAATGTTAACTGAAAAAGAAAAAAAAACAACTTAACTCTCTATTCTCCCTCCTCGACTAGTTTAAGCCATGCAATTTTTTATACTGTTGTTTATTTGAATTTTTACTCGTAATTCAGCAAAACGGGCGCGCAACCAAGGAAAACGTTTTTTTCTTTAATTTATACATTTTAATTATTTGATATAAAGAAATCTATTTTGTAAGCCAACCGACATTGATATATTGATACAATGATAATGAAGTGCAAGTTTAATAAACGTGTGTATTTATTAAATGTTACAATTGCAAATATAAAACTTATTTTGTGTCTTTATTTTATTTGTATAAATGCATTACATATTATTGTGTAAAGGAAAAGCTTTTAAAAAACAACCTAGGTTTGAATTCGCGCCATTTCATAATTCCAAATTCCAATTGTTTCACTTTGGTATATGAAACAGTATTTTTTGTTGCAAGGTGGCAACGCTGTGCGTGCAACGTCTGGAGCTAAAAAACAGCTGATTAGGCTGATTTCACTACGTCTGCGATTGCGATTTATTAGCTAAATTTTAGTTAATACCTACATGTGCGACTATAAAGTACAATTTACTACGTGGGCGAATTCTGTAAGGAACGCGCCCATTCGCTAAATACATTGCGACAATGTATGACAACGCATTCATTACTGCAATATTCATCCTCCCAATCCGGATTTATTATTGCTGGCTTATTGCATTGATCACGTGTACATTTCTGAACAGTTGCCGCTTCCGTAAGCAGCTGTATTTGATCCGGAGGTTGTGACAACACTGCGGTGTTTGTCTCTGGCTGAGGAATTTCAGCAACTGTTGCAGTATTTGGCTCAACTGTTGACTGCTGTTGTTGTTGCTCTGCTTGTTGTTGGGGTGCCGATTCTTCCAGTTGTTGATTTCGTTGATAATCCCTCAGCAATCGTATATATTCACGCTTTTCCACCTCATGCCGTTGATCGTAGACGCTTTTTTGCTTCTCATCTATGGACTCCCACATGTTCAACGCTATACCTGTAACTTGATCCAACGTACAGCTGGGATTCTGTTGTTTAATCGCAGTCATTGTATCCCTAAAGAAGAGAGCGTATGGAGCTAAAGGCTTTGCTGGCGGTTGGTTTAGCTGTGGTTGTGGTTGTAATTGTGGTTGTGGCAACAGCTGCTGTTGTGGTTGTGGCGGTTGCAACTGTTGCTGTTGTTGTTGATTAACTGACAACATATTGTTGCTGTTGTATGTATTTGTCTTATCATAGTCCATGGTATCGTCCTCATCGTCATCCAGCGTGGAATGATCCAGGCTGCTTAGCCTGCTTATACGGCGGGACTGCAACGAGAAATAAGAAAATCCGTTTAGCGGTTAGTCATATATTCATATGTTTTATTTGTGTAAGATTTGAAAGACGACGCTCACTAGCAACTTCTTCATCTTCGATGCGCACTAACAGTATTAATTATAAATCAAATCACTGAATAATGTATAAGCAAACTAAAGTATTAATCGCTCGGCCCCAAGCCAGACCAGCTCTACATTAGACGTATATGTCTGTTCGTAGTCAGTATGTTTGTACATGTGCTTTGTGCATAACACACATATACGGATGGGGGAGACAGACGCATATGGCTCTGGCCTGGGCGTAAAGAGAGAGGCGACAGTCAGTGGCAGCCGCTGCTGATAGTCTGTGTGTGTGCATGTGTGCTTGTGTAGGTCTGTTTGTATATTCGACTTGGTGTGCGTGTTGTTTGTTGATAAGAGCTGATTGTTGTTGTTGGTGTATATCGATAACCCTCATGCGCTTACTGATGCCATCATCTAGGGCTATGTGAGTTCTCACACATATACAAACGCACGAAGAGACACAACACACAAACACACTTCCGTCGGTAGCAAAGCTCCAGCTGTGCGATTCCAATTGGACAGAGAAACTTCAACTATTATAAAACGATTATCAACTGATATCCAGTTGCGGTGCAATCCCATCAATTAATTCATGTACTCGGCTGTGAAAACATTAAACGCTGTCTCTCATCGGATCAACAAATCAGAATGTCAGTAGTTCGAGTTCTGTTGTGGCCACCGGCGGAGTATACAAAGAATCTTGAAAAAGGGTTTCAATTGAGAGAATAACAATAAATGATTAACAAATGAATCTTTGACTTTCCACACATTATGTATACCCGCTAAAATGCAAAAAAAAACCAAAGATACTTTGTTGGCCAAGTATCAGTCTTAAACCTGGGCATCTCCTTGCCTCCTCCAGCTTGGACTTACAGCAGTTTGATGTTGTGTCTCCTCCAGTGGCGTGTCATTCATTTCAAACACTTCGTCCCCAAATGAAGGCGTGTGAAATTGATTCATGTTTGACGTAGTCCTGTCAATTTCTGTTTAATTGACAGAAATAATAAACAAATGTCTTTCGTTCCTAGCGTGGACTTTTTTTCTGTAGAAATTATTTGTAGGGTTGCTATCGATAAGAATCTAGTTCTGAAAGTAATCAGCATTATAGGTGGCGGCGCTAACAAACAAGAGATGGCGCCATTTAGTCTTAATACGTTAGGGCCAAGAATTAGCCCAGTGAAAATGGGATCCTTGGTCAAATTCAAAATTTAATTCGTTTACTCAAACTAAATATATTGTCTTAAATAGAAAATTAGTTTACTTTTACTTGCATTGCGCGACCGCTGGCGTAACATAAGTCGCCACCTATGGTGTGGCTTTAAAAGTATATAAGAACAGTGTTCCCACACTGAGATCATTCATATTTTCTATACTATCATTAAATCCGTTAAAGTTTTAAGTAGGCTTGTTCGTTTCCATTATTTTATTAAATATATTTAAACGGTTACAAATTTAAATAGAAAACACGAAGTTATGGCTTTTTGCACTAAATTAAATTTCGCTACCTGGCTTTCACCTTCTGGACTACGATTACAAAAGTACAGCACAGGACATGAAGCAAATGGAAGTACAAAAAATAGATCTGATAAATTAGAATCGATTAAAAATTCACAATTTAAAGGTAAATCGTATTCGTGCTCTAAGAATAGAGTCAATGAGATTTGTTTTGTAAGCGGAGCCGAAGCAAAACATATGGAATACCTTTTCTCAAAATGGATTAAAAACGTAAATTCGGTACACAAGGTAAGCATTACAATAGTTCTGCAAAACAATTGATTAATAGTATCAATTTAACTGTTTCAGTCATGGCATCATTACTTTAGTGAATTTATAGAAAGCCAAAGCAAAATACAAAAACTTAAATCTTCAGTTCAAAGTAAAGTCAGTTTAAATACACTTTCAAGCTCGCAGGAAACTGGGTCTTTTAGCAAGATTGAGAAATTTAACCCAAAATCAAAACTTACTGTTATTGTAGCTAGTAATGGATCAAATAATTGGCCACCATTGTCACCACAGGAACAAAATTGCGTGGTGGGTCACATAAACTTAAGTCCATTTAGCGACAATGAAAGTAGTTCTAGGGACGCCCTAAATAAGTTAATAAATGCCCAGGATTTGATAAGGAATACATCAAAACCACCAAATAAAACCGATAAAAATGTTAACAAAAAACGTTTAGAGAAGAAAGAACATTTACAAAATATGAAACGGATAAAAAGGATTTTGGATCGAAAGGATTTTAATGCCGGTCGAAATGATATCAAAGAACAACCCGAGATTTTGGAGGAAAATAAATCTTTGGAGCGAAAGCTGAGAGAGTCCAGTGCTGGAATTGTGGTGAAAAAGTCAAAAGAACCCGAAAAGAAAATAACGATTGCACCGAAAAATAACTAAGCAACTAAAGTATTTAATAATATAGAATATAGAAGGCATGCCCAGCTTTAATATTCTTTAATTCGGCAGATTGTCAAGTACTTAAAATTTCCACATGCTTTCTTCCTGACTATAATTTTGCTAACCAACCAATAATAAAACACATTTTAACTTCAAAAATTATGTTTAATTATTAAAATCCTATCCTTAAGCAATGACATTGCATCTATGCTAACTTAAGCTAAATTTACAGTTTGATAATATCAGAAGAATATATATAATAAAATAAAGTGTAGTAGTTATCTATCGTATGACATGTTTTCCCTAATTTTCTCAGCGAGGGCGTAAACTCTGCAAAATCTGTAAAATAAATACACATTGATAAATATATATTGAAAAAGTCCAATTCCCAATAAAATAGCTCATAAGCATCAACTTAAGATTAAAATTTTATTTTGAACTAATTTTAGTTATTTTTAAATCAATAAATAAAACTTAACTTGTCCAATATTAACCTGTTATACCTTTTTTGCAGCTACTTTGACAACTTCCTGCTGGATGATAGCGTCTGTTTACAATTGGCCGAGTTCAAACCCAAGCTGAAGTCAACATTCGCCACGTTGAGGAGTCTCAAAGATAAGGTTCTCCGCTGCAAGGGTGATCTGATTACCAAGTTGATCACTCTTGGATCAATGGAAGAATGTACGTAACTGTAAGTACAAAATTGATTTAAATTATCATATCAGATATATGTTATAAAATATAATTTGATTAAATAAATACACTTTTTTTATTTTGCAGTTCTGCTCGAGGAATATCGGAATCTATTGTCCGATGTTGGACTAAGCGAACTGATGTTTATTTGGCTGTCAACCAAAGTTGTCACAACTGGAGAATAAATTGTAATTTCTAGGCAAATAGTTTTATTTTATAATAATAGTTTTAATTTTTTTTTAATAATAATTATTATATATGTACGTATAATTAAGAAAAATGTTTAAATTGTAATAAATTTTTTGTTACATTACGCTAAAAGAAATGTATGCATTAGATTAAGGGATATTAACTAGATTTTAGCTTATAATTTCAATGTTATTCGTAAGGATAGGATTTTAAGAATAAAAGAAGTTGAAATTTTGAAATTAAAACGTGTTTTTTTATTGGTTGGTTAACGAAATTAGAGTCAGGAAGCATTTTTCAGGAACATTTTTGACATCAGCAACAATTTCTGTTGCACAGTAGCAACATTTTTCACATCAGCAACAATTTCTGTTGCACAGCAGCAACATTTTCGACATCAGCAGCCATTTCTGTTGCACAGCAGCAACATTTTTGACCTCAGCAACAGTTTCTGTTGCACAGTAGCAACATTTTCGACATCAGCAAGTGAAAAAGATGATAGTAGTAGTAGAAATCATGAAAAAAGTACCAGAAATTATGAAAATAGCAGTAGAAATTATGAAAATAGTAGTAGAAATTATGAAAATAGTAGTAGAAATTATGAAAATAGTATGTATACATATATTTAATGTTGCATATGTTGTTTACATTAATGTTGCATATGTTGTTTACGTTAATGTTGCATATGTTGTTTACATTAATGTTGCATATGTTGTTTACGTTAATGTTGCATATGTTGTTTACATATATGTTGTTTACGTTAATGTTGCATATGTTGTTTACGTAAATGTTGCATATGTTGTTTACATTAATGTTGCATATGTTGTTTACGTTAATGTTGCATATGTTGTTTACATTAATGTTGCATATGTTGTTTACATTAATGTTGCATATGTTATTTACGTTAATGTTGCATATGTTGTTTACATTAATGTTGCATATGTTGTTTATATTAATGTTGCATATGTTGTTTACATTAATGTTGCATATGTTGTTTACATTAATGTTGCATATGTTGTTTACATTAATGTTGCATATGTTGTTTACGTTAATGTTGCATATGTTGTTTACGTAAATGTTGCATATGTTGTTTACATTAATGTTGCATATGTTGTTTACGTTAATGTTGCATATGTTGTTTACGTTAATGTTGCATATGTTGTTTACATTAATGTTGCATACGTTGTTTACATTAATGTTGCATATGTTGTTTACGTTAATGTTGCATATGTTGTTTACGTTAATGTTGCATATGTTGTTTACATTAATGTTGCATATGTTGTTTACGTTAATGTTGCATATGTTGTTTACATAAATGTTGCATATGTTGTTTACGTTAATGTTGCATATGTTGTTTACATTAATGTTGCATATGTTGTTTACATTAATGTTGCATATGTTGTTTACATTAATGTTGCATATGTTGTTTACGTTAATGTTGCATATGTTGTTTACGTTAATGTTGCATATGTTGTTTACATTAATGTTGCATACGTTGTTTACATTAATGTTGCATATGTTGTTTACGTTAATGTTGCATATGTTGTTTACATTAATGTTGCATATGTTGCTTACATTAATGTTGCATATGTTGTTTATATTAATGTTGCATATGTTGTTTACATTAATGTTGCATATGTTGTTAACTTTAATGTTGCATATGTTGTTTACATTAATGTTGCATATGTTGTTTACGTTAATGTTGCATATGTTGTTTACGTTTATGTTGCGTATTGTATTGTTATTGTTATTGTTATTGTTATTGTTATTGTTATTGTTATTGTTATTGTTATTGTTATTGTTATTGTTATTGTTATTGTTATTGTTATTGTTATTGTTATTGTTATTGTTATTGTTATTGTTATTGTTATTGTTATTGTTATTGTTATTGTTATTGTTATTGTTATTGTTATTGTTATTGTTATTGTTATTGTTATTGTTATTGTTATTGTTATTGTTATTGTTATTGTTATTGTTATTGTTATTGTTATTGTTATTGTTATTGTTATTGTTATTGTTATTGTTATTGTTATTGTTATTGTTATTGTTATTGTTATTGTTATTGTTATTGTTATTGTTATTGTTATTGTTATTGTTATTGTTATTGTTATTGTTATTGTTATTGTTATTGTTATTGTTATTGTTATTGTTATTGTTATTGTTATTGTTATTGTTATTGTTATTGTTATTGTTATTGTTATTGTTATTGTTATTGTTATTGTTATTGTTATTGTTATTGTTATTGTTATTGTTATTGTTATTGTTATTGTTATTGTTATTGTTATTGTTATTGTTATTGTTATTGTTATTGTTATTGTTATTGTTATTGTTATTGTTATTGTTATTGTTATTGTTATTGTTATTGTTATTGTTATTGTTATTGTTATTGTTATTGTTATTGTTATGTTATTGTTATTGTTATTGTTATTGTTATTGTTATTGTTATTGTTATTGTTATTGTTATTGTTATTGTTATTGTTATTGTTATTGTTATTGTTATTGTTATTGTTATTGTTATTGTTATTGTTATTGTTATTGTTATTGTTATTGTTATTGTTATTGTTATTGTTATTGTTATTGTTATTGTTATTGTTATTGTTATTGTTATTGTTATTGTTATTGTTATTGTTATTGTTATTGTTATTGTTATTGTTATTGTTATTGTTATTGTTATTGTTATTGTTATTGTTATTGATTGTTATTGTTATTGTTATTGTTATTGTTATTGTTATTGTTATTGTTATTGTTATTGTTATTGTTATTGTTATTGTTATTGTTATTGTTATTGTTATTGTTATTGTTATTGTTATTGTTATTGTTATTGTTATTGTTATTGTTATTGTTATTGTTATTGTTATTGTTATTGTTATTGTTATTGTTATTGTTATTGTTATTGTTATTGTTATTGTTATTGTTATTGTTATTGTTATTGTTATTGTTATTGTTATTGTTATTGTTATTGTTATTGTTATTGTTATTGTTATTGTTATTGTTATTGTTATTGTTATTGTTATTACAGGTGCTGTTTTTGCTGTTGTATGTAGGGCGTGTATGTGTGTGTGTGCGAGCTTTGGGGCTGCAACGCTCCTAAAAGCCGAAAATGAGCGCAGAAATACTCGCTGAGGGAAAAGACGTGAGCGACAGTTAAATTTAAAAATATACAAGCAAGGGCGTAGTCTCAACGATAAAGTACTCCGCTTCAAACGTGATCTGATCATGGATCTTGGATTAATAGATTTTATTGCAAGTATAATATAAATTTATATTACAATATATTATATTTATACTAATTATAATTTGGAAAAATATATTTTCTGTATCTTGCAGTTCTGCACGAGAAATATCAGAATCTGCTCTACAATGTAGGACTTAAGGAGCTGACTCCAATCAAAGCTGCCACATCTGGAGAATAGCTTGTAATCCTCTAGGCGGTAGCTCAAGAATTTTGCCTCAGGGAAGTATGACGTCACTCAAAAGAAATGGAAGGGAAATTTCCTCCTGGTGCATTACCACGTAAAGCAAATAATAGAAATTTTTTTTTGAAAGATTCAATACTATCCTGGTGGTTAGAGTATTGTAGAGACCAAACACACGAACCATATTCCAGAATCGGACGAACAAGAGATACATAAAGTAATTTTGTCGTAATTTGTCGTTACAGACCGTTAAAGCAACATGTGTATCAATGGTATGTGTATCTATGGTCGAGGAGATTAAGATTTCATTTTGAATTATATATCATTTATTTTTCAATCCAAAAACAAAACTACTTCTCCAATATTAACCTGTTATATTTTTTTCTAAAAACTAGATCGTAAGTCATTTTTGCGTTTGAACTTGCAAGCGGCAAGACCCATTTAAATGGTATTTCTTTATACTTTTATTAACCAACTAATGAATAAACAAGTTTTAATATCAAAGTTTAAGTTTCTTTTACTTTTAAAATCCTATCCTTAAGCAGTAACATCGAATCTATGATTGCTGAACATCAAAATGCTTTGCATTTAAAAACAAAACGAAAAATATCTACATTTCATTAACAAAAAGTTTCGCAGCAAAATTTGAAATCAATTTTTGGAATTTAAAAGGTGCAACATGAAATTGAACCAAGCCATTATCGAACATGCCATTTTAATCCACAGCTTGAGAAGACATTATGCTGTACTCCATAATTATCGCCGAGGATTACATGCTGGTGTAGCACTTGCTGCGAAATCAAGTAACCCCATTGATAAGGACAGATTGGACAGCGTTGCGAATGGCAGCAATGCTGTTTATATTGAGAAACTATTCTCAATGTGGGATAAGGATCCTACTTCAGTTAATCCGGTAAGCGTAAGGAAGCCAAATAATTGATTGTCTTAATTATCTATACCCATTAAAGACCTGGGACGCTTACTTCGCTAACAAGAAAAAAGGTAAAAAGCCGAAAAAGCATCGAAAAGAAATGACAACAACTTCCAATCCATTTGCGGCTTCACCGGGTGGTTCCCCTGGTGCACCTCCCACGAAAGCTCCTTATGCAGACTGGAAATATATAGATGACCATTTAGTTGTACAGGCCATAATCAGAGCTTATCAAGTGCGTGGTCATCTTGCTGCCGATCTAGATCCCCTCGGTATTGTGGGACCAACTGGGTTTTCCACCCATTCCCCGGAGGACAGGAAAGTTCAGGCCACAAAGGCTGTGCTTCGCCAGCATTACTTCTATACTTTCAGTATGAGAAACTTGTATGATATAATAGCAATTCTTAAAGTCAACTTTCCACAGATGATTTGAATGCTGTATTCAAGTTACCTTACACCACATTGATTGGCGGAGACGAAGAGTTCCTACCACTTCAGTAAGTTATCTTAATCTCAGATAGACTTTTATTTTTAATCTAACTCCTTCAATAGAGAAATTCTGGATCGCTTGGAGCGAGCATATTGTGGGCATATTGGAGTGGAATATATGATGATAACATCGTTATTCAAATGTCATTGGTTACGTCAGCATTTTGAGAAACCTGGCGCCATCAATTTTCAGCCTGAGGAGAAGAAACTGATCCTGGAACGTCTAACACGTTCCACAGGCTTCGAAAACTTTCTGGCCAAAAAGTTCATTTCCGAAAAGCGCTTCGGAATTGAGGGTTGTGACATTGTGATACCGGTCATGAAGGAAATCGTCGATGAGTCTAGTAGATCTGGTGTCGAGTCCATACATATTGGAATGGCCCATCGTGGACGTCTAAATGTGTTGTCCAATATTTGTCGTAAGCCAATACCAGAAATTCTTTCGCAATTCCATGGGATAAGAGCAACTGACTCTGGTTCGGGAGATGTCAAGTATCATTTGGGCTTATTTACCGATCGCCAGAACAGACAGTCTAATAGACGTATACGCATTACGGTTGTGGCCAATCCCTCCCATTTGGAGTTTGTAAATCCCGTGGTTCTGGGAAAGGCGCGTGCCGAGATGTTCCAACGGGGCGATGTAAGAGGTGATAAGGTGCTGCCCATCATTCTACATGGAGATGCATCTTTTTGTGGTCAGGGCATTGTGTTTGAGTCGATTCACATGTCCGAACTGCCTGCCTACACTACCTATGGAACCATTCATATTGTGGTCAATAACCAAGTTGGTTTCACAACCGATCCTCGTTTCTCCCGATCCTCTCGATATTGCACAGACGTTGCCCGTGTCCTTAACGCACCAATTTTCCATGTAAATGCCGATGATCCTGAAGCATGTGTCCACTGTGCTCGAGTGGCCGCCAAATGGCGTGCCAAGTTCCACAAGGATGTTGTCATTGATATTGTTGGTTATCGCCGCAATGGCCACAATGAAGCTGACGAGCCAATGTTTACTCAACCTCTGATGTACCAGCGGATAAGTAAGTTAAAGCCAGTTGTTGTGAAGTATGCGGAGAAGCTGGTCAGGGAAGGTGTTATCAAAATGGAAGAATACACGGAAATGAATGCCAAGTACGAAAAGATATGCAATGATGCCTATGAAGAGTCCAAGAAACTCACTGAGTTTAAGGTCAGTTTGGTGTTCTTGTCTCCTATATACAGCAGTCGATATAGCCATGTCCATCTGTCCGTCTGTCCCTATTTTGAACTAATTGATGAAGGGACTATATTATTCACATTTTCTAATTTAAATTTTAATCAATGCATATTTCCAGTATTCGGATTGGTTGGATTCACCTTGGCCAAGTTATTTCCAGGGTCGTGATCGCCTTAAGGTCTGTCCTACGGGCGTTAGAGTTAGAGTCTTAGAGCACATTGGTAACATATATTCTGCTCCGCCTCCTGAAGAGCGTAAATTTGTTGTACACAAGTGAGTTGCAAATTTTAAAATTGAGGTTTTGTTTCTATAAATGGACCGTTTTAGAGGTATTATGCGAATTTTGCGACTACGACAACAAATGATGAAGGAGAGAGTTGCAGATTGGTCTCTGGGTGAAGCCTTTGCTATTGGTACGCTGTTAAAGGACGGCATACATGTTCGAGTGTCCGGTCAGGATGTGGAACGAGGCACATTTGCTCATCGTCATCATGTACTTCACCATCAGACGAAGGATGCGGTTAAATACAATGCTCTGCAGTATTTGTATCCGGATCAGGCGGCATATCACATCTGCAATAGTTCGCTATCCGAGTGCGGTGTTCTAGGCTTTGATCTTGGCTATTCTATGGCGAATCCCAATTCTTTGGTCATTTGGGAGGCACAGTTCGGTGACTTTTCTAATACAGCCCAACCTATAATAGACACATTCCTGGCCAGCGGAGAAACCAAATGGGTGCGACAAACAGGTTTGGTTGTTAACTTGCCACACAGCATGGAGGGCATGGGTCCGGAACATTCCTCCGGACGTATTGAGCGGTATTTACAGCTTAGCGATGATGATCCCGATGTGTATCCCGATACAAGTGATTGTGATTTTGTGGCACGTCAAATAATGGACACAAATTGGATAGTCACCAATCTAACTACGCCCGCCAACTATTTCCATGCCTTACGCCGTCAAGTAGCTCTCAGTTTTCGCAAACCCTTGATAAATTTCTCTCCCAAATCCGTGTTACGTCATCCCATGGCCCGCAGTCCCTTCAAAGACTTTAATGAATGTAGTTCATTTCAGCGAATTATACCCGAAAAGGGAGAGGCTGCAAAAAATCCAGACTGTGTGAAGAAGTTGGTCTTCTGCTCAGGAAAGGTTTACTACGATCTGGTGAAGGAACGTGACGATCATGAGCAAAACGATTCAGTGGCTTTAGTGCGGGTCGAACAGGTATTATTTAGATAATAATAAGAATGTTGTTATTATATTGCATAATTTACTATTTCTGCAGATTTGTCCCTTCCCCTATGATTTAATAACGGAGCAGCTGGAATTGTATAAAGATGCCGTGTTGTTATGGGCGCAGGAGGAGCACAAAAACCAGGGTGCCTGGCCATATGTACAGGCTCGCTTTGACACCACGATCCTTAACAAAAAGGACGAAACGTAAGTAACGTTCAATATTTAAAACCATAAATATAACGGGCAAACGGTTATGTGCATTTTAACTGCTTGCAAATGACAGTGTTGCCACCTTTCCAATTTAAACGGTTAACTACATTTAAACTGCCAACCAGTGAAAGGACCCGATATTTTAGATGTTTTGTACATTCAATTTTTATTAAGTTCAAGAAGTTTTCATAATGATGCAACAAGATTGTAAGAAGAAAAGCATCTCCCATTAGGTTGCGATTACCTGAGCATAGTCGGTATTTGTAGCATTTTATTGGATGACTTTCTTCAAGTGTCCCATAAATGCCAAGGCGCAATGTGAGGCCTTGGGCTACTGGCACACCTTCATACGTAATGATTCAGGTGCGACGCGCCTTCAATGTGTCAATTGCTGTTGATCGTCTTCACATACTGTGACGATTCTGCATCGCAATCGCAATCGCTGGCCATGATTCAAAATGGCGTCGCCCCTTCATGACGCCATATCGTTTGTCACCTCAGCAACATTGTCGATTTTTCACTTTAATCGATTTTCAAAAGTCCCAAAGTGAAACGTGTGCCAAGCAACGTGCGTCGCCCCCAAAATAATCAATGATTTCTAGTAGGGACATCGACTATAAGATACCCGTTATTTAAACTATGAATTTTATACAGAAACACTTTAATAAGTATTGAATAGACTGAGGCCTAACCGTGTTAGAATAACTTAAATCAGACATAATTGGGATGATTGTAAATAATCAAGAGTATTTAAAGAGTGTTTAAAATTTTTAGAAGGTACCAAATATGGTTGCATTATCTTTTTTGAAGATCCAATGAGATCTTAACTTCATAGAATCTGCCGCGACCCCTTCTTTTTGTTACATACGTTGTTTAAAATGCAATATACCCATGTATTAGCGATTAACGGGTATAACAAATATTTGAAGCAGTGGGGAAAATAGATAATCAGTTGAAGGCTAATCCCTCCCATTAGATTTATTGACAGTGCGCGCATTTTGTAAACATTTGAAAATATTTTAGCTTAAATTGATGTTTGGCCTTTTGCTGCGATCTCTTAAAAGTTTGTAATACATTTTGAGTTGATTTTCTTTATGACCTTCACAAAGTTCAGAGAGCGTTGGCACGTGTTGTTTGTTGTATGCAGCGTTGTTGTTTCCTTGATTTTGCTGAGTAATCGAAAAAATATGCTGAAAATTGAATATGTTGCTGTCATTTTGATTACGATAAATTGCGGCAGGCCAGTCATTTGAAGGCTCCAATAAATATTTTCAATTTGGTTTTTGCGTTGTTAGTAATTAGCCTGGTCGTTGCTGATCCACCAACAACAACAACAACAACAACACCACCATCAACATCAACATCGACCTCGCTCTCAGTTGTTTTGTATGCACTTTGAACAAATTGCGAGACAGCCATGTCGATGTCTATGTCTCTATGTCTCTATGTCTATGTCCATGTCGCTGTCGCATGAAACTAGTGCAAGGAACTTGGCACAGTTTTAGTCGGCGTTTGATACTAAACAACTCCCCTATCCCCACACCTTATGGTGCCCCCATCTCATTTTAATATATGTACATATATAAGTTGCCCCGTTTTATATTGAATTTAGCGCTTGCCATTTGCCATTTCTTCTAGAGATTTTCTACATAGAATTTAATGTAGCGACATATAGAATTCTATTATGCGATGGTCCTGCTAATAGCACAAGTGGTTCGCTAGATTTGTGCGCTGATTTATGGAAATATTTTTGGTTTCAGAAGTGCTTCAAAGTTGTTTCCCTAAACATGTGAAGACCTCAAGATGTTTTCAAATGATTCTACATATACATACTTGTGTATGCTCGTTCAATCTACAAATTTCTTTATATTCTTTAGAGATCCTCTCAAGTTGAAGTGAAAAGTCCAAGTATATAGATACCCTCCTATATATGTATACATATATGAGCATTTCTATATATTGCAATTGGGAATTTCCTATGATATGTATCCGTAAACTGAGAAAGAAAGTGTCTTTTCGTTCAAATCTAGACATGATTTGCAATCGACATGAAATTGTTTGTTTCTTTTTCTGAAATTCGCATTCACATTCACATTCAGACAAACTTATTATTCGCTTTGCCAGCAAAGAAAATTGAATGAAAATCCCTGCACACAAAGACGGGCTGTTAAACCCCAGGAATGTAGCATATTTGCGAGACTATATCATATAAGTACATCTTATATACAGACATATGTGTACAAGTACTATATATATGGTGGGATTTTCTTTGTTGTTCTTGTCAACGTAAGCGAATTAAGCAAAACAATAATTTTGAGGGATTTCTCTACCAAAAGCGCCAAACGCCTTGGCAATCAATTACGAAAAATGCCCGAGATTTTGATCCCAAGGCAAAATGTTTAGCTCTTGTTTTTTTTCTTCTATTTTTTTTTAATTTTGTGAATGCATTGCGCCAAAGTTTTATTAATGGCACGCATTTTTGTGGCACATTTCAGGGATACGAGACAGAAATGTTGATGGAGTGGGCGGAAAATCGTATGATATATGCGAGTGTTTTTTTTTTGTCTTTATCTTTTCATTTTTATAATAAGTATAAAAAGATTAGGAATATCAAAACTAGGCACAAAGCTATATAGTCTAGCTATTTATAAAATCAAACAGTGTCTGGGCAGTCGGCAGGGAAAGGGGAATTGGCGCCAAAGATACGTAATAACCGAATCGGGAGCGGGTCAGAAAGATACTGCAAATCAGCTTTTTGTTTGTAGATCTTTTGCCTGTTTTGATTTTATTCATTCATTCCAACATGAGGCTATACACATCACAAAATTTATAAATAAATCTGATAGACACAGAGAGAGGCCTATGAAGAAGGAAGGGGAATGTCTTGAACACCAAAATGCGAAAAATAAAGCACAACTTTGAAATAAACAAATTCATAAAAATTTTATGAGTAATTGAATTTGTATTCATGCCGATATTATTGTTCCTGTTGTTGTTGTTTTTGATGATGATCGGGCGCTGAAAATGGCAATGTGATGATGTAAAGAATTCGAAAAGCGCATAGTTCAAATATTTTCAAATCTTTATTTAACAATTAATGTTGATTCTTTATGAGTTGCTTAAAATATGTAGACTAAACTGTTAAAACGAAAGGCAACGTGAAATTTTATAACAAATTCGTTACTTTTGACACTCGTTACATTTGCAGCGAACAACGCCATTTTATTTACGTTTGAATCGAACGAGTTGCTGAATTCTGAATTCTTGGAATAATTTACGTATACATGTACAAAAATTAGAGCTCTAATATGCCTAACACTAGGATAACTAAACTACATAGATATATAGATCGGTAGCATAACATAATGATAATATTAGGTGGTACGAGTAGTTACATACATATATAGCTAAACTAACTAGCTAGAGACATACATTATAACAATAACTAAATGTCATTATTTGAGATCCTTAAAAAATGTCATTGTGCTAACAACGAATTCTTTAATTTCACTCAAAGTCTGAGGTCAAGGGCGACGATCACATTTGTGGGACACACACTTACACATGATGTTCCTGTACTAGACCATATTCTTTTTTTTAGACCATATTCCATATGCTGTAGCTTCGTGCACGTCGCTCCTCCTCGACAACCTGCTCGTAGTCAATGTCCAGATACTCCTTTCCCACAAATTTCACCTTTCTTCCAGTGTTCTTCTTAATATAGCTTATGTGGGCCGGCACCTCCTTGCCCTCGATCTCCAGCAAATATGAAATGCTGGTGATGCGATCCAACACTCGTCCTCGTTTCCAGCGCACCTGTGTCTTTCGATAACGCTCCGCATAGAGTATCAAATCTCCGTTTTTATATTCACGTATATGTAGGCAGGATTTCAGTGGCTTGGCTGGCTCCGGTTCCGGTTCGGGTTCAACATCATCCTCATCGTCTGTCACATAGGCAATGGCTTTCTCGATTGTCTCAATTTCGGGCACTTTCGGCTCCTCCGGCTCCTGTTGTATGAAGAATGTGTCACCAATGGAGAGTCGACGTTTCTGTCGCTTGATGATCACTTTCTTTTTGATCTGGCGTGGTTTCTTTGGCTTGGGCGCAGGCTCAACTTCCGGCTGTGGTTCTGGCTCGGGTTCAGCCTCTGTCTCAAGGTTTGCTTTCGGTTCTGTGGGTTCAGCCGTGATTTCCGGAATCTCGGCATTTTCCTGATGTTTTTGTGGATCTGCAACTTTTGTCTGCTCCTTCGATGCCTTCACCTGCTTCTTGGGCGGCGTTGCTTTATTGATTCTGTCCGTTAAATTGCTAATCTTATTCTTATCCTTGAGTATATTGCTCAAATTGGCCGCTTCATTCAATTTTTCCTTGCCCTTGTCTATGGAACTTTTACGCACCAGCTTCTTGAGATGCGGTGACTTCTTTTTGGTCACCGATAGATCGGATTCATCATGAGGTTGTTCAACCGTTTCAATCTTTACCGGCTGCACTGGCCCGGTGAGTACTTTCAGCTCTGGCATGGCGACTAGACTGTCGTTGGGTTGCTCCTGTGCGTTGTCTTTTGTAGCTTCGACTAGTTGCTGATGTTGCTCTTGATCTTGTTGTTGTTGATCTTCGTGTTGCTGCTGTTGTTGTTGTAACGATGACTCGTCGTGCGGCACTTCGCTCAATGTCGCTGCTATTTGTGGCGTCGATGAGACGACAACATCAACGGGGGCGACTTCAATGTCAGTGGCTACAACCACTTGTTGTTGCTGATGTGTTGTTGCTGCCTCAATTGCCGGGATAATTACTGACTGATTAATGGGTTCTTTGGTCGGGCTAAATGAACTGCTAATTGCAGTTGACAATGCCACTGGAGATGCTGTTGTTGCAGCTGCAACTTTTGTTGTTGTAGTTGCTGCTGTTGTTGAGTTCAAGTCCTGTGTGGTTGCTGCTGTTGCTGCGGGCACCACCAGCACCGTTTCACCAACTAACTCCGCTAGTTTCAGGCTGGCGCGTCTACTTTGCTCGCTGGTTGGCGCTTTATTGGCAATCTCATCGATTGGCAATTGTTTTGGCGCCGCTGTGACAGTTGCTGTCGCTTCAATTGCTGTTGTGGCTGCTGCTGGCGCTGTGGTTGCAGTTGTCGCTGCAGTTGCTGCTGCTTCTTCTGTCTTCTTCTCATCATGCTCAACACTTTTGGCAGTTGGCTTTGTTACGCTTTTGGCAGTGCTAACATTGTTGTCGACCTTTGTAGCTACAAGTTGTTCATTTGTCGCCGTCGTCTTCTGTTGTTGCAACTGTGTCGCTGTTGCTGCCGCTGCGGTTTGGTTGCTGCTGCCGGAAGTGGTTGGCTTAGCTGTCACATTTGTAATGCCGCTCGTTAATTTTAGCTTCTTCTTGCGCTTAACAATCGCTTCCGAGTCGGAGGGACGTCTTTGTATAAGTACATCGATCGGCACAGGCTCAGGCACGATCTTCGATTGCTCTACGGCAGCAATTGATGCTCGACGCGGGTTTCTCACCTTAACAATAGTCTTCTTTTTAGGGACAACTGTTGCAGGTGTCTCTGTTGTTGCGGGTGTCTCTGTTATTACGGGTTTTGCGCTTTCATCTAAATTTGCTGGCTGTGTTGCCGATTCTTTTGGCAATGTTGCTGTTTGCAGTGTCGCCTCAACTGCTTCAACGGGTTGCGGCTGTTGATTTGTTGCTGTTGTTGTTGCCGCTGCCTCCTTTGATTGTTCTTTGTTTGATAATGCTTCTTTTGTTTTGGGTTTAGACTTGAGTTCGTTTTGCACCTTTGCTAGGAACTCAATTTTTGCCTTCACTTTGTCCTTTTCCACAGTTTTTAAGGGCAATTCTCCATTTACTTTAGGTTTTTCTAGTTGATCCTTTGAAAGCTGCACCTGCTCTTCCTTGGCTTTACTTGTTAAAGAAACTTCTGGTTTTTTCTGCTGTTCCTGCTCTTCCTTGGATTTATTATGTATGCTACTTTCTTTTGGTTTAATCTTCTCCTGTTCTTCCTTAGTTTGAATTGGTTGGAAATCTTCTGGTTGCTCCTTTTGGTTGTTCTCTTCTTTGGTATTGTTTACGTTGTCCTTTCCCCTATCGTTGTCTGTAATGGGTTGGACATCTTCACTGGATTTCCCCTGCTCCTCCACTTCATTGGCTTTGGCTACTGTTGCTTTCTGTGGTGCCTCCTCCAATACTTTGTCCTTAGTTGGTTGGCTAGCTGAAGACTCCTTAACATTATCTACCTGGCTCTCGTTGTTTTTCAACTGTTCTTCCTTCTTGGCCTCCTTTTCCTTTTCTTCATCCGCCTCATCAAAGTAGCTGCGTCTGCGAACTTTCTTGACAAAACGAAATTTGACCGGTTCCTTTGCCTCCGTTTCATTCTCCACTTTCGAAAGCGTTGAAGTCGTGGAAGGCGGTCCCAGCCATTTCTCACCTGCTGCCTCAGCCTCACTCTCTGTGCTATATTGTTTGAGCACTCCTTTGACCTCACTGAGAGCTCCCGAGATGCGTGCTTTCAGTTTGTTGATGCGTTCTATGACATCCTCGGGCTTCTCCTCAGCCGAATCCTGTGAACGCATACGTCGTTGACGACGCAGGCGAGTTCGCTCCGGCAACAGGGAGTCGACATCAATTGAGATGTCATCACGGCTAGAAGAGTTGCGCTTTAAATCACTTAAAAGAGGACGCACTGTAGATGCCGTCGGTATAGCGGCATCACGTATACGACTTGTTGCAGTTGCTGTAATTGCAGGGGTAACTGTTGCCGAATCACGTATACGACTCGTTGTAGTTGCTGGTACTGGCGCAACTGTAGCTGTAACCGCATCACGTATACGACTCGTTGTTGTGCTGGACAGTCGACTAGGCAGAGTTTCTGGCAGGCGAGAACTGCCTCTTAACGCTTCGTACTTCATATCCACACTTTGATTATTGTTGCTGTTGCTGGTGCTGTTGTCGTTATTGCTGCTGTTGTTGTTATCATCCAGCTCAATTGGCTGCTCAATTTGCTCGCTATAAATATCAACAACGACAGCTGTTGTTTCACTCTCGTCACTCACTTTGCTCACAGTCATGTCCACACATTCACTGGCCACCTGCTCAATCAACGGTTCGCCCCAAAAGTTACCCGTATTTATGGGCGTAGCAATCAATTGCACAAGTTCACTTAATAGATCGAATAATTCGTGATCTACAAGCAGAAAAGTGTTGGCGCCCTCGTCTAACAAATCGCGTACCGCACACTTTAAGAATTCTATACTTGGATGCCCCGACGACGACGATGATGATGATAACGATGACTCGGTCTCGGTTTGGGTTACGATTGTGGATGCTTCAGATTTGACAAGTTGGCAATCGTTGATTTGTTGCCGTTGCTGATCATCCACTTGCTCTGACGACGATCCGCGCGCGTCTGAGATTCGCTGCTGACGATTGGAGGCAGCTGCTGTTGCCGCTGCTACTGTTGCTGCTGCTGCTGCTGTTGGCTTCTCTATTGTTTGCCTTTGTATTTGCTCACTGGCTAAGCATATTGACTGCTGCTCTTTAGTCATATTTAGCTCATTATGAGTTGCCATCGTCGTCTCTAATTTGCTTTGCTCACATTTTTCGTGTTTATTTTTGGCATAAATACTCGTAGCATTCATGGCGTCGTTGTCAACGTCGTCGCCTTCGCCTTTGCCTTTGCCTTTGTTTTCTCCTTCGCTATTGTTGTTGTTGTCATTGTTGTGTTGCCGCCCAAAGGCGTCATTAAAATTTTCCGCCTGTTGATGCTCGATTTCCTTTCGCTCGCCAACACCTTCAGTTGCTTCCACGTTCAAGTTTAATGTTTGCTCATGAGCATTAAGTTCATTATCACACGTCGCCTTATGTACATCGTGGACATCAAACGAAACATCATCATTCTGAACAGTCTCAACTGTCCGTAACGAGTCCATGTCTATTTTAGTACTCATATTGTGGCTCATCTGCGTCATTGTTGGTGTTTGTGTTGTTGCTGGTGTGGGCACCACATCCACATCCGTTCGCACCATTCTCGCCTCATTCTTTTGACAATTTCCATACTCAACGTTTGCCAGACTCTTACAGGTTTGCCGATCATTATTGGGAAAGCTAACAAATTGTTTTTTAATTGTAGGAAATTCTTTAAGTATCCGTCGTGGTGCCACATTAGACCTTGACATCGCCATAGCGGGGGATCGACAACAACAATCGTGTGTTGATTTAATCGAATAATTTAAATTCTTTTTGGCCAATTGGCAATTAATAGGAAATCTTTGACCTGCAGGGGGAGAATGATTCACTTGTTGGGGAAATCTAAGTGTTGTCGGGCGAGTGGAAATCATTTTAAGGGTCTTACTGGGCGTGTTTTTATTCAGTTTGATCTGCTGTTGTTGCTGCACGGGAAATTGTCGAATATCTCTACTCTTTTCTGACCCCAATGGAAACTTCACAGTCACAATCATTGCTGATTTCTTATTATATTGCTGCACTTGCTGCTGCTGTGGCGGATGTTGTTGGTGTTGTGGCGCCCTCTGCCGTCGCTGCAGCGGAAACCGCTGTTCATCGGTTGGCATTTCCGGCGTCGAAAAGCCTTTTGCTGTTGTTGTCGACAACAACATGTCTGACTCACAATTATGTTTTATGATGCCGTCATACAATATTTGCGAATTATTATTATTATTAGCTGCTGTCAGCGCCAATGGCATTGGTTGTTCTTGTTGTTGCTGCTGTTTTTGTTGCTCCTGCCCTAAAAACGCCCGCGCGTTAGAAATTATGCTCTGTTGACCTATTTTAGCCACTTTTTATAAATTCAAATACGCGCTGCAATTTGTTGCTGCATTCAACACAACGTTGCAATCTAAACTGGCGCAATGTAGACATCATTCAACATCTACCCAAATAGCCAGAAAAATGTTTCCTTGTTGATTTAGCATCTAATTCAAATGTTAAATCAATGCAACCTCTCTACAAACATATTTGCCAATAAATTTTATACACACTGGCATAAGAAATGCAATCAAACAATTTAACACGAATATTGAATGCACTATGAAGAATGGAAACGGCAACATTAAATAGGTTTTTTTTTGTCACTGTAAATATTAACCATATAAACATAGTGTAGCCAAAAAGTCTGTTAGGTATAGATTTCAAATAAAAGAGTATACGAGGTTTAACAGCATATTAAGTATACCACTTGTTGTCCTTAAGTAAAGAGTTAAGTGTATAGAGTTTGCTCGTGGCATACATCTCGTATACAAAGGGAGTGCATCCTAAAATATACATATGTATATAGACGTTTATATAGACTACTTGTATATAAATGTGTCAGCTTGCCAAATTGCTTTTTAGCAGGCCACAAAAAAAAGAGAAAGATAAGGCAAAGAGTAGACTAAAAAATCCACTCGTGCCAAACAATCCGACAATGCTATTGTTTAAATAGATATATCTACTATATAAACATTCATACATACATATACATATACGTATAATATATTCCTCACAAACTAAGTGTATATTATATTTGTATTTGTATCCCTTGCCAAATTATGCCGGCTGTTCTGCGCCAGACTAAACATAAATAACAAAGCAACAGTGTGCCTTAATTGCTCTCAACCCGATCTATTAATGACATCCCTCTATCACTTTTAATCCCCAGCCGCTGCATCACATATCATGGAAGACCACCAAACTCAGCTTCCTCCACAGGCAACAAGGTGCAGCATTACAACGAATACAATGATATCATAACCAGCATCTTTGGCCAATTGACTGAAGCCAATAAGCAGCGATTGGCAGACATTATTAAGGAACAACAAGAGAAGGCATTGAAGAAGAGTCACGCTAGCGTCTCCAGGGCGAGGAAGGCGAAAGCAGAGAAGGCAGCTGCAGCAGCAAAAGATGACAAAGGTAAAAAGCCCGTAGAAGAGACTGCAAAGGATGTCAAGAAGGGTGATCCGCCAACTGGTGAAGCAAAAGCTGATAAACCAACTTCAGCCGGAATGAAAGATCCTCCTGCAGCTAAACCTAGGGCGCAACGTAAGCCCGATGCACCTGGTAAATCAAAAAAAGGCGAGGAAGATGAAAAAAATAAACCGGAAAAATAGTTGTCAGCACCCATAGTATACAAAAATTGCAGTGTTTCGTTCTTACTTTTCCAAATTATAGTATATGCACCAGAATTAAAATATAAAAATGTTTAATAAATGCTAATAATATACAATTGTACTTAAAATATTATGTTTGTTTAAGTAACTGTTTCACTGTTTCAACACTGTTTCCAATAATTGGGATTCTGTTCCATTCGCCGCTGAAAGTTTGTGAACCAATTCTGCACAACCGAGAAAGGCACAAAGGTTTCACTCGAGGCGGGAGGTATTTCAGGCACGCTCACACAAAAGCTGGAAGCGTAATTAAAGAAGTTCTCCAACATACGTTGACCGAATTGTTTATTATCGTTGGCGTTGGACTGCAAGGAAAATAGAGTTATATTAAGATAGTTTTCTATAGAATTATTATATTCTTGCAGAGGGTAGTTCTAAAAATATGTAACGTATTTAAGGTGAACGACTAATCTTTGCAAACTAGCCTTTAAGCTATCTTTATGAATCTTTGTATAGATCCTCCTTTTTGCTATGGAGAGTACATAATCAATTTTAGCCAAATTTGAATTAGGAGTACTATTTTAAGTAGGTATCATAGAAACTTTCAGTTCAAATTTTAATACAGGGCTCTGCAAGGGTATAATTGTTCCTCCTTTTTTTATATTTAGTGTTCTTACCACTGCCGGAGTTTGTTGTGCCACCGTCAACTCTGGTTCAATAGATATACCAATTTGTGCTATATGAGAGATTTCCTGGGCGCCAAAAACCATGCCGTTTGCATGTGTCTCCAGTTCGTGGCTTTTCTTGAGCTGCGCTATCTTGAATATCGCTGATGGCTTGTTGTTATTGATATGCCCAAGATATTGCCATGTGGGCGCTGCGTTGGCATCCGGCCAACTAAAGTAAATTGCTGCTGCTGTGCCCAGAGGCAGGGGCGAGATACCAGTTAAGAAGATCACAACATAATTTACACCCTCGATATCTGGCACGTTTATCAGCAGCTTGTTTTCATCCACTGCAACGAAGTCCGTTTGTGGCTGTAAGTTGGTTGGATATTACAAGGGTTTAATATACACAATATATTAAAACTTACCAATCTTCCTGAACTTATTAATCCAAACATTTTAACCGGTTGTGTAGTCTTTTCTAGAATAAATAAAAATTTGGACATTCACAGGAAACGCTAACATGGTTAGCAAAATTGGGGTAAATTTGTGTTAATTATTTCTGCGTGTACTGTGGCGCCACCTTTTGTCTGTGGGCTTAGTAACTGATATACAATCTAAATAATTCAGGAAATCAGAAAAATTAGTCTATGCAAAGTAATTGGTTTCGGTCGCAAAAATGACTCAGAAGACTTTTAGTTAGGTTTTCTTTAAATGAGTAATTTTTGGTTTGTTAGCGCCTCCACCTTCCATGTTGTCTAATTTTAGAACTAGATTCTTATTAAAGTCTGGCAATATTCTCTACCAAGGAAACCGAATTTAGTGTTGTTTTTGCGTAAAGTTAGTTATGGCCGGGCTCTTACACCTAAGTAAATTGTGCAGTAATAAGAATACACTAACATACACCTACCACATTACATGCCACAAAAAAATTGGACCTCGATTGCATGCTCGAGTGGTGAGTACTTTAGTAATCCCCATCGGCATACAAATTTCAAGGCCATTCAAGATATGCACACAACAACTGGCTAGATTACGATTTCATAATTTCGTTTAAATGATAATGATTAGCACCAAATTTGACTGATTTGGAAAGATTGTGTACGTTATTGGAATTAATCAAATATAAGGATGGTCAGGCAACAGTTTGCGTGTGTGTTGTTTTGGCCCCTATTTGGTTTTGGGAAGTTAACAAGTTGTTTCGAGTTTAATTTAAATTTAACGCACTACTACGCACTTGCTTCTTTCGTTGCAGCAAGCCTAAGAAAAAACAAACTTGAAATATAAAGGGCGCCAAAACAGCACACACACAGATCCAGCCGAGAATTATGGGACGAACTCAACGCTTGCGACGGCGTCGAATGCCAAAAACAACAACTGAAACTCAAAGCCACGAGTTGGAATCTTTGCACGTGCTTTATGGAAGTTTACACAAGCTGGGCTGGCGAAATGAAACACAGTTGTCGGCTCTAAATTTCCCCTTAACTGGACGTGGATTGTGCTCAAAGAGTCAGCGATTCCAGGCTGGTAATGAGTTGATACGACTGCCTGTCAGTTGTTTAATAAGCATAGCTACTCTAGAGCACTCGGATGAGCACTTTAAGGCCCTATTTAATAAAGACGTGTTTGATAAAGATGCACGGATATCGTTTCAAGCTCTTGTTGCCTGTTATTTAATGCATCAGCAACATTTGCACGAAACGTCGCAGAGTTCACCCTTTGCTGCCTATTTGGATACCCTTCCTCGTAGCTATACTACACCCTATTTTTGTGACTTGTCGGAACTGCAGTGTCTGCCTGAGGCGTTGCTGGAGCGCACAGTGGCGCAGAATCGTCAAATACGCGATTACTATCAGATTCTTAAGATGATAGTGGGCACACAGTATTGCGAATGTTGTGGTCAACTCTTCTGTCAGGACATTTGGACATTAGCGGATTATAAGCGTGCCTATTTTGCTGTTAACTCTCGCAGCGTCTACCTCAACTCTCGTCAATTAAAGCCAGCAAAGAGTCATTTCCAGTCTCTGCTCAGTGGCGATACAAATCTAGCATTAGCGCCATTTCTGGATCTGTTTAATCACTCCGACAGTGTACAAACTACAGCAGAGTTGCAGCTGAAAACAAATGGAAAAGGACACGACTATGTTCTGACACTGAATGCTTTACCAAAATCAGAGCTGAGGCCATATGAACAACTGTTTATCAGCTATGGAGCATTGTCAAATCTGAAACTGCTAACAGAATATGGTTTTTTTTGGAACGCAATGCCCACGATTTCTTTGAATTCTCTTTGCTGGACATTGAGCACCTCATCGCACATAATAAAGAACTTGCTGCTCAGAGCTATCATCGGAACATCTTTAAATTCATCAGGGAGCACAATCTGAATGATCAAATGTTTGTTCACATTGACGATGGCTGCTCTCACAATCTACGTGTCGTACTCCACTTGATCTTCAAGCAGCAGGCCTATTTTCCCAATGTACTTAATCAAATTGCCTTTGGGGATGTAACACAGTTTGACAATGTGCAGCCGGAGTTATCCTATTTGGTGGCACACAAAATCAGCGAATATCAAGGCTTTATTAAGGCATTGGATCACCTACCTCAACTTACAGAAAGTGGAACTGTAGCGCGTTTCTATCTGCTGGAATGCATTAGATACCTTGGCGACTTTGAGTCAATTCATTGTGCTACTTTTAAATGAAATCAATTTAGCCATTTGTCAAATAAAGTACAAAGTTGTTTTTTTACAAAATATTTTATGCATTTCTTTTAAACACTTACATTTGCTTTACAGCTTTATAACACCCTTTCCAGATCCGACGATGATGGCAACCAGAATGCCAAGGTCAAGAAGATTACTCCATTTACGCCCACACCAGGCAACAAACTGCTGGGTGGCGTTTTTGCCAAAAAGCCAAAAGGTAGGTGATCCTATCCCAGATTCCCAGGAAACTCAAATCTTGGTTAATGAGCTGCTTGCTGTAAATAACTTGGTATTCTTGCAGAGAGTGGCTTAATATTTTCACAAATCTGTAAATAAAGAAATAACAGATAGTTAATACAGACTTTTTTGTCTTAAAGATACTTTTGTATCTGTATCTTACAGTATTGTCTATTCTATACATACTATTGTATCTTACAGATACTTATGTATCTAGCAGATCTATAGCATTTTTGTATCTTTTAAAGAGTAGTAATATCAATAAATCAATTAATTTACATAAAAGCTTAAATATATATCAAAACGAAATCATTGCGACTCCTGCAAGAATATGCCTGCTGTAATTTTATTTCTTTTAATTATTTTGATTGTGTTTTTGCTGCTGTTACTTTGACTAACAAATGAAATTGTTTTTGCTTTTATCGGAGCTAATTTGTAACAAGAGATCTACCACAAATGCTTGTTTGTTTGTTTGTTTGTTTGTCTGTTCGTTTGTTGTGTTGGCGCCTGTTTGGATATTGCTGCATTCAAGTAAATTCAATGCGGTTGCACCCACAGCAGCAACAACTGTAGCAGCAACGTTACAACGACAACAACAACAACAAGAACGACTGCCACAACAACAATCAAGACAATGTCATGTTCATATAGGCAGCAGTGGCAATGAAGGTGGCACAGCCTTGGGAAAACTAGACGCTCCCGAAGTTACCTCCAAGGATATGATGCGGGCCATGATGGCATACATTTGGCCCAAGGAGGATCCACTTGTGCGTAAGCGGTGAGTTAGCCTGAGATTGTGTGTAAGCATTTCCAGAGAAATGGGTCAGCCCGGAGGGTACTTTCTTATTTAAAAGAGATGATGCAATGTAAAGATTACAGTAGCAATAACTTAAGCAAAATGCAAAGAGATCTTATCAGTCTTGATAATCTTGTTTGCTGACTTCTAAAAATGTTTAAATACAACCATTTATACACAGATCATTAGGCATTTCGACAACTATTAAAACCAATTAACATTTTTCTAATTCAGTCTATGACTAATCGCTTTTATCTGAAACCATTTTAATTTTTGTCGCTTAAATATGTTGTTTAACTCAAATTGACAGAACCTTATAAGAAATACAAATTTTCCTTGAAACTTTAAAGCGATCCTGGAAATTCCTATATGATCTGTTAAACATATATATATCTGTATATTTAATTAATTGCACTCACTTTCTGTAGTGTGGGCATATCATTGGGCCTGCTCGCTGGATCCAAGATGCTGACCGTCTGTGTGCCATTTTTATTCAAAGGAGCCGTGGACACATTTACGACACTGAATATGGATACAGCACCGGATGCAGTCCTGTCCGCAGCAACGGCAATGCTTTTAGGCTGTAAATGCAAATGCTACAAAGAAAGTTTTTGATTACATTCATCAATCATTCTTCTACTGTTGCAGATGGCATTGCCAGAGCTAGTGCTGCTGGATTCAATGAGCTGAGAAATGCGGTGTTCGCCAAGGTTGCTCATCATTCCATACGCAAGATAGCCACCAATGTGTTCCTGCATCTGCACAATCTGGATTTGGCCTTCCATTTGAATAAGCAGACGGGAGCTTTATCCAAGACGATCGATCGCGGTTCACGTGGCATTAACTTTGTCCTCTCGGCCATGGTGTTCAACATTGTGCCCACAATCTTTGAGTTGGCGCTGGTCTCCAGTATACTGGGCTTTAAGTGTGGATTGGCCTTTGCCGGCGTTAGCATGGGATGTGTGGGTGTCTATGCTCTGTACACTCTAAGTGTGACTCAGTGGCGTACACGCTTCCGGGTCTACATGAATCAGGCGGAGAACGAGGCGGGCAACAAAGCTGTGGACTCACTCATTAACTATGAAACGGTCAAGTACTTCAACAACGAAAAGTACGAGGCTGGCTGTTACAACGAGGTCCTTAAAAAATACGAGACGGCCAGCTTAAAGACCAGTTCCAGTCTGGCGTTGCTTAATTTCGGTCAGAATGCAATTTTCAGCAGTGCACTTAGTATAATTATGGTGCTCGCGGCCAAGGAAATAGTTCAGGGCAACATGACTGTTGGAGATTTGGTAATGGTCAATGGATTGCTATTTCAGCTGTCCATTCCATTGGGTTTCCTGGGCAGTGTGTATCGTGAGGTGCGACAGGCGCTTCTCGATATGCAGGCCATGTTTACCCTGATGAATGTGGATAGTCGTATTCAAACCGCACCAAATGCACAGCCCTTGTTTGTGGACACCAGCAACTCATCCATTGAGTTCCAGAACGTGAATTTCGAGTATGAGTCGGGAAAACCCATTTTCAGAAACCTTTCCTTTAGCATACCAGCCGGTAAGAATGTGGCTATTGTTGGAGGCTCTGGCTCTGGCAAATCGTCTATGGTTCGTCTCCTATTCCGATTCTTTGAGCCGAACTCGGGACGTATTCTGATAGGTGGCCAGGACATTAGTGCCGTTGAGTTGGACAGTTTACGCAAATCCATTGCAGTTGTGCCTCAGGACTCGGTGCTGTTCCACAACACCATCGAGCACAACATACACTATGGCAACCTGACTAAATCCCATGAGGCAGTTCAAAATGCAGCACGCATGGCTGATCTTCATGAAGCCATCATGAGTTGGCCAAATCAATACAGGACCCAAGTGGGAGAACGTGGCCTTAAGTTGTCTGGTGGTGAAAAACAACGAGTTGCAATTGCTCGCGCCATTCTAAAGAACACACCGATCCTAGTCTTTGACGAAGCTACCAGCAGTCTGGATTCTATCACAGAACATGTGAGTTCATTGTCTTCTTCTCTGTATTTCAATATTTAACTGCTTTTCTTTTTATAGAACATTCTTCAGGCACTTTCACGCGCTACCTCGGGACGTACCAGCATTTGCATTGCCCACCGTCTGTCCACTGTAAAGGATGCCGATGAGATTCTCGTCTTGGAGAATGGATGTGTAGGTGAACGAGGCACACACTCGGAGTTGCTCAAACAGAATGGACTCTATGCCCGGCTGTGGGAGACGCAGACTCAACAATTCGATCCGAAAGCAGAGGATACACCAAAAGCAGAGTTGAGCAGTCAAATGTAGTCAAGTGTCGGTCACGTTTTGTGACGTGTTTTAATTTTTAAATATTACACTCTTTCTTTTGACAATGCCATCAAATTGGCAGTAGAGACTCCCTTGAGGAGATTTGTTATATATTAGGCTGAAAGAATTATTGTGTCCGGTTTGTAAATACAGTTATAAATATGTAGAGAGTAAAAACTATGTACTTTCTTTTTTAAATTTAAATTGGGTAATGAATGCGTCAATCTGCATTTTTTGTTAAAGAGCTAACAGCTTTCAGAGTTATAACATTAAACATTTATTATCAGTTTTATCACCCACACAATATGTGACACTTAGGGATAGGCAAGGAAATACATGTTAGCAAGTGGAAATGATCTCAGCTGCTTCATTCTTAATCTCTCTCTCGTATGGACATCGGGATAGGAACATTGTACAATAAATAGAGCACACAATTAGCCAGATGCTTGAGGAACTGTTGGTAGTTGGTAATACGATGTTTAAACTCCTTCCAGAGCGGCAGAATTGGACGCACCTTGGACTGATCAGAATCATCAATCTGTAAATTCTCTTCCTGCATTGTCCTATTGACATAGGTGTACAGATAGGAGGCAGGCTTCTGGCCAATAGTAGTCACATAGTGTGTGACATTGCTCTCCAGGCCAATGCTCTTGCCTGCTGTCAGAAAATATGATTCCTCATCACTGGCGCTCTTGTAGCGCACATTACCTTCGAGTATGGTCAGGGTGCAATTAAACAGGGCTGGGGAAATAAAGTTACTTAGCGTTAAGCCTGGAAAATCAGCCACAAAGATGACATCCGAGTAGTTATTCCAGGCAAGCACCTCGTTGGCTATTGTCTTTAATTTCGGACGCATATGATTAAGCTCTGTGAGCAGCGGCAGTGACCAAGAAGTTTGCTTAAATGGCGACCAAGGTGCCTTTAACAGATCCACGCGAGGATCAAAAGTGCGCTGTTGAAAACGTCCGTTCATGGAGCACCAAATGTCAAAGTAAATGGAAATGTTGGTACTCGTTAATGGACTGTCTTTTGGATGCTTTTCCATGTCCTCATATATGTTTCTCTCAATGCACTTGGCATACTGTACTGCCATGTCAGCAGACTTTGTCCAACGCTCGTACTCGGTGAATGCATAGGGATTAAGGTGATGCACCTGTTGGTTATTGTTGTCTACAATCTTAATGGAGGTCAGCACTGTATCATAGGAATGCACCATCATGTCCCAGGAATAACCATAGAGACCATTGGTCCAGTTGTTGTAGCCCTTTGTGATGAAATGGGAATAGGGCAGAAATAGTTGTAGACTGCAATAGAAGAGGATAATGCAGCTACGTAGTTGTGCTTTAAATCCAGACTGGCTTCTGACTGGGGACTTGTTTAATTCCAAGGCTGTTGACTTGCCAAGGTTACGTATTCTTCGTGGCCAGCTAAAGCCAAAGAAGAGTGGCACCTCCGCTAGACAAACCCAAGGGAACATACCTAGAAAAAGGAAATATATAAATGTGTAAGGAATCTTTATAGAATTTTTAACTCTCTCTTCCTAAACTTACCTATCGTAAACAGTCGAGAGTTCATTAAATGAAAACTTATCATAAATGGTGTAACAAAGAGTCGCGTTCCCTTATAGGTCATGAAGAAGGCTATGCTGAGATCAAATATGGCCGTAAACCAATGTATAATCAATAGATCAATGAGCTCTCCATCCAGTAACTGTCTGAAAGGTGCAAATACCCAATGCTGATTCAGACTGGACATGGCGTATCCAGAGAGCCACTCCACAGAAAACTTCTTCAATCCCGCATACATGTAGAGGACAAAAAACTGAAACTTGATGAGAAAGTAATTCCAATAAGGCACCGACTGTCTCAGCTGTGGTCTAAACCAACTGTCCAGGGAACTGTAAGTCAAAAGTCAAGCATTAAAATAGACAATTCTTGAAGTGTTTTCAATTACTAACCAATAACTGTTTGACTGAGTGAATAGAAGTAGCGTGCCCACCAGACCAAAGAGATAGCTGTGATTATTCCACGCCGGCTTGTCCAATAGAAAGATGTACCAATAGCATATGATAAAGGTCAGGCAGCTGCATCGAAATCGATATCCGAGCATAATCCCCAAAGCCCCCAGCCACATGCAGAGATATATGCAGCCCATGAAAGGATATTCCAGTGCCCTCATGCCATTGAAGAGTGGAAAGTGACAGTGTTGAGGTTCTCCATAACGCACATCCAGTTGACTACCTCCACGCTCCTCGGCAATGTCAATTAACATGCTGGCGCCGTAGAGCATACGAAATACTCCCAAGGCAGCGCCATCTACAGGCCGTTGCAACCAACACGTAAAACTATTCAAATTTGCAAAGTTATGCAACTCATGTCCAAAGCAGACTTTGAAAAACTGTGCAATTGGATTGCTTCCAGGAACTGTCTGCTTTTCCTCATGCTTCTTTTCCTCCTCCAGTTCCTCCTGTTCCTCCTCTTCCTTTGACTCATCCGGGCTTTTCACATCATCTGTGGTTGAGGTTTTAGTTTCTGTGGAAGTCTCTGAGGTTTTTGGCGTTGGGGCCTGTGTACGTTTCGAGTTGGTCATAATGCTGAAAAAAGGATTTACAAAGAAATACATATTTAATATGTACTTAAGTTGAGCTTAACATGAAATTACCATTACCATTCCTTTTCTCTTGTGATTCACAACATGTTTAAGCATTTACATAAGTATAATCATCTTTTGTTTAAAGAAAGCTATTCATTGCATAATAAATAATAATAACATATACACATATCATAATTTCGGTTTTGGTTTTGTAGAATTTATTGAAAAAGTTGACATAAATACATGCATGCATATTGTTGTATACTAAATATATAATATATGTGTTTTATTTGCTTTTCTTCTGCGTAAATAAAAATCTACGTTTGCTCAATTTATTCCTGTGTGACTTTTGTTTTATTTTTTTTTAATCCTAATGATGCACAAACTCCACAAAAACTTGTAGAGACTGTAATCACTGGAAATATTGCAGAATTGTTGTATTGTTTGATTTGGGTGTATGTGGATAGCGAAACAGGATTGATTCGCTTTAAAAAAAATACATCAATTATGAAATATATATATTTGTATTATTTTTATTTCTTTTCTATATTCTTGAGTTGAGTTTATTGCAACAATTTTTGCCCAGCTGCTTGCTTTGCGAATTCTCAAACTTCAACTGTATTCAGTTGTGTTGAACAAGTTTCTATAATTGTAATTTCTTGAATATTTGTTATACATTTATGTTTGTTAATATTGTTTTTGAATACACAAATACATACATATTTTTGTTTTGAATAGATTTTACAAATTGCCATTGTCCATTTCATTGGTTCGCAAAATTTCTAAAAATTTTTGAGAACAAGCTTTGAAAATGCCTCAAACTACGCATACGAATACAATATAGCTGAATATACTTGATAAGTTTATTAAGTTAATGCTTTGGTTTAAAAATCGTTTTTGGATTTGGATTTGAATTTCGGGGAAGTACGTTAAAAAACAAAAACTAATCGTATTAAGTTGAATGAAATTGAAGTCAAAAGTAGGGATAACTAATTGAAAACTGAACTGAACAAAATAAAATATTGTTGGTGCTTTGCTTAAATAGTTTAAATATTTAAATATTTTTTTAATAATTCGTTTTGTTTTGTTAAGTTTTTTGGTATTTGATTGAAATACATATATATACTGACTGTTTTGGTTTTATAGTTGCAATTTCTTTCGTTTCGTTTCATTTTGTTTAATTTAATTTAAATTTTAAATATACGACAGTTATGCATAAATGACTAATATTTGACATTGACTTTGCTTTTCATTATTTTCATTTGTTTTGGTTTCGATATTTTTATACGCAATGCTAAAAACATTTTAAAATGCATTTTCAAAGTTAATTCGATAAGTAATTATGTAGTTGTTGTTGTTGTCATTAATTCATTAATTCTGAGTCAGCTTTAAAAGTTTTAGACAAAGTTTTCGAGTTGTCAGTGTCAAAAAAATTTGCATACATTGTCCCCCTCCACCTCCAGAGAGGGGAGACGGCAAAAACATTATCGAATGAAAACTGTGTTGTTTTTGTTGTTGTTATTGTTGCTGATGTTGTTGCAGATGCTGTTGTTGTTGTTGTTGCTCTGGTTGCTATTGTCGCTGTCCGACCGGCAAGCAACCCTCACTCTCTCTCTCCTTGTCTCTTTCTCGTTGCAATGCATCCCCTTTAATTGAGTGCGCAGGCGCAGGCGCACTCTCTCTCACTTTCCCTCTCTCTCGCTCTCGCTCTCTCCTCCTTTCTTTCTCCTGGCCTTATATACGATTCTGATTCAGTTGAGAGCGTGGAGTGAAGGGGCTAACCATAACACCACTTGGCCAAATCGCCTCGTTGAAAAGCTCATTGAAACGATAGTCGGGTATGGAAATTTTAAATTTGCAATATGATAACTGCGATAAGTTGGCATCGTTTTTGACCAATTTGGTGCATTTAACCAGATTCTTGTTAATCTTTAGCTCCTCAGCCAGATGCTCAATAATGTCATCCTCACTGGTATTTGTGGCAAATTTGCCAACCTGAACCCAACGTCCATAGTCGCATACGACCTGCAATCGATCCGAATTGCAATTGTTGCCGACAACGATGAGATTATTTTGTTGCGGGTGCTTTTTGCCATCAAGATTATTCACCGGCTGATTGCCAAATTGGAAATACTGCTGGTACATTCGGCCCTGGATTTGATTAACGCCATTGCACACCTTGTTCACCTTCTCCTCAATGGTGTGCAACTTGGCGGATAATGCCTTTGGCGATTGATTTCGGCACTCATCACAGTTAAATGATATCATGGGATTCTTCTGTATCAAATCATACATGGCATCGTCAATATTGACACATGTACGATGGAACTTCTTCAGACAATCATCCGAATTGCATATGATGATTGCATCCTTTGAGTTGATTGATTTTTTGCATTTTGGGCAATTTTCGGCCATCTTGCTCAAGGGGCTTTGCACTTTAAACGTGGTGTTTGGTATTTGGTATTTGTTGGGGAGAATGTCGAGAAAAACACACACACACAGACACAGATACGGGACACGGACACACACTCACAGGCACAGGCACACAAACACTGTGTAATATGAGCAAATGTTGACAGGGTATGATGTCTGACTCTGGATCCGCTCTTTGGGTGGCCTATCGACGACAGTGAGGAAGTAACGACGACGGTGTGAGTGTGTGAGAAAGTTTGTTGAAATTGTTGGAGAAATGAGAAACGCGACCGAATGCGAACCGTACGCTTCGAAGTTTGCTGTTCAACTGAAAGCGAACCCTTAGAAAAGCTACAGTCAATCACAATCGCAATTGTTGGCTTATCGCAAATTTTAGGGGTGACTTTTCCTGCTCTCCTTCATGTCTCTTTTGTGCTTTTTATTTTCTGTCATTTTAACCACTATTTCTGGCCATATGATTCCCAATGCGTTACGCTACGTGTACTTGCAACCAGTATTTATTTCACATTTCATTTTGGTCGGGCTTTTTAAATACCTTTCCAGAGAGTTTAATCATTTTGTAACGAAATGTGTAACAGAGGAATTCTTGATCAGGATGATGAGCAGAGTTACATTAATCACGTTTGTCTGTTTCTATTTAAACTACCTCTTGAAACTATATACAGATTCGTCTTTTTACTTCTTCAGACAGAAAGTACCGAAACCGCACGGTTCGTATCCCAATACCAACCTTTAGAAAGAAAAACTTTCTTATTTGTTATGATATCTCAACCAAACTCACATGTCGTGTATATCGCACAATCTTGAAAAACTGTAGTCTAAATCAGACAACTATATCATATAGCTGTTATAGAAAAGTTCGTCGAAAACCAACTTTTAGTATGAAAACTAATTCCGCATTTAAGATATCTCAACAAAACTTACAGATTGTGTATTTGGTCTGTTACATGTTTTCGAAACGTAGTCTGATTCGGACTAATAAAGTACATTAATATTAAAAGAACGATCGGTCGAAAATGATATACAAGGGTATCAAGTTTTCGGTTTATTAAAAATATCCTTTCTTCCTATTTAGATTTTTTGGCTCGCTTGCATTCCCTTCACTTTGCAAAGTCTGGCAACATTTTGTTTAAATAATAACGTTGCACTTTCAATTTGCCAGTGTTGGGAAATTTTATGTGCATATATCCTCCCGGCTAGGAAATCTTATTGTTGTGCATGTTACAATGGTATTTATCAGTAATATGCATTTTATTAACTACAATACACTACCCGTTTTATCTTAAATTATATTAAACTAAGCTCAAATTATGCATGCTTTTTACATATTAATTTAAAAATAAAATGATTTAAATAACAAATGTGTCATTTAAATTGTAGTTCAAGTTACACTATCAAAATTGTTAATTTACACTTGGCACAATTAATCAAATTGCATCGAACGATATGAAAATAAAGTCTTACCTGGTATACAGTTTGCTTGTACTCCCTAAGTATTATAAGCCGGCAATTTGTAAACACATGAAAACAATTATTCGATTTTGTTGCAGCTGCTTACTTGCAACAGTTTGCAGTACTGTTCTGACGAACAAGGATACACAACGAACAGGGAGCTGTGAGGACAACAAGAATACCCGAGCAACACGGTCCAGCAACTGAGGCTGAGTGCGCAAATCTCCGTCTTATTTATACTCCCATCTGGAGTAGTAATGGTCCCATAGGGGGATGCCGAGAGTATAGGCACTGGTGGGTGGGGGTGTTGTTTGCGCATGTCCTTGCCAACAAGAATGTTTGTGTGTGTGGGGGGGGGGAGGTGATGGATAATAATAAAATATACTTGTACACAAGGAAAAATGCAAATAGAGTTAACAGGTGTAGCGGCAGCTGCGCCATCGGCTCTGCAGCTGTTTTTATTTGCCTTCCCCCCACCATTGACCTGACCCGACCCGTGTAATTGGGTTTCATTAAGTGGCGAAAGGGGCGACCATTTCCGTTTCCTCTTGTTAGCGCAGCCTGTGGTCTCTGCTCCACTTTGGTGTCAATAGATTTTAATCAGGTGTGGCAAGGCATAGTAAACAGGCGCCGTGGCATCCCATCCCAACCCAATTCCACCCTACCACAACCACATCCAGTGTCCTCTCCCACGTGCAACTGATTTAAATATCAACGTCTCAGTCTCTATTTGTATTCAGCTTCATTTTTATTATTGTCCCGCATCTACGTCGTTCTCCCAATTGTTATTTATGTATGCAATACGCAGCTCCCACGTGTGCCCTCGATCCCAGATAAATCCTTATGCTCCTCCTTTTAGCCTGTTGGCCTGTTGGCTGGGCAATTGCGTAGTTTCTCTATAATTAGTTTATCAAGTGCGTTTGAATTAAGCACTCAGTTCAACCTCTTTCTTTTATGCTATGTACACGTAGGTTCTTCGAAATCTCTACTCAATTGGCATTCCTATTTTTAGTCCTTTTGCTTTTCAGATTGACAGCCATCTTGCTGTTGTTGCTTTTATTGTCCTGACACTTTGAGACAGTGTTTAACATAAAAATGCTCTTTGGCTCTTACACTTTTATATATTTAAAGTTGGTATATTTAAGCAACAGGGGGAGTAATATAAAACAGAGGTATTCATATAATTACCTATTAAAATTTTTAACTAGAAACTTGTATAGTATTATCAAGAAGTGGAACTAAAACTTTGAATAAAACATAGAAAATTGGCCGAATATATTATAAACTTTATAAGCAAAGTAATTTAATAAATTTGTTTAATAAAATTGCTAGGCATATTAATTCAAAGTCCAGCTAAATTGTATCTAGGATAAGTTTTATAATTTCGCATTAAGTTCTATACATTATACGTCCAGATATGTATCTGGTATTTAATTTAGGACTAAGGAACTTTGGAAATAGGAAAATAGGTTTTGAATAATTTGATTGAAATAAAACATAAGTAAGTATTATTTTTATAGGAAATATATTGCTTTATAATCCTTGTAAGTTTGCCAGGAATATGAAAATTTGACTGTGAAAATTAATAAAACAAACAGTAGTAAATAATATTAACTAAATATGTATAATATATATTCTTTGCTTGCATAGACAGTCATGTCTCTTCAGTCAAATTCAATTTCAATTTATCTGTATAGCCCCGATAGTTTATGCCGATATGTTGTTGCCAACATAGTTCCATACGTAGTTCAAATATAGTTTCCAATGTTTACGCCTTCTTTACCAAATTGCAATGCCATCAAAGCCATAGCCCTGAGTAAATTTGCCTTTCCCCCATTGGTTTTTACATATGGTATTCCAAAGTGATACAATTTAAACGCCCTTTAAATGGCCCCATTCAAGTTCAGATTCATGTTACATTTCTTTCTCACATGTCTCGTTTCGCATGCAACTCACAACTTGACGACAAACAAAGTGACAGGCAGATTGTTTTGAATTTCAGCTAAAGACTTACAAATCTATTTGTATGAATGAAATACTGGTCTAGGTCTAGAAAAGGGGGCTTGTCTAGAATTAATAGTTTTATGTCTGCTATTGCAATCCTAGTAAAAATTGCAATTTAATATACTTTTTAAATAAAAACACCATCAAGGCTCATTTGTAAAATGTCCGATTGTGTCTTTGATTTAGTTTTGTTTAGCCATTCATGACTTTACTTGGTCTTTGCTGTCAAATGTTTATTACTGGACGACACCCTCACAAAGTTGGCTATTAACCTTTATCGTAATGGATCTTTTGCATAACTTATGGATATACGAGTATGCTTGCCAATTCTTCACCAACTTCAGTTGCGTAAATTTGCCTGACTTGCAATTTCCATCGGGGGGCAGACGTCCCAATCGGCGTATGTGTAACACACTAGAGACTTGTCGATTGTCACCATAATAAAGAATACAAAATCGAAATCGAAAATATAATCCAAAAACTGAAATTCCAAATCACAGTTCAACGTCTTATTTATAAAATGAATGAATTGCAAGCCTGCTAAATGCGCCAATTTCAAGTTCAAATTGTAAAACAAATCAAATGATCGATTTAAACGAGCGAACATCACTCATACGCAGCATAGGCGATGTCCGAGCTGACCTTCCGACAATTACGAGAATATGTTGCATGCTGCCAATTATGGATCAGTTGCAGCTGTCGTATTAAAAGTATTTTTGGCTATTGAAATGCGCGTGCCACACAAAACAACAACAAGTAGCAGTAAAGAGAAAACCTGACTTTAAAAGACCCTGGACTTATTCTTATTGAATATTCATCGGGCTTATAATCTGATGGCAAAAAGTGTTAAGTAGAGCAATGGCTGGAAAATTTCTCATTTTCTTAAATTTTTTATTGTGTCCAAATTTTAAACATAAATTCCATATGTTTCGGATAATATCCTAATATCCTTCTTTATATTATAGAGGAGCCTAGGCACTTTGTTTGGTGTGTCAAGCTATTATGATCTCTGATCTCTTATGATCTGGTGTTCATACAGAAAAGCTAACAGACGGACATACAAACATGACTATATCGACTTGGCTGTTATTGCTGATCATTAACTTAACATTAGACTTATCATTTATTTAATATTATCATCTTCTATGATAAGTTATAAATTAAATTTAACAAGCAAAAGAAAGAAATGTCTTTAAAAATTTACAGTTTTTCATACTATGTATATCAATATTGTATTTAGTTTTCGAATTACAAAGTTATTATAGACTGATTTATTTAACACACTCGGAAGAACTCTTGTATTGTTTAGGTACAGGGTCTAACAATGGCAACAAAAAAGTGTCAAGCTGCAATTTGTTGGCGTGTGCATCATCGCAACAATTTGGAAGTCGGATTCTCGCCGCATGCCTTTAATTGTAGAATTGGAACTGGGGCAAGCATCTCAATCCCTAAACAGGGTGCCCGCTTTGCTGACATTGACACTGATCGACTGAAGTGGCGATAGCTCCCCCGTATTGCGTATAAATATGCGACACATTCGCCAATGTTTGTCACACAACAAGACGAGTTCGACGTTCACACAACACAGGCAGACAGACAGACAGTCAGGCATTCAGGCATTCAATCAATTGACAACGATAACTCCAGGGAGGATCCTTAGCTGTTAGTGATGTGTCGTCAGCTGTTATTGCTGCTGTTGCTGGTGGCTGCCAGCAATGCAGCAACACATGTCAACATTTCCATAGCTCAACAACCAGCTACGAATCCAGCTGATGTTAATTTTGTGGATGGACCAGCGCCTGCCGAGCTGAGAGCAGGACCCTATCGTCAGGAGGAGGAGCCACGCTTTGCACGCTTGCAGGAGCGTCCACAGCAGCAACAGTTGCAACAGCAACAGCAGCAGCAACAACAGTTGCCACAACAGCAGCAATCGCAGCAGCCACAGCAGCAACAGCCGCTGTCACCTCGTCAAGGATTGGGCCTGCAACCGTCACCTGTTGCTCCAGCCAACAATGGACGCCTGCCACGTCGTCGTCATCATAATCGTCGTCCTTCGATGCATCAACAGCCACCACACAGTGGTCAGTTCCGTCAACGCAACCAGCAACTGCGTCAAAATCAGGAATTTGAACGTTACATTCAGTCGTATCATAGTCATGGACCTTCTGTGGAAACTGTGAGTATAAAACTAATTTATTCTATAGTTTCTCCTGCGGATTTCTGAATCTTTGGTTTCTTTCTAAGAAGCAACTTCTGTATCATAGAATATTTCATTTTCAATATTTCTGAACGATTAATACTTTCCCTAAACCAAGAACTAAATACTTAAATTAAGAACGGTTTTAATTTTGCACTTAGCCAATATTGTAATCATCTGCTTAAACGAGCTTTTTAACTGAATCCAATAATAATTTTTTAAATTGAATAACGGGTATCTCATGGTCTATCTCTTTTTTAACATAAAATCCTTGCAGTTATTTGACTTTCTACCTCCATTTTAAAATTAGTTTACTCATTGAATCCTTCTTCACATTTTTCCATCCAGGTCTATGAATCCTCGAGTCCTTCCCCACAACGTTATACACAGTCCAGCAGCAGTAGCTCAAGTTCCATTGCTGCCGATGATGCCGTGTCCATAGGTGGCGCAAGATCGCAGCAGTTGCGCATGTTTGAACGTCAGGTGGCGGCACCTGTTGCGTCACAAGGTCAGAGTGCCAATGTGGAGCAGGCGCAGGATAGCAAACCTATCTATGAGCCTCAAGCGCCAGCGGCTGTACAAACTGCATCCATAGCACCACTCAGTTCCAGCTCCAGCTCCAGTTCCAGTTCCAGCTCTAGCTCTAGCTCAACCTCCTCCTCGCCCAGTTCAGGTAATGCTGCTTCATCCGCACCTGCTCCCGCTGCCATACCCAATGAAGCCAAGCTGGGAGGCGGCGTCTCCTATGAACCCTCCTATGAGCCATCTCTCGATGCTGGCACAAGCTACAATAGACCCAGTTACGACCAGGGTGGCTACAACTATGAAGATGTGCAGGATGATTATCAAGATCAGTATCCACCAGCTGTGGATGAGAATTCTGGCTATGATGACTATGTTGATCAATCGGGTGGTTCAGGCTACTTGCCACCACAACGTGGCTATGTGCAACCACCACGTCCCGTTGTTACCAAGACCATACAGATTGTTCAGCCGGCGCTGAAGGCCAAGAAATACGAGGTGCGTCATCCGGCCATCCAAAAGGAGTTCTATGACATCGAGGAGCGTGTTGTTATTAAACCTGCTGGTACTTTGGTTGTGGAGCTGGATCATCCGGTGGCCAAGATACCCAGAGGAGAGACACTGCTGCCTTTGGGTCATCCACATCCTGCTGTGGCTGCGGCCTACAACAACAATGGTCAGGTGCAGACCCAATACAGTCACAATGGTAATGATTATAGACCTTCCTATGAGCAAGGTCCAGCACAAAGTCCCAAGGAGCAATCTCAGGTGACCACAGTAGGCTCCAGTGTGACCACAATGCCCAGCTATGATCAAGCACCTAAGGATGAGTTTGTCGAGGCACAGCTTCAACAGCAACAGCCACAGGATGCCACCGATGGCAATCGTCAGTCTTTCTCAGCTCCAGCTTCAGCTCCCACTTCATCTTCCAGCTCAACCTCTAACCCTACTTTAACTGCCACCGATTCAAATGGTAATCAATTCCAGATTAGCAGAAAGCATCTCTCCCCGGGCATGATCACACGCCAGGAGCCAGAGCTGCAGGATTATGACTATGGACGCAGTGAGGCCATTTATCCTCCCCAGCGTAGTTATCAACACTCCAACAGCTTCAATCGCCAGCCATATTCAAACAATGATGATTACTTCAGTGGTGAATTCCTGCCCAATGCGAATGTTGGTAATGTGGAGTCGAAGCCAGCTCGTCTCGAGGAGGCGCCACGTCCACAGATTATCAAGCACGAACACAAGATTCATTTGCCACCCTCTCAGCATAACATCTACCTTGGACGCAGTCGCCAGCCTCCACCAAAGGAGCGTCGCATCTCCGAGGTGACAGTGCCACTTGGTCATGAACCTGCTCATGTGGCTGAGGTGAAACCATATCTGAGGAATCATGCTGGTCCCACTGTGGTTTATGCCAAGTCGGCGGTTAGACCCGCCGCTCCACGCTCCTACTATCAACAGTCATCACGTCAACGTAGTCCTCTTGCCGAGGAATTGGAATATAGTGCTCCCTATTCACGCATGCGCTACGATCCAGATGCGGAGACTGGACGTTTAGTAGAAGCACCAAAAGAAGTACAGGCAAAGGAAGCAGCCAAGGCACAAATTCACTTACAGATTCCACATGAACATGATCGCGATCAATCCATTGTGGCCACAGCAACAATCAGTCCTCTTAAGCCCGACTGCGATCAACAGGAGCAACAGTTGCAGCAAGAACGTTCCTCCCGCTTGAGACAACCTCCACAACAGCAACAATTCCAGCGATTGGTGGAGGCACCAGCTGCTGCTGCTGCAGCACCAGCAACCACACAGGCCACGCCCACACCCTCCCAACCACAGCTGGATGTTGATGTGGCGGGTAATGGAGCTGCCGGTCATCTCAATCGACACCTGAAATCCAATGAACGTGTTATTTCCGCCACTGCTGCACCCACCGATGCCTCTGCCACCAGTGAAACCTTCCACAAACGTCGCATTGTGGTCAATCATCCGTTCCAGACAGTCCGCGAGGTGGTCGAGCATGAGCCCATTACCAACTATCATCAGATTCAGGTGAATGAGCCCGCTTCTCCTGCCCTCTACCATCAGGCGGCCTACTATCAACAACCTGTGCAGACCCATGGGAATCTGGTGCAATATCAAAGCACCTCCACACATGGTAATCTCTATTCCCACTTTGGTTAGATCTGTCTGCATCCATTCAATCGATATAAGTAGTTGTAGACCCGGATTTGTATAGTTGACTACGATTTACTGTTGTCTTGTTGCATTTTTATTGTAAATTAAGTGTTTTTCTTTTAGTGTAGAATCGAATAATCGAATCGGTGGAAGGGCCCTCTCCATAGATTGTTGATCTTCTTATATGTTTACATATGACATCCATAGGTTTAAGCCCAGTTTTACTTGCCAGTAATAAAATGCATACAAAATGCGTCGAGAAAAATTAACTAAACTTGAGTTTAAATGGAAATTATAGAAGGAATGTTTGGAGAACTGAAGCAGACTTGGAAATAACAGGTATCGTAACTGTTATAAGATTTAAAACAAATATTACCGTATAACAATAATTTGTTAAATTTTATTTCAAGGCTAAGAACTTCTTGATAAGTGTCTTTAACTTTTGGTTTTCAAATAAAAGTTACGAAATAACAATTATTTTCGATTTTAAAGTAAAAGTACGAAAGTTGTTTCGAAGTTTATATTTTAAATTAGAATATTTAATATCAAAAATAACTGTTTTGAATATGATATTTGAATTTTCGATATGAAAATATGTATTTTAAAATGTTATATTTAAAATAACAACTATAAATCCTTTAAATTTGGTTTCTTAACTGATATTATCGGTCCTTGTTCAAAGCCATCTAAATCAACAACAAGTTTTTCTCACATATTTAATCTTTTAATTAAACAGCACATTTTTCACATGTAATATAATATTTTTATTGTTTATTTTTTTCGTTTTGTTTTGTTTTGTTTCTCTTTTTTTTTTTTTTTATGAAAATTATATTTAAGCATACAACGAACAAACTTACAGTTACATTTTTATAATGCAATTAAAACATTGACTTTATATATAATAATTGTTTATACTTTTCCAGCGCTTCAAGACTCATTTTAAAAATACATATTTTGCGTAGACTTTCGACTTTCATTCAATATTATCATATTTTTTATGTTTTTTAATTTTTTCTCATTTCTTTTGATGTTTTGCTTGCACTGCTCGCAATTTGTGGGTTAAGAATTAAATATATATTATTTAATTTATTTATATATTTATATAAAAAATACAAAAACAATTGATTCTCCAATGCAATTGTCAAAATTTTTGTTTTGCAATTCAATTATGTGTTAATTGTTAATTGTTTTTGTTTTTTCACTGTGGCGGCGTTTGACTGGATCGACGTTTATCCTTTTCTTTTTCCTTCTCCTTGTCTTTATCGCCTCCCTTGCGTCCAAAGATGCGGAACATTCCACTGCGTCTTTCATCTTTACTCTTGCTGCCCTTCACACCCGACACGGAGGAAATGGACTGTGCTTCACTCTCGCTGGAACTTTCGGCGGAGACACGGGTAAAGCTGATAGAATCCGGTTGCAGGGATACAGGACGATTGCTCTCAAAGCGACTGTTGCCCCAACCTGTGAAAGTAGGCAACAAGATTCATGAATAAATGAATGTATATATTAAATATATTCAACAAGGTCATGCAGCATAAAACACAAAAAGAAAGCGTATGAATGTAACATAAAAGAGAGTAAGTGTGCGTGCAAAATAGAGAGAAAGTTGGTAGAAAGGGGGAAAAAATCGTAAGGAGTAGGACTTGATTATATTTAATTTCATATAATACTTTGCAAACTCGTGCGCAGATAGGTACGACGCGTTAGTTTCACCGATTTCACTGTAGAACCTTCACAGATTTATACAACATTTATAGGCATGCATAAAACAAAGAGAAGAAAGGTAAACAAGTGTATAGAGAAAAGACTAAAACACCAAGAAACAATTTCAAATAATTAGCCAACTCAACAACAGACTTAAAAAGTACATTCCAACTAGTTAAATTCCAACTATTATAAATAAATGTAGTAGCAAAAGTATACCACTTTAAATGGACAATATTTTTGTTAATTTGGAAACTAAAGTAAATGTAATATATATATATGATAATGTATATGTATCTTTCGGATTGTGTGTGCTAACCACCGATTCCATCGTTATTGTTATTTAGATGTAGACCCATGTAGCTTGGATTACTGATGGCATTGTTATGATCCCCGGAGCCAGAAGATGATTTGGTCGATGATGTTGGTGAGCTTGTTAAGTGCCAAACCGTGCGACTGCTAGTCGCATGTTGTTGTTGCTGTTGTGTTGTTGTTGTAGTCGTTGTTGTTGTTGTGGTAATATTACCATTGCCATTGCTGCTAGCTCCGCTGCTGGAGTAGCTTATAGTGCGCTTTGTTGTGCTGCTGCTGCTGCTGTGACCATTATTGTTGTTGTTACTGTTGTTGCTGCTGTTGTTGGTGTAACTGTTGCCGGGAGCATGTGCCTCCATCTCAATAAACTTGCGTGTTGTATCGATGCGTCCAGTGTTTAACGATGGCACACGTTGAGGCGATGCCATGTGTTGCTGTTGCTGCTGCTGTTGTCGCACAATGTTGTTGTTGTAGTAGTCAGGCTGTGGCAACTGTTGCTGTTGATTTGCGGCCGCATTGAATGCATTAATGCGTTGTTGCACCTGTTGTTGATGGCTATGCGGATGATGACTATTGGCGCTGCCCAAAGGCGGCATCGTTGTGGGCAATGGCGGCGGATTATCTAATATACGAGTCGAGTTTTTGAGATTTGGGGGACACGTTTTTTACAATGTTTACAATGGATGATAAAAGTATGTGAGTGTAAGTGAGTGAGTGTGTGTGTGTGTGTGTGTGTGTGTGTGGAACAAACACAAATAGCTGTAGGCTAAAAGGAGACTACAACAACACTAAAAATTGTTTACTTACCCGATTGTCTTGACTCCGTGTTGCGTCTCAGCATCGCACTGTCGTCTCGGCTGTTGCCATTTTGGGCGGGCAACGTGGCGGATTGTTGATGCAGGCGGCCATCGGTTAAATCTATGTCAAGAAGTTCATTAGTATCAATATCAATACGATTGTTTATTAGTTATCAATACTAAAATTGCTACAAAATTTAAAAAAAACATGCCTTCTATAAAACAAACAAAATGCTCCTACAAATATTTAAACGATTAATGTCTAAAATTATTGTAAACTTAAATATGGTAAAACAATTTAAAGTTTATATAGTTTTAAATGTGTGTTAAACTTCCAATGCATTTTATTTTAATTTTCTGTAAGAAAATTGAACAATATTTAAGAAAAACGCTTTTAAGAGTAAACATTTTGAAGAAAGTTAATTTTTAGCAAAGATTTAATTTGAATAAACTATTTATTTCCAAATATATTGTTTTATTTAATTAAGTTAAGTTATCTTGAATATCCAAAAAGGTTTTGATATAAATAAATAATTTTTCACCGGGTAAAGTCTGACTACTATATCATTTAGCTGTTGTAGAAACAGACAGATAAAGCTACATCATTCTTGATATTATATATATCTGTACCAATCCATTCTTACAAAACATATATACTTTAGTAGATTTAGCTACTCACCATTGCTGGAACTTTGGCGATTTCGCAAGACAACCAGATTCTCTTGACTCTGGCGATGTGAGGCTACAGGAGGTGCACCACGTGGTGGTATTGGCGGCTTCTGATCGAAACCCGATGTGGGTGAACTGGGCTGAGAGGATTGCTGATATTGTTGTTGCTGCTGCTGCTGTTGCATTTGTCGTTGCAGGAAAGCCATTTGGGGCGTGGCAGTGCTAGCGATATCCAAGCTTTGTCCACTGCTGGCACGACGCTGTGAGTCTGGGGAGGAATTGCGTGAACTGACTGGTGATTCCACATTGCTGGTCACCTTAATGTCCGGGGAGCTGCTCGATTGTTGCTGTAATTGGACATGAAAGATTAAGTAAATTGTAATTCGAATTTCTTATGTGCTCACTCACCTTCATCGATTCATCGTAGCTCAGGAGCTGTAGATTTGGTGGCAGACTAGCGTGGAAGGATATCTTGCGAACCCAATCGTTCATGATGTCCAGCGATGGTGCCTCAAAGAGGAACTCGGAGCCATCGGGCAACTTCAGCCGGAACACATACTTCTTCTTTGTGTAATCATCAGCACGTTCACATTTGGCACCCAGAATATTAACTGGAGCCGTTGCTGTCTTCTGTTGCAGGAAATCGTTCTCATCCTTGAAGAAACATACCAGCTGACCACAGAGGACAGTATGGAATTGTTTCCAGGAACGAACAGGAGCCTTCTTTCCACCCGATTGCAAACCATGCTTGCGTTCCAACATGCCTTGAATCTCTACTGGTGGCAAATCGAATCCTTCGCCCTTCTGGTTCTTGCGGAAGGATTGCGCCCGACGACGTGTTGTGAAGGAAGGAGTACGCTTAGGTTGCTTCGGTTGGACCTTCATGCTCTCGGCACGTTTTACATTAGCATCGGCGGAGCCACGACGCAAGCGATCTCCAAAGATGCCGCTGGAGCTGCTCTTCTGCAGACCTAAGTGCTCATCCTGTTGATCCTGGAATGGAGGACGCAGCTGTGTTTGCGAGATGGCTGGCGATTGGGCAGCACTTCCAGAAACACTGGAGCTGCCATTTCCACTGCCAATGGTCACCATGGGTGTGGAGAAGATTGGTGTCTTCTCCTGGGCAGCTGCATTATTGCGATGTTCCTGTTGCTTCTCGGCGCGACGTCTTTCATCGTTAAGGCGTTGAAGTTCTTTCTGTTTCAACTGCTCCAGGCGTTCCTTTTCGAGACGTTCCTTCTCCTTCAGCTTGGCCAGTTTCTCATGCTCCAACTGCTTGCGGAAACGTTGTTCCAACAGTGTAATACGTTTAATGGCCTGGAATTTCTCCTCTTGGGCAGCCACGGTCTTCTCAAAGTCCTCGTGACGCCTCAGTAGATCCTCAACCTGTGGTATGGAGTCACCCAGCTTGGCATCCTTCAACTGTGGCTCTCGACTGCTGATCCATTGTTCCAGTATCTCGGCATCCTTGAGGAAGAGCTGTGTGTCCAGATTCAACTCGTAAATCTCCTTGCGCTGCTGCAACGTGTGCTCCAAGAGTTCATGACGGGATTGCAACACCTTGATTTTATCCTCCACCTCGTGGGCAAGGAAATGCTTCTCCTTGATCAACTTCTGGCCATTGGCTGTGAAATTGGCAAAGGTCTCGTCACGTGCCCGAATCTCTGCGTGATGATCCTTGATACTGGCGAGCAGCAACTCTGCTCCAGCCACACTGTTGGCCAGCTCGGGAGCTGTAATCTTGGCCAGCATCTCATTGATCCAGGCAATCAGGTCACGATATTCATCAAAGTAGGATTGCAGCTGCTCCGCTTGACTCAGTTTACCCTTGCGAGCATTTGTCTTATCCTTAAGATCTGTCCAGGCTTCGACGGTCTCATCACGCTTCACTTCGATGTGTTCCCTTGCATCTGGATAAATCTCACCCAATTTGACGGCTTCGGCAAGCACAGAGTCCACCTGATCCTTGATGGCCACCAGTTCACCCTCGAATACAGAGTGCTTACGTCCCAGCGCCTGTATACTTTCCAAGTCCTGGCCATAATCTTCAGAGATGAGGGAGGCATCCTTTTCGTTGATCAAGGAGATGGTTTCATCTGCCACACGATCATAGACATGCACCTGCTTGGCTCCAGCAAGTGCATCCTGGCGTGCATTCACCAAATCCTTGAGTTCATCCCAAAGTTGTTTGGTCTCATCCCGTTTTGACTTGATGGAACTGCGGTAGGGATTGTTCTCCTGGATCAAACGATCGCCACGCTCAAGACAAGCCTCGACACGTGCCTCATTGGCGTTTAGGTTGGATACAAAGGATTCAAAGGCCAACATCAATTGCTCAACATGTTCCACATCCTCGCCGTAATCCTCGCTGGCAGTGACTGCCATTTGATCGCCGATCCATTCGTGCAACTCTTCCGTTTCCCGGAGATACACGAAGAGCTTCTTGCTCTCACTCAAACGCAACTCTCGATCCTTGGCCAGACGCAGTAGCTCAACATATTGTTGAGAGACCGCGCCATTCTTTTCCTGAATGTTAGCGCTGTCAAAGTGATTGCGTTCAATCAAACCCGTTGCCAGCTTATTGACCTTTTCAATAGAAGGCTTAAAGGCGGTCAGTTCACGATGGAGCACTTCTAGTTTCTTCTGATGCGTCTGCACGGAGATCTCGTCACGTCCGTAATCGCTGCTGGCCAAAATTGGACGCTTCTCACGCATCCAGGCATCCGCCTCATTGGCCTCCACATAAAACAGTTGACTCTCCACGGCGTCCAGCAGACGTAGTCGTCTAATTCCCGCCAGATCTCGCAGCTGGACAAGTTGCTTCTGCAGCAACTCGGACTTGTATTGCAACTGTTCGCTGGCAAAGTGATTATCTCGGATCATTTGCTGACCACGTTGCAGGAGAGCTTGGATCAAAGGCTCCTGGGAGGTTAACTCTGCCTCCAAGGCATTGTGCTTCTTCTGGAGACCCTGGACAGCCAATAAACTGCTACCCAGATCCTGAGAGCCAGCAATCAATTGCTTCTCTGCCAGCCACTGCAACTCATCCTCGGCATCCCGCAGGAATTGCTGCAAACTCAATGAATCCTCGAGGTTCTCACGACGTATGGCAATCGGTTCATGTAAAGTGTTGTATCTTTTAATCGTGGCCATGGCACGTTCATGGATCTCATGTTTAAGGAAGTGATCCACCTGGAAGAAGTGTTCATCCTTCTGTTTCAGCTGATCGGCAAGTTCATTGTGGTGAGCGACATCCGCTTCCAAGCGTTCATGTTTCTTCAGCAGATTACTAACGGTGGCCAAATCCTTGCCATAATCCTCACTAGATAATTGCACCTCCACATCATCCATCCAGTTGTTGAACTCATCCACACTGCGATTAAAGGCTAAGGCTTCATAAGCTTGTTGTAGTTTCTCCTTCTTGGCCTTGGAGGCAGCCTTGAGCTTCAACCAATCTCCCTCGAGGAGTTGAACCTGCTGAGCTATCTCATCCTTGGCAAAGTGTTCTCCTCTAATAAGACGTTCTCCCTCACTTATTACGGATTGGACTCTTGGGGAGTTGCTCAACAATTCCGCATCAAAGGCCGTGTGCTTTTGAATCTTGCTTTGTAAATTGCTTGGCTCCCGATAATTCTCATCGAGTGCCACTTGGAGTTTCTGCACTAGCCAGCGATCGATCTCGTAGAGACTGCGTAGGAATTCCTGCAACTGCAAGGATTGCATAAGACGATGCTTTCGTTCTGTGGACAATTCCTGTAGCTTTTGTTTTCTTCTCAGCACATAAGCTAATTTCTCTCGTATCAAATCCGCATCCTTGGGTTCACCCTCCAGGATGCTATTGGCAAACTTTTGCAATGCATCCACATGTTCAGCATCGAGAAGCTTCTCGAAGGCATCGTGTTTCTTCAGGAGACGTTCCACGGCTGTGTAGGAATCACCCAGATCATCATTGTTGAGGAATGCTTCCTTGTTGGCCAGCCAGATCTCAACCTGTTCCACCTGCGCCTTGAACAACTGCAACTGATGTGCTTCAGTTAAATCTCTAGCTCTTTCACTCCATGCCTCGTGGAGGGTCTGATGCAGTTCCTCCAGCACACTTAGATACCGCTTAACACTCTCAGGCTGTTTAGCCTGGCTGCTCAATTGTTCTCCGTGCTGTTTCAATCCTGTAAAGGCCTGATCACGTCCCTCGATCTCCACCTTACGCTCCTGATGCAACTCGAGCTGGGTTTCACAATCATTGATTGTTGAAGGCGCCTGTGTGGCGTTCATCTTCTTGACCATGTCGTTGACCCAGAGCTCGAGCTCCCTCACATCCGAGACAAACTTGTGCACCAGGTAGGCTTCATTCAAAACACTCTGCCGCTTAACGGAGAGACTTTGAAGGTTGCCCCATGACTTGTGCAACTCCTGGAGTTTCCTCTCAATCACCTGAGCTCCACGCTCTGGGTATTTGCGTATGAGGAACTCGGCTGCAGTTTCATGTTCATCAATCTTCTGCTTCACAGCAGACATGTCACGTTCCAAGGCTTCCTCACGACGGATTAAGGCTTCAACTGCAGCCAGATCCCTTCCAGTGTCCGCTGAGCTCATGGCCAAGGATTTCTCGGCAATACGTTCAGCAGTGTCATCCACATCACGATTAAAGACATGAATCTCATTGGCACCACCGAGCAGAGCACGATAAGCATTGAGAGCTCCTTGCAGCTGTCGCCAATTGTGATTAAAGTCACGACGACGCTTGTCCACACTTTGGGTATCCGCTGGGAGTTGAGCTTGATTGATGAGCTTATCCGCCAGCTGATTGATGTGCTTGACACGCTGATCATCCACACGCATATCAGAGTCCACATCATCCAGTTTACGCATGAGAGCATTGCAGTGCTCCAAATCTCTTCCAGTATCACTGGCCTGTACCATCATTTCCTTGTCTCGAATCCAAGCCTCGATCTTGTCCAGTTGATTGTTGAACTCTAGAATATCTTGAGCCTCCTCAAGACCACGTCCACGCTGATCCAGCTCATCGAGCAATCCCTGCCAGGCAGCCAGCACTCGTTCAATGGCCTGCTTAATTTCTGGCGAGGATTCATGCTGTTTGCTGAGCAGAATAACACCTGTATCTTGAATCTCCTTGATGCGTCCCTGATTGGCAGCGACTTCGGCTTGGAATGCCTGATGTTTCTGCAGTTTCTTGATCTTCTCATCCAGATTTGTGACCTCAGCATAGTTGGCAGCATCTGCTTCCAGTTTCTTTTGCTTCTCATTGATCCAGGACTCTGCTTCCGCACAATCACGAACAAACTTGGCATAGAGCAAGGCATCTTCTAGCTTGTATCTCCTCACGGCACACAGATCCTTGACCTTCTGGCGACGTGCCAGGACACCCTGAAGTATCGTTTGTATATTGGCGCTATCATAATGACGCTGTTCAATCAATTTCCGACCATGTTCCTGGAGTAAAGCAACCTTCTCCTCTTGTGTTTGTATAACACGCTCGAATTCATCATGTTTCTTGATTTGATTCTGAACATCCTCCACTGTTTGACCAAAGTCCGAGCTGCTAAGAGCAGCCTGTTGTGTGCTGGACAGATTATCAATCTGTTTGGCATCGCGCAGGAAACAGAACAAGTCAATCTTCTGCTCCAACATGATCTTCTTCTTGTTCCAAGCAGCATGCAACTTCTGACGTTCATCCAACATTGCTGCACATTTCTCTTCCACATCCGCTGCAGCATAGTGTCCAGTTTGAACCATGGAATCACTTAGTTCATTCAAATAGCGGAACTTATCCTCACGTGCCTCGATCTCTCCATAGATGGCATCGTGTTGAATCTTTAGAGCTGTGGCTCCAGCAGCATCGCTGACATGTTCCTCGGCTTGCAGCGCAGCTCGAAGATTGGCTGACCAAGAGACAATGTCACGTACGTCCGTGAGGAAGGTTTGCAGATCGGAGCTGGCAGCCAAACGATCTCCACGTGCCGTCGAGCGTTCCTTGAGATCATTCCAGGCAGCCACAACCTTATCCTGTTGCTGTGCAATTGCTGTGGCATTCGAAGGATATTTGGCTTGCAGGCGCACCGAATCCTCGACCAAGACTTGCAGTTGTGCCTCCAATGCAACCAGATCATTCTCAAATCCTTCATGTTTACGCAGCAATGCCAGAGCCGAGTTCAAGTCCTTGCCCAGCTCAGAGGAGAGTGCGGCATTCTTGTCCTGAATACGGAAGAGAGCCTCGGCCACATCACGATGGAAGCGATGGATTTCACCAGCTGCATGTAACTTCTGTTCGCGTTGATTGAGTAGCTTCAAGAGATTATCCCAAGACGTTCTAAGGAAAGAATGAATCTCATTAATAAACTGTGATAATGAATTAAATGATAGTTATAATACTAAAGAGATTTGGCGTGAGATCTTCTCACTACTTGAAATTCAACAACTCACCTTAGTTGTTCCTGTCTCTTTTCCACCTCATTGGCATAGGAGCTCTCTGAATCGATGAGTTTCTTGGCTAGCAACTCACACTGATCCACACGATCAGCGCCCACCTCAACACGATGTTTCAAATCATCGAATTTGTTTTGCAACAACTGCAAATGCTCAAAGTCCTGTCCGTAATCCTCTGATGAAGCGGTCTGTTCTTGTTCTCTTATCCATTGCTCCACTTCGTCCGATTCCAGGAAGTATTCATGCTTCGACAGACTCTCCATGAGACGCATCTGTCGTTGGGAAGCCAATTTGTGAAGGGATTTCAGCATCTTCTCGATGAGTTGCTGCTTGGCAGCAAGGACTTTACTGTCAGGATGATGGGCAGCCACCATGGCGGCACATGTGTGTCCCATTTCGGTGACAATACTCGAATATGTGTCCAACTCCAGCTCGATGGTCTTGTGTTTGGTTAGCAACTTGGCAGCCGAATCACGATCCCTACCATATTCGGTGGATCGGAGGGCATTGTTGCGTTCACCCAACCAGGACTCAATCTCGCCGGCATCAAACAGATATTGTTGTGCCTTCAAGGACATCTCGAGTTTGCGGGATCTCTCGCCACAATGCAACTCCAGATCTTGCCAAGCCTGTTCCAATTGATCGCACAAGGCTTCTACATTTTTTTGCTCGGGATGCTGTTGAGCAACTAGAGCTTGTCCAGCCTGCAATGCCTTGTTAATCATGGGCTGATGTCCCTTGATCTCTGCCTCCAGTTTCTTGTGTTTCTTGTACAGCGACTGGGCCTGATGTAGATTTTGGCCAAACTCATTGGACTTGGCAGCTGGCAAATGATCGTTGATCCATTGGAACTCTGCATCCAACTCGAACACAAACTTGTGGAAGTTGAGACTCTCTTCTAGGTTCTCTCGGCGTTTCTGTGTGGGAACACGTAGATCCTTGAAACGCTGCTGCAACTCCTTGGTCTCATCTTCAATGTTCTTGGCATTGAAGTGACCCTCGTGGGCCATATCATCTCCGGTAGAGACCAATTCAGCCACCTTCTGATCCCAAACGGTAATCTCTGATTCCAAGAGTTGTTGCTTGTTGATCAGATCCTTGCAGCTACGCAAATCATTGCCAACATCCTTGCTCTTGAGTGCCGAGTCCAGTTCATCAACCTTCTTCTTGGCATCCTCAATGGCACGATTGTGTTCCCTCTGTGATGCAGCCTGCTCCAGTTTGCGACCCTTGTCCTCTGAGAGCGTTAAAAGATCCTTCCACTTTTTGTTCAAATCCGCCACACGATGTTCCACTTCAGGCACACGATTCTCGGCTTGAATCAAAGCCTGTCCATCCTTGTTCACATTATGCAATTGTCCTTCATTTGCACGCAATTCACGCTCAAAGGCCTTGTGCTTCTGTAGTTTACGTGGCAGATTGCTCAGATCCCTGTAGCTCTCATCGCCAGCAATTTTAGTTTTATCCTGCAGCCAAGCCTTCAGATCATCAGCCTCAGCGGCAAACTTATGATAGTCCTTTGAGGCCTGCAACAGGCGCTTACGGTCAAAGGCACGATCCCTGACAGCTTTACGCTTGCCCAGCACCTGATTGCGACGATCGCCAATGCTGAAGAGAGGGTAGAAGAGGAGGAGAATTAAAGGATTAGCTTTAGAACACAGTTAAAGATGTTAGTAAGTCAAGTAGTAATCAAATTAAGAATACACTTACTATTTGGCATCGTAATGATCATTTGCAATGAGCTTATCCGCATTGTCCGAGAAACCCTTAAGGATCTTGTCCTGTGCCATGAGGCTCTTCTCAAAGTCCAGATGACGCTTCAGTATGGCTTCCACCTCATCCAGCGAGGACTGCAGACAAATCAGAATACATTAATATTGAACTTTAGTTATTTTAGAGTTTAACTTACGCCCAGATTGTTGTACTCGAGGAATGCCTCATGACTCTTGGTGGTGGCATCGATTTTGTCCGCCTCACGATTGAACATTTGCAGTTCGACGCACTGCAGCAACCATTTTTGTTTCTCACTCCAACCACGATGAATGGCATCCTGTTCAGCCTTAAGTCTTTCAATTAACTGGACTGTTTCGGCCATGTTGGGTTTACCATCGGACAATTGTTTGCCCAGTTGAATAACCTCAACAAATTCATTGTCATGAGCCTTGATATCATCACCCAGATCATTGTGTTTCTTTAGCAGATTGTTGGCAGTTTCCACATCGCGTGCTGATTCATCGGCATTCAGTTGATCCTTGACAGAATCAATCCAGGCTAGCAAAGTCTTGGCGCTGTTATTGAAGATCTGTTGACCAACTTCACTCTCGATGCGGGCACGTAGTTCACTGCCACGTTGTTGCACCTGTTGCCACATATCCTGCACCTCCTGCTGACGGGCATTCACATTATCCCGCTCCGCCGGATAGGCATTCTTCACCGAGTTACCCAGGTAGGTAACCCGATTAACCTTCTCCTCAACGGGTGCTAGTTCTCTCTCCAGATTCTGATGACGACGCTGTAGAGCTTGCACTGTCTTCAAATCCGGCGTAATGACAGCCGTATCCAATTGCAACATCTTCTCACTCATCCAGACCTTGGCCTCATCGCAGGTGCGATTGAAGAGCTCCACGCTGGAGGCGCCCTCCAAACTCTTTTCCCTTTGGGCCTTGGCATTGTTAAGTCTCTGCCAGATTTGATGTATTTGCCGTTGACGGGCTATGATCTTGTCCAGCTGGGAATGTCCCTGACGACGGAAGGTATCAACGGCACCATCGATTTCCTCGACACGCTTTGAGGCTGCAGACAGATCCGTAATGAATTTCTCAAACTTGCGCTTGGCATTGTCCACACCATCGCCTTCATCTGTCTTGATCATGCGCTCCTTCTCCTTCATCCACTTCTCAAAGTCGTCGCATTCCCGATAGAAGCCAAAGAGATGGATGGAATCCTCGAGCAATGCATGTCGCTTTTGGGCCATTTCTTGCAGCTCATCGTAGGTGGCATTGATGCGTTGTTGACGCTTCTCCACACTGTCTGCATTCTCATTAATGCTCTGATTGGAAGTGCGACGTTGCACGAGAGGCTTAGGAGCCACACTGACGGGTTTAATGCGCTTCACTGGAACCACTTGACGTACAAGGATTGTTTTCTTGACCTTCTGCAGACTCTTGACCTTCTCTGCTTTCGGGACAATGCAGGCAACTGGACGTGCTTCAATTTCTCGCACATAGTTGGCTGGGACAAAGCCTTCGTGTCCATTATCCTTGCGTACACACCACCAATCATCGTTGGTCTTGGACTTGAGCAGCATCACCTCACCCTTGTCCATCTTCATGCCTTGACCCTCGAAGGGAAACAAGGAACGCACATGTGGCAACATTTTGGTTTCGGTAACTTTCTTATGCTCCAACTTCTCCACCCATTCATCCTCCCAGACTTCCTTGGGCACAAGACGCGTCTCATTCACCCATTCCTCCTGCTCCACCTCGGGTAAATCTGGTTCAGATGCTGTCAGCTCCAAGGTACAAATTCCTGCCTTGATTAGCTTATCCGCCTGTTGATTCAGATTGAGTATATCCCCGGAATAGGCATTAAGTTCACCTTGCAGATCACGATGACGTTGGAGCAGCGCCTGCGCCGAGGGCTCATCATTGCCATAGTCACGGGAATTGACCAGTGCCATTTTCTCATTCAGCCAAGATTCAGCCTCATTGGCATCCGTGTAGAATTGATAGGCTTCGGCTGCATCCTCAAGCTGACGACGTCGCAACTCTACCAAGGATTCAAGAGCCTGCCAATGCTCCGCCAGGGAATCAATACGGCTCTTAATCTCACTGGCACGTGGATGTTGTTCTCCAATTAAACGCTTGCCTGCCTCTGACATTTGTGAAGATTTAGGCTTGCGGGATTTGATCTCATCCTCGAGTGCCTTGTGTTTTTGTTGCAACGAGAGCACAGCACGCAAATCTTTGGCTGTGATGCCTGTCTTACAGATACGTTGTTTGTCCACTAGCCAGCTCTCCTCGTTGTCATAATCCTCCATGAAATGATGGAAATTCCGAGCCTCCTCAAGACGTGCCCGACGCTGAGCCGACAGCTTTAAAAGCTCTGAATAAGCCTCCTCGAGCTGAGCGAGACGTTGGGCCAACACAGCGGCATCCTTGTGCTCAGAGTTCTTATAGGGCAGGGCCTGGCGATTGAAACGCTTCAGGGTCTCACCATAGGTGTTCACCTGCAGCTCCTGAAGCGAATGCGCTTGCAAAAGCTCCTCGACTCCTAGTAAATGTGGACCCACATCCTCGGAAGCAAACTGTTGTTGAAGTTCACGCACAGATTCCGTGGTGCTGGCAATTTCACGCAATAAATTCATGAGGTTACTCATTTGGGAAAGGTTCAAACGCTGATTCTCCAGCAACTCCAACAATTGACGCCACTTATCCATGACTTCCTGTTCACGACGCTTGACACGCTCCTTGCCATGATAATTCTCCTTCTCCAGCTCATTGGCCATGGCTGTCAGATCATTAAAACGCTCCACACGTGCCAAAATATCAGCGGAGATGGCTTCATGCTTCTTGAGCGTGGCATCCACTTGACGCAGATAACGCGGATCGGAAAGAACTTGAATCATTTCCTTTAGATAACCTTCTCTCAATACGGATTTCTTTTCGAATTTATAGTTGAGCTGTTCCAACTTCTCCTGACGCAACAATTCCTCACGCAGGGCAACCTCACGATTGTGCTCGGCATATTCAAGGATTTGCCAGGCCTTCTCAATATCATTGACCAGCTGACCATCTTGGGGATTATAGGGCGGCTGATTCAGAGATATAAGCAGTGTATTTATGGTAAAGTACAGAGCTTCAATCTCACTGCGTTCCTTGGTATCTAGAGGGAGGTAAAAGATGATATAAATATTTGTTCAGAGGTCTTTTGAAGATTTCAACTCACTTGGGTGGCTTTTCAATGGTGCGATACTCTTTAAAGGCCAACAGTTCTCGCTGTATGCCTTCTAATGAGTTGGGTAAATCCCTCTGCTCGAGTTCAACTGTTTTTTGTCTAATCCAACTGAGAAGATTTGTGGTCAAGCGTTCATAGTGCATCTTCTTGCGATCGGCATCCATCAGCTGGCCCACAATCTAGAAGAAGCAAAGGGAGAGCAGTTAGACAACTTTCTAGGCCCAACCCGATCGAGGCAATCCAATGTGAAGTAGAGCGTTAACTAGATTGGCCTCTCGTTACGCTGCAGCAGCTCCAGTCACCCATGTAGAGTGAGAATTGTGGATCTTGCCCCTGATTTATTTCCAACTCTGTCACCAAACCCAAAATCCAGGTGTGTACTTACATTTGCAATACGTTTTCCGCTCTTCTGTTCGTTCTTCATGCGAGCAAACGTGTGATAATATGAAGCCACATAGGTCAAGATCGATTTCTCATCCGGTCTCGCCGAATCAATATCCTCCGCATCGAGCAGACTATAAAATACCATATAAATAAATGAATATGCATATGAATATGTTATGTAAATAGACTCACCTTGGTATGCCCAATTCGTTGGCAGCCGTATCGAAGGCATGATTCAAATTATCCAAATTGGAATTCTTTGAATTGACAATCGTACTGTATTCAAACAGATCTGGACGATGGGAATGAATGAGTGCATTGAAGCCCAAACCAGAACGCCATGATGATGTAAAGTCCTGTATATTAACACCCGGATAACCATGTGTCTTACGTTGACACCACAAAAGTAGCGCATCTTTGGCAGAACGTTTCTCGCTCGATTCGTTTTCTTCATCCTAAAAGAAGAGATGGTAAATTAGTATTTAACAATGTGTCATTGTTGATTTATTTTATGTTATTATTATACTGTAATATATGTATTTATGTTATTATATTATTATAAATATTTTATTATGTTTATCGAAGGCCTAAGTCAGTTGCTAGTACTATACTCTAATTCATGTCATATATAATATTGTAGTTAGTTATTTTCCCTTTAATAGTAAATTAAGTTATAGATTAAAATACTAGTAAAGTTGTCTGGATATTGGATTTTAATGTTAAGTTTTAAATTTTCCTTCTTTATTAATAAATATCTGTAAGTTATATTGACTGTATGTATATTATTTTAAAATTCATATTAAAAGCTAAAAGATCATATATATTATTAAGTGCATTTTTACTGTAAAGTTACAATTATATTTTACAATTGTGTACTTTAAGATAAGAATAAAGTACGGAGTAAAGTTTCTTTAAAATTAATTTTTTGTTTCATAATTAAGTTGTTATTGATATTACAGAAATATTTTTCAATTTAATAAGTGTATTATTTTCCAGTCTAAATGTACATACATATGCAAATCTTTTTAACTTGTAAAGTTACTTAGTAATTTCGTTTTTAATTTTAAATTTGCATTTCATATTTATAAATATTTATTATTTTAGTTTTCAATAAATTTTAATCAATTTTAATCAATTTAATAAAATTTAAATTTTAATCAATTTAATAAAGTTTAAATTTGAATCAATTTAATATAATTTATTAATCTGCATTTTATTCAATTTAATTTATGTATTATTTTCGAATCTAAACAAATTCTGCAAATGTACTATTTGCTTGTAAAATAACTTAGTAATTTCATTGTTAAATTTTAACTTAAAACTTTTAAGTTTGTATTTTTTATTTATAAATATTTATCATTTTAGTTTTCAATAAATTTATTAATCTCAATATGTCTCTGCATAGACATTTCTTACTTAATTTTTATGTCACTTGTTAAGTCAATTTCTTGGCTCAATAACAGAAATAAATTGAAACTTACCACATCAATGACGATTTCCTGAATTTGAAACCGCAAAATGATGGTCCAGATGAGACCCAAGATCAATCTGGGATTGCCATCGACAATGTCCTCAGCACCAATGGACTCCAAGCGTACCTGAAATACATTTGCATTAGTTGTCATTCAAACTGGGCTAAATCAGAGAGTTGAAGGAGAAAGAGGATGAGGATGAGGAGAAGAGGGGTTACCGGTTCGCTAAGCTGTGCGTATCGAGTTACCCGTTTCACAAAGACACAACAAACTGAGAGAAACAAGTGAACCAAAGAGAACTGGAGCTGTTGCCTTTTGCTGCTGTTGTTGCTTTTGTTTTTGGGGCCAACAAGTCACGCATTATCAGAGCGAATACCTTGGGCCAGGTGCTTGACCTCTGAGGTTCATTTGAATTAATAGTAGGTCAGGTGGCGTGAACAGGTAGACAGTAGGCAGTAGTCAGTATAGTAGTGATAAATACACGAAGAAAGCATAAGTTACAACTGATCTTTATCTTAAAAGCTGAGCATTTGATCCGCTTAAATGTTGATTAATCGCTACAACTACAAAACTATGCTTGAATAAAGAATTTATGCTTCATTGACAACACAGTGTACCATGTAATTAAGATCCCTTAACTAAATGTTCGGTCAGTTGTGCGTTTAAATGCTTCTTCAAGCTGAAAAACCAATTAAAATGCAATAAATGCCGATGTCACAAAAAACCAAAAGACAAGCCCACAAAAAACAACAGAAAAAGCAGAAAAAACGAAATGAAATAAAACAAAAATCAACAACTTTCACTGCGTCAAACAAAAGTGGCAAAGACAGTTTCATTGTCTGTGTAAATAGTGTCGTTGTTGTTGTTGTTTAAATTGTATTTGTTGTAGCTGCAATAGTTACAAATTACATGCATTTAATGTGCATTAAAAGCGCCATTGTTTCTAATTAGATTAGGCTTAAAACACGTACTAGAAGATAGACCTCAAGCGAAACTATGTCGCACGCTAGCCGCAAAGATAGAGAATTGTTGAGAGAGAGAAAGAGAGAGAGGGAGAGAGAGAAGGAGAGAGAGACAAGCAGAGGGGTTGCCTCATCTATGGATTCCATTTCATACTCTCACTGCACAAAACAATTAAAATCAAATTCAGGCAAAGAAAGTGTGCAGAAGAAAAACTAAATAATACTTGATTATAAATAAGTAATAATAACAATAATAAACAAACAAATATGCAACGCGTGCATTAGAAAGTATGCAAATATTTCGGAATTTTTTCGCCAGCAAAAGGTAATTAAATATGTATGTGTGTATATATGTACAGTATTTATATATGTATGTATGTATGTTATGTGGCAGTTGCAGTCTTGCATCTTAAAGTGTCGTGGCAGCTAATGTGGCAAACAAAGCACGCAACGGCCACGCGCAACTGCCTCACAAGACTTGCACTTTCTACAAATGCGTAGGCTGTCATGCACTCTCTCTCTTTCTCCCAATTACTCCCTCTCTCTCCCTCCCATATACTCCCTCTCTCTTTCTCTCTCTTTAGAGTTCGTACTCACCTTGGTGTGCAAGAATGCCAGACTCTTATTGACATTTTCGATTTTGTGAACACGCATACGTCCGCTGTTCGGTTTGCCCAGTTTCTCCGATGATATTATCTCCAGCAGCTTAAGCAGCTTTATGCCATCGGCTAGATCTGTGAATAGGTCTTCGACCTCCATTTTGGCCTAAAGACAAAATATATACAACAATTAATGCATGCGAAAGTATTAAAATCTGGGAATAATACCGGAAACTTTAAACGAAATTTACTTTTCCATAACTAATACCGGAAACTGAACGGAAGGAAATTCTTTTTCAAGAAACTAAGCTTTATTTGTTTTTTCAGGTCATTTGTGTAATAATGCTTTAAATTATAAATTAAAATAAGTATTAATTAATGACTGAAAGGCCTATTGATTTTAACCAATAATAATTATTAACTGAACTAAATAATAAAAATTTTAATAATTTAGTATGAGGAAAGTAATTTGAGGAAAGTATGAAAATAAACATATAATTCATTACGAAGAGAGTGTTTTAAAATAGGTTTCTATTTTTCGATGTTTATTAGTATAAGAATTAAACTTTAATCCAAGAATATTTATACCTGCACTTTTCTCAGACGCCGAGACTTTTTTAGTAAACAATTACTAGATATTTGCGTAAACTTTAATAGAATAATATAAGTATACTTCAAAACTTTTCCTATTTCAAGTTCCATTTCTGAAACTTGTTTAGATTGCACTCATATCGATCTCAAATCGACAATATTGAAAGGGAACCTTTTAAGGAAATACTTGTTTAAAAAACTGATAAACTGATATTTGTTTTGGTATTGTTCCCTGATTGTAGTGAATGTTCCTTTTAACTCACCTTGATCAGAAACGAATTCATCCATTTTGTAAAGGTCTTCTTTTGGATGTGTAGACGCTCCTCCTGCAGCGTCTTGATACGCTCATTCTCAAATTTGATAATGCCATCGCGTTGCGTCATGTTGGTATTAGAGCCGCGGGTGGAAGACGACGCCTGTAACGTTGAATAGCCACCTGGCTCATATTGTGATGCTACAAAGAAAGACAGAAAGACAGAAAGAGACCAGAAACATTAGTGAAAAACATGTTTGGATTAGCATGTGGAAAAGTTGCAAATGAAGCCTTAAAAGTGCTAAAGAAAACGTTTAGTATTTGTTTTGATTTAATGCCACCCTGAATCAATAGAGGGCAGTTCCATAGAAAGAGATAGCAGCTGTTTTACCTATTTGCCTTTTGGCACCTATCGTCACTCACAGTTCGGCAAACAGCTCAGTGCATTGGCTCGATAAGAACAGTTTTGCTTATTTGTTGTAGTTTGTATTTTTTTTTCACCCACTTATCATAAGTCAAAGTAATTAATGGGCATTAGCTATATGTACATTGGTGTAGGTATATTTGTAGTTAAACATGGTAAGGTTCAATGGTTGCCCTTGTGTAGATAGGGCTCTTCAATTTACACCAAGAAAATCTTCTTCTTTACTGCTATTTCAATGGTAAAATACTTTATAGAACTTAACGTTAAACTATGAAATATTTGCTTTTAGTAAGTATTAAACAATCTAGTTCCGTGTACAGATCTTCCTTTTAATATACATATATTAGCTAAAAAACTGCTACTTTATTTATTTTCATTTATCTACCCTCCTTTGGGTAAAGAATTTCAATTCAAACAGATTCATAATAAGAATTGCCTCTTATCTATATGTTACCTTGATTAATCAAGTAATCTACCCTTGTTGTTGTCTCTTTTAATAATCATATAGTATAGAAAACATTTCCCCTGGATCCTACCTGTCATCAGATGAGCTAACGCACCTTTCAAAATAAAGCACTTTGAGCTTCTATTTTTTGCGAAACGTAATGTCTATTTTGGAGTATGCGTAGTCGTAATACTTCCAGCTATTAGTCAATGACTTATTTTCATGATATGATGTAGCCCAAGTATGTTATATAGATTAAGCCAACTAAGTTAGTTAGCCAAAACAAAAATCAAGCATTTTTCGGTCTATGTCGTAATTCTGTACGTTTGTTATCAGCAATAAATTTTTACCAAATGAGTTTTCTATTTTACCCTGTACTTAGATGAATGAACAAAAAGGTTATAATAAAGTTGTATATTTTTAAACATTGCTAAATAAAAATTCAGTGATCATACACAGCTGTAGATCGATCCTATGAAAAGGATACAATAGTAAAAACAATTCATGATTGATGGGTTTAGAGATTATCTACCAAAAACAAATAGATACAGATTATTTACGTTTTCTAATATGATTGCACAGATATTGTCATTAAATGATAGTTATTAAAGAACCCATTGTTTTTAATTTAAAAGTATAACAGTGCAAATATTTTTTAGGATATTTCAAATCTAAATACAGGGTATTTGCTTGTCTGCACTTTTAACATCAGTAGGTAGGATTATTTCTTTTTATTTTATCAACTTTGCAATCGTTTGGATTACGTAACATTTGGTCAATACAAAGAAGGTAGTCATTCAAAAGCTTTACAAATTTTAACAGAGTTCTAAGGTTGACTTGATCGTCACACAAAAACTATTCTAGAAATTCAGATGATACATTATATGTTGACAATTCTTTAAAAAGTATTTGCGAGCTTATCAAAAAAGAATAGATAACAGAGGTCGGTCGTATATTGTGTAATCTGATTACGAGTTGAGTATCCCAGGCATTGGGGTAATGACAGAAGAGTTCAAGTTCAACCTACCCAAAGACTGACGCTCAAACGATATATATCGTTTATATTCATTGCGAGAAAAGTTTGAGCGTAATATACTATTGTATTCCATGGTTAAATCTGGTTTACACACACGGCACACAGATAATTTTGACTGATGATTTATGGGAAAACCATCTAGTTGCTAAATTTAATTAATTTCGGATGCTTAAAAAACGCCGCACACTTAGTTCGAGTTCGTCTTTTAAATATTACGCTTAATCGGAGGCAGCTGTTTGCACTGCCCGCGCCGTTTGGACACTGGGGAATTGCCTCAACTCAGTTTTTTTCTTCTTTTTTTGGGTGTAGAAAAGCTTTTATTTCGGCTTTTTCACCTATTTATCAGATAGCGAGGCAGACCGTAAGCAATTGAAATTATTGTTAGAGTTGCTGGCGGCTAAAATCGAAAGTGGCAACAGCGAATTCTTGGAAGTCTTTTTCAGTTTCTGCGTATGGTGAATTCCATTTATCGTTATCTGTTTTACTAAAGCTTAAAACAGATAACGTGACAAAATAAAGTTAAGCATATTATGGAATGTAACTTAAAACCGCACTAACAAACAAACTTGTCAGCCCTATATACATTATAGTCAGGGACTCGAGTCAATGAGAGGGGTAACTTATCTTATCGGCATACCTTGCACATATGTCGGCCTATAGATTAAGCACGATATGTGCAAATAACTAAGAGAGTTATTTTTAGGAATAAAACCAATCAATATCACACGAAAAATATTTCACCAAACTGTCATAAATTCATAAGCCATGAGGACATTGCGGAAATATATTCCCATAATAAGAACTCATTGATCACAGTTCTAGAGCGATGATATCATAAATTCTGTTAAAGAAAAAGAAGCCCATTGCTTAATAGTCATAAATCTGTGGAACGCCCATTTATTAGCCATTATTGGGTCTCATTGTCTTTTATAAGATTGCTCTGAGGTCAGCTGGAAGGCATTTGAAGGCAGCTTAGGTAAACAAAACACTTTGTAGAGAGTACATTGGGTATATATAAAATGGAAAATCAATTAAAAAGAGGTGAAAACCAAACAATGAAATCAGCAACAACAGTGTGACAATAAACTTTACCATACACCGATAACAGGTGCGCCGTAAACTTTGTTATCTCTGACGTTCAATTGTTGCTCTAAAAAGCGAATATTTACACACACACACACACACACATACTTACTACATAAATATGTACGTAGATATGTATAGTTATATGTACATTTGTATGTAGGCTAAGTGTGTAATTAGAGGCGGCACCCACACACAGCACAAACTGAGGCATAACTTTAGGCTTTAGCACGAAAAGTCATTAAAGCAAAGTGCATGCCACATTTCATATACATAATATCTAAAACTACACGATCACCCCCAGGAAGAAGTCTGAAGACAATCACTTCAAGTCGTGGACTTAAAGATACCCTGATGTTGTTGCATAAATATTAGGAAGTGAACTTTCAATTATGAAATAATAAAGTACAGGGTCTAAAAACCTAAGCCTGCTTTCTCATCTTGCCGATAAACTTATAGCATAAATAAACCTGCCAATAATAGAACAAAATCTGAAGTTTATCTACCCTCTAAGGTTATAAGCAAGATGAGAATATTAACCTTATTAGCTCAGGAGTTTTTCAATAACATTTTCTTTATTAAACAATTTATTATTTATTGGATATATAAAACCAACATCTTTTATGGCACAGAAACTAGGAAATATTTTTCTTTTGAAATAAAGTTGTTTAATAATTATAAAAACTAATTACAAGCAGCTTTCTTTATAAATTTTATTTCAAATCAATTCCTTATGAAGTAATAAAATCTACTTAATAGCCTTAGTTACTTTAGTCTAGTGCACCAACTTTCTCCCTATACTTAATGTACACAAGTTTTTATAGCATATTACAGGGTATAACAACTCCTCGCAGCTGCATCGTAACATGCTTCGACTATTTTTAGTGTCAAACGGTAATAACAACACGACGAAGTCTGAGCAATAAAACAGGAAACTACAAACACACCGTCTTTTACACACACAAACGCACACAACACACACCAACTGTGCTCATAGAGAGTGTGTACTGAGAGAGCATCCTGTTTACAGGGACCAAAAATAAACACAAAACACAATGCGCATGCGCACAAGGATTGATGATTGAGACTGAGGATTGAGAGCAGCTGGATTGAGGGGAAATAAGTGGAACATGCGGCGCACATGTGTCGACATATAGCCAGGAGGCGATATTTAAATATTGTGTCTCGTTATATTTATAAATCGCCACCCCCGAAGAACTGAAGAACACAAGATCTGAAGAATATAAGAACTTCTTTGTCTGTCTAAACACACACAACATTCTCAGAGACCAGAGACAGATAAAAGTATAGGGAATAAAAAGAGATTGGAGTGTTTGTCTATCCGCTGATTAGGCGTGCAATAACCTCAGATTTGCATAAATCAATAAACATTATCTTTTCATATATTAGTAGATGATTTTGAGTACGCTTTTATGTATCTAAATCTGTATCTGTATCTGTTCATAAATGTTTATAGCAAAAATGCAAAATCATATCGTTTGGACATTGGAATTTAATTATAATTATTGGGGCGATCGCTAGAGATAACAATTTATTTTATGATAATTTCTAATTTCTCTTCAACATTCTTTTGCTCTCTATTTCTATTCTATTTTTTCTCTACCCCCTTTGGGATCTCACAGCAAATAATGAGACCTAAAGCGCAAGGTTTTTTTTTTGTTATTTGCTGTTTTGACTAAATTTGGGGATTTGTTCATGTTGTTGTTTTGTTTTCCAAAAAAATTCATGCATAAAATTACCTCATCACTTGCCGAAAATTAAAATTCAGTTTTGACTTCAATGACAACAACAACAAGAGCAACAACAAGTAAGCCAGAGTCAGTTAGTCAGTCAGTCACACAATAACAATGTTATACTCGTAAATTCTTTTGTTTGTGCCTCGCATGCTAAACAATTTCCAAAACAAAAAGAGAAAATCCCCCAAATCACATCTGAATTCAGAGATCAGAGCACTGCGTGAACCAGGTAAACCTTGTATTTATTGGGAACTTTTATCTTTTTGACAGCACCCTAACGGGAATTCTCTAGTATGTCTATTTATAAGTACATACAATCTGTAAATAACTTTGGTGAAAATTTATAACTTTGGCAACGATGAAAAGCAGTTATCACAGTCTACAAACGATTGTCAATTTTCTCATAAAAATGCTGTTAATTGAGGCCATAAATATTGGTTCGCTTGTGTAAGGTTAGTTTATGGAACAGACAGCTGGAGATTGTGGTTAGAGCTCTACACAGTGTGATATCATGTAATCGAAGCTATTTCAACCTAGCTATAAACTTTGTTCTAAAGTGTTCTTTTCTCTTTCCTTTCTTTTCGAAACTAAAGCATATATTTAGTGTAAATTATTTGGAAAAGATTGAAGAATAAACATGCAAATTTATTTGTTTAAACGAATGTGGTTAGCATACTCTGCAGAGATTTTGTGACTAGTTAACTAGTGTAAGACACAAATAGTTCTAGGACTAATTAAAAAGCAAAGGGATTTTGACTGGTTGCAAACGGACTAGAGTTGGAGAAATTTATAACAATTATAATTATATTATCAACTGTCCCTCAGCGACTGGTTTAAGTGTAAGATGTTTTTGGTATAAACTATTTGGCAAAGATTGTAAAAAAAAACATGCACATTTATTTGTTTTAACGAATCTGTTTAGCATATGTTGTTAGCATATGTCTTTTATTTATTATTAATTCCCAGGCTATACAACATTTATCCACTTTGTCAGCTGCAGTCAAATTGTTCAGACACTTAAAAAACTGATTACCAAACATTTTGGCTCATTATTATCATGACTACAAAATGGCATTCGGTTAAGAGTTGTTGTTGTTAGTGTTGTTGTTGCTAGTGTTGTTGTGGCTTGTCTTCAGTTTATATTTTATGGCGGCTTTGCTTTATTATTGTTATTTGTGTTTGTGTGTGTGTGAGTGTGTTTGCTGCTCCAAAAGTTATTTGCAAAAATTAGTCAATAGACAAGGCGGTACCCCTTGGTTTCCTCCTACCTCCTTGCTTATTGCCATTACTTATGCTTTCGGGTTTCTTTTCTTATTATTATTTTATTTAGTTTTTTTTTAATACAATGTGTGTTTTTTTGGGGAGCTATTGTGAGAGTGTGTTTGTTTGGCATTTGTTACGCCCTCCTGGGGCGTTACACCCGCGTCGTAGACAGAGAGAGAGGGAGAGGGAGAGTGAGATGGAGAGATAAAGCAACTTCATGACATCATCCGCAGCTGCGCGTTGTTGTTTCACGATTGTATCTATGTATCTAAGAGATACATGGGCCAACGCCAGTGGCTGGAACTCATTCTTTTGTGGTCGTGTTCTGCGCATGCGCAGCCCCACCAGCTACTGTATTTATTTTGTTTATTTTTTCTGCGCTTGTATATTGTTTTTTTTGTTTTTGTTTTAATTTTTGTTATTTGCCTGTGACATGTGCTCATTTGGCATGCAAATGGAATTCGAGTGGGCGCCGCATCAACGAGTTTGACAGTGAAATTTTTTTTGGTGTACCCTCTTTACATTCTTTTTTTTTGTTTTTGGGGCCACAATCAAACGGTTTTCTCATCAATCAACAATCAATTACAGTTTACATGTCTTTGTTATGATGGGAAAATGTTGGAAATTGTTTTAGGCCAAGTGACAAGCTTGACTGCTTTTTAACCAATTTGCAAAATGTCTAACTGATGACATCATTAGATTCGGCACTAGCACCACTCTTTTGAAGCACTCAAGACATACAAAAATTGATCCACGCTTTTGGCTATTAATATAGCTTGTGCCATTTAACAACGGGCGGTCGTCGAAGCATAAAAATAATAAAAGAATATATAAATAAGACACTAGAGAATTCTACGGGTCCAGGCGAAATTTCACTCGGCACATTCTTTTGGCACAATAAAAATCAATTAAAAGTGAAATTTCCTATTCATATTTTTTTTATGATTAATAAACTGATTTAACAATTTAGCCTTTGAGGCGTCACGGGTTTGTATATTTTTTGTATTTTCTGGTTTTTATTAACTTTAATCGATCCCAATAAGCCCGACTATTTATATGGCCAACGGCTTGAAGAGGCGCCAATATTCATTAATTATGTGCCAAAGAGTTTGAAGCACGCGCTTTAATGCCTACTTTTAATTGATGTGTAATTAAGATTCGTTATGCCGGATATAGGGCCATTAATCTGCACGCTTCTTGTAACTAATTAGGCCTCTTAAGCTGCGAAAGATGTGATAACTTTAACAGGTTTACTAACTGATTGATTTCCTTTCAGTTAATTAGAGAGGGAAGTGCCAGACATTTAGCAAATTACATAGAAGTACAACCGATTGTAGAGCATTACGATTCGGTATTTACAATTTATTTAAAACCACTTTCCCCTGCATAATGCACAAAGGAAAGTTGCACGCAAGCTTTAAGCCATAAGTCCATCAATTAATAATGCAATTTTGATTTATATACGTATGTGTTTCTTTTTGAACAGATAAGGTGAGTCGCATAACTTTATGATTCAATTTGTAACCCAAAAAAAGCGATTGCTACATTTGGGACTATCAAAATTGAAACCAAATTAAGGTCGCCATTAAATTGTTAATGAGTCGTAAATACTATTTATTGAGATATGAAAAGAGTTATCGCCAAAGCAACGACAAGTAAAACAATTAAAAGATTTTGCTTTGATTTCAACTAACCATAATTATTGTTATTAATTAAAACCGACAACAATTGATAAGCTAAGTTAGAAAGAAACTTTGTTAGCACTCTGCTGTAGGCAGGTAGAAATTCTTTTAGCTTGATATATGTACATACAAATAAAGTAGATTAATATTCAGTTTAAGGTTCAGTTTCAGGTTTCTGAAGGGACTGTATTTAGTATTTAACTCGTTTTCTTCGACCGTGTGACCATTTGAAGTTGCTGTCATTTTTGGTGCTATCTGTAATTAATAAGCATTGTCTAAGCTGCAACCCACAAGGAATAGAATCATTTCCTTCTTAGCGTCTCGAATGTAAGCCCGGCAATGGACATATGACTTAATCAAGCTCAAGTTTCGTAATGAAAACCAAATGATATAAAATTGATTTGCATATGCCGCTCTTAACACGTGTGAATCCAAATTGGGAAACTCAATAACATTAGAGAATGACTCACATGCCTTATAAGCTATAAGTTGTGTGTTTGCTAATGACAAACAATTTTTGCGCACCAAAGTCAAGGGTAAATATTTACTCAACAATGAGTACGATCATTCCAACACTCTCTGACTCTAACACGCAATGGATATTTCCGTTTGGGTTTTCGCAGGAAGTTGCCAAAGTATAGAACTCTTCTTATCGAGCAATGTGCTTGAAGGTTGAGAGTTCTTTTCTAGTCGGTGCTATCTGAGACCCAAACAGAACAGAGGCAGCCTAGCAACCCTAGTTTTAATTAAAATGTACCACAACACGACAAAAAAACGACAATCTCAATAAAAAGATCGCTTCGACAAGCGGCAAATGAACATTTCAATTTCATTTGACAGCTCATTTTGTAACCCAATGCCCAAAAATAAATATGAAATATGCGTACATAGTCAGAGCTTGTATCTATCTTGAAGATGCTTTTTGTATCTCTATCTCTGTGTGTGCGTACTCGTAAGTGTAATCATGTGATAGGGTAAGCTCCATTGAATTTTTAATTGGCTAAGCCCTGAAAATGTGTCTCTATTCCCCTTTACCCTCCGATTGTCAACAGTCCCAGACTTGGGAATATTTATTCAAGTGTCGGTTCGATCATAATATTGGTTCATAAATTTTACTTTTTCCATTTATGTAGTTTATAAACAACAATTTTAATTGCCTCGTTTGTTTGTAAATGCTTTAGAAAAGCCATTAATAAATATACAAAACATATTTCGATAGTATTTGAAACTTTAACTCTTTGATTTGAATGGACAACCTTGTGGCTCATCAGTGGATTGTTAACAACATGTGATAAGGCTTTAAACCGCAAGTTATGGATTTTAAATGAATTTCAAACGATTTCAATGTGTTTTTGATGAGACACGAACTGTGATATGGGTTTGTTATTACAACCAACCCCAACCCCAACCCCACAACCCAGCAAAAGTAACAACAAATTGAAAACTCAAAATTCATAACAAATTCATATTTCTACTGCCAATTGCATTTTGACCCGAAAGCACGTTGCGCAAACCGCACAATGTTCACAATTTATAAAAAAAAAAATAACGTTTAAAATTACACGATCAAATTATTTTTTGATGACGTTATAACAGCAAATTGACAAAACCACAAGTGTGAGTTGATTTTGAAGAATTCTTCAACATTTTGCGGTCTTGTTTTGTGAGTGCATAAATTAAAAGTTAATAATAGAAACTTTAAGAGAGGAAGAGGGCTTAAAAAAACATAGATAACCTCAATTAGTTTATAGTATCACCTTTATACAGTAGCTTAAGTTATATAATTATAATTCCAGTCATAAAACTATGTTTTGCTCTAAACAAACTTATCAGCCGAATCTTTCCATTCCCTGTTTCTTTTCATTATCTAAAGCCGCTTTTGCCAGTTCTCCGTAGACTTGTCTTCAACATTGTATTGTGAATTTATATAGTTTTTTTTTTCCATTTCGTTGTCGCCTAAGGTGATGGAGGCGTCTCCTCGATGTTGCCTCGTTGCCGAGTGGCCAATGCAAAAACGTGTTTCACATTTCGGCATATGCAAATTGACAGAGTGTTGCTTCGAGAAATGTCTCCCGAAAAAAATGAAAAAAGTTCAATCCCGTTGATAAAGACACCGCGTCACAATAAAAATGGTAAATAAATAAGCCAAACAAACCGACAGAAATAAAATTAACTTCACGCTACAATGCTAAACAGACGCAACATTTTGATGGAACAAAATGAAAACCGGTAAAGAATCTCAATCTCGAGAAGCAGCCAAAAATTTGTAGCTCCAACTTCTCCTACAACGCGGCACGAGTTCTCTGCTTTTTTTCGGTGTCTTTCTTCCCGTGTATCTTCCTCTTTCCCTGTGTCTTCCCCTTGATTTGTCACTGTCAAACTGCCAAATACTTGGTTGATGTCAGCGTTTAAGCAAATATTTTGTTATTTAACCGTGTAATTATGCCCTTCTTGAACTGACTTTACGACTGTGTCAAACTGTTTGTAACCCATAAAGTGAGTTGTCATAGAAAGAATATTTACTCAAGGTGAGGCTTTTCAAACTAAGAATGATGTGATTATTTACTCAATTATTACAGTGGTTTTCCTATATACTGTTATCGATGGGTTTTTATATATCAAGTTGCAGGAATAAGAAAAAAGTTCATGAAAATAAACTGATTTCCCCATTTTAAAAGCAATTTAAAGGAAGGAAATATGTAAATTTATGATTATATTTTTAAAGATTAGATTAAAAACGATTCCAGTTAAACCGGAAGAGTTGGCGGAAATAAGAAATCCTTATTTCAATAAAACTGTTTTAAGGCAGAATAATATATTAAACAAATATTGATTATTTGGCTTTTTAAGCTGAATGTGAGCTTGACTATGGTTTAATCTATAAATTTTACATTTAAAAACAATAAGTTATAAAAATTAGACTCTCAAAAATTTTAGAAATACATTGACTTTAAATTTGCTTCTGAAGAACTTCACTTTTTGTAGGAAATCATGCCAAAAGTGACAAAAAATTTGACTTATAAAGCTCCCAGTCCTCAGGGTTACTAGGATCAATTTTGAAAATAATAATAATCACCTTATCGTTATCCTTATGTCAATATTAATAGTATTCGTTTAACTTGAAAACTATCAGCTGCTTGCAAACAGTGTCATACAAAACTATATAATTTTAATGTTAAAATCAAAATTAATTGTTTACTGAGCGTATTCTCAACTATTGTTATTATCAATTATTAAACTGTCATCTATTAGCCCCGTCAGCATGAAATAAATGCAATGTGTTAATGACATTTTCCGCCTCATTTTGAATTTACTTGCAGTTCAACAACAAGTCGAAAGTCAATAACAAATATGTACAGCAATAATAATAATACTAATAATAGCTAAAGCAAATACCAAAGTAATATTTATAAATTTATGCAACAGAAAACAGCACGAGTTCGAGAGAGACTCTATATATTTGAGTTGTTATTTTAGTACAAGTTAAGAGAGAGAGAGAGAGAGAGAGAGAGAGTGAGTGTGGAATCGAGTGAATGCTGGAACCTGAATCCAAGGTTAGGATCGTTGAGCTGATCGCACATTGAATGCAAATGCAAATCATTTGTTTAATGTCGAGTTTTGAAGTGTCTTTTTAATTGTGATGTGCGATGACTTGAATTCTAAGCCATAAACTAGTCATGAGTTCTAGACAGTCATTTCGCATCATCATCATATCATCAACATCATATTCGGAATCTTTATATATACGAGAGATAGAGAGAGCTAAAAACTAGAGATAGCTAAAGAGAGCGTCTTGTTTCCCAGCTAATTAATCAAGACAGACAGTTAGACAGTCAGACAGTTAGCTCTCAGCCATGACTAGCTTGTACAGCTATTCTATGAGTCAGACGATCGAAACTTAACTCTGACATCATGTAGCAATCATTGGCCTGGTTTTGTAACTTTTGCATATACTTGGTTCAATATTTCTGCAGTTATTTTTTGCAATACTTATCGCACCTGTGGCAATTGATAAGCCAGTTTGTCGGCACTATCTTTCAGCAGATAGTTAATGTGTCCAGTATTTGATTAGAACTGGTAATCAACTTATAAATTGCCCGGCCAAACTACTTGAGTTAAGTAAAGTCTTCCGTTGAGCAGATAACGTACTCAGAAATTGCATGGACATTCCATAAATAGGCTAAAATGGTCATCTTTTATGAGAATATTGTGACCAAGGCCTCATATAAGTGCTAAGTTATGTGTAAGAAGTGGAACGAGCTCGTAATACATTTGAAAAGTACGCCTAAGAATGTCATATGTACATTGGACTCGTACCAAAAGCTGGCCAGAAGGTAAGTTAAAGGTAAGCTAACTCTCAGGGCTCTTTTTTTAGCTTTAGAACCTTCTCTTTTCTTCTCTTCTCTTGGTCTTGGACTCGTCTTGTCTCACATTTCACAGCTGAGCTGAGCTGAAGAGCTGAAAAGCTCAACTGAACTGAACTGAGCGAGCTAAGAATTTTTGGCATTTCTGTTTTGTTGTTACGCTTTTTGATTTCGATCGATGGTCGGACGACGCTTAGGGCATAATTTAAACACACACGCACACACACACACATATGTATGCACTCACATATATCTACAATGTATGTATGAATACTTATATGCAAACGAGTACGAATACGAGTACCCGATTGTGAGTGTGAGTACATGGAAAGCGTATGCAAAAAAGGGGGCCAACAATTTACGAGTAGCGCACAAATGCGCAGTCTTCTTGTTCGCTGCGAGCTGCTATACCCTAACTATGGCTTATAGCAACTATGGCAACGAGTTTGTAACTGATTTTCATTTACACTTTTTTCTATTAAATCTTTTTCTTAAGATACGAGATGATTTTTAATAATTATTTATAACAAATTATGTATTTTTCCAATCTTCAACTTTAAGTTACACTATTTTAAATGAACATCTTTTCAATATTTACTATGCTAGCAACTGTTTTATAGATTATACTCAGAGAATTTGACCGAAACATATATAAGCCAATATACATATGTAAGTAAATGGTAATTTTAATTTAAAGAGTAATAATAATAAATATAGCTTTTACTTTGTTTATAATTTATTTCATTTCAATACTTCTTTTGTAAATGTTATAATGATTTGTTTTTCATATTTTACATTACTCCACACATTTTTTTACCTCTTTTTATTTTCAACTATCTCTAAGGGCATTCAGTCTTCGTTTAGAAGTGCCGTAGTTCTTGGTGCATCAAAATCAATGCCCCCACGGCGGAAAAGCATTGAGGGGCCATATCAACAACACCTTCCGAGGCAGCTGCACAAATACAAAAGCCCAACAGTAGTAGAAGCAAAAAGCAGCGGCATTTTTATGGCTTCATCTTAGTTTCTTTCATTTTTTTTCTTTCTTTCTTTAGTGTTTTGCTTTTGTCTTTTTGAAGAAGTAAAACAAAAAAATTAAAGTTGAAGTTGAAGAAAAATGAGGCATATACTCATGCTAGGAAAATAATTACAGCAACGACTACGACTACGACTACGAAATTCTACCACCGCCCGGTGTAAAGCGGAAACAAAGTGCGCAAAATGTAATTAATTGCCCGAGGCAAGATCACAGTTGAAGCAACGGCCCATGCGGCGTATGCTTAATGTGAAGTCTGTCGTCCGCCTCAGCGTCAGCGTCGGCGCAGAAAACATTGCCTCCAACTCTCACGATGTGTATATGTACTACATTGTTGCTGAGGTTGCTCAGTCTCGATTTCTGTTTGCTGTTTGTTGACTTTTTGCAACTAATAAGCTAAATATTTTGATTGGACCCGCGGTCGAGGTTGCAACAACAGCAACAGCAGCACATAAATAACAGCAACATCAATGAGAAGACATCGCAATTTATTCGCAGACGTTATTAAATTTTGTTCGTTTGTTGTTTTTGAGCAGCTCCAGATTGCCAGTAATTTGCCAAAAATTAAAGCCAGCGTCAAGGCTGCGATAAGTTCGGATTCTTTTATTTTATTTTTATTATTTCTTATTTGGATGCCTTCCCGAATTTGTTGCCACGCCTTCCTCATCTAGCCAGGCAGGCGGTAGTTGTTGATAAGCTATTGCTAGTTTATTCCAAGAATGCGTTTGGGAAAATATTTGAAACACTTTCGCTTAAAAAAGATAAGACTAACTTAAGAGAGCAAGAAAACCCAACTAAATCAAGCACTAAGGGAACTAAAAGTTGAAGATCTTTGGCATCTTTTAAATAAGTAATATTGTTTTTTACAGAATCTCATATTTAATCTATGATTAATCTTCATTTGATACTTTGATAAATTACTTCCTGTTATGGAAAACAACAAATCTTCAGATCCTAATGAAAGTTTTCTATTAATGTCTATGAATCACTTTTTGGCAGCAGCTTTCTATGAATCAACTTCTATCTTTAAGTAAGAATAAGTAATAAATTTGACTTAAAAGCTACAATCGCTGAAATTAGAAATGAGAGAGAAATGATCTAAGACCCTCAGTTTCATTGATTGCTTTGGAATTCTTTTAAATTATTGACACAATTTACAGATATTTAAGGAATTTCAAAGAAAAAATCGATTAGTAAAATTGAATTTTTACTTAAAACTCGAACAAAGCGATTCCACACACACTTGACTTGATTGGTTAAATTCCATAACATGCCAAAAAAAAACTAGCTACATAATAAATAAGTTAAAAAAAATGAGCAAAAACTAACAACAAGTTGTTGAAAATTGTTTATGGTGCGACTCTAAACTTGAAAGCAAAGACAAAAAACGAAAAATCAAAAACAAAAAAGTAAAACTAAAAGCAAAACAAAAGCAAAGCTCGAGAGGAGAGAAGTCTTTTTTGGTGAGAAATTTCACTCAGTCAGCGGAAGGCGAGGCAAGTTTCAAGGTTGCCAGCGATTTTTCTATGATAATGAAACAGGTGAACCGTGAGTTGGAACAGACTTTTTGTTATTTTCTGTTTTTTATGATTATTTTCGATTGAGTCGCAGCTGAAAGGGGGAAATGAACTACGAAATACAATAGAGTGGAAATAATAAAGCCTACTATATGGTAGAGAGCGGATTAATTGGGGTATCAAATATGGTTAACTTATCGCTATTAAAAGAAGATCAACAAATCACAATCACAATTTGATGAACTTTCGCCGAGTTGAAATTTTTGATTTGACAAACTCAACGAATGTAACTTTCACTTGAAAATTACACAAGTTTTATAATTCTATCACTTGATAAACAATCACCTTCTCTTGAACTTCAACATAAGAAATCTTTGATTAAAATCAATAAGATACCTGCTTTTGTCAATCCTTGATTATTTCAGTCCGAACTGTAGCGTCATGTCTTGAACCTGGCGACTTTTTGAGATATCTGTCTGCCAAAAATCCCACACATTGCACAGTGTTGAGTGCCAAGTAAACAACTCAAAAAACTGACTGACCCTTCACACAGATACATACATATGAACCTATACAGATGCACATGCACATTCAGATACAGTCGAGTCTGGATATATTAGAATCATTTCTACAAGATCTGTTTACTTTGTCCGAGTGGTTTACTATATGAAATTTGTAAGTTTTGTTTGTTTTTTATTGCTTAAAATATTTGTATGCTGCTTAAATCTTTTGTAAAAATTTGGTTAGAATTTTAGAGGTTTTCAATCAATATAAAAAGTCTATAATTGTTTACAATTTAGTTGTCATTTAAAATAAAATAAAAACTAAAATTATAAAGTAACAACAATATGAATTCATATAAAATACTACATATTATCAACAGTAGCATTTATTTTTTTAATATTATTATAATTGTACAGTCTATAATTTATATAAGGTGTTCACTATTTTTAGACTCGACTGTATTTAATATACTTGTAAAAAAAAAAACAATGAAAATATGCAACTGCAATTCCGCTGTAAAATCGTGCAAATTGTTTATAAAGTCAATGTAACTTTGTATCTATATATGTGTAAGTGTGTATCTGTGAAATGCATTTCCTGTGCTCTCTTCAGTAAGATGTGTTGCTGTTGTTGTGATATGACTTTAGCATATTTTTTGGCTACGTGCAGAGGAAGACAGCAACAACAACAACAACACCAACAACAACAACAAAATATAGCGCAAGCTAACTTTGGCGCGCCAAAGTTTGGATACCCTTGCAGTGCCCTGTGTAAGCCGTCAGATTTTTTACAAAATTTGTTAAAGGTTGATTTTGAACCGATCGTTCCTATGGCAGCTATATGATATAGTAGTCCGATTTACACCAAATTTGGTCAGCCTGTTTAAAACTTAATCAAACACACAATGTGTATATTTGGTTAAGATATCTTGAGAAACAAAAAAGTTTTTCATCCTAAATATTGTTTTCGATCCGATCGTTCCTATGGCAGCTATATGATATAGTAGTCAGATTTACACCAAATTTGGTCAGCCTGTTTAAAACTTAATCAAACACACAATGTGTATATTTGGTTGAGATATTTTGGGAAACAAAAAAGTTTTTCATACTAAATGGTGTTTTCGAACCGATCGTTCCTATGGCAGCTATATGATATAGTAGTCCGATTCACACCAAATTTGGTCAGCCTGTTTAAAACTTAATCAAACACACAATGTGTATATTTGGTTAAGATATCTTGAGAAACAAAAAAGTTTTTCATACTAAATGTTTATTTCCGACCGATCGTTCCTATGGCAGCTATATGATATAGTTATCCGATCCGGCCGGCTCCGACATATGTGCTGCGTGCAGCAAAAAGACGGATCTGTACCAAATTTCGTCAAGATAGCTTCAAAACTGAGAGACTAGTTTGCATAGAAACAGACGGACACACGGACAGACAGACGGACAGACGGACAGACGGACATGGCTATATCGACTCAGCTTGTCGCCCTGATCAAGAATATATATACTTTATGGGGTCTGTGAGGCTTCCTTCAATACGTTACACATTTCGTGACAAAATTATAATACCCTCTGCAAGGGTATAAAAAGAAAGCAAACCACAAGATTGGAAAAACCAGTTTGGGCAGAGCGAGTTGTTATTATTGTTGTTGTCCGTGTGATTGTTGCTGCTGCTGCTGCAGTTGCTGTTGTTTTTGTTGTTGCTGCTGTTGTTGCTGTTGCTGCTGCTGTTGTAGCCTTGAATGTGCATTTATTATTGTTGCTCTTTGACTGAGTCGCTGTTTTTGGCGCGCGCGAAAAAGGCAGTAAAAAAAAAGAAAAGGAAATTCGCCTTAAGGAATTTACTAAAATAACTGAACGACTTGCAGTTATGCTGTAAATAGTTTACAGGTACTAATATTAGGAATGTTATCAATATACAAAACATTGTGTTATGTTTTCTTTCCTTAACTTCTATCAAAGCTTTGAATATTATTTTAAGGTATATTAAATTTTTGTTAACTAAGAATCTTATTTCCTTTTTTTATTATAAGAGTTGCATAATTTTTTAACATCTGCTAATAATTAAATAAACTTATGTGGAGTACATTTAGCTTGCTACCAACATATCACATCTTCCACACTGGCAAGCTTAGCATTTCCAATGCAGTTGCTGTTACAGGGTATAGAGTTGAATGGCTAGAAAATGAAAATGGCTTTAAGTGAACTTCAGGCGTTCCCAAAAACCACTTGGCCGCATTTGTCTGTTAGACAAGTGAAATGACATGCTCTCTCGCTCTCTCTTGCTAAGACAAACTGTCCGTATCTCCTCTCTCTCTACCTTGTTGCAGTTTCGCATTTTAACTTACGGTTTTTCTAATTGCTTGACACACTTGGCAACCAGCTTTAGCTCAATTGGAACTATCTATGCATACCATATATACTAACACATACATACATACATAGACTCACATAGATACACTTAAGTATGTATGTAGAACGGGGGAATGCAAATATATTTCTATCAAAGGCTATAATTGAATTCACCTGTTGCTTTTCGTTAGACCCTGTACTTAAAAAGCACAAAGGGTCTGTTAAGTATGTCACCTAGATCTCAGAGACTTTAGGAAAATAAAGATAAATTAAAAAGTATATATTTTGGAATCAGCTTAAACATTTTTTATACACCCATATGAAGGAAAAACTAAGGACTCTTTTTATTTGAAGGTTAGAAAAAATGTACAAACATATATGATAATTTCAAAAGTCTAGTTTTGTAATCCTTATATATGTAATCCTTACCAGAAAGTTAGCTCGGAAGTTTTTAAAGAAGAATTAACAAAGTTTAAGCAATAAGCAGGGACTCTTAGATTCGGGCTCTCTCGACTGTAGCCTTTACTAGTTTTTTTATTATTGTTTTTGCAGTTGGGCGATAAAAGAAACTGGAATGCTCTTTCAATGTCATGCCGAAAAGAAACTTGAAAGTGTCAATGGCGATGGCATCATTCAAAATCAACGTGAAAGGGGTTTCTTATCAATTAGCAAAAAATATATAAGTACATATATATTATTTTAGTCTCTCTCGATGTCGCATGACATAAGGTATGTATATGAAGTATATGAATCTATTTATGGTATATAATATTTATGAAATGAGATTAATTATTTTGCTGTTTTGGACTTCGTTTCGTTTAGTTAGCTGATAACGGTAAGTGGGAAATTGCATCAATATAAAATGGAGAATAGTGCAAAATCATTGAACTGAATTTGTCATAGACTTAGAAATAAAACTGGGTGGTCTTAATAGTTACTACTAAATAGTCGCTGATAACCCAATTGATGTGTAATATGATTATGAATTTTATATAGAATTACTTGGAAACAACGTTGACAGTTGAGAGAATGAATTCACTTAAAATATGCTCTTAAGTTTTTACTTCACAATTTCCAAGTTCAACAGTCAATTGAACGAGTTTGCACAAATTCAAGAGGTCTTACGAACTTCCAGCCTTCCAATTAATTACGAGTATGTAAGTCTCTCCCCCACTCAACACAACTTGGGCAATTATCATTAAAAATGTTTATCATTATCATTAATGGGGCCTTGTACAACATTTTGTGACTGTCTTTTTTTTTAAAGAGAAGCCGCTAAAGAAACAAAATTCAACTAATTTTATTCAATTCAGCCTATTTTTGTGGATTGATTGATTGAAACGGTAAATGAAATGCTATGATTGATTGACTGCAGACTGGAAGGCAACTCCAAATGGAACTGGAATATTTGAGGATTAAGTGTGGCCAACTTTCAATAGTGAATGGAAGTCTTGTGTATGAATAAAAGAAACAAAATATTGAGAGAATAAAACAAAGTACAGCGCAAAAAGTCAAAGAATGCCACGCCAACAACAAAACACAGACAGACAGACAGAACAGTAAGAGCAAGTGCAATGAGTGCAAGGAGAGCAGCAACAAGAAAAATAAAAACAACAGCGGCCAGCTACAGTTCAGTGTTGCCATTTTAGCTTTAAAGTAGTTAGATTTAGCATATTTTAATGGCAAATGCTATAGAACTTGAAGTAAATGCTATTAGCTAGAAATCTTTTTAATGGTTTGATTACTTTAACTTTGGAGTATCTATATATTCTTACAGATATTTACAGCAGTCAAAAGAAATATATATATAATTATAATTGAGGTTTTATCATGGAATAATAGTTTAAAGAAGCTTTTGGAACTTAAGCTTAAGTATTATTTAACTAATAGCACTCTCTTTGGCAGATTTAATTTTTCTATTAGATATTTCTAGCTACTATCTATTATTAAATTATTCAATATAAAACAACAACCTCTTCTCTAGCAGATTTAATATTTTTCTTTAGCTAGACAGCTTATGAAATTCAACACTGCTGCAGTCCAAGAATGAAAATGAAAACAAAAGCACAGCAAAAGAATCAAATGGACCAACTTGGATTGCCAATAGGAATTTGTATACAATTCCATTTACAGTTTGGCAAGCGCTGAATGTCTGCATTTATGGAATTTCAAAATTGTATTTCCCTTTTAGTTATTTTTGGGGTGTGGACAATGCACTTCATCTCCATCTCCACCTCCATCTCATTGTGAGTGTGTGTGTGTGTGTCGTTGGCCTTTAGTTGCCCCCATAAAGCGTAATTTAATTTAGTGCAATTGTCTCATTGCAAATTGTCTTTAAATCACAGCAAACGGAGCGCCGTTGTATACACTATGCTCAATGCCTCTTAAACTGCTTGTTAACGTTAACGGTAATGTACATGCATGCATACATAAACATATTTATGTATGTACATGTATGTTTGTATGTGCTTGTAAGTGGCAAATGCCACGCGGAATGCGGTTTAAAAATAAACCAAGCCCAAGCTAAGACCACAGACCATAGACCAAAGACATTGAGACCGCATAGACCAAAACGTGCTTTGGCTAGAGACCCTATTTAGCCTAGTTTACGGCCCCGTCTTTGCAAGTCCCTCTTCAAGCCCCCCGTTTCCCCTAAAGCCACATCCAAGCCAGGCTTAATGACCACCTGTAAACTGGCTACCACCAAGGGCGTAGTCTGGCGGGGTATCATTCATAATTATAATGAAACAGTTTTAAATTATTGGAATAACAATACATTTTTTGTATTTTATAGCAAGAATAAATAATAAATAAATAGCAAATAAATGTTCAATAATTAATAATAAATTGCATCAAATAACTGTATAAAATATGCCAATTGCTATTCAAGTGTAACTTTTGATCCACAGAAAATTTTTGGAATGAAGTTGAGCTAGGGATTTTAAGAAAAAGCAGTCTTAAATCAAAATTATTCCACCAAGTTAATGATTGGAATAATTATAAAATTAATTTTCTAAATAAATTGCATTCATTTGAAAAGGTTGGTGGGCTCAAAAACATAAAAAAGAGTGGCACATATTTTGGATATAGTCGAATAATAATTTCTGGTCAACATCTCTAGGGAATTCTGATATACTTTAAAAAGGAGTTAATAATTTACCCCCCTCGTGCAAAACTGGCTACGCCCTTGTCTAACACACTTACTCTGTCGCACTTTCTTATACTCCATCTTCCTATCTCTTTATCTACCTCTCACTCTCTCCCATCTTTATGCTAATAGGAAAACTATGACAGCGATCGTAATTTTATGATGGCGACACACGCAATGTGCGCCCTTTATATGCTCCTTCAAACTGTACAGTTTGAGAGCCAAACTGGATTCGAATTGGCGATTATGCAACAAGTTTTTGAGTGGCTTTATTTCTTTTTGTGGCTTATTGGACGCCATAAAAAATGCGCACAGTGAGCGTGAGGTGCGTTCGTTGACTGCATAAAAATGTGTATTATGGCATTGTTAATTGAATGTGGCAGAAAAATGAATGGAAAGCATTGTTATTGTATTTCTTATTGATTACTTTTTGCTTAAAAATGTTGAATAAAAATCGTTGATATACAAGTTGGTTTAAAATTTGTATGTTTTGTTTTTTACCTTTGACAGCCTCGTAGTATCCTAAATCCAGCGTGAATGATTTATGTTAAAATCCTTGTACAACAAAAAATATATATTTTTGTTTTGTTTTACAGCTTCTGCTCTCTTTTAAGCGCGCTCACTCTTTCGCTCTCTCTTGATTAACGAAGCACACACAATTTAAGACGGCGTGATTTCTCTCTCTTTACTCCTTTATTCTTTCCTTATTCCTTCGTCCTTTTACGATGTTGTTTTGATTGTGTGGCGCTGCGTATTGAATTAAATTTGATTTATTTTTATTAAAATCAACACTAGACTTGGCTTAACCACGCTTTCCTCTCTCTCTGTCACTATCTTTCTTTTACTCTGTGTTCTTCTTTCGCAGCATAAGAAAAACGCGTAAGCCACGAAGATCGATAAATACACGTAACAAAATAAGATGAAAAAGATGCTAAGAGAGAGGATGGAGCAGAGAAAACCGGAAAGTTGTTGTTGGTTTTTGGTTGTTGTTGCTGTTATTGCTGCTGCTGTTGTTGTTGTTGGCAATAGAAAAAGCCCGAAAAAGATCTTTAATTGAAAAGAATTATTTAAGAAGTAGCAGCCACTTTTGTTTCTTATCTTCTTTATTAATTTCGTTTGTATTTAGATTCTAATTTATGCTTAGAATTTTCTGTGGCTTGTCACTTGTTGCTTTTGACCTTAATACGATCGCGTTTTAACAAATTCCAATGCACAATCACACATACACTCTTACATGCCTAAGCTGATCTCTCTCACTCTCTTACAGACACACACACACAACGATGCGCAAAAAACCAGCTTCACCGCTTTTTTTTTTAGTTTTTGTTGTTTTTGGGCCAACAATTAGATAGCCGCGTTCTAAAACGCCGGCGTAGAAGTCTACTTTTCTAATTAGCACAAAAACAACAGCAACAATAGAGCATTGGACTGCAAAACAGTTAAATGGCTTTAACACAACAAGCAAAATAAGATTTCGGTTCTATTAATCTTTAAGCTGTATTTTACAGTAAAGCTCGACTTTATTATTATTTAATTATGTATGTATATGTACATTTCTTATTTTGTTGTTGTTGGCACTTTTTGTACGTTGCTTTTACGGATGAATTTTCGTTAGAGTTGCGCGCTCGTTTCACGCACGTCTTGCCAACTCGCGATCTGGCTTCAACTTAATTTCTTGTTGCGTTTTGAGTTCAAGTGCTGCACAATTTATACATGTATACACCTTCTAGTGTTGGGTAGCCCTCATGGAAAACTAAAATGACAACTCTGCCGGCCGTCACTTTTGAATACGAATCGGGCAAGAGATGGCGCCACCACAACACTTTCGATAGCAAAAATATCGATAGCGATTGATTCCCAAATTTCGAATATTGATCTCTTGCGCACTGTTTCGTCCACTCGACAAAAGGTGGCGTATTTATGTCTCACAAAGCTGACAAAAGATGGCTTTTCACAAACAAACCCACCAGGAAAAATAATATAGTTTAATCTCCGATTGACTAGCTTTATTTTGGTTTTACATTGGTTTATTTTAAATTGATCTAGTTTTTTAATTACGCAATCGGTTTTATGAAGACACTTGTAAAAATATCGGCTTTCTTCGACCAAATTTTTAAGTAACTTAGCTAAGTAATATTTTAATTTAAATTGCGAGCCAATCGTGTATGTAAACGTAAAGTTATAAAACGGTGAGCGCTGGACAGCATATGCTGTTAATTAACTTAACAGAAATAGCCCAGTCAAGAACTTACAGTCCACTTCGAGTTTAGCAGCTCCATCTGAGTGCGTTCAAGAATCGATATGCAAATTACAAAACATCGTTAAATCTGTAACCGTGATTTCACCATAAGTCGAGGCAATAATCATAAATTATAACTTCAGTTTTTATTGTTGCCATTAATATTTAATCAAAAGAATGTAATTTTTATATATAAACTGTTGTATGCGAGTTAAAGAATATCGAATAATATATCGGCTGTTATTTGGCTTTAAATTACATTTCTGTTATGGACATATTTTACTGTTATGTGTCTGTTCACTAACTGTTAAAGATGTTAAATTCGATACAATCCGCTTAATTTTTATAAATTATGCAACTCAAATTTTATTCAGAACAGCTGCATGAGAAATTATGATTTTTGCACGATTACAAGCCATAAATGTTCGATTTTTCAAATAAAATACTGCTCGCTGTTAATAACATTACAGAAATATGTTAAGATTTGTTGTTAAAGTGAGCTCAGAGTGACCAGACAGCTGGGAAGTAACATTTCTGTTGTTGTTGCGTCGGAGTTCGGACGTGTTTCGCGTCCGTGTCGCTCGCGAAATTTATTTAATTTTTTCCATCGACTTGCACAAACCGGAACTTGCTAAGAACTAGGCAAGTCAGTTGTACATTGTGCCAATAGTTACGCAAAAATTATAAACATAATCGCAGTGGGCGTTAAGTATGTAAATAACACCGCAATTTTAATTCCATCAGCCCTACAAAAGGCCAAAGAGAAAAAAGCGAGTGGCAGATTTTTTCCTGTCTACCTACACAAACATACGTATACATATACTTCGGTGTATGTATCAATGTGTGTTGTGTATAACGAAGAGCGCAAAGTGTGTGTGTGATTTGTGTGTGAATAATCCATTGAATAATAAGAATATTACATGTTTAAGTCTTTATAAATATTAATTTCAATAGTGCTTGCATTAAAATCTGTGCAAAAAAGTGCGTGCCGCGCCCGTTACACATACACACGGAACACATAAGCAAAACGCTCACTCACACACTCGCATATTGACAAAAGAGAAAAGTTGTATGGGCAGCAACAAATACAAATATACAAATTGATAGCCAAATAGTTTTTGTTAATTGCCGTATATAATAGTCTTCTTTTTTGTCAATTTTAATTTTACAGCAATGCGAATGTAATTCAATTGTATGCTTTTTAGTCAAAAGGAGAAAAAAAGTTATAAACAACAAAAATATCAAGCGATAAATAAGCGGAAAGAAAAAATAAAGTGAGGCGCTCTGTGTGCGTATGCGTATGTGTGTGCGTTGGTGTGCATAGCCTGCATAGCAGTGTGTGCGTGTGTATGTTTTGTGTGAAGTAGCAGCAACAACAGCAACAGCAGCAGCAGCCGCCGCCGCAGCAGGCAGAATAACAAAAAATAGCAAATCAAAATGGCGCACCAACAACAACAACTGGCACAATCAGTGAATTGTTCATTGGATGATATCGATTTGACGTCACTTAAGGTAAGTTTAACAGCTTCAAAGCTGCATGCACAAACAACAACTACAATAAATGTGCCGCTCAAGTCTCCGCATTGACTGCAAGGTGTGGCCATGTGTGCATGACTTTTGTGATTTTTTAAGCAATTTCCGCATTGCAGCTCATCAACTTTTAAAGTTTTTTATAAACTGTCTTTCGTTGAACCCCACCCTCCACTCTCCTTTATGCCTCTTCCTATCCCTCTATTCTCGAATGCACTTTCAAACAAACTGAGAGAGTTTGCAGCTGACTAACTGCAGTTTTTGTATTTATCGATTATCGATTTGCAAGTTCTGTCGATCAAAGTTATGTTAACTAATAAGAATTTCTTTGTTGCACAGTGCTTATTACTTATTTATGGTTATTTTTTTGATCTCGCTTGAAATTTAGTTTGATAATAAACACGCCAACAAATCGCTTAATATGCATATACATGCAAATTGTTGTTAATATTTAAGCATGTCTATGGTTACGCCCACTCCCCACCTTACACTTATAACCGCATAATGCGAAACATAATCATTAATAATTAGCATTAATAATAGCATATATATTGGCATTGCATTTTGCTTGGTCAATTATCAAGTATTTGTTATGTGCTCGCTCTCTTTGTATTCACCCCAAGTCCACCCTCAGTTCACCACCCCACCCCACCACATTCCACCCCACAAGCAGCGCCAATAACCGGCCGGTGTCAGCGTCTTTTGTTGTTGTTGCTTGTCTTTACTTTGCTTCTTTTATTTTTCGTTTCTCAATGAAATTGCCCCACACGCACGTTGGTTGCCTTTGCCTATTGCTTTGCCTTTCTCTTTCAGCAAACATTCACCACAGCTCTTAAAACTCACCACACAGCCGCCCCACGACGGGCGCAGAGGAGTAAGCAGTGCTGTCTGTGTGTATCGCTTGTGTTTGCTTGTGTATGAGAGTGTCCGTTTGTTGACTCTGTCTTGCAGCTGGTGGTGGGTGGGAATGTAGGGTAGGGTTGGGGGTAAGGTGGATTGCGAATGTGTCAGTGTTAGTGTGTGTGTTGGCATGTGCATACATATGTGTGCATGTGTTCTTCATAGTCGAAGAAGACGAGACAAAAACGAGACAAGAATGAAAATTGTTTAGTTTACTTTATTAAAAGCAGCAACAGCAGCAAAAGTATGTCTATGCGTGTGTAAACACATACACATGTATCTGTTTATGTGCATTCATATATGTGTGTATGTTTGTATATGCAGACGACATGAAGATGATGATGAAGCACTGAAGAAAAAGCAAACGCAAAGCTAAGAAGAAAAAAAATGACAGTGGTGTGAGGTGCTATGATAAGTTGCTGTTGTTGTTGTTACTGTTGTTGGCCTTCTCACAGCAGGCGCGTGGGCGCCGCGTCTGCGTTGGCTTTTAAAGGTCATTAAACAATGAAATACGTGCCCCGAAATAGTAAACTGCTTGTTGTTGCGGTTGTTTTTGTTGTCACAGCATCCAGGCGAATAACGCTTGACAAAAGGTCACAGTCCTTAAAGCTGGGGCGAATGGCATGTGCTTCAACTGCTACTGCTTCTTCTTCTTCTTCTTCTGCTTTACGTTCCCATTCTCGTCATGTTCAACTGATAAGATACTGCAACAAACTCAAACACTCACACACACACACATAAAATGCATTAATCAGCGCAATTTCATTAATTATTTTTTGATTCCCTTTTTCTCTCTCTCTCTCTTCTATCTCTGGTACAAATGCAGTTTGAAGTTCTTTTCTTTATTTATTTATGTTTGTTGTTGTGCAGTTTGATAAGCGCTTGCAGTCGCTGCTGACGTCGCAGTCTTTGCTGATTGCCTTCATTATTTTTTGTACATGGCCATACAGTGGCTCACAGCATATTTCATACGGAGGTACAATACATTCTTAACAACAAATAGTCGCATGTCTATTAAAGATATTAATGAAATTTGAATGCAGTTCTTTTTGAGAAGTCTTTCCTAATATGTGTTTTTTATTGTCTAACGAGCAGAATATTTGTATGTTAAAAACAGCCAAACTTACAGAAGAAGATTTCTTCTTTAATTACTGTCCTTTGATTGGGAATATCGTATAGCGTATTCAGCTATTATCTTTTACAGAATGTTGATATAATAGTTTCTAACAGTATGGTATTATTTGGTGCATAATGTAATTCCAGAAGAAAATGCATGAAATATGCTGTGAGCCACTGTATGTAGGGGTTTCTTACACACACACAGGCACAACAAAATCACACACATATCTTCTCTTTCTCACTGTCAGCCTTTGTTTTTCTTTTGTGCGTAGCTGTATGTGTGTGTGTTTGTGTATTTATTTTAATCAACGTTTATTGCATTTGGTTTTGTGCGATAAAAACGTGTTCGCCCACATTTGGTGTGTGTGTTGTGTTGTATAGTGTTGAGTGCTGCAATTTGTGCAGTTGCTGCTATTGTGAAGGAAAAATACAACAAAAATCACACATGTTTGGGTTTGGTCTGATTGTGGGTTAAGTCAACATGGCTGGGTAAATACACAGGGAAAAACGAATCACAAAAACGAATATTTCGGCCAGATGTAGTGTACACATCTGTATGTACATAGATACATACATATATGTACATTGTACATACATACACATACACATAATATTCAATTTACATAAGTACATTACGTATGTGAGTTTAGCATTTGATACATTAGGATAATTACACACTCCTAGATTTGGATTCTTGTTTCCCCATTGCGTGACTTTATGCGTTAAATAGCTTCCATTGTTGTCATGTTTATCTTAACACATATTATTATTATTATTATTATGTATTGCATTCCTAATCAAATTGGTTACAGCCCACACACTATAAATACAGCTGGAGCAATACAAAAGATACGAAATATGGGCAATAATTTATGAAAACTACAATCTTTTGATACTTTTATTCAGCAACATATTGTTGTTATTTCTTGAAAGAATTAACAAATGAGTTAATTTATCTTAATGAGCATACTGATTGCATAACTGCACAAATGCAGCTTTTATATATATATCTTTACAAGTTTTTGTTATAGAGAGTATGTATTTTGATCAATATTTTAAAATATCTTTCCTAATTAGACCGGCCCATCGTAGAGTTCGAAGGTGTATTGTAAATGGCGCAGTCGAAAAGTATAAACAGTGTAAACATTCTTGTTTTATTTATGATTTTCTCGGAATCTTAATTAAATTAGTAGACTGAGAAATTTTACTAAAATGTGTTTCTCGCTATCATTATTAAATACCAGAAAATATTCTTTATAATGTGATTTTTTTATGGCCATAGCTGTAAGTGTGTGTGTGTAGAAATTGCCCACAAACTAGACTCATAAACGTATGTATTTCTGTACATATGTCTGCCTTATTCACTTTCCCCCTCCAGACCCCACTTCACTGCTCTCCTCTCCCTTACTCCTTCTCATGCATATGCAAAAAAAAAAAAAGTTGCTATTATTTTGCATGGGCGTTCAATATGCAGTCAGTCCTGTTGGCGAGTCTCCTTAATACACACACACACACAGATACACTCAGCTGCATATGTATTGCTGCTCTAACTGGGCCAAGCCTCGAATGCGACCAAAAAGAAATCCAGTTTTGCCAACAAGCCAGCCTGCCTGCCCAGTAAAAATAGTCAGCAGCCAGCTTCAGCGAGTTTTAGACGAGTCTCTACTAAAAATCAACAAACAGTGTTGCTATTCTAACTAATTTATAGCTAGATTTGGCAATTTTTTAATTGAAAAAGCTATACAGTTTGAGAAAACGCTATTAACCAGAAATCTTTCTTTTTTCAAATATGATGCGACTACTTTTTCAAAGCCAGATAACCTCAACGCATTTTGGAATATAGAGAATATAAGTATAGAATTCTTGAGGTATTGAAATAATTTAATGATAAACTACAATTGTAAAATTACTACTGACGGATTAACGCAGTAAAAACAATGAGATTGGTATAGTTTTCAGCCTAGTGTAATATAGTACATTAAAAAACGTTAAATGCTTTCGAAAACGTCAGTTTGTGTATGACTATTACAACTATTCTTAAAGAAAGTGAAATGTCCGACAAATATAAAGATAGTTTCAATATCCCTTAATATTACTTAGATGTAAAACTATTATGAATGTTTTTTTTTACACGATTTAATACATTTTTTTAAACTATTTCTACGTAGCTACTTTTGATTATTAAATTAGCTATTTTGTACACAGAAATTCGAGCAACACTGTCAGCGAAGTGTTTAGTTTTAGTTGCAGTTGTAGTTATATTTGTTGTTGTACTCGTAACCGTTTCAACAAATACAGGGAATGAATCTGAGTAATAGAGAGAGAGAAAGAAGAAGAAAGCAGCAACAGCAGCAGCCTGTTACGGTTGATAACTGTAACTGAAGCTTTCTGTTAACAACAGAACAATTCACAAACTGCATTCGTAAAGCATCTGCCATCTCTCTTACTCAGACTCCCTCTCCCCCCTCTCTCTCTCTCTCTCTTTAAATACACTGCCCATTGGTTGCATTTCGTTAACGTTTTGTGCTTAACATGTCAACGCTAATGACTCATGATGTGGTTTTTGCCGTTTGCTCCCAGGGGAAGGAGATGGAACACTTTGGAATACTACTCATTTATTTCGTGCATTTTTAATTGATTTTTACAACGTGAAGTAATCAGCCAGAAATAGCAGTAATTGCTGACTACATTTCCCTCTCTCTCTCTCTCTCTTTCTCTGTGTGTTTCTTCCACCCCCTAAACTGCATGTGTTTGACACACTTTGCTTAAACATCAAGAACCACCAGCAACAACTACAACAACAAACAAAACAATAGCTCCAGGAGGAGGAAGAGAAAGAGGAGGAGAAGCAGAAGGGAACGATAGCGATGGCTCATTTTGAAGGCAGCCATAAATCTACTTAAGACAGCTTTCAATAGTTCCTTTCCTCTCATTCTCTCTGTCACTCTCTCTCTCTCTCTCTCTTTGCTTCTGTCTGTCCCTCCGTTTTTTGTTTTGTTCTTGTTCTTTTTTCACTTTTTATTTCTTCTTTTTTTTTTTTTTGGTTTCGACTGATGCTTTGTCTTCTGCTCTATAATTCCTGCGGTTGCTGCTTGAGCACATCGCTAAGCAGGCTGCAAATTGCAGCTACCGTTACCTCAAAAAGCAGCTCAGCCTTTGCACACTGGTCTAAAACCCCAAACATTCGGCAGAGATTCGAAAAAGTACATAAAGATTTGCCTAATATACATTTTTATGCTGTGCCGAACGCCAAACTATTTTTCTTATTCCAAATAAGTTCATATATTAAAAACAGCTGACTCTTATTGCTTCACAAATCTGCAGAACTGCTTTAAAAACATCTGAAGAGAGTTGTTTATTGGGAATATTAAAGTATTGTTGCATAAAGAATTTACCCCAAAAATGTAAGAATTTGAACCAGTGTGCTTTGTTTGTTGAAGAGGTGGTTTTTTTTATTTGCTTGTTGAAATGTGCAGCTTGCAGCTTTTAAAGAGTATCGTTGCAATATCGTTAGCCCAAGAGCATGCCCCGTTACAATGGGGCTTTAACCATGAACTGAAAGACGATAAAAAGAAAACGCTTAAGAGGCAAGGCACAAGCTAAGGAAGGAATTTAAAGTGCTAACTAATCAGCTGAACTGAAAACAAGAGCTGAAATAATTTGTTGTGCTTTATAGTTTTTTATTGAATACAGAATTACATGAGCTGAAATGTGTTGGCTAAATAACTAACTGTGTTCGATTAACGAATGCAGATTTAAATGCACTAATGTTTATAACTAATTTCTAACAGAATCTCAATGAAAAGTTTAAAAGAAACATTGCTTTGTTTAACCTATTCTGAAAAACTACTGTTTCTATAACAATTCCCAGAACTTATCATATGTGTACTACTTTCTCTTAATCCAAATCCATTCCATGCTTATCGCATTTGTGAACTGCATTTCACCTTCCACTACTAGTATGTTATATGCTAAACTGGCATGTCTTCTCAACTATCTGCTGTCTAGAGTTTCTACTGTTTACCTGTCTGCCCTTTAACCCCTTTCAGTTTTGTATTTTAGCCTGTCATAAACAGAATTTAGAGCATTGTACCCCAATCCCCTTCCCTTTGCTCTTTGCTCTTTTTTCCTGTCAAAAAGAAAGAAGTCAGTTACCTGTTGAAATTGTTGTTATTCTTCTTGTTATTTTAATTGGCATTTGCCTTAGCTGTCACTAGTCTTGCTACACCCTTTACCCTTCCACTCACCCCCTTCACCTGTCTGGGGGAAGGGGCAACAAAGTGAGGTCGTGTCACGTCGTTAAGTATCGAGTCTGGAGACGGAGACTCGTGTTTGCTCGTGAGTTGCGTGTCAATGAACTCGCATGCGATTTGTTGTTGTATGGCTTGACATGGACACGGGACGGGGATGGGGCATGTGGCATGTGGCAGGGGGCAGTCATTGGGTATGAGAATGTATGGTGGCTTGAAGGGGGATTTGGGATTTGTATTAAATGCCGCTTTATTTTTAACGTTGCTTGTCTGCCGGATTCCTTATTTGTATTATTATGCCTTAATAATTTGTTTACACAAACAAACAAACAAAGCCAAAATAACAACGTTGCCTTATACAACAACTCTGGTTGTTGTTGTTGCTTTTTGTTAAGTGTCTCTGTAGCCACACAGCCACGCCCTGTGCTCAACTCATCTCTTTCCAAGTTTCGTTTCATTGTTTTGCGTTTTGCATCTGGAAAAGGATTTTTTTTGGGCGTTTCCCCTTCTTGTATTTTATTGTGTACAAATGTACATATCTTTAATGGTTTTTATTTCACATTTTTACACACATTTGACATTAAACTAATCCTTGACATTGTCTTTTATCCTTTTTGCAGGATCCAGCTGGTATCTTTGAGCTCATCGAGGTCGTTGGCAATGGCACCTATGGCCAGGTCTATAAGGTAAGTTCAAATCAATATTTGTATTTATGTGTATTTGTGGTACAAATATAAAGATACTTTCCACGAGGAGATTGTGTTTGTATTTATAGCTTACAGATAATTGAACAGATACAAAATTATTATAAAATTCAAGCTTAAATATTTAAAGAATGTGTTCAGAATATAATTGTTAAATCAAGACTTTATTCGAATTGAATAGCATAGAGTCTGCATTGAAATGCACAAACGAATCTAAAATATTTGATTCGAGTAAAAAGTTCTATTAAGAACATCGATAGTTTCGTAATCGGAAATTTTACATCGCTTAGATTGATTTAACACCGTAATTCCGTATTTTTTCTGATTGTTTTCTTTGGTCGATAATAGTTTTGGTATTGGAGCAATTTGAATGTTGAGCTTTGTTTCTTTCTTTCTTTTTTTTATGGCCAAATTTGCAGCTTTCTATTGAAGCCCAACTGGCAATTTGGTTACGGCGCAATGATCTCACAATTCACGTTGAGACCGTTTCTTGTTATTGTTGCTGTTGTTGCTATTGTTGTTGTTGGTTTGTAATTAGCAATCATTAGACTTTATGCTTGAATGCGTCGCAGTTTGCGGTTGCCTGTAGCCTGTTAAGATGAGTTGCATATACATAGATACTTAGATACAAATGTATCTTTCGTAGTATCTGTATTTAGTATCTGTTCCAAAACAAGCTGCGTCATTTGCGCTGCTTGCTGCCTTAATTAGTTGCGAGAACCGCTAGGCGAGCAAAATAACTTGCCACCAAAATCTTCTTCTCTGCACATCTTCTCACACATTAACACATTTTGTGCTCTCGCCTTAGAATTTTGCCGCAGGGTCTCAACCCAAAACAACAACAACAAATGCAACAACAAGAAGTACAACAATCATCGTCGTCGTTGTCGTTGTCTTCATCATAATAATAATCACATCAAAGATTTAAACCAAATGCTCGTCTGTTTATCTGGAAGGAAAAGCAAAAAGCAAAATAAAAACAATGCCAAGACTTTGTATTTAAATTATAAGTTTAAAATTGTATCTGCAAGATACAACACAAACACAATGCAGCGGCAGCTACAAAAATAGACACTGTGGGGATTACCGTTAGCATTTGTTGCTCTCTCAGTCTTCTGTTATGTTTCTGTGTGTTGTATTTGTGTGTGTTGTGTGTTGTTGTGGCATGCGCTGCGCTTGGGAGGCCAACGGCAAGTTCTTTTTCTCCTCTTCCTCCTCTTTCACACATTCTTCCACAAACAGACACACATTTTGTTGTTGCACTCACTTTGTAGGGGGCTTAACAGAAGCTAAAGCTATGCAGCGAGTTCATTAAGCCCAACGAGACTATCGATACCTTTAACTATCGCAAGTGTAGAGTATTAACTAAAATAATTAAAGCGTTATCTTATTTCGTAGGTATAAATACAATTAATACGTTATATTGGATATAGGTCCTTTTTTTAATGTCAAAATTAGCTTTATTTGATAGATATCTTTGAATTTAACATTAGTTTCTTTACATTTTTTGTCAGTTTGTCAGACATTAAAAAAATGATGGTATAACATAAATCTAGTCTTGGTAGATTCAAATTTTTTAACTTTTACATATTTTAATCCATAAACTTTTTCATTTATTTTCGTAAACTATTCAATTATTTATTTTATTTATATAATAATCCATTTTACTTTACTGTTATTCCATTCGTAAATATCGATAGATTTAACTATCTTAACTGTAATCGATTGGCTCTTAACACGATTTTTCTTAACACTCGAATTGATTGAACATTTTAAGGCCTTATAAGGAGCTCTAATGGATTAATGTGCTCGTTATTAAGCTTTTTGTTTATTTATTTTTATTATTATAAGCCTATTCAAAAAAAGTGTCAATCTTTCTTGTTATTTCTTTTTTTTTTCTCTTTAATTTTGCATGCGTCAGTCTCAGCTCATTTGTATCTTTTTGGGCTTAGAAATGCGGCCAATTCGCAAAAAAAAAATATGAAACTAAAATAAAGCCCACGTTTCCACGCCTCCTTCTTCAAAGCACTGACGACCTCATTGCCGTGTTACCACGCTAAGAGCTGCAAGTGGCACGTGGTAACAAAAAAAAAAAGTCTACGACAGCAACAACAATGGAGATTACATACATATAGATATTTTGTTGGTGTATGTAGGCAAATTTGCCCACTGTGCGACAACTTGTTTCCGTGCTCCTCGTCACTGCTTGGGCATTAAGTAGTTCATTATACTGTCCAACACAGATACACACACACACAGACATACGGTTGATTATTGTGTGAGTGTGTGGAGAATTAGCATGAGTAATACGCAAAGATGCTTTTGAATATCTTCTTGTATGCATGTGACTTGTCGCCAGCAGTGTTGCCCTGAACTTTAAGGGCTAAAATAGTCAGTTTCATCAAGAACGACAGTTAAAAGAGTTCGAAATCTTCTAAATAAAAATGCTTAAAGTTTTATAATGAGAAAGTGCTGACTTTGGGTTAGTAACTAGCCGATATGAACGATCTTATCATCAGATCATTGTATGTGTCGGATTCCGAATAGTTTCTAAATGATTTTAAGAAACACATATATAATTAAAGCAATACATTTAATTTCTTGTACATAATTAGCTATTCTAAATTCATAGGAATTTTAAAATTATAAAACTGTAAACTATAATTTTGAGATATACATAAATTCGTATCTTAAATATCATTTAACGTGCTTAGGTGTATTTTATATTAATGTTCAGATACCTTGTTGCCAAAATAGCATTTAACGTCTGTAGATTTATTTTATGTTTTTATTAATTATATTTTATTCTATTTAATCTTATTTCCACAACATTTCCTTCATTCAAATATTCCAATATGCATTTCTTGCCAGTAAATTATATTTCTTGAATAAACTGAAATTATTTAACGATCTGAAAAAAAAGTGTCAACTTAAAGTATTCTGGCTTTCGTAAATAGAATATATGTTCCTAAAAATAGCTAGTAAATGGCAACACTGCTTGTCGCCAGTGATAGAACGCACTAATAAGAGTAACGGACACGTTGTTGTTGATGTTGTTACTGTTTGTGGTTGTTATGTTGTTGTTCTTGCTGTTGTTGTTGTTGCTGCTGTTTGTGGTTCTCGTTGTTGTCCACTTGTTGGCTACACTCTGTTCACTTTGAGTTGTATCTGTGTGTCATTTCTTTGGCATTTACTGGCTTTTGGTTTTATTGACTGACAGTTAACCGGTTTTACTCTCTCTTTCTCGCTCTCTCACTCCCTCTCTTTCTCACTGTCTGTGCTTAAGCTTTGCTTACTTGTAAAAACGCAATCGCATTTTGAGTAGCTTATCAAAAATTAGTCGCGTCATTAAAATACTTATTCATAACTTGCAAATATAAAAAGGTTTAACTTTTCTAAAATTGTGTAGAAAGACAGAGAAGAGAGCTAGTGACGAAGGTTGAACTTGTTTGCACATACTTAGAAGAGCTATAAGTTAATTTAATTTTGCGTTCATTTCTTTGCAAATGTGACGTCACTAGCGACAGTTCTGCGAATTGAGTTCGTTTCGCTTCGTTTAATGTGACTTTGATTTATGCATCGAATAATATATTCCCCTCCCAATGTTTTTCTGTATATCCCCGTCCAACCATCCAGTTGCTTTGTAGTCTTGTCATTTGGGTTTATCAGCTAATTTCTCGTATGTTGTTTCTGTGCTTTGCACTTCCGGCTTATTGATAACTTTTTATTATTTTTTCTATACATGTACTTTTTATTTATTGCTACTGCGCTTTTTTTAATTGCTGTTTTTATCACTAAACAGTGAGTCACAACATAGAGTGTTTTTTTTTTTTTTTTTGAAAATTAAAAATTATACATGACATTTGTAATTTTTTGTATGTGGAAGTGCAAAATTTGGGTGTGGAGGGGTGTGTATCTATTGATAGAATAATTGAAAAGTATCTATGTTTGAGTTTATTGGAAAAAAGACACATTTTTAAAGAATTATTGAATTGTAAGAGCTTTAGGATCCATTATTGTTATCTATTAAAATAACTTAAACTTTAAGTGCAGTAATAACTCAAAAATTACGCAAACAACTGTAGAAAATGTTGAAGTTAAAAATTCAAAAAAATATGCGAGGAATTCATACAAATTTATTTACATCTGTTAAAGTTTTGCTTTGAATCACACTCATCATGCAAACATTTATTTATATATGAACGTTTTTTCTGTATTTAAATTAGAGACACATTTGTGGTTTATCTGCGACCTTCAGCAATTTTGTTAGCTAAGCTTGGCTTTTGATTTTGGGGAGGATTACCGCAAAAATTTCACACGACGCATTTGAAAGTTATAAATTTTGAGCTTTCGACTTAATTTATGCCAAAAAAAAAAAATAAAATAAATAAAGCAGCGACCCACACAACAACAATAGCTCAATGAGGCACCATTATAAACTGCATAACTTGGCAACTTTAACAATAACATTGAAAAATCAACACGCCGTTTCCCAAGGTCGTATACCGCCCCCTCCCTGCTTACGGTACAGTGTGGAGCGGCGCATTGACTTTCCCAACGTAGCTTCGCCGCTTGCTTGCGCTGGCAAAAATCTTTTTTCTTTCTTTCGTTTTTTTGCGAAAGCGTTCATAACGAAAATACACAACATACTAGAGTTGGGAAGTTTGGTTCAATTCGATTGAAATAAGTTCAATTATTGAGCAGGAAACTAAATCAGTCATTTTGTTCAGTTTTGAATACAGGATGTGCTTATGTCATTTTATTCAGTTTATGCTTTTGATGGTATTGGTAAATACAGTGAAACCTCTCTTGGGCGGACACTCATGGTCGCGCAATTTGTGTCCGCTTAAGGGAATAATTCTATCTTATTGTTTTTTTCCCCAATTTGTATAAAAGATTCAAATACATAACGAATACATAATAAAGAAAATTAAATTGATTAGTTCGATGACAACTGCTAAAACATTGCTAATCGAAAGATACAAATTTAATAATTTGTCATACTGTTAATGCGGGAAGAAAGTTTAATGTTACTGATCTTTACAGATATTATTTGATACCAATTATTATTTTATAGATACAAATAAACTTACATTAAAACTGAACCATATACATTGACCGTAGCTGTACATAGTTAATGCATGACTGATTAAGTTAACTTGTTCATTTTAATGACTTGTTCGTTTGAACTAATTCACAAATTTTGAACGAAACGACACAACTCTACAAAATGCTCGTAAACCTAAATCGCATTTATTGTTTGGTCTTTTAGCTATTTTCGGCTGGTTGTTGGTTGGAGTTTTCGGGCGCAGGTTGCCTTGTCAATGAAAAAAGTGTCAGGGCTAGAGATTTAATTAAGCGAACACAGAGATGGCAACAAAAACAAACTTCACGCACACACACATTGATACATATACATATATAAATCCATTTATACATCGTGAACAACAACAAAGTTAGTGAACCTCTAAAAATACAATGCGAAATATCGTATGCTATATATAATGCTGTATACACAAAGAGAGCGAGTGTGAGTGCAAGAGAGAGGCGCCGGTGAGGCGTCTTAGTTGCGGTAAATAATTTGCAATGTTTGCTTTGTGTGAAAGAGAAAGGAACGCACAGGGCAAACTATAAAAACAGCAACTAAAACTACAACGACAGTTTGCTGTTATCTTCCCTTGTCTCGCATTCATTCATTCTCCCTTTCTCTCTTTTTACAATGTTTTATGCTCTTGTGTCAATGACTCTTTGTTAATGTTTTCAAATGTTGTCTACACAAATAAAAATTTGCGTAATAATTAGTTTTTGGCTGTTTTGCTTTGCTTAGCACTTTTTAGTGTCATTTAGTTTTTGACATTGTAAGCGATAGAATCGAAGAGGGAAGGTGGATGGGAGAGGGAAGCACATAAAAACTAATTTGTGCGTGTGTGTGTGTGTGTGTAAATGCCGAGTACTTGAGCACTGTCTAATTGCAACTTTACTTTTGTTGATTTCAATTTAAAATTTTATGAGGCTGCGTTTTATACTTCTTTTTGTTGTCTTTTTTTGTACTTGTATTTCCTGCTTGATTTGTTTATTGCCTTTAATGTGTTTCGCATGTTTCTTTTGAGTGGCGTTTTATTGGCTGCGCCTGCAGTTTTGTCTGCGTGTGTCTCCACCTACTGCTACCGCCCTCCCGCCCCCACCTATTGCTCTCTCCCTCCCTCTTTCTTTTTTCTTTGTTTGTCTTTTCCTATGTCGCTGTCTGCGTAGAGATGAACAGCGATATGGTGATATCGATAAACAGAATAGATATTTAAGTTAGAAGCGATATATCGATATGATATAGTTTTGAAAATATTTGTTGTTGTCTTATTTCAATTCTCTCTATTTACTTTTTATTGTGCTTTCATCGTCAGCCGAATAACTTATGTGTTTAACAACAGATTCTGGTTTAGTTTTTATATTCCAGTTGAACTACTTCATACACCTGCACATCTTCCATTCTTAAAATAATATTAACTTTGTCAGCTTCATATTTTTAGATAAATCTCTTGTTTGAGATTTTGCCGATATAAATATCGAAACTTTCTTGCCCATACCCATCCCTATGTCTGCGTCTGTCCGTTGGTCTCATGTTCTGCGGTTGCGCCTGCGTCACACAAATGCAGCCAAATGAAGTCGTAAATAAAAGCTTTACACGCTCGTTCTTTTGTTCTTCTTTTTGACTCTCTCGCTTAGCGTGCTTTATTATCATGTCTCGCACACACATACACACACACAGACAAAGGCAGACATGTGCACTCGTAAATATGAATTGTGTGTGTCGCTTATATTGCGCGTAATTGGGTCAAAGTTCACAGCTATGTTTTGGAGAATGTTAATTATATGGATGGAGGCCTCGTTTCTCTTTAATATTCTAGTACTATTTAATTCCGACTTTACTACGTTGCGTGGGCGAAAGTCTTTTGGGGTCATTCAACGCATCATTTAAGTGAAGTGGCAAACTCCCAACTGTACAGAAAAAAAACTTCTGCCTTAACTGCATCCGTGCGTGACGCATGTCATGAAATGAAATGGGAGTTTTGCACTAGTGATTTAAATAAATATCGATGTAACAGAAAATATCGATATTTGGCCCAAAAGGTATTGCTGAGAGCGTTATTTAAAAGTATCTGATGTAACAACAGACTTTGATTTTTGATCTAGATACTTGTGGCTTTCCCCCGTCTGGTTTTATTAAATTCGTACTAAAAACATAATAATACTTTAAGCTTAACAATAGAAGAACAAATTAAAATTTAATCATTGAATAAACAAATTGATATTCTCATCGACGTGTCTTAAAGTATTAACATCTGCCCAAACGAGCATAACTCTACTATTCTAATCAATAGCTAAGTATTAAGTTTGCTCAATTCAATTCATCATTAATTCATGTGCTTCATTAATTCACTTGCTTCAGAAATCTCTTTTTCTTCTCTCTCCCTTTTGGAAATGCTTTCAATTTTGTTTTGTGATGACTCATCAATGGCGCATTTGCTTTGACCTACTTGGGCTCACTTCAAAACAAATACAAATCCAAATTCAAATCCAAATTGCCGCCTACACAAAATAACGCAATCGAGGTGAATTTGAGATTCGATAACTTTGGCAAATTCAACACTTTTACTACTGTCTTGCCGATAAGCATTTACAATGCGCGAATAGCTCAATTGTCACATCGACATCGACATCAATGTTTATTACAGTCAAGGTTGCCATTGTGTATTGAATGTAAACACATACAGAAAGTTATTCAAATATTTAAGCAATTTTCTGATTAAATATGCAAACTCGTAGAGCCGTCCATTGCTCACAGCTGGGCAAAAGATAAATGCATACTTGAAAGCGTTGATTTCATGATTAGCTAGCTTTGATGTGTTTTTGCTTTTTATTCACTTCTCTCACTTTGGGGCATTTAGTTTTGTTTCCATTTCGTACAACAATTAATTTATGAGTGAAAGTTTTCAGTGTTATTGTTGTTGTTGTTGTTTTTTTTCTGCTTAATTTTGTGTGTTTTTGCATGCCTAAAAAGAGCTTATACCGAGCACACAATGATTCGCCTTTGTTAGGGTTATCTAACTGCTGGTCCCTTATCTGCATATTGGTTTACAATGCCACCAAAAAGACCACGACAAATGCCTCAATAATATACTTTATTATGTTCGAGCGCATTATAATAAACTCGTTGAGTGTCATGTAATTGGGCGACAATGACGATCTCATTTTATTTTAATTTTTTTTTCTTTTTGGAATCCGTCCCTCGTATTTTCATGTCTCGAACCCGTTGACCCGCAGTTGACAAACTTCCTCCCCATGATCTTAACCACTTGATTGCATTTCGATTCGACGTTTATTTCAGCATTTAATTCATTTATTTTCAATTTGACTGAAGTGCATGAGAAATGTGCTCTCAATTAATTATAATATAACGAGGAAGCTCTTACAACAATTAAAGTATCCCTATGAGGGTGAGATGGCGATGATTGCGTGTTTGTGTGCTCCCAAGTGAACCGGAAGTTGCTAAGAATGTGACGTCATCAGGTGACACTCCATTCTGTGAACTTGAACAAACTCAAAGGCGCTATATAGTCAAATATATACATATAACAAATATAAATAAAAACCCTCAATGAGCACTGTAAATTATCTTTTGACACAATTTGCGCTTGCTTATCGCAAATTGAATAAAAACGTACAATGAAAATCCCTGCGAAATGTATAAACTCTTCAAAGTACACAGATACATACATAGAGTATATGTGTATTTACAAAGGTATTCAGGCATATAAAAATATTGGCATCAACTTTGAAAATAGCTTCAATGAGTCAAAAGTTTCAAGTTAGAAAAAACTAAACTGATAAGAAAAACCCAATGCAAATAGTTATTGTTTCTATACAGCTGTGATTACTTTTATTATATTTGTGGTTATTAAATGCATACTATTGTAATTTTATAACATTGTTAATATCAAGAACAAATTGTAAAGAACCTTAGCACCTTTAATAAAGTAATAAACTTGTTACCTCATATTTGATGGATAAAAAGTATAATTATCTTACAAAAGAAATAAATATTTCTAGAAAACATTTGCAATAGATTTCTATGTCAGTTTTGTCTACTATTTCTTTATGATTTATAATAATTGTTTAAGCAATCAATAAAGTCCAAATTGGATGACTAAATGGATTTATTCATAAGTGATATGAATTGTCTATTAAGCAAGCAATTGTTTTCTGAATAATTCCACGAAATTTTTAAGCAAAAATGCGCAGCTGCTATTGTTTATAAACTAACATGCGAAACCTTTGTGTCAACAACAGTTTGTGTGATTTAATATTACTTTAAATATTTATACAAATATTTCCAGCTAATTATATTTAATTGCAAAGTTTTCTGTAACTTTTAAAGTAAACAAACTGAAAGCCTTTTTGTTTAGTAAAATATTTAGAAAACCTTGTTAAAGTCTATAAACACATTTAGCCCTTTTGACTGCCAAGCGAAAAAGTAGAACATCAAACAAAACTTGCTAACTGGGTTAACCAGGTACGAGCCAGATAATAAGTGGGCGGGCAGGCAGATGAGTTGCCAATAAGCCTATTTCAAAAAACACTTTGAACTGCGTGTTTTCAGACTAAGAGCTCTTAGACTCACTTTTGGCACTGTAAATTTCAATTTGATTTAATAAAAGGCAGTCAAGTGCTAAAACAGTCTATTAAAAGCAACTGAATCAGAGAAAGAGACAGATAAAGAGAGAGAACTAGAAATAGAAATAGAGTGAAAAAAATGGAGAGTTGAAATAACCTATGAAAAGTGCAATGATTCATTGTTTTGTTCATTGCACTCGTAGCAACTCTTAAGGTTATTTCATGCATAGTTTTAACTTTTATTGCATTCATTTACGTATTGTTCTTTTTGATTTTTCACTATATTGTTGCTGGTTTTTATGTCAGCTGCACGCAGTGCCCCTACATATGCTAGGGGCAAGATACAGAAGGGGGACTTCACTTAACTTTACACACATTGCAACAAAGTTCAATTGTTGTGGCCATTTAAAGTGTCGTCAGCATACAAGTGCAACAGAGAAAAAAAGCTTTGATTTCTGGGTTAATTAACAACAGCAGCAGCAACAACACAATTGGTAATTGATGCGCAGTACCCCCTTCCATCCCCTTTCCCTAACCCCATCCCCACATCAGCCCCTTGAGATTGTTGTGAGTAATCACGTTAACGCGTTTTTCTAACATTGTTATACCCTGCATAATGTTGCCAAAAGAGTATATTTGTATAGACTAATAACTCAATTTGTTGCCAAGTTGATAAGATTTATCATATCAACTTAGTTTCGCATTGTTAAAATATTTACAAATACAATACTCAATAATGAGACTATTATACTATTATTAATTTAAAATGCGTTATCATAATTTTGCAAAAACTATGTCAAATTTTATAATCATTAAAGAGTTCTAATAAGATAAGATAGTATTTATATAGTATGTTTTGTAGCACACTTTTCTGCGCATTTTGTAACAATATCAGGCATCAAGGATAAGGAATTGGAAAAATGTCAGACATACTATTTTCTAAATAGATTTATCTGGAATTTTTAATGCCACTTATTTATGATCCAAGTAAGAAAGGTTAGAAATAATAGTTTAATTTTAATTTTGGGTGAAAAGTAAAAATTAAACCACAAATTTAAAACCAAATAAATGTGTTTTAGAAATTGTATTATTTTGTATTATTGATAATTGTGTTAAATGGTTTATTTTAAATATGATATTTATCTTTATCTTTAATAATTAAACAGTCTACAGGGCATCTCCGAATCGACTTAAGTTTTTCTTGTTTGCTTTGGAATTTGGAACTACATAAAATTTGCAAAGCATTTTCCAAGGTGTGGATGCAGTGGAAAGAGCACTCAAAGCTTACGCAATGTTGGCCAACGCAGCAGCAGCTGTGTTGCCACACAAAACTCCACTGGGCCAGTGGGCCAAAAGCAGGCAAGCAAGCAGGCAATCGAGTAGGCAACCACTTGGTTACTTGACGCATCGCATGGGGCGTGGTGCGTGGTTTTCTTGGTCTCCATTCTGGGATCTTTGCTCCCACTTGGGGCAACAATTGCTGTAAATTCAATTGCGGTTTCCCTGAGTGTTGCACACGTGTGCTCTGTCTGTTGTGGGTTGTGTGAGAGATCTCTAACTTTACTCTGTCTACAACTTTTGAATTGTTCATGTTGTTGTTGTTGTTTTTTCTACTCACACCGCAAAAATTAATATGCAAGCTCAATGAACAAAGTTGCTGCTGCTGCTGCTGAGTTGAGGATGAGGATGAGTATGAAGTATGAAGTGGAGTAGAGTGCACCACTGTGGTTGCCTTTGATTTGTTGCCGGCAACTGTGTTGTGGGGAATTCGATTGCCTAACACCCATTGTAAGGTGTTTGTTGAATGGATTGCGGCTAGGTGGAAAATATAGATCTACATATGAATGTGGTCTGTGGTAATACAAACTTTGATTTGTCACGCGCTTTTGTCTATTTATAAATTCCAGAGAATTGTAGGGCTTTTTATTAAAGATATTCATAATAATAACTTACCATCAGGTACCTTTGATCTGTTAAAAGACACCCTAAATTCCAAATAAATTCTCTAATATAATCATCTGGGATTTTCACATTGTTTATCGAGTTGTCTGTTTAAAATATTATTTAACAGTTCATTGCTCAATTAAATAAGTTCATTTTCTAAATTTCTACAACTTCTCTCTCTCTCTCTCTCTCTCTCTGATTTGATTTTTCAGCAGAGCTTTTTCCTCTACCTTCCTTCCGACGTTTCGTATACTTAATCATTTAATCCATTTCCTCATTCTACAAGTATACACATCACATCACATTCACTTTGCTTTTTAATTCCATTTGCTGCCTTATCGGAAACACACATTGCCCACCAGCTGCTTGATCTTTTTTTTTTTTTTTTTATTTTTTTTTAGTTTATTTTTGTCGGGTTTAGTTTAGTTTTTCCACTTATTCAGTGCATTTTATTTGTGCTCTTTGGCGATTTGCGTAGTCAACCTCAAGTCAACTCAAAACATGTCCAAGTTAATCTTTTTAGCCATTTTACTGTGTGGCATAGACTGTGCGATAATGTCGAGAGAATGTTCAGAGCAGTTCGGAAGGGAAGGGGTGTGGGGTGTTTGGCCACTTGACTGCAAGTTTTTTTTTTTTTTTGCTCTTTTGCTTTTTTCTTAATAGCTTATGTAACCAGTGCCAGTTTCCGAGTTTTCCAGTTTCTTGTCGTCGACGTCGTTGTTGTAATTTTTGCATTTCTGCAATGGCATAGAAATGTTTGCGCCGTTATCATAACACGTAAAGAAAATAATTTTTGATGTCAGCTGTGTTAACTGCATACCCTGTAAAATAGTGTAAAGGTGTACGGATATGATTTGTTTGTTAAAGAAATATTTAAAGAATTAGCATGATTATTTCAATAAATTGTAGCTCTCAAATTTGCTTTTAACTCCGTCTAACAATAGTTTTTCGTAAATTGATTTTATTTGTTATCATTACATATAAGTATTTATTTATTAAACTACTATGTGTATATTATAAATTTAAATAATATTTAAAAATGAGATTTTAAGTAATCAACTTTCATAAATTTATTTAAAATTATATGCAATTTAAGACTTCTCCGGGGTCATTTATTTGTCATAATTAATTTATTTCTCAATGCACTTTCTCATTAGTTTTCCTCTTATTATTTATTCTTTCATATTATTCAAAATCTTATTACCGTAATGTTGTATCCATGAATCAAGAATTCATTGCTTTAATAAGAATATAATTCTGCATATAAATAGGGCATTTATTAGTCGTTAATAAGAATTAATTGTTATTTTTACTGCAGCAACAATTATTCCAGTTGCTTGTTACGTTATGGCATATATGTCTGTACATATTTCTGAAGCGGGAACTGGAGAGTAATACATTTTTAAGCTATTTTATTACATGGACGTTCATCAAGAATGAGTCAAGGAATAAGAGGAAGCCACGAATCACGTGAAGACCGCATATAATTGTCTTATTATGCAGCTATATATGAAAATGAATCGTCTGTAACTTGTATCTGGATCTGAACTTGTATCTGTATCTGTTTACACAAAATGTGCAATGTGCGTGTTTTTATTTTGTATTATTTGTACTTTTTGTCGTTGCATTTTTCATCAAGTTTATAGCTGTTCTTCTCTTTATCATATGTACATGTATTTATTTTTCACGCCTGGGGCATTGAGCATTGTGTATCTGCCAGATACATCAGACGTGTGGATACTTGTACTGAAACTGAATACTTGAAAACAGAAAAAAAGAAGAAAATATATATACATATAATAATAAACTTCTGCATAGGTAGGCAAACCCAATTGGACAGCTGCTTCATTGCTCGACTCCGATGCGGTTCCATTGTTGACTTTACCTTTAAAACATTTTCGTTTCGTTTCTTTTTTTTATTTGGTTTTAGTTTTGGTTTTTGTTTTCATCATATACTCCGTACATATTTTCAATTATTTAACGTATTCAGCAGTTTCTTCTTTATATGGATGGCCAAAGGCTTGTCGTCAATGTCTCTGTATATCTGTGTGTATGTGTCTCTCTGTGTGTATTGTTTGTTTATTTGTTTCTTGGATTGTTTAGCTCTATTTGCTCTACAGCTAAACTGACTGACTTGACTTGTGAGTGCTCTCTGTGAATGATTCACAAATATTTTTCTTTGTATTTTTATTGCGGCAATCGCCCGCCGTTTGGGCTTTGAATTGATTTCGCTTGAAATCTTTTGCTGCCATTTGCAACTGAGCAACTGGATACGATCCAATGATGATACATACATATGTACATATGTATATACATAACTGGTTGCACCTGCTAGAGATACAATAGCATGGCCAATCGATTTCTATACCCTCACCTCACTACTTTTCTTTCTGTTCGATCGAGTCTGTTTAAAGTTAGTTTCTTAAATCCATTAGTGCATGCCATTAATTTGCATAAAATCTGCACAATTTTTCACAGTCAACCGTTAGAATATGACAAGCACACGATGATGATGATGATACTACAATTTCACAGCTGTTGGCCAAGAGTTGGAAATTGCTGTTTAATAGCCTTTTGATAGAAACTGCCACAGCAACGCCCCGCTGGCTAATCAATAAAACCAACGGGCTTCAACTATCAACAGCTTCTCAAACTGAACCCCATCTTCCATCCTAGAAAATTGTTATCATCTCTCGTTAGGCACTTGATTTATTAAGGCCAGAGTTGGTAGCATTTTGCTCGAAGCGACTTTGGAGCTACACTTCTCAATTAAAACTGTATTAAATATAAAATGACTTTTATGCGGCTTTTAAAGACACCGAGAAGAGGACTCCATTGCAACGACAGGCTGGAAAAGAAATAATAAAAAAAAGAAACCGGTCAGGACAACTTAATCTTAAGCAGACTCAATCAATTTATGATTTTGATTAAACTGACAGCTAATTGAAATACATTTTTACGCCTTGATTGACTGACTTTATACGAAGAAGCATGCAACAATATTCAAGTCACGTTATGTTTCAATTTTGTATGAAAGCCAGATGAAAGTTGAAGCAAACAATTTAGTTGACAGTTTAAGCAAACATTTTTAGTGGAGATAATCGATTTAGTTAAGCTGCCATTTTTTATTCAATTACAATCAATTTTATAGAGCAAAATCTAGATGAAGTGTTAAAAGCTGTAATAACTAACATGCAATTTAATTAAATTTTAATACGTGTAACGCTTTACAAAATTTAAATATTTTTTAAATCAATTTGCATATTTGGTGTTTAATTTTTTCTTTTTGTAAAAAATCGTGACAAAAGTGTAAAAAATTGGACTAGTCCAAGATTTATAAAGCTTAAGCGTACATAACTCTGTCAAAGCTTAACCAATTTTCCTACTTAATGTAATTTTGAGTATGGTTTAATTTATAAATTTATTCTGTATTTAAAACTAGTTCGATTTCATAAAGTTATGACAGTTTTCTCTTTTTTCGTCTGTTTAAAATTGAAATGGATTGCTGTTGAGTTCAATTCAATTTCGATTGCTTGTGAAATACTAACTATGTACTTGAATCATTCATTGATTTCCATTTTCACCTCCATGACATTAATCATGTATGTATGTATATGGACTTCCTGATGGTGTTACTCACTATTTAGTTGTTAACCAATTTTCACACTTTGTTCGCCACTTGAGACTTGAGACTGTGAAGATTTGCTCCTGCTTCAGATGCTTGATTCTTCCTGTTCTATTGTTTGATTTGCATTGGATTGTTGTTTACTTGATCGCTTTATTTTCATATGCGACGTAGTTTATTGACGTCGACAACGTCTGCCTCATGGTCAGCATTTCTTAATATTGTTGTTCTTCTTGTTGTTGTTGTTTCGAGTTCAAGTGTCCGTGACTCTTGAAGTGCATTAAACAGCAAACACAGAGCGCGACAGAGATCTGTCAATGTCGAGTAAATTCTTCCTCTGCATTTCCCTCAATTAATGGGGAGTGTTAATTGATAAACAAAACTCAACTAAGATTTTCCTCACTTGTGTTTTTAATGATTTTTACAGGGTCGTCATACGAAAACTGGTCAGTTGGCTGCCATAAAGGTGATGGACGTCACCGAGGATGAGGAAGAAGAGATTAAGCTGGAAATCAATGTGCTTAAGAAATACTCAAATCATCGCAATATTGCCACCTATTATGGGGCCTTCATTAAGAAATCGCCACCCGGCAAAGACGATCAACTTTGGCTGGTTATGGAATATTGCGGAGCTGGTTCCGTCACCGATCTGGTCAAATCGACAAAGGGCCAGAGTCTCAAAGAGGAATGGATTGCATACATTTGCCGTGAAATTTTACGCGGCTTGAGCTATTTGCATTCGAACAAAGTCATTCATCGCGATATCAAGGGACAAAATGTGCTACTCACAGATAATGCCGAGGTTAAACTGGTTGACTTTGGTGTCTCGGCTCAGTTGGATCGTACGATAGGCAGACGCAACACATTCATTGGTAAGAATAATAATAAGAATAGTGTATGAATCATCAGCTGCTCAACTGGTTGGTTGCTGCTTCTTATCCATTTGAACAGGTACACCCTATTGGATGGCACCCGAGGTCATTGCCTGCGACGAGAATCCCGATGCCACATATGACAATCGTTCCGATCTGTGGTCTCTGGGCATTACGGCTTTGGAAATGGCTGAGTCACAGCCACCGCTCTGCGATTTGCATCCAATGCGTGCACTTTTCTTGATTCCACGCAATTCGCCACCACGTCTCAAATCCAAGAAATGGTCCAAGAAGTTTCACGGCTTCATTGACACGGTGCTAGGTGAGTCAACAAAATGATTAAAGTAGAAGTACGAAAATTGGGAACAAGGTGTTAGGAACACAAGACTAGAAAACTTGTAAGTGGGATATATATAAATTAGGAAAAACTTAAATAGAAATCTTCAACTAATAAAAGAAAAAAGTAAAAAATTAGGTTTACTTATCTTAATTTAAATGAAATGTACAAGTTATGATATATAAATTATTAGAAAAACGTAATTAGGAACCTTTAACTAGTTTAAACAGGTGGGATAAAAAATAGGTAAAACTTAAATGAAATATATGTTCTTTAAAAACCTTTAAAATTTTAACAAAGTCTTATTATATTGTGTTTTCCGAACTACATACAACCTTGTCGTACTATTTAATTAGAAAGCATCAATATAGAATCATGTTTCTTGTTTCTTAAAGTTATATTCTTAGTTTTCCTATATCCTAAAGATAGATTAGGAACTCGCATAAATTACTATCAATCATTAACTAAATCATTTTCCACCCACAGTGAAGGACTATCACCAGCGGCCTTACACCGAGAATCTATTGAAGCATGCGTTCATTAAGGATCAACCAACGGATCGACAGGTGCGCATTCAGCTTAAGGATCACATCGATCGCTGCAAGAAACGCAAGCAGGAGAAGGAACGCGAAGATTATCGCTACTCCGGCTCCGATAACGATGACGATGAGCCGCAGCTGGCTGGAGAGCCCAGTTCCATTATCCAGGCACCAGGAGGCGACACATTGCGTCGCAATTTCCAACAGATTCAAGAGGGTCGTATCGCTGCCGAACAGCAGCAGCAGCATCATCAGTTGTTGGCCGCAGCTCAAGCTGCTGCTGCCGTTGCTCATGCCCAGGCGCAACTCCATCAACAGCAGCAGCAGCAACAACAGGCGGCAGCAGCAGCTGCAGCGGCGCATGCAGCGCAACAGGCGCAAGTGGCACAACAACAGCAACAGGCACAGGCTCAACAACCACAGGCCAATCGACAACAGAAACCGCCATCGGTTAGTAACCAAAATTAATACTATAATTTCCAATTTAATTGCAACAAATTAAATGCTACTCTTTCTTTAATTTGTGCAGCGTCAGCAGATTGAAGAACCTGGTCCACCGGCACGCCCACAATTGCCACAGCGTTTGATTGTGGTGCCTGATCCACCACATGCCAATCGGCCATTGCCACCGACACCCAAGTGCGGCGAGCCCGCGGCTCAAACACCGCCCCAACAACAGCAACAACAACAACGTAGCTCGCAGAACAACTTCAAGCCATCGGTGCGTATTGAAAATAGAGATTACAACCACTGTGCAGCTTGGTCTTTAACATTGTGGGCTGATAAGCCGCAAAGGGAAATCTTTAATGTTCTTTTCTCAAGGCATTCCCTAGAGCAATGACTTTCATTGATATTAAATGGACAACGCGTGATAAAAATAGCTAAATACTGCTTAGGGAAATGAAAGAATAGCTTACGATAGCAGTGGAAAATATACCCCTGGAAATTATAATCCGTTTAACAAATAAAACTTGCTTTACCTACAGTTAAAGTTATTCCTTGATAGTTTAAATTGAAAATTCCTAATACAGTAATTAATATTTAATCTCTTAGACTAAATTTGCAATCCCTGATAAATGTAAAATTCTATAGAATGGTTTCAATATTTATCAAGCTTTAGCTACGTTAAAATATCACCTATAATTGTCTTTAGAATGGTTTCAAAATGTATCACCTACGTTATAATATCACCTATAATTGTCTTTAGAATGGTTTCAAAATTTCAGATAGAAAAGTATTCAAAACAGCTTAGCTTTCCACTTAACGTAAGCATAATCCAACCCGTATTATAGACCCCAGAAACCCCGTTGATCTATTTGCTCTTTGGTAGATTGATTCCCCCCGCTCTTAACTCTCTATTAAAAGTTTATAATTTACCCTCAGTAAAACATTGCGAACATTGTACGATTGTATATTTATATATGATTTCTGAACTTCTTTTATTTTCATGTTTTGTGCGCCTACCATAACATAATACATAATAATAATATATATATAACTATATATCGACCTTATGATTTCGCTCATGTGTGTGCGTGTATGTAATACATATATCTATATATTCATCATCCCGTTGCTCCGATCCCAATACTATAACAAAAACACGCATACACTCAAAAAAAAACAAACAATGAAAACATAAACAGTTACCACCAAGGAGACCTGAGGTATGTTTTTTATCATTTTCAGTTGTAGCCTGCTCGCTCGCTCCTCTATCTTTCTCTCTCACACACTATCTATCTCACTGTGACTGTCAATTTTACCCTACAATATATTTTATGTATGTGTATTTTATGCTTGATTTACGAGTCTATCTGTATGTAATATCCCCATTTTTGGAACCTTTGTCGAAATTCTTGAAATCAAAAAAACAAAATGTACTATTTGATGGAGGTACACATGCCACAGAAAACACTAAATAGACCTTCGTAACTCCGTTATAACCACTTCCAATGCACGTGCCCACTAATCTCAAAAAACCAAATACCAAAAAAACACTTTCAATTTCCATATATGCAACTAACACAAAATCCAACCAAAAAAAGTAGCTGCTACTCTTGAAGCGGTTCTATAAATAGAAGAGTTGCTGTGATTGATGCGTTTGTAATGCCAAAAACAAAAAAAGTATTTATTGAAAAAGAAAAACTAACCCCGGCAAGTTTCATAGATAATAACTAACCGAGCTTTCTCTAATGTTTGGCCCTGTTTGTTGTTTATCTATAAGAAGTGAAAGGTGCAAACCAGTCTAATGCTCTCTTACTTTTCGTTCCACCCCGATACAATCGAATTTGCCCCCCTCTCCGAAACATCAACAACAACAACACACACACACACACACATTTACACTGTGGTACCACGTGCAACACACACATAAACACAACACAACACAACAACAAATATGAAATCCTCCGTGTGCATTCGATAACTTGACCCGAAAATCAATCTATTGTAAAATACAAAAACAAAACCTGTAGGATCATTTAGATGTGTTAGCAGCACAATTAAATGAATTGGGCGTGGTCTCCTCTCAACAGCCGCAGCCACAGACAGCATCAAGCGGCGGTGGACAACAGCAACAGTTGGCACAACCGGAGGCGCCACCGCGCAACAATCGACAATCCGGTGCATCATCCGGGAATGGGGCCATCTGTGTTTCGGCCTCATCATCATCATCCAAGCCGGCAGCTTCATTGCCGCAGCAGTCGAACAATCATTTGGGACAACCCGTCAATCCGTTGGATCCACTAGACAGCAGCGATTCGGACAGCGAACCCGATGAGCCCAACGATCGGGCACGCAACGATGGCACACTCCTTGCCAGCGATCCGCCCAAGCCGCTGTAAGTATACCCTACATTGAAATAGAGACACAACACAAAAGGGCGAAAGGCGTGGCAACTTAAAGTACAGTTGAAGCATAAATTACACACAAAGTGTTCTTTGCAAAACGCGCACAGCACGTAATTTTATAGAAGAGGCGAAAAAGATAAGTTACGATTACTATAGAAAGAGTCTTTTAAGAAACTACACATTTAAAAACCTTTAAAAAGATTAAAGTAAATGATAATTTTCATAATTACAATTATATTTTAACTTACGCAGATCAAAAGTTTGATCTTCTCTAATGTTTAACTGGGAGCTAGGTGGCTTTTCTACAAACAGGCGGGAGTCAAAACCCGATCTTATAAATGAGCAATTGTTGAACCTTATAATAGTTAATAAAAAGAAGAAACAACTTATTCATCTACTCTAAAAAGTCGTTCAAAAGATTCACGTAAATAGTACTTTTCGTATTGAGATTATATTTCAAATTCTGCAAATCATTCGAAACGGAACTATCTCCTTTCAAGGATCTTTCTTAAGTTTATCTGAAAGTTTGATTTCTTTAAAGCAGTCAGGAGCACCTTCAAAATTTGAAATATGAATTTGATTTTCTTTTAAATGTTAAATTTGAAATATTATCTGTAGTCAAGTTAGAGTTGATCTTAAAAATATTAAGTGCTATAGACCTGGAAATTTATTTACCTATTACACCTGCAAATAAAGTTTATTTTAGATAATCACTGGGAAGTATTTTAGTTCATATAATAATCTGCAAATGAAGATCAAGTTATGAAAAATAAATGCAAGCTCACCAGTTAACTAAATTAAATTCTATACTTCCCATAAATGATATAAACAAATATGAATGAACACCTGAACAATTGGTATTCCATTGAACTCACTATATTCTTAACTTTCTCTCACTTTATTATTGTTTATGTTACCTGCCACCACATCCTCACTTCCTCACATCACTTTTTTTTTAATGATTAATTTCAAATTTGGAAATGCCGCCCGTTTTTTTGCGTTTTGCCTTTTTGTGTTTTTCTTTTTTTCTTTGTTCCGTTGGATTTTGGTTTTGTTCAGACCCGAATTTTCATATAGGCCCGGCCTGGGACCCGTTTCGGAGGATTCAACTACAACAACGACCACACCGTTGACCCACGGTAGCGGTGGTCCACCTAATAGACCCTTGCCACCGACGCCGGATGACGATGATCAAGCCGGAGATCGTACGCTGATCATGAAGCGCGTAAGTACTCTCCCAATTAATATACCTATCTATTAAATCTAATAACTAGACTTAGTTTCTTTTAGTACATTTCTTTAAGTTTACTTTATAGTATTTGTTTTCTATTTCTTTGAGATCTTTTTCAACTGAGATACATTGAGAAATATTAGGGCTTAAGTTAGGATAACTTATCTCAGGCAGCTGTACAAATTGTAATTAGCTTTCGTAGGGTTGCAGGTATAAATAACTATATAGTAAAAGCTATATATATAAAAAAAACAAATATTTATTAATACTAGTCAATTAAATCAACAACAACAACAAGCAAATTTGGATGGTTGTGGTTCTATCTAGACTACTCTATTTGCAGAAATTATATTATATATTATTTGATTAACCAATTTGCAGAACAAGTTCATTTTTTGAGCCTAGTTTAACTTAATATCTATACTAAATATTTACTTAATTTGATTAGTGTGTTGTCAAAAAGTATGAAACGTTTTTTCGTGAATTTCTTTTGTACAAAAGTTTTATGTAATATACCCACACCCCTCTCTATATATGAGTATGATTTTTAGTTAATTTTCATTTATTTCCAAACGAATTTCGGATTTTCCTCTATCGAGTTTTTTATAAATTGTGATACGCACTGGTGCATAGAATGTTTACACGGGCACTCTTCATGTATACATAATTTAGAGCTGGAAAACAATTGATGATAATAGATAAATTATTATCTAAATGTTTGTAATAAAAATATCTTTAATTTGAACTATTATTGATGATGATAATTAATACTAGTTATCAATCAAATCTATAAAAGTAAAAGTTCTTTTAGAAAGTTTTTCAGCTCTAATTCATTGAAACATACAAATTTGTTGTATATAAAAAATAAAATATATATCGAATGCAGGCGGCGAATAAGTGCATCCAACTGGTTTGAGATCATATTATAGTATGACACCTGATATGATAGAGACATATTTACAATTTATGTATGTAAACACCTTTGCACAATCCAGTGCATTATCCACCCTCACAAAAGCAACACACAAATACAAAAATAAATACCTTATCAATATTATATGGAATGCAATGCAATGAGAGAATTCATGAAAAACTTTCCATGCTACAAAATCGGGGTCTAATGTTTTTTTTTATCTGGGCCTAGAAACAACAACTTAGCTTGTAGAAGTAAAAAAAAAAAAAAGAAAAACGAATAAAAAACCTAACAACAATTCTTCTCTTGCGTTGCTACTTACAACAACAACAACATCAACTACAACAAAATAACAACAACAACCAACTACTACAACAACAACTGTAAACAGAAATTAGAACAAAACATAAATCGCTTACAAAAATCGGCTTCCACATCGCACGCGCCTAAAAGAGGCGACGAAGCGAAACTTTTGCGTGACTGGGACTTTGATAAGTTCTTTCCAAAGGGAGCGAATGGTGCAAATGGTGCAAGTGGTGCAAGTAGCAGCAGTGGTAGTGGCAGCGGCAGCAGCACCACAGCTAGTCTCAGTCGCAGCTCGTTATTGAGCACATTGAAGGTGGAGACAAAGTTGCAGCGGGCAAGTGTTGCCGAAGCCATTGCACGTCCAGTTCCAAAAGGTTATCAGCCATTAAAGGCCGCCAGTTCTTCCACCTCCTCTACTGCCGCCAGCATTGCCAAAGAACGCAGCAGCAATTCCTCACAGCAGCAGCAGCAGCAACAACAATCGCAGCACAAACGTCAAGAGTCTGACTCAAAGTTGCCAAGTTTTGTTCGCGGTTTTCGACGTGAAAATTCCGACTTTTTCCCATTAACAAAACGTCACTCTGCAGTGTTGAGCGGCAGCAGCAGTAGCAACAGCAGCAACAATGCACAGTTGCAATCGCCATCACTTGTGCAGGCGCAACGTGCTAGTGCCGTGTACCAAAGGAACAGCATTTACAACACCAACAGTAGCAGCAAGGATGCTGCTGCTGCTAACAGAGCCAAAGCGGCAACGTCCACTGCCAGCAGCAAAGCAGCAGCAACAACAACAGCAGCAGCAACAACAACAACTGCCAAAGCAGCAGCAACTGCCGCACCTACAAAATCTAGTTGGGCTAATTTAGATTTTCTGCGTCCGCGTCGCGAAAAGACTGAGTCTGTGATAGTGTTGCACAATGCAGCAGCACGTGCACAGCAACATCAACAGCAGCAGCAACAACAGCAGCTACAACAGCAACAGCTACAGCAGCAACAACAACAGCAGCTACAGCAGCAGCAGGTAAACGTTCTCAGCTCGCACGCATCCACAAAAACAAACAAAAAAAGATTAAGAACAAAGGGCAGCAGATGAAAAATCAATTACAAATATCGTTCATTATTATTGTGTTTTGTCTTGGCGCCAGAAACGTAAACCAAACCAAACTACTTGAAAGCAAAACAAAAACAAAACAAAAAAAAAAAAGAAAAACACAAAAACAAAAGCGTAATGCAAATAAAAATTTACCATTTGGCTAGAATTCCCATACTCACCGCAACAACACCAACAAAAGCAACAACAGCACACACACATACACAAACACGCATCGCTCGCTCGCTCGCTCTCTCTCACGCATCTCCACCAATCTCTCTCTCTGTCTCTCCATCTCTGTTTGTATTCATCGCCCACGCAACTGTTAACATGCCGCATTCTGTTAATAACATTTCACTAACAGCTCGTAAATAACAGTGTGTCTATTTAAAAAAAAAAAAGAACATGAGAATGATAAAAAAAGAACAAATAAAAAACAAATTCGTTTGCGATTTATCATTATTTATGTCTTGTTTTCTTTTCCTCCTTTTTGCTTTTGACCTTCCCAAGCATGTTTATTTATTGTATTTATTATTGCGTTTGGTATACATGTTTATTTTTTAATTAAAATTTTAGAAATAATCCAATAGATAGAGTAACTAATTCTAATTGGTAACAAAACATAACCATAACATTTATAAGACGCGTGTATCTGTATTTATACTGCTTATAATAGTATTACGTGTAGAGCGGTATGCTTTGAAAGTGACTAATAGAAAATTGAATGCTTTGATTTATAACATCTTGATATTATAAGCTAAAATCCAAGGTGTTGCTTTCTAATTGGTAGTCGGTCAAATCGAAGTATCAATATAACGGTATTTTACCAACGTCTGTATATAATTTTACCATTCACAATAAAAGCAAAAGTATCGAATGCTAATGAGATGCTAAAAAATATAAACAAAACAAAAATAGCATTAAGCTCTAAAAGTTTGCAGGCTTAACTCTTAAGCTTCTTTTATTATACCTGTAAATAATGTCATTATCTCATCGTTTTACTGTACATTAAAGTTTTGGCAGTATGAAAGTATGGAAAGGAAAAAATAATAAACTTAGTCTCTAACTGGAGGAATTTAGCTGAAACTAATTAGATTAATAGAACATAGTTTATAAGTATGGGGAATGTTGATAAAAATGTAAATTGCAGCCAAAACTTAGTTTATTTACAAAAAAGGTGTGAAATCTTTTAAAAAAAATTAAGCCAATGTTGTTTTTAGAAGATTTGAATTTATATTAGAGCTCAGGTATTGTGTTTAGACTGTTCACAAAAATCACTTTACAATAAAATCACTTAACAAATGTGTTAAAAGATTCAAAAATATGTATCATAAAAGCTTTCTATTTATTAATTTCCAATGTAAATGACATGCTTTTGCTTAGCTTTGCCAAAATTCATTTCTTTTGCTCAAAATTGTTTTAAAGCTTTGTATATAAATCGATCTGTGATGTGCATTTTCAAAAGTTTGTTGGTTTGGTTAGTCTGAAGTTAAATTGTTAATTTAAACAACATAAACAAATGAAAAGAAAAAAGAAGCAAGTTTTGTGATGTTTGCAATTTGAGCAACGTTTTGCCTGCTGTGCAGAGCTGTGTGAAAATCCCCTTGAAAAAGTTGCGCTAAACAAAACTAAACTAATTTTAAGTGCTTTTTATATGTCTATGAGTCTTAGCTTTAAAACAATTTTGAAGACCTCCACCCGAAAAAAAACGTATACAACATTAATTGTTTTAGTTTGTAAGCTTTTAAATGTTAAACTAAACATTGAAAAATGTTGAGGCACATCTCGAGTATCCTTAAGTATCTCATTGGCATTCATTTTGCTCTCCTGTTCTCTATTTCTCTCTCTTTCTCGTTTTCTCTGTTTACGACTCTTACGATTTGTTATTTATTCATTACTTTTTGTTGTGTTACCTTTTTAAAGCATTTATAACCCATTTCTCGTTTTAATTTCATTCTCAAATGTTCGTTTCCAAATTTATTGCCACAATTTAAAAACTTTTGATTGCTAACTTTTCTCATATGTGTATATGTTTGTGTGTTTTTCTCTCCCTCTCTCTCTCCTGACAGAATCGCGGTGTAGCCGGTAGCGGTGCTGGTGGGGACAATAGCGGCCTTGGAACCCCGGGAACCCGCACCAGCAGTGTTCTCCCCGATTTACTCAGCCAGGCATCGCCGGCAACGCCACCGCGTCATGATAAATCATCCAGTGAGGAGGTGAGTTTCGCCGGAGTCCCATTAATACTCGTATTTATCAATCGACTCGATATTTCATTGTGTGTTTTTTGTGCGTTCAACTCGACTCTTTTTTATCGAGTTACGAGTTTCAGTTTCTGTTTTTTTCATTATTGTTATTTTTTTACTGTGATAATAACTTAAAAACGCCCCCTCAACTTTATGCTTTGTTGTCTGTTCCATGCATAATCAAAAAACGTAAGAAAAAGAGTTAAACTACAAATTTGTAGAATCATGCATTGTCTACGTCATTCTCAATTCTTTTGCCTTTGTGGGTTTCTACTAAATAAATAACCAATATAAGAAAAACAAGAATTCACAACATTTTTGCTTTTGAAGCACCTAATACTCGGTTAACATATCAAAGTTACTTACTTGCACAGTGGGTCAATAACTAGCATATTATTTGACTATTTTCCAATAAAACTTCTGATAAAAGTGATATTTTCACTTAAAATTTCCCTACAAAATTTATGTTTTTTAGTAAGAAAATAATTGTTTCTTATTGTTTGTTTTATCTTATATGTTTTACTTAGTTTTGTGCTTTAAACAAAATTATACTGATCTATTCCAAATTACCTAACCTTTAAATGTAACTAATCCAAAGAAATATCTTAGCATAAACATTTTTCTTTGACGTGGAGCAAAGTTCATTATGAAGAGCGCGTAACGAAAAATAAAACTATATTCATATAAATCAAATACATCGAATTAAATTGGTCAACAATTTGCGAAAACAGAACCAAAAAATATAGTTTCTTATATAATAGGTGCATGCGATTCGCTGATTTTATAAGTGCATGAATTTAATTCAGTATTTTAAAAATAAATCAAACGAAATCAATTTAAAATTTAACCAATACGAAATTAAAAACGTTACAAACAATTTCTTCTTCTTAATTGTGCTTTGTCTTTCCGCAACGTTTGAGCTGATGGCCACTACGATATATTCTAACAAATTACAAAATACAAATCAATTACAAACAAACCAAAATTTACAATAGTAAGTATGAAAAACAACAACAGCAATAGTTTCCAAACTTGAACACGAATAAAAACTCTCCAAAAAAAATCTAAATATCCCCACATAACTACCAAACAATTACAAAAAAATGTATAATTACTACTTTTGTGTATAGTTTTTATTTTTCCAACAATTTCTCATCCATTTTCAAATTTGTCATGTGTATTGTACATACTTTTAAGTGTGCAGGGCTTCTAAAATTATTCAGCAATTTGTAAAAAATAATGCACCATTTAATAAGTTTATCTTTTTGTATATAATACAAATGTGTACTATACATATATGTAATTTATTATTTGCTAGCCAGAAAATGCATTGCATTCCACTATGGCCGCCATTTCTATTGCTCTTCTATTCACACATTGCGTTGCATAGCAGCCAGCCTCATGTCACTGTCACTAACATTTCGTTCGCTGCGACGCTGTCAACGCTCTGTAAACATTACAGATTCAACAGAGATGTGCTCAAAGTTTGAAATTCAATTTATATTTTCACCTCAACCGTTTTCTATGTAAAAAGCAGATGAGTTTCCTAAAAATTTCAAATCACTTCCGGTTGAGGTGAAATTCTTACAGCTTTTCTATAAACCTTTTTCATTCTTATTGTTTTTCTACACACACACAAAATTACATCCACACATAAAACTACACACAAATATACACAAAAACAATTAAATGTTTTATTTATCATTGGCCTGTGGGGAAAGACTAATCACATTTCATATTTTGTTTTATTTGTTACTATTATGTTTATTATTGTTAACATTTTTCAACAATTCTCAGCTCTGTGTTCTTTTATGCAAATAAATATACATATTTGGCTATTGTTTTTATTTTAATTGTCGCTAGCTTAAGCAGCACTCAATATCTTAACATCTACACCACACACAGATACACACACACACATCCTACATCCTTCCTTAAGCATGTTTAATTTATTAATGAATTTATTTTGTTGCCAAAACTCGAAGACTAATTGAAATTTTTTCTTGCACTTTTTCTATTTTCTTTTCTCTTTAATTACAAATACAAAACAAAAACCAAAAACAAAAATCTACCAACCAATCAATCAAAACAATCAATCAATCAATCAATGAATATATAAAGTATCAAGCGGCCATTAGTTCATCCGTGCATTCCACGCCATCGAAATCGTTTATCGCTAGCAGCAGCAGCCTCGCCGGAGGCGTCGCCGTCGGTGTCGGCGGTCATGGTCATGGCGGCGGCAGCGTTGTTGGTGGTGTAATTATTAGCAGTAATAATTCACCACAATCAACAATATCGCTGACCTCATCGACATCGAATTCGCGCCAAAGTTCGCCAAAGAATTCGATTAGTAAAACGCGTTCTTCCAGCAGTATTACTAATTTATTGCATAAATCTGCTTCTTCCTCCTCCGCGAACATTCTACAACATCTGTCACCATTGAATGCCTCCGCCTCCTCATCCTCGTCCATCTCCAATTCACACTTGCCACCGCACGCTTACGCGTTGCAACAGAAACAACGCAGTTTTCTCACCTTTGGCTTCGGTGCGGGCGGATCGGGTCCGACACGTCGTGAATCGACCGTCAATGTGAATGTGACACCCACATCTCATGAGGCGGCCAATGATACGCCCGAGATACGTAAGTATAAGAAGCGTTTCAATTCGGAGATACTCTGTGCAGCGCTTTGGGGCGTCAATTTGCTAATTGGCACCGAGAATGGACTCATGCTACTCGATCGTTCCGGTCAGGGCAAGGTAAGATCCTCGAAACAAGGTGGAATTATTTAAAAGGTGACAAATTCTTTTGTAGTTAGGTTATGTTAAACAAATTGCCCAAAAAGGAACCCAAAAATCGTACATCTGTACGGAATACGCCACTTTCTAAATAAATTCACCACACTATCAGAAAACATATATTTAATCCCGATATTATTATGTTAAACAGGTCTATCAGCTCATCTCGCGTCGCCGTTTCCAACAAATGGAGGTGCTAGAGGGTCAAAACATATTGGTAACCATATCGGGCAAAAAGAATCGTGTGCGCGTCTATTACTTGTCCTGGCTAAAGTCCAAGATCTTGCGCACCGATGGTCTATCTGATGTAAGTTCTTAACCACAACCAGTAACCACTTTTATTCACCTCTTTATTAATTAACTTTTTGTAGCAAGTGGAACGTCGCAATGGCTGGATAAATGTGGGTGATCTACAAGGTGCTGTACATTTTAAGATTGTCAAATACGAGAGGATTAAGTTCCTAGTGATTGCATTAAAAGACTCGATTGAAATTTATGCATGGGCGCCCAAACCATATCACAAATTTATGGCATTTAAGGTGCGTATTTGTACTATACAAATATACCTATATTTATCATATATCCATTTTAAATATATATTTCATTTAGAATTTCGGTGAACTGGAACATCGCCCCCTTTTGGTCGATCTCACAATTGAGGATCAGTCGAGACTGAAAGTGATTTATGGTTCTGCTGAGGGTTTCCATGCAGTTGATTTAGACTCGGCTGAAGTATACGATATATATCTTCCTAAGCATGTAAGTGCCGCATGCCATACTGATTGGATATACCCTGTAAATGTGAAATTCAACACACAGACTCAGGGTGCTATCATTCCGCATTGTATTGTGGCGCTTCCAAACTCAAATGGTATGCAACTACTGCTGTGCTATGACAATGAGGGCGTCTATGTGAACACTGCCGGTCGTGTATCCAAGAACATTGTGCTGCAGGCAAGTAACAACTTAATTTTACCCTTAAAGATTTTCTTTTTAAAAATATGAGTAAATTATTTTAAGAATGCCAAAGTTGGCAGAAAGAAAAGGAAACTTGTAATTAGGAATTAAAGTGTAGGAAACCAAAAGAAAAAATTTTAGATAGAAAATTAGAATTAGGAGAAACAAATTAAAATGGCTAAAATAGGGAAATACTGAAATCAAATATATGTATGTTGTTAAAAAAGATGTACAGAAAATTGGAATTTAAATAAAATATTTTGGACTTTAACTTTTGTTATGTCCAAATTATGTTTAACATTTGTTTGAGGTTTTAAAAACCTTTCAATAAGAAACCCGATCAAGATAAAGATAAAATCTTTACTTGTGATAGAAATTCATCCGTAATAAAATGCATCCTAATATTAATTAATATTTCCGATTTTATATTAAATTTCACAGTTTATGCTTTCGTTTTTTCCATACCCTTTATTGATTTCATTACATTTGATTTAAAAACTGCATGAAGTATCCTTTACTGTTCTTTGAAATATCTCTTAATTTTCTTTTTTTTCAGTGGGGTGAGATGCCCACCTCGGTGGCCTATATAGGCACTGGACAAATTATGGGCTGGGGCAATAAAGCAATAGAGGTGCGTATTATGAACTATTATTTGTTGAATTCATTTATTAATTCTCTCCCCTCTCTTTGTTCTACGATACTCTAGATACGTTCGGTGGAGAGCGGCCATTTAGATGGTGTGTTTATGCACAAGAAGGCGCAGCGTTTGAAATTCCTTTGCGAGCGCAATGACAAAGTATTCTTCAGCAGTGCCAAAGGTGCTTCATCGTGTCAAATTTACTTCATGACGCTCAACAAGCCAGGCATGGCCAATTGGTAAAAGGTGCCTCCTGCCCAGAAACCTCACCTCTTGGCAACTGGCAACCACCCTTCCGCAACTTGGCAACTGATGAACCAATAACATTCACCATTACAAAAACAAAAAAAACACATTTTCTTCTTATTTTTACAACAAGCTAAACAACAACAACAAAATATCTAAAGTGAACACACACACACACACACAAACAACATTAGCGCGTTTAAGTGAAAAAGTGCATAATTTATAAGTGAGACCATCCTATACATAATACACACCACACACAAAACTCACCACAATCAGACACACACACACATATATGATGTGCTTAATGAAAATTCAACAGGAGAAACGTTTCAATTAGTAAATGTGCTATAAAGTTAAATGCTCGCAAAATTGAGAGTGCACAATTTTAAGCAAGCGTTAACTTAAACGTTTTCGAAAAGAAGTCAACGAAAAAAGCGAGAAATTTTCAAAGCTCACTCGACGAGGTTTTCTTTTCCATTAGAAGAAAAAGATGAAGTATAGAACGAACAGCAAATAGAAAGTTGTTTTTTTTCGCTACAGAGGTTTGATGTAAACACACACATACACACACGCATATGTATAATGAAGTTACATAACTAAATCGCAGTTAATTTGTATGCACACAAAAACACAAACACAGCAATTTCATTTAAAATGTCATTTTAGAATTGTGTGCATGTTGTTTTTTTCTACTTAATATAATTTGCCTACAAGTTAAACTTAAGTTAATGCAAGCAAAAGCAACGCAGCAAGACGAGAAAAGAAAAACAATTAAAATTAAAAGAAAACAATATGAAGAAGAAAGGACGTTAGAAGAAACGTGGATATATCGAAGATAATGATCGAATTGTGAGCAAAATGCAATTAGTTTTCATTGTTCTTGACAAAAACAATCTATTAGAATTTATTTGTGCGTTTTGAGCTAGTGCAAAATGAAAGCAAATCAACATTTACATTTATAAATATATAAATTAATGTCTCTGTATGCTCATTTTTATGAATAACAAAAAAAAGGTAAAGAAAAGAAAAAAACAAAAAAGCGCCATTGTAAAAACTAAGTGATAAAAAAGCAAATAAAAATAATATAGAAATGCTGAGCGATACAGAAAAATGAAATGTTATAAGCAAAAGCAAAAGCCGAAACAATTATGATTGATGATTTATGTGTAAAATAAGAAACAAAAAAAGAAAGCAGAAAGCAACACAAACAAAAGCTTAACAAATTAAGATGAAGAAGAAACAAGCAAGCTGAACGAAATTTGAACCTACTTATGAGACAATTGATTGAATTGAATGCATAAATTACAAATTACATAAATATGTCATTTTGAAGACAACTACTTACCTTGATAAACAAAAGAAAACAAGATTGGAGGGAAGAATTTGATGAACCTAGTTAAGCTGCATTTTTTACTGAACTTTTATACAGAACTTAAAAATGATGAAACGAAATTCTCTATAAAAAAGCTAGCAATGTTAAAAATTGAAAACTCAATTAATAATTATGACAAACTCCGCTTGTGTGCTGTGCATTTCAATGAATTTTCTTTTCTTCAACACATATCGTGTGTGCTTAATTATTTGAATTGGCTATGTTGCAATATACACATTCTATAACATTATTCTATCAATCGGCACACAACAAAAAGCAACAGCAAAATACCACTTGCAATACACATGTCAAATTATTATGGCAGTCAATGCTGAAATTATGAATTATTCTTCCTTGTTTTGTGTTGTTTTCTCATGTGCGTCCCTCCCTTAAGAAAAAGTTGAAATGAAAACCAACCCGTCTCAATGAAAAAAGAAAATATTTAAAATATTGTTTGTTTTTGTGTTATAAAAGAAAATAAATGTATACCCCCGTGTCCCCCCATATTTAATAATGTTCTTTAAACAAAATGCACTAAAATGCAATTAAAAAAAACCGAATTAGTAATAAAATGCTTACTTTATTTCTAAAATAAAACAAGTAAATTGATGATGAAGAAATGAATGTAAATCTAAATCGTAAAAAAATTATTATATATATAATCTCAAAATTAAAAAAAAAAAAATAAACAAAAAAAAATCAACTGCAATTCAAATTGACTATTCTCGATAACTTACTGTGGGCGGTTGTAAACGATTTTCGATAGCAGCACGTGCTTGACAACACTGAATGCTGCGAAACAGCTGACGGAAAACAACGTGAAGTTGGCAGCGCTTGCTGTCACAACTTTGACAATTTGCGTCTCTCTTCCTCTCTCTCTTTTCTTTTTACCCGAGCATCGGTAGGTGTAGACTGCTAAAAAGATAATCGAAAAATTTAAAGCACACACTGCAACATCCAATAAAAATAATAAACAATATGTTGACAATAAACATTAAGCTATCGCACGCAAATGATATTTGTGCATTATTGCAGTCGGTGTGCGATTAAATGACTCATGATAACTGTGATGTGTACTGATGGCTAAACATAAATGGTTTTTCTTAAATTCTAGTAATGGGTCGTGTAATTCGTGCACAACGTAAGGGCGCTGGCTCCGTCTTCAAGGCGCACGTCAAGAAGCGCAAGGGAGCCGCCAAGCTCCGTTCTCTGGACTTTGCCGAGCGCTCCGGATACATTCGCGGCGTCGTCAAGGTAAGTCGGGCAACATTAGCAACTCTAGCACATTGATATGCTAATATTTATGTTTACTTTGTAGGACATCGTGCACGATCCTGGTCGTGGCGCTCCCTTGGCCTGCGTTCACTTCCGTGATCCCTACCGCTACAAGGTCCGCAAGGAGCTGTTCATTGCCCCAGAGGGCATGCACACTGGCCAATTCGTGTACTGCGGCCGCAAAGCTACCCTGCAGATTGGCAATGTTATGCCTTTGAGCCAGATGCCTGAGGGTACCATCATCTGCAATCTGGAGGAGAAGACCGGTGATCGTGGCCGTTTGGCGCGTACCTCTGGCAACTATGCCACCGTTATTGCCCACAACCCCGACACCAAGAAGACCCGTGTCAAGCTTCCATCTGGCGCCAAGAAGGTTGTCCCCTCGGCCAACCGTGCTATGGTCGGCATTGTTGCCGGCGGTGGTCGTATCGACAAGCCCATCTTGAAGGCTGGTCGTGCCTACCACAAGTACAAGGTGAAGCGCAACAGCTGGCCTAAGGTGCGTGGTGTTGCCATGAACCCTGTTGAGCATCCCCACGGTGGTGGTAACCATCAACATATTGGTAAGGCATCCACAGTCAAGCGTGGCACATCTGCTGGTCGCAAGGTCGGTCTCATTGCTGCCCGTCGTACTGGTAGGATTCGTGGTGGCAAGGGCGACAGCAAGGACAAATAAAGAATGCGCCGTCTTAAAAGAGGAGGAGCAGGTTCCGTCTGAGATCAGCGTAGTGTTGTGTCTTCTTGCGCTGTTCGAAATACTTATTATGCGAATGTGTATGGAAAAGCTGAATGTTATCATCAGCATGCAATTGACGCGGCGGAATAAAATTTATTTCTAAATAAATGCGAAACAGTTTTATTAATTGTCTAGTGTTAATGAATTTTGGTTTTTTCAAAGTCCAGTTTGCGAGAAAGTTACGAAAAGAGCGGGCCCTTTTTAAATACTTTTCTTTTTTCCGCTCTTTTTACAAAACAATATATGTCAGGTGGCGCTACGTAGTTCCAAATGTGACCAGTGGCGCTTTGTAGTTCTCAATGTGACCAGTGGCGGCGCTAAAAACACCGATTTGGAGCGGCAACAAATTTTCGTCATTCGTTTCTGAAATTCACTCAAAAGTGCCGTCATTTTTAATCGCTTTAAATATCGATACGAAATCTTAGCTATCGATATATCCGTAATTCCTATCGGGTAATCGCATTCTGTCTATGCGTGAGTCGCGTTTGATGTGTGTGCGCGGATGGTGAAGAAAGAAAAATAAATAATAATAAAATAACTTGATTATAATAATCTAACCGACAAATAAATGATGGATAGCACATTCCACGAGGGATGGCTTATAAAATCGCCGCCCACAAAGCGCATTTGGCGTGCTGTAAGTTGTATTTACCCATTTGCTTGCAACAAAGCAACTTTTTTTTCTTGTTGGACCCCAAACACAAATACCAAATGGTCAGTCAAATGTGCAATCTGCAAGCAAAGCATACGGGGAAAATTGCTAAGAACAGCAGCAAAAGCATAAAATGAAAAATGTTTAACTGTTTTTTCCGCTTGTTCTACACTGAGTCATACAAAGCAACGCACCAAAGCAGCAGTGGCATTTTTATACAATTACGTTCAGTGTACATCAACTCTGTGTGCGTGTGTGTGATGGTATGCGAGCATGTGTGTGTGTGTGGCTGTGTGTGCGATCATTTGTTTGTTTGTTGCTGTTGTTGTTTTGTGTCCGATAATCATTTTTAATTCATTAATAAGCGGCTGACTGACTGACTGTGCATGGGTTGCATGGCTGATGTGATATGAGTTGTTTTTGTTGCTGCTGCTGCGGAATGGCAGAGAGAGAGAGAGAGAGAAGTGATTGAAATGCAAACAAGCGAAAAACCGCAAGTTGCGTTTGTTGTTATTCGAAATTATTGTGAATGAGCTATTTACGATAGAGCTGGTCATATGTGTGTGTGAGAGAGAGACAGTGTGTGTTGCCGTGTTTATGTTTGGCTTTTTAGGCGTGGGAACATTTTGTGACGCTGCCTGCAAAAGTTTACGCTTAATTAAATGTTTACCCTGCGCTAACCGTTAAGCGCCGCTAGCAGCAGAAGCAACAACAGCGTTGCGTATTAAATTACAACAACTGGCAGCAGGCAGCGTCGTTTAATCAAATTTATTTCCAAGTAGAAAGTGCGCTTCAAGCGATCAACAAGGCACGTACATACATAAATATACATACGTACATATTTATATATACATACATATACTTATGTATGTACATGCATATATCATAAATACATACAGCGTTTATACGATAAGCCACACATCATGCAGAATGACGCACTTGTCGTTCTTTGTTGTTGTTACTGTTGTTGCTTTTGTTTTTGTTTTCGTCTTCTTTTATGTTGCCTGACTGACTGTTAAGGCAAGCCTTAAATAGGGGCTATACATCCTATATACAGTACGTCAAGTAATTGTTTTAACAAAGCATATTATATTGATATTTGTTTTTTTAGATTTAAAAAATACTTTTTTAAAATAGCTAAATCAAATAAATCTTATTATTATTAAATAGAGAAAATTTATATGCAAAAAAATACATACATTATTTATGTTTTCAGAAGAAATACATTTGTTAATTGTAAAATTGTTTTTTAAAAAGAAAAAACAATTACGCTATCTGCTTTTTATTTTAAAAAGTACTTTAATCCAATGAGACTAGTTTTTTATAGATAAAGATATTTATTTATTGTTAAAATAATTTAATGAAGACAGTTTTTTAAAGATCCTATGTTTCTTTCTAGTCTAGTAGTAATAGACATTGAAAAAACTTGTTTTTTAAACCATAACGAAATGTAACAACCAAGAAAAGATTATATTTATTTTTTTGTTAATATTATTCTTACAGTTAGAGCCACATGGTATATACATAGTATTTCTTCTTAAAAAATTGCGTATGTACATGTGTACATTTTTCTATGTCCAAACATTTAACTGACCTACTGTATAAATATCCATACCTAACTCTTAGCTATTCCACACGCTTCAAGAAAATTAGCTGAGCATTTATGTTGTTGTTCTTGTTGTTGTCTCGCCTCAGGGTGCCAATTTCTCCATGCGTGTGTGGCATTATGTTTATTGTTTATAATTGAATTAAGCGTGAAACTGTGCAGACAACAATGCAAATTTATCGAACAACAAAAAAACAATAAAGATAAACGAAATAGTTGAAGCGCTTATACCCTTTAATTAAATAATATAAATGCATAGATAATCATACTATCTATATATACATATATGTATATTCAACTGAACTGAAGAATTCGTGTGTCAGTTCTTATGATTCAGAAATTATTCCCATCAACCATATCAGCTGCAAATGTTAATATTAATAAATAGATTACACATTATTCTTGAATCATTTGAACGATCTGCAAAGTGACTGACGAAAGACCTGTTGAATTGGAGGAAGTGTGTTTCTTTCACAGAACAAAAACAACGTTTGTTTTCCCCATCACTTGGCATATTTCCAGCATTTCATCAAACACTATTCCAAGTATTTTTCTTTCTTTTCAATTAATACGCTATATAGTATATAGATTCTTACGTCTTTAACAAATATTCAAATTGCCAAAAATGCACTGTATAAACAGTTTATTGTTTTCGCTCGTTAATCAGGAATTTTATTTGCATTTAAAAATAATAAATTGTAATAAGATTTTACCCTTTCCGTTTCCACCTGTGTTAATGTGTTTATTCATATTTGGAACCGATCGAAAGGGTTACTAGACTTTAAACTTGCAAACCTTTTAGTAAACTGTACCTGTGACCAGACAAAATGTAATTTTTATCGGATTTTGGTCTCTAAGTTGATCCTTTATAAAGAAGAATTGAGCTTTTAAAAACATTTTGGGTTTTTCTAACAAATGTTGGTTCTAACTCTTAAGTTAATCAAGACACAGTCTTAAGCGGCGTTTTGCCTAAGTACAGGGTCTCTCACAGCCGGGTACGTCTTTAGGCTTTACTACTAGTATCATTTTTTTGCTGTGTTCTTCTTTTTTTGTTATTCATATTTTTTTACATTAAAACGTAGCTGGTCTTATCTCAAATCCAAAGATCGTGACCCAGCGAACTTCCGACTTTTTGCGTCGCGTTGCAATGTTTGATACACGTATTATCATAACAACAATTAAGTCTATAAACATTAACTAATTGATAAAGATAACAAATTGGAATAGATAAAGTCAGGGTCAGGTCGCTTAAGCGTGTTGATGTCAATAGCCTTCGACTGGGTTACATTGTTTGGCAATGCGAAGTGGTTATTGGGGTGTGGAAAATGGGTGTGAGCCCGTTGATTACCCAAGAAAATGTCAATGTAAATGTGATTCGCGGAAAAGCACCAACTGCGCTGGCAGAGACGGCGACGTCAACAGCGACAGCGACGTTGGCAGAGAGAAAAGCAACGCGTCGCTGCTTACTCACCGCATGATGATAATCGCCACAGTCAGTCAGTCTGACAGTCGACTACAGAGTGGACTGCGTCTCAAATCCAACATATGTTTGCTGAATGTCTAACTGACTATCTGTCTTAATAGTTTCGACTGCCTGCTGCTTCTTATCGTGAAACTAAGTGCAAGTTTCTTTCTGTGTACATTTACAGCGTTGGCGTCGTCGTTGGTTTACATTGAAGCAGGGCGAGATACCGGAGCAGTTTTGCCTTGAATACTATACGGATCAATACTGCCGTAAGCTGAAGGGTGTCATAGATCTGGATCAATGCGAGCAAGTCGATTGTGGACTGCGTTTGGAGAATCGCAAGCAAAAGTTTCAGTATATGTTTGATATCAAGACGCCAAAGCGCACATATTACCTGGCTGCAGAGACAGAAGCGAGTATGCGTGATTGGGTGAACTGTATATGCCAGGTGTGCCATCTACATGACACCAAGCAGTCCAATGATCTGCCACTTGGTGCCACTGCAACATCCACAGCAGCAGCCGCGGCAGCAGCAGCAGCATCAACTGCAGGTAAGTGCAAATAACTGGTCAAAAACGACTTTCACTTTCACAATTTTGCACACCTTTCACACACTCACAGATGAGAATCGGAGTACACAGCAGCATACGAGCTCCAGCGGTGCCTTGAGCAATTCCACACAGAATACAACAACAACCTCGTTGCACTCCTCGACAGGCACAACAGCAACATCGTTGTTGCGTCGTCCAACGGTCATCGATCAACAGCCCCAGAGCTCGAACAACAACTCGGACTCGGTCTACGTTAATACAGACTACAACAATCGCGAGACATTGCTCTGCGATGCACACTTTGATCAGCAACAGTTGCTCTCGGCGGCACAGCAGCAACCGCCTCCTTCGCCTGCCACTGCGCTATATTTGAATCAGAGCGCCTTGATTCAAGCCCAGGCCCAAGCAGCAGTCGTTGAGCAGCAGCAACAAGCCCAGGCTCAAGCTGCGATGGCAAGACTTGCAGTCAATTCAAATGGTGTGGTTAGGAAGTTGCCAGAGCATTTGGTATTAACGCAACAAACCTTGGCTGAGGCAATGGCCCAACAACACAGCAGTGTGCAGGCATCGCCGGCATTGAGCACTGCCTCTGGACCATATATACCCATTAGTGAATGCTTTACGGGCAGTCCGAAACTTCTGATGGATGGCCATGCCGCTGCTGCAGGTGCATTGAACAATTTGGATCCCAAATTCTATGATACACCGCGCAGTCACAACAACATTGGTCTCAATCTGACCAACGATCAATCCTACTCACCCAAAATAACCAACTGCAGTCTGGTAAGTGATTTATGACTTGCTAAAAATATTACTTTGTATTTGAGAGAGCTGGGAAAACTCATTAAATTTTTTAATTAAGCAAAGATTAACTAAAAATCGAATTTGCTTTATTAGTTGGAAACTTTCAAGCAATACAAAATTATTTGATTAATTTTGAAACTACATATACACTTACTACTTTTTAAATCAGTTAAAAATTAATGCCTTTTTTCCACTCTTTTCCACAAAAACCAGCTTTCCCTAAATTGTTAGTAATGTGTAGTTTATTGTTACTAAATATTTACTTGTCATTTTCCCTACCACAAACTCTTTGGTCATTACTAATTAATTACTTTGTATTTTTACTACCACAATTTGTAGCTGCAATTTTCACAGTCACTAAATATTTAGTTGTAATTTTGTTATCATCACTAAATACTTACTTTTAATTTTCTTTATCATCACTTGATAATGAGGTGTAATTTCCACATCCAATAAACTTGTTAGCTTTGTTTGGCAATAAACTATTTTGTTTTAATAATAAGTTAATTGTATTTATAAAAATTAAATTTATGCATACGCTATCAAATTACAATTGTATTATTTACTATAAACTAATATTTAAAAAGATAATTTCAAACCATACTATTCTCGTTTATGCTCTTTGGTTTTTCTTGGTCAATTAGAATGAAGTTGTTGACTAGCACAATAATTTATAAGTTAAACTTGTAGAACTAGGATGCTTAATAAAATAAATAATACTAATAACTATGATTTGCAGCAACAATTGGCTAATGCCAGCAACAAGCAGCGCAGCCAACGCTCCGATTCGGACTCGGAGAGCGTTTTCACAGATGACGACGAATGGGCGCATCCATTACCACTGCGCGAAAATGTTGGTAAGTTTTGTGTAAAACTAAAAACAATATCCATTTCCATTTAACTAATTCACTATTTGATTACAGATCGCAGCACTCGTCCGTCGGATAGTTCCATTGAGAATGAATCATTTGTGCTGACTTATTCCCAGCGTTTTTCCAAAATGCCAGAGGATGGAGTTGGATTGGCGCCTACAGCAGCTGACCAACTCTCCAAGTTAACTGGAACAATAACAGGCACAGCTGCTGATGGCGCTGGAGAGCATCATACGCTCGAGAAGTTGGCCAAGGTGCTGAAGAACAAAAATAATCTCATACTGGACATTAAGGAAACTGAAAAGTAAGTTACATTTAGATGAAAAACATAGCTCGAATTTAAATCTAAATACTTCCTCGTCTTGTAGATTATCACGCGATCTGCCGCAGCTGTCGGATACGGAGAACACATCGCCAGCAATTGTTGCCCGGCGGCATGCCAATTCCTCGTTGATCGAAGAGAGCTATGACATTCCACGTTCACATCAGTTGCCCTACTGCAATGTGGGTCAATTGCTGGGCGAGCGTCCGGTCACCAGTCCCCACAACTCTAATCCCATTGCTGCCTCCACACCGAATCTCATGGCTGATGCGAATGTTGTGGCATTAGTTAATCCCAGCCCGGCGGCGACACACACAGCAACAGCAACCAATTCTCCTACAAGCGCACGCACTCTGCCACGCCCACATTGTTACACAAATGCAGCGCCCACTAGAATGGAGGGCAATGTGTTTCGTTATGATTTTATTGAGCAAGCCGATTGTCCGCCTGTTAATCGAAAGCTTAAGCCCAAGGTGGCGAATTCTCCACCAGAGATGACACATAAAACCACCGTGGAAGATAAGCCACCAGAGGAGTTTCCAGCAAAGCCACCAGTGTGCTCCTTGGAACAACTGAGCAGCAAATTGGGAGCCACAAAGCTGCAATCTACTGCACCACCGAGTGTGGATCGCAAATGCAAACCAAATGTCTATAAGGTAATGTTAATTTTCAACTGCATTTATATTTTTAATCAGCATAATCTTGCTCTAACTAACTGTGTCTTAATCTTTTGCAGCTTGGCTCTTCGGCCACAATGTCGGCGGCAACGCGTCGCAGCTCGGGGGCACCACTCTCCATGGTGTTGCCGCATGAAACAGATGTGCATTCACCAGCTGCTATTGGTTATTTCCATGAGACACGCACATTACCACGCCAGCAACATCGCCCGCATCCCAACAGTCCCGGCAGTCAATCCGTGCAACATCAACGCACCGCATCGGCAGCAGCTGCTATGACATCATCATCATCATCGGTGGTTGCAGCAGCAGCTGCTGCAGCGGCACTGAAGCAACAACATCAAGCGGCAGCACAACAATCGGAGCATAAGCTACAATACTTTGATCTTGATGTGACTAACAAGCCGCCTCTCCTTAATCGTCAGAGCATGAGTGTTGGCAATCTCTATAGCCAGGGCGGTGCTGCTGTGGGTGGTGTTCGTCTCGGGGCGGTGGATGTGGCTGCTGTCCGGGCGCCAGTTAAAAGCAGCGTTGTCTACAACTCGGTGGACTTTGTCAAGACGGAGGCGTTTAAGCGCATACGCGAGGAGCGCAACAAGGAGAGCAGTGAGAGCGGCAATAAATGAGCTACACTTTATCTTCCATGAATTCGACATGATTCACATGATTAATGTGCAATATAACAAAGCGCAGTTCATAGCGTCATCCGGATTGATCTTTTGTAGTGCCTATAAATGCTGTCTAAACAGTGCAAATTATACGTGGCTTTGACATTCGTATTCATATTGAAACGTATACAAATATACCCACATACACATACACATCCATATCCATATATACATATTTACTTAGACATTAAGTTAGTCATATTAAGCCTATTGTCTTTGTGCTCCCCACCCCTTCAGCCCCTTCTTGGTGTGCTTTTTAAATGCTGATGTGCGTCTTTGTAAAGATGATGTCTTTGTCTCTTATCATTGTGCTTCCAATATTTTAAAACTCAACACAGCTAATTAGTGTAATCCCTTGAAATCAAAGTACGAATAACGTTTTTAGTGCTATTTTATATGTACACACAACCACACACACATCTACTATTTATATACACCACGAATTTTTTATGGTAACGAAATATATACAATTATTATGTAAGCGTAACTCGTGTGCGACACAAGCAGTGGCTTGATATTGTGCTTTAATAAATAAACATTTTTTAACATTACGAAATGAATATCGTAAATCTATTTTTGTTTTGGAAAAATAGGAACCGGAACATTCAACCGTTTTTTATGCGTTTATTTACCATGATTTCATTTAAATATCTTTCTTGAAAATTCAGATAAATATTAAAAAACAAATAATTTTAAAATACCATAGGTATAAAATAAAAGTTTAAATTCGATTCTACAGTTTTACCTTTTTTTTTTGTAAAAAATCATGTTAAACTAATACGGAATATCATTTTAGCCAAGGTTTGTTCTATAAATTTATTCTACACAGAATAATTTTTAATTTTTCAAAAATCCATTTTTTTGCTTTTGTTGGAATGTTTGATATTTTTATTTTTCAAAAATCCATTTTTTTTTTGCAATTTTTGATAAGGGTCTCCTTTTCAAAATTTTAAATCCTGATTTTTTATATTTAATCAACTCCTGGTGCCCAAATTCGTATAAGATAGTTACGTAAATTCAATGTTTCAGTTCCAAACTGAACATTTGTTTTGAAATTAAGATAAGGGTACCCTTAAGATTTTTTTTTAAACAACATTTTTAAATAGCTTCGGTTTTTTTTGGTAAAAGCGTTTTCTACAGGGATTATACTTATGATTATGATTTGAAACTAACATTTTTCTATGTGTTAATTAATGAATTAAATAGTTTTTGATAATGTTTATAATCTTTACACTTGATTATCTTTAAAGATTTTATATCAATATATGATTAAAACAAATAAACTAAATATTAAAAATTTTAATTTCCAGAGAATTTTAAACATTCTGGTGCACAATGGTGGTTAATTTTCGCGTTAATACATTTTCCAATTCAACTTCAAAGGTTGCTAGAGCGACTACAACGTTGTCTATTATGGCAACAATGTTTGAAATCCAAACTTGGCAACGAAAACAGAGCATGTTCAAATCTACAAATATTACTATTGGTTAGAATACGTCAAAGTACTTATGACAAAAAAATAATTTTAGTGCAACAGAGAATACGAGATACAATTTACATTTTAGTCAAACCGAACAGAAGAAGGTTGACCAGTTGAAGAGAAACTGAAACCATGTCGCTTGTTTACATTACACATCACAATGAGAATATCTTTGATGTGGAGCGCGAACCTGAAAAGCCACAGGATTCGCAAATGATGCAATATGGTCGAACTAACAAGGGCCAAGTGGAGGGACCTCATCTTGGCGATGGCATGACCGAGACGACAGAGAAGGCAGCTCTTTATGCCAAGGAATTGCGTTCTCGGCTAAACACGGAGTACAAGAAGCATTCGATGGTGATGCTTAAGGATGGTGTCCGTCTGCTTACGGATGCTAAAAAGTCCCATCATCGTACCATGGGCTGTGCCAATGTGCCTTTGGATCCGCCTTGCGCCTTTCTCCGCAAGAATCAGGGTGTCAAGTGGCGTCGTGAGAATCTACATGTGTGTCCCAAGGGTGCCAATATGCCGCCACTGCCAGAGTTTGACAAAAAGGAGAAGAAATCCGACATGGTGCCTAATTTTGTGCTGCGCAATATCAGATGTGCTCGGAGCACAGTTCGCTGTCCGCCTCCTCCACGCTATGTGGACACGCCAGATGGTACGCGTCAGAATTTGTTGAACTCTGGAATGGTGCCGCAGTATGTGTGTCGCAAGGACTTTGGCCAGGTGCCCGTTTACATTAAAAAGACCAAGAAAATGCTGACCGCAGCACATGCCACATGCTGCAAGGAGCAGGCACGCCTAATGGAGCTTTGTGGAGGATTCAAAGGAGCTTCAACATCTTCTCCTAAGCTGCAACAAGCACAATCGGGTGGAGAAGCCGCAGCACCAGAAATGCCAGGCATGCGTGTTATGGGACAAGCGGAGCGTAGTGATATCCTTGTCGGTTTACGGGCACATCTCAATGAGATGACCAAAAGTTATCAGTCCATGTCCTTGCTCATCGATAGTGAGAACAAGCGTCAGCGCAAAGGAAAGCTCGAAGGCGATTTGCGGCAGCTTGAACAGGATATATTATTGCTAGAGACAAGTCCCATTATTTATGTTTCATTGTACTAAACGTTTTCGTTTCGAAAGTATTTAATCATTGCACTCACGCATTCACACATATGCACTCTGAAAATCAGCTTAATAAAAATTTAACAGGCATATTCTAAATTTCGGCGCCTGATCAATTCCGAAAAGTTTCAGGCGTACAAAAATTCAGCAAAAATATAATCTTAGTTTTCATTAAAGGAGACTGCGGAATTGTTTTGGCAACGGAATTTAGTATATTACTGTTTATGTTTATGCATCCAACAGCTCCAAGTTGTAGTCTCCATGGCAATAAGGACATAAGAGTTGACTTTCCGGTTCATACAGCTCCAATAGCAGCTGCTTTTCCAACAATACTTGACGTCCACAGATAATGCAATAATGCTTTTCCAATTCAGGTAACAGCTGCAAGAAAGGAAAGGAAAGGGTACTTAACTGTAGGATTAAGGAGATTAGAGATTAATTGTTTACCTCCATGTAGGAAATGCTGCATCGCTTGGGCTGCTCTTTGTCATCAACTTCTGGCAACTGGGGTAAGCCAAGTTTACTCTGCAGCGCCTCGAAATGTATCTCCATTTGGGTTAGAAAACGTTTTATGGTCATATTGAGTGGATGTTCCTTCAGCAACTGCTGCTCCAGTTGTTGTCTAACTCGAACACTCTCAGCTAACTGACATTTCGATGCGTTGCGTTGGAATTCCGTGAGTTCTTTTAAGCTGCTTAAATACTGCAGACGTAGACGTATATGCGTTGTGGTCAACATGGCCAATAGTAGTTGCCTCTCATTTTCACTCCGCTCTGCAGTTTGATGCTGCTGCACCTGCATTATGGCATCGAAAATGTGATATTTGAGCTGCAACTGATGCAGCAGCGAGTGCGAGGCCAATTCATCGAAGGCAAACATGTCGAGTGATACGTAGTTTACATGTTTATCCTTCTCGATGCGATTAAAAATCTCTAAACGCACATCGACCAAGAAATCCGTATAACAACTGATCGATTTGTTAGGCGACAGACGCTCGGTAAGCTGGCCAAGACAATCCCCCTTTTCTACCTTGCCCACGCAGATTGGTGACCGAATACGCTGATTCGGTGTGTTCAACAGATGTTTATTGGACCGAACATATATCACAGTCAACAGATTCTTGTGCTGGCTACTAAACAATCCAGCAGGCTGATAGTTTTCAGTATCCTCTATATCAATCAGTCGCTTGCTGACAGTCAGCTGGGCTGACTTATGGACAAGTTCAATGCGATGCACTTCTCCCCGCGCTGTGCCCACGGCATATCTGTAGTTTCCCAAATCGCAAAGGGCTTTATGAAAAGATAAATAGAAAATGGTAAAATTTTTTAACTTTTTAATTTATATTTTTAAATATTAGTTTTCTTCAAAGTTTTAGCTTTAAATACAACAATAACAATTTTTGTTAAGTGAATACCTTATTTCTTTTTTTATTTCCTAAACTTATTTTAATTTTTAGGAAAGTTTTCATTTAGTTTTGAGTTAACATCTTATTTATTGATTTTTAGTTAGTTAACTGCATTTAGTTAAATAGATGTTTCATTAGTATATATTTTACACTTACCAGTTATCTTCATGCCGCCCACAAGAAAACGTGTCTCCAGCCAATCCTCAGTTTCTTGGCGGGGCATACACCAGAAGAGTAGATGTGCCGCCTTGCAACATACAATGTAGAAGCAATCACGTTCTGGACAGTGTGTAATTACTGCCTGTTGCAAACCCATGTGATCCGGTCGTAACCAAAGTGGTTTCACCAATAAGAGTCCCTCTTCCTCAGCTGCATTAAACCTGTACAAATGTACAAGTCCAGTGTTATCCCCCACAAGCAGCAGATCTTCAAAGGTGGACATGAAACAGATGCGACCCAACAATGTTTGTAATTCACTATGTGACAACACTGTTCTGGCATCAGGACTCAAAGTCAATGTCCAGAGGCTGCCGTCTGCTGTGCCCAGGAAAATCACATAATTGCCGTTGTCAGTCTTAAGAGGACACCAAGTAAACATGGTTATCCAGCTGCGATCCAAAAAGGATTGATAACGCCTAAATGTATCAATCTTTTCAACTGGTACTTCGAAAGGAGGCTGCAATTGATCCCTGAGAGTGGCAGATATATCCACTCCCAGCTCGTAGTGATCCCAGAATGCTTGCTCTGGTTTTTTGCTGATCAACTCCAGAGCTCCGTAGCTTGTTAAGTAGGCTAATAACATTTGTCCATTAATCAGTGGATGAGGTGAAAAGCTGGCAGCCATCAAATTGGTATCGGGCACTTCCTGTGCGTTTATAGCTATGTAAACTGGCTCCAAGCCTAATTGTTGTGCTTCCAAAACATTGCAGTTATCATAGATTTCCTGAAGATTCACTTGTTGAGCCAGTTTATCTAAGGGGCGGTTCTTAGACAAACTCTGGAAATTGGCTTCAATATAGGGAAATGGCATAAGAAAACTCGACTTATTGTACAGCTCCAGAGTAACCACCTCCGATTTGGAGCCAAGGAGCGCAATGCAATTGCCATCCGTTGTGGAGGATATAAAGTCATGACCATAATCCTGCCGGATACCGCTCTTGGATATTTGTTGAAATTTCAGCGCTATGTTAGCTGTGTGACAAAGAAATAACTTGTTGAATGGAAGCTCATGTATTGTGGGATAGGGTCAAAGGTCAGCATTTGCACCGTTACTTAAAATACTGCAAATCATTTGCGTACAGACATCAATCTTAATAAATAAGCCAATTCCCTTGATATGACGGGTCTCTTAACACCCCTTTACTTTGTTTTTTGTTTGTTCTATTATTTTTCATTATCACATGCGCGTTTGCCGGCACACGCAGACGCGTATAGAGCGAGCAAAACAAATACGCGAATTACACATGTCACGGGCTAGACTCTAGACATTGACGTCTCAATAGATTTCGTAACACAGTCATACACATGTACTCTATTATATAGCATAGCTCTCGGGTAGTACTCTCACCTTTGTCATCGCCAGCGCTTGCTTCAGTAGCTTTTCTCATTTCGGCGTGAAACGTTCTATTCTGGTGGTGAAAAAAGTGACGGTAACAATAATAACACAACACAATGGCAGCTAAGCGGGGTGTGGAAATGGTCAAACAAATAGCTGAATATATATCCAAAGGATCAAGCTTTGATCGCGTTACTCAAATGGTAAGATTCTTAAAATGACGACGAAATATTCGCACATAGAAAACCAAAAACGACGCGCAAACCAGCTGTCGCAGTGTATCGATGTTATGTAAGCAAACCTATCGATAACGCGCCACATTTGAATTTTTCAGGTGAAAATAACTGGGGGCGGTGAAGGACGTTGTGTGGGTGAATTCACAGTTCAAGCAGACCATTTAAATCGCATGGGCACATTGCATGGAGGATTAACGGCTACTATTTTAGATAACATAACTACCTATGCCCTAATGTCCAAAGGTTCACATCCAGGTGTTAGTGCTAGCTTAAGTGTAAACTATTTGGCGGCGGCCAAGCCGGGAGATGTCGTCGAAGTGGATGCCAATACTGTACACGCTGGACGTAAAATGGCCTACATTGAGTGTGTGCTGCGAATTAAGGAAAATGGCAAAGTCATTGCCAAAGGCGGGCAAACCAAATTCATTGCCGTTGATAAGAAAATAAGTTAATAATGCAATTCATTCAATTCGAATAAACAGACAGATATTAAAAAAATCTCATTGAGCTTTCTTATCAATGACGTCACAGGCGCCTATCGAAATAACGAAGATGGAGTACCTTCTTCAGCTTATATTCTTGAATGTATATCGATAGTTGGTAAAGTTATCGCACAGCTGTTTTGTTGTGTGCTTATTGGATATTCTTTGCTCTCCACGCGTTTCGTAACAATTCAGAATGGGCACACGCAAAAAGGGACTGGAATTTGCCAAACACATATCTGAGATTATAGCCAAGGCAACAGGTTTCGAGCGGCACCTGGAGAAGGTTTGAACAATATATATATAATGTTTATTGTCTTTTACAATTTCTGTTGCATAGGTAAAAATTCTTGGCGATGGCGATGGAGTTTGTAGAGCGGAGTTTACAGTGGCAGAAGAGCACATCAACAAAGGCGGAACCTTACATGGTGGCTACACTGCAACACTTGTGGACATGGTTACCACCTATGCCCTAATGTCGAAACCCTGTCATCCAGGTGTGTCAGTTGAAATCAACGTTAATTACCTAAAAGGAGCACGCATCGGGGACGAGGTGCTCGTCGAAGCTAATCTCGTGAAAGCTGGAAAGAATCTTGCCTTTATCGATTGTGTGCTTAAGAATAAGAGAGACAATGCTGTGATAGCCAAAGGCTCACACACCAAATACGTTAACTTTGAGTAGAAGTAGAGTTGCTATTAATGTGCTTTATTATTACATGTGTAGCAGTAAATTGTAGTTAATTGTTAATTAATTGCTTGCTCTGTGTGCGTCGTCGATTAGAGTTATAGTCGGATTCGAAGATGTTCATATTCAAAGGAATATCCAACAGGTGAATTTGTTGTATTTTTATATTTATTTATGTTCTGTCTAATCTGTTATTTTGATTGGAATCCGGCAATTAGAATTAATGTGGCTACTAAGAATAAGTGTTTGATTACTCGTTAAGTCGATATGCAAATTGCAATGTCCAGCGATCCACTCAGTTGACCACTTTGGAAGCAACTGGCATTGTTGGGCAGTGTGGACAACATGCCTCTGGAGGCGTCAATGGGTCAACACCAGGCGGGCAACTGACCTCGCCGCACTGTTGGCGCAAACAGTTCACCTGTCCATGGAAGCAGTTGCACTTGGTGCACACATCCGGCGTCCAGACCTCGTTGTTCAATCGTGTGGTGCCCTTGTCATCGACGCAGTGGCTCCGCTTGGGCTTCGAGACAGCGGGCTGTGGAGCAGGTGCCAATTGCACAATCTGTGGCATGGCATCGGCATCGGCAGCATTGCAAGAATCCTCCAGCTTGCGTAGTTTCTTATGCAGCTTCTTCAGCTCTTTCTGGAAGCTGCCAATAACTTCCTCCAGGCCACTAACACGTTCCTCGTTCACCTGATAAAGTGCTTCCAGGGGACTGTCATAGCTCTCAGCAGTGGGCACTTCCGTGTCCTCGTTGTGGACATCACGTTTACTGCGCTGACTACGCTTGATGTAGGTTTGTGGCACAAAGGAGTCAAAAACAGGCGGTAGACTGTTGCAGTTGCCGCATTCTTGCCACAGATACAGATTGATGCCGGGAATATCTTCGCACTGCTTATAGCCACCTTGATGCTTGGCCAGAATAAACACATTCTCAGTCATCTGATCGAAATTGTCACCCACATCACAAAGCACACGTCCAAAGTTGGCCTGCTTGATCTGGACAAGCTGTTCGGGCAAGAAGACGCCAGGATTCTCATAGTAAAAGCGATCACCATCACGTAGACGACGGAATTGCTCCACCAACAGACACTGGAATAAGCGACCCACTTTGCCACCTTCCACTTGATCCTCCAAAATGCCACCGAGCCAGACATCTATGTTATCGGGATGCCCGTAGAGTTCACGCAGTTTCTGCCTGATATCTGCATTGGTAATCTCACCAGCCAAGTCATCAAAGTCCTGGGCAACAGTCAGATTACAGAATTTCCTGTAAACATTATAGCCGGGTATGCCGTGATCTCGTCCACGCTGTATATTAATAGCAGCCAAGTCAAGGGCCACAGCATGCGCAGTCTGGAAGAGTTTTTCCGTGAGCTCCAGGTTCAGATTCTGATCGGGCAACTTCAGTTTGGCGGGCACAGCAAGCATGCCTCGCATTAAAGGATCAACGCCACCTTCATAGGCCAAACGCCAGGGGGCAAAGAAGGCCTTGTGCAATAGCAAATGTCCTTGAGGAATAGGCATGAAACTGGAGTTCAAGCGATGCAGTATGGGATTAATGATGGTATGGCCAAAACGCAATGCTGCCGTCGCAAACTCATTGGCAATGCTGGGATTCACTTGAGGATTATAGCCAGTGTATTCTCCCATAAGAGCCATGCCACTTTCTCCAACGATCAAGGGCAACCACTGCTTAAAGGTGATGTGCTGCATCTGGGCACCGACAATCTTGCGTGCCTCCTGGTACAGAGTATCGCCATCCCAGTGTGGATTAACCTCCCTCAGTTTACGGGCTATGCGATTGTGTTCTCGCATCCAAACTGTGTGCATGGCCAGAAGACCGACTTGCTCATTGACACGAATATCGCCGGAGACAAAGCAATTCATCTGGTTCTCATCCAAGTTACGGCGACAATCCATGCCATCCTGTGGCGCAGCAAATGGAAGCATGTCCTTCTGATTTGGGAAGTGTACTCCAACACGTAGAAGACCCTCATCCGTGGTGAGATTGCGCAGTTCCTGGGCAAAGGGAGTGCTGTAGCCATAGACCTGAGAGGCATCAATATACGAGGTCAATTGATTGATCTGCTCACGATGTTGAACGCCATCAAAGAAGAGCGAGGTCATTCCAGAGCCACAAATAGCGCTAGATCGGACCACATCAATGCAGCGACGATTCTTTACACGTGGATCATTTGGAGGCACCTCGATTGGATAACAGGGTGGTGCAAGCTCGCAGGTCTTCTTGCAATCAATTCCATCCCAGCTCTCTGAACTAACCGATGGTATAGCATGATCCAGATCATGATCCAAGAACTGACCCCATTGCATAACCATATGCGTAATCCGTGCATCGGGTGTAATCTCCTTTGTGGCCACCAACGAGGTGGAAATCAGTCGAGCACTTGGCTTGGGATGTCCTGCATACAAGCGTCCTTTTGTCCAGCCCACGGGCATGCTGAAACCATTTTCATAAATAGGAGCAGCGAGTCTCCTAAAGGATGTAAGGGAAGCTCCCCATGTTGGATGCATCAGATTGTTGCAAGTTCCTTCGATGCTACGATATCTCGAGTGGAAGCACATGTCCGTGCAATTGGGCATCTCACGATGTTCCATGCAACCCGATAGTTCCGCCACCAAATGCAAATGCTCCCGTGACAACAAATCCCTGAACTCATACTGTTCGCTCTCCATGCTCAGATTCTCCCCACGCTGCACATGTTTCCTGATGTTGACCAAGGTGCGCTCATAGATCTCAGCAGCGCGAGCAAGTTGCCTTGCTTGGCCAGTGGGAAAGCGGAAGACCCTCAAGAGTTCTCCAAAGTTTGGTGGTTTGCCGGTGGTGCGATTGGAGAAGAGCATGTCCAGTGTGTTATTGATGGCCACATCGATCTCCTTGGCCGCCTCGGCAAAGGCAATGCGTACATAACGATCTCCAGGTGCCAGATCCACATTGTTTCTATGAAGATAAATGGAGAGATTTAATTGGTGAGTTCTTGTCTGTCTGATAAAGTTTGATAAAGTGTCTACTCGGATAATTTATAAAAACAATCATTATTAATTGCCTGCAATTATTATTGTTTGTATTTTATTTTGCCTAATAGAAATGCAATTTGAAACAACATACAGACTAATGATAGGATTAAAATATTTAATTGGTTGGTTTATTCTTTACTTTATACAAATATGGACGATAAATCTGATCCATCTCGGAAAATTTGTTAAAGCAAACAATATTAATTGCTTTAAAGCTACAATTTATATAATTAATTGTTGATTGGGTTTTGAATGATTTTATTGTGCTAATTAGCATCAACGCAGTCATTATTTATCTGACTAAGGCCAGGATAATTTGAGGATTATTTGTTTATTTGACTGAAACAGAATATATTACACGAATTAAGTTTATTCTGTACAAAACAGGTAAAAACAATTACTATTTATGTCTAAGGAAATCCGCTTTGTAACCGACGTATACTTAATATCAGCAGACTGTCTTGTTTCTTTATTTATCAGAATAAAGCTAGGATTTTGATACCAAAAGTTCAAAAGTAATTAACTAAATACATATCAACTACTAAAATTAAAATTTGATACTAAAAATTAGTTAAATCCATAATATTTATATTCTTCTCATGCACATAAATCTGCATACTTCTTTATATAAATATCCTTGAGGCCTGCGTTGTTTTCGGTTATTCCCCTTTTGGTCAACTTGAATAACAATTATTATTTACGAGAGTTGCTTTATGTATATTTTGGCCCAACTTTTAGAAGCAAAAATTTAGTAATTAATATTAAGATAGCGCGACTTTTCACAGTTTTCCCACTTTAATTGCAATTAATTGTTGGCAACGTCGGAGGTTCCTTAAAAGGCCGTTGACTAATAAAAATCCCCAAGAAAACTAAAGTTTATTTTTTTGTAGTTTTTGTTGCAATAATGCTGGGTCCTAGCTGGTTCGTAGCTTGGTCCGCAACTTGGTTCTTGCCGTTGGCAATTGCTGACTTGGCAGCGCACAAAATTATGCCACACTTTTTGTTGCATTTAAGCGAAATCCGCGCCAAGCTCTGGCCAGCTACAACAACAACAAAAACAACAAGAACAACAAGGAGTACAGCAACAACATTGGCATTAACAACAATTCTTGCCTCACATTTTCTCTGGCATCGCTGTTGCCGTTAAAGGAATTTCCCTTCTGGAAACTTTCGCTGTGTAAACTTTGGCATTGTCGGCGTGGTAGGTAATAACTTAACGACCATAATACACCCTGTTGCACCACAACCACTGCTTACCACTCACTATCAACTATCGCACTGCCAGCCATCCGACCATCCAGCAAATGGCAGCCAAGCCACTGCCACTGCCACAGCCAACTACACTACACTACGCTACACTACATATTTTCCCACTGCCACACGGCCATTTCTGTGGTTGCTCTTTTTTTGGCACGCCTGGGCGTTTGTAAATACTCTAACTGAGCAGTTCATTCGTTTAAGAGTACATTCAACTTGTCAGGCAGTTGGCGAAATACATTTTTGACTTTTGTGCAGCTACTTTATTTTAAAAATAATTAAATATACATTTCTATTTAGAATCGATCTGTTTAAAAGACCTTATCATTCGCTTCTTACTATTTAATACTTTGGGAAAAAACAAAACTTCTAATTGAGAAAATGCGAATTTTAAAATTGTTCTTGCGTGACATGTTTTCAAAGTTTTCAGTTTTTTACGAATGGAATCGAATAATTCGATGTACATATTATAATTATCATATACTAACTTCTTTTTGTTGAAATTGAAGTGTATATTATAAGTTCAACTGCACAGCTCTGTATGAAATTGCAGATTTAAGATACTTTAAAGAGAACTTGAAATTCGGAGTGTACCCGAATTAATATGATATTGAAACATCTTTTCATTGCAATAAAAGTGTATATCATAATTCCAAGTGCACAGCTTTGTCGACTTTTCTAGTGTGTGTCTTTACTTGGCTTAGCTTTCTATTTGTGTATGTGTGTGTGTGTCTCTGCCACATGCTGTGTGGCAATGGCAACGTATTTCCGTGGCCAGCATACCCCTTCCTTCAGCAATAGAAGCAAAAGCAGAAGCAGAAGAAATAGCCCAGTAACAGGATAAGCTTTTGTTTTACGCCGGCATTACCCACAACTTAGGCGGATTTTAGTTGTTCTTGTTGCTGAACTTGTTGGTGCTGTTGTTGTTGTAGTTGTTGGCGCTGCTTTCAGCGGTTTTCACTTAGTTGTTGTTGTTGTCTCAGTGACGTTGTGCCTTATACACAGACAATAGCGCCAGAGCCGTTCTTGGTCTGTGACTCAGCATACTCGTAGTTTTTCACTTTTAACGTTTGCCTTTTTTTTTGCTTTTTGTTTATTTTTTTTTCAATTTTGTCGGCTTCTTTCAGTTCGCTTTGCTGCGGTCTAGCGACTGAGGTTGCCACAGCGTAATGAGTAAAGTTTCTAATGCTGCTGGCACAACTGTAAGCCGTTCCTGTCCCTGCAACAGCAGCAGCTGCAGCAGCTTCTGTGCCTGCTTCTGTATCCTGCTGCTGTAGGACGCCCGCAGCTGCTACTGATTCAGATCCTTCCCTTTCCCTGCAGCTTTTCCTGCACCTCTTGCTCCTGCTGCTGTTGCTGGGTCTGGCAAGCGAAACTAAATGATGCGTGCACAGCACAAGGCATACACATATTCACACAAGCTCATACATAGAGGAAAAGCAGGTCATATAGTAGCCGGAAAACTGCCTTACCACCCACTCCTTTTTCTACTCCTGCTGCATTATGCATTTAAAAATGGCTGCGTAAGCAACGCCTTTGGATACGGTTCCTTTGCTTGCACGAAGAGAGATTTGTGGGCTTGCTTTGGTTTACCGTTTTGTGCGGCTTTTGCTTTATCATTGCCAGACCCTAAATTGATTTAAAGCCTGCTGCATGTTCCTCAATGGATTCGCTTTGGAAAAAGTTCTAACCCTACGGCATCAGTTGAAGAAACCAGGTTCCAGTCCCATGCACAACTTGTCAACTCAATTTCAATTTGGGCAATTTGAACAACTTGTGCGGTTGTCTCATCCCATGACAACTACTCTTTCGTCCTGCACTCAACTTGTCTCTGAATCTCCCTTGCACTCTATTCCTGCTCTCTCCCTATATCTGTTTGTCACGTTGCTTGTCCTGTCTTGGCACGTTTTACAAAGCTGCCAACTGGCACAGCAACTTTTGTGCTTTCGTCGCCGCTTTTTGATGTCTTTTAGTGCATATTTTATATGCAGTTTAGCCAGCAGCACAGTGGGGCAATACCAGGCGACCAAGTTGCAACTCTAAAATTATATTTTCATTGGGTTCATAGACTAGCTTTATAGGTATTTTTTCATGTGCAAATTTAGCCCGAGGGTAAAATGAGGTAATGGCATGAAAAACTTTAAATGGTTTTGCTTAAAATTTTAAAAGGGTTAAGGGACTATTGTTATTCATTATTTTGTAGAGGTTTTTTCTGTATAGAAAGGTTGAAGAAACATTTTTAAATTGTTTTAAAAAACTGTCTACAGTTTTTATTTTTACTCTGGTATATTTTGTTTTGCAGCAACAGTTTTCTAGAATGTGTACATTGCAAATAGTCCCACAATTTGTTAATTTATAAAAAATATTAGTTTATTTTTAGTTTAGTTTGATTTTTATCAGCTCTTTAAACAGTGTGCCATAGTTTTCTTGGCTTACAATTCGCTTTCATCGCCTTAAACGAACTGCACAGTGGGACTATTATATTTGCACAATAGTCAAACGCAAGTAAACTTAAGTGATTTTTAAATGCAATAAAAACCGAAAAGAATCCTTCCCAATAGACTGTTTAATAAGTATACGTAAGCTTGCAAAACAGTGTCTGGCTAGAAGTGTGCGTATTACAGGTTTTTTTCCTGTTTGGTTTTAAGCTCTACAACTTTTTTTCAATTAATTAAGCAAGTTTGGCGCGCTCTTAAATGCATTTAGGTCCGTCTGTCTGTCCTTTGAGTACTTTGAGACTGCATCGAAAGTTGTTTTCCTTTGAGCGGAACTTGGCTTATTGATTGCAAAGGAGTTTTCCTATTACATATTGTGTACTCACCTGATGGTAACGAGAGCTGAGGCAGTGGCTCTACCAAATTTGTTCTTTATCTGGCACTCGTAGCGTCCACCATCGAGTATAGTCACATTTTTGACAAACAAACTGCCAGCTCCACTTATTTGATATTTCTCAGTCAATTGCACGTTGGGATCGATGAGGCGTCCATCACGACGCCAGGCAATCTAAAAATAAAGGGGGAGAGAGAGTTGCAGAAATCAAGACAGTCTTCAACAAGTGGCTAGCAAATAGAAGGTAACTTTCGACAACTTACTTGAAGTCCATCTTCAGCATGTTCCGCCTGACAGGGCAACTCGATGGTCGTTCCCGTAATGGCCACCAAATTGCTTGGCTCAATGGCCAATCGCGGTGGTGACTGTGATTGCTCCACTTTAATCGTTGCAGAAGCGCTTACCTCACCGTTCTCATTTCTCGCCACACAGAGATAGTCACCTGCAACAAAGTTGACGGTTAAATGTAAACTTGGTTGAAGCTATTTGAAAAAGTGTTGAATATAATAAATCTCAGATATACGAATTTTGAATGAGAAATCCTCGAGAGAGCACGAACTTTTATATTTAATATTCATGATAAATAAAATAAATATGGTATAACTTTTCAAAAGTACATAAATATTTTCCATTTAAAATTACATCTTTGTGTTATGTTAATACATCATAGTAGTTATAACATTCATTTTTGATTTTTGGCTATAAATTTTAAAACTGAAGTTCTTAAATCAAAAGATATAATAATTGTTTTTCTTATAACAGACTTATGAAAACAATTCAAATAAATATTAATTGCTAAACAACATACAGAAAGTAACAAGAAAAAAAGTGAATAAAATGGTATGGGCATTAAATTTGTATTTTTATTAAGTTCAAATAATAGAAACTTATTTTTAAGCCTTCCTTTGTATCCATTGACAATTGTTTTTTGCCTTTCTCTTTTGTTAATATTGTGTAAAATCGACAATTTAAATAGATCTCGAGGCAACTAATACTATTAACTTAAAATAGAAATTATATGTGTTCTTTTGAAACTAAATTTAGCTTTTTTTTTGTTAAAATAAATAGTTTTTTCATAGCTTATATTTAACAAATTATACTCGTTGCAACGGTTCCTTTTCGAAACGCATTTAGCAAACTCAATGGCGTACTTACCTGCATGTTGTTCTTTGGCCACGCTAACCACGAGCTCGGTGTTCTCATTCTCCAATAGCAGATCGACGCTGGTCTGGAGTGGATGGCCATTGAAGAACCAGGTTATGTTGGGCAACGGGTTGCCATCGGCATCACATTCCAGCACAAAGGCTGTGCCCAGTTTGATTGTTTGGTTTTGTGGTGCCATTAAAATTTCGGGTAAATCTGCAACGAGAAATGCAACGAGGCGTATTGAGCGATTTGAGCAATTTCTCCCGCTCCAAATAGCAAGCAGCAACCAAAATGGGAGAAAAGTGAGTGAGGGAAATCTAAAAAAAAAATCACAGAAATTCAACAGCTGGCGGTCATTTTTCTATGCGTCTTTTGTTGTTGCTGTTGCTGTTGTTGTTGTTGTTGTTTGCCTCTTTCATTCTGCGTCCCTCGGGTCGTATATATAATGCAAACACATTTTTCATAGCATACTTTTTGGCGCCGCTCAAACCAACTGCAAACTGGACGCCATTTTGGTTTGTCTCTGTATTTGTATGTGTGTGAGTGTTTGCTGGGTTAATTATGCTGACCAAACGCAACGCTTGACTGCTTGAACTGCCACGCCCTGACACAACCGCCCCCCTCTGCTATAAAGTGCGTGCTGCATTCATAATAGTTTATAATTTTTGCACTTAATTTGCAAAATAATAATGCGCACACTTTGCACTTCATTTTGTGCTGTGACCACAAATTATAATGAGCCCTTGTGATTAAGGCGCTGACTGAACACTATTTCCCCCCTACCCTCCGCTCCTTCCACCATTCACTCTCACCCTTGTCTAGTAACTGTCATTAACAGTACAGTCACGTCACGTTGTTTGGCTTTGCAATTAAAGATATTAAAGCAAGCATTTAAATACCCTTGCCAAGCTCTGTGTTCATGACAATGCGAATTACGTGTTTGCTGCTTTCGTGTTGTGGTTAGTTTTGGCTTAAAGTTTTAACATTATGGCATTGCATATAAGGCTTAAGCTTTGAAATGGTCTGAAATGTATGAAAGATAATCAATATAATTGCATTTTGAGTATAACCATTTTAGGAAATTGATAAAAGGTATACCAAATAGTTTATACGAGTAGCTCTTTTTATGAAAGCATTTGAAATATAATGAAAATTTAAGTATAAGGGAAAAGCTATTTGACCATACATAATTTATGTAAGTTACGATCTCAGAATATGTTTATAAGTAAAGTTAATAGAACTAACTTTGAACGCAACAATACATGAACAAAATAAAATCATCAAATGAGAATCAAATGAAAATTTCTTGATTTTTATTTTTAGGGCAACAGTCATAAATACTCTCTTCTCAATACTCCCAAACATAGCTTTGCTGAACATTAAAAACTATGCCAATAAATTTGAAAGAAAGTAATAAAAAAAGCGCAGTTCGTAAAGTTCTTTTTGTAACCAATTAATCTTAAGCTTTGACTCAATCCAATTGCCTGCAATAAAAATTATAGACTGCAGCTTGTGGCATCGATAGAGGAGTTGATTTAAATCATGGACGCTCAATTGGGAATGAACAAACGAAGTTACAACTGGCCCCATTGAAAGACTATAAAGCTGGCCGTTCAACTGGTAACTCAATACAAATTAAATCGACTGCAAATTGTGTTAAACGGGACAGTTGTGACTGTGAAATGGAAGCGCAGTCACAAGAGTAAAGAGAAGTTTGGGAAAAACATTAATGGTGCCCAATCTGAACACATTACTCGCAAATGGGGATAGAGGATAGTGACTACTCACCCTTGACTTCAATGCGGGCGGTGGCCTGAACAGTGCCCAGTATATTGTGTGCCTCACAACGATACGTGCCCGCTGTCAACTGGCTGGGTTCGAGAAGGACCAGACTTCCATTCGCCTGCAGCTGCAGTGTGGATGTGGACTGGGACAGTTGGCGACCATTGACGAACCATTGTATGTCTGGCTGTGGCCAACCGGCGGCAATGCAATCGAGCAGCACGTGCCCGGCTCCATGGAGGGCCACAATCTGGTCATGTGGCTGATGGGTAAAATGTGGTGGCATTGGTGTTCCCTCTGCATCCGGTGATGCCCACACCTGATTGTTGGACGACTCGACATGAGCATGCAGACTATTCAAACTGTTCAGACTGTTCAGTCTGCTGTCAGCATCATTGACCATCATGCGTATAGGCTGTGATTTGATCTCGCCCATTTCATTCCGCGCAATGCACTCGTAGATGCCAATGTCATTGAATTCAACTCCATTGATGAGCAGTGAACCGCTTGGCAGCACCTGCATTCTTGGTGCCTGCTCCACACCGATCTCATTAGTGTTTTGCATCCAAATCAGTTCGGGCTTGGGTTGACCTTCCACTTCGCAGGGTATGTTTACAGTTTCGCCGCTTTTCACATGCATGTCGTGGGGACCAGACAACAATTCAGGCTTGACTGTGTGACAAAAACAAAAAAGATTAGATTAATCCAAAAGAGGCTGGCTTCAAATGGTTAGCGTTTGTAAGAATAATAGATAATATTATTACAGAGTAAGCTTTTAAAAGTGTTATATGTATTCACATAATTTTTTAAATAAATCGAAAGCAGCAATGAGCTTCCAAAGCTGTTTGAGCTCTTAAAAGCTCCGTAATTATATAGGATATTCTTACTAAGAGTTTCTTAGAGTTTATTTTGAAAATGTTTAAACTAACATTCCTTAATCTTTACTAAGTATATATGTTATTAAGCTTCAATTTGATTTGAAAGCTGTTCAATCTCTTATAAGCTTTTATGTTAGATAAGATTTCTAAGCGTTTAGTTCTTATAAAAGATAAACAAGTTTACTTATTTTCTGTCAAAGCTGCAAAAGCTCTCCAAAGTTCCTCTTACTGATCTTTCAATCACTTATTTAAATTCACTTTTCCCAGAATTAATTTAACGTATAAACGTCAGTTTCAGCAAGTGTCATTGGCATTAGAAACTTACCACATTGGAAATGTCTTTCTGTGAGCTGACTGAAGCTGAGACGTTGCAATGCTGTCGGTTGAGCACAGGACAATGTGATGGTTACCCTTTGAGGTTGTACATCCAGATGCCAACGACGCCAGAGTGAATAGACACCGCAATTGCAATCAATCAAGTTACCATCCAAACGTAGCTGCTTCAGGCTTTGCAATTTGTTGAACATTTCCAATGGCAGATTGTTCAGCTTGTTGTTATGGAGGAAGCTGCATTCCAGAGAACGAAACCCAAAACCAAAACCAACCAGTAAACCAAAACCCCGAAAACCAAAACAAAAACGGAAACGGAAAACGAAAAATGGTTAGCAATATATTCAGAAGGAGAACTGGATAACTGGGAATTGAGATGGTGCAACTTACAGGCGATGCAAATGTGGCAAATTGTCAAAGAGTCCAACAGGCAGTTGCCAAATGTCGTTGCTATCCAGATAGCTACAGACAGATAGATAGATAGAGAGATAGAAAAGTAAAAGGTGGTTAACGTGGCGAATGCGCGATTTTTTTTAATTAAACTTAAACTCAAATTGAAATTGCAACTGCAACTGCAACTGGAACTGGAACTGAAACTGTGTGTGTAACTGTACTTACAGTGCCTCTAAGCTCCTCAATTGATGAAAGATGTTGGCGGGTAAGCGGCTTAGACGATTCTTGCTTAAATAGAGAAACCGTAATGCTGTAAGATCCTTGAACGCATCCTCCTCCACAATCGCCATCTCGTTATCGCTGAGAAAAAGCGTCGTCAGTTGAGAAAGTCCATTGAAAGCATTGCTCGGCAGCTTCTCAAAGTGATTGTAGCGCAAATCTCTGCAAAATGCAATGCAATAAGACAAAAGAAAAATCGTTTAGTTAAAGGGACTCTGTGAACTGTGGCTAGAATGTGTTCTATAAAGGCCATAATAGAGAGAGTTGAGAGCATTTGCATTTCCCTCTTTTCTTTCTGTTTTTTTTTGCCATTTCCATTTTGTTTTCTTTCCTCAATTTGCTGGTTGCTGGACATGTGTCATTCCCAGGAAGTGTTTGTGTGTGTGTGTCTGGGTGTGAATCCGTGTAACTGGGGCCAGCAATTGCCATATGCAATTAGTGCGTTACTTGAGCACGCAATCAACAGTTAAGGGCGTGCCACAAATTCCACTCCCACTTTAAATTCTAAAAAAAAAAATATAAAATCCTTTTTGTTCCTCAAGTTGGCACTCAATTCGTGTACGTTTATTTAAGTTTTCAGTTGAGACTGGATGTGAAACTGAATTCATTTGCATACATGTGAATGTGATTTAGTTAGAGAATATATTTCAAAGTGTCTGTAGAGCATACATAAACCATTTGTATTTCAGCAAAACTGCATAATCGATGCATGAAAGTGAATTTGTAAATCAATTCCACACTAAATTTTCGTGTACCTATTTCTTTTTATTGAAACAAAACTAAAATTCATAGCTGAGGTGTCATAAATCAAAAACTAAAATCCGTCAGGCATGTTTTACAAAATCTCTAACCAAAAGCAACATAACAAAAGTTGTCAGTTTCTGAAATTGTTTTTAGTTGTATTGAAAAGTTTAATCACCTTTAGTGGCATTTGTTTAAATTTAAGCTTGTATAAAATTTAATTAAATGCATATATTAATTGAATACAAAGACAGAAAATACATATTAAATTAATTTATCAGTGATTTACCAAACATTAATAATTTAGTGCCGATTGTTGTGTTTTCAAAAATATGTCCGACAAATTAAATCCTCAAAGCCATTCAGGAAAACCGAAATTTCATTTAGTTATTTTTTTTTAAATAAATGACAATTGACATATTTTAGTAGTCACAAAAATGGATTGCCATAAATTAATAACAAAATGTATCAAAGCGTTTTAATATTGGCATATTTTATACAATAAATCATTTCATTAAACGCATATTTTATACAATTAAATTTCAATAAGTTTAAATTTTGCAATGCTTTTGAGTTGATAAAGATTTATGTCTGCTTTTGTCATTTACTAATCTCAAAAGACTTCCTCTTTCTAAAATAACTTACAAGCTTTTTAAACTCAACGTATCTTTTCCTACTCATCTCAACTAAATGTCATTTTGATGGCTGTTACAAGGATATTTCAAAGCCCATACTCGGAACTTGTTATGTAAAAAAGTGAAGTAAGTTCGCATTTATAAAACATTTTGCACACATTAAAAATTAATTAGTAAAAGTTGTGTGCCATAGTTTTTATGCTAAACGACAGCGCAGTCAAGCGATAAGCCGCATAGAAACACACACACACAACACACACATACTCCCAAATACTTACATTGGAGTAGGATATGAGTTGCAAGGATATGAGTTGCATGCTACAAATGGGGCACCCACATATGCTCGCGAATAGCGACCTGCTAAACTCGCCACCTAATGGAAACAAGTGAGCAACTAGGCGTAAAGGCAACGACAACAACAACAAGAATAACAACAACAACAACATCAGTGAGAGAGGCGGCTGAAAAAACTTTCTAATCAACTCTTGGAGTTAGCAGCACATGCAACAACAATAACAACAACAACAACAAGTCGTTACGGGGCAAATTCCACGCGGTGCCAGCAACATCTAAGCAAATACTAAAAGGCAGCCGCAATAACGGAAATTTTGAAACAATAAGGCATGACTGACAACTAGATACTCTACAAAAGAGGAGTAGCAGTAGAATTAGAGAAATTGATAAGGGAGCAAGAAAAGCGGTGGCAGAAGAAGTTGAAAAAGTATTAGAAAGAGAGAGAGCGAGAAAATTTGAAAGTGTGTTGAAATAGAACAACAAGTGAAAAGAGAAGTAAAAGTAAAATAGAATTAAAAGTAGAAATGGGAAAGAAAGAAGACATATAAGAAGAAGGAGAAAATATAAGTAGAAAAATTAGTTAAAATAAAATTGGTTAGAGTAGCAGTTGAAATACTAAAAGAATATACTTTAAATAATGCTGCTAATATAATTAAACTAATTATGGTAAAAATAAAAATAATAGAAAAAGAAGTAGAAGGTGGAAAAAAACTTGATAGTTTTTTACAGAGAAAATACAGAAATTAAATAGTAAAAGTATAGTAAAAGAATTAGCAATACTAACATAAATATTTCCAGAACAGTTTCTGCTACTAATAAATTTGTTGTTCTATGGACTGATATTGTTATTAAAAAAATTTATCGAATAAGCTAAAAACTTTTTTCATATGAATTACGTACAATGTTTTCTCGTTTTTTATTTTAATATCAATTTTAATTAAGCATCAAAGAGTGTGTTACACTTTTTGTTGGTAATTAATTGCAAAGTCGATTTAACTACCAATACAGTCAAACTCGTTGCATAGTACCGAAAGTTTCTCTGTGGAAAATACAAAGTGAAAATTATGCCAAACTAACAACGTTCGTTTTTGGCCAGATTCTGTTACAAGGCTTGGCCAAAGCCAAGTTGTTGTTGTTGTGCAAGCGATAATTATGGAGCAGATTTGGGAGCAACACAAACAGGAGTAGGATGAGAAGGGGAGTAAAAAGAGAAGGAATAGGAGATGCAGTTTAGTCCTCGTTGTTTTGGAGTTGTCTAAACAAAAATTATGTTTTGTGGCTTCTGTAAACATGCAACGCACAAAGTGCAACAACAACAACAACAATCAGAACAACAAAAACAACAAGAACAACAACAAAGCGCGTCTAACCCTAATTGGTGTCAGCATTCAGTGCGTGGTTGTGCCTGTGTGTGTGTGAGTGTGTGTGTTGGTTGGTTGGTTAAGTGCATATGTTTCATGTGTGTGCAAATTGCAACTAAAGACGAGTTTAAAAAAAGGCAGCACAAACACAACGTACAACGAACGACAACGAAAACAACTTAAAAATCCAGAACAACACTAAAAACACTCACACGTATAGCTTGAGGGCTTCAACAACAACAACAACAACAACAACAACATTGCAGCGAGTGAAATACTCACCAATGTGCACACACACACACCCAAACACACACACACTCTCATACAGCGCCCAAATGTTGGCATATAAACAAAACCGCTGCTGCCTCTGCCTCAGTCGACGTCGCTGTGGCTGCTCTCTGGTCTGACTGGGTCCTGGTCCTGGCCTGGTCTTTTTCTTTGCTCGATCTGGTCGGTTGCTGTGAAAGAACCAAGCCCTCGAGCTGTTTCTCTGTGTGTGCAACATTCTCTCTCTCTCTCTCTCTCTTTTCCAACTTGTGGCAACCACAAGCAGAGAGGCCTGCAGCATGCGAGGGGGAGGGACTGGTTGGGAAGGTAGTTTGCATTGCGATTTGTAAGTTGCCACTGCATATCCTGCATGCTGGCAATAGTTGGCTGAACGACAAGCCTTTGTGTGAATACGGCAGCTTGATCCACTTTTTACCCCGAGCTCTTGGAAAACTCCATTACGCCCCACAACTGAAACCAAGCGACACAGTCAACACCCATCAACAACAACAGCTCACTGTGGTCCACTGAGTACTCCAAGACAGCCGAGTGACAGACAAGTGAGATGCTGAGTGAAATGTAATGAAAAACGAGTGAAATTTTACGGAATTTAAGCTAAAAATATGACCTCAGAAAGTAGATCTAATCTGAACAGATCAACTGAGAATGTGCAAATGTGAAATGACTTTCAGAGAGCTGTGAATGAAGTGTTAATATTAATAGGATAATAAAGATTTGATTAAAGTAGCAGTAATATTAAATGACAACTGCAAATAAATAAGTACTTTTATAGAATAGAGTGAAACATTTAGATAAAAGCATTCTTATGAATTATTCCTTTAAATATAATTCATAAAAAATATCAAGTGAACTCCATTATGCCCAAAGTATTTTGGTTTTATCTACTCTTATTCATTTAGTTTATACATCAGTCCAACTCAATTTACTCCTTTTTCAAATTGATTTAGCCTCAATCTAATCTTATTCAATCTTCACTTGCCTTTGACAAAGATTTCATGTGTCAATATGTCAATTTACATTTCGATTGGCAGACAATTAAAAAGTCTGTTCCACTTTCGGAAATTAATGTTTTAGAAGCACTGTGCAAACTGGCCTGCCTCCTGGCACGCTCTTGACGTGTGACAAACGATGGTTCACTCAAAGCACATACAAAATAGTCCTGAGTCCTGCCATTGAGCCTAGTCCACAGCTGGTGTTCCATTTGCTCCTTTGGCTTCCACTTCTGCTGCAGTTACTACTTTTGCCATTGCCACAGCAACACTGTGTGTGGCACATTCTGTGTGTTTGTGTGCTTGTGTGTATGCATGTGCTAGTTGCAGGCCTTCTGCATAGTTTGCGTGTCAGTTGCGCAACTATTTGTCGAGCATCAGCATCGTCAGCTAAAAAAGGACACCTGTGATGCCTTTCTTCCTAGCTCTTCCTACGTTGACCTGCTGTACCCTCAAGCTTTGGCCGTGTCATTTCAATCAGTATGTAGCCCTCATCGACTGCCTTGCCTACCTCTACGCACCTGCCACGCCTCCTCCTCAACTCCCTTTGGACTACACACAAACTCCACAGACTCTTTGGCATGTACCTGGGCTAGGAAATTACATTTTTTGTGCTCGACTTTTGTCGAGTTTCTTTCACTTTTGGCTTCCGCCAGATTGCAAAGTGATTTTAATAATGACATTTGCATTACCAGTTTATTCTTTTTACCAGTTTTTCTGCAGCTGCTGGGTCTGTTGTTGTTTCGAAATTCCAATTAAATTTATACGCATACATGGACTGAACACGTATACGCCATGGATAGCAGCATCCCTTCATGCTGTGAGCTGTCCATCAGGCAGACATGTCTGCACTTAATTAATGCATATTATTGACAATAGCATAGCCTGTTCGAATATGTTTGTCTATTCACGCATGCCTGCAGTCACACACACACACACACACACACATTACGTATACGCTTTGTTGTCTGTGTATTCAGTTGAATTTATGGTTAGACCGAAAACTAAAGCTGAAGCATCGTATTTTGAGCCACATTCTGACAGCAAATTATATGAAAACAATTATCATTGTGTAGCTATCGGTTAGCCAACAATTGTTCTACCCGCCCACAATTGCAGCTGAAATGGGCGTGGCAGCCAACGTAAGGTGAACGAAGAGCAAATGTGTCGCGTGCTCAACGAGCGTTAAACTATTTAGTGGCTGTACAAATATGATTTCAATTAGTTGCCCAAATTTGTGACGCACAACCACAACAACTTAATTAGCGAGTTTTCGGCTGGGGGAATGCATAAAAGTGCTTTAACTACTCAAAATTTATTAAAGCAACTGTCGAGTTATGTTGAAAGCAAACTATAAAGAAGCAAAGGCAAAAAGTGGCTCTAGATTCAACAAGTAGAGACTCTTTGTTTCCGCTCTAGATTGTGTCCGGTAACAGTTACTTCCTGAAACCATTTTAAGTACTTTAAGTTGATATAGTGGATTTTAATGTAAGCAAAAGGAGAAAGATAAGTGCTAACCATTTCGCTATCGAAATCAACTTCTCAGAGTAACTTTTGGTCATTGCAAACTTTAACAAACCACAAGAAAACATTTCCTTGCAGATCTAAGAATAAAAAGTAGTAGATTGCATCAAAAGATATGAATGTAGTAAAATATAAACAAGAACTTTTAGTAAAGCAAACGAGGAATGCAATAAAGTTATCAACCAGCTTAAAGTACAAGTAAGTTGTTGGTTAAGTACAAACTTAATTAATTCTTAATAAGTAAATAACTCTCTTGCAGATACATAAAGAAAAAAACAATGAAAGCATTGAAGCAAGAATAATAGTTAAAAATATAGAATAAATACTCGAAAAGACTGTAAAACAAACGTGAAAAATATTCTGGTTTAGATGTTTACTATTTAAAGTAACATTTTGGAACCATTTTAAATTAAAGGTCTCTTGAAGGTCTAAAAGCAAAGTGTTGAATAACTTTTTTTATCACCCCATTTTTTTATTAACCTATTTTTTTATCAACCTATTTTACCTATTAACGAGTGATAAATATATTTGAAAATTGTACATACAAGTAGCTTTAAAATGTTTTTATTGGAGTTGATCCACAAGGATTTGATTACTGCTTCTTAATTTATGCACACATTAGCTTTGTAAAATACCAACTAGCTAAGCTCCTAAGTAATCTATACCTACACATTAAGTATACGTATTAAGCATATTCATTTTCCCGCAGCATCATCATCATTAAGATTAGATGAAGGCAGAGACTCAACAACTGCCTTTTTTTGCAAATTGCATTTGTGTAAGTTGCAGCTGTAGCTAGTTTTTATCATTAGCTGCAGCTTTCATTATTGTTAGTTTGCTTTACACTCACTTACACACTCACACAAATATATAGACATTTATCTTTCGCCTTTCTGCGCCATGAAGTATGCAACATAAAAACCGATAAATATGCGCTTTTTATTTGCCCAGGCTAAGCACGCAGAGCCTCTTGCAGTGCATAATATCCTTTAACCACGCCCCCACTCTCCAATCCTCCTCTGTTTGCCTAACTGTGAAAACGTGGGCGTGGCACGTATTTACCCCCATTACTCCTTTAACCCTTTCTAAGCCCCATGCAATGGCAAAGTCATGTTTCGTTGTTAAGGTGAATTTTGCCGTTGTCGTTGCCTCCATTGCAGCCGCCTTTGCTGTTGTCTCTGATTATGATTTGTCTGGCTTACACACAGCATACAAACACAGCATTCACACACACATACACACACACACACAGTGGCACAACAGCTTAGGCAGCATCTTATGACGCTGCTTCTTCAGGTTAGTGTTCCCTCAGCTGCCTTTATGGCAAATGTGACAATAAAAACAAGATTTAACTTTAGCATGGCACACGACAAACAGCTCGGGAACATACACACAACATACACACTCAACACACACACACACACACTCACAGAAGACATTGCACATTATTGTCATAACATGGCTTACAAACACGCAAATAACAAGTAGCAACAACAACAAAAACAACAAAGGATATACATACAAACAAATTCAGCAGGAATGCAAAGTAAGACTCGATTCTGATAGATCTAAAGATATCCTTGATGTTTAGGAAAACGGATATTTTATATAGGATAATAAGTAAGGATACCCTGGATGTCTAAGAAGAATACAAAGCTATAAATGACTTGGTTGAGCCTTTGGGTTTCCAATAAGTTTAAAATAAGATAAATAATGTCGATACGGCGACTATGAAATATCCTCGAAAATTAGTATTTCGCTTAGCATACAAAGAAAAACCCTTACTAAATTCAAGTTTGAAGTTATTGATCTTAGCTTAAATATCTAAAATATTTACAGCGTATATAATTGTTAGATGAAGACTATATGCGGAAGTAATGGGAATAACTGAGCAGCAAACGAGGCAATAAGTCTAATTGTTAACCCAGAATACCCCACATTAATTTCAACATAGTATACATTAAACATGTAATAAAGACTTAGGAACTTATAACTTTTCTTGAGTACAGGACTGTATTGTTAATGAATGAATTCACTGTTAATAAATTGTGTTTTTAATGGATTTATTAGTACTAAAATACAAAAGTTTTGTTTGAAAAATATTTAATGACAATTTGTCATGTCATTATGTTGCTCATAAAATTAGATCTTAGTTTTTGAGTCTTATGTTGTGTTTTTTTTCTTTGAATAAACTTCCTTATATTCTAGGCTCATTAATGAGTCAGTGTTTTAGCTCGTAAATATGGCTTTGGTTGAGGGGTTGACAACATTGACTAAACATTAAATTGCGTGAGTTTAGTTCCTATAAATATTTAAATATACTCAACGGAGTTTTAAAAAGAGGCTAGCAGCTTTATAGAAACTTGATTAACTGTTGCTTTATTCGTTGAAATTACAACCTTTGCTCAAGCAGAGCTCACGAAGGAGTTGTGTTACATAAAAGCCCCCTAGCACAGCATACACCACCTCTGATTTAAATACAGGCTAAAGCAGGCATAATAATAACCCCGACAGCAAAGGCATTTTGCATTTCGCATGCCATGTCTGTCTCTGCATCCTGTGCATTCACTGTACAGTGCAGACTGCTTGGGTTGCCCAGGTGATTGCCGAGTTGACAGACGATAGTCAGACAAAGACTCATGACAATTGCCAACTGCATCTGTGGCAGGGTCTCATTTGTATCTGTGCGTGCGTCTCTATAAGCTGCAGTTGCAGTCAAACACTTGGTAATGTAATTCCAGTTGCAGCTGCCCCTTCAGGTTGCAGCAAGAATTTCGTTTGTTTTCGTATAAAGTGGCGTTTTATTATTATTAAACAAAAGCCACAGCAATGTTTTTCCCCCATCATCTCTTTTGCTTTCACTCTCTCTCCCTCTCTCTCTCTCTTTCTGCTTGATGCTGCTTGACATTGTTTACCTGTTTTGTTAAAAGTTCAGTTGTCAGTCATGCCGTCACTTTGTCACTCGCCCAGTTTCTTGCCAGCTTTTCAGTCTGCTGGCCTGACAACCGTTAGCAGGATTCTGTCTCTTTCTCACTGTGTATCGCCCTCTCTCTCTCTCGGTTACTGCAAATTGTAAGTGGGCTTATTTTCGAGCTGCAGCTCGGATTTAATTTGCTTTGTTTGTTTTCTTTATTGCTACCTGTGCCACATAGTGCATTCCTCCCTTTCATATGTATGTGATCCAAACTGATAATGTAATTGTGTCCAGTTACTGTTACTGTTTTTGGATACTTACTTACGAGCACTCTGCGTAATTGGCCTGGACATGGTGCATGCGTAAAATCCTTTGTTTTCCTAATGCAACAAGGCATCTCTCAAAGTACTTGGCAAACTTGCAACTCCTTCTGTCAGTTTAGCCTACTTTGCAACAGCTCTAAACAATTTTGATAAGTTATGTTTCTGAGAGATTTCTCTAAAAGCTAACAATTGAAAATAGAGAATAGCAAATATAACATGGCTTTTGTTTTCAGTTCAATTTATGAAATAGCTGGGAGATTATTGAATTAATTCAATTTAGTTTTTGTTGTTGTAAATATTTATCAGATACTTGAGTTAAATTCCTGCTAATTGAGTTTAATATAATATGGGTTTTTATCATAATGCTACAAGTACAAAAAGAATTCTCTGGAAAATATAACTTATAAGAATATTTTTCCATTAATACAATCTGGAAAGTATAACTTATAAGAATATTTTTCCATTAAAAACAAGATGGTTTTTAAATAAATGAATACCAAAATTGCTTCTCAAATTAAACCTTTGCATTTATTTTTTTTTTTTTGCGTTAGGAAATCCATAATTTCGAATAAGTTTTTTATTCTACTTTTCATACTACATTGAAATTGATTTGCACACGGAATTTTTGTTTGTTAAATTTCCGTTGATTACATTCAGATAAATTTCAATTAAACATTTCACTGACGAATCATAGTTGTCTACAGAATTACAGATATTTCGTCATATTAATCTCACATAATAATCCTTAATTGATCATGGCAACTTTGTGTAAAATTAAGTACTTCTCAATTGACTGCAAATAACTCTGGCTAAAGGTTAATACACAGACTAATCTTCACTTTAATTATCCACTCACAGTGCGGGTCGCGCATTTAAAGCCAGATTCATATTCAATCACAGTGAATTCAATAACGATAAAGAGATGGAGAGAAAAAATGAAAACAATTTTTTAATAAAATCTGAGCATAATATTCGCCTTTTATCCGCATATTAAATAGTTTCCAATTGAATGGCGCTCTGATTTCGTTGCATTTTCATATTATTTTTATGCATGCACCCACACACACACACACTGTACACACTTCAAATAAAATTTCAGCTGACTGCAACTCGAAACGGCAAACGATGCCATGTTCGACATATAAATCCTGCCATATAATTGAATTTCACACGTTACACTACAGTAAAAATAATACAAAGAAAATATCAGGAGTGGGATGAGGAGGGTGAGGAGGGGGAGAAAATTGCCAAAAATACGAGACGAAAGTTTAAATAAAATTTATTTCAACAAAAATACAAGAGCACACACATATAGACACGTGTGGCGCCTGCAAACGTGAAAATTATAACCAAAAAATACTAGAGCCAGATCGCAGTTAAACTATGGAGGAGTGGCCCAAACAGTTGCTTTTGGCCAGGCCAATAGCAGCTTAGTGCCACTCATACCTACACACCCACACACTCACCCACATACGGACATGTGTGTAGATATTTACACCTGTAGAAATGTCGATGGCAATCGCCAGGGCCAAAAGAAGAAAAATTGGCAGCTAAGAAAACAGAAAAGTGGCGCTGAGCCGCCAGCGATAAGAGCAATGCAATGTTCACCAAGAGAGAGAGAAAAAGTGGGGGGAAATAGAGAAATGAAGAAGGGAAATATACAGTCTGTCTGAGAGTTTGCTCGGCTGGTTTTTCCATTTTCCATTTTCCTTTCAATTTTTTTTCTCTTCTTTTTATTAAGTATGCTGTCAGGTTGCAGCTGAAAGGCAGCTGGCAGCTCCAAAAACTATGCAACAGAAGTTCTCAAATGCAACTAAATTTTCAGGTGGCGTAACTTTTGCGGTTTGAACTCTTGCGTGTCCTGGCCGGGCTAGAAGCGTAACCTAACCAACAACCTCCAAGCACAAAACCACAAGTCAATTGAAGCCGAAGCCGTGCTAAATTTCTTCTTTTTTGTATGTGGCTTTTTTACTCTATAATTTTCACTGCTGGTGCATTTAACGCACAAGTTAACTCTCGAGAGCTAAAGGCATTCAGGAAGGAAATGCCATGTCGCCGCTAAAACTGGGTTAGCTTACATAACGGCAACATTAACGACAACGTTTTCCTTCCGCCATGCAACGTCAGCGCCAGAAGCAGCCTCTTTTTCCCACTCCTGGCACAATTTCCTTCATGCTTCGTCGCTTATTGGACATAATTACTGAAAATAACAATTTACGCCCCTCAATGGCGGGTGAAATGTGAAAATTGAGTGTAGGGGAAATTGTGAGCCACAGGGAAAATAGGAAAGCAGGGTTGCTGTGAAAAGCTCCTCTATGGCCACTTATGCGTAGCCACAGCGACAACACAGATAAGTGCAACAATGCAGCACGAACAGCAAGAGAGAGAGAGAAGGAGAGAGAGGAAAGTGTCGAGTCTGAGATTCGAGCAACCAGGACGACATATCAATTCCGTGTGAACGGACAGGAATTTCTTGTTGATGTGAGTTGTAGTTATTGTAGTAGTTGCTGTTGTTGTCTTTATTGTTATTGCTGCTGTTGTTGTCGTTGTTGAGGTGGTCATGGTCAGTGGAAAATGGCGCTGCGTTTATCGTTTACACTTCGACGAGGCTGTTGGACACTTTCTAAGTGTGTGTGTTTGTCTGAGTGTGTGTTGTGTCCCTGTGGTTATAAGATGTTGCCTTTGGGTCTTCACTTTGTGTTAAGTTGTTCCTGAAATGCAGCCAAGCGAACATTTCCTAAGGAGGAACATTAATCAATCTCTAATGTTGAATACTTTGCATGAAATGTTAAGAGGTTATGATTAAAATAGAAGCTCACAGAATTGAATATGCAAAATATATCAATTATTTGTATCTAAATATTTCAAAACAATATATATGATAACGACACTTTAAGTTTCAAGACTGCTGATCTAGGTTTTTGAGGCAGGCGAAGTCTGAAAATAAACTTGTCAGCTTTGTTTTAAATTTATTGAATAACATCAAAATAAAAAACAAGTAGAAATTGCATTGTGCGAACTAAAATGCTTGAATAATAGAAAAAGGGTGCAATTATGCATAAGAGGAGATACATATATTGAAGTAGATATGTATGTATATTAAAGAATCTAGGTTTTTCTGTTGATATAAAAACTTATAAATACTAGCTAGATATCTGCGAGATCAGACTTCTCAACCAAATGTACCTCATTAATGAAAGTCTACCGTATTAATATACATATATTTAATATAATTAAAATTTTCATAAATAAACAATTAATGTTTACTTTAAACTACAAAGTCAAAGTATATTTTTTTTGCAATTTTACATATTTTTCCACTTACTTTTTAAGACTTTTGTTTAATTATATTTTAAATACTTTGAGATAAATAGAAATAATGCAAGAAGAAACTTCTAAATAATTGTGCTTAATTTAATTTAATACTTAAGCAAATAGTCGTATTCTTTTCTAAGAATTTTGCTCTTAATTAATAGGTATTTGAATGATTACTTCGAATAAATGAAAGATGGCAGATTAAAATCTATCTTTAATTGTGTTTAACAAAATCTTTCTTTAGTCTACAATATTTTCACTTTATTGCATTTTCTTAGATTTTACTTCATTTTTTAACCTTTGTCGTTGTCTTGATTTAATTTGCCGTATAAATTTTCACAATGTTGCCCTTCGTTTTAGCCATAAACCTAGTGTTGCGGATACTTAATCTTAGTCGGCGAACTAACCACATTATCAGTTGTGCCTTTTATCCAAACGATTCTGGTGCACATAAAAAACTCGTTAATAATATGACGTATACGCTGCGTGGGCTGGCTTGTAAGTTGCAGCTAAAACCCATCGAGCTTACTGTTGGACAGCTGGCCAGTGCCAATCGCCAGACCAGCTGTCAAAGGCGACCTAGTACTCAACCAACTGATACTCCTACTGGTCCTGTTGGTCCTTCTCTTTCTACTATTTCTTCGTCTCGTTTGGCAGCTGCCAGAGCTGCTACATTAACATTATTATGCGTCTGTCTATCACATTTCAAAATGGAATGCAGGCTACGTGGCGCGCCACTTTGGCTTAGTTACTTAGTTTGCCGCCTGGACGAGCAGCGAATTTTTCTCCAAGCTCAGTGAGGCAGCTAGTCCTGGAAAAATCTCTGTTCCCGTTCCCTTCTAGAGTCTGTTGACTTTACCTGTGTCATGATGGCATCTCCAACATCTCTTCAACTGCAATTGCCGCACATTTGCTTTGGCTACAAACGTTTTGCTCTCCAACTCTATCTCCATCTCTCTTTCAGTTTCATTCCCTTTCTTTTCTTTTCGTTGCCATAGCATACTTATGGGCTGCTTGTTTCTTATGCTTGACCAGTTGCAGTTTCCCCCTTTTCCTGCCTCTTTTGCTCAACTGTCCGGCACATGCCGATTGCTCCACTTTGACATGTTCGGGTTGCTATCAAGGCAGCCCTTTCCTTTCCCTCTCCTTGCCCCTCCGCCCACCCTGTTGACTGCTACAAAAATAACTTTGCTTATAAATTGTGGCATGTGTTTGTGAGTTGTTGCAGTTGCCTCATTGCTATCTCAGCTACTACTTTGCATTCTCTGGCTCTGTGCACTAACGAGCATGCGAAATGACAAGGCTTGAGGGCGTGGCAAGGCGTAGGTGGAGGGCACAGGGCGTTCCACTTCTGTTGCAATATTAAAGCAAAGGAAAGCGGAACACACACAAAAACTTTAAATGCAAATTGTTCGGCGTGACGAGAGAAGACACAAGATATAGACAAAGACTTGTAAAACTTCTCCTCTTGTGTCTCTCAATTCTCTCTCAGCTTGAGGCGAAATCAATAGACGATTTTTCTATGTCAAAGTGAAACGTTTGGCAAGCTGCCTGCCACCAGCTGGTTGCCGCCTCCAGCTGCCACATGCAACACTCTACGAGGGAATTAAAAATGCATACGATGTGATTGGCAAAAATAGCTTCAGATAACTTTTCTTTTGAGACTTGCCACTGAATGTTGGATGTTGCATGTTGGATGTTGGATGCTGTGGCATGCCCCACTTTAACTAATTTGTGGCACATTTTCATTTTATTTTCAGGCCTGACGATTCATTTGCATAATTACAAATAATATTACAAATTGAGTGGCATTTTTTTGGTTCATTGTTCGAACTTCCAAGTGGTCAACACACACACTCACACACATTTGCATATTAAATCACACGAACACACATACAATAACTGCGTTCATTTATCGAAAAGCAACAATTTTATTTCATTTTTATGCAAATGTGAATTTTCAACAATTGAAAAGTCAACCAGACCGAATGGAAGAGCGGAAGGAAGGGAAAGGAGTTGACAAGGGGGAGGTAATAACAAAAGTCATGAACCATATCATATATCACACGTGAAGTACAGGAAAAATGTGTGGAAGTAAAGTGACTTTTAAATACTCTGGTATTCGAATTATTATTAGTGTTATCATTAGCATCACCAATAGCATTTGCATTTAGCATGGATAAAGCATTAGCTACAGCTAAGGTATTTATAATATCATTAGTGTTGACATTACCAATTGCAGGATCATTAGCATTAGCATTAGCATTAGCATTAGCATTAGCATTAGCATTAGTATTAGAATTTGCATAACGATTTTCATTATCGTTCAGTACAAGCATTGTGATTGTCATTTAAGTTAGAGCATAGGCATTGCTATTCGCATTACGATTATCATTATCATTTAGTATAGCCATTAGCGGTAGCATTATAATTTTTATTATTATTAAGTACATATCAGCATTAGCATTGCATTGAAATAAGCCAAAGCTTTAGCATTGACATTCTCTTCATTATTATTAATATATTATTCTTGCTTAGTATTTAATGCATCCACTCAAACTTGTTTCATCCTCTTTAAATTGCAGTGTATTATTATCTCAATGAAAACGGAAATTTGTCAACGAAATTTATGATATCCTCGTAATGTTTTGTCTTGTGTAAATGCTACTTTATGTGTATTCAATCTATTTCCCTTTCTTATGGCATTCTTATGACATATATATTTTTAACAAGCGATAGATAGATGAATCACCTGCTCTTATTTCACAGCTTAATAATGGTGTACAGCTTTCATGTGACATGGCAAGAATATCGCATATTTCATATGATATGCATTACACATACCCTTATCATACTTTTTATTATAACTAACCCCACTCTGAACTTTCTCAGCTGCATTTAACATGGTCCTCCATGTCGCATATGCTGTCAACACGTGAATGGGGGACAGGATGTTTTTTTTTGGTAACATTTTCAATATTTGCACGGGCAAATAAACAGCAAATGTAAATGCAAAACTGCAATGGCAACAAAAACGAATACGGCATTCGCAAAAAGGAAATTTATGCATATTTAATAACAACATACAATATTTTGTGCGGCCGGGATGGCAGGCCAGACAGTTCCGACAATACCGACAGCGCACAGGACCAGAAAGGAGCAAGGAGCAAGAATGTACAAGGCATTTCTCACGCATAAATGCTTCGTAATATATGAGAAGCATATAGAGGGGAATGGAGGAGAGTAGAGGCAGCGAGGGGAGGCAAACAACATTTTTGCCAGCAAATAGTTTCGTCCGAGCATAGGAAAATATGCTGCAAAATTGTCTGGCTGAAAAGTGGGCGTAAGAGTGGGCGTGGTAGACTGGTCCATTGTCCAGCATGCAGTGCTCTCACTCAGCTGGGCACTAATCAAACTTTTCAGACCGTGTACTTAATAAGAAGTGGGGTCAATAAGGTTTGTCGAAATGTAGCAATTAGACAATAATCAATTAATAACATAGAGTGAAATAAAAATAACTAAAATATACATAATTATAATAAAGATTACAATAAAATGTGGAAAGTTAACAATAAAAATGTGGAAAGATTAGATTTAATAAAATAAATATTATTGTGACTGTCGCATTTGTCTATAAGTATCTCTGTGTACACATATTAATAAATACAAATACTTCCTCATCTGTAAGCAATCGTATATAATACAAAATAAATTTATTTAAAATTTATAATCAAATTGTTTATTAAAATGTTTAAATTATTTTAGTCCCTATACCTATACAGAGATCGTGACAATTTACAATTGCGATGCGACACTTTGTTTAGTTTTATTTAAAATCAAATTTTGAATAAAAACTAAATAAATAATACATATTTTTAATTTCAAAATTAAAGTTCGAAATCACAGTTATTTTTAATTTTTAAATAAAAGTTACCAAATATTTTTTGATTTTAAATTAAAAATAACAAAATATAGCTTTTTTTTTTTACTTAACTGAACAATAATTTGGTTTTTATAGATTGAGAACAGGGTCTCTTGCAGTCTAGTTCACTCGCCTGTAGCACTTCTCACTAGTTAATATGCCGAGCGTGTGCAACGTGTGGCGACTTTTGTTTTGATAACACAGCATGTGATGTGGGGGAGACTATATATAGAGGGTCTAAAGATATAGTTACTTATACTTATATCTATACTTGAATGTATTATGTATAACAAGCTCTCGCAGTTATTAGATAGCGTGTGGGCATATCATATTTAGCTCATGTGCTTGCCTCAGCTGCGTTTTATGTGTGGCATGCAAAGCACACAAGATGCAAGATGCCTCAGACTCAGACTCAGACACTCAGATTCAAATTCAGTTTCAATTTCAACTTTAGTTCCTGCTCTCAGCATAATGACAAACCAACTGCCTTAACCCGTAACATAGACCCGGATAACCTCTAAGCTGCAAGCTCAACTAAGTAAGCCATATATATTTATTCTCTTTATATATTACACTCCATATACTTTAGGTATATAAGCAAATATATATAAACGATTCTAGCTAAAATGCATCATCATGAAATGAAATCAAGTGCATTTATTTAACGAGAGAGCGTAAAAAAATAAAAGACAGCCTCTATCTCTGACTGTGTGTTTGCCTCTGTCTTTGCCCCTGCCCCATGTGGCATGCTGTGTGTGTGGGCGTGGAAGATGAATGATGCCAGTGGCATGGCCGTATGTTGCACAGAGTTTGCCTTCCATTTAGTTGCAAGTTTAAATACGCGGCAAGCAAAAAGTCAAAATGTTTGCGCTTTGTATTCACAGCAACATTTGAACTTGTGGCAAGACTTGCTTGCAACTGGAGTGTGGCAAAACTGCACGTTGATGCATGGACACTTTGAATAGAAAAACTATGGCATAGGCCTTGGCATTTTCACAGAGTGCCAAAGAAAAGTTGAAGAACAAAAAGGAAAAAAGTTTAGTCGAGCATTTAAAACTACAGGTGCAAGTTGTAATATGAATATCTTGTACAAAAAATACACGGAAGAGGTATGCACAAACCAGCTTAATTAGATGTGAATATAAAAGAAAATAGCATGTGTTTCTGCTCATATTTAGTCTTAAGCCCGGGGTATTCTCTCTATCTTTGTCGAGCTTTTCTATTTTGTTCATTTTGACAATTTTGACATACGCAATTCATCACATGCACCACATTTCCAGCGTCCAGCTCAAAAACACGATCTGACTTTTTGAATTTTTCATCTGTGCGTTCGTTTATATCTCTTGCTATCTTTTACTCACTCTTTTCTGCTATCTCCCTTTCTTTGCTCTGAAAATCTACTAACCAGACTCAGATGATTATTCGCCTTTTCATCGTACACACACATATCCAGAGCTAAAGAAACACAAGTCACATGAGCCAAAAACTGTAAACAAATTTTTTGCCATTAACAAAATTAAGGCAAACACATGAAAGAACTACAAAATTTCATAAGTATTCGACTATGAGATACCTGTACTTCAATTTAAAATTCTCTTTCTATATAAAAGTTAAATAGAATATTCTATTAGATTAAGCATGTTAATGTTAGCAAGCCAGTCCTTGACTTTTATTTTCTCTCAGTAAAGAAGTCGTAAAACTTGCAGTGTATGAAATTGTCTTTCTAGAAGATACGATATATAAATCATTTTTTAAGATTATAATAGAAATATAATTCAGAAAGTTTACTTATTTAATAATGTGAATTTAATAACTAAATCAGAAACTTAATAAAAGTTATAAAGACTAAAATTAGAAATATGTAGATGTCTTTTGTATGTCTAATAATAAGTTTCAAAATTTTAAAAGTTTTAATATTCTTTCAAAGCTTTCATCTCTAATGACTTTACCATCAGATACAGATGAGATAGTTGAATAATTAGAGCTTTGAAAGTATCTAGAGCTCTCAATTCTATGCCTCTAAGTATCAAAAATTTTAATTTTCTGACAAATCCAATCTCAGCTGTATATACCCCCTTTCTTACCCACAAATACGGGTATAGAATGGTTCACACTGGACGAGAGATCATGGCATGTGTATGTCTTCCAAAAGGCATCGGTCTGGTCAAAGAGAATTGCATTTTTGTGCCATATTATTTCATTTTTGACTGTTGGCAGCTTTATGGACATGTGTTGAATGTTGAATTCTCATAAAAATAACGAGACGACAACGGAAACAAATTCACATACATGCATACACACATATACCACATATATAGAGGGGTATAATCGTATTTTGTAGTTTAGAATTGTAGCAAGCACTTGGAGCATTTTCTGTTTACGTGCCACATTTAGCTAAACAAAAAAGTTTTCAACAATTTCAGACTGTAAATGCAACAAATTAATTAAAACTGCCACAAAATAAATTAAAATGAAATGCGAATAAAACTTTCTAATGCATTTCTATGTTTTTCAGTATTTGCTTTTGTTGCTTTGCCCATTGTTTTTAGCTATTTTTGCCGTCTGTTTAAGGCATGATAAATAATGCATGCTATACCTTATCTAATATTAAGATTGATTGGCATATAAAAGTTACCCACTTGTGTGCAATTCCCATTGCATTTCATACAAACTCAATAGTCGGAAAAATGTACAAAATAATTGAATTGAAAATAACATAACTTAATATGATAATAAATAACGTTTGCTTAATTGCAGCCTACAAACAAATGAAAGTAATTTAAATAAACAGACGAAAATTTATTAGATGAAATTGTCAGAAATAATATTAAATTCATGGTTATTAAAGCTTGGCAACGACATAACTTTTTAAATTTTACCTAAGGTAAAGCTTTTGCCGACGGCTCTTTTATATTTTTAACCATTTGAACAACAATTCAAGTTCTTTGTGAAAAAATGTTGCAAAAAATAATAAAAATTGTGTTTTAAAAGTTGCCAGTCCAAAACGTTACCAAGCTTCAAACTCGCATAACTTCGACAAATTCGACAGATTTTCATGTGGAATGTCATTTTGTCATTATATACATATAAAAATTGTTCTTGTACCCCTATAAATTTTCTGAATAAAACAAACTTTAAGTTCTTACAATTTTGACTTGTAAAAACTTCAAAATAATAATAACTTTAAAAATAACCTTTTGTTATGACATTTTGTCGCTGGTTCAATCAATAAATCTCTCTCGGACTTAAAATCTCTTTAAAATTGTCGATCATTTGCTTGCCACGCCCACCCTTAACAGTTTGTCTCAGTTTACCCAGCTCGCCCGCAATTGAAATTGAATTCCTTTCATAAATACAAATCCTTTTTTGCTATCCAACTTCAGGGGCGTCGCAGCGCGGCCTATCGCATAAATATGCATATGTTCCACAAACATTTGCCAAGTTGCATGCAATCCCCACCTCATCCCCTGCATAAAACTTTAGCCGAAATTCATGCGAAAAGTGCTGACATTTTGGAAATAAATGCATCGTCAGTGAATACGACGATGAGAAGAAGGCGGAAAAAGCTTGAATTTCGCATGCATACAAATCGCGATGTGATGCGAAGTGATAAATATACAAATTCCCGCGTTGCTGCCACAGTTAGACATCATTTAATTGAGTCAACACGCAGTGGGAGAACAGATGCAGATTGTGCAGATACATTGAGGAGGAGGAGACATCAAATTAACGCTGCTCAGTCGGTATACGGCATCTCTCTACATCTCTGTCTGTTTGTCTATCTGTCTCGCTCTGACGTTGAGAACATTAAAAACTAATTTATGGATTTGCCAAAAGCCGAAACTTGCTATGATTTATGCACGTAAACCAAGTAACCGCCAACCACTTGAATCCCCCAACTCTCTCAACTCTCCCAATTTCAATTCGTTGCATACTTACAGCACTTGGGTATCCTGTGGCACTTGGGGCAAGGATGTGAGACGAGCGCGTATGCAGCGCACGGTACGCGTGAAGCAAGTGCAGCCACTGGGACATGGCACCCACTGTCCAGACGATAGATTGACAAAGCTGGCCAGGCACATGGCCAACAAGAGTGGACCATGCCACCGCATCCTAATGATTAATTGTCACAAAAATTCCAGCCGAACCGAACCGCACTCGCGAAAGCGTAACTTGAAACTGTTTGAAATTTAATACAGCAATTAAGAACTTAAAAAAAGTGCCTCAAGTTGCCACTAAAGATAATCAAGAACGGCAACTAACTAACGGAAGTGCCCAGTCCCAACTAGTTTTTAAGATAGTCCACTTAATTCTTGAGGTTTCTTGTTTTGGAATAATTGTTGGTCATGTGATGATGTTGAACACTTTATCACTACGCTTTCAATTTAGTGCGCAAGTGCGACGCACGCAGAAAATCACAGAAACTGTTTTTTTTTTCGAAATTGATAAGAATATTTTTATATATTTTGGAATTTTTTTATCATTTGAATGCTTTATTTGCCGCGTCACGTTCTCCGTTTGCCGCGATTCGCAACTGCACGCGCCAAATGCCAACGAGCATCTGAAACTTTGAATTGTAACCGATTCCCAAACCCGAACCGAACCCGAAAAGAACCGAAACGAACAGCAGCCGACATGCATATTGCCGACAACAACAACAACATTGACGTCGACGTCGACGGCGAAGCTGACGCCGCCGGATGCAGTTTGTGATAACATTTTCTTGAGGCGCATAGCTTAAGAGTCTTCTGATTTGGCTATGTCCTTTTAAGGGGTGTGCATTGGTGTGTGTGTGTGTGTGAGTGAGTGTGAGTTTGTGTATACCCTCTGTCAATAAGCTGATATGAAACTAAAAACGTTTAACTTGGCTTAGTCAAGGTTATCGACAGCAACGACATCAAAGCCACTGCCACTCGTTTTGTTTTAAATGTGTGCACAAGTAATAACAACATTAATATTAACATCAACTGGCATGACAAGCAAATACCCTGCAACACGCAAACTGCAAGTCATTACTTCAATTTGTTTTTGTAAGTCAACCACAGCCGTTTCAACTGGGCAATTACCACAGCCAAAGTGCTATAAATGTTGTGGTAGACTAACATACACCCTGTAATCAAAAACTGGGCCATTACCAAAGATGACATTTTATGGACTAGCTTATACCGTTTAAGGAGTACAAATACAATCTAAAAATACATAATACGTGCTTCAGGATATTGGAAGTTTATAAGTTCTCTGTAAACGTAGAGGGAGATCTCTCAATGTTAAAAGCTCTGTGTCTTTAAAAAAAGCCTTTCTCGCCCGAAGCCAAATCTGAAAAACACTGGTAAATATCAACTTTAATGACTGGAATGTTAAAAATCGCTAGAAACTGGATAGATGAATGAAAACGCATATGCTAACTTTTAAATGCATTAATAATGTTACATTAAATTACTATTATTATTACATACACAAGTATGTAAGGTAAACATACCCAATATCAATATTGACGTACAGAATATTCCCCAAAAAAGAAGCATACGCCGTGTTGCACTTTAGAGTTGCTGCTACTGCAACACATAAAATGTTCTGTGATGCTCATTTTTAATGCAACACATTGAGTAAAAAATAGAAAGAGAGAGAAGTTGCCAATGGGCGTGTGTGTGTGTGTGTGCACACTCCATTTGGGCCTGTCAAAGTTGTCGCTTTGGTGATAAGACGCGGAATCAAATTTAAAAGCTATCAATTTGATATTAGTTGGGGGAACAGCTGCGTTGTGGGAACGCTTGTGAGATTTAAGCGTGTGCCAGGATGCAGCACAAATCCAGGCTACTTGTTGTTGCATTCGATAGACGTTCCTTTTTTTATTTTTTATTTTTTGGCTATATTTGATCCCGAGTGCCCTGCAGCAGCTCATAATGTTTGAGTGTTCCGCTTCGAATCTTTTTTTCGTGTTTGCTCGCTGCCGTTAAAGTTTTGAAATCAATTTACAGATGATTTATTATGTTGCCGAAGCGAATTGCGCTGGGTGGAGGAGTGTGTGTGCAGGTGAAAGAGGCAAGTGGCAGCCGTTGCTGCATGCGACAACAGCGGACGTTGATGAATGCCGCTGTGTATTGTTTGGCTGTCAGTTTTTGATCCAAATTCATTCCGGGGCAGGTCGAATAGCAGGTGAAGTGGAAAATTTGCAAGTTATGCGACAGCTTTATGTGATTTTTTTTTGGCAGCTCTTGCAGCAGATAGCGAAGCGGTGATTTGACAGCGGAATTCTGCAAATTGACTACATAGACATCCTGAACCCGTCATGGGAATTTGCGCAGCTGATTGACCAGAGAAACCAGTCAAAATTTGCATCGGCAAGAGTAAATGCAAAATAATTGCATAGGTCACTTAAAAACAGTCAAATTTTATAAAAGTAAAATTCGTTGTGCTCTCAAAAGCGTGCTATACAAATGTATACTACTCGGAAGGTTATATACTTAGAACATTATAGCAATTTACAATTTGCAACAACATTTTCCGAAATAGCTATAAACAACATCTATAGTTTTGTTGTAATAAAGTCAAAACATAAAATTAGTTGATTTTCTGAATTTTACTGCCACATTAACTGTTTCAATTATAACGGTCTCTAATTTTGTACAACTCATATTACAAAAGTATAATAACGTTCAAATACTAACCGTTACTTAAGTCGCAGCAGTCATTCACAATAGTATTTCAAATCTCTATCGCGGTAATTTAAATTTTTAAGATGGCGGTTATGTCATTGGTCGTAGTAAAAACAGCTGATAACCGGCAATGGTATCGATATGAATGGCCGATTACAAAGTTGAACAATCGATAACAAAATAAAAATCATTTAAAAATGAACTATTTTAAGAAATACAAAATTAAACATAAAGTAAATTACGTATATAATTAATATATTAATTAATATTTAACAACAGCTGTAAACATATATAAATTATAGATTTTGCACAGTGTTGCAGCAATTTTGAGCATTTTTCAACACTGCGGTGAGAGGTGAAACACATTGACAAGTGAACGGCGGCAATCAAAATAGAAAGAAAACCCAAGTAAAAGGCCGATAAAAACAGACAATTTAATATTTATGTGTTCATTGCTATGTCCAAGCGCAACAATATAACCTACGTGAAGCCTCAGGAACCCAGTTTTTTGGCCAAACTCAAGGCGGAAATTGGCTATAAGGAAGGTCCGACTGTAGATACAAAGGTAAGCAATTGCGGCTGCTGCAGAGTCAAAACAAAGTGCCCCGCTCATGCTCAGCTTTGGTGGCAAATATGTTATTTACAGCGCCAGAAGCTCGAAGACCTCGACCAGGACCAGGAAGACTACGATTCCAGTGAGGAGAGGCCAGAGCGGGAGGACGAGAAGCCACAGATTGTTGTTCTATCGCGTGGGGATCTCACGGCTGACGAGGTGGCCCTCGAGCAGCAGCGCATAGCAAAAGGTATGTGCACACACACATAGATACGTGCAGTGTATATGTATGTATGTTTGAGTGTTTCTGTTTGCATTTGTATATGTGTGTGCGTGTCAGTGTGTGCGTAGGTAGGATGTAGTTATCGTCTGTGGCAGTTTGGCTTTCAGTTCAGTTGAGTCAGAATCGAGCGTCGGTCGCTTCCACGCTTCTTTCACGCTGCTGCTTTTTGCCCTATACACTACACTGTATGTATGTATGTGTTTTTACCCGCGTATGTGTGTGTGTTTTTGCAATTGAAATTTTGAAAATTTAAATGAAACATAAACAAAACGCAAATGAAATACGCTAAAGTGCAGTATAAACCAGACAAACAGAAAAACGCCGCGTTCCACAATTTGAATTTTTGCGGGCTCTTAACGTATTTTTTTCTACTGGTCTTTTCGATTTTTCTGTTTGTGTTGTTGTGTGCGAAAATATGTTGCATTTTCTTCGTTTTATAGTTGGACGAAAAATTCCATTTTCATGCTAACTTCAATTCTAACCTCGAAAATGTGTTCTATTTTTTTTTGTTTTTGGGAAGTTGTAAGTTCTTATGCCACGCCCGCAACGTAACGCCCATTGGCGTATCTATGACAGCCATTCCATAGTCTCTTTCCTTTGGCTTCGATTATTGCAATTAATGCCAGCGGAGCACCCTCATACACACACACACAGTTACAGCTGCTGGCACAAAGCATACACACTGACATTTTCATTGGGGCTCCGCTAAAGCGGAGCATGCGATGAAAATCATAGCCAAAGCGGAGCGCACGATAAAGCAGCCGGCCAGAGAAGTTAACAAATAACGGCGACCCACAGCCGCCGTCGCCGTCTCTGTCGTCGCAAACCAACAACAGCTGCCGCTCTGTTGTTGTTGTTGTAGTTGCTGCCGTCGTCATCCCCCCTCCACTGTCCCCGCTGCTGTTGTTGCTTCTGCTGCTGTCAGAAGGCCCGCGCAGAAAATCGGGTGAAAACGTGTGAAAGAATATGAACGAAGCAACAAAACGGGAGAGACAATGATGAACGAAACAGGCGAACAAAGAGAGCACGGCAAGTGGCTTGACGACGATAAATGTACGGTCAGAGAGGGGGCGACGACGGTAGCCACTGTCTTCTATCTGTCTGTCTTTCAGTCTTCGTGTCCGTTTTGGGTTGCGAATTCGAAGGTGGAGCACTGCAAGACGCTAACGCTGAATATTGGAGGGGATAGTATGATGAGGGAGGAGGGCAGTTGTTGGGGGTCGGGGTGCTGTGCTGTGTTGCAAACTAAGAAAACGCTCGCACAGACAAAATGAGTAAAATCTTTTCTATATCTCATTTAGGGGGCAGACAGGCTGAGGTTGCTGAATGGGCGTGCTTTTTGTTGTTTTTTCCCCCTCTCCCATTGTTGTTGTTATTGCATGTGTGGGCGGCCACTGCAAAGGAAACTGCATTTACAGTTGCACGTATGGCACAGTTATTTCTCATTTCTCTAAAAAATAAATCTAAATATTTATCAGTTTCCGAAGAATTAAAATGGTATAGTTTTGTTGTAGCTAGCCCCATTTTATCAATGTCTATATAAATGTTATCTTATAGATATCATTTAATTTTGACATTCATTTCTATACGTTTTACGTCAAAATAACTATTGAATAATTATTAAATACCTTTTAAGATATTGGAGAATCAACCCTTAGATAAACTCTAATTTTAAAAATAAAGAATATTACATATTATCAACAAGAAATGAAAACAAGAAACAAGGCTTGGTACAAATGTTTTAAGAGATGTCATCTTTATTCTCCAAATATTTATCTCTTTTCTAAAATGTATTTATTTAATTACCAACTTTTAAATTTCAGAGGAAGCTGAAAGGCCCGCGGATTTAAACCAGCCCATTGTTTTTAAACAGCGCGTAAAACAGCCTAAAATTGAGACGGAGGATAAAACTGATAAATCCAAATCAAAGAAGTCTTCAGATAAACGCAAAAAGTCCAAGGCCAGCAGCAGTAATAGCAAATTGTCATTTAACGAGGACGAGGAAGACGCCGAGGCCGTCGAGGATTAAAGCTCACAAACATTTATATAATTGTTATCATCGATTCCCCCTCTATTCGTTGAGGCCATATCCCACCAAGCAGCCCCTTTGTATGGTTGCCCTCAGTGAACGGTTAGGTGAGCTCTACAACATTTCACAGATACTTACATATAAGCAATTCATACAGATACATACATATGTATCTATAAAAACTAAACTGCGCATTTAAAATTTGCGTATAATATGCGTTAGATACAAATCTATGTATCTTGTATATAAATACGTACATACTTAGTATATTGATTATCGTAATTAATAGATTTTCGTTGGAAATTGTAATTCTTTAATTTCTTTGAAGTTATGTTTTAAATTTGACTGCTGTTCTTTTTTATTGGCTATATTTCAGTATCTTAAGTTCTTTTTTCATATTTAAGCTTAGATCTTGTTGTGCTTGCAAATATCTGATTCAAGGTTTAAAAAAGATAAACACTCATGCTTTTCTTTGATATTTAGTATGAATAGTAAATATATACACACAGTAAGTGAAGTGGTTTGACAAAATGAAGAAATTCACATATTTATGTAGTGTCCCTCGGATTTGTATATTGTTTACTATTTTATTATGGGTTTTGGAAGTAATAAAATTAAGTAATAATAAGTTCTACTAGGCTTAACTATTTTTAAAACTATATACAAAGATTTATTTTATTTTTATTTTGTCAGAGCACTCACTTGACTAACTGTATATAGAATATATATATAAATACATAATATATGTACATAAATTTGTGCTCAAATGTGTGAGCATTTTGTATATGTATTGTTAATTTTTAGAATTTTTATCAGTGAAGTATCTTTAAGTCTCATTGTAGCTGAAGTACTTGCTGAAAATCAAACATTCATAAATCTAATAATAGGCCACTGATAACACAATATTAAAGCTGGAGACATATAAAATTGTTGATATTTTTAGGAATTTTAAAACGATCGATTTCGTTTTGGGAAGTAACATGGATGTTTTTTGTTAAATTATTTTAAAATTATGATAGTTAATTAATTTGAGTCAATAAGATTAATATTTATTTACTTAGATCGATATCGATATTTGAGGATAATTTTGAATTGATTTAGTGAAGGCATTTCTATCTTGTAGGCCCAATTTTTTAATGGCGTCATATACCATGTAATTCAGTCTGTAATCGCTTCTTTATTTTTGATATATCAGTTACCAGTAGCCTGCTGAATAACAAGATACTTTTTCTTTTACAAATCAGTTAACTATATGATAACTTTTTATTAAATCAGCCAATCTTTTAAAGTTATCTAACTGAAAGATATTTTGGAGAAAAAATGAATGACTGTTATAGTAAAAAATTACTATCAGAAGAAAGAGGGGAAATCAAGCAAATAGGCATTTGGCTTATACTTATAATTCATAAATAGTTTGTAAAATTTAATTAACAAACATTGATTTTTCTCCAGCTGAATTGAAGATTAGGTATGTAAAGAAACTGAAATGTATAAACTGAATATTTAAACATCCTTTCATCTATCAATTAGCAAAAAGTAAAAATATCTGCAAGGTTCTTTTTCAAGTTGTATCCAAATTCGCTTGACAACCGACGGACAACGACACAAACAGAAAAGGTCACGTGTATGTATAACATAAAGTTTTTGTTATCGTTCCATATTATTTATACCGATAGTTTGTGGGTCTTAATGAATCCCGTAGCAGCAGCAGCAGCAACAACAATAGTAACAGTAGGCGAATACAAACTTCTACCAGTTGCCGATCAACGGGGGTGAGAAGCGGGTTACTTTCAAATTTGTACTTGCATATAGACCAAATCATACAAACACATACAGACATATAAAAATACATACATACGCACATACTGACAAACATACAAATTCACACACACACACATACTTGCTTGCAAACACTTACATACATACATATATGTATACTTATGTATGTATACATACTTATGTATGTATGTATGCATATGTATGTATATATTATATTGGCCCATACCATGCGAGTGCGACAGAGAGGGAAGCAGCGTAATCTGAAATAAGTTGAGAAAGAAGAAGAAGCATCAGCAGCGCCAGCAGAAGTATCGTGATGAGTATACAGTTTTAAAACTTACAGACGGGGCAATCGCCGCTTTGCCTATGCTTCCTATACTCAATTCATATATATATATACACATACTCAAACAAGTGTGTGAGTGTATTGTCAGTGTGGGGGAGCATTCAATATTGGCCTGGTTTAAAGTTTGTAACTTACCATAAGCCAGTAATAAGAATTTTCAAATAACTCTTGTCACCCGTTTTGCGCGCGCTGTTTTCAAATATTTGCGTGGCGCAGATACAAATGCCGAATATCATCATCGTCATAAAAAAATATCCATCAAATACGCCGGCAACAGCAACGAGAACGACAACGCAGGCAGCACAGCGACAGCAGAAGCAATGCCGTTTCAGTTTTGTTTTGTTCATTTCGTTCGTGGCGCGCGTACAATTGTCAAATTTGTTTTTCCCTCCCATCCATCCATTCACATGGGCACTCTCCCATACTAAGACAGCAATATGGCCCACCGACAATCACATACACGCACGCACACTCAGCCCAATGACAACGGTTCGCCTGCGCTTCACATTGCCATTCGCTATTTTTGAGCGTAACAACTCCTGCTCTCTGCTCTTGTCTCTCTTAGCCACATGCACGTTTGTAAAGTTGGCGCTCTGTATTCAAAATACTCAGTTGTTGTTGATCTTCAATCTCTAATATCTAATGACAATGATTTCAACACTCAAATAGTTGTTTAATTTGTTTGGTTTGCACCTGCAGCAGATGTAAAATGCAATAAATATTTATTACAATTTTATCGATTGTTCGATAACTTTGATGCACGCCACTTTTTTAGTCAGACCATGCAACCCTGCGCGCCCGGCTGTGGCCTGTGCAACTCTGTGTTTGTAGCGACGTTTTTTGCTTTTTTCCGCTTCCATTTCCAGTTTGCCTTGTTGTTGCCCCCGTCTATCGTCCGTTTGTCGCGCTTTGACATAGCGTTCTTTTTCTTTCGCTCTCTCTCTGTGTGTGCTCCAAAATCAAGAAAATTTGTTGTGCGTTCGGCAAAAGATCTTTTATTTTTTTGTTTATATGATTCGTGTTATCGTTTTTAAATTGCCAAAAACAATAATAACAACAACAACCTGCCACTGCCATTAAAGTGTGACGTAAAATGTAAATTGTAAGTTAATGCTCTGTTGTTTTTGTGGGTGTTTCGTTAATTCTGAGTTTGTTATTGTGGCGGCAATTGTGCAAAAAATGTTGGAATTTGAATTATATTGTTTGCAATTTGCCTTAAAAAAAATATCACATTGCTCACACAGTCATAAAGACACACACCAATACAAACAAACGCGTACACACCACTACGAAAGAGCACACAGATACAAGCGCAAAACACGCTCCTGTACCCACCCGTACTCCACTGCACGCCGCCGCCAGCTACAGCTACAGCAGCTAGCACCACAGCCAACCAACACCGCAGAGCCAAAGCCAACGTCGTCGTCGTCGTCATCGCCGTCGTCTCACCGGCCGTCTGTCTGTCTGTTTTGTCCGTCCCAGCGTCTGCGTGTCCGTTTGTATCTACATACATACGTACATACATATATAATTATATATGTGTTGTATTTGTGTATATATAGATTGTATGTGTGTGTGCTCGTTTTGTTGGTGCGCTTTGTATATATGTATGTAGGTGTGTGTGTGTTGTCTGTATGTATGTCAATCGTGCAGTTGCTGTGTGCTCGGTAACTGCTCGTCTGTATGTATGTAACAGTATATATATACATATATATAAATATGTATGTTTGTTTATGCAACACTTGTATATATATATATATAAAGATACATACATACATTGTACATATGTACATTCAACGTTACATGCCGCGCAGAATGACGTTTTTATGTAATTACATATGTACTTACCAACATATATATTTAAATTGGTATACATAGCTGCTTGCAATATTACTTACAAATAAATATATATATACAAGTACATATATCATAAATGTCTGTAAAAACATACATACATATTAAATTGTATTTTAGTTTTAATCCAATATGGCAGCCATTTTGTCTCAATTAACTCTTTTTTGGTTTTTTTGCTGCCCCTAGTTATGCGTGGGGTGTGAGGGGGATAAAGGGGGTGGGCAGTACTTAATTCACCTAGATTTTAATTTTCTTTGCTTTAGTTTTTGGCAATTGTTAAATTTTGTTATGCTCTCTCGTTGATTAATTTTTCTGCAACATTTGCGCTTTTTTCCAATTCTTCTTTGCTCCTCTCTTTCGTTGCTATTTACGCTTTAGTTTTCTTTTCTATGTGCCAAATATTTCCCGGTTAGTTTGTAGTTAAAGTTTATCGATTTGCGATTAATAAGAAGTTATTTATCGATCTCTATTGGCAGTAATCCTCATCAGAAAACAACTAAGGTACCAGCAGCGACATCTATCGACTAAGAGGAACATTCCAAAATCACAAGAACAAAACAACAACAAATGACTGAAGTCGATGTCGTCTTGCCGGAGGGCGTTGCCGAGCCCACAACGAAACTACTTGCCAAAGGAGCAGAAACTGCAACAGCAGCTGAGACGACGGCAACCAACGACGACGACACCAACAGCAACGAGGATAAACAACAGAATGAAGAGCAGATAAAATCCAATAAAGAACTGGAAAAGGATCAGCCGGATCAGACAAAGCCAGACAAGGAGCAGGAGCAAGAAGATGATGCAATTATAGCTGCCAAGTTGCCACTGGATAGCAACAGTAACAGCAACAACAGCAGTAGCAACAGCAACGATGATAGCAAGGCAAAGCCAACGGAGGAGTCCATGGATGCGGATGACACCGAGGAGGGCGATTCCCAAATCACTAGCTCTAGCTCCACAGGGAATGGCAGTAGTAAAGAGCCCAAACCGGATGATGAGGATGAGGCTGAAGAGGAAGAAGTAACCACCAATGGTGATCATGAGGATGTCGAAGATGATCAGGAAAAAATTGGTAGCACAGCTGAAAACAGTTGTGATGCTGAAGATCCTTTGGGTGCAGCAACGCAGCCCAGCACAGTCGAACAAGACGAAGAAGAAGAGGAGGAGATTTTGACGGATGAGAAGAAAAGTATTGAAGATCTGGATGAGGCAGAGGAAGAGGAGGATGGTAGCCAAGAAAGCGCCACAGCCAAAACTGTAACTGACTCTGAACCAGAAGCCGAAGAAGCCGTCGAAGCAATGCAAACAGAAGATGATGAAGTAGATGAAAAGAAGGAAACTTCGGTGAATGGATTCGATCAGAGCCCAAAGGCAGCTGAAGCAGCTGTTGCACCTGCACCTAAAGCAAAGCCCAATGGACAAGCGAGCACAGCTGAAACAACGAGAAGCAACAAGAGCGTTGGTGATGATGATGCTGGAGCTGTTGTTAATTTGGATGAGGACAGCGACGAGGAGATGCCGGAAATGACTGAAAAGAAGGCATCGCCAGCTGAAAATCCTCTAGCATTATCAGTAAACAAAGTTAATCCAAAGCCAGTCGCAACAACGACGTCTGCTTCAAGCGAGGCTGAATCCTCTGACGATGCGGTTTTAATCGCCTCCGATTCGGAATCAGAAACGGGACAAGTAGCACCTCCACCCAGCAAAAAGCAATCTATTGTAAAGGCAACACCGCCGCCTCCACCACCACCACAGGATGATGATGACGATGATGATGATTGTGTGGTGATTGAGGATGATACGCCGCCAAATAGTTCGCCCAGCGATCATGCAATCAACAAGCGTAAAAGCGACATGGATGAACTGCAATCAAATAGTAAGAGACAACGTAGTTCTACACCATCCAGCATGGGAATGGGATCTGGAGTTGGCATTGGTTTAGGACAGTTGACCATCAAGGATGCACGCTCATTGATGCCACATGAGACTGGGCCAACAGCAGGAGCTGTCTACCCTGTGACCATAACCAACGCAGTCACCGGAGTAGCAACAAATCTGGGCAACGCACCGCCTAAACTTGTGCCCATGTCTGGTGTTACGGGGAACACAGTGCAGTTGAATCCGCCAACGCTTTCCTTGACTGCAGCTGGACTTCCTAGCATGACAAACAATGCAAATTTATTGCCTGGTCTGACGGACGATATGTTTGTGCTGGAGGCACCATCATTTATTGTACCCTACATCTATGAAAAGCCGCCCAATGACAATATCCGTGAGGTTGTCAAAGCCATTGAGACAAAATATGCTCTTTCACCTGAGGATTTGGCAGTGGCGGATAAAGTTGATGAGTTTGATATGATGACCGAACAGAACAAAGAGGATAAACCGAATGATGGTGAGGCGAATCCGAATGCGAATGCGCAGAGCAAGAAGAAAAAGAAACGTGGCGATGACGAATCCTGGTCAGAGCAATCGGATGAGGATGATGATGAGGACGATGATGATGATTCGGAGTCGGGTGTGCGCACCAAGGTGCTTATCAAAGAGGCAAACGATGATCTAACTGCACTCAAAGGTGCCATTAAGCCAGCTTCTGCCTTGGCCGCCTCAGGAGGTGTCCCATCGACTACAGTATCAAAGCCTGGCCAAGAGAATTACTTTGAGAGTCCATTGGGCAAATTTTTTATGGACATTGGCGTTGGCCTTGTGCAGGAATATGTTCAAGCGGATCTGTTGCGATTGCAGAAACGTAAAATGCGTAAATCTCTATCTCGGGATCCCAAGGACTTTGAGATGGCCATCAATGCGCTTAGTGGTAATCTGCAGGCTTCAAAGACGAAAAATGCTCCCTTCAAGTTCACAATGAAACGTTGCGAATTCTGTAACTTTAAATCCGAGTCGGCTCTATCAATGGCCAATCATTATGAGACACCGCATATGAATGGCGTCCTCTACAAGTGCAACTTTTGCACCTTTGAGATCCGCAATGCCACCGAAATTGTTTATCACATGGAGGCGGTGCATAACATCAAGGCGCGTCTTATTAAACCCTTGCCATATCATCAATGCCCCAATTGTGGATTTGAGGATAACGGCAAGGCGAAACTGGCGCGTCATCAACCTGTTTGCGCCAAGAAGTTCAGGCCGGAATTGAATTTGGCGCCGCCCAACGATTGGGAAGCGCCTGCCAAGATACCGCGCATCAAGCCACGACATGGACTTGTCGGCACAGCCACCGCCTATCAGGTAAACAAGCAAATCCTTACTTTACGAGTCTACCCTTGCGAAGAGTCCAAAAAATATATAATGCTCATTTACTTTAATTCTAAAACACGTCAAGAACTCGCTTAAAGTTTTCTATACCTCCTTACAATGGTTTGGTGTGTTTTTAAGCTATTTAAGCACATTATCGATTTATCTTTGGTCAGGACGAATAGTGAAATCAAAAAGCTCAACTTCGTTTGTGGCTTTTCAAACTGGTATATCAATTTAAAAACTATCTATAAGATACTAGGTTTAGGTCCGTCTTTTTGCAACCTTCAGTATGGATTTGTTTCTTGAGATGTCCCAACCAATCTCACAAAGTATGTATTTAGGATTAACCTATACTTCCTACCCAAATTGGATTAAAATCAGACTTTATGATATAAGTAGCTGCCATAGAAATGGTCGGTCGAAATCCTACCTTAGTATGTTTCTTCAGATATCTTGATCTATTTCACAGATTGTGTGTTTGGTATTGTGGTTAAAATCACACAACTTGATGAGTCAAAATTAACCTTTCTTACGAAAAACGTTTTTTGAGATACCTCAACTAATTTCACAATTTCTTGTATATCGGTTCTAATCAGACTACTACTTTATAAAATAGAGTACTAGGCTTTCTGCAAGGGTATCGTATCTTCGGCGAGCCGAAGTAAATATTTATTTCTTATCCTTTCCATTATACTAATCGTTTTCAATGCTTTTAATAGGCAATGGCTGCGCAGGCAGCGGCGCAAAAGGCAGCGTTGGCGACCATCCAACAACAACAGGCTGCAGCTCAGGCAAGGAATATGCAGGCAGCAGCGCTGGCAGCACAGAATGCGGCCAAGATGCGACAGAGGGCGCCACAGCTGCCAAAGGCAATGCCCAATGCAAACAGTCTGGTGAGGAATTCTGTTGCCGTTCGTGGAGCCATCGGAGCCAATGCGGCTATGTCTTTGCCCAACAGCTATCAGCTGGCTGCCGGCCAACTTGTACAGGTGAGGAACGACAAAGTTGCAAAGTTAATTAAATTGTTAATTTATAATTTTTTGTGATACAGCAAGCGTCTAAGAAGCCCATCGCTGGTCAACCAAGCATCTCAATAACGCCACTACCTCGTCAAAGTGCAGCAGGCAGCGGTGCCTCCGCTGCCTCATCCAGCAAAATGCCAACAGCGGCAGCAGCAGGCATGAAGCCAGGACAGAGTCCCACTGCTGGAAACAACAAGGCGCAGTTTGTCATCTGCGAGATTTGCGACGGCTACATCAAGGATCTGGAGCAGCTGCGCAATCATATGCAGTGGATGCATAAAGTGAAGGTAAGTCTCAGATTATACTTAATAATGAGCTTAACAAAAATAAACTACTCTAATTATCTAAATTAAAATATGAAATACAAAAAGTATTAAATAATTATTAAATCTAAAAACACTCATTTTCTTTTCTAACAATCTTATAAACTATTTTATTTAATATTATAATATACGAGATAAATTGTTATTTCTACACTACCATACAATAATTTATTGCCATTTATATTAAATCTGCTTAGTTAAATTAAAACTTCCAAACTAATCGCTGTATTAACCTTCTTAGATACATCCCAAGATGATCTACAATCGTCCACCGCTGAATTGCCAGAAGTGTCAGTTCCGATTCTTTACGGATCAGGGCCTAGAAAGGCATTTGTTGGGCTCACATGGCTTGGTCACCAGCTCCATGCAGGAGGCTGCCAACAAGGGCAAGGATGCCGGTCGCTGTCCAGTCTGTGGCAGGGTAAGTTTCTCTTGCCACATTAATAAGACAAATTTGGGCTAATTTAGTAATACCTTTGTAGATGTACCAATGGAAGCTATTAAATCACGTATCGCGCGATCATCACATGACCCTGAAGCCCGCACATTTATCCTACAAGTGCACCGTGTGCACGGCCACATTTGGCATGTACAAACAATTTGAGACGCATGTGTATACTGCGCACAGCACTGTGGCCCGAAAGGCAATGGACAGCAAGAAGAATAGTGCACAGTCCAGCAGCAGTAGCAGTTCTGGCATGAACAGAAATTCTCTGGGTGCTGCCAACGATTCACTGCTGAAACCGTTGAAGATTAATGATGAGATAACTATTATACCACAGCCCGCATCGAAGCCACGCATCACAAATATGGAGAGTCATGTTATAGGTAAGTTTTATTAAATTAAAATCAATATCGAAAGATAAGCTAACACTTGATCCATTTCTTAAACAGATTAAATGACGCATTGGATGAACCAAAAAACCTAATCTCGCATAGTTTTGCCGCTAAGATTAGTTATTATGATTTGTAGGCTGCGCCGACTCATGCGTATATAAATTATGTTTGTAAGCAAGAATTGTAAAAAGCGAGTTGAAAAATTAGTGAAAAAAACACACACACACACACAAAGCAACCTAAATTAAATACCTAATATATATACGTCGATCAGTAAGAGAATAGTTACCGAATAACACATTTACAGATACAGATTGCAGCTGGAGATACACAGATAATCACACAGTTACAGATACAGATACAGATACAAATGCAGATACAGATGCAGATACTGATTCAGATTCTAGTTACGATTTAGTTTATCTACGTTATAATAATGTGCACATAAGTTGAAATTGTAGCTACTACTAATAAATAATTACCATACTATGCATAATTTAAATAAACACACATACATACACATTAAGCACACACGCAGAACACAACACAACAAAAAACACACACTTATTAAATATAAATATAATTGTAAAAGAAAAGCCGCTAGAGCGCATCGTCTATATGACTATGTAAATTAGTTAAAAACTAAATATTATTTATACTATATACGAATACAAGTACGAGTATCTAAATGTGCGTTGCAGTATGTATATATTACACACACACACTAACACCTTGACACACACACCTTGAATAGTTTATTAGCTCGTCCTGACATGGATATCGAAGAGGAATGGAATGAAAAGAGTGAATGCATAAGATTGGGCGTGATAAGTGGGTCAGGGAGGGGGCCTGGGATGGGGAATGTATTTGTGAATGGGATGGTAATTTTATCTGATCTGAGACGTTCAACAAATTTTAATTTTCGTGTACAAGTTTAAACTTATATTTATATATATAACATATATCTATTAATATAAAATATATCATCTACTAGCCAGTAAGTCCCCATGTACTACAGTTAAAAAGCTAAAACAACAACAAACAAACAAATGAAAATGAGAAAAATTAAAAACTAGTTAATATAAATTGTGACCAAAAGTTGTATTAATTAAACAATCAATCAATCAAATTGATGGGGATGTTGCTTCCTGTGCTGTATTAATAGATTGTTAAGTAAATTTTAAAAACAATTTGCATTTGTTTTTATTTACAACATTTCTTATTTATTTCATAACAAAGTGAGTGACTAAGATTCTACTCAATGAAAACTTTCCCACTTTCTAGCTGAATTGATTTGTATTACGGAATTTGCCAGTTTTCGAGTCCATTAGGTGAGAAGTGGGAATGGGAATGGGAATGCTTTTAGCAGTCTCTTCTCACTCGGCTCGTGGAGTCACATGAGTTCGACAAGTAACACCCCAATTTAGAACTAATGTGATTTTTATTTCATATAGTTTTTTCTTTTCAACAATACAAAAAGCGAAATTCTAAACTTGTGACCATGGCAATGTCAATGAGTTGTTTTTTTCTAGCCTGTTCTATGGTTCTAACGATCTCGTCCTCTTCCAGTCTTTTACTGTTCTACTTAAAGCTACAAATGATGCATAACATTAAATGGTTAACTATGCTTAATTATAAGTAGTATTATGTGAAGCACAACGCACTGCATTATTTTTTATAATTTTGTCAATTGAATTTCGGAGGATTTTCTAGTCCGATTCAGGGCTTAGTTCATTGGACACAGCAGAGGCGCCAAAACCGCTTGAGGATGGGAAGAGTTGGGCAGCATGTGTCAGCTTGGATAACGCATCCTCGCTGAGGAGTTGGGGTTTCTCCTGAGCACTCGTATTGGACTTGGTCAGCTGATAGAAGGCGGTGTCACTGTGCGTAATGTTGACAATGCTACCTGTTAGTGGTAACGTGGCCAACAGCTCCTGTGGACTGCTGAAGGCTCCAATGTTAACTGGAGCAATGCCAGTCAAAACTTGGCCAGTGACATTTGTCTGTATGGGCAATGGAATGTTGCCCAGATCAATGTGACTCTGATTGGTATGGGCATCGTAGAAGGTCAAATCCACACGCTCCTGGCTCTCAAAGTCCGTCTCATTGTCGCCCACCTCGGTGAGAATGCCAATCTCATAGACCACAGCCTTGACCACATAACTAAAAGGTAAGAATTTTAAATTTAGTATGATTTATTTTCTGTAAAGGATTGCTAAGATTCACTTACAGATTCTTGGGCGTGTCATTGACGCTGGCCTGCAGCTGTTCGATGGTAGCATTATCTATTCCAGAGCTGATATCCAGCACAGGAAGCGTGCAGCCAAAGGCCAGAAGCATGCCCAGCACGGCAGCTCCAAGTATCGCATGTTGTGACTGCATGTCTTTAAAAAAGATTTCTTCTTTTTACGCTTTATATAGATTTAAAATACTCCTCGTACTCGACGACTCGGCGACTCGCTTTATAGTCCGCCTGCTTGCTGATCTCTGTTGTTGATCTGATCCCTGCTCTGATATTCGCGTGTTTGAGCCTAATTAGTGCAGATCATCGGCTTTTATAGCCAACTTGCGAGTCCGAAGCGCGATTCCGTGTAATTATTGACACCTGTTAATTGGCCAACAGGTTTGGCAGTTAATTTTCCCTTCTAACCCCCAACGCCCTGTTGCCACCTAATGCTGTTTCTAAGTACAAAGATTGGGTTCAAAGAGGGAGCTCAGTTTGCGGGGGGATAGCATTGTTTTTATCACCACTTCTGGCTGTGGCAGGCTCTAATTAATTGTGCCCGTTTTGTATCAATTCACAAAGGCCGTCTACGCAAATCTCAGCTTGGTGTAAAGTTGCCGCCGACGCCGTTTTTCAGTCGTTTTATCGTATTACTCCTCCAAATTCCACCTCCAATTGTTTATGTTGATGCCAAGTTGTTGTTTACCTGGCTGTTGGCCCAAAAATAGGTTCATAAACATTGCGCCTCGACTGACGCATTCGATTGCATGTGGTCCAGACACGCGCCTCGCGCTGATCGAGAACACAAATTACGCATTCGCCCCGTGTGACATGGCAAAAAGATACGAATGTAAATTGACGTAAATAGTTACAGCATATTGTTAATCATTTAAGATTGTTTAACAATCTTTTCTTCTCTTCTCTGGAATATGAATTTTAATAAAAATATCACTCATACGCTGCGTATACCTCAAGTGCAGTATCAAGAAACGAGTCTTACAAGCTGCATATTTGATTGATAACAATGAGTAGTATCTTATTTTAGCTAATAAAAAGCTATAATTAAATATAATTATACGCAAAGATCCTAGATTAATAATTTTACCTGAGAATATATCATTATATGAATATTAGAGTAAATAGAAATGATTTTTACAAGCTGCACATTTTATTGACATAATTATTTTCTACGACTACTTTTTGATACACATAAATAAATAATAATTTTAATTATATTATATTTATTAGCAAATTATAATTAGATAGAGCTGTCTGTGCATCCGGCATCGCCTTTTTAAACCCCATTTCACACAAGAGTCAACCGCTTCGAGCTGCTTTGAACCTATTGAACCAGACCGATCTTAACTTATCATTTATGATCGCCAGCTGAAAGTTGGAACTGTCCAGATGTGACATTGGATTAAAGTTTTACATTCTCTAAACTTAAGCACGTGTATGGAAAATTTAAATACCAATTTGCACATTCCTGCCGACCGAGTTACAATTATGTGATGTTAGGATGAATTTCATAAGACAGTCTGCAATGAATTCCTAGAAGATTCGTTCAACGATTGAAGCACACGTAGCTAAAAAGTGAAAATTAATTGAAGTTCTCTCTGCAAAGATTGCTAAATAAACAAGTGTGACCATCATATTAAAAACTGTTTAAAAAACAATACAGATGAGTCTCTTTCCGCAAATTTCACTGCGCTAAAAAGTATAAATAACAACATCAACAAAGTAAAGTCCCAGTAAAAACAAATTAAGATTTAATCATTTTCTTGGAAACAAATAAATAATAAATAGACTTATAACAATCTGTTGATAATTATGTTAATTTGTCTGCCTTTTTAGCATTGAATCATATGTTGTTTGCTTAAATCAAAGATGAAAAGGTGAAGTTCACTTTGCATGGTCATTCCTTCGGCTCATATGACACATACTCATACGGGAAAAGATCTCGACAATCTCTAATGATCTAGAATCCTTGAGTCAGATACCAACTAATTTCTTGATACGAAGGTTATATCTATTACCATTAATTTATTAGGAGCAAAAAAAAAAACCAACAGGCTGAAATATAGAAACAAAATTAAATTAAAAATTGAAATTATATTAAAGAAGAACATGCAGGTCTTCAAAGAGAATCAATCTCACGCGCAAACAAGTTAGCAAGATACGAGTATGGGATGCGATTCGGGCCACGTTTCGGGGGTGCTAACTGAAAGCTTAGCTGAAAACTTTTGAGTCGGCTGGCGTTAACTTTAAAAAGTCGCACACAGCTCGTCAACGAACTTATTATCAATCTGGACTTTGTGGTGGCAACAACTCTCAAATTAAATCAAATCAACAGCAGCAGCAACAAACAGAAACCGACCAACCATGAAGTACACCTTGATTTTCACTGTGAGTAGCAGGAGTTTCCGCTTTAAGCCATTATTTAATTAACTATATCTTTCTTCTTAGTTGCTGGCAGCTTTGACATCCTCTAGCCTTGCCGCTCCCTTCGGCCTCAGCGATATCTTTCCGGGTCTGCTGAAAAACGCTGCTGTGGAGCAGGCTCCAGAGCAGGATGTGGTCAAGCGTCAAGTGTTGGCCAATCCTGATGGTGAACTGAAGCAGATCTCATTCCAGAACCTGATTGGTGATCTGGAAAACAGTTTGTTTCAGTCAGCATTGAGTTTGAACGGCGCCAGTGCTCCCGACTCTGAAGTGGATGAGATTAAACCAGGTCAACCAGAGCCGGTGGCAAGCATTGATCACAGCATTGCCAAGCGTGCTGATGAGGTTGTGGCTTCTCCTGAACTAGCTGCTACACATGAAGATGCCCAGGAGCGCAAGATTCTTGTGCAGACCACAAAGAAGGTGCCCGTGTCTGAGGAAGGAGGTCCTGCACATCTGATAATCGATCGTGTTTCGGTACAGCCACACAATGGACTCTCAGTGCCTTTAATTCCCACCTTCCAGGTGCATCACACAAAGATTACATCGGCCACCATCACAGAGGATGCCAACAATGACCCCAGCGATGGCAAACAGACCAAGATTAGCATCACCAAGACTTCCATAACTTCAACAGCGCCTGTGGAAAGCCTAGAGACTCAAAGCACCAGCTCCAAACCTGAGGTGGTTAGTACCAGCACCACAGAGCAGGGAACCAGCAGCAATCACAGTGAGAGAGAGGAGAGCAGCTCCACCAGCATCAGTATCGTCACCAGCACCACATCGGAGCAGCCGATTGAGAAGCTAAAGCAGGTGGAGGAGAAACTCAAGGAGAAGGTGGCTGAAGTAGAAGCAGAGCCTGTTATTCTCACTGCTCGAGTCTAAAACAGCATCTCACTCTAGTCTTAGCCATCTCACATCAATCTCACTCACTCACTCATATATACATACATATTTATGTCACGCCAAGTTCAATTAAAGTCATGTGATTTGATCTAAAGCCCAGCAAACTGACGCCTCTTTATTGAAATTTGAAATTCACACAAAATATCGTTTTGTATCGAATCGCACGGTTGTCCAATGGGATTCGATGGAACTGCAATCTGGTGGGCATTACGGGTATTCCGGGGCCAGCAGAAATTTGAGGCTCTAATTGTTGAGACAAATATCTCGCTGACTTTGGATCACATCCAGCGTCCAGTTTTCAATTTCAACTTTAAACTGCGCAAATAGCGAAACGAACTATTCTTTCAACCATGTCGAATTTCCCATCCATGAGAGTTTTTCACTGATTGGAAATGGAAAAGGGAAACTCTCTGAGGCGAACTTTATTTGATATTTAAATCTTACGGCAAATACTCATTGCTATCATTTATTTATTTTTCCAACTCAGCCTTCAATTGGGTTACTCAAATATTGCCCAACTTTTGTAGGTGTGTGTACACTTTATTTAATTTTTGCGAATTTGAATTCATCAGAAATTGGTGTGTATGCTGAAGAAATGTGTTAATTTGATGAGGCCAATAATTTGAATAGAAATTGGAAAGGTAATCATTGCATCAAACCATTAAACTGTGCTAAATTATGCATAAAGAAAGATTTCAGGGGAGAGTTTTAGTAGCTCTTAAATAAAGTTTGACTGAGCGTGATTCAAGTATTTGCATTGTTATTAAAAGTCACAATTTAAATTGAAATTATATTGCTTCAGAAAGCTATGTAGTTTGGATGTATATTTTTGTAATTTATCAAATATTAGCTTAATATAATAGCTGTATGAAATGGTTTTCCATCTATGTATAAAATGTGCCTTACATATTTATTTTATATTTATTAGTATACGTTCTTTTCAAACTTAAAGAGTAGTAATCATAATGACTCAGAATGTGAAAATCTAAATACACGATTCACATATTCCTTATACATATTCTAGACATTTCGTGGGAAATTTATTATACACTCCCCGCAAGGGCATAATCAAAAAACCAAAAATAACTAATTACCACATAATTACGATAAGACATTCCACTTAATGTTTATTTTGCTTGTCTATTTAACAATCATTTAACCCTTGAATACTGAACTCTATTATTTCATATGAAGATCTGTAAGTTCCCCATTCTTAAGACTTTATGAACAAAACAATTGATATCTTTTCGGAACTGGGTGCAATAATTGCGCTCATTGCACTGACTGACTCGTGTGTATGGACTGAGTCATTCAATGTGAATCTGAATACTTCAGAAATACCGCAAAAGTACATGTGTTCCATGGTTCCTTCTCTGCACTTCCCTTGCCCGGGAAGAGCACGCATATCAATCAGAACACAATCGAGAATTGATAAACACACAAGCACGAGCGCAAACATCGATTAAAGAGCAGAGGAGAGTAAAAGAAGAGAAGAGAAGCAGGAAAGGAAAGCGAACCCAGAGTTGCCCACATGACCACATTAAGTATACGCAAAGTGGTGCAAAAAATATCTCAAAAATCGAAAGACAATCAATCGCAGTTAAATAATAAATATTTACTGTGTCTCTGCAAGCCATTCATCATTTAAAATTAGCACGAATTGCTATTAATATTTAGGCGCACGCATATTCAAAGCCTATATTTATTTAAGTATTTGCCTTTATAATACAATACTCGCACATATGAATTAAGGTATGAATAAAAAAAAGTGTCAGATAAGAGGCGTTTGTTGGCCTATTGATAAGCAACAAGTACATACATACACTCGTATTCAATTTGTAATGCGAATGCGAGTGCGAGTATGAGTACTCAAACTGGCAACATACGAGTTGTTGTCTAAGCTTTTGGCTGCCCATGGCCTAGTCATGTTTTTATATTGTTGTTGTTGAATAATTTTTGATAGCAAGTGTTACCCTTAAAACTTCATTAGCCTTATCTTATCGTAATGCCCAAAAAGAACCGGAGAGCCAGAAGAGAATCAACAGCAGCAGTAACAATTGCCGATGGCCATTCAATGGATGAGTTGCTGCCGCAAGTTGCCAATGCTACCTGCTGTTAGTCCAAGTGAAGCAGTCAGCGAATACGCTACGCTTCAGCACAACTATAAGCCATATCAGACTTGGCCAAAAGACGTAGAGTTCTAACGGTAAGCGAGATAACAGCCAAGTGTTTTTTATGGCCCAACACATGCGTATCCAAGTCTGTTTCTATATAAAAATCTATTTTATGTGAATTTTCCGTGTAATTCATTCAAGTGCACCATTGAGTGTGACTCATTCAAACTGTGATTGTGACAACAACAAATTAAGTACATAAATGAAAAATGATTTGAAGTGAATATAAATATTGTATATGTACATAAAGTTTGATCAAATTCCCCTCGCAACTCATTAAACTGATTAGATACTTAAATTTGCCAATCTCATAGTAATTTCTAATTGAATTTATAACCATAGGTATTGCGTGCCGAATTCTTATCGTCGATTAGAAAAAAAAAACCAAAAAAATACCAGGCAATAGATCATAGTTTGGCTATTGGCCGACTTTTAAGTGCAAACTCTAGGGTGAAATTCAAACTAATATACCTCTCAACAAGAACATGGCTGGTGTCAGCGTAGGATTCGCAAAATGCTTCATACTCTTTATGGCAGTTGTCATACTGGTAAGTCAAACTAAAGTTAATTTCATCAATCTAAAATTAAGCAAGGAACTCCTTGATTTGTTATTAACCCCATATATAAAACAATTCAAGATATTTCATTGCAAAACATTGTTAAACACGGTAAAAACACCCATTAGTCATCCTACAGATAAAGAGGAAATATCAGACTAATCAAATAAACAATGTTTTTATTGCTTCCTCAGTAAAACTTAAGTACATAAAAGTACACTATTCAATTATTACAAAAGAATTTCAATTACATTAGCTCTGCTTTTATTGGTTTATTCAAAATGAAATCCTGATAATGTATTACTGGAGTGATAGAGTTTACAAAAAATTTGCTTTGTTATGTAGTCTACATTTCCATTCTTTATTTTTTTCATTATTGTATACAATATACTTTAATCTGTTAAACTTTTAAAATAGTGTTAATAACAGTAAATGTTTCTTTAATTTAATATTATTGAGTACAAGGAACTCTAAGCAAACTTATCATCATTTATTATAGACTTTTAAAAAAAACTGTTAAGTACATAAAGCTTATACAATTTTAAGTATATAGGATTAGAACGAATCCAGTTTCTTTTGGTTTGCGCTTCTACTTTAAGCTACTTTAATCAGTTCCATTCATATTAAAATACTTAAATCAATTAATTTCTTACAAGTATAAACATTAAGTTCATTAAGCTCTTCCAATTAATCATTATCATTTATAAGCTAAGACATTAATTTATTAATTATATTTATAATCAGTTCGATTCCTCTAAATACACACTACTAACGTTTCTGCTGATAAATCCTTTATAGGCACAAGGCTTAATCTATCTGGGTCTCTCGATATGGGGCATAACGCTGCGGGATTGTCAGACAACATCGGATATCTCTGGCCAACCGTTTAAGTTTGCCATGGATCTGATCTACTTTATAGGTAAGCCAAGTAGATATGTACCTGACGTTATCCATTACTTATTAAATCCGTTACAGAAAAGGATTGTGGTCCGCCAGCGCTGCAGTATGATGATGCCACCTACGAATTGACCATGGACTGGGATAAGTCCTTTGAGGTGACAAATCGCGAGTATATCTTTATGATTACCTATGCGGTGATCAGTGGCTTGTGGGTCGCCTCCTCATTCTTAATCATTTGTGAGTATTGAAGACTAATACCATTCGAGTCTGAGATGCAGTTTCAATGTGAAATTTTCCATAGTTACCTTGTGCTTTACTACCACCAAATTGATTTCTGGCACCGTCTATTGGCCTTGGTTCTTATCTGTGCTGGCTGGCTGTATCCTGGACGTGGTGGCAACTGTATATCATGCGTTGGACATAACCAAGACAACGGTAGGAAAACCAGAAATTATTCAATCATCCGTCATTATATTAAAATTCTTATAGAATTGAGAAAAATTTTCTAATATTGAAACCAACTTATGTTATCAAAAGAAAATATTACCATGAACAAACTTTGCAATAGCAATGTTTCAAAATCTTATAATTTTTAAATTAAAGACGTATCATTATGCCGGATAAATGAAATCTATATAGGATTAAACGCTTAATTTAAGAAAATTCGCCTTAACCTCGTTAAGAAGAGAATTTTCAATTCTAGAATTTATTTCTGGATATTTTAAAGTACGTCATTAAAAGAAAAGCGATTTGGAAATATTCAGAAAACAGTTCCAAAAACTATGGCTTCTCCTTCTTTGCCTACTTTTGAATCAATTTTCAAAATCATACAGTAAAAATATACTTTAATAGGGACACTTTTCAATAAGAATTAGCATGTGAATTTATTTGAATTGTTTCTATTTTTTCAGTCCGTTCGCGATGCCTTTGATTTCGTTGGCGCATCTGCACCAGAGATACCTAGTCAAATTTTTGATCTTTTGGAAACATTTGGCATTTACTTTTCCACTCCCGCATTGGTGTTGACCCTCCTCAGTTGCCGTGTGGTGCTTATCTGGCTGTTGAACCTCATCGGTGGAATGTTCTGTCTGTCCCTGGCGAATGTTTTGGCTAACCAGGCGGCAGCTGCATCAGCTTCTAGCAATAACCATATCCAACCTCGTCAGCAGACACCACAGCCTGTAATGATGGTGCAACAGGAGCAACTGCCAACGGCACCTGCGGAATCAGCACCAGCTTCAGTTGTTATGGAGCCACAGTATGCGGAGACGGTGCGTCCGAGGCCAGCGCCAATTATCATACCAGCGCAGCATGCGGAGATGGTGAGACAGGATTCAATGTATCCACCAAATGATCGCACCACGATGCAATCGCCAGTTTTGGTGTTGCCTCCCCTGCAACAACAACAACAACAGCAACAACAACAATTCTCGCCACAACCTCAGCCAGATATCAACACTTATCGCACCACAGATGCGCATCCAGATCACCTCAATTATCCGCCCAATGACCCCACATCTCCACGAGTCACTTCGCCAGCGGTGCAACAACTCGCCTCAGGATCAGCCTTAAACAGTCGCTATTCGGAAATTTATCCAGCTCAGCCCACGAACCCGCGAGTCAGCGAGGAACTGCGCAATCAGATGCCTTGGTCCTATACAAGCATGATCACCAAACCTCCACCACCACCACGTAAACCACAACAGCAAGTGCAGATCTATCCGCAGATACCCGAGCCGGACTATACGGAACACTAGAAGATCACGGCAGGAGCACCGCACGATGCTGATTGCGGTTTAATCAGTTTGGTTGCAATATTTGTGACTTGTTTTGAGTTATTGTTATCTTTATTGCATAAAGCTAATGCACATGGCCAATTGTTTGACTTATTCTTAACTCATTTTGTTGTAGCTTTTCCTTTACTTCATTTAACTGCAGCAATTGTTGCTTGTGTCGCACATGCACTGCCACTTGTTGCAATATTTCTGCCACATCCAACTCCACTTTATCAGCGCCACTTGCGTGGAGTTCTAATTTGGGCGACTCTTGTTGCACAGCCTTGCCGCCAATCACAATAGTAAGTGGATGTCCAAGTCGCTTGGCATCCAACAGACGTTTGCCAATGGTCAGTTCTTTGCGCTCATCGTGCAAAACTTCCTCAGCGCCACAAATTTGCTTCAAGTGTTGCAGCAAATCATTCTCTAGGTGCTCCGCAGTTGCCTGTTCTTTGCTACCTTGCTTAGGGCCAATTACGCATACATCATAGGGAGCTAATAGCTTAGGCCAGCGAAGCTCCTGCTCTGTGGAGAGCACTTCCAAAGCAGCTGCAATAACACGGGTAATGCCAATGCCATAGCAGCCCATGACGAGTGTTTCAGGCTTCCCTGATGTATTAAGAAACGTAGCTCCTAAGGGCTTGGAGTATTTGTCGCCCAGCAGAAAGGTGTGTGCCACTTCCACACCACGCACTTGACTAAGCTGCGATCCTTTGCAAGAGGGACATGTGCTGGGAGTCTCTGAATCGTTGCCAAAGACTTCGGCATTTCCGGCATAGCCACAGGCGCTGCATTGCAGCAGTGTGTCCTCGCCGACGGGTGAAATGAAATGATATTCATGGGACAAACTACCTCCCATTATCCCTGTGGCAGCCTCTACTTTGACAAAAGGCACCTCCAGCTGCTTGAAGAAGCGCTCGTATCTGTGAGTCACAATTCCATATGTATCGCCCGCTGCTTCCTTTGTCACATCAAATGTATACATGTCCTTCATGAGGAACTCCTTGGCTCGCATTAGGCCAAACCGTGACTTGAGCTCATCACGAAACTTGGGACCAATCTGGAACAGGCGCAAAGGCAACTGACGATAGGAAATGGGCGCTGTTGAGGCCAACATGGCTGTAACCGCTTCCTCGTGAGTCTACAAAGAACATAGCCAATTTGACTTGGTAAATATTCAAAGAAGTCATGTTACTTACTTACTGGACTCATTAAGAACTCTTTGCCATTGCGATCGCGCACCATATAGAACTCGGAAATGTCCCCATCCAGCCGGCCAGACTTCTTCCACAACTGAGCTGGTGTCAAGACGGGAAGACTTATCTTCTGTCCGCCCGCCTCTTCCATATTGCGTTGTACCAAGTTAATGCATTTATCTATAGCACGTTGGGCAATGGGCAATATTTGATAGGTGCCATTGCTGCCCGATTTGACCAGGCCTAGATCAGTTAACAGCTACAAAGAAAACATGAGAATTTCAATCTTGTTGCTGCTTTCGTAACAGGTGTGCTGGTCTTACCTTTTGACTGCGAGACAGTTGCTCCGTTTGCTTGACAACAGCATTCTTTGGTGTGATAAGAGTTGGCCAAAACAAACGTGAAGCTTTATTCATGTTTTGTTTGCATTAAGTTAATTTTAGGAAATAAATAATGTTAAATAAAGCCGGCAAAAATGCAGGAGGTAAATGCAAAAGCGAAAACAGCTGTTGTGCAGAGTGTATCGATATGATTCGAAAATATATCGATGTCAAATGAGTGCAGCACGAAAACACGAAGAAAGAAAACGCAATAGCGAATGGAAAAACAGCTGTTGGTGCGATGATTTGCGATGTTCTTAAATATCGATATCGATAGTCCTGCGTCAATATTATTAGATGACCATACTTGATAAAAGTGGCAATTAATAGTGAATTTCCACTGCGTGAGAGCTCACGCAACCGCAAAATCCCAAATAGTGGAAATTCACTATAAAAATAATCTCGCCGGTGTTTTGTTTGTTGTTTGCCATTTAAATATGAGCTCTAATTATAAAGATTTGTATAAAAAGAGCGTGGAAGTTGGCGAGCAGCAAAAACTGCGTCAATCACAGCTGCTGCAGGAACAAAAGCAGCGACGACAACTGCAGCAAGATGCAAGCCGGCACGTGCTAAACTCAGATGATGACGATGAAGAAGCGCAGGAGGAAGCTCCTACGCACAGCAAAGCACAACGTAAACAACGCAAAAAACGTGCAACTAACAACAACAATAATAACAAGAAAGGACAACACTTTAAGCTGCAACAATCCGAGTGGCTGCGTCATCGTCCAGATAATCTATGCGACTGGCTCTTGCTGACGTGTCCTGTAGGCAAACGTTGCATGGTTATTGCCACAAATGGACGAACCAAAGTGCACAACAAAGCAGGAAGAATCATCATGCAACTGCGGTCATTGCTTCCAGGCGATGCTCACATGCAAAAGTGTAAAACTGTCTTGGACTGTGTGTATGTGGAGGAATTGGACACTTTCTATGTGTTGGATGCACTCTCATTTGGCCAACAGCAACTACTGGATTGTGAGGCAAGCTTTCGCTTCTTTTGGCTGCGCTCACGCTTCGATGAACATGGAGAGTTGAGCCAGCTTAGCAAACGAAATGAGAAACCATTTAAGCTGTTGGATTACTATGATTTTGAGGATGCAAATGCGGTGGATCAAGTGCTGCAAAGATATCCGCAGTGGGAAGGTAACCAGCCTCAACTTGATGGCATGCTCTTCTATCACAAAGAAGCAAGTTACACCTGTGGCACAACACCACTGGTCTGTTGGCTGTTTCCCTTTATGCTGCCCGACGTGCTGGATTTGCCTGTGAATTCCAGTTATACACCGCCGGAGGATTATCAGCCAAATGCAGCGTTAACGTATATGGATGAGTTCGACAAGAAGTTGTTGGTCCAGAGACAACAGTATAAGAAGCGTGGAAAAGTTACTGAACCCACAAAAGAGGAAACTCCTGCTGGTATGGACCAAGGACAAGAAGATGAACTTGAAGAATATGCCGATTTGCGCAACTTATTGGATCACCAGCGTCGTCTGGAACTGGGTGAACTGGACATGGATTGCACCCCAGCCTCGCCAGCTGTCGGCAGCAGCTGCTGAGCGGCTGTCAATGCTGCCTTTGGCCTTTAGGCGGGTTTGAGTTACGGTGGTGGCTCTAAAGCGCATGCGTATTGCACACCTTGGTCCCTGGCCAGAACGCAGCCCAGAAAATAACCCCAGCCCCTCAAACAAACGCAGCGAAAATTAATGCACACACTAAATATTTAAAAGAGAAAAGAAAAAAGGAAATTTGATTTAAAACAATGGTTATTCAGCGGAGCTGGAAAATTCTTAGCGATTCGGCAAGCACAGCGAACAACACAACAACCAGCGATGTGCAACAACGTTCACCAGCTGCATTACAGGCAAATTCCTCCTCCGATGACTCGGATTGCTCGAATCAGACCACACACTCCATGGACACACGCGTTGCCAGTCCAATAAAACAGCCGGAGACGGAAGCCACACCAACGGAAACAACACCAACAACATTGATTATAAATGGAACAGAGCCCGCACTGGTGCGTACTTTAGATTAGATGATAGCTCATAGGTCTTCCATAAGTAAATCCTTTTCAATAAAGGAATGTTTTAATTTTCGTATTTATTTATTTGCTGTCAACTAGAAACAGTTGACCTAACAATTAAAATTTAATTTAGTGATTTAATTTAATTTAAAAGATGGAAGAGATTTAAAATTCAAAGAATTAAAAAGTTTAGTTTTTAGTAATTAAATTAAGATAGTTTCTTTTTATTTATAATATAATAAATATATATAAGAATTTAGATTATCATTTTAAATTAAATTACGCATAAAATATATCTTTAAATTCTACTCTTATTGCTAAATAGAAATATGTAACCACCTCGGAGATGGCAGAGACAATGCTTCAGCGTATACGACAACGTTACAATGGTGTCCACAACACAGAAAGCGGCGGCAGTGCCGAGTCTGCCATGAGAGCCCTGGAGCTGTTAAGGATTAGCGTGCAGCAATCGTTTGATACGGAAGTCAATGATATTATCAAGCGCTACATGAACGTAGGTTAAATCATTCATTATTAGACTTTTTAATTAACATTCTGTTTTTCTCCTAGAACTACTTCAAGCCCGCATTTGGTAACATCAAGGAGAATCTTGGTCAACACGCTGTCAATGAGGAAACACTCCAAAAGATGTCATCCTGTGCTTTGCTAGAGAATGCCAAGGCGCAGTATACAAACTTTGTTATGCGACAACAACGTGCAACAGCTGCCACAACAGTTGCCACCGAGCAGCAGCGTTTGGCGTTAAAACGACCAGCGAAGCCAAACGAATATGGCAACAATAACAGCAATAAAATGTATGCCAACAATTTGGGATATGCTGTTGCTGCTGCTAAACCCATGCCGTGCACTGGAAGTCCTTTGGCTGCACAACAGCAGCTTCAACTACAGCAGCAGCAACAACAGCAAACGCAGCAGCAACAAACGCAACAGCAACAGTTGCAGCTGCAACAACAGCAGCAGGCAATGCAATTGCAACGCACAGCCATTGTTAGTGGGCCATTGCCTACTCCTGTGCGTCGTCAGATTTTCTGGAACACTGCACAGATCTCGACGAGCACGAAGTTTGTGCTGGATGTACAGGCAAATCTGGCATTTGGCTTTAGCATCGATGGCAAGGAATTGGGAGGTGCCAGATTGGCCAGTAAGCATCCGGAAATAATACGTTATCTGCCCGATGCGGAGGATCGTGAATGGCTTTCGTCACGTGGAATAATTCCCGCAGAGAATCGAAGTTCGCGTTTCTTGTTTCTTATATACGACGAGGTTTGTCGCCTGCAACAAACCCACGAACTTTATCGTCACAAGACAAACATTGATCTCAGCATGATGTTAACTTTTAGTGTAACCGAGGCTATGATACAGAAGATGAAATTGTTCTTTGTGGATTTAAACATCAAGAGTCGTGGCCTGATAACCAACTCATTTATTATGGCCAACAATCAGCCGCAGCAGCAGCAACAATCACAGCAGCCACAGCAACAACCACAACAGCAGCAGCAGCAACAACTTGTCAGTAACAACAATAATAACAGTCATCTGAGAAATGCGTTGCTTCAGGGAGTGCCAGTCCCACCACAAGGATCATCTACACAGCAGACAGCGACGCCCACAAGTGGCGAGGATTCAGTGTCCAAGGATCTGCCTGCGCCATCCGCATCGCCTTGCTTACAGGGCACTGTCGTCGGCAGCAGCACAACCAATCCACTGAAAGCCAAGTTAATTGCCAGCAGCAGCTCTGCTCTCAGCTCATCCCATGCAACGCTCACTGCTCTGCTTAACCAAGGGGGCAACGTCGCCAGTGCGGCACCAACAAGCAATAAATTTCGCAATTAATCAATTAATATTTTTGAATAACTAGAATTTAAGTAGTTTGATGTGAACACTTTCATTAGATTTCAATTAAATGATCATCGATAGATTGAATTTGTAAATGATAGTTTGTTCTTACTAAATCCCAATCATACATCAAACATTTCTGTTTAATATATTAATCAAAATTTTGAGTTAAATTTAAAATCAAAAATTTAAACAAAAACCGTTCTCAACAAATCTGTAAGCACTTCCGTTTGGTATACATAAAACTTCTCGTATTTTCTCATTTGCTCTTAGAATATTATTTATAGATTGCAGATGTATGAACAAAAAGTTTCCAAAAGATTTGGCAGTCATTAATTATTATTATTATGATTAATAATATTAGAATTAATTATTTTTGGAAGAACGCTAGCCTCGAGGTCTTTCGCTTATTTTAATTTTCAATAATGAAAAAACGCTTGTGTTAACCCAGCAACTTGTACGTATGTTCTGATAAGCACTTTTTATTTTTTGCTTTTTCTGCAATTATCTTGATTAATAATATTATAATTGATTATTTTGTGAAAGATCGCACAGCGTTAAGAATTTTGGTTTATTTTGATTTTATATAATGAATAAGCTCTTGTCTTATCTCAGAAGTTTGTATGAATAAAATGAGTTTTAAAAAGCAAATCTATATGGAACTCTCCAGAAATTTAAAAAGTCTATTTTCTAATAGTTTTTTTTGAGAGTTATACTCTCAATTGAACTAATATACCTTAGGATCTCTTAGGGTAGCGTATAGTTCTCTATGCGTTGTCTAGCGCATGCTTCACTGGGGCATTTCTCCATATCTCGCATGTTGTTGTCGTGCAGCCGATGTCTATATATGTAACTATATATACACACTTGTCTGTAACACATATAGTATTTGGTATATATGTATATTGTATACATATTGGGAGAACGCAACGCATCGCATTATAGCTCGCTGGCTGCGGATTCATGCAGCTTCAGCCTCGTTCGTTCCCTGCTCCTGATTGGATCGCCGAGATTCTGTTGTGTGTTTGTCGGTTGTGTTTGGAAAACCACTATACGGCTCACATTCTGCTGGCATCGCCCTCGTCTTGAACGTGATCGTGGACGTTCGGACGTGCTGCGATCGTTTTAATTTTGTTTTTGATCGCGCTTTTACAGTTCTTTCTAAAAAACAATAAAATTCTGGCATCGGCGTGGAAAAGTGCTACATATTCCGAAATGTACGTCTCGGTTTCGTCTTTGTGTGCGTGTGTGTGTTTGTGGCAAGTTCAGAGACAGTCGATCTGAATTTTTTTGCGCTATATTTTGGAAAACGCAGACGCGTTGCTTCGTAGTAGGCACGAATACTCCGTGGTGATCAGTTCGAAAAATCTGTCAGATACAGATCGATATTTTTGTGTATTAACTTAACAAATAACAGCAGCAACATGAGCACCGTGGTAAGATATCAGACTCAAAAGGATTCAATTAAAGTTAATTTAATTAATTAAATGAATATTCCTTTATCGAAAGGATGAGGATCTGACCCCCGAGCAAATTGCCGTTCTCCAGAAGGCATTCAACAGCTTCGATCATCAAAAGAGTGGCAGTATTCCCACCGAAATGGTTGCCGATATCCTGCGTTTGATGGGTAAGTTGAGGATCAAAGAGTGAAGTTATCAGAAATATCAGTATTCTATAATATCTGATTTTCTGCTTTTTACGTTTAAAGGTCAGCCCTTCGACAAGAAGATCTTGGAAGAACTGATCGAGGAGGTCGATGAGGACAGTAAGTATTTTTTGGACTCATTCATTCAATTTTTAATTTCCGCTTATTTGTGGTTTAAGATTAGCCACACTTTAAGATTGTCTATCAGTTATACTAGATAGTGTATTGACTGGCCAATTGCTTGGCTATATGTCAATCTGATAGGGCCATAAATTTCATTAGCCATTTGCAATATTTCATGTGGAATTATTATTATACATTTGTTCATTCAGAATTTCCAGCCGTTTAACATTTATTTATGGATTGAATTATGTTTTCAGAGTCTGGTCGCTTGGAATTCGGTGAGTTCGTGCAACTGGCTGCCAAATTCATTGTGGAGGAAGATGCCGAGGCCATGCAAAAGGAATTGCGTGAGGCATTCCGTTTGTATGACAAACAGGGTAATGGTTTCATTCCCACCACCTGCCTGAAGGAGATTCTTAAGGAGCTCGATGATCAGCTGACTGAACAGGAATTGGACATTATGATTGAGGAAATCGATAGTGACGGTTCCGGTACAGTTGATTTCGATGGTGAGTTGCCAGTTTTTAAAGATACATACTACATTTATGTATCTACAAGTATTCTATGTGTATCTATCCATCTACTATTTGTGCTCTTCTATAGTAGCTTGCTAAAAATCTCCCACGTAAACACACCCACCCACACTTTGTAGCGTTCATAAATTTTTTGTAAACATCAGCTAGATGGCTATGATGCTCTGTTGATCTTGAGTTCTCGATTCTTTGACAACCTGATCATTTTGGAGCATATCGATGCTATTTATAGGACATCGCGCGCGACACAGAAACGAACACAATTTCCATACGCTCCGTATAGTATAATAAATATATACTACATACAATTTGTTTTCGTGGCATATATTATTGAAAACTGTTAATGGATGGACACATTTTATATACTATTTACTTATTTATATATTATTTTTTTTGAAATGCACATTTCATTTAATGTCTGTCATTTTAATTTCATTTACAGAATTCATGGAGATGATGACCGGCGAGTAAATTAAAATAAACACACTCCCAAGATCCACACACTCACACACACACATACACACTCACACCTACACACCACTACATACAAAAGCAGACATACACACCTGGCACACCATACACACCCACACACACAGAGACACTTATACACACCGACACACCTGTTGGGCACACGTTTATTTGTTTATATTTGCACATTTGTTTCATGTCGTAAACAAATCCACGTATTGAAATTGAAAGAGCCACAAATTAATAGCATTAAATACTTTTGTACTACTTTTTTATACCAAAAAAAAAACAAAACAAAAAACTATTTTAAACAAAAACAAAATCAAAATACTGTGTATGCAAAAAAATAAATGAGAAAAAAAAAGTCTACAACAAATTCGTACTCGTATTATGGTTATATGGTTATGCTATGCTGTCAATGCCAACCGCACACTTTGCTGATAAACTCAACGATGACGACAACAACAACGTCGACGACGACGGCGGCGACAGCGACGCCAGCAGCGTCGTCAGCAGCAGCAGCAGCAGCGGCTATCAGTGAAGAGGGCGCACCTGAAGAAAGCTGACGAAAAAATAAAAGCTCGTCAAGTTTTAACTACGTTAACTCAACGCTAACGTTGGCCTCGACGCTAACTTCGCTGCTAGCAGTTATTGCTGCTGTCGCTGCTGCTGTTGTTACTGTCGCTGCTGCTGCTGTTGTTACTGTTGCTGCCTGCCTCTGCCATTGACCAATTCTTTGGGCCGTCGTCGTCGGTTCAGTTGCTTGGTTGTGGCTTTTGTGTGCGCTTGCCGTTACTCACATAGCTGCCAGTTTGGAGCTACACCTGATCGCTGATCACCGCTGATCACCGATCACCCCCACTAACAACTTTACCTTAACTTAATTCTAACGTTCGTGCTTTGGCTTTTCGCTTTTTCGCCTCGTGATACGTAGTGGTTGTTGTGAAGTGTTTGCAATTGATAATAACAAAATAAATATATAACTTACATATACAAAATAACGAATTATTAACAAATATGCCGCAGAGGTAAACGAATAACAAATACCGTTATTTATTATCTATATATCGTATAAGTAATGTTTGTATTTCTATATGTGTACAAGTATGTCCAAAAAGGAATAATAAACCCGTGTTTGTTTTGGCATTATGGGGAGCTCAAGAATGTGTTAAAAAGCCCGCCGCTACTTTTCGTGTCTATAAAATTTATGGTCGCATAAATTCTTCATTTTTCTTGACATTGGCTTATCAAAAATGGAAACAAGAAAAAAAACCACAAAAACAAAAGAACTTGATAAAATGACAATAACAGCAACAAAAAATTAATGAAAATTTATGCGCGTGTTGTGACTGTGTATATGTCTGTGTTGCTTGTGTGTGTGTTTTTTTGTGTGTGTGTGTGTTTGTGTAAAACGTCAGCAAACATCAGCATAGCTTGATAAGCGCTTATTGTAATTTTAGCCCAAAAGCCAATGCCATTAAATTGCTGACACGCGCGCTGTGGGAACCCCACATTACATGCAGTTCAAGCGAAACGGGTAAATTCTGGTGTAACCAAAAACCAGGCGGTGACTATAAGCTATATGTAGCTATCGGTCGGTCGTCAACAGCTGCTTCTGCTGCTGCTGTTGCTGCTATGAGTCATGCGGGGAGAAGGCACAACACAATGGGCAATAACAATAACAAAAGTATTATGGCAATTAGCACTTCACATTGAATCAAATCAAGACGAAATCAAACACACAAATGTGATAAGACAAAATCAATACATATGTTATATTTGTTCAACGCAAACAAATCAAATATTAAATTGATTGAAAAGTATAACAACATGTTATTTGTATGTTTTTCAATAATTTGCAGCCCGACAACAAATTGGTCATTCCAACCGCTACATCGACAACGTAGCGGACAATTTCAGCACCATGTTCTCAACTCGGTACCGGAGACGGCCGTGTTGACAACACCCCCGCCACTACGCAAACGTAAGTACTTTCCACTATCAGCTGACAAGTGATATTCCATTTTGAATATAGTGCGCCCTTTATCGACCATTCACATGACATTATCAGTGGCTTTCGATAAGTCGATAGGACGTATCGCAGATTACATGTTAGCCAGGGCTGCACATTGCACATCTCACATTATGGCGGTCAGGGATATTTTATAAAAAAAATTCCCAAGAGATGGCGTTCCGTGAAATTTTTTGAAATTCAGAACATCTTTGAATGTTTTCCTACCAAAGCAGCTATTTATTATCCTGCTGGTTTTTTATATTCCGGCTTTGTTTGTTATAGAATTGTTAAAAGAGAGAGAAGTTAGAAGTAAGAAATATTTCAATATAATAACGATTGATAAATTTATTACAAAGCCTGCACCTTGATGTGGAGCAGTAAATTCTTTAGAGTTCACTTTAGTTTAAAAATTTCCCGTTTAAAGCAACGGTTATTAATATCGCACAAACATTGGGCAAAAGTTTCGATAACAATACTTAACGATAACATTATCTATCGATACATGAATTTTTTAGTGTTAAGTTGATAGCGATAGGTGAACGCATAGTAAATATTACCAAGTTAGTTAAAGCTTTATAGTAAATGCACTGTAATAATATATAAAACAAATGTTGTAACATTACAGCGCTTTCATTACACATTGCTGGCGTTGCTGCTGCTAGCGCTGCTGCAGCTATTAGTGACAAAAACAAACGGAGATACATAACAGCGCGCAAGAAGGCCAAATCCACAATGAAAATGCTTGTCGTTGACACGGAGCGAGAGGAGGCTCTAAATTTGGTATGTGTGTAATTAAAAATCCATGACAGCGGGACAAACATCCCAAAATGCAATGCAATTAATCAAGTGTGAAGTGAGTGCTATAGCTAATTGATTATTGATTGTCTGTGTTTTTTTTTATTGTTCTTTCTCTCTCTCTCGACTTGTGTGAACGCCGATATTATTGATTTGTACATGAAACGTGCCTTTTGCTCTTTGTTTGCGAACCAACGACGCTGACGGCGCTATCGCAAAAAAACTCACACCCACAAACCCGTGAACACTCCCACTCCCACTCCCATTTCCACAACAAAATCAGCAAATTGAATTCGAGTGGGTGCTGAGACAAGAAGTACATGCGATATTAAAGCAATTACGAACCATACTGGTTGTAAGTATACAATGTAACCTCAAGTATCTGTGTCAAACTGCTACTGATAAATGTATATACATATATCTGTTTATTTTATAGGAGTGCGCTCATAGGTTCCCCGTGCCGCTTTATGATAACGAGGGCAAGAAGACTGAAAAGTTCATACTCAGCGTTTCGCCAGATCAACTGAAGGCGGTACTTACCCTAACTGGCGATGCAATTACACAAGCGGTAAGCGATAACCGTTTGAATCTACAATTGTACACTAATAAATTCCATTTGAATTCACAGGATATTAGCTTTAAGCTGTGTAAGACGCCAAGTCAAACGCAACGTACCTCAATAACCCACGATTCGCCTTGGAAGCTGCAGCAAGTTCAGGATGCCGCCAATCATCTACAAACAGCAATCAATCACATTGACGACGTTGATGACTCTTATCACTTCAAGTGAGTCTGTGTGGTTTTGTTCTCAACTTGCTTATGATTGCGTGTTTATTTATAAATGTTCTGTTTTCTGTTCTGCTGACATTGTAGAACCTCCGATGAAGTGCTCCATGTGATAGGGAACATTCTGGATGCCCTGCAGCGCGGTCGCAATAGCCTGCTAGTGCCCAAGAAGAAGCCAATTGAGGAGCTAATCAAAGGTCGCAATATGAAATCACTTGTGCCTAACCTGCCCGAAGATTTGGCCGTTAGTTTTTATCTGCAAAGTCACAAGCTCATCATTGCCGTCTATCAGCTGCTTAACAATCAGGGAACAATGCAGTTCGACTCGCGCCAAGCGGAAATCGGTGTTCAATGGCTCAGCGATGTGCTGCTGCTTCTGATGAATGGCCAGAAACTGTGTCAGCAGCTGAAAGACAAGGTAAACATTTGTTCTTGAACTGATAAGCTACTGCTGCCATCATTGACAAACACATTTCCTCAACACTTACTCACACCCGATCCCGGTCCCGGTCCCAGTCCCCTTGATATTCCCATGTGGGTAGCCAAAAAAAGTACATGCCAAGTTTAATTTAGTTATTGGCAAATTGCCCACATCATTATGCAGTTCTATACTGTGACGCAAGTCGCCAATTAAAGTGATCAACTTATACACAAAAATATCAGCAGTATTTATATAAATGTATGATTTATGAACTATTTTTAATATTTTCTTGTGTTGTTTCGATTTTTGCAGATTTCGGTATTTTCGGTGTATAAAGATTTTACAGTTGGTTCGCGTTCGCCTTCAGCATTATCGTACTGAATGGAGGGATATATATATAAATTTATATATAAGTGTCTGCTTATATGGCAAACACAAAACAATAACAACAATAATAGCTGATAATGAAATTGTACTTGTAATAGTTAAAGTAAATAATGTTAGATGAGAGAGTTGCTCTTTGTGACAGCATACCATAATACCTATTATATATTATACTATATATATATATATATATATAATGTAATATATATATATATATATACAAAGCTATATACACCTAACTAGTTTAATATACACAATCAACATTCATATTGTTCATAGCGCGACAATTTATAAGTATAGAATTTGTTTTCATTTCTTCATGTCACTCCAATTATGCATCTAAATGCAATAGAATAAAAGGAAATTTACTGTGTTTTGTAATATGTAACTAAATGAAATTGCTAGATAATTATTAATTAATCATTATTTATAGTTTGTACGATTTGTATGTGCGTACACACACACACATATTAATATTAAAATTATGTATTTATGTTAATAATGCACATGAAGAAGATGTAACCCATAAAGTCAGAGCTAGTACTTAACAGATTGATATACATACAATCATACATACATACATACATATATTATTAACCTAATGCGTAAACTGAGCATGAACATTAACATTTACAGAATAATGTTGTAATAAACCAAACCGAAATGTGAACAGAATTTTTAATTGTACTAAACACCATTTTGTATTCCATGTATGTATGTGTTGTTAATGTTTAAGCGCGCCTAATCTAATCCAAAGTCATTTGTATCAACGGCCTTTTACTTCTCGTTTACTTTATATTTATATATATAATGAGGAAGGGATGCAACGAAAACAATTACCAATGTACTTATTGAATATTGTAATATGTCTGTGTAATTAACACCATTGATACGAAAAGAAAACAAAAAACACAAGATGAAACAACTATTTATGTAATCTCTAAGCCTATTTAATGTCCATATTCATTTAATTGTTGTTGAATAAAAATTGAATTTTACCAACACAGTCTGTATTTTGAATTGGCGCGCTGATTGCCCTCGATCGATAGATGAATGACTATCGATATCAACTGACTGCAGATTATCTTTAAAAAGGTGGCAACTCTGTCATCTCATTTGTAGCCCGTTTGTGCTCAAACTCTCAAACCGTGGGACAGTTAAAAAGCGGCAAGCAACACAAACTGTTGGCAACGGTCTACGAAAAAGCTGTAACTTTGGTAAGGAAGTTTTACAAATTAATTCGCAAATTGGCAATGTAACGGTACATGGGTCAATTGCAACGCGAAGTCAAGTAGTAATCAATGGCCTAATGTCCAAATGGACAGCTTAAAAGGTACTCGCGGTGCTCAAACATTTAACGTCGTTGTTGATGTTGTAATAGACGCGGAAACCAGTTCGCTTGTAATTATATTGATGCTAGTTGGCCGTTGTTGTTGGTGTTTGTTGTTGTTGTAGCTGATGTTGCTGGTGCTGATGTTGTAATCGCAACTAGCCCAACGTCAAGATTAACGCAGTAACTCCATAGAGTTGCTAATGTGATTGTGTCTTTGGCTACTTTTGACCGAAACAGTTTGACCATGGCCAATTAACACATAAAAAGGAAATCAAAAAGTGCACAAATTAACTTAAAGCCACTTTCAATGCAAAAAAATAATAAAAAGCATTTATAATTGCATTAGGTCAAAATCTAAAGTTTTCTATGAAAATAAAGGTGCACAAATCGCGTCAAATGATCTCGTGTATCTTTTAGCGTAGTCTTCATTATCATAACAACGGCACGTAAACCAGACTCTATATAACTGCCAAGTCATTCAAAACAAGCAGCTAACTGACCCCGTCGAAGGTTTCTGCACGCCATGGCAAGCTACTTTGGCTAAAACATCTATGAAGCTGGAGATGGAGGCTTCTCTTGCGACAGTCTCGCTGTCTGCATGTTTTATGGCCCTCACTTGACCAACTTGCGCGTCAGTTGTTGCGTTTTTAGACCCTACACTTGAAAAATGCAAAGGGTCTGCTAAGTTTGTCAACAGCAAAATGTGCATTAAACCTGTGAAATAGGCCCCATAAATTAAACTTAAACTTAAGCTTGCATAATTTTAGTAAAAACTTATCCAGTCCAAAGGGCTACCAGGCTTTAAACTTGCATAACTTTGTCAAAGCTCAATCGATTTAGTTTGGAATGTCGTTCTTAAAACGGTTTGATCTATAAGTGTATTCAATAGCTTGTTTTCGAAAATAAGTTATTGTTTACCTTTGTTTTTTATATAACAGAATAAGTGCAGGGTCTCTCACCGTCGGGTTTTCTCGACAATAGCATTTTCCAACTATTTTTTTTATGGCCATTGCACTTTGTAGTTTTTTAGTTGTTATTACCACTTTTTCTGTCTCTTTGCTATTTTATTTCAGCAATTTGAAATATAGACCACATTAGAGCATTATTAGAAACAATGAGCAGCAGCGACGGTGGCGAAGTGGTGCTCGTTACGGGTGGCAGTGGATTTTTGGGTCAACATCTAATTAAGCTCTTGCTGGAGCATCGTCAGGAGTTGGGAATTAAAGAGATTCGGTCTCTGGACCTTGTGCCTTATAAGAACAATATTGGACACGTGGAAACTCCGCTGCTTCGTACATTTGTTGGTGACATTGGTGGCGATCATGACACTCTAAACAAAGTCTTTTCTGGAGTTGATAGTGTTTTTCATTGCGCCGCATCGGTTGAGATCGAATTTCCGCCCAACTATGCCGAGCTAGAGCGTGTTAACATAAATGGTAAGCAGTGTGAAGTCAGAGTCAAGTTAAAAACGCATATTATTCTTGATTTCCTTTAGGAACTCGAGCTGTGGTGGATCTGTGCATTCAGAACAATGTGAAGCGTTTGGTCTACAGCAGTTGCACTTCGGTCTGTTTTGTGCCCTTCAAGGGTCGTAGCACCTTCTCGGCGATAATCAATTCGACAGAGTCCAAGACGGACACGCCCACATTGGATAGTTCTAAGCTGTGGGAACAGGATAATGAATTTCTCATTGCTGGTTACGCCTCCAGCAAGCTGCGAGCGGAAAACATTGTGCTAAACTCCAATGGGGCTCCATTGCTAAACCAGTTGGGTGAGTCTAACTTATATAATCTTGCTATCAGCCTACTTATCCTTTCCATCCATAGATTATCTCGCTACCAGCGCAATACGAGCTCCTCTTACGTACGGCGAATGTGATTCCCATTTCATCACAAATACCTTTGAATACCTGTCCAAACGGGATTGGATATTTCCTCGCATTGCCGGAGTTGGTGGCAAGCAGCAGTTGGTCTACGCTGGCAATGTTGCCTGGGGTCACATTTGTGCCTATAAGGCGCTTAAAGTGTCCACCAAAGCAGTCAATGGATTGCCGGTTTTTGTCACCGATGATACGGGCATAAATGATGTTTCGCGTTTCATACAGAAGATGGCGCTGATGGGCGAACGTTTTAAGGTCAAAACCAGTTGGTGGTATCTCCCCCATTTTCTATTCTTCTTCCTGGCCTTTTTGCTGGAATTTGTAGTCCGCGTGGCCTTCCCTTATACCAAATATCGCCTACCTTTCTCTCTACGCGCCATCGCCTCCTTTACGTCCTCCATGCTGATGTACAATCGTCTACGTGCCTCCATCCACATGGATTATATGCCACTTTATGATGCCGATGTTAGTGCCGAGCGTAGTGCCAAATGGTATGCCAAGTGGTGGGATGAGAAACAACAGACCAACAAATCCAAAAAGTCTAGATAATCTCTGTTTATTCAATCTCTATCTGTTATACTTGCTTTAATGTAAACTCTAGTGTGTTCCATGTTTTGTTTTTATATTATGTATTGACTATACAATAAATTTGGGTATTGTTTGATAATCATTTAATTTTATTTGGAAAAGTCTGGAAATAAGCAATCATTTTAATAGGTATATACTAAATATATTACGCTGACTTTGACAGGAAACAGAATGCATAACTAAAGAATTTTGTTAAGTTCCATGGCAACCTTCTTCTTAAGTCCTTCTTGCTTAAGTCCATTATCTTTTCGCTTCAGACAGAAATATATTAGAGTGATAATGCAATAAGAACTCGAGGAAAGGACATTATTGAAATTGGTGTAGTTTTGATGAAAGGATCATTTTTGATTCCTTCCTTCCATCCAGATATAATGTTCCTGAAAACCTTCAAATTGTCCTCCCAGTCCGAACAATTGAAAAGACAAAGCATGTGGTTTATGTTTTTGAACAATGTTCATATTTGTTTATTAATCATTATGAATTAATTTATTTATTTCTCAGTTATTTCATTATAATTTGTATTATATATTTTTTTGTTGCTCTAGAGCGTTTCTTTGCCATTGTTTTTTAAACTTATGTACCATTATCTTAACTTATAATGCCATTATTTAATTTATTTTCATTTCGGTTTAAAATCATGTTTCTTTATAGTTTATGTATATATATTTATATTTATTTATATGTATTTGCATGCACATTGATGTTGTTGTTCTTTGTTTGTTGGTTTTGTTTGTTTAATGCTTATGCCGATCAAAACCAGCTTCATTGGAATTTGCTTTAGGCCTCCTTTATTTCATTGCTCTTCCTACCTCCTCCTCCTTCAACATGCTTTATATACTTTATATATGTATGCACTTATCTATCCCGTTACACGATGCAAACAAAGTGCTTCCTCATTATCAATCTCAACTTCAATTGCCACTTCAACTTGAATTTCAGTTTCATTTTCATTTACGTTTCATTTACGTTTTCAATTTCAATTTCAATTTCAATTTCAGTTAATGGGGTAGGTTGTAAGTTGTAAATGTTGTTGCTAAAGTTTTGCATACATATTTGTTGATATTGTTGTGTGTTAAAAACTTTTACAATTTGCTCTTGTCCGAGTGTGTGTGTGTGTGTGTGTGTGTGTGTGTATGTGAAGTGTGTAAAAAGGCAATAATTGCCATTTCTGAATGCGTTCGTTCTTTTCTGTTCTGTCAGTTTTAATGTTAATGTTAATTTCCATGTTGTTGTTGTTGTTTCTGTTAATGTTGCTGTTGTTGTGACCGCATATAATGTTTCCTTTCTGTTGTTGCTTTATTGTTGTCCAAGGGTCCTTAGAAATAATTGAATTACTATAACCATCTGTCCGTCTGACTCTTTGTCTTGTATGTTATGTCCTTTCATCATATGCTTAACAGTATTGAATTTAACTATATGTTTATTTGTTGTTCTTGGTTATATAACTATTATTTATATTTATTTATATATATGTTTATACATATACATATATATATATAATTTTTCTTGTGTTTATATGTATGTATATATGGGCATATTTGCGGTCGTATGAATAGTTTTGGGCTGATCATATATATATATTTATATATATGTTATCTTTTTTGTTGTTTGGTTTTTGTATTTCTCATAGTAAATATACAAATTCGTTACCGGATTTCTTTATAGAAATGAAAAAATTGTTTTTCTTTTATTTTTTGTATTACTCCATTTGTTTTTTTGTATCTTTTAAATTCTTGTTATGCTTCTATTTATGTGTATGGCTTTCGCTCGGTTGTCTTAATTGTTGTTGTTGTTATTATTTATTTACCTTGTATAGTTTGCTGTAAGTGTAGTACTGTACCAGTTTTTCTCATAACTATTACACTGTCATACATATGTATATAGAGCTTATGTACACACATTGGCGACGCCTTCCCTCATTATCAATCTCTCAATCTGAATCTGAATCTCAATCTCATTCACATTCTCATTTCGATTCACAATCCCCAAATCGGATGCCCAATGTGTCCTGCTGGGACTTAAGCTAGACTAAAGTTGTTTTAAAGTATTCGCGTTCCACAAACGTGTGCCTTCTTTATTTCCCGTCCCGACTCAAAGATACCACGCAGTATATACTTACGAGTATGTGTGCTTAATTGATTTCTTTCCTCTGTCCTTGCACGTGCCTTTCTTTCTTAATTACTTTTACTTACTTAGTAGAATACTTACAAACTGTACGCTTTCTTATTGCGCATTTTTATAAATGTATCTTCAATTTGTTGTCTTGTTCTGTCTTGTTAAATTTTTGGTTTTTGTTTTTTGTTTTTTTTTTTTTTCATTTACGTTTACGTTTACTTTTGTTAAGATTCTTCTTCGACTTGTATCGTGTATAAAGTATTAAAATGATTTCATTTAGCTGGTTTACCCATTTTGTAAATACAATTTTAACGTCGCTTTCGCCCCATTTTTTGTCTTTATCTTAATCATTTTTAATTTCTTCTTGTATTTATTATTATTTGTATTTTTGTATATATTAATATATAATTTTTGTTTTTTCCATATAGTATAGTGTAAAATATATAAGAGATATTGTCAATATAGTAAAGGTGTTTTTGTCAGTAGGAGTACCAACTGCAAACTGACACATTCCTGGGGGGAATTTCTTACTTATAGCAAAAATAGTCAAGTGATCGTTCGTATGTTTGTATGTATGTATTTATGTAGGTTCATTATTTATTTTCATTTTCTTTTATTCTTTATTATGCATTCTTTACCAAGTGTGTGTGTGTGTGTGGTGTAAGTGTGTGGTGTATGTACATATGTCTATATAAAGAACTGAAGATAGAATTGTCTGATGTCAGTAAATTGATTGCTACCATATAAAAAGCATGTCAAAGTGTGTACAAGGCTCACAATATTGCGTCGTCCCAACGTGCCTCTCTATGCGCTTCTCAAACTATTCGTAGTAGTAGTTGTTGTTTTTGTAGGCTGGGGGGGAGGGGCGTTTGCATGTGTTGGTATAAAAGAAACTTCATCGACATTAGCGACATTCGGTTAGTTAATTGTATTTGAAGTATCGTAATCGTACTATTTGCTTTGGCGAATTACTCATACACATAATAAGAACTGATATGTTTTATAAGACAATAATTGTAATAAGTAATAATGGTGATCGTAATTGTAATCGTAAACGTTATCGTTATCGTTATCATAATCGTAATACATAATACATAATAATCATAATAGAATTAAACGGAAAGTAAGTCGTATATAAGTTGTAACTACAACGCCAAACTTTTACTCTGTCTGTTTGGCTCTGTCTGTCTGTCTTTTCGTAATTGTTTTTATTCTCACATTAAAACTATATTACATACTTGTATTACATTACTTATCGTCTCTCTACCTCGCTCGTGTATCCTTCAATTCAATTCTCTCAATTCTCACAATTCTCTCAAAAAACGCGACCACAAATTGACTATGACTCAAAAACGGCGTTTAGCTTAAAGTAAGTATGTTTTTTATCGTTTTAAAAAATCTTTTTCGGCATACTTATGTATTTATTTATACATGTTACTCTTTATCCCTATATAAAAAAGAGACTTCATTTGTTTTATTATGTTCAATTTAAAGCTTTTGCGCCTGCGCCGTCGAAAACTCTCTCTCTATCTTCCTCTTATACTTCCAATTCTCTTCTCTCTCTCTAAGTGCTGCTAATTTTCATTTGGCTTCCCTTTCGACGACGCCTTCAGTAGAAAAATAATGAAAAAATTGTCGTTTTTTTGGTTTTTGTTTTTAATTTTTGGTTGTTATTTTAAAGTGTGTGTTTTTTGTTTTGTTTTGTTGTTGTTGTCTTTATGTTGCTCTTTGTGTGTTTTTGCTGTAACATTGTTGATGTTGTTTTTTTTTTGTGTTTTCCTTTATGTTTTTATCTAATTGACTGAAATTGATTTTGTTACAAGGACGCATTTTCTTTTTGGTTGTTAATGTTGTTGTTTCTCTTGATCCGGTATACCAATATTATAGTAATTTGCATTTGTTGCTGTTGTTGTTGTTGATCTCGTAGTTGTAGCTGTCTTCAGTTTTGTTTAACAATAGAGCACTACAAATAATATGTTTTTTGTCTTGCATAAAGCATGTTCTTCTTTCTACTCATAACGAACGTGTTAACAGGGGAAAAATGCTAGAAAAAATTCAACAGTACGCTTAAAGCTGATTTGGTTTTTTTCTTCACTTAATCACACAACATACATCCAAGTGTGTGTGTGTGTATTATAATAACCGTTTTGGGTGTGAAGTTAAACGGTTTTAACAACAGTCCTAAAATATTTCAAACTCGATTTTGTTTGTATTCAATTTTGGGACTCGTTGCAAAAACCGATTCGCTTCGTTCCGTTTCCGCTTTGACCATTTCCGGTACAAGGCTTTCGGTTTTCAACTTACAACATAAAAAATTCACTAGCTGACTGTACTAGTACTTTGGGCCAGCAAAGTTTAGCATACGATCCTTCATACATTTGGCATTAGAGCTGCACAGAAATGATTTGTTTTGTTGAGAATTGTTATAGACTTTTGGATGCCATTTAAGAATGCATCAGTCTCATGGCCGGATTGACGACACTTTGAGACCGATTCTACATACATTTGTTTTTTCGTTTTTGTTCTAGGACAGTCAAAAAATGTTTACAAGTAATTTACAATATGCATTTTGTTGCTTACAAGTGAGAGAAGTTGACCTTCTCCCTTTGTGTTTGCTCTTCTTTCGTCACTTTTGAATGCAGTTCATGCGATGTCTCTTTAGACTCGTAATTAATAATATTTATATATATATTTGTATGTATATATATATATAGATATATATATATATAATTTAGGTGTATATATATTTATGTATATTTATATATTGGTGTATATTTAATGTATTCCTTTTCTTTATTTCATTAATGCATTCATTAAACTTACATATCTGCTTGTTGTTGCATTTGCTTCTGCATTTTGTTTGCTGTTGATGTTGTTGTTCTTGTTGTTGTTGTTTTTAATTATTGCTTTTAGAACGTGTCTTAAAAATATATTTATTAATTTATATATGTGTATGTATATGCCTTAAGAATTACTTTTCATATATATATTTTTTATGCAAATATAACATGTTATTTTTTGGTTTTTTTTTGTCGCATTTTCTTCGCTCCTTTTGAAAATATTTTTATGCCATTAAATCCGCATCATGGATTTTTATGAATCAGCAGGCATCTGGAATACGAGTACTTACAATGCGTTTTATTGTTTATTTTATTATTACTTTTATATATATATATATTTATATTAACAAATAGTTTAGTTAGCGTTAAAGTAACCATTGCCTTGACTCCCTTTGCTGATACAGTATGTACTCGTATGCGAGACTACATACGTATGTATGTATACATAAGTAAAATTTTGTTTTTCCTTTGTTTTCCTTGCTGGACAATCAGCAATCACCAATGCTCGGTTAATCAATATAGATTCTGGATTGCCTCTAGCCGATTCAGTTATACATATATCGTATGTATATATATATAAATATGTAATTTAGCAGCATACTTTCGCCTATCTAAAAGTGTTTATCCTTTTTTTCTTATCAATTTTGCTTATTTTGTTTTTGTTTTTTTGATTATTTATATATGTATATATATATATATAATTTTGGTTTATTTATTATGTCCCCAATTATGTGGTGTGTGCACATGAAATCAAGTGAAATGTCAAGTGAAAAATTGAAATTAATGAAATTTTCCCAAGTGCTGCTAATTATCTTTACGGGCTATAAAGCTTTTGTAAAGTTCTTTTTCCATTTTCATCTTTATTTTCTCTGGTTCCTCGTGTGTTTTCAGTTTTAAGTTTTCAGTTTTCTTGGGTTATGTTGTAGAATTGCTTTGTCAACATTATAAACGCTATTATTTATATATTACACTGCAACTCTATTTTTTTTTGGTTGTAATTTGTATAACTATATGTATGGTAATTCATGTATGTATATCGTATATGCTGTTGTCATCATTCCTATATAGGTTTATCTTTTCTATTTGATCCGAGACTTTACTTGGGGCAAAGTCCTGGAGAGCGTTGGTTTGACAATTTGGCAAAAAAGTTATGAAAGGAACATTTTCACTGTTTCTGCTTCTGCTTCTGTTTTTGTTTCTGCTTTTCTTTTAGTTTGTTTGTCTTTTAATCGTATTTTGTGTTTATGTTTGTCGCCTAATGCAAAAATCTCAGACAGACAAAAAGCGCATCTTATTGTTGTTGTTGTTCTGTCAATTATAGAACAATACATGTTTGTTTTTAACCTTAAGTTTTTTGTTAAATATTTTTTTATATTTTAGTTTTTTATTTACTTTGTTGCTTTTCCACTTGCTGTGTTTAACAAATGTGTTTACTTAATTGTCAGATAGTTTTTTGTTTTTTGTTTTTTTTTGTTTTGTTCCAATAATTGAATACTTCATATAGTTGTATATAAATATATTTTTCTATTACACCCCTCAAATAGCATCATCTAGTCCACTGCTCAGCTTCCTTTCGTCCTTACTAGTCGTGTCCTTGCGAGACGCGAGACGGCGCGACTAGATAAATTAATTGCACATAACGTGGCCTGCTTTTCAATATGCTTTTCCTCAACATTTTCCATTGATTACCCATCCATTTTCTGGCTTTTTTTTTTGTTGTTTTGTTTTTATACATACGCGTTTACATACATAAGTATTTAGTTAATTGTTTAAACATTTGCATTTTTCAGCATTTGTCTTTTTTCTTTGTTTGTTTGTTTGTTTTTTTTTTGGTAATTCTTTTTATAAATATTTTATTTACTTAAATATAATATATTGTTGTATGTATAATAGTTCATTGTTATATTTGCATATGCGCTTAGATTGTAATTTGTTTAAGTTATCTTTTTCTTTTGATTCATCAGTTTGCTGTGTGTGTGTGTTTGTGTGTGTGTGTGTGACGGTGTATATAGGTGTGTGTGATTGTGTATGTGTGTGTGTGTGAGTGTAATATGCTGTTTCTTACATACTTATTCATAGAATTTTGCTTATCGTGTGCAAATAAATTGATTTATGCCTCGAGTTATGCAAAATTTCAACCCACTCGACCACTTTCTCTCACTTTCTCGTTCTCTCTATCTCTCTCTCTCTCTCTGAGTGAGTTTTGCTTTCATTGTTATTAATGAATGCAATGCTTTAACATATTTGTCTAACTATCCTTTGTTTAATTAGCATTATTCATTTGCTTTCAATGTGAACACAAAAGAGTTGTAGTTTTTCATTATTTCTTGAATTTTTAAATAATACAGAACTTCAACACATTTAACATATTTAATTAATAAGTTTTCCCTCATCATCGTTATCATCATTTTCTTTGCATCTTTTTACATAAGTTTTCATATAATTTTTACTTTATTTTGTTTGGCCAATAAACGATTGTTGTACTTTAAAATAAATTCATAATTATAACTTGCATCTAATTGTTGTTAGCACAATTTTGATTTTTGATTTACCACTGAAAAACAGAAAACATGCAATACGTCAGGGCTAAGATCCTTAAAGATCCTTTGATCCGACTAAACCCAAAACTTATAACATTGCAAACTTTGGATCTCACAATTTCCATTTTGTTTAAACAAATCAATTATTTGTTGATGTTGCTGTTGCTGTTTATATACTTATTTGCTTGTTTGCCTTTTGATTCATGTAATTTTCTTTGTATATATTGCAGTTTTCTTTATAAGTATGTATATAATATGTATGTATATATATATATTTATATATGTTTGTATACATATATTAAAGTATATATATATGTATACCGACTTTAACTTTAAAAGTTACAACTTAGTTATTTAAGAATGGTAATAATAATGATAATAATAATCATTTGCTTTTCATAATAATACGCATATAAATAATAACATTTTTCGCTATTATTGCAACATTTTTTGTTTGGTATTTTCAACTTTCTCCTTTCGATATTCTCTTTTGCTTTTTTCTTTGTTTGTTATTTTTATAGTTTACATTTTGGTTTTGTTGTTGTTGTTGTTTGTTGTTATTTTTTTTTGGTTTTCTCATTACTTAAAAATGGTGACGTTTCGGCCCCTGGCACAATGTTGTCATCATTCTCCTCCAGGCTGGCCTTCATATTGCTGTGTTTGTCTTTCGCCTGTGTGTGTGTGGGTGTGTGTGTTGGTGTGTGGGTGTGTAGGCCATGCCCACCAAACCTCACGCCTCCCACACCTTCTCCTACCCGCTGCACTTGACGCAGTTTCGTTTAATTTGCATTTTAAACGATTTTTGCTGCACACGTTGCATCTTTTTAGGGGTCGGGTGCAATGAGGGGAGTGGGTGTGGGGGCGGGGGGAACAGGACTGCGGCTGCCGTGGTTGGTTATTTGGTTAAATTGTTGTTGTTCTGCTGCTGCTTCTTCTTTTTGTTGTAGTTGTTGTCATTTAATTAAAATTAATTTTTTTTTGTTCGTTCATAGTTTTTTTCAACTGCATCATTTTTTTGTTTTTAGTTTGCTTGCGCTGCGTTCTATTATTTGTTTATATATATAAATGTATATATATATATTTTTATGTAAATGTATGTATTTATGTATATACGTTAATTAATTAATTGTAATATGTGTGTGAAAGTGGGTGTGTGTGTGTGTGTGTGGGTTGGTTTATTGGGTTTTTTTGCTTGGCTGCTTAACAGATTTTTCATTTGCAATGTAGAAATATATGTATATACTTACTTGTATATATTAGCATATATATGTAAGTATATAAGTTATATACGTAGTTATACTTTTAAATTAATGTTGTGTCTGTGTGTGAGTGTGTGTGTGTGTGTGTAGTTGCAGCATTACAGTTACTTTTCGTGTCTGTTGTCATTTTTGTTGTTTGTTATTTTAGTTGTTGTGTGTTGCTCTATTTTGTTGTATTGTAGTTGTTGCTTGCTTGTTGCTGTTGTTGTTATTCTTGTTGTTGTTGTTGTTGTCATTGCGGTTGTCGGCGCCACCTTTTAATGGTATCCATTTGTAAATGCCGCAGGAATTAGTGGTCCCTGTAAATAAACGTTTCGTGTAGAACAAAACAAATACACCAAAATTATTCAAATAAAATTTGGCGAGCATCTAATGCACACATACATATAGAAAGTTTGTCAACATTTATAGGTATACATACATATATAATAATTTGTTATTTTTTTTTTTTTGCTTTTTATATATATTTAAGGTAAAGTGAAAAGTATTGAGATAGAAAAATGATGCTAGTATTTCAATTGTTTTCTGCCGCATTTTGATAAAGAATTCAAATGGCAAATTATTTATTATAATTAAAGCAATTTTCTGATTGAAATCTAAATCCAATTTTAATCCAAACTAATTGAATTTGTGCCAATGTGCCAAAGGGGAGTTAATTCTTTATCAAAACACGCCCAAGGATTTTAAAATGTTGTTGTTGTTCTGTGTGTGTGTATTTGATGTTGAATGTATGTATGTATGTACGTATGTGTAATGTATGATGTGTTGTTGTTGTAGCAGCGCTTAGATTTAATATTTATATAATACATATGTAGTATATTTGTAGAATTTGTAAATAAATCATAATAGTTTAATTGAAACGGCCTAGAAAACTGTGCTTGTGACGTGCATACATAATTTTTACTTGATTTTTTTTTTTTTTGAACTATTTTGTAGTTGTAATTTAGTTTAATTAATAATTGAAATTGTTATTTGAAAAAAACACGCTGTAGTTTTGTTGGTGTGCCTACCTTGTGCAACTGCGTTTGTTATATACTCTTATTACTTTCTTTTTCTTTTTCGTTTTTTTCTTTTTGCTTTCTTTATATATGTATATATATATTTCGATTTATATATATATATGTTTTGGTTTTTTTTTGGTTTTCTTTTTCTTTTTTTTGTATATACTTTTTGCTTTTGTTTGTTTTCTTGTTTTATTTTTTGGGTTATCAGTCTTTTTATATATTAGCCATCGCAAAGTTCAACGAATAAATCTGTACGAAATGAAAGAGAAATACATAGTACAATATTTATAGAAGGTCGCAACAAAAACTATGTAACTATTTGTAGTTATAAGTATATATTTCATTTCAATAATAAATATATATTATTTTTATTTAATTTCTACACTTGTCTTGTCTGTTGAGCTGTGTGTAATGCGATACAAAAGACGACAGCTAAGCGGGAATAACATTGAAAACAATGCCCTCAATATGCTCTGGTTAACGGACCACGACTGGGCCTAGATAACGCGCAGCAACCCCAGACCGAGACGAAGTATACACTACATTTTTCTTCTTTTATTTATTTTAATTTTTTTTTTTAATTTTTGGTTGCTCTAGTCAACCCAGACCAAAGTGGTCATCATCAACTTACCGGGCTGTAGTTCAACGGGGCACGGCTAACGGCAATGGGAAAGCCCGATGGCTGCGGACTGGTTGTCTGGACATATCCCACATTGTCGCCACCAGCCGAGCTATACATATCAATGGTTGGTCCTGGCGAGTTGGTTGACGGAAAACCCTGCCGTGTGGCCGTGTTGGCAGCCGCTGCATGTGGCGAGGCCGAAGGACCAAAGCTGTGAGCAGCTGCAGCAGCCGCCTGATAGTTGTTCATCACTTAAAGAGACAATGGTAGAATGGAAAATTGTAATATATAACAATACATCAATTCAATATAAATAAATATTAAATATTTTCAAAATATATATAAATATAAGAGACTTTACAATGACTCCAGTTGAAACATTGCATTAACTTAAAGCATGAACTATTTTCAAAGGACATTGAATGCTTAAAAGCATTATGGGAGGTTGTGATACATTACAACATCAATATAATAATAAATGAATAAACCAAAATTTAAAGTAAATAAAAATACAAAAGCTTATAAATATAAAGTAATACTCATACGAAACTATACAATGACTCCAGCTTAAGCATGTCATTAATTTAATTCATGGATTAAATGTTTGAAAGAGGAGTTGTATGCATTAAGAATACTCGATTTAATTTAAAATCAGAACAGAAATAAATAAATATTAAATAATACTTTTAAGAGACTTTCAAATAATTATTTACTACAAACACTTAATGCTTAAAAATAAATTTATACTCTTAAAGGCATTACAGCGACATCAGCTTAAAGCTGGGAATTTCTTTTAAATAACTTAACGTTCTTTTCTGTTCTGTCTAAAAGTGAAGCTTTTTGCTTTACGTGGATCTGATTTAATTTAAAATAAATACATTACTATATAAATAAGTGTAATACGCTTAAGACCCTTTACAATGTTATTAGCTTAATACTCGTTTTGTTTTTATATTTTATATTACCAGTAAATGATTTAGGCCCTAAAGCTTATAATAGTAAAGATTTCTGCATTACGTAAACCCAATTTAATTCAATTGTTTTTTGATAAATATAATCTAAATAAGATTATACTTTAAGCATATAAAATTATGATAAATATTAAGTTTCCATTTGCTTTTAAGGCTGATTGGTTTTTCGATTTCTGCTATAAGTCAGATAGATATTTAAATTATACTTAAATTTAAATATTTAAAAATCCTTATTTCCGCAAACGATTTTGGAATTATTTCGATATTGCACTTTCTAAGGACCAGTATTTTAATTTGATTTTATGGTCTAGTAAAGCCAATCTATTAACTGCTAAAGTTGATGTATTTTAAGTATTGTATTTTATATATAGAAGTAGTATTTATTTAAAGTACTTGTCTTACCTGAAAGTGCCTGTGTTAGCAGCGGTGTATTGTTGTTGGGTGTCAGCTGCCCATTGGTTAGATCAACTGTAAGTGGCAAAAGATTACAAGAGTTGTGACTTTAATAATGGAAAGATAATATGCTATGCAACTAATTGTAAGTAGTAAGAGTTGGGCATAAAAAATATGTACCTAAGACAAAGAAAATAAGACTGATCGCTAAGTGGTATATAAATATATAGATGTACATATATATGTAGATATATAGTTGTACGATTATAAGTTTTTAGTAGTATATATATGTAGTGAGAGAGTATTGAGGTTTATGAATGTTATATATGGATCTCAGATACGACTAGACAAATATCGTATGACAATTAAAACACAATAGATAAATAAAGAATACAGAAAGTATAAACCAAATACGAGACTAACTAACGCATCTGGATGAAGACCAAGTCCAAAAGCTAACTGATACAAATATGTAAGGTATATAGCATATACGATAGATATATGGAATACGGTATATGGTATGTGGGTGTATGTGAGTAACTACGACAAAAATAGAGCTAAACTAGAACGCAGGTTATGAAAACACAAAATGCTCCTTGCTTGGTTATTAAACGAGCGTTGTCGCCGTTTGCTCCGTTTACAAAGCAAACCAGAACAGACCCAAATGAAACTCAGTTACTGGCTACGAAAAAAGGGTGAGGAATTGAGGATTGAACCCAGGAGTAGTCTCCTTTTGGCGCTTTTTCTGTTATCATTGCCATTGTAGTTGTAGTTGTAGTTGTCGCTGTTACGGTCACAGCTGCTGCAGCAAGTAAAAATACGCTAGGGCCAATATTGAAATGACAACAGAATGGGAATGGCATTGGTATGGGAATGGGATTGGGAATGGATTCGGAGAGAGATTCGGTTAAGAAGTAACGGGTTATGGCTAACGGATTACGGGGTAACGGCTATGGGAATGCGAATTTCGTATTGCGAATGTGAATGTGAACGGAGAATGGGGAATGTGTAGCAGTTGCATTTCCTGCGGAAACACAAAAATTGATGTAACGTAACGTGACGTAACGTAACGAGGCGTGGCTCTGCCAGACGTTTGCTTATTGTGTGTTCTTTTCTCCTCTTCCTCTTCCTATTCCTCTGCTTGTGCGTGCGTGTGCGTGTGCGTGTGCATGGCGCCAATCAACTTTGGCTTACGTTTAGTTTACGCTTTTCGGAAAGCTCTGTACGCCATGTTGTTTTCATTAGTGTCGCAGCATAGAGAAGCAACAGCAACAGCAACAGCAACTGTGAAAGCTTCTTTTTGGCCATAGGAATAGGAATAGCGGTAACTGCTTTTTCTAAATAAATAAGTTTTCGGTTTTTAGTTTTTAGTTTCACCATTGTAGTTGTCGTTTTCGTTGCCGTTGACGTTGATGTTGATGTTCTTGTTATGGAATGGGCTTCCGGATTTTATTTCTATTTTTTCTTTGCTTTTCTATTTTTATTTCTATTTTTCTGCGGTAGAGCAGTTGCAATTTTAGTTAGTTTAGTTGTCAGGCTTGTGGTTTAGTTGTTTGTCAAACCACAGTGTTGTTAAACGACACGCTACGACAGAGTTGACAGCGTTGTCCAATATGGCAACCTTATTGCAATTTGTTTGGTGGTCATGAAGCTAAACAACAAAGAACCTATCTATGAAGAAGGGATCATGTGAGCGAGCCATTAAATGTTAACTTGGCAACCTTGGTTATCTAATGTAGTTAGTGAAAATGTCATAAATACAACCTACTTGATAACATACAATTAATTGTGCTGGCTTTAGAAGGTTGCACATATTCTGAACAACTCTGGTTTATTAAATAGCAATGAAAGTTTTTTGAATTGTCATATTTGTGGTTGTAATCATGTTTGATCCATTGGCAACCCTAGATGACTAATGCAATTTGAATGAAATATGTTTGAGATGCTTTAAATATTAACTTGACAGCCCTGGTTTAGTATTGACTAGCTACCGTTTTTTAAAATTGTCATTCTTTAGCATAAGTATCTAATAAACGTTAAAAAAGAAGTTATTTAATTTTTAAAAGTAAAGTGTTTTCTACTCGGCAACCCTGGTTTACTGTTATACTAACGGATTATAAACAATTTATCAGCTACTTATTTTAGTAACAGAAAAAGTACTTTTGTAGTAGAAGAGTATACGTATGAGCTTAACATTTGCTCAGTTTACCAACACTACACAGATTATAGGGTATAGTTCTTTGTTAAATGATATTAATTTCGATTTAACTATGCTAAAGTTTAAATAAATTATTAGTTACATAATTTAGCTTAAATTAGTTCATTATAGTTAGTGTTTAACCCGATTTATAAATAGGTTTTGTTTAGCTACAACTAATGATTGTGTTATATATGAGAATGTGTTTAAATATTTTGTTGTTTAGTGTAGCTACTTAATATGCCAGTTTATCGACAATCAATGGACATTGTTTGAATTTTGGACTCGCATATAAAGTAAAGTATCTAAAGATACATACGTTTAATGACTATAGATAAAAGAACACTACACAGATAATAGATATACACATACACATACATATGCAGTTGTAGATATGTATGCATGTATGTGAACTACGACTGCCGCCTTTGGGCAGTTTACAATTTATTCTGATTGAGCTTTTTGACTAATTAGTCTAATGCTATAAAGTGTAGCTAACAATTTACGTATAATTTAAATGGTTAATCATAAAGTGTGTTAACGGCTTTTGAATAATGCGCCCAAATAACAGATATATAAATGTATATAGAGTGTTTAAATAATTGTTTATATATGTATATAAGAATGTTGTAGGATTATGCATTTTGAGTAATAAGACGACCATTAGCTGACCTTGTTGGCACTTGAATTCTTGGATCTTGATATCTCTTCATCTCGTTGTCGTAATCGCTGTCGCCGCTGTCAAGTTTATTACGCATACGCCTCGTTGGCCACTTTGTCATTTTGACCACATCCCGTGCCATTCTCGGTCCGCTTTCAAATGCTAATAATACAAGGGCAAGATCTTCTGCCTTGCGGCCAAAAAAGATAGACTTTGTTGTTGTTGTTTTGTTTTTTTTTTGGTTTCGGCTTTTGTATCCGTTTATTTTGTGCATTTATTTAGTTAATAACTTTTCGTTTTTTGCATAAGCAATTTAAATCTGCATTGGCATTTATTTGTTGTTGTTCTTGATTTTGTTTGAAGCGTTTTCTTATAAATCACAGTATATACGTGTAAAATACATAGATATGCGTGTGTGTGTTTTTGTGTGTATATATGTATGCTATATATGCTATGTATTTGCGTGTTTTTTTCTTTTGTATAAATAACTCGCAAGCATTGCATTTTATTATTTAGATATCTCGAAGCAGCTGCTGCGACTTCTCTTTTATCTTTTACCATTTAGTTTATAAATTTAATTAAATTGCCAAAAATTTGCGATAACTGCATTCAATTAACTAATTAACAGCTTATCAAATTCAATGTACGCATATGTGTGTCTGTGTCTCAGAGTGTGTGTGTGTGTATATATATCATAAATAATATTAGTCATATATTATATATAGTATAAGATTTGGTAGCTAATGTGGAACTTACAATTATGCGTAAATGGAAAGGACATAGAAAAATTGCATTTTTCATAAACTTAAAGTCGCGCTTCAAAAATGGATGGACATTAATATTGTATTATTATATTTCCTTTTATTTTTATTTTATTTTTTATTTGTTTTTGTATTTTTTTTTTTTTCAATTTTGTATACGTATTTTTTATTGTACAAATTAAATAGATTTCGCTTGTTTGTATAAAATGAATATTTAAACTTAGCTTGTATATAACTATGTATATTAAATATATATGTATATATATATATATATATATAGTTTATGTATAATTTATATACTTAGAAATGTCAATAAAAATTTCGCTCATTTTGGTAGAAATTTGGTTTGGTTTTTGATTCATATTTTGATGCACCGATGAAAGAATTTATGCAGGCTATATGGATACGGTTTTTGGATTTGGATTCTTATGGTTATAGAGAATTAGAGAATTAAAGGATTCCGAATATATTTTGTGACTAATTTAAAACAGAATTAAACATAAAACTCAGCTAATTAATGAACGAACCAAATCTCTGCATATTTCTGCTCATTATCTAAAACTCAGGGGAACAATGCAGCAGAGAGCGAGAGCGAGAGAGACAGAGAAAAAGGCAGAGATAGTTAGAGAAAAACTGGTAACAAATTATATTATGCAGAAAATTAATTAAAGGATAATAATGATACTACAAACAAGTATGACAGGACTGCTAAAATGTTGCCTGTTATCTAAATGTTTTCTGTGTTTTCTTTTTTCCGCTTTTGTCCAACTAATTTATGCAGATGTACTACAAATAAAAATTTGCATATAAAATACCAACGGTAGAAATAGTTTTATAAATAATAGATTTGTGTTTTGTCTGAAACAGCTACAAATGGGAGTAGTTTGTACGTTTCTATAATGACAATAATGAGAATTAATGTGGCAAATATTCAAAACCAAAAAAGGAGTAATATGTTAGGTGTAGGATCACACGTGTCCTCCCATTATAAAGAAGGAGCATATGTAGAGTTTTTACTGTTCTTGTTTTCTAAGTTGTTTATAGTATTGTATTGTGTCATACCTCTAGGGTCTGTGATAAAGTGATTATGTTGTCCTAAATACTACATATATATACGTATGTTATCGATTATAGTTTATCAACTTGCATACAAAGCTAAAGAAACTGCTCTCTAAGTAGTACGGATGCAGCTCTCTAAAGATTTATATATTTAGAAGATATATAACTAGGGATTCAGCTAATATTATTTCAAAAATGGGATTTCAACGCGTCTATTTATTAAGTAATGTCGTTATAATTCATGTTTATATATTGTGTGTGTGTTTTTTGGGTTCAGGAAGGGAACAAGAGAAAGTCTAAGTGTCAGCTATATAGAAGGTCATATACAGTGTGTGTGTATATGTGTGTGGGTTTGTGTGTATGTGTGTGTGTGTGAATAAGTGTGTTGTACACACATTCGTATGCGCCAGCAGCTCTAAATGTGATTACATGGGTCTGCAATTACAAATATGTAAGTTTCATTATTCGTTTTTTGCTTTTAGAGAATAGATCAACAAACTAACGAGTATAAGTTTTGGTTTTATTGTTTGTTGTTACCATTCCAACGCGTTGAAACAATCTAAACTATTTGTTTTGTTTCTGTTTCTGTTTTTATTTTATTATTTGTTGTGGTGTTGGTTTTTCTTGTTGCTGTTGTAATTGTTGTTGTTGTTGTTATTGTTGTACCTACTTGTCACAGTACAAATGATTTATTTGGTTTTGCGTATTTGTCGTTGAGACCAAGGAAAAAGAGACAAAATGGCAATGAAATATTAAATACAATTTCTCAGGCCTCTCGATTTTGTTTTTACTTTATCAGGCTTCTCTTATTTTTGTTTTTTTTTTTGCTCTTTCTTTTATTTGATTCATAGTAATTTCCCGCTCTCTCAGACTTGCTTGTTATTGTTATTATTTCGTTTTGTTTTGTGGTTTTTTTTTCTTCTTATGGTTTTTAGAAATTTATGTTGCCCAGAAATTGAGATTTGATTGCCGCCGTGCGAGCTGTCAACGCTGTGGCAAGTGGCAGAGTCAGCGCCTGGTGGTGTTGGTATCCCGCTTGGGGCTGACTGTGGACAGCGGACGCTGCAGCACCACCGCCAGCGGGGCCGGTGGTGTTGGCGCCTCTGCTGCGGCCTGTATTCGTGCTACACGTGGTACCATAACTTCTACCGATGCCACAAATAGTCAAGCCTACAAAATCACACGAGACACAAGATTTGCATGTAGAAAGAGACAGAGAGAGTGACACACAGAGAGAAAGAAAGAGAGGGAGAGAGAGAGAGAGACTAGGGTTGGGACGAATGCGTATATGAATATTCGCAAACGTAAAACTTGCACTCGTTTTTTTATGTTAAATTTTTCAACTAATTTTTTAAGTGAATTTCTAGATTTCTATAAGGATTTCAAAATTCCTATTTTTGTTGGAGTTGGATTTGTAATATTTCAGTTGATTGCATCATTTTGTTTACATCCGTTCCAACCCTAGCAAAAGAATGAAAATAAACAACACACGCGGATTGGAAGTGGGCGTGGTTCAGGTAAATAATCCTAAGTACTAGCAAATAATGTTGATTCAGTGGATGGGTGGGTGAGTGATGTGTGGTGGTTTTTTTTTTGTGCAAATGATAAAAACAAGATCAAGCTTCATATATGAATAAAGTTATGTGTCTCTAGGGCTGCTGCCTAAATATAGTTTTGACTTAAGATAAGCTTTCGACTTGCAATTACGATTTGTGCATTGATATGACGAAAGCTACAAATAGTTATATCATTTCTTTTATTTTCTTTTCTTTTCTTTTGTCTGAACAATTAATACTCGAAAACAGTCAGTTTCAGATTGATTTATAAATTTGTTGATTGATTGGTTGATCAGTCAGCATTCCTAGGCCGTCCTAGCTGGTCGTTGGAGCAACCATGTAATCACCAATCAGTATACGATTCTCCGGCATTACGCCCATCATACCAGCTGCAAAGGCAAATAAAAAAGAGAGAGAGACAAAAAAAGAAAGGAAGAAAATAAAGAGAGAGAAAAGTATGTCGAATTGTTGTTGATGGTTGGCAAATGCGTAATAAAAAAACAACAAAAACAAATAATTCAACGAGCAAGAAGTTAGTACTTAATGCTAATGCTTATAGACATGGACTAGTTTCGTCATATCAACTAACACAAATTGTAATGAGATTGGACGTGTTGAGGGAGTGGGGAAAATGGGGCAGTTAGTTCAAAATAGTCACAAAACTTTCTCAAAATCAGTTTGAGTACACTCACTCTCACTCACATACAAACGAGTAGTTTTTTTTTTGGCGGGGGAACGTACGACAAAGGAATCTATATATGCTTTGTATATGCGAGTGTGTGAGAGAGACAGAGACAGAGACAGCGACACATAGAGTGAGGAAGAAAGAGAACTTACCAGTTGGATAGGGTAGTCCAAAGCTGGGATAACCCGAATAGCCGCGACCAGCGGCATAAGCAGCATACGCAGCTGCCGGAAAACCTGTCGAAACAAAGAAAGAAAATTCAGATAAGTAACAGTTCTGATTACTATATACATTACTTAAATCTAATCTAGTGTAACTAAGAGTGTACTAATTCTTACCTTCGGGCAATGTCCCCAGACCCCACATGATGTTATCTAAATATGGCGCATGAAAAACAAGAGAGAGAGCACAAAAAAGAAAGGCATAAACATAAATCAATTACTAACATTCATAAAGTGCGTATTTTTTTTCATAATATATCTAAGAAAAGTACTTGTAGAAAAGAAAGAGTATATATAAGTCTAATAATATAGTATGAAAGACTATATAATTAATTAGTATAGATATGTATATATGAGTTTATACGTATTATCTGATTTAGTGTACTTAGCGCTCTAATTGCATGTGTTAGGCTATTTTTGATCTAAGAAATTAACAATCCGCAGATTGTTCATTTCACTAATTATATAGATTATATAGCTAAGACGGCTGTTGGAAATCGAAAGAGCAAGTGTTTCTAAGTTATGTATTCATAACTTTTCTATGATTTTCTTTTTTTAAAAAACAGCCTCGACTTTTGTTTGAGCTATAATAATTAAAAGATACATATTGGATTCTGTTTTAGATATGACACAATTCTAAACACGAACACTTAATAGATATACATGTATATATCTTTTGTATATATAATTGTTACATATATAATTAAGTAGACATTGTTATATTGTTTTCTATAAATAGTATATGTTGTTGACTAAACATTTAAAGTCTATACTAAATGTAAGTACTAAGTGTTTTTTTTTTTTTTTTATTATTATTTTCCGGGAAGGGAGGCAATTCTAATGGCATTGCCTCCTCACCCCGCGCAACTACACATAAGTCAATAAAAAAGAGTTAAAACAAATAACGCAAAAGTGTTTACACACACTCACAAATTGGCGATGACTAAATGGCTAATAAAAAAACACTACAACTGATATGGGAAATGTAAAGAAAAACAACAAATAAAATGTCAACAATTTGAGAGACGAGAGAGAGAGCTAATTGAATTGAATTTGTTGGTTATTGAAAAAGTAATTGTTAATTTTGTAGCTTAATCCATTTCAGGCCATCTCATTCTCATACGATTCGTTCATCTTTGGCATCAATTGTTTGTTGGCTTCTTGATTTCTCTCCTCCACATTCATTTTTGGCTTAAATTACATGGTAAAGTACAGGCTAGAATTTGGAGCGCTTAATGCGCTTATCGTAAGTATATGTAATTATAAGTAAGTATAAGGTTGTATAATCAATAGCTAAGTTCATGTTTAGTCAAATATTAATGTCTATATGCAAAACGTATGTATGTAGATGTAAGATGTAATTATGTGTGTATGTGTGTGAGAGTGTATGTATGTTGGTATTTAAGTAATTAAGTGGCTGGCCTGTTATTCGGGCCATCAACTGTCCACGTTGTAATTTTGTAAAGACTTCGTCTTCTTCTTCCTTCTGCACTGTCTCTAATTGACATTATCAATTAACCAGTGTCTGGTTACTTACAAAATAACGAGCAGACAGCTGCCATTCTAATACCCCATTCAACATTCAACCGCATCTACAATTGCGACTTCACAAACGTAAAATTGTTATACAAACACACACACAGACACACATATCCATACACAAATGAATGTGTGTGTATGTGTGAGTACGGATGTGTTAGATTTTCTAAGCTCTTTCAGCTTCAGTTTTGTTGCCTACTTAAATGCGCCGTTAACTTAAATGCTAATTCGATACATTTGCTAAATATGCAGTTATTAATACTTATTATTATTGTTATTATCATTGTTATTGTTAAATTTATAATTGTTAAGTCTACAGAGATTCATTTTGAGCATCTATTGCTATGAGTTATGCATGGTATTATGAATATTGCACAATAAGTTAAATGACAGTTTACTTCAAACGCATTTTGACAATTTTGATAGATTTGCGATAGTTGTACACATCGTATTCATATTTAAATATTTAATAATTTTGCTTAATTTCTATGGTTGTACAGTTTGTCTAAGACTTACACCGTTAGCATTACCGTTACATGGTTACATGAAAACATTACGATTATCGCACACTACTTAGTATCGTCTCTAAGTATCGATTGCGCCATTGTTATCGATAAATCGCGCAAAATCTAAGCAGCTCTCTAGGACCTGCTCTTAAGAGATTAATTGATATATATAGCCTAGTTCTTAAACAAATGTCTTAAGTGCTAAGCAAAAGAAATTAATGCGTCACTAAATAATTAGTTTAAGTAAATTTATAACGCATACGCCGCGTTGCCTAAACGCTGATTAGATCTGATTAGACACAGAATATACAAGTACAAGTAAATTAAAGTACGTTATATATATTCATATACATATATATGGAGAATATATATATATGAAGTACATATCGCTAGGGAGAATCGTACATTTAATCCTATTACCTAAGAATTAATGCGATAATTTCGCGCTTTGGACTTTAAGACGGAATGAGCATTGTGTGTGCGTGTGTTTGAGTGTGTATTTGGTGCGTTTCAGTGTTGCAAAACAGCGGAAATTTAATTGAAGACTTAGTCAGAAAAGAGACTGAGTCTGAAAGGAGTTTCAGCTCTATCAATGCCAAGTCTGAGAACGGATGGGTATCAACATTTTAAACTTTATTTTTTAATGGCCTAAATAGGAGTTGCAACATTTAAAGACGGACAGCGGCTCACTGTGGCCTTGGCGGTCAGATGCCGGGCAACTGATAAAGAGCTGCCGCAGCTGAGGCTGCTCCGGGCATCTCTAGACCCGAGGGCATGGCCAGAAGTTCGCTTAGCGGATAATGAGCTGCGGCAAGTGCGGCATTTTGACGCAATTGCGCCTGCTGGGCAGCGGCTGCGGCTGCCGCTGCGGGAGCTGAAGCTGCTGCCGTGAGGGCGCCCAAAGTGGCAGCTGTGGGCGTGGCTCTAAGTCCGCTGCTGACGGCGGCAGCGGCCAAAAGACGTTTGTAGCCCATGACGGCAGCAGCATCAGCATAAAGTGAATTTGCCAGAGCAACATTATTCTGTGTGGCATTTGCAGCAGCTGCGTATTGCAGCAGAGAGGGACCAGCGGAGGGGCCACCTCCTGTGAGGGGCAAGAGGGAAGGAGCACCCGCTGCAGCGGCCACAGCATGGGCAAGATTTTGCTGCTGTTGTTGCTGCTGCTGTTGCTGATGTTGCTGCTGGGCGGCAACAGCAACGGCCTGTTGTTGTTGCTGCTGCTGTTGTTGGTTGGCAGCAGCTGCTGCTGCCGCAACTGCAGCAGCTGAAATGTGCGTAGGCAAAGGATAAGGAGTATAACGCAATGAGGCTGCTGCTGCAGCTGCACCCAGCAACTGTTGATGATGATGATGTGTGTGCTGTTGCTGTTGTTGTTGTTGGTGGTGGTGATGATGGTGTGATTGTTGTTGCTGCTGCAACGCTGTGGCGGCAGCAGCTAAACTACTTGGCAATAAGCCAGCGGCAGGTGCCGCAGCAGCAGTTGCCGCCGTTTGATTTGTGTGGCTGCCCCAGACTACCAACTCACCGTAAGCAGAACGACCGGCAGCACGGGTCTTGGCCAGATTTGCCGGCAGCATTACTTCCTTGGGCTGCGCCTTCTTGCACTCGACCTGGAATAAAGAGAATAGAAAGAGAGAGAGAGAAAGAGTAAGAAGAGGAGAAAGATCGAGGATTTCGGTTTCGCTTGACTTACCATTTTGTTGTTTATCTCATGGAAATGAATTTCGCAAACTTTGTCTACCACATCTTCGCTTTGAAATGTAACGAAGCCAAAACCTGTAAAAACGAGAACGACAACCAAATATATATATATATGTAGTAAAGAGTAAAAAACAGTGGAAATGGGGCTGGAGAATGCAAAAGAGTGGGCAAACAAGTTTAAGAGCTGCAAAAATTGAACGAAATATGCTTTTGTGCGAGCGGCTAAATAATTTACTCAAGTGTCGAGACCGAGACGAACTCAGACAGGCCAACCCCATGACCACTCTGACTCCAAGTACCCAGTACCCAGTACCCGGAACCCGGTACCCAGTACCCTCTATGCAGTTCCCCATTCTCCCCTCTTCGTCCCACAACTGACCTCAATATGCGGCAGGGACTCAAGTGCCGACTGGGCCCGAGTAATTCAAACACTGCCCTCTGCTTCTGAGTTTACATAGCAAACTTTGCCAGCGATGGAAATAACCCAGTCGAGTGCATAATAAGTTTGTCATGAAGTTTTCGTACTATCCCCACAGCTTGACTGCATAGAAATGCTGGATCAGCAGGCACGTTGGGCGCCATTTTCGGACCAACTGCAAATTTTTTGGTTAATTTTACCCCTAAAAATCTACTTGATATATATATAATATATTCGCACTCATAAATTGATAAGTTTGCAAAAGTGAATCGCAAACACTTTTCAAATTGTATTTTTAATCGATCTGCACATTAAACAGTTCTCCGAGGGTCTCTTAAGATCTTACTCCATTTATGGTCACTACCAGTTTTAATGCTAATGAAAAGGAAACTTGGGAAATATATTTTATCCCTTGTAATGCTTGTTTAGCATTGCCTTTAAAAAAAAAAGGCAGAAAAACTACGAATTGCAATGACAACAAAGACCCAAGAATTTTACTCGAGGGGGAGGTGGAATGGAAGGGAAAGAGGGAGAAAGGAGGAGCTTAAGTAGAGTGGGTTGCTCTCAATTTCGCCGAGAGGCGAGTGGCGAGAGGCGAGAGTCGAGTTCGCCTTCGCTTTGGTCTTATCGAGGTTTTTCAATTAGCGCAATTGTCTGAGATTTGGCCTGGCCAAAAGGGCTATGCAATTAGCAAGGCCAAGTGCAGACACCTGATGCCACGCCCCCTCCTTTCTCTCTGTGTGTCTAAGTGTGTGTGTGTGTGTGTGTTTAAGTGTATTTGTTTGCTTTGGCATGCGGGCGTTGGGCGTAACTGACAAATTAGTTGAAACAAGTAACAGTAAACACGCAGGCTTATTAGCGACATGTGCCGAGCGAGCAGCTTCTTCTTACATCTTGCCCCTTGCCCCTTCACCACTCCCCCTCTTCCTCTTTTGCTCCTTGAGACAACGTGCGGGCTTCGTCTTGTTTTCCCACCCCAACTTCCTCGGCCTCTCTCTCTCTGTGTAGTCTCTGCTTACTTCAGCGTGTTTGTGTTTGTTTTAATTATATAAAATTAGCGCACGTTGCAAGTTGCACGTAGTTGGCACTTTTGTTGCTGCCACAAGCGTTGCTGTTGCTGTTGCCTCTGGCCACTCATAAATCAGCCGAGTGGCGACCAAATGAAGCCAGCAATTTATACTTTTTTTTTTTTGTTGGTTGTTATACCCTGCAGCAACTTCTATACTTTTCTTCTACTCCTTTGCCTCTCTTCTATCTGCACCCACATGTAACTCAATCAAAAATGTATCTGCTTGCTACAAATGCGGCATGGCAAGAGCATGAAAAATGCGCCGACCAGAGTCGCTTTGCTAGTTAATTCTGCGGCTGCTTTGCTGCCATTTTTACCTGTCGAAAATTTCCCGCAGGACGAAGCCATGGCTTGAACTGTACTCAACTGAACTGAGAAAGAGAGAGAGGACGGACCTCAGCCTGACGATGCTATTGCCAACTGCCAACTGCCAAATGCAGAAATTGCACACTCATGCATGTTATTGCCAAGTAAGGGGCATAGATATGGCTATATACAGCAATAGAGACAGCAATAGGAGAAATAGCAAAAAGGGGACAGGGAGAGAGAGAGAGAGAGAGGAAGGGAGAGAAAGCTAGCCCGCCAGCTGTTATGACTGCGCTGCGCCGGCTTGCCAAAAAAGAAAAATTACAAAATTTTCAATTTTAATATTAGTGGCGGGCTGGCGACGCCAACTGCCAAGCAGCCAGTTTCAACCGAGTCTCCTCCTCCTGCCTCCCATTCCGCTGCTCCTAGCAACACCTTGGTTACTCCCACTCCGACTTAAAGCAACTGTTTAGGCGCACGTTGTGCATGTCCTTGGCTTGCCAAATGAAATTCATAGCATAGTTTAGGGCGCTGCTGTCGTCTATCCCATATAAAACTGCTTCGTCGTACAGTGGAAATCGCAACAATTCAACATTTACCGAAGTTTTCCCAACCAAAAGTTAACAATTAATTTCATTTTGAATAACTTTTCCGAAATGCACTACGGAGAAGGACAAACGGAAATAAAGGACAGCATTTTATAATAGATGGCGAAACTCCAAGGATTATCTACAAAATTTACGAAACTAAAATGAAATTGAATATTGGCTAAAAAAATTCTAAGGATTACCTAGGTATTTGACAGAATAGAGACTTGTTATACAGTTTCTTAACTACTTATTTGTGACATAATTTATATAAAACAACTTTCTAAGTTTGATTCATGCTATTTTAGTTGAAAATCATGCCAAAATTTACAATAATTTTGTCTAATTAAGCTGCCGGATTCAAAGTAAACTTTCAACTTCATAGCTTTATTATAACTGAATTGATTCTCTTCATGAATCTGTATCTAAATCTTTATCTTATCTAAAGTATTTAGAAGTTTTGTTCAAATAACTTTATTTTCTTTAAAACTGTTGATATTTTGGAAGAATCCTTGTACATTTTTGAATAAAAATCTTAAATCTCAACTTCCCATCTTTAATTTACTCCTTGTGTCATAGTTACTAAAAGTAAAGAATTATTATGAAAACACTGTATTTTCTTGCCAACATTTTAAAAATCTTCTGAAACCATAACGGAAAAAATAATAAACCAAATGGGAAAAATCCAAACACTTATTTACTCTTTTTTTGACCTTCCGTTTACAGAAAAACATTGGATAGTTTGCTTTTATCCTTTGAATTTCTAGATTTTAAATAGAATATTGGATATTTGAAAATATATTGAAAACATTTGCTTTTCTCCCAAAAACCCTTTACAATAACTTGATTTATATATTCAATACACTATTTCTTGATTGTGTTTTCATTTCTAGCAAGATTAGTTTTCCCCATTGTCATTTTTGCATTTCAATTTCAGCTGAGCTTAGTTGCATTTACGCAGGTGCTACTGTACTTGCAACTGTTATTGTTGTTGCTGCTTTTGTTGTCGCTGTTGTTGTTGTTCTTGTTATTGTTGCAGATGTTAGTATGCCAGCCTATATTGTTTTATGGCATATTCATATAGTTTTCCTTTTGCCGTAAATCCCTTTCTCCCCACAGACCCCTGCGACCTTTTCTTGGTATAGATAAAATGCTTCGCTTACTTTTTGGGGCCAACTGCAGCCGTTAGTTGGAAAAACGTCGCTGCAAGTTTCAGTGACCAGGCTTCCATTTCAGTATCTATAAAAGTGTGTGTGTTTGTGTGTGTGTTGGTGTTGTGTCTGTCCGTGTGTCTTACTGTGTGTCTGTCTGTCTGTCTGTCTGTCGCTGCACACATGATTTATGAATGAGTAACAAACTTGCTGCCGTGTAGCCTGAGCAACCAGCGACGTCTTTGCTCGACTCTTTTTTTCGCCTTCTTTATTATAGTTGGTGTCCTGTACTGTAAGTGTGTGTGTGTGTGTGTGTGTGCACACGCTGGCAATTGCCACATGTACGCTATGCTGTACGATGAGAACCTTCTCTCTCTTGGATCGATAAAATGCAATTACAGGCATATCGCAAGTGCCAGTAGGCAGAAGGGCTACAGAAGAGGAAAGCCGGGGACACTGGGCCCTGGAGCGGCTGTTAGTCCAACTCATGGCAAAAGGTCGTACATCGTCCAACTGTACAAAAAGTCGCCATCACCATAGCCATCGCCATCGCCATCGCCATCGTCGTGGCAATGAAGGCTACCAGCTACAACTAATACCCTTTGATTAACGACACACATTTTCTATTGACTTGAAACGAAATCGTTGCTCAGAGGGGGCCAACGTAGGGTCGATTGGGTCGGTGGGTCGTTTGGACGGTCGATTGGACGCTATCCTGTGAAGTTGGGCAGTTGGTCTCAACTCTGTCCATTTTGTTGTTGTTGCTGTTGTTCCTGTTGCCTTTGACTGCTAACTAACAACGCCTGCATATTTCATTATATATGTACTCTGATCGACCCAAGCAATTGTAATTTGCAAAATTGACGTGCCCTGCGTTTGAAAGACATCAAGCCATGTCAATAACAGTAAACGCCTTGCATGTCATATTAATGTGCAAATCACAAATCGAGGCTACAGTTTATACTGTCTATTTTTGTCAAGCCTACTACTTACATACCTCAATCCCCATACATAATTCACAAGCAAATTTTACAATTTATCATTGAATTGAATAATCTTCGATATTCGATATGTCTATTTTATATGGATATTTACTATACTCAAGTCTAAATGGAATGACATTTTGGCCTTGGGCTGGGATTTCTTTCGTCTGTTTTGACAACTGCATTTTATTGATTTGTTTTCTGATATATTTTTAGCATGTCAAACATTACGATTCCCAAGAATCATTTGTGGTATTTGATATTTTCAATGGAAGCGCACAGTTGCAACATAATAATTAGTTAAGTATGCAAAGAGTATAGAATTCCAGTTAAATATTTATTTCCATTTATCAAGTGACTGAAAGTGGGCTACATATATGCATGTTATTCATACTAATAGAGAGTTGTGGCAAAATGAATGAATGAGAGGTTTCTTTAGAAAAGCAGTTGGAGATAAAAGATAATTATGCGTTTATATTTAGTTTGTTTTGAAAGAGGGCATTTCATTTAAAGATTTAAATAGTAACTATTTCAATAATCGCGACTTAAACCGACACCTTAAACTGCTTTGAAATTCAACGGAAAAAACATTGTAGCATACCTTGAAATACTTTTTAATTTGATATTATTTTAGGTATCGTAGAATGTCACTTGTTTAGTTTAAAAGCGATTAATTTTTAAGATGTCATTGAAGTAGTTTATAAAGAAAGCTCTCTGTAAGCATCACTAAGTAAGTAGTTCCAGGATATCTTTGTCTATAAGTTAAGAATGCATTTTTTTTGACAAATAATTTAAAAAATTGTTAACTATACTCAGCTAAATACTTTTGTATATAAAAATACATGTAAATGTATATCATTTAATTATTAGCAAAAATGTTGAAAGGTCTGATAGACACACATTACAGGGTATTTTAGTTTTCTTCCTTTCATGCTGCTTTAATTTAAACGCAAGTAAATGTGAATTTGCCTTTGCATTTAGACTGAAAAATTAATATAATCATTGCCTCATGTATGAAAGTATCTGCTTTTTTTTATATTCTCAAATAAATCTACATGCAGGCAATTTCGCAGTTTTATATCTTTCTCATGCATTATCTCTATCTCTATCTCTGTCTCTTAACATTCTGAACAGTTGTTGCGCTTCGTTGCTTTTTCCGCTCTCTCGTCTTTCAACTACAGAGCGCATCACATAATTTTTAAATGGGGCGCTGCTTGTTTTTATTGCCATTTGCAAAGGCTGCTACATTTCCCCCTCCCCCACCCCTCTTGCCACTGCTATTGCCACTGCCACTGTTGGTTGAGTTTCTGTTTTTCATATGACTGCATCATGATGCAGCTTTCAGTACTCCAGCGTCCAATTAAACGAAATGTTCTGTGGGTCGCGCCTCTGCTTATCTCTTCTTGCACAGCGTTGCCACACTATGCAATGTGGCGCTCAGAAGTATGCAACAATTTTTTATGGGCCGCATACAAGCAAAAATCATGTTTTCTTATTCCCGTGTGCGTAATTTGGTTGGACAGTGGGCCGACAATACGAAAACAGTGGCCAGCCAAGTTAACAATGCCACCATAAACTGTGTGACCATGAGTGTGTGTGTGTATTTATGAGTGTATATGTATGTGTTGCAACTATTGATGCATGCTACACTCTCCTCTCTCTCTCTCTCTCTCTCTCTGTCTCTGGCTGAGTGGGTGTGTGTGTGGGCAGCTAATTACTTTTGGACAGCGACATTGTTAGCTGCAGCTTTATGGTATGTGTGTGTGTGTGTGTGGTACCTCTGTTTGGGGCTTTAGCTGGAAAATGGGCACATCAATCTTAATGTGCCTTGTCTCAGGTGAAGAATCAACTCTCCAACTCTCCATTTCTCTTCAGCTTCCTGCGTCTCTTGTCACATGTCAATGGAAGGTTGGACGGGTTCGCAATGCGAATTTCGGCGCGTCATTTAAAACTTTAATAAGCAAAATTGACAACGACATGAAGAGACGCAGGGTACACGGCATATTCAAAGGGGGGTCAAAGGGAGAAGGAGGGGTCAAATGTGGGCGGATTCAGTCGTGCGCTATATACAAGTTCGTGTAGCGGATGTACGCTGGAGATTTAAGCCTTTTGCCTGGACCTGGCTTGAACCTGAACAGCAGCTGGTCCACCCACTCAAGCTACAATCCTATGAGCCCATCCATCCATTTATGTCGCTGTATGAGTGGGTGTATGTGTGTGGGTGTGTGTGTGTGCCTGGTTATATCCGGTTGCATTGCCAGGTAATCTTTTCGGATCTCTCTCTCTGTCTGCCCCTTTATGTTTCCCTCTCTCGCATCCTGTTGGCCCCGGCTATTTTAATGCCCTGCCCCGCTAACGGTTGGTTTTAAAACTGTATTAGCTGTTTGGGCGAGTGTATCTATAACGGTATCTGTCATGCATTGACAGCACCGAGAATATTGTGCAAAATGCTCGCACTTCCGGTTTCGTCTTCTGCATCGTTAAAGGCAGGAAACGGAGCTAGCACAAATGTATCGACAGTGTATAAGTATTATTATTATAACGAGTAGTATTATTATTATTATTCTTGTTATTGTTGCTGCTATTGCTGCTGTTGTTGTCATTGTTGTTATGGTTATTGTTAACTCACCTCTGTGCCGATTGGTCTGCTTGTCAAACATCAGCATGGCGTCCTCGATCTGCAATTGGAAAAAATAGGAAAACAATTGTTTTGTTAGCCAAGTGGAAAATATGTGCTCTCCCTTTTACTCTGCATCTTCCTTTCTCTGTCTCTCACTCTCTTATTCTATTTGGCTTTCAAGTTTTCAATGTGCGCAACTCAATTAATGGACGAATAAAAGCTCTGAACAGACAAAACTGTTGCTAATTGCAAAAGTAAGCGGCCAGCACACGCAAACAATGGCCAACACACACACATACACTCACATTGACGCGCACACAGAGTGGGAGAAGAAAGTTTTGGCCATTATGAGGCAAAAAGGCAACTTATAATGATAGTTGACTGTCAAACAGGGCCAAAAGTATGCAACTAACTAACTGAACAGCGGCGACTTTCGAGTTGGCTCATTATCGGTCTTAGCCCGGCCCTTTTCTAAACTGTTTCTTGGCCCTGATGAAGTAACTTACATTACGACAGTGCCTTCATTTCATTGGGATAATTGATAGGTTTTCATCATTAAATTTCTGTGGCAAAGTTTGATTAATTTGATGTTAATCGCTGCTCAGCTCATCAGCAAAATCGATTTAACAAACTTATGTTTATTAGTTGAAAGAAGTTGTGATTGAGAAGAGATGATTGAGCGATCATTTAGGGAAAACATAATTTAAAGCAATTGTCTGTTAATACATTAAATAAATCTTAGATATCCTCTTTTAAATGATAACTAAACTTATAACTTGTATTCTTCCAGATAGCTCTTATCAATACGTCACTTTACTATGATCTCTTGCTTTAAAAGAAACTGTCAACTGATTGTGAGACAAGTCTATTGACAAGTTCAAAATTACCCACAAGTTTCTTAAGATTCCTTTGTATTGAATGTTGATTACAAGACAGTTGTTGTTGTTGTAATAACACGTATTTTAGACAATTACTGGACTGCTGTTTGAGTATTTCATTATCTCTTTTAACAAATTCATATACTTAGTTCTTACTTAATTTGAGTTTTCTTTGTGCATGTGTTTAACTTGGCTTTCATCTTGGCTGCCATTCAATATTTTAATATGACAACTTTTCGCTTTGGCCCTGACGCTAATTGCACTTTCCCTGTCAAAGTTGTGAGCGAACATTAATGAGCTGCCTGAAGGAGACGCTTGCTTGCCACATCTACTTGCCCCTTAGCCCCACTTGCAACCAGCATCCTGCGGCCTGGCTGTTTCGCCTGCTACTGATGCGATCCTTTCCTGGTTATGGCCATTGATTAAGTTTAATCAATGGGCTTAAGGCAACTTCTGTGCATTGTAATTAAAGTGCAGCAACTACAACAATAGCGATGACGATGACAGCGATGGCGATAACAACAGCCTTATAAAAATTAATTAAGCCTCACGCCACAGTTTTAACTCGAACTCAACTGCAACTGCAACACGATGCGACTCGACTCAACTCGACTCGACTCGGAATGTTGTTGTTGGTGTTTCACAGCTCTTTAAGTGCGGTAAGCACAAGTACAACATTGTTTTTCAATTAACAATCAACAACAATGCCGCAACAATGCGAATACACGATACCATCATGCAACTGAAGGTTACAACGTGGCGCCAAATGAGACAAAAATTACCTTGCCGCAAAATGTTGCAATGCTTGCACCTGTAATTGCAATTGTTGTTGTTAATTAAGCGGGCAATAGTTGCATCAGCAGTATACCCCATCCCTATCCCCTTCCTCACCTATCAATGCCACGCCTCCTACAGCCCCACAGTGGCTGTCATAATTAAGCACCGAGCGTTCGCTCATTATGCTGGGGGGAGAAAGCAAACCGCAAACTTTAATTCTATTAGCAAACGTTAAATGTACTTGCCCCAAAATGTGGGCGTGGCATGGTCGCTGTCTGGGGCACTAACAAGCAGGCGCTGCGTAATTTTATTTAAATCTGAATTCATTAATTCGTCATAATCCCCCAATCATTGCGCCGCCTGCGATGAGAACTTCAAAAAGCCATCAACTACAGACGCTGCTGCTCTCAGAGATGCTGCTCGTGAGTTGCCCCTAACATCCCGACACCCCTTGCTGCCACTTTGGCATACTCTTGCCACTTTCCACTTTCCACTTGCCACTTGCCACTTGCCACTGCTGCCACAGTTAGTGGCAGCCATTCATTTGGCTCATTTTGTGTACAAAAATGCTGTGCCCGCCTGAAACGCCGACGCTTCATTATCGTAATCGTTATATAAAACAGCGGGTAGACTACGACGGCGACAAAGACAGAGACTCTCTTTGAGAGTGTGTGTATGTATATGTGTGTGTGTGTGTGGGTATATCTGTGTGTGTTTTTATGCGTTCTGCGGCACATAATGTGGCTGTGTCCTAGACAAAGTCTTTGCTGCTGTGCCTGACATTAATGAATGTTGCTGAGCGAAAGAAACAAAGTAAAAGAAAAAAAAATATAATAAAAACTGCTGCGGGTGATTTTTATTTATGCGCCATACATGAGAGATGCTTCCGAAAATTGCTGAAAAAATAAAAAAATTGGAAACTTAAAAGCAGCTATCGACAAGCAATAACAAATTGATCACATGTGTGTGCGGGCACGTCTGTGACATGTGTCTCTAAAATCACTTTCTCGAACAATTCCAACCAAATTATACTACTACAATTTCTGATATAGTTTTCGACTGAAATGGAAATTTGTAGAAATAATTACGCTATTAGTTCAACAATGGTATTTAAATTAAAATTGATGTTGTAAACAATTCGGATGCTTCCAAATAGAAATAAAATGCTTCCTGCTTTTAATATTGTTGTGATATCGTTGGTAGTTTTCACTGACAATTTTTTGTATAACAAACAAAGCTTTTATTTAATTTATAATTACTTTTAAGTATTGTTGTTCGACTGTCACTGGCAATTTCTTGAATCGAAAACATTATCAATTTTTCCGTGTCATTAAATTAATTGCGGCGACTTTTGAGAGCATAAAGATAGAAGGGCTGATCAGAATTTTAACAATAATGCGACATTTAATTTGAGAGTAAACTTTTAATTAAAATGTTATTACTTTTATGTATGCTTAAATTATATTTAAAGCACTAATGAGTCAAACATTTGCTTAAATTATTAACTTGTAATTATCACACAACTTTTAATGTTGTTTTTAACAATTAAATTTAAGCAGCAGTTAATTTATTTCAATTTTGAATGCCATTTATTTTGAAATAGTTTTAATTATTTTGTAAATTATTTAAACATACTAGAACATTTTAGGCAGTTACATATACTCCTTAAAAACCTTTGGAATTGGAGATGCTTCCTTTTATTAAAAAAGATATGCCTGGTTACACCTGATTCAATTATCTTCTTGGGCTACCAAGGGTTCTATGTAAAATGCCGTGAAATGGTGTTCAAATTGAATTCATTAAATCTTTCATCTGCTTTTACTTGGACTGCCTTTTAAATCATCAACTTTGACCGCACGAACGAATGCCGAATGTCGACCGAAAAGTTGTAACTGGATAATTTGCAGTAATTCATCTTTACGTTGGGTTTTTCACTGCCATTTCCCTCCCACAATCTCTCACTTTTCCGCACACTTTTTTCTGGCATTTTTTGCGCTTGCTTGATTGCGACAATTTCGATGGTTTTCAGGGTTCAGGTTTGCAGGCATATTTGAAAAAGAGAAACTCTAAAATTAAAGCTGTTGTCGCTTTTAATGAAAGCTAGACGCGAATTCTGGCTACTCTACTGCTGGAGTGTACTTACACTAGACTACACTTATTCATTTTTATTTTTTTCAGGATTGCGATGGATAAAAAAAAGAACGGAAAAAGAGGAGATGAAATGAACTTTTGGTAGCTGGACGTGCGAGTTGTCTAAGTGCCGGATTGGGGGTTGGAACATCTTTCAAAAACTTTTCGAGGCGACAGCAAAAAAACAGCAGTAGCAGTAGCTTCTCTCTATATATGCCATATATCTGCCATATATAGTAGGTATATATGTAAACGTTTGAGTGTGAATGTGTGTTTGTGTGTGTGTGTAAGCACATGACTGCGTGCGGTTGAAATATAGATAAACTTTTTTAAGCTCGTATTTATTACATATTTGGCTGTAAGTAGAATTTAAGTTGCTTTTTGCCTCCAGCGGGGCCAACACGACGTATGAGTAATGCGAATATGCTTATATATATATATATAGAAATAGATATATGGATGTATATAAATACTAATATATAAAGTGTATGGAGTCACAGTGCACTCAAGCGAAATGTTTGTGACAAATTTGCAATCAAAAACGCATCAATTGACAAGCCAACAACAAAAACAACAACAACAATGTCATTAATGAGCGGAGTCAGCATTATAGCATAACATACAGCACAGGATATAGATATAAGGACACGATTGCGACTGTATTTCAATTAAAAACGGATTCAGATTTGTAATCCGCAACTTGGTTTTGTTGTTTTGAATTCGACGGACCCACAACATTAGCTGCACGAATGAAACGCAAGTATGAATATTAAATTGTGTATGGAGATTTGAGCAATTAAGTGAAACAGAGACAGCAATAGAGAGAGAGATGGAATGAATGAGAAAAAGAGAGACAGAGAGAGAGAGAGAGAGGAGGGGGAAAGGGACTTGCACTGAATGGCAAATGGCAATGATGGAAAAGCTTTTGCATAGTTTATGCCCTTGGCTTAGTAGATCAACTATTAATGGAAGAAAGAGTGAAATTTTATGGCAAGCAAATAGGGGAAGAGAGGTCACACAGCTGCCCTTAGCTTACCAAAGGTCACAGCCAGCACAGCACAAAGAGCTCAAATAATATTTACATATGAGTGTGCGTGTGTACGTACGAGTGTGTGTGCTCTGTACGTTTGTGTGTGTGTGTGTGTCACGGAAATGAAGTAGAGTTTTTAATGCGGTTGGTTGATTTGGGTTCTCAATTGAATATAAAGATGATAAAAGCAGAGGATAAGTTGAGGTTACAACAACAACTGCCGGTTGATTTGAAAAATGTAAAACCCCTCAGTTATTATTTATGTATAACTAAGAAATTCCCCTTGTGGCCGGTGAAGTGAAGGAAGCTTTAACCACAGAAATGTCTACAGTTGCCATTTCTTCACTTGATTCTCACCCATGTTAACAAGTTGACATTCCTCTCTCTCTCTCTCTCTCTCTCTCTCTCTGTGGAGAGCATAAGCTGCTCTTCTATGCGATTCTCATAGTTTGAGCTACTTCTTTAAGTAAAAAAATTTTGTTTTTCGTTTCAGTTTAAGCTGTCTATTTAAGCTCTGATAATACATTTTAATATAACTTTTGGGTATTATTACTCCATTTCAACATTTCTATTTTGGGATCCGGATTCGCTCATTATTTTCCATCTACACTTCGTGCTTGGGAATACAAATCTTTGGGATAAATTTGCAATTTGGGGAAAGGGAAATGCTGCTATTATTGGGATGGCCATTACATGTATTTTATACTAATGAAAAGAGCTCTCTCCTCTCTCTCTCTCTCTCTCTATGTCTCTCTTTTTCTGTAAAGCCTACAACTTGTCATCACTTTTAATGAGATGGCCACAAAAAAAGTTTTGCCACCTTTTTTCCTCTTTCGTCTTATATTCAGGGCAGAAAAGATTCTTAAGCTTTTGCATGGCCACACGCAAAGTCCACACAGATTCGCGTTAGCTACTAAAATTTAATTAATATCGATTTCGGATTTGAAAAGGTTCACTTCTCCACTCCCTCCCTTCCTTTTGTACTCCCACACACACACATACATTGCGGCAGATTTTGTGGCAACCAACAACTTGAGCGGGTTATGTACAAAAAATGAAGACGAGCGCACAAAAAGCGACCCAGAGGAGGAAACTTGATCAAGGGGAGGGGATGGAAATAAAGGTGGGGAGGGGGTGGGTTTTGGTTCATACAAAGATGTTACAGCTTAGGCAAGAACTTGCATGCCTCGGCAGTGAAAAACTTTTAATCTTTGCAAGCATAAGTAAGATATATATACTTTGTGGAGTGCGATTCCACATGAGATCTCACTAAGAGTAAGTATACGTATAGTGGTACAAGTGAATGTGTGTATTTTGATTCAAACGAAAGCAGCTGCTCAATATTTTGCAAGGACTTGGACTTGGACTTGGTTTTGGACTTGGTCTTGGACTGTGAGTGGAATTGAGATTTCTAATGGGATTGGTTTTTCGGCTGGTTCACAACTCCCGGACAGCCGTCTAAAGTTGTCCGGCGTGTGTGTGTGTGTGTGTGTATATGAAAACAACTTGCTGAACAATTTTCGTTAATTAAAATATTTTCAATGTGTAGTTATATGCTTGCTACGGCTGCTGGTCTGCTTTGGTTCAGTTCAGTTCAGTTTGGTTTGGTTTGGTTTGGTCTGCATTTGGCCCCCAGGTCCTGCCCGGCCTGCTAAGGATGCTCGAATTACAAAGCAAATTATAATTTCATGAAAGTTAAACGAGCAACTCTCTGCCCAGCATTGCACTCTGCTGCTGAGGGTCACAAGTGGGCATAGTCGGGGGCAGAAAGGAGAGAGAAGAGTCTGGAGATGGAAGAGCGTGGGTGAAACTGTTCTCTGACTGCGCACTTGAGTGCAAAGGTGGCACTGGGTCGCACCGTTGTGCCTGAGATTGTGAATTAAACATGCTGAGATAGCAAGCGAGCAAGCGAGAGAATTGGAGAAAGGGAAAGAGGGAGGTAGAGAGAGCGGGGGAGAGCGTGTAAAAACGCGATGTATATAGGAATAAAAAGCGAATGGCGGTATTTTGACCGGAAGCATTGGACGATGCCCCAAAACTCGGCAAAAGAACGAGCGAATAATAATAATAACAAAAAAAGAACGGAGAAACGTGCAAGTGGGAGTAAGAGAGAAAGAGAGGAAGAGAGCTGCAAAAATGGCATTTTTTTGTGCAAGTGCGAATTTATGTCTTCAATTATTCAACGCCTCATTTGTATGCCCCAACTCCCGGCCTTGTCCATTGATTGTGTGTTTGTGTGTGTGTGTGTGTGGGTGCTATGCTAAAATGCCAGCATGCATTTCCGTTTCCGGCCAGTGCAATGGCGTTGCTGCCACTGCATATGGTTGTATGGTTGTATGGCTGCACATGTGCGTCGTCCACAACGTCCTTGTAGTCGCTGTCGTCGCTGTCGTTTCGCCTTTTGCCTTTTGTGCTGACTTTACCCCAACTCCCTTCCATCCCTTCCCCTTCTGTATTCGCCCTGCTTCAAGCAATTGAAATTTCAACTGGCGCAAAAGTAATTCAATTCAACGGCAGCCCCGGAGACGTAGACCAGGCAACCAGTCGAGAGACGAGAGTCGAGAGCCGTGAGAGTCCCTTGCATATCCTTATATAACTTGGGGCGGGCAGATGCCTTTGCAAAACCGGCAACAACGCATTTAAGAAGTTATTGTCATAAATGTTTGAGTTTGTTTGTTTTGTTGTTGCTGCTGCTGCTGCTGTCCTCCAACATTCTCCCCTGTCCCTGCCCTGTCTCTTGCCCACACTCTCTAAATCAAATTCTTGTTGCTGTTGTTGCGGCCAAAGACACAACTTTTATTTAGCCATGTTGAATGGCAGAGCCACCGCCACCGCTGCCTGCCAATTTGCAATTCTAATGTAATTTTTTCGCGAATCATAAGTTAGAAAATACCCCCAAACTCTATACGTCGAGGCCTTGTGTCGCCTGTCTGTATGTTGCCTGAGGGAACGCCTTTAAAATGCCCTGGCCAATGTCTTTGACCAATTGTAAAATGCTCCTCGATTGGGATTTTCCTTTTTCATTTTTTTTTGGGTCCGTCCATTCGTTAGTCCCCTCACACAAATCGATCAGAGGGCAAACACAAAAAATATGGTAATTTCTGGCATGCTCATTGCGTTCTCGATGCGTAAGAAAATTAATTCGAATTCTAAAAAACAAAATTAACTAATAGAGAAGGTCGAAGTTGAAATACTCTCAGTTATCAATTAGTTAATTAAAAATCCCTTAAATCTTCGTTTTTCTATCTGTTTTATTATTCTTTATTTACTTTTTATTTTTGGTTCCATTGGAAACCTTATCTTCATCTCAATTTAACTGATATTTCTGTAGTCTTGACTGCATTAAAGTATTAAACAAAATTCTTAAAGTAAAGTTGTAGTTATTTATTAAGTCAGGTCTAGTCAGCAATTGCCTGAAGCTATCAATTAGATTGTCTAAGCCAACTCGTAAAGCCTGTCAAAGCGACCATTTTGTTTGGTAAGGGCATTTTATAAAGGGCTTGTAAGAATAACATGAGAAAAAGGTTAAAAGAAAAACAACATCAACAACAACAATAAAGACAACAACAATTGAGGAAAATACAAAGCCAAACAATGCGACGCATTTACATTTGCATTATTTAGCATTTAAGCGTCACGCGTTGCGTAAACAAATTGTATAAACAGCACAGAGACCAACAACAATAACAACAATGAAAAGTACCAAAAAAACAGGCGCGTAATTCATTAAACAATTTTTTATTTACCAACAAAAAAAGAGAATGTTGGGAGTGGTTGTAGGCGTAGCTAAAGGCGGAAAACCAACGGCGATGAGTTTCAAGTTGCAAAGCCAACAATGAGCTTAAAATCCTCCTAAGCCCCTTCTAGCAAAGCTTAGAGAGAACTTTAACTAGTTTCTTTTTTAAATTTATGTTTAGAAAATTTAATTTAAAATTTATAGAATTTTCATTGTTGAAATTCTAATAAAATTTAGACTTTTAATCGTGATTGAAGCATTGATAACAAATCAAGAAAATCAAGAAAGTTGTTTACGTGAAATGGGAATAATAAGTTAAGTGTTGAGTATAGCGTAGATTGGAGTAAAGTGCAATAGTGTAAGGTAGAATGGTAAAATATATAAATTGGGTAAAATTGAGTATTGAATAGTATAGATTTGAGCAGAATAACTAGTGTAGAGAAGAGTAGAGGAGAAAAATATATAGCTTAATATGACAGAAATAAAATGTTAGCAGCTAAAATGATAAAAAGGAATTTTCAGCTTTTCTTTTACTTCTTTCGAAATTAAAGAATAAAATGCTCCAATAAAAAGAACAGTTCCAAAACAGAAAAAAATAAATCCTTAGGATCTTACTAAGATTTCTGCCAAAATAATATCATTAGCAATCAACATACATATTTGAAAAACTTTATAATTTGCCAATTAAAGGTTGTAATGTTGATGTCTGCATGATTTCAAGTATACTACTTAGGTAGCAGCGAGCCCTTAAGGCTGTTGTGCACTTTAAAAGTCTGGTCACACTTTCTCCCTATACACACATCATACACACACATACAGCTGCACTTATTGGTTTACTTGTTTACATGACAAGCTGCTCGTTTTCACACTCTTTCTTATTTGCTTTAACATTTTCGCATGCATATGCAAGCAGCCCAAGAGCATACACACACACACACACATAGGACACACACACACACATAAAAACATGGGACACACATATACACAGATATTTTTAAATGCTTGTAGAGGAATGCAAGAGACGTAAAGGATGCCTCTGTCCAGCTTGCAAGCTCTCATTCTATCGTTGTAGTTGTTCAGTGTTAAGTCCTGCGGTGGCATACACATGTGTGTTTGTATGTGTATTAAATGTGTGTGTGTGTGTGCACTTTAAGTGCGCTTGTATGCGTTGCACTTGTTTGCAGTGTTTTTACATCGAATGTTGATTGTACAAAACCACTGAACAAGAAAAATTAATTATACAAAAACGTCACCGCCAAACAGCTACCGAAACTGTTGACCAAACCCCCAAGGTTGTTGTTGTAGTTGTTGTTTCAGTAATAGTTGTAGTAGGAGTTGTAGTTGTTGTTGTTCTTGTTGCTGTTATGGCACCTACGCTGACGTGGGTAGAAATATTACGTATACGTTGCAGATAAAACAAGTTTATGCCTAACCAACAGACAGATTGGACAGTTGAATAGCACGAGAACAATTGGACAGATGAACATATGAAGATACTACAACATGCATTTGCATCTGCATATGTATTTCATTATGTTTATTTATTATTTAACGTATTTGGCATTAGCAGTCAGATAGACAGAGAGGGACAGAAAGAGTTTGGGACTTGTTCAGGCAAAACCGCAATGTTTAAAACAAAACTAATAAATCAGACAAAAAGCAGACAAATAACCAAGCTGATAGAAGAGACAAAGCCAGAGAAGGAGTAAGAGAAAGAGACAATGTTGCAGCTGTTGCCAGAATATTCTATTCTATTCTAAATAAATCAATTTATGCAAACGCTTAAAATACGCATCAAAATGTTTAAAACCGCAACAACACCAACATCAGGAAGTACAACAAAATAGAAAAAACATTTTGACAAACATAAATTTTATATTCTAAATGCCATTTTCGACCAAATTGGTTCGAAATAAAAACACCCCAAACGGGCGGCTTTTAAGCAAATGCAAAAACTTGTAGCATACTTTTAAGCTGCTTGTGTTTAAAACGCAGCAACGCATTGAATGAGAGGCAAAAAGGGGAAGAATGAGGGAAATAAGAAGGGGGCGTGGTTTGGACCAACGCCGCGGGCTTGCTACGTGTTCAAGTGTGAAGCTGGCAGTGCCACGCCCACCGACAAACAGCAGCCCAGCTTCTTGGTGGGCGGCACAAATCGACTCTGCTAACGCTTAAGTATATTTTTATTTTTTGTTCTTCATATTGTTGTTGTTGCAGCTCTTGTTGTTGTTGTTGAATTTTTTGCTTTTTTGTTTTTTCTTTCTTTTTTTTAGCTTGTTTCGCCGCACGGAAACTGCGTTTTTTGCATTTTTTTCTACGGCATTGCATTTAGATGTTGATGTTGTGCTCAGCTTTTGTTGCGGTGCTTAGAATTGCTTACCCAACCACACACCCATCCCTTCTCTCCCCTCACAATTCTGTTCCCTATAGAATCAAGTTTTTATTTCAAGCAGCTAACGGAAGTGTTGCTCTTATTGTTGTTGCCGCTGTTGCAGTTGCTGTTGTTGTTGTTGCTCTTGTGTATATACAAAATTGTAGCTAAGAAGTAAGCAGAGCAACTACTGCTTGAATGTGTTTAAGGGTTGAGGAGTTTCAGGGGTTTACTGCCCGCAGGGTTCGCTGCGAACTTAGAGTTTTATACTCGCGCACAGTTTTAGTCAACATTGTGGCACATGGAGCACACCAGAGCTGATGACAACGACAATAACTGTAATGAAACTGAGATAAGCTGCTGCTGCTACTACAACTCATGGGGCAACAAAGAATGGAATGATGGAAAGGGGTAAGAAGGGAAAGGAATAGAAAACTATGTCTGTTATTCGCCGCAGGAGCAAATCGCTTGCTCATTTGTTGCGCCATCCATTGTCGTTGTCGTTGTCGTTGTGAGAGCTACGAGATTTATACTTTTCAACTTGAAAATGAATGTGAATTGAAGTAAACTTGTAATTGAGAGCAACAAGTCAAGTTTCAAGTATCGAACTTTAATTGGAAAATAATTAAGAAAACTGTACCGAATTCCACTTTAGCAGATAAGAAGTTGAACTTGATTGTCAAGATGAAAATAGAATCAATACTATCTATCTTAATAACTAAAAGGGCCAACTTCGGCAATAACTTTGTTAAATGGAAAATATACGGTAATTTACTAATAATATATATTAAAATAACTATAACCACAACGTTGAAATTCTGATTTAATTTTCAAGCAGAGTATCTTTAAAATTATAATTTATTAGAAATTCTCTATATTATTTTAGCTCTGATTTTTTAGACATTTCTCTTGCGAGAATCCAATCTAATTAATATCAATACATGAAATTTAAAACAATTGTCGAGGTAATTACATTAATTTCATTTCTTCTTCAGCTTATTTTGAATATATATTTAATGCATCTGTTGCTTTTACTACCCTAAAAATTGTATTTTAAGGGTTGCAATTATATTCGCGTTCCTTTTTTCTTCAAAATTTCAATCACTTTGCATTAATCTCAGTAAAATCATGAAAAAATACATGGCACTGATTAGCTGACCAATTTATTTTAACAAACTTTAAAGAATATCAATTGGTGCATAATTAAAAAAAAACTGTTTGCCATTCTGAAAATGTTCCCTTCACTTATTCTTTCTCCTCCTCCAGGAAGATGAGAAACAAACCATCGTCATTCATTCTCGCGCACAAAGTGGACTGACAGCCGCAGAATGAGTCGACGCCTTCTCCGATTCCAATGTCGTCGTTGCTGTCAGCTTCAACTATGCTCCCGTTTTGGGCACACACACACACACACACACTCAGAACATACACACATTTACATTTACACACACTCGCGCAGAAGAAAACAGACAAACGGTTGGCACTCTTGACGTTGACATTGCCAGCCTGCAGAGGCCTAAAAATATATTTTGCGTGTTTCTGTCAAGTCGAAATGCGTGCAGAGAGGGTGGTTGGGTGGTACAGTGGGTGGGTCGTCTCAGTCCCGCCCCTCCACCACCCATTCCTCATGTTTTGGGGCGAGTGATTTATTTGACTGACACTTTTTTCTGCGTTGATTGCATCGTAATCCCAACATAATGAGTACTGTTATATTTCATGGCCATTTTCGTGTTGCAGAGGCCCAAATGAAGTAGACAATTTTTCAAAAACAAAGACGATATCTAATGGTGAGGAAAAAGGGAGAGGGAAAATGGAAGGAGAATGGGCATGAGACGGATGTCTGTGAATGGCGAATGCTCCATTCTGCATGTGACACACGTAGGCCACTTGAGGGTCCTTCACTCCACCCAAAATATGGACACGAGCACGGACATGGACACGGACGCGGACTCTCGGCCATGGTCACAGAAATGTTCTTTCTCAAATTTCCATCATTTGTTCGCGTCATCAAGTTTTGTGCAATTTTGAGTTGCCAGTTTGTTGCTGCAACCAGAAATTACTTATTTGTAAAGCTTCGCTTCAACTATTTGAAATTACAGTGCAAAAAATGGCAGTACAATAAAATAAATGAGCTCTCCTCTATCTGCGGGTAAACATTTGATTAATTCCGTGAAGCAATTCGCAAGAGAAGAAGAATCTTTCTTCATTTATTTTAAAATTTATTGGACATTTAGTTATTTGACTTGAAATGTTTTAGGTGTCTGTTTTTATTAGTATCCCTTTTTATTGGATTTATTTTGGATGTTCCAAGGGGTTGTTCTTAATTCTAAATTTTACAAATTTGAGAAGAAACTTCTTTAATTTACTCTGAAATTTATTTGACATTTCAATACTTGACTATAAATGTTTTTGATGTCGGTTTTATAAGATTTATTTTAGACTTTGTGAATAGTTTTGTTTTTAATTCTAAATTGTTAAAATTATGGCACATCTTCGAGGGTTTCGTGCTCTAATCATGGGTCTTCCGGGCAGTGGCAAGGGACACATCTCCGAGAAGATTGTGCAAAAGTATGGAGCAGTTCACATTTCAGCTGGGGATATTCTACGTCAGCACATTAGTCAAGAGACGCCACTAGGCAAGGAGGCGGAGCGATTGACCCGAAAGGGTATCCTGGTTCCTGATCATTTGATACATGGTGTCATTAGCACAGCTATCTTTAAAGCCGGCGATCGTAACTTTATATTGGATGGTTATCCTCGAACCCTTTCACAGGCTAAACATTTGGAGAGTCTTGTAAAACTGGACATGGTAATCAAACTGGTTATACCAGACTCGGCTATAATCGATATGCTAAAGAAGCGTTTGGTTCACGTACCCTCGGGAAGGGTTTATAACGAAGCTGCAAAGGCGCCTCTAGTTCCGGGTCTAGATGATATAACGGGTGAGAAACTGATCCGACGACCCGATGACAGTCCCAGCGTTGTAAGGGATCGCCTCGCTGCCTTTGACTTTCACATGCAGCCAGTTATTAGGTTCTATAGGAAGCGAAACATTTTGTTTACGATCACAGGACGACAGCACCATAATTTGTGGCCTTTGGTAGAAAAGTTACTCAATAAACGCTTTGGGAAAAGTCCTGTGCAGGCCTTTAGGCCACGAAGGAATATCGATTTGCTCAAGTGCACTAAATAGACACTTTCCTTGACATGATCGTAGCACACTGTATCCTTAACTTGTTCGGCACTTTTTCAAAATTCTGTTTTTTCTAGCGGTTTAGTGTTTAAGAGTATGTAGTTAATATAAAAAAATTTTCAATGGTTATTTCGTAAAAAAAGCATATAAATTTGCTTTCATATTTTAAAAATAAACTTTTATACACATTTTATAAACAACTAACATATTTCTTAGACTGAAGAAATCATGAATCCACTTGGGAATAAACAAATATTTTTAAATTAAAGCATTAAAGCTCTAGTCCTTATAGTTTTAGAGATCCGACGATTGATTACAACTTTAATAATTATTTATTTAATTGAAAGCAAGACGATTAGTCTTCGGGAAATAAGGAAAGATATATTTTTGAGAGTAGAGGGGCCCTGAAATGACTATTTTTGCATAAGAATCTTGAGTCTTAAGATTAACCAGAAGTCTCTGCACCCGTTTAAAAAGTGTAAAAACCTTGCAGTCTTTCCATTAAAGCTTATTTTGGCTAATAGCTAAATTATGCTAGCGTTAAATTCTCTATTATACTGTCGGAGAAGCTACCTCTGTCTGAGGAAAAGGTAACCGCATGAAGTGGAAGTGTTGAGTTAGTACATTTGGAATTTGTTTGGGCTATTTGGCATTTTTTAAAACATTGTAGCACAAAATTTACGACTGAGATTATTCTATGTGCGAATAGAAAGAGAGAGAGAGTACGAATACAAGTATGAGTATGAATGCGAGTACGGGTACTCGTACTCTGTGTCTTTGGTATGACGAAAAATGGCTCAGGCCGAGGCTAATTTCTAGATCTACTGCGGCAATGGCAAGCAGGCTCGGCTCTGTGCCAGCTGCTGTGCCATGGCAATAAAAACTTTTATTATTGTCACACGTAGCAGCCACTACAGTCCAGCTTCAACTTCAGCTCTAGCTTCTGTTCCAGCTTCAGCTTCAGCTTCGAGTTGGAGCTACAATTCCTGTATAACCTGCGTACACACTTCCGTTTTCCGTTCTTGCAATGTCCCTTTTTGTTTTGTTGTGGCGTCTCTTCTACTCCTATTCTTTTTATTTTATATTTTTTTTTTTTTTTGGTTGAGGGTAGCAAAATTGAATAAAATGGCCTCAGTTAATGGTTGTCGGGCTGATTCAGTTAGCGCATAAAATGAGCAGAACCCCAGAAGCCAGCTTCTGTCTCATCTGCCTTCCTCATTCTCCCGCCATCCTTCTCTTTCTCCCGGCTGCTTTGTCCTGTTTCCTGTCGCTTCCTGTGCCATTCAACTGCTGCTCCTGTGTGTCGCTCTCTGTGTGTATCGTATATATTTTTGGTCACAAATGTGGCACGGCCTAAATCTCGGTTTTACGAGCGCATTCTTTTGTTTGTTGCCAGCTGCCCTTCGCCATTGTTTTGTTTATTATGTATTTGTTTCATTTTTGCATACTAACATTTTCTTTTTGCTTTGCGCCAGTCTTTAGTTGGCCCATTACGTGTTTTGTTTGGCAAAGGAAAGAAGGTCCAGGCGGGGGCGGGGGCGGAGACAGAGACAAAGACAGAGACATGGACATGATGTATGCGCCAGTATTAAAATTGTAAGCTATGCTCTGGCTTACATATTTGGCTGCTATTCAATGTATAACAGTTGAATTTAGAGTATAACAGTATAAAGTTTTAAGTCGCACTTCTGTATAACAGTTGGCAGTATAACAAATTACAATCCACGCCTGAATATACTTATTATTACATTCACTCTCGAATATAACAGTTTAAGTTGTATTACAGTTGGCAATATAACAAATTACAGTCAGCGCATGAATAAATGCATTCAAATTTGTAAACTACCCAAAAAAAGAAGGATAAAGAATATGAAAGAAAATCGGAAAAACGCACGAAATGAAAATTGCAAGAGTAGAAGAATATTTTAGTCGGTTGACTGTGGCAGCCTCCAAAGCCGCATTTAAATGAACGCCGGAACGTCAGAAGGACAGATGGACAGAAAGTGCAGACAGTTGGACATGCAAATGTCAGTTGACGAGCAGGATGAGATGACTATGGTCGAGGTTGAGCTTGATGGAGGTAGAGCTTGATGAGGAGCAGGAGAAAGAGGGGAAAGAGGGACTAAGAGGGAGTGGAAAAGAAGAGTTATACTCCGTGTTCCTGTAGAATTCATGGAATGACGAAATGGCCGCTTTTGCTCGCTGGTTCGATGGTTGGTTGAGTGTTTAAAACGGCTATTGTGCAGCTTGTGGTTGCTTTGCAAATTGAATAAAAGTTCATTCGAGTGTAAGAGAACCGATAGCAGCACACCAACACAACAACAACAACCACAACAACACCAACACACACACACACACACATGGGAGAGCAAAAAAAGTAAACGGCGAACCAACGAACATTGAATGAATGTGAATGTAATCGTTTTGCAAATGAAAATTGATTTTTGAATTGTGGGCACGCTTTCGTCCCGGTCTCGTCCTTTTCCTCGCTCCCTATTCCCGCTTCGGATCCCAGTTCCTGTCCAGCTTCCCTCTCTCTTACTCTTTCTCTATCGCAACTAAATGAAATCAGCGCCTGAATATGAACAGCACCAACAAAAAAGGAAACGTAAGCGCAATTTGGTTTTTAATTTAAATCGTGAAATTTAAATATAAATTTAAATCCCACCAAAAACTGCAATTCGACTCAAAGTCCATAAATGATGCAGAGCTTAAATATTTGAATGCATTGCTTGCCTAATAATAGTGCCAGCTCTAATTGTGTGCTAGTATGCGTGTGCTGCGAGCGCAGAAAACTATGCTATACATTTTTTATGCTGCCATGCGAACACAACAAAAGCGAGGGAAACATACGGAAAATGCGCCAGTTGCCAGTTGCCAGTCGACGGCGGACTCGCTTTTCTTATGCCACAGCGTTTTGCTTGAATCGAAAGAAAGAACAAAACGAAAGCAGCAATGGACTGTAGGACGGACAATCAGGCAGAGAGACAAAAAGACAGACAGACAGTCAGGCAGGCAGGCAACAAAGTGGATTTGAATTATTCAAAAAATGCGATTGTTATTTGCAAAATGTGCAGTGAATTGAGACGCATACAGAAAACTCGACAACCGACAACCGACGACGAGGGAAACCAAGACCAAGACCAAGATGAAGATGAAGATGAAGACCAAGACCAAGATGTTGTAGACGAAGACATAGACATCGATGTTAGCTGCGATTCACGGTGAAAATAATGTTGTATTTATGAGTTGAACAAAGACTTGGCCAAAGAACGTTTATGCACAGCACATGAATTGGATTCAATGATAGTTGCGAATTGATGCAAGTTATGGCTGTTGAATGTTCAATTTATGCAGCTTCACAGTTTTTCAAATTACGAGAGTAAAGTGCATATAAAAGTTTCCATAACAGTTGTTCGCAACCAATTAGAATTCACTCGTTCAATGGCAGTAAATGTCAAACGAGTCTGACAGCTTTTACGGCAGGTATTAAAGATTAATAGATGGTAGATAGTATACATAGATAGAGACTCGCATAATTGTTGTAAAATGTTATGAACAAACTTATTGAATGTTAAATTTATGAAACGAAAGATTGCTGTCATTTCCCTGCCTGAATAGTTAGGTAAATAGTTTTTTATAGACTAAAAATGCTTCAGATATTGATCACTAGTTGAATTTATGACAGATTTCTTACATTTTACTCGATAGCAAAATGGTTGTATAATTGTTGAGATGTTTTACTTATTTCATTTGTAAAAAATTCTTTTGTTAAATCATTCTTACAGAAATAAGTGCTTTAACATCAAGTGAATAATATAAACTTTTTGTAGTATTTGTCGTATTTGCATGACAATTAGTAATTTTTATAATAATATTATATTTTTTATGCAGTTACATAAGTGCTGAAACACGGTGTTGAAAAGTTTTTATAGTTTTTAATCAGTGCAAAGCTGTTGTATAGCTTATTTATGAATTTTGTTACTTTCATATTCGTTAAACAGTTTTAAAATCAGATTTGTTTAATTAAACAAGTACACACGTTGCACTTTGAAGACTTTCCTATTGGTTTTATTTACTTTTTCCTATATAATACTTAATAATTGTATAACAGCTTTTATAAGGAGCTTAATATAGTAAACTAATATATTGTTTACGTACAGTACAGTGTAAAAAACAATAGCATAGTATAAGAGTTTGCAACATATCTATAGATATCTTATTTTCCCTTTAAAACTTCCCCTAGTATACAAGTTTAATGACAAGCATTAACTGGCCTTTGCTCGTAATTAATAACCGCATCATCAAGCCGTCGTTTAGTTTCTCGTTTGGACAATTTCCATCCATATAACAGGTATTTATCATTACAGCAAAGCCACAATAGCCAACCCGCTGATGACACTGTACCTACTACCCCTACCGACCTCTTTCCTTTCTTCACCACCTCTCTGATTCACCGATGGCAAGTCATTTTAAATGAAAGCACAGTCAGAGAGGCCGTATACCAGGGCCAGAACTTGGGCCCAGGTTTGTGCCCATGCCATGCCAACAAAAACCAAAAAGGTTTTAATCAGTTATTCATGAGACCGAGAGCACGACGTCAAACAAAAGCCGCTGCGACGGTTGACATTGAAAGCCGACGTCGAGAGAAAGCGAAGGAGATTGTGAAAAAAATTTATGAGCTGGAAAAAAGGCTGCATAAGTTGCAGGGCTCCAACTGCCAACTCCAACTTCCAACTTTCAACTCTCAACATAAATGCGGAAAATGCTGCAATAACAATTGGCTGCAACTTAAAAGGCGTGGCAAAGGCAGGCGTATAAAAAAAGGGGTATGTTTATTTGGGAGCGGGACAAACAGATACGACTGACAGACAGGCTGACAAATAGAAGAGGGATACTGACGATGACGATGATGGTGATGATGATGATGATTATGATGATGAAGACTGACTGACTGACAAGTCGCAAAGAAGAAGAAAAACCAGTGGGTATGAGCTCGTCTTCTGTTGACGGAACCACTCCAAACTAATGAGTATGCATATTGTATGCATGTGTAAGAAAGAAAAGGAAGCGTCTGTTCGCTTTTGTTGTTGCACTTGGACGCCCTCAACAAAGGGGTGGAGAGGGGAGTGAGAGGACTTTGAACAGGTAGCAACATGTCTTGTCAAGCAGCAGCTTGTCGCTGATTTTGTTTTGTTTCGCTGACAGGAGCTTCAAATTAGTTGGCACAAAACATAAATGCAAATGAATGCGAACAGCACTCCACACACACACAGTTACACCTATACACATTCACACACATGTACAAGGGTTGTCCGTGCAACACACTCTTCATCCCCTAGTTCAGTCAGAGTCTCATTAATACAAGCCTGATTGGACTTTTTGTTTGTTCATACACATTCACACACACACACGGACACACGCTTGCACTTAAGTAGCTTGGTTTTAAACAATTACATTGGACGCCTTTGCCCATTACGAGTATTCACTTACACTCATTCACACACTCGTACACATACACACACACACACAGAGATGCAGAGTGTGTGTTTGAATGCCGTTGCTGATTGAAAATTCTTGTGCAAAAATGTTGACGTCGACATTGGCCTGACATGCTGCTGCTCATTACATTAATTGCTTTGGCTTGTCTTTGCGACAGCAGCCGCAGTTATAGCCAAGTGCAATACGGTGCGTATGCGTATTATGCATGCGTATACGTATCTCTCCCTGTCTGTCTGTCTGTCTGACTGTCTGTCTGTGTGTGTGTCGCTACAGCAGCACTCGCATTTCAATTTCAATTTTGCAATTTTGGCAGCTGCCAGGTGGCGCTGTCGCTCCAACTGTCTCCCTGTCTGTCTGTCTCACTGTCTGACTGTCTGTCTGTCGTGTTTGGTAGGCCCATATCATGACACAGAGCGTTGTAGGCCTGCAAACTGAACTGCAAACTGCAAACTTAACCCATTTGCCAGGCAATTCACAAGCCTTTTTATCGCTGCTGCCCCTCATCAATTCACTGACTGGGCTAACAGATTTGCGCAGCTGTTTTCCCAGCACTTTCCCAGTCCCTCTTACTCTCATCAGTGTTGGCAACATAAAAGTAGAAAAAAAGGTAGTTTTCGTGAATTAATGGTCGAAAAACACCTAAATTTTTCATCAAAAATAACCTGTTAAGAAATGAAGATTGACTGAAGATAAACAGTTACATATTTCATTTAAAAAAAACTGTATGAAAGGTGTTGATTTTTGTTTCTGTTTAATAACTTTTTTTTAAATAATTTTAATTTATTCAAAATCTTTTCAATTCACTTTTAAAGAATTTAACTTGCAGGCCTCTCAATAAAATGCTCTACGGGAGCTATGGGTTAATATATGAAACCATGAATTCCTTTTTGAGCGGTCCGTTTCAATTTTGCTGTACTTCTGTAAAGTCCTTTTTTGTCAGGATACTTTTTTGTTTTATTTATTTATTTGTTGGCATTCACACATGAAATTGAAATATCAATCGTTCTTTGTACAAACAAGAGCATAGTTATGCTAGAATTGATTGAATCGTAATCAAATTATCATGAGCTATCAATATTAATTTACATTCTAAATAAAATATTTATTATATATTTTTAACATTAAATAAAAAGTGACAAGGAAGTCAAATAAGCAATATAGTATGTCTGCCTTTTTTTTTTTTGTACGCAATTTGACTTAAAAAGGCTAGTTTTGACGGCAAAAGAGCTGCTTTGGCAGCACTGCCTCTCACACTCCCTCTTAATTTTTGGCCAGCTGTCCAGCTGCTCTGCCTTTCTGTCTGTCTGTATTTTTGTCCTGTGTGCAGCACGTGAAATGTATGTCGCCTGTCAAATTACTTGAATCTCTGCTTCTGTTCTTCCCCAGTCTCTCCCTCTTAGTCACTATCTCCACTGCCAACTCGATGCAGTTGGACCCACATTTGTGCGCTTGGTTTGTCGTGTCAGTCAAGCATAATATGATTATGTAGATGCTGCTTTCTCCCTCTTTACACACACTCATACACACATACACATACAGAGGCATACACATATCCGGTTTGCATTATAACGTTTCCCTTTGCCCAATAGAGGGAATACTTTGACTATCCGTAGTATATCTACAATAGTTCGCTGTCAAATCGTATTTATTATTTTATGTTTTCATTTTGTAAATTGCCATTGCCGTTGTTGCCAATGCGATTGTTGCTGTTGTTTCTGTTGTTGTTGCTGTCTCTGTTGTTGCTGTGATTACATAGAACAAAAAGCACTATCTGTCGATACTCGTATGTGTCTCTGTATCTGTATCTGACTATTCGAGTGAGTTTTTCACCCCCTCTCTCTCTCTGCTCTGTCTGTGTAACTAATCGACTGTTGCCGGCGCGCGTCAAGTGGCAGCAGAGCAGTTCCTCCTCCTCCTGCCACGCCCACTACTTTTTCCCGTACTCTCCACTTCTCTACTCATTCCGATTTTCATTGTGTGTGACGGCCAAACAAAAAAACACACACACACTCATGACTTTTATCAAGAACTCAGAAGGCACACACACTGTGTGTATAGGTTGTGTGTGTGTCTCCAAGTCCCTGAGCAATCAGAATTTGGTATGCAAACTTGTAAAATGGAATTGCATCAATATTCGAAATCAATATTTGCCTCTCAAACGATTAAAAGATAACCGAACCGGAACATAACGGACATAACCGGAAACGGAAATGCTCAGTCGCAACATGACAAAACGCTTTCAGTATCAATTTAGTTAATGCGACGCGAAAAGTTCTGCAACCACCTTCCGCAAAATGCTTTTGAGCCTAAAACGTGTGCTTAACATGCTCCATAAGCGGAAGTAACATGAAGTGCCCCCTCCGACTCTTCCTCCTCCACCGCTTCATCCTGGTCCTGATCCATCCCTTGACCTGCTGACGACTTCCATCTCTCACTCTCTCTCTGATGGAAACAGTTTGCAACTAATTAAGCAGCACGCACAATCTAACATGCAACTTAACACCACCAGCAAGTGGCAAGAGGCAAGTGGCAAGTGGCAGCAGCAAGGGGTGTGGGTAACAGCATAGGAAGGTGTAATAACTTGCATAGTGGGGCAAAGTTGATAAAGCAGAGGAGGAGAGGATAACGCATGTAGATACTTATCACAGTTCTTAAACAATCAATTAAAGCTAGCAAGGAAAATGGGAAGAAAACTCTCCGTCTCCGTCTCTCTCTCTCTCTCTCTCTCTGTGATTATGTTATTGGTAAACTTTTCTTTGGCTTCAGCCGAACTAATTTCCCACAACTATTTTTGCCAATTTTCCATAGGCCAACTTCGACACATGTTAGAATCGATTTTTTTCTGATGAGAATTAAGAAAGTTATAATGAAATGAAGTTAATTGACTTACAGCCAAGGATTACAAATAAAAGTTATGAGTGACAAGAGATATGAAGTTAGTTTTTGACTGTTTAACTTTATTTAAAATTTATGTTGCATTTTTTTGACAACTTTGTCCCACTGTGCCTGCTTTGGAGTAGGTAATATGCAATAAAAGCGATATGCTGCCAACCAATTTTGCCTCTGGCCCCGCAATCAACGCGATATGCTCACCACATTTGACCGCAGTTAACAAAGTTCACACAGACACAGGCCTGGCTCACACACACACCCTCATACACACACACAGGCACAATAATAAGTGACGCATTTAATCTGATTTGCTTTATGACATGTTCATGACGAGAACAATTAAAATGTGCGGTTGGCTAGGCAGCAGGCCATCTAGACAGCCTGGAGGGTAGTAGCTTTAGCTGGTATATATGCCAGTTATAGCCAACCTTGTTACTGTTACTCTTGTTTTTGTTGTTGTTGTTGTTGTTGTTGTTATTGGCCGGCGTAAAAAGCAAATTGTTTAATGTGCTGTGAATAAGTGACAAAACAGCTGAACTCTGCGTAGGCCTCTCTTTTCTCTCGCTCCTCATCTCACAGAGAGTGTGTGCGTGCGTGTGTGTGTGTGTGTTTTCCCCCTTGTTGACTTTATCGATGTGACAAGGATGGGGAAAGGGGGTGTTAAGGGGGGAATAAGTGGATGAGAGGGTGCTGTTCTTATCGCACGTAAGGGATTCTACCCTTAACAAGGGAACCCAGTTGACTGGCTCTGACATTGTTGATTAGCTTGTCCAACTCTTACTCTTTCTCCATCCTCTCTCTCTCTCTCTCCTCACTGTGTGAGTGTTATTAATGGCACTGGCCCAAAATGTCAACAATATGCATGCACACACAAAAGTCATAGCCATCATTGACTTGGGCTTGAAACTAGCGCCAAAACTGACAATTGTCTGGCCATAATTGCGACAATAATTGCACATAATGCGACAATGTGCTCATGCAGTAAAGCTCTCTCTTTCTCTCTCTACATCTTACTATTCTTCTTGTTGTTATTGCTGTCTACTTACACATGCCTCACTGACTCGACTCGACTCGACTCGACTCGTTCTGTCTTTGTAAACTTTGTTGCAGTTTGTTTTTACTATTGTTTTGTAATGGCAAAATTATAGACCCAAGCGACGACCCTTAAGCTTCATTTCTCTAGCTCAAGCTGTCTTCCTTTCTCCACTCTCTTTCTCTTTTTCACTCCCTTTTCTCCTGTGTGACTGGCATTTTCAAGCAGCAGCGTCTTCGTCTTTGCCTTGTTCATCTTTGGCATTATCTACTTCCGCCATAAACAGCAACAACTTTTCATCTTTGTGCCAAGGCAACATTTTTGTCTTTGTCTGCGACTGCTTTCCTCCCTCTCTCTTAACTTGCTCTCCCTCTCTCTTCTCTTTCCCTACTTGGCCAAGAGTTTAACAAACGCGCGCCACGTTGTGCATTTTTATGATTTTTATTTTGATTTCCTTTAAACTAACTTTGCTGCCTGCCACAACAAACAGAGAGACAGAGAAAAGCTGAAATGGAGAGAGAGCGAGTGAGAGAGAGAGGGATAAGGAGGAGAGTGGGGGACAGTGGCAAGAAATCGTTGCTATTTTTGCAAATTGCCTACAATGATGGCCACAAGTTCATCCTGTGCCACTCTTCGTCATCCTTGCTGCAACCAATGTGCCTCTCATTTTCTCAGACTCTTCACTTTATTTTTTTCAATGTTACGCTTCAAGTGATATTTGGCAGACCAAAGAGAAAGGGAGAGACAGGGAGAAGGAGATAGGTATAGGGACAGCCAATTGCTGTTGTTGTTTCTGTTGTTGTTGGTTTTGCCTTTGCCTGTTACCCGGAAAATATTATTTCGCTTGACTTTTACAACGGCCCAAAAGGGCCGTCACCATTCGACTTTTTCCCTTCGTTTTCCCTACAACTAGCTCTCGTTCTAGCTACTTTTATTTCTTTTTGTTTTTCTAGCTTTTTTCCTTATTGCTGTTGTTGTTATTGTTTGTGTCAATGTCGCCGTCGCCGTCGAAACTATTTTGCTATTTGTTTTGCCTAACTCGATTTTTCACTGGCTGCCTTTTGTCTGCTTGACTGCCTTCTCCTAGGGATCCTCCTACTCCCCTTCTCTCCACTTCTCTCCCAGGACAGCGCCTGTTTCTGACACATCTGAGACAACAACAACAACAAACACAGTTAGGGAGACAAAAACTCCAAAACACATTTGACAAAGCAATGACCGAGAATTTTTCTATTTTCGGACCCTCAGCCTGTCATCTTTTTTTTTCCCCTCTCTGTGTCTGTTTTTGTTTCTGTTTCTGTTTTTTCCCCCCTCTTGTTTATGTGATTTGCCATTCATTTTGTGCTTGTAATGATTTTCATGCTAATCACAGCAATTGACGCGTATGCGACTTACTCACTCAGTATGTCCATCCAGCTGTCCGTCTGTCAGTTTGTCACTCAGTCAAAGTCAAAATAATCGAAGTCCGCTGTTTTTGTCCGGCCAAAATAATAATGCGAAATGTTTCGCAATTCTCGTAATCGCAGTCAAATCACAATTTGATTTTCTTTTTATGCCCCCATAGAATGTAGTATACATAATAACTAACTTAGTCAGTTGCTTGTTGGTTTGACACACATTCAAACACATTCACAATTGATGCTTGACAACATCAAGTTGTTGCCTGATTAGCATAACAGGCTAAATCAATGTTGAACTTAACTCGTTTCTATGCTAAGTAGGCTTTCTTTTTTTTAATATGACCAAAGTTTTCACACAACTTTCGGATTGTTCAATTGATTACTTACGATAATATATGAATGAGCTTTTTGAGTAGCTTCTAAAATTACTGGGGAACTTTAAATTAACAGACTTTATTTAATTTAAAATTGCACACGATTAGTTTTTGGTGTTGATTAATTTCTTTTTTAATTTGAAATAATACGTTTCGGTTTAATAATTAATCTAATTTTAAATACAATTCGATATTTAATGCTCACTTATCTCTAAAGTTTCTTCTGAGAATCTTGTTAAGCTTTTAAACTACTACTTTAATTGGCAGACAACAAGCAATTAATCTCAGTTAGAATTTACAGAACAAAAAGTGAGCTTTAATCAGTTTAGTACAAGCAATTAATCACACTTAAAGTTCATACTCTAACACACTGTTCATCTCTTAGATTTGCTCCTAAAACCTTTTAGAACAAGCAGCTTGTAAAGCTTCAAGCGAGCTTTAAATGACAAGACTGCATACAATTAATTTCATTTAAAGTTCATAGCACAACCCTATAATTATCATTCCTCTATTGAATTGTGATACTAGGAATTGCAATTATAACTCATTATAAAAAGTCTTTGCAAGTCAATTTGCATTTCATAAAAAACAACATCCAATGGACTTTCAAATTCTTTGAATTTCTTGTAGCTCAAGAGTTCTTCACTTTGTCTTTATACAATTATTTTGTAAATTTCCTTTTAGTTTTTTGCAAATGATTTGAACAATATTTCTAAGGTTATTTATTGTGTCAGTTTGTTAAAAAGAACAAAATGAATTTGTTGTTCGCCTTGCTTTTATACTATACTGTACATACACAAGTATTGACTGAGAACCGCCATTGATCTAGTTTAATGCGAGGGCATTACGTTATCATTTATTGAAAGGAAAATTGAAAGTATTTATCACGTTGCTAATAAATGAATGCCTCGATGGCTCAGCCATTGCACAATTTTTCAAAGTTGAAATTAATAACGTTTTTTTTCTCTCCTCTTTCCATCTTATTATTTTCGTTCAATTTTGTTGCTTTTTTTTCCTTGATACGACATCGTTGTCGTAGACGACTTTCATTTCGCTTGCCTTTAATTTTTCTTTTATCTGCCATTGAACAATGGCCAGCACAATTTGGGTGATGAGCAGCAGTAACAGAAGAAGGAGGAGGATGAGGATGAGGATGAGAAGAAGTAGATGGAGTAGAGGCTGATAGTGGGAAAGGGGGAAGGGCTATAGCTGGCATAATAAATTAAGCGCTGTGCTGTTGGCCGTTGCCTGCCACTTGGCCAAAATAAATTGCACTAAGCGAAAAATAACAACTCAATCCATGGACAAGCGACAAAAACTGGCGGCCAGAAAATTGAAGCTGCTCCAAAGGAGGACAACGACGACAAATGGAAAAAGTGCGCAACACAATGGCCTCCCCCCCTTCCCACCACCAAACAAAAGGAGGGAAAGAAAAAAGGGATATAAACAGATTACGTCGTTATTGGCGCTGACCAGCACGTGCCCACACATGGACACGAACACGGACACGGACATGGACACGGAGCTGGATCTCGACAAACGGGAGCAGTAGCTATATCTATGGTATAAAGGAATAGAGAATAGATGTCCATATTCCCGGTTAGGCGAACATCTATGCATGTCCATGGATTTCTCGATTGATTTTGCGTCCATCGCGTCACCTGCAGGCTAAGCTGCTTTTCAGCTCAGTCCGGCAAATAGAGATAGATGAAGAGAGATAGAAAGACAACACAGTGATAGAGAGAAGGGGGAGGGAGAGGTGAGAGGGTAGATTGAGCTACTACCTGAGCGTATAACTGCCCCGGGGATGCAATGAAGCGTTAACGTTAACGTTTGTTTCGCCCTTTGTCCTCTTGTTGTCCTGTCCTTCTAGTCCTATTGTTGTTCTTGTTGTAGTTGTTGTTGTTGTTGGCCCTGCGTTGGCAGCGCTGCATTAATTTCATGTCCTGTGTCCTGTTGTCCCGTCCTGTCCCGTTCCGTGTCTCTTGTCTCATGTCGCCTGCGTTGACATTCCTTGCCCCTTGGCCAGCTTGAGCTGGCAATCGTGCAACAATTCACGGCAAGCTCCACTTCTTAATTAATTTGTTCATTTATTGCACGAAGGACACACTGCACGCAGCTCTCGAAAGTGTAGAGTCTAGTCCTGACAGCAGACAGGAAGCTGCTTAGAAGCCACGCTGATTGAGTCCTTAGAGCTAACTTTTAGGGTTATCTCCAAGTGGCAGCAAGAGCAGTGTGTAACTTTTCTCTTTCTGCAGCTTTTCTCACTTTACATTCTTTGCCTTTGCCCCGGGATTATGAAAAACAATAACAAAAACATAAATCAAGCAAGTCGGATAATTTTTCTGTCTCTCCTCTAGTTTATTTTTTTATTTTCTTGCGTTTTTTTTCGCTGACCAACGTGAAAAACAACGCCGACAAAAGCAAAAATTTTCAGCAGCAGCTGCATTTTTCATGGCCCGCTTCCTGCCAATGGCAGTGGCAGTGGCAATGGGGATGGGGATTCTGAGCTATAAGCCATAAGCTTTAAAGCACCAAGCGCCCACCAGCAGCGCATTGTTCAAAGTTACTGCTCAGGTTTTTCGTGAAGAGCGCCAAAAGACTCTGATTTCGCCACTGATTCCATTCACAAGGTTTCCCATATTGCCCCGCGGTAAGGGACTAGCACTTGATCCAAAAGAGGATTTCATTAGTGCTTAATAATGTACTTTCATAGTATATTCGCTTAAGATTAAGTGGAGCTTTAATCTACGGCTGAGTCATGTAAAGTTATTTCACAAAATATTTGAGCAAATTAACCTTAATTCAAGATCGAAAGCATAAAGAAAAAAGAGTTCTCGGAAAGAGGCTAAGCTAGGTTTAATATTTTAAGCTATAAGGAGAAAAGGATTAATACTTGGCTTACGAAAAGGATTCTTCTTGAAATTAAACTAAAGTAAATGAGATCTAACTTTGTGACTTACAGCTCATGCCCAAAATGATAGTCAAGTAAGTCGAGCTCTCTTCTGTTTTTCGATATTTTAATTAATTTCTTTGCAATATTCCCTTAGAATATATTAGAGATTAAATCCAGTTTTCAATATCCATAAGGAAAACTTAAACAATTTTTATGCGACAATCCCTTTTAACCATAGTTTGTTCTCTAAAAATGTCTGTAACCTTAAGTTTGCTTAATTTGAATATTTTTCTAATTTTCATCGATATACAAAACAAAACAAAATGAAATGCCATTTAAAAGCAAAGAGAGACTCAACTTAAAGTATTTAATTTTTTATGTTCTGTATATTATTCTGATGGTTTAATAGAAGTGACCTCAGTTTACCTACTAAACATTATGCCAAAATGTTGCTTCATGAACTTTTGCAAAATTAAACCACCTTTTGTTAAAATGGCAAACTTTAAAGGTAAACTTTTAAGCGTCATTAGTGAAAATGTGCAGTGCTTCTGATATTTTTTGGAAATGCTGCTTCAACTGGTTGCATGAAACAGGCACAGTCTGAGACTCTCGTCGTCCTCATCGTCATCGTCATCGTCAACTGGCCCTAATCACTAGCGCATCCTGTGTAAATCACTTGAGCTTGCCTTGACTTGGCTTGGACCGTCGTTTCGCTTAAAGTTCTCCGTCTTTCTCCCTTTTCCTCTTTATATTTCTCTCTTCATTTCTTCATCTCTCTCATGGCCACTAATTTAGCATTATGCAAGTCAGCTCAGTTCAGCTCAGCTCAGCTCAGAGCCTCAAGACGTCGTTCATTATGCGCCCATTCTGTTCAGGTTGAGGTTGCAGCTTGCTAGTGCCACTGCTGCATGCCACATGCCACAGCCTGCGTTCTATGCCACTCTGCCACTGCCACTGCAACTGCTACTGGTACTTATTATTTATTGCGCCTTAGGTAATGCCCAAGTTCCAAGTGCCAAGTTCTTTCAGTCAACTTGCAATTTTTCATGCACGTTCATTATTATCATTGCCTGCTGCTGCTGCCACCCTCTACTCCTTCTTCTTTATACTTTTTCTTCCTCTCTGCCTCCACTTAACACTCCTCAAGTTAAACTGCAGGCAGCAGTCACTGATAAGCGACGAAAATGTGTAGAAAGCTCAAAGTTTCGCACAATTTTTTATGCCACGCCAGCGGATGGCGTAATGGCAGCATAGAAGAGAGACATAGAGAGAGAGAGAGAGAGAGAGAGAGGGGTAGCATGGAGAAATGCTAGAATTTATCACTGCACATTGTAAGCAAAGGCATCATCCTCAGCCTGGCCAAATAAGAGACGAAACGAAACTGCAACGCGCCATTCAATTTGATTACTTGCATCATAAATACCGGAAGCGTCAGAGGCGCCACAGATTCCCCTCCTATTCACTTTAACTTACCCCTCTGCTCTCTAGAGTCCAGCACATGTGCGTGTCAAACTGCAGAGGGAGAAGAGCGAGCAGAGGGTAAAAAGGGAAATGCAACTGAGGCAAGCAGTGCATCCTGTTGTTCCTCCACCTCCTCCTCTCTTTCTCCCTATCTTTTGCTTTCCTCTTTTTTTTCTGCTTGCTTCAAGAATGACGGCGGTAATATCCTGAGACGCATTGACGCAGTGACGCAGCAGCTTTGGCGGCAATAGCTGATAGCTAAAGATGAAGGAGCAGCTCTCCTTTTATGCACTCGAAAAGAATCTGCCACTGCTGATGCTGCCTCTGCTGCATAAGGGCATTAAAATGGCAGCACACTGCAAAAACGTATTAGTAACAGACTATTGAGACGCTAAAGTGACGCAGGATGCGGACGGGTTTCCACTTTCCAAAGCAAAGGAAAGGATACGGATGGGACGCAAGCTCGTGTGAATTCTTACAAGTGCTCGGCAAAATGACTTATGTGCTGCAGGCAACAAGGATGTGAGAAAAGAGGAAGCGGAGAAGCAAAGGAATGAGGATGAGAACGTGGACGTGGACGACGACACTATCGCCAAATCAGCAGCGCAGCTTGCATAAAAAATTTAAAGCGTTGGCGATAAAAAAAAAAATGAAAATGAAAGGACGATGCAAAATGACTTTGGGGACTCACACATACACACACACACACACACACATACATGCCACATAAGTGCTTATGCTATAACTGACAATGTGTGTGTGTGTGTAATGACTGATCGTGTGATTTTTTATGCCCGCAGTTGCGTTGAAAGGCGATTTATCTTGGACTGGCTGGTTGACTTCTTGCTTGGCACAAATCAAAAACTCACTCCCACATCGTCTACGAAAATGTATAAAAAGTGGCTGAAAAATAAGCAAACAAACAAACAAACAAACAAGCAAACAGAACGAATCTCGCTTTCTGTAAAAACGTAACTTGTGGTCGGGCAAAAGCGTATCAGAATGAGAGGGAAAAGAGCACACACACAGCAAAATATCTAACCAGTTACAAGAGTGACAGCTAGTGATAAGAGGGAAGAGAGAGGGGAAAGAGTGAGTCAGAGAGAGAGAGAGATAGGGAGAGAGGGGGGATTTGCTTGTGTTGAGGGAGTTCAGTTTGCCTGGTCAGCGGTTGCCAGAGATTAACTTTTAGGTCGCTCAAAGCGACCACAGCAAGTGCTTTACATTTAAAAACACGGCAACAGACCAAACAGGAGGCGCTGAGGGGCGTGGTCAGCAGAGCAGAGCTTGTTAGTGACCATAGACAACAACAGCAGCAGCTGCATTTGCAGTTGTTGCTGCCGTTGCTGTTGTTGTTGACAAAAGCGCATATGCCAAAGCCACAAGCTGCACAGATTAACAATTAGCTTGCTTTTTAATTTATTTAATATTTATAAAGTTAGAAAAAGCTACAAACGAAGGGCGTGGATTAAAGAGGGGAAACTCTTGTATGCAGATTACGTTGATTTATGTATTTTCATATGATATTTCAGTTCACCACTTATGATAAGTCAACCTTGCACTCAAATGTATGCTATAGTTTTGTGCCATACCACATTAAGTATACGAGACGTGGTCTGAGACTTAGACTGACTTGTCAATTGGCTCTTGATTGCTCTTGCCTGCAAGACAAACACATACACAAACAGATATATATATACACACACATATTTTGAGTAATTTTGTGTATTTGCCACGTACGTGTATATGTCATGTATTTGAATGTTGTTTGTTTGATGGAAGTTGCTGCTGTTGCTCTTGTTGTTGTTAGCCGTTAGCTGTTGTTTTGATATGTATTTATGTTTGCACGCAGCAGCCACAACAAATAAACGAGTGCGACAACCAAAAACTGCAGTTAAAATGAAATAAAACATGGAAATGAATTATGATACATGTGTTACTTGGCTAAAGCCAACTCCACAAACCCCTTATACCAATGCCCAACTCCAGGCCAATTGCTGTGAGCTACCAAAAACAGCGACTGGCACAAAGTGGCAACAGCAACTGGCAACTGGCAACTGGCAGCTGGCAACTGGTAAAAGCAACATGGCAATATGAAGCTGGTGGCAGCCACTCATTCATTTAAATGCCATTTTAAACTTAAATGAAAGTTTATGGCTTTTTATTTGCATTCTGCGAGAGGCGCAGAGTCGACTCTCATGTACGGTTTATACCTCTACCTGAGTGTATATATATCTATATATACATATATTGGGATCCATTCACTTTTGTGGGCGTGTGTGAAACAAAAACAATACAGTGACTGGAAAGTAGCAAGAGGCAACGCAATTTAAAATTCAAATTGTTTAAAGGCAAATTTTTTCATTTCATCCCATTTTTTACTGCTGGCAATGAGTCTTCATTAAGCTGCAATGCAAACAAGCTTCTCACGCTCAAAGTCACGCTTAAAAATTAGATTAATCTGGCAGTCAAGTGCAAAAAAGCAGAAGAGCTACGTAAAATAAATACGTAAAGCAAATAAAGATAGCTTTAGCTTTTGTCTTAATTACTATAAATCATGAGTAAGGTTTTCAAGTGCTACCATGAGCTTTTAAAGCCAACTGCCGCAGACTTAATAGAATACTTCAAAAACTTCCACTGCTACATTAATCAAGATGAAAGCTTTTTGTGCTTTTATAAAAATATATTTCTTAAGAAAGTGCTTGAATGTTAATCTTGTTGAGGAGTTGAAAAAAAACAACTGCATGAAGTGAAAATTTATATAAATACAGTTATTTAAAGAAGAAGCTTGTATGTGATTTTCTGAGAATTTAAAGGCTGCTTTTAGACTGTTTATTAAGGAATTTATTAAATTATTAAATTAATTTAAATATTTTAAATGTTACAAATTCAAAAGTTGTACTGACCGTCGACTTGTTGAGCTAACAGAAATCTACACAATAGTTATTATTATAATCAAAATAGCGGAAAAGAAAACATAGATTTGTCTTTAGTGGTTATTTATGCAAGAGCTTTAAAGTACTTTCAAAAGAGTTTAAAGCTATATTAGTCTAATCAGTTAACAAGCTCGTTTTATATATATTTTCATTGAAATGTTTACTTATAAAACTAGACTTTTTTCGTAAATAAAAAAATAATATTTCAGGGTATTGCTTGGTCGTTGTTCTTATAGCCATGTTGTTGTCGCATCTGCTTGCTACATTTGTTATCATGTAGGTTGTTGATGTTGCATGTAAGACTTGACACATGTGGAAGGGTAACAACAGGATCTGACTCTCACATAGTAGATCAACAACCGAAACGCAATAGAGCCCATGTTTATGTGTCAGGTTGTTGCTGTTGTATTAGTATTGTTGTTGTTTCAGTTGTTCTTGTTGTTGTTGTTGTTTTATGGCAAAGACGTGAAACACATATGCCACGTAAAAGTCGACACTTTACATTTGGCCAGGGTAATATTTTATTTTTATTTTCGTTTGTTAGTCAGATATTCGTTACCTGACCCAGGAGCCAGGTTGTAGGATCCAGGACACAGGCAGTGTCCGTAAAGCAACAAGAACAGCAGAAATTGGGGAACACTGAAACAAACAACATGCACACACAAATACGCACACACACTCACACACACACCAATACATTTACAGTTACAGCAACTGAAAACAGCATAAATCAAATTAATTTTGTAGGCAGCGCAACATGCGCCATTTTGTAGCTGAGTGTGTGTGTGTTTTCTTTTGCCAGACACTGTTGGTATCTTCCACTTGTACCCCCATCTCTCCCTCTCTCTCCTCCATTACCATTCTTCAATTCCCCTGCCACATGAAAAGTGCGTTTTAATTGCAAAGATGCCGCCACGTTGCGAGATTTCGACGCTAATTAGGCGCACAATTGGCACGAAATAAAATGGCAGAAAAACAAAGGCGTGTACGTGACTATCTCAAGCTGTCGATCCCGCAGTCATGATGGGACATACAGACAGACAGACAGACCGACAGGCGGAGAGACAGACCATATCCTGGCAGTCCTGGTTGCGATAAAAACGTACTTTTAAATTGTCATTCGTTGGGAAAGGCACGTGTAACAAGAGCACTACACTCATTCACAGAATCATACTCGTATCATCAAATGAATATTCGCTTATTTGCATCTCTCGCGAGTTGCCCAAAGATACACAGAGAGAGCGCGAAAAAGACGGAGAAAGAGAGTGTGTGTGTGTGAGGCAGAGATTGAGGTGTGGCACACACAGCTTGATAAAATGAGTTTTTCGCCTCTATCTCTGTGTGTGTGAGTGTGTGTGTGTGTGGTGTTGAAAGGGCTGTCAGTTGAAAGGTTAACCTTTGATTCAACAGCTGGGCTTTTAAATTAAGATTTTCGCATCTGACAAAAAATAACCAAGAGGAAAACACACACACACACACACACACAAAATTCTCGTTGAAAATGAGAAAAGTTACAGAACGCATTGAGGTTGAGTTTTTGGCAAAGGATTCAGAAAGCAAGACGTAGACTGAGCTAAGTTATTTGCCCAAGCGACTTGGCCAATGATTTTAGCCAACAACTCTAGATGCTCAAAAAAAAAAAAGGAAAACTTTACTTTCTAGACATTTCTCATAAGCTGCAGATAGTTTTGTATACATTCGTTTCTTAAGCAGTTTAAAGATTTCTTTTGACTCTTTCTTCGGACACTTGGCAAACTAATTTGCTTAGCTTTGACCTTATCCAACTGCTGCTAAGATTGTTTTAGTTTATGCACAACAACAACAAGAAGAACAATAACAAAAACAATAACTGAAAGAACTGCAACAACTTGTGTAGAGCATCTGGCATTGTTACCTCATCTTCATCTAATGATATTGAATAAGCACTTGAAAAACTCATATAAAGTAAACAATTGATTTCCATTACGTACGTGGCCAGACTCTGGCTTCCCACTGAGTGAGAGGGAAATACAGAGAGGGAAAGAAAAGGAGTAAGAGGGGGAAAACTGGCGCTGACAGGGACACGAGAAGCCACAGACTTTACAACTTGCCATTTGCTTACCAACCGTTTACTTGCAAATTTTCTTTTGGCTCTCTCTGCAGATTTTTGCATTTTTCTTGCCCACTTTTCACACACACACACACACACACACATACACATATGAGTGTGTTAGCTGCTTGCAAGTTATTTTCATATTTGTTTAAAGTCTATTTACCGCAAGTTGACAGTGAAATATGCGAAACTAGCGCGTAGCCAAATAAGTGCGACAGTTTCCGGTTACAACTGTGGCAATGCCAATGTGCGGCAATGTAGCAAGATCTAGGGGGATTGGTGGGTTGGGGGATGTGGCAAGCAGCAGGAGATGCAGCCTGTGCTTTGCCTGCATGTCATTGCGGTTTGTTTGTTTGCTTGACTTGCGCCTGGGTAAGGATTTCATGTGCTTGAGCAGAGGCAACTAGAAGGAGAAACAGATACAGATAAAACTAAAGAGAGACAGAGATAGAGAAAGAGAGAGAGGGAAAGCAGAGGTTAGATGAGACCAACCGCAGCGTTGGATTTCTGAGGATATGTGTGGGTTGCCTGCCTGTCCGCATGACAATTTGTTGTGCATGAAATCTGCTCCCGTTTCTGCTGCTTTTCCAATGTTTTTTGCGCAATTTGCCAAAGCCATGCAAGACACGAAGCAGATATGCAGAGCAGCAGAGCAGCAGGGACTAGACGCATGCAAAATCGAGTAGAGAATCCAGAGACTCGGCAATTTCAATCCCAGTTTTACAGTCCCTGGTCCCCAGAGCAAGGCTCAGGTTTTATGCTGAGGCCATTTGGGCCAGGCAAATAGTCATTCCTTGTCGGAGCTGTGTAAACAAACAGTTATCCCTCGCTTTGGCAAGACGTATTAGATTTCTGATGGTGGTGGTAGTACTATTACTGTTGTTGTTGCTGGTGTTGCTCTTGTTGTTGCTGTTGCTGTTGCTGTTGCAGTGCCTAACCACTGAGACGGAAGTAATGTGTCTATCAAAGCATTAACAACGACCGTCTTCGTCTGCATTGGCTTGGTTCGTTATATTTCCTTCTCCACCTCCATCTGCCTTATCTACCCACCACCCATTGAATATGGGCAAAAAAAGGGGTGTTATAGTTTAGTGGATATTTATGTGACAAACAGAACAAAGCATCTTCAACTGGATAATGTATATATGTATGAATGGGCGATTTAGTTTAGTAAAATCTGTACCACATATCCCACAGCTAGAAGCTCTGTATGTCTAATCCTGCATTTTGAGCGCAGGATTACTTGAAAAACTAGGCTCTTTAATAAAGAAAATAGACTTTAAACTTGGTACCTATTTATTGCGCTTTGATATCTATTTTCTCTGAAAATTGATTAATGATCGAATAATGAATAAAAAAGTTATGCAACAAATCAATAAATGCTTTGTGTAAAGGCCAAATTAGAATGCTGCTTATTTTGCTTAAAAATGTAATCACGTTTTGATATTACATTTCTATAAAAGTTATTCAATAAATAAATGATAATAGATTTCTATAAAAGTTATTCAATAAACTATTTTATATTTTGTGAAATGGCTGTTTATTTTCCTTGACAATTTAATCACGCATTTAATTGTAATCAAGAAAGTTTTTCTACGTAGATCTGCTGAGTAAGCTAGAATCCATCACTACCTATATTAATCTTTCTTTGCTATTTGTTGCATTTCGCTTTGCAGTTGTTTTTGCTCCCTTGGCAATAAAGTGAAAAATTTATCTAGATTATTATATATAGTAGATAAATACGTCGATGGCTTAAATGCGGCCATTAAACGCCTTTATGCCAAATTGAACACAATTAAATTAGTTGTGGCCAGGCGGGGATTAAGGTAGAAATTTGTCAGATATGTAGGCAGAAAGACAGGCAGAGTACTTCTTCTTCTTCATCTTCTTGATGATGATGATGATGTTGTTGTTGCTGTTGTTGTTGTTGTTGTTGTGGCTTATGTACAACTAATTGGCTATGTAAATGACAGCTGGTAAAGTGCAGGCTTTGAATATATGCCCCTATAGAGAGAGAGAGGTAGATACATACATCTGCATATACATATACATATACATATTTGCTGTTAATTACGAGCTTAGGTGGAGGTGCTGAAGTATTTGTGGCTTGTCAAAGTCCCTTCACTCCCTACTCTCTCCCTCTCTCTTTCCCCTGGCCGTCTCCCACTCTCTTTAGCCACATTGACATGTCGAGCAGCAGCGTTGTCATGAAACCTTTTGCTAAGGATTATGCAAATCTGCCACTCATCGTGCACACACACTCACTCACTCACACACACACAGACGCATACACGCACACACACACATGTGTGTAGGCACAAAGCCTTCATTTACATTTACATACGGCTAACTGAAGATTTGCGCTTCATCATAATTTATGCAACTGGGAAGAGACACTTCATTCGCAATGCCTCAAAAATTGCCCACAGTTATGGCACAGACAGACAGACAGACGGGCACAAGGACAACACAAACAACACGGGCATAGACCCACCAACTGACTCACTGACTGATACAGTCAGGCAGGTGGGTAAACAAACAAGATTGAAACTCTATCTACGTTACCACACACACACACACTTACACACAGAGTCCTTCCATATATGCATGTATGTATATGCCCATTACCCTTTATAGAATATATACATATATGCAGAAACTGTTGATGCTCGTCAAGGATATGATATATGATTTTGTACAAACATAATAACTTAGCTTGATCCTTTCTAATGTACCACTAACTGTTGCTTGAGTTGCCTAATTCAATTTGTCTGCCCAAAAGGTCAAATTTATACATTGTTGTGGTGTTATTAACATTTATTTCACATTAGGCAGATCTTCAGTTATTTTATAAATTTACATATCAACTAATTTCTTCTTTATTATACAAGTGTCATAAGTGAAAACTTATAAAAAACACTAGTAACAATAAACTATTATATATCTGATATATTGTCAATAACTGCATTTGTTTTTAAAAGCTTTGAATTCAATTTTCTACTTATCTCTGGAAATAATTTAGTTAACTAATTAACTAAAGTTTGTCCTATATTTTGAGTACTTCATAGAGGTGTGATAGTTATTAAGTTCTGCAATTAGAAAACTTACTTAAAATCTCTGTAAATCATCTGCTTCCCTTAAAATTTTTACTCCGATTTAAAAGTTATGCACATTTTAATTATATTCACTTATTATTTAATTTTTACTCAGATGTCTAACCTACGTAAATAAATCATATGCAAACATTCTTTGTAAAGGACATCTCGGTTCTCCTTCTTAAGCTTTCCAACTATTAGCTCATTATTAAATAGTTAATAACGCTTTTAATAAAAGAAGCACGATTTTTTTTTGTTATTTGTTGCAATTTGTGTTGCATGATTTGTCATAATTAATGCCCCATAGGGAGTTGTTACCACAGCAAAGTCGTTAGCCTTTGTGGCCATGTTGCTGAAGAGGGAAGAGAAAGAATCTTTAGCTTGGTCGGACATTTGGCAGCTTTGGCTGCACTTTTGCCACTTGCTGCTGCCACTTGGCCTGGACCCAACTCCTTCCCTTCTATAAAATGCTTATGAAAAGCGCTTAAATTAACTAACCCTTGGGGCATGGCAAAGCAAACACCGTAAACACCTTTAAAAGCCACAGGGCAATGTCTGCAGGCTGCCTGATAGTTGGCCACTGCAAATTTCCATACCAAGCTATGACTCTCAGGTCATGTTGTGGACGAGGACAAGGGGAGAGATGCGATGGATCAGGCAGAAGGGTCCAGGGTCTAGGGTCTAGGGGTAGCTTCTAGATGAGGGGGCCTTACAAAATGTGTAGTTTATTTGCAATTTTTTAGCCAAAGAGCTTTACATTTTTGTTATGTTTTTTCCCCCTTTCCTGACTATCGCTCTCTCTCTCTCTTTCTTTCTCTCTGTTGTGCATCTCTTTCCTCTCTCTCTGTGTGCATGTGAAATTTTTGTTATCGCAGTGTTTGCAGCAGCTGCAGCAGTTGCAATAAAATCAGTGGCAAAGGTTGCAGCAGCTGAGGTCAGTTTGGGGTCCATTTTATGGATATGTGTGTGTGTATAGTATGTGTGTATATGTGTGTGTCAGTTAAATGCAAAGCATTTGCACTAAAAACTTGCACACTAAAAATTTGAAATTTGCCATTTGTTTTGTTGGTTTGCTTTTATTTCGCATTTGGCAAAAACATTTCTCTGATTTGCATTTAAAAGGTGTGGCAACTATCAAAATGGGCTTATGTGCGGGGCTTGGGGTTAAGGGTCATCAGCTTGAAACTACAACTATTTTTGCCCTCTCTCTCTCTCTCTCTCTCTGTTCACCTCAACAATGTATCAGTTTGCAAATGAGCCTGACTATAGTTTTTATAGCCTCACAACGGGGCATTAAAACTTTGCAGTTAAGCAAGTAACGCACCCAAAAGTTAAGCTCTTAAGTATATACAAAATATTTATGCAGCGCCATCTACCGTTTGGACTACATTTTGCATATATATTCGAGGAATAGGAAGTGAAAGGTGAAAAATACTTGAACAAAAGAAAATATATTGTATTTCTAAGAGAAAATAAAAGCAATTGTTCCGAGAATCACTCAATATTGCAAAGCAAACACTAACCTTACAAAAATCCATTTCAGATTCTCAGAATTAAATAAAATCAATCACCAGAAACACTTATGGTACGAAAAATTTTTTTATCTCTACTGCAAAGTAGAAACTAAGTTCTCCGAAAAAATATAGTTTGCATTAAGGAATTTCCAAGATAAACAGATTGATTTTAAAATGAAAACACTGCTTCTTAAAACAATGTTTCTGCTTTATAGAAACACTTATACCGATAGTAAATTGATAATAAATTGATTTAAAAAATCTCTTTTTCATTGAAATAAATTGTTAAAAACAACTTTATCATTTTCTTCAGCTACATTTATTTGCATATTTCATTGCTAGAGCATTTGTGTTTCGTTTTTCTTCATTTCCATTTAGGCCTTAAAAACCAAATGAGAAAAAAATTGCAAACAATGCAGTGCAACATTTAAAACATACTATAAAATGAAATGCAAATAAAATGTGCCGTCGACAACAGAAAAATAATAGTAATAAAAAAGAGAGAGAGAGAGAGAACAAAATAAAAGAATAGAGAAATTCTCATAGTGCCAACATGAAATTGGCTGGTTGCTTGGGTCATAAATTTCTATATAGACAATCTCGCGCTGTTGTTTGCGATATTCCCTGACTATTGTATTGTTTTGTTGCTCTGTTGTTGTTCTCGTTGTTCTTGTTGTTGTTGTGATTGTCGCTATTCTACGCAACATGCAACAACTATTAATCATATTGAATTTGGCCTGGAGAGAGGAGGACTGGTCGGAGAGGGTCGGACTGTGCCTGACTGTGTCATCCGGGCTAATCAATCTTTACCGTGTGCCATCGTCTCCAATGGCAATGACAACGACAAAGGCAATCTCTACCATCTACCATCTAACAATTCTCCATCCACCATATCTTTTTCATCTGTCTCTCTCTCTTCCTATCTATAGCCGAAGAAAAATGGCCGTTAAAGTCATTAACGCCTGGCTGGCCACCTGGCCGGTAGTTATGATCCGGATCCAGAACACGGATACGGCTATATGAGCCAGCTAACGTCTAAGCCGCCGTCGGGCAGTTTTTCCTATTGCCATTTTGCTATTTTGTTTATGGCCGGCAAAACGTAAATCTCTTTGCAAGAGCCGCTGCTCAATGAGGCGGCAGGCAAAAGCCAAAAGGGGATTAGTTGTAATCAATAACTTGGCCAAGTATGTGGACCAGGGAGTAAGGCAATCATGGCAGTTGCTTTTGTTGTTATTATTATTTTGCCTGGGCCTGTCGAAACTTTTGCAGAGCTTATGGCCAAGACCCCGTCACATTATCGGTATGTATGTATGTATGTATGTATGTACATTGTACAACCCTCCTTTTGTATTGGCCAAGTTATTATTATTATAATTTTCTTTTGCAAATGCGGATTAATTGAAAAGTTTGCCATTAGGAATTCGCGCTTGGTTAGGCGTGTAGCCTTTTGTTTCGATTTCTTTCCTTTCCGTTCATACTTTGTTCATTCCCCACCTTTGCAATATCATTTGTAGGTGTTTCAACTATTTGATCGTTATAGATTTTGACAGCTTCATTCGCAGTTATGATGAAAATTACTTAAAAGCATTTTGCACACAGCGCTGATTTGATTGATGGGCGTTTATGTGCTTTGGCACTGAGTGCTAGCTAAATCAAGGACAAAACCAAAGAGGACGGGCAGTGGTATGGGCACAGGGGAGGGGAAGCTATATAGAACGGCGTCGTCATTATATTCGCATTATCGACTGTCGTGGGCGAGGGCGCAATGAGGCATCGCAAATGCCAGTTGACGTGATGGCGGTTTGAAGAGCTGACAAAAAGTTGCGCCAATTTGTGTCAATTATCAGGAGGCTACCTCTCATTCCACCCCCACCGCAACTTCTTCTCCACTTGCCCTACTCTGTGCAAGGTTGCGTATCACCTGAGAGAAGTTTTGAAATCCCGTTGAGAGATTGCAAAATGTGGGGCAGTATTAAATGACATAACGATGACTACAGTCACTACAGGTGTGAACAGAGCAGGATTTTCAATGAAAATGAAAATGTGTGTGGAAAGTGGCAATTTCCTCAGCTCAACTTGGTAATTCGAGATGGAAAAGTGTGAAACAGCAGGTATACATTTCATCTTGGCAAGCTGAAGAGCTTATTACTTGGAAAAGTATCCAAAAGATAGTAGCAAAAAAATAAAAACTCCATATTATGGAGAGGGAATGTTAATAAAATTTACCAATTTAATATAAAAATGTATCAAAAGAGCTTTAAATTTTATATCGTAAGCGATTATTTGTTAAAGTCTGGAACTGGATACTTTATTAATAAAAGTTTCCCAATTTAATATAAGAATACTTTAAGCAGCGTAGAAATCATATTATAAATAATCACACAAAAATAGCTATCACTAATAAACAATCATAAATATAAGGTACCAAGTTTTTGGTCTTTTGGACACAAACATTTCTATTTTTAATTTTAAATATTTTATTTATAGTTGCAGACTTTGTTAAAAAGCACATCTAAGCTTTGAGTAACATTTAACTAAATAGTTAGTTCAAGTGTAAGTGCAGCGCTTAAATAAAAGTTAACTAAAGTTAACAATGAAAGAGAAAGCTTTAATAAAAGTTTCCTAAAGTTACCTTTGAAGCACATGAGAGCAGCTTAAAAATCTGTCACATTCGATAGTTGTTTAACAACATTTTCAACAAGTTCTAACAACTTAACATGCTATCATAGCAACAACACAAACTTAACACCATTCCAAGGTCTAAAATCTAAAGTGAATCTTAATGCGGTGTTTATAAAAAAAACTTTGTGTTCCCTGATGAGAGAAAAACTTGCTTATCCCTTATACTTATTAAAGATTTACGATAGAACAACCTCGCATGCTTGAGAAATTTACCTTTAGCATATGGTTTTTTTTTACCGTGTTCTTTATTTTTTTTTATTTTTCTTTTGCATATCGTTAATGAAATCCCCTTCGAAGGCTGAAGGATCTAGTCGCTCATTAAAATCGAAGAGAAGCGTTGAACAAATCGATTTTCGTTTAGTATCGTAATCAAGAACACAACAATTTTTGTTCTCGTGCTAAAAATTTGTTTTGTGCTCTATAACAAGTCTGGGCTTCCCCTTGGCTCTCAATCTGCTTCCCGCTGCCAAACATGGCTGAATGGAGAACTTAAAGAGCACTCGAACAGCACTCAGCCACAAGCACACACACACACACACACACCCCTACAAACACATACACACAAACTCAATCTGCATGTGTGTAAGCCGCTGTTTAAGTGGAGTTTGCTTTTGCTGCAGGTATGTTCAAAGGTAGGCTGAGAATTGGGTAAAATGATGAGTGTGGCAGGAGTGTAAATGGGATATCAAAGGGGTACAAGGGGCTGTAGAGGGGGTACAGGAGCCGGCATCGACGTGTCGGGCCATCGTCTACGTTTTGCAGTACTTGTCAAGATTGAATTTGGTACGGATATATATTCCTCTGCGTTTCTTTTTCCCTGCTTTTTTTTTGTAGTATTTTTTGGTAGAGTTTGTTCTCCACTTTATATTTTTTGGCGTTTTTATTGATCAAACAAAACGTTGCAAGTGGCAGCCAGTGAAGGTGTCATTGCTCAGCAGCGCTTACAGGTAGATATACCATACCTTTCCCTATACATATATAGTGAGGGAGTTGAGAGGGGAGAATCGGAGGGATATGACACGCGCAGTGCGCATAGATTGCATGATTGGTTTCGTTCTGATTTCTTTTTATTATTATTATTATTATTATTATTTCGACAGTTGGCAGACGAAATGTTTATAGAGGTATTTCGCAAAGGTTTCAAATTTTGTTTTTTTTTTTCAATGGGTTGCTTAAAAATGTTTTTTGTACTTACCGGACCAAACTGTTCAAAGTAGCTTTTGACATCCTCCAGCGTGGTGGGCGCCGAGAGGCCGCCCACAAAGATTTTCTTCGTTCTCGTCACCATCTAGAAGAAAGCAGAAAAAGTAGAAAATGAAACAAAAGAAATGCAAGAGAAATGGCAAAAAGGGAGTACAAGTATCAGCAAATGAACGAATGAGCGAGTAAAACGCAAGTGGAAATGCTGCTTAATTTAGCTGTAGCTTGGCATTTAAAAATACATTTATGGTAAGTCGGAAGGAGCGACACGAATGAACATATATATAATCGAGAAGGGGAGGGTGGGGGGATTGGCCAGAGGGGTTATGCCAAAAGTTATGGCCCGCCAGACTGCAAGGAGCCATAAGAGTCGCTGGTTCTCTGTAACTTACAGTTCCAACTTTCGCTATGCGTCGACCATTTTGTGCACTTTATGTAGTATGTATATGTGAGTGTATCTTAGTGTGTGTGTGTGAAGTGTGTGCCACTGTACATGTGTGTGTGTGTGTGTGTGTGCAGCTGGCATATTTAAGCTGACAGTTTCAAGTGCCAACTTTACGCAGTTAGCGCAACAGCAGCAACCAAAAATGATGGCGAGGCAAAGACGCCAGAAGAGGCAAACTACGGCACACGTGTCTGTATGTGTGTGTGTGTGTGTGTGTGTGTATGTGTTACTATGCTAGTGTATGTGTGTTGTTCGTGTGTGTGTATTGCAACGCCAGCCTTTTTAGCCCGCAGGCAAGCGTAAACTGTTAACGTTAAGTGACGGCAGTTAAGCGACAGTGGGCCACAAAATTGTTCATTCGCTTTGCAGATAAATTGCAAAACTACCTCCAATAACTGTAACAGTTGTAGGCAAATAGTGAGCTAGTTTATTAAATTTTTTCCAATACAAATTTATTATTTCACATCCCAACAATACAAGGTACACTAGGAATATAATTAATCTCTTTAACAAATAGATTTCCATATATTTTTAAATATTTATTTAAATATATTATAATGTTTATTGTTTTTTCTTCAAGTAATTTAACTCTTTATTTTGTTTTATCTTATTTGATTTTATTTTTAACTGTCTTATTTATTATTAATCACATCATTGCAGGTTTTTGTATGGCACTGGTTTATTATCTGAATCAATTTGGGTTTAACTTTGAGAATTCTTAACTGTTTTAGTCAATCTATTTTAAAATAGCTAAGAGTTTGTTCAATTTCAGAGACCATTAACCTTCATTCGCTTTTAGTCAATTTTTGGAATCCATTTTAGATCGGTTTTGTTTCATACTGTTTCGAATTTGAATTCAGTTTAGTCCCACGACAGTTTGATCAGTTGCTACTTGTTTTAACATACTCTTAAATCGCCTTAGCTCAGAACTAGTTCAACTAGTTGGAAGTTAAATCAGTCTATTTTAGGTATGTCCAGTTTATAACTAGTTAGTGAAACTGTCCAATAAATTTCAGACAGTTCAATCAGTCAACACTACAAAGGTTCAATTGAGAACTGACTGTTTCTCAGTTTCAGTTAATCTAATATGGCATGGCAATGAAAGTTTCAGTTCCAGTTCCAGTTCAATTTTTGTCTACAGTTGAAAATTGGTTTAGCTGAACGTTTATCAACTGAACTAACTGGGTTCGTTAAACAATTTTTGTAGTGTAGCAATTTTTAGGGTTTTTAAACCGTTTAGCCGCATTGCTGTGGTACGCAATCGGTTCTCACTCTCTCCCTCTCTCTTTCTCTTATTTACTGTCTCTTTCTTTCACTGTCACTTTGGCCCATGGTCCTTCAGTCAGTTCGCTGCAGGGCCGGATGAAGCTGATGACGCTGATTGCACTGAAGCTTGCAAGCTGCAATTTATGAGCACGGCACACTACATAGACAACAGTGCAGAGGCGTGGGCTGGAAGGGGATGAATGATCGAGAGGGGTGTTGGTTAAGGGAGACAACAGACGCTAGAGAAGATGTGGGATACGTCCGTTAAGGAAGCTAACGATATGTAACAGCGGTGCTGATGTTTCTGCTGTGCCAGCAGTAAAATTCATACAATGTCGTAAAATTAAAACACTTGTGCTGTCGCACCAACTCACACACATACATATACACACGCATACACAAACACACACACACATACAAGTACAACAAGAACTACAACTACAAAGTTAGTCATGCAGCTTTTGGCAAAGCAAATCGCTTTGGCCCATGTCCTTACTGTGAGCTCCCTCTGCTCCTGTTGTGTGTGTTTGGCTGCACTGCACTTTACACAGGTTGTGCAAATACATGCCAGAGGTCTCGGTCTTGCTCTTTCTCTCAATCTGGGTCTGGGTCGGGGTCGGGGTCGGGGTCTGGGTCCAGGACTGAGTCAGAGTTAGTGATGGGCAATCGCTACAGGGAAATGATGTGTCTATAGTATATCGTGTATTTAACACGATTATATTGCAATTATATTAGTTTTGTTATTATTTATCATTTTGTTGTTGTGTTAGAAATTGTGTAAATAGTAGAAGAAATGTTAGAAATGGTATAAATTGTCAATATAGAAGTGGAAACGATGAAAATAGTAGTAGACAATTTAAAATACTGGTAGCAATGAAAATAATTGTAGAAACTATAAAAATAGTAGTAGTAATGTTGCAAATAGTACTTGAAATTATGAAAATGATAGTAGTAAAGTAATGATAATAGTAATGTAAATTGTAGTAGTAGTAGTTATGATGCAAATAGCTGAGGAAATTATATAAATAGTATTCGAAATAAAATGAGCAGTAGTAAATATGATGTTAAATGAGATTTATGAATTACGATGTAATGTTCCAAGAAAACTTTATTCGATATAAATATCGACACTTTCTAGCCGATTCCCATCGCTAGTCAGAGTCTGAGTCTCAGTCTGCTAGCTGCGGGTGTGCTACTAACAATTTGCAAGAATGAAAAAGAAAAACCATCATGTTGAGTGTGGTGCAAGAAAGTAACAACATGACGTCCGAGACAACGGTTCTTTTGTTGGTCCAAAAATTGCAGTGTTGTTAAAAAGCGATTGCTTGAAGTCCACCGCTAATCACTGCCAATGAGGCAGCTACTTAAACTAATAAACTGGCTTCGCAATGTCATCATCAACACACACAACACACACATCACACAGAGAACAACAAATAAACAAGAAGGAATAGGAAATCTAAACACGCCCAGTGCTGATAGCAAAGCATGAATCAAAAACAAAACACACCCAGCCGAAAAAAAAGGAAGGAAAGTGAAAAAATAACCAAGGAATACAAAAGCGAATCAGTTCCCAACCAAACCCAATTCCATGATCTGGCCAAGGCGAATTTAGCCAAATGGAACCACACACGCATACTAACGAAGTGACACGGCATTTTAACGGCCAACACAGATTAGGAATGTCAATATTAGCCACACATACATATATATATAGAGATAGAGAGAGATAGAAAGTGAGAGAGACTACGATTATCAGGCCAAGTGATGGAAATGAGAATAGGAATGGGGATGGGTTGGCCTCGACCCTTGCTACCAACAATTTTTGACAAATGACGTCAGGAATGGGGGCGTGCAGACGCTGTAACCAAGCTGGGGGCGTGTTCTCGGACAGGTTACAATGCAGTCTAACAAGAATTTGAGCTCGTATCCAGATACATTGGAGTATAATGTCAGAGATAGCCAGAGAGATATGTAGTCCAAGTTGTAGTCGACATTTGGCATTTGGCTACATCATGCTAAAGTTGTTTTATTACAAAAAGGTGTTGCTCACATTGATATTGGTCGATAAAAGCTGTAAGATTGAAATGAAAATATAGAAGGGAGCTCAACAGGAGTTCACTTCAGTTCAAACACACCTGATAAAGAAGCTTGTCTGACAGACTTGAATTCGTAAATGGTTAATTGAAAAAGAAATTCTCCATAAAGTCAAGCTCTTGTTAGTTTCATCAGTTGGAAATCGATTGGAAAGATTTAACTATGAAATTTTCAATTTAGAAATGGTTAATTTAAAGGAAATTCTCGAAATTGATTTGAAATTCTTAACAACTATGAGGCACTTTAATTTTGGTTCTTGTTAAAATCCTTTACAGCTTATTAAAGTCTGCTTTCCTTTCAGGCTTATTCAGTAAATAAGTCTTTGATCTATACAAGTAAAATATTTGATATAAATTCCAGAGAATTTCAATCTTTTCAGCTTTGCATGCAGCTTTAAATTAGCAATCAAGTGAAATGACTTTATAGTGCCTTTTAAAATTTTACATCTCCCTCTTCTAAGTACATACATACATCTCTTTATGTTTTCAAATTTTACAGCACAGCGTAAATAAGCTTGTGTGCGTAATATTTCGCTTAAAATACTCAAAATATAGTTGATATCATTTTGGCACTCTTAAGCTCATTTTAATGGCCCTTCAGGTGGTGTTAGGGGTAGTTTGAAAGGTTTAAAAAGGGGGTGTAGAGTACCAAAGGAAATGCCCATCAGCGTTGGCAATCAAGCCAGCATTGCCATCATCTCAAAATCAATTTAACACTTTCAACTAAATTATTCATTTTGCATAATAATTTTCAAATCTGTCAAAATTCACACACACACACACACACACACATATACACATTGTAAGCAGGCTTTTATTTGATACATTCAGCGGTTGTCGGCGTCTGCACTTTCACACGCTTAGGATCGTGATAGGGATGTTAACTGAGGCTGAGGGGATTGGGAGGCTGTTGGCAAAAAGCACTCAAATAATTCCCAGGCGTAAGCTAAACCAGCGCAAAAGTTGCCACGCTGCGCACAACAATAGCAAAGGCCAAGGCAGGAAGCGTGGGACGGGAAAGGCCTTGAAGTGGAAGGGGGAGGGGGATGGGGAGAGAGGTCGGTTATATGGTAAAGTGGAACTGAGACTAAAAAGTAAAACCCTTTAACCGAGCGTAGGCAACGGCGGCGGCAACGCCACGCGAAGCGTCACAAATTCTGTTAAGCGAAAATTTCATCAGCGACGACGATGAGAAAATTTTCATACGCCATTCAGACGTGCGACGCCCGTCCGCTTTTCCGACCGTTCCCCCCGTCCGTAAATTTTTCCGCCTCTGTCTGTTCGTCCGGCCTCGTCCGTGCGTCCTTTTGCGTTGTCAAAATGAAAGGAAAATGTCTCATAAATCCTTTTAATATTAAATGAGCTCGTTCTGCCTGTAACCCCACTTTCCCCCTTCTCCTCTTCCCTCTACCGATCCCCTCCTTTGTCCGCTTCTCCTGCCACAAGTCGCGCCACGCACACACTTAAAATTATGTGGCTAATGGGAGCAACTTGGCTGGAAATTGCGCGAACCTGTCGAGAATGCCATTGCCATTGCCAGCTAACTTTTGCCAGCCATTTTGACTCTACACATGTGCCACACCCCTTACGCCCTAACCCCGCTAACCTCCCAAAACCCGCATTTTGTTAAATTTGTATATCTGATTGTGGCCAGGGACTGGTTTTTTGGTAGCTTGTGCAATGCCAATTGTCATTAAATGTAATTTTTAAACCTGTTAGCGTGCATGTGTGTGCCATAAAAAGGGGTAGGCTAGTCTAACTCCCTCCCCCTCTAACTCCCCCATCTGGCCGTGAATCCCTATGTCCCTTTTTATTTTTTATAGGTATGTGCGTTCTGTGCCCGAAAAACATTTGCTTTTTATTGTCAAATTAGTCGGCAAGGCGGGTTTATTAAACTTGTTTTTCGACAAAACTCTTCATGTTCCTATTATGTTATATTATATGGGAGTGTGTGAATCTCTATGTGGTTGTGTGTGTGTGTGTGTGGGTGTATGTGCCCAAAATTTGAAGCGACACAAGGCATTTACACAACCAACTCCATTACGTTTCCCCCTGCTGCCAATTTAAGCCTCCTCCCTCCTCAACGTGCTGTCAGGCAACGACAACAATTTGTAACATTTGCCGCACTTCCCGCAAGCATTTTTGTATGTTGTAGGCAGGAGGAGAGAGAGGAGGGGAAGCTGTGCTCGTCTAACCCACTCAGAAAGCTTCAACATCATTCAAAGTGACAAATTATCCATGCAAATTTTACAAAATGGCTGCCAGGCGGTTGCCAAAGGCTCGTGGGAAAAAGTGTTGCATACTTATGAGCGCGAGGCGCCATTTGAAATATGAGAATTGAATGGAAGGAAAACTTTGACAAAACACAGTCACACACACAACAAGACACACAAGCACACACCTAATGTAATGCACAACAATGTGTGTAAAATGGCCTATACAAGCATAAATTCATACAACAAGGATACTGTCTTCAGAAGACCTGCTTCTGTCTGTGACTGTGACTGTGGCTATCTGTGTGTGTTTGTGACTCTGTGTGTGTGTGTGTAATCTGTGTCTATGTGTTGTTGTCTATGCATATTCGATCTGCTCCATCAATGCCATTGTGCTTTTGTCTTGCTTTCAATTAAAATGACCACACAGCGAGACAGCTGGGGAGCATATTCCTTTCCTCCCTCCCTCATTTCTCACACAGCATCCTGTTGTTATCCCTACAAGTTGCTTGACCGAAAATTTGTGCAATTTCCGTTACTAATACTTTTTGGTCAATTTCCTTCACACACACAGAGACACAAATAGAGAGAGAGAGAGATAGAAGGACACTCTGTTGATTTATTGCCCTGGCAAATATTTTGCGCCTTAATTTCGTTGATATTTATGCGGCAATGTGTCCTTGTGTGTTGGTTTGTGCAGAGCCAATAAACACGTTTGTGCCACTGACAAGGGATAATGGGCTTCCTTTCCATAGTTTGTGAGAAGTGAGGGAGACAAAATCAGCATTTGAATATGCCCCAGGGACTAAAAGCTTCCCCATCAAAAGGAATGCAAATCGTGTGTCCTGTCAGACGTCTCCTTGTCCGGTTTGTTGCTCGGACCGTAGCTTGTAAATCAAATGAAATATATTACAAGCGCCGCATAAATACATTTGAAGATTGATGTGAGCCAAAGTACAAGAGAGGGAGATGTTGAAGGAGAAGAGAGAGAGAAAAGAGTTGGGAAAGTGTATAAAAGAAGTGAAATGAGGATGGAGAATGAAAACTTGGATTTCTCTGGCATTTTAATGAGCTGCAACATAAACTAACAAATGAAAATGTGCGCAGCTCATTCACAAATTGAGTGACACAGAGAGAGCGAAAGAGGAGAGAGAGAGAGAGAGTGAGATAGAGAAAGGAAGAGAAGAGGGAGAGAGAGTCTCCTTATTTATGCATAACAATAATGAATATTATACAACAAGCCCGAAATGTAATTCTGTGTAATTAATTATTAATTTATGCGCATACATTTAACTCACACGCATTGTCGTCGACAGCAGCAACAGCAACAGCAGCAGCAGCAGCAACACATGTGTGTGTAAGAGATGTGTGTGTATGTCTGAGTGTGTGTGGCATTGGCATCCTGGCACAATGGCGGCTGGCGGATGCGGAAACTGTTTTGCTGCCGTTGATGCTGCCAAGCCAGTCGTTGTTGTTGTTGTTCAGGTTGTTGTTGTCACTGTTGTTGATGCTGCTCCTGTTGTTGTTGTTGTTGTTGCAGCAGCGACTAACGACCAGCAAAGTCTGCGCTTGTTGTTGCTGCCACTGCTGCTGGTCGCATGTCGACATTGTTGTTGTCGTTCTAATGTTAAGTTGAATTGTCATTAAAATTGTCGTCCATAATTTCGACATTAAATACACACACACATAGAGAGAGAGAGAGGAGAGAGAGAGAGAGGCGCATACACTTATACACATGTGTGGCAGTTTTGTAGAAGGGAACGTTGTATGTAAATTGTGTGGCAGGCTCCTCAACGTATGCAACACTTTTGCGACTACAGCATAAATGCTTGCCTCTTGCCACATGCAAGTGTGTGTGTGTGTGTGTGTGTGGCGCGTGGTTAAAAAGTGCCAACGCAGCATGTTTTCAACATTGTTTAAATTTATATAGCAGACACAGGGACACAGACACACACACACACAGGACATAAGGACAGCAGGACATGAGGACAAAGCACCAGCAACAACTTGTGCTTAAAGTTTTAAATTTACATAACTGAGTGCACAACGAAAAGAAAAAGACAAAAAGTGATAAAGAGGGGGAGGGAGACAGTAGGTGAGAGAGCCGTGGAAGAAGATAGAGACAACAATATAGCTTGCAGGTTGCAAGGGACAGTTTGATTTCAGTTTTGGGGTTGGGAACAGTTACACTTACGGCAATTACTGTGCTCATAAACTTCAGGACCCGTCCCCAATCATCATTAGGCAGTGGCCATTACGTAATTATCGCAATCACAGCCAGAGTCAGAGTCAGAGCTATAGTTATAGCCATAGTTATAGCCATAGCCAGAGGTGGGCATATAATTGAAATTTGTGGCCCAAGACAATCAGAGAAGAAGAAAAACAATTTGGAGTCAATTTCGATAAAGTTTTAGTGTGCGACAGACGGACGAATGGACGGACTTGACTTTCATTTAACGCTAATCACTTGCAGTAACGAAACGAAACAAAACAAAACAAAACTAAAACCAAAAGCAATGCCCAACAAAAATGAAGCGATACGAACTAAAACTGAAACTGAACTCAACTGAAATGAAAGGGAAACAAAATGGAATTCCTGACTTGGCCAAATAATTTGTCTTCTTATCCGCTGCAAGCAGCAACAACAGTAACAACAACTACAACTACAACAATAAAGTTGACTCTGACCAGGTTTCTTTTTGTACGGTTAGATTTTTGTTTTTGGCCAAGGTCAAATGGCAGCTGAGCGAGCTTAGGTGACGGTTTTGCTTAATTAGAACATTCATTAATCAAATCAAAACCATTTGCCACCCCGTGGCAAGCAGCAGCAGAGGCAACAGAAGTAGCAGCAAATAGAAGAGACTCGTGAATTGTGCTGGAGACTCGGGAAAAAGGCGGCCAGGAAACTTTTGGCGAATGGCTGGCAAACACGCACAAAGATATACACAACAACAACAAGAAGAAAAGCAGTTGGAGATTGAGGAAAATGAGATTGAGAAGTGGAATGGAGTAAAGGGAATAACCAAATAAATTCAGTCACATAGAAAAACGACAGACGGCATAACAAAGCGGCAGAGATTGGGACAACGGACGAAGGACGAGGCGAAAGCAAACGCGAGGCAAAAAGCGACCATTAAAACACATTTGTGTATCTATTTTTAGGGTAAAACCAAACAACAAAACTCCAACTCAAACAGCGGGCGGTACCAGAAATGCTAAAAACCCCTTCTCCTCTAGCACACAAAAAAAAGAAGAAAACCCATTCCAACGTAACCCAAAACCATCATCAACAACAACAACAAAGACCAATAGAAATGGCCACAAACAAAACAGCAACAAAATAGAGAAAGAGGAGCAAAAAAAAAACTTAAAACTACTTTAATTTATGGCGCACGCATTTCTGTGTTTAGTTTAGTTTCGTCCTGAATTTTGTTCTTGTCTTGGGCGCCGCCAAAGCAATCAGTCAAGAACATGAGCAGGAGCTCTCTGGCAATCCAATTCAACTCAAGAGTTTGTAGCACAGTGTTAAGAAATGCTCTCACTAATAACTTACAGACACGAAAACTCACACGAAAACTCTGCTTAGAATTCTACATAAAAATTTAAGTCAAATTTTCTACTTTCGCACGTAAATTTAAGAAAAGTGTTGAATACCTCACAATAATAGTCTCATAATACTTTACTATAAATATTATCAAAAGTTTTATTTATATTTAGTATACTATTTCTATGAATTATGAAGATATTTTTAAGCTCTGAAATGTGAGTGGAACAATTCTGTCACTTAGTAAACCTTGAACTTTATGAATCGCATAAATTAAGTGTTAATTTACAGCTGTTAAATATATTTATGAAATATGCAAACGAAGACTTAAATGCCAGATAGAATATGAAAAGTATTTATAAATAATAAACCTATCAGAAAGTCCAGAAAATTTTATAAGTAAATATTTAACTTAAAAGTTTATATTTGAGTTGAGCTTGAGTTTCGTTTCAAGGATTTTTTTCAAAATATTGTTAAAAATAAATAACTACTATATAAAAGAAGAAGGAAATTCCATTTGCATGAACACAATGTTTTGTCGTCATGGTTTCAATTGTCACTAATTAAATAAATTAAAATGCATAACTTTATAAATTCGTTTGGAGTCGTATTATAAAAAATACATGTGTATAAAAATTTCAACTAAATATTATTATTAACAACTTCCTTCTGCAACTTCAAATATCAAATTTTTTTATTTTAATGAACATAAAAATTGCTGGTTTAGATTTTTATGTAAATAAAATTATAATGTTTGCCCTTTTTAATTAGTTGATAGAGTTTTATGATAGCATTTACATAAATAAATTACATATATTGTGATATGATACAGTTTGTTATTGCAGTGAAAGTTTTTTATACAGATATCATTACAAATTTAAACAGAGCTCATTGGTATTATTTTTAAAAATTTGTTTATATTTATTGTGTTGTTACACACTTTGCAATTACACTGAGATTTTCCATAGACCTATATGTTTTATATTGGTACATTGATAATAATTTCAAAAATCCTTTCATACTAGTCAGCATAACAAATTTATATTCAGTTTATTAGTTTATATAGTTTTACGAGCACATTTAAGTAAATAAATTTAATTTATTGTGATATGTTTTCTTATAAATCATAACATGCTTTATATTAGTACTTTGATAATATTTTCTGTAATTCAAATTGTGAACTTGACTAAAGTGACAGTCGGAGAGCGAGAGTTGAGGTTTTCCCGCTGCCAGTTTACGAAAGTCAAAGCGACTGTGCCCGTGTCTGTGACTTTCCTAGGCTTTTCAGCTCTGACATGCCTCTGTCTCTCTCTCTCTCTCTCGTTTATTCTCTCTCTAGCTGTCTCGTTCTGTGGGCTGACAAGCGGGTAAATTATGCATAAGCGCACTACCAGCCACATTATGACGAGGAAGAGACGTACGGCTGATGCAGCAGCAGCCCAGGATTATGCATGACAGTGGGTAGAAAAGAGATTGGAGAAAGGGGAGAAAGGGGACAGAGAGTATGCATGGCGGTTAGGCAGCTCTCTTGTCAACGTACTCATCACATTTATTCTGCACTCCCTCATCCATATCCTCACCCACATGCCCCTTCTAGCTTCCATCTTGCCATTTATGCGCACTAAAGCAAACAAACAGCAAAATATTTGTATGCTAAGCCAACACATGCGACGCTGGCAGCTGCCACTCGCCTCTAGACCAGCCGTTGCCCCTTGTTGCTGCTGCCACGCCCCCCTCTTTTGACAGCCGCCTATTGCGGCTCAAGTATTTTGCATTGCTAAGCAGAAATTATAAATCAGGGCAATTGTTGAAGATTTGCAGCCGCATAACAAAATTTGAGCGCAGGAACGAGAATGAGAATGAGAATTGCGGGGTTTGAGATTTGGATTTGGATTCCGGATTCCCAGAATCCCAGATTCCGTATGCCGAGACAACGACACCGACACCAAAAGCACGCACACACGCCTCACTGCGGTCGTCCCGCTTGTTGACTAACTGACTGACTAAGTGACTGAACGGGGGAATGATAAGGGAAGCGGGACGAGGGACAAACGTTGGTTGGAACGTGCGCAGGCAGGCAAATATTTTAGCACAAGGACCAAAAGTGAAAAAAATAATACAGAAAAAATAAAAAAAATACAAAAAACAACGCGCCAAAATGAATTTAACGAATATGAAAACAGTGAGACAGACAGTGAGAAAAGAGGGGGAAGAGCAAAGATGAGAGATGAGCTATAGAGATGGGCAAGGACTGAAATCATAATTTAATTTAACGTATTTTTCGTTTGCCAAAACACAAGATGAAAAATCACACACACACACACACACACACACACACACACACACAGACACACACACATACAGCAGCCCAGACAGGGCTAAAAGCAGCGGAAATAATGCGACGTTTAAAAGTGTAAAAGCCGTCAAGAAGTAAGGCAACAACAAGAAAATGAATAAGAGAAATAGTAACAGACGAAGAAGATGAAGAAACGAATATTTCTGGTATTCTTTTAATTTTTTTTATTTTGGGTGTGAGTCACTTTTGGTAATAGAATCGCGAAACGCGTTTGCCTCGCGATTTTAATTTTAGTAATGGAAGACAAAGGAACACAGAGAGAGAAGAGAGAGAGAGAGAGAGAGAGAGGGGGAAATAGAGAGAGAAAGACAGTGAGACAATCAGACAGGCAGATAGACAAATAAGCTTAGCCAGCGCTGCAGCTGCTGAGCGTGAAGAAATCAAGAGTTGGAAGGAAAATAAAGATGGTGAAGTGAGAGAAAAAGGGGAAAGAGAGGGAAAGACAGGGAGAAGGAGAGTGTAAGAGGGGAGAAAGATAGTAAAAAGCTAGCTGATGCCTCTTGTAGCTGAGATTTATTGCGCCACGTTGCAGTTTGAAGTTGTCGGGCCACATAAATCTGTCAGAAGCGAGAGAGTACACTGTTGAGTGGGTGTAAGGCAAGGGAGTGACAGCGGGGGAACCAACAGCAGGGGGAGGTTGTGGGTGCACTGCAAAATTGTACAAATGATTGTTATTATTTAACGTTTCTGCTCCTGCATTTGCTGTCATGCGGTTTTTTAAACGATTTTTATTAGTGGCAACGCGTAAAGCGGAAATAACGGCCACGCGCCGTAAAGTAGACAACGCATTCGTATTCGCATTCGTATTCATTCTCATTCACATGCACACTCACACATATTCAAATGCATTTTGCATGGCGTGCACGTAAATGACCGCCAACGATTTAAATTGTTACTCTCCTCTCTTCTTCTCTCTTCCCCGTTGTTGTTGTTGTTGTTGCCTTGCGTGTTGTCTGAAATCAAAATGCATTACGTATACGCAATAAAAATTACGTATACGTAATGTGTGACGCACACACAAACAACTGTGGCGGGGGGACTGCAATTGCAACTGCATTTTATGCGTGCCGCGCATTATCATTTAACATTTCCTGTGCACAAAACGGGCCAAGCAGGATGTGGCAGGATGAGGGCAGGAATCGAAATGGGATTGACAAAGGAGGGGATTTTGAAGGGGGGCGATTTCGGTCAAATGCGCGTAGTTCAAACCATTGATTGGCATCTGAGGGTAACTTCAACTGACAGCACAGTAAAAGCTAGACAAGCGTAAGAGCGAGGGCGAAAGAGGGAGAGAAACAGACAGAGAAACAGAGAGAGCAAGCATTTCTGTCTAGCTTGCAATCAAATTAGAATTCCAGCTGAATATTGCCAAGTTTTATTTGCCAACGAAAAAAAAGAGAACGAAAAGAAAGTGAATTCGCATCAAATGTTTATCAAAATTACGAAAAAATCATCAAATTGAAATTTTGCTGCAGTAAAGCTTTCCCAGTAAAGAACTTTGCTGACACTTGGGCCATATAAACAGGACATGCTGTATCCAGACCATTTTATTGGCAATATTCAACTGTCAGGTCAGTAAAAATGCTGCCCATAAACATTTTTATACGATACATGATGGATAACCATAATAGCAACATCAGGCTGACTTGTAAAACATTACTAGTATCATTGTTTGGATTATATATTCACAACTATAATAGCTGAAATCTCAGTAAAAATTCTCTGTGAAGATTACTTGGGAAATTGCTTTAAAATATGGAAAATTATTATTACCAATAAAAAATATCAGAACAACTGACAACCAACTGAACTTTCATCATGTTTCAGCTTATCTCTGCTCTTAAGTCTCTTTTCTCTGGTACTATTATTCTTTTAAGTATATTACAATTAACAAATTGAACGATTTTCTTATAAACTCTGCTTACAATCATTTCAGATTATTTTGAACATTTTCTTTTGCTTTTTGACTCGTTTGACAATCGCATTTGTTTATTGTTATTGCTCTTATACAATGTTAAGTAAAAGAGCATTAAATATTTGCTTGCTGCTGGCAATTTTTCTCGAATTTTCCATTGCTTTTCACGTTTTTGTTTCTTTATGTTTGTCTCTGCTCTGTCAACTAATCATATAGAAAGCTTGTTTTTTCCCTGTGTCAATCTGTCTTACCTTTTGCACGTTTCCTCCTCCTTCTCTCTTACTTTCTCCCTTTGTGCTTTCTTTTTAACAATTTGGCACAATAATTTTGTAAATTATTGCGCATACGCCGCGTAAGTTTGTCAACGCAAAATACGTTCTCGCTTTTTGTGTTTTGTATTGCTTTTCTTTTTTTTTTCTGTCTGTATTTCTTTTATTTTTTTAGAGCGACGACTTTGCACTTTGGGGCCAAGATTGTCGGGACCAGCTCATTTCCAGCGCAAATAAGCGTAAATAAATTTATAAGACAAACAAACAACACCAGGGAAAAGAAGAAGAAGAAGTATGGGAAAGTTGGACAGGTGGTCGCCAGAAGCAGAATTGTGTTCTCACTGTTTTCTCTCTGTGAAAGCCAGGCGAAAGCCAAGTAAAACAGCTAGAGGGAAGACTTGGGCAACTTGGGCAATATTCATTCTGCTAGCAAACAAACAAGCAGCAACAACAGCAACAGCAACAACAACAAATATAATAACGCTTTTGGACACTACCATTTGTGGGAATCTTCTGCAGCTCAACTCTGGCAACGCGTTAGTTGATGAACTTCGTGTTCAAGTTGTGTGGCACAAGAGTTGACGCCTGTTGTTGCAAGTAGGGAGCTGCCGCCAGCTGTAACACTGATAACAATTCCAAGAGACAACAGCAGCTGCAGATGGCTAAGCAAAGGGGCGGGTGGTTAGGGGCAGGAAGGGGAGAGTAAAGAGAGGATTGGCAGCTCGACCCGTGGACAACAACGTCGCCTCAGCGCATTTCGTGAGTTTTTGTTTTTCTTTCAGTTTATTTTACTTTCGTGTGACGACAGCAACAACAGCAGCAGCAGCATCACTTGGTTTGATTTTATTATGTTTTTCTTTTGGCACCACTAAAGCAAGCGCTTCCCCCCCCCCACCACTTCTACCCCCTTTTCTTCTTTTACCCACCCACCCACTTACATCTACACATTGTACTTGGTTTGCTTTTTGGCCACATGCTGCCAGCCAAGTTCTTTTGCTTCTTCTTTGTTATTTGACTACATTGACGAGGCAAGTTGCAAGTTGCTGCCCCTCTTATGCCACCATGCCGCTGACCTTTCTTGAGGTCTTGAGAGAGTTCTCTGTGTGAGGAGTGGCGGGGGTCGTTTCCCTTTTTACAAAAGCCGTTACAATATCAAGTTAATTGTTTGAAATAAGTGCCGTCCCAGCAGAAGCAGCAGTAGCAGCAACAGCAGCAGCAGCAGCAGCCTAGGCCCATTGTGGGGCATGCCTCATTTCCAATTTCTTTTCCCCTCTATCAAAGGGTCTGTGCCGGTTTTTGCTGATGTTGCGGTTTCTTTTGTGCCGCACTTTCTCTCGCTTTGGTGGCAACTACCCACATTTATAGTGTTGCGGTCTCTGTTTGCAGGCATCTCTTCCTGCTTCTTTCCCTTCGTCTTTGTCATCCACTGTTGTGTTGTCAACGCCAGCAGCAGCCCCACTTTTCTTTTTCGTGGGCGTTTTCATGGAACATTTTGCCCAACCTCTCTTAAAACAGATCCACAAATTTCACTTTGACTGACTTTGGCTACAACAGAGTCGCAGTCAGAGTTTCCATCTCCATTTTTATCTCCAGCTCCATTTCAGTGTTTGGAGTGCACTTTTCCGTACAACTTGAAATGAATCTAATAACTTGGCTGCCACACATACATACACACCAACACACACACGGCAAAAAACAATGGGTTTTGACCAAGTTGCAAGATGTTTGTTGCTCTGTTGCAACTTTGGTTGCGTCTTCTTTTTGTTGCAACTTGTTTTTTTTTCGGTTGTTGTCGAGTGCTTTGGTATTTTTGGGTTTTCCACAGTTTTTGCAATTTTCTAGCTTCCTGCACTCAATTCAAATATTTTACAAGCATCTTTTTCTTGGCTTAGTTATAAGTTAGAGAGCGTTAGCAAACAAAAATGAAACAAAAAAAAACGTTAACAGCTCCATTAGTGCAATTTATTTGTCTGACGATTTCCTTTAACACTCCCTCCTTAACCCTCTGTTACCCCTTGTCACCCTTCTTCAAACTCATTCAAAGAACACAAAGCAAAATGATGATGATGACAATGACGAGGACGCTTGCTTAAGATAAAGACAAAGGCTGCTTGTCAACTTGATTGTGTTTGCAATTTCATAAAATAACAATTCCCAGCCTCCTCCATCCTCTATGCTCATCTACACATTCCTAACCTCATTCCCATTCCTCAGTCCTCAGTTCTTGTCTTATCCTGAAACTCTCGTCTTGTTATTTTGTTGTTGGTTCACGCTGATTGCCGCCGGTGGTTGTCACTTGGTGCCTGCTTCCTGTCGCTCTCTTGGTAAGTAACTCAAATGGAATGCGTTTGCAAATAATTTGCAAGGTGTGGGCCAAGTTTTCCACATATATACATATATATTTATATATATATATAAATACATATATGTATGGAATTTTCCCCACTCATCTCCCTTCTGACATGCCAAATTCAATTCACACAAAATACCCGTAATTCAACACCCCGGCAAAAGCCACTCCGCTGACTGATTGGTTTTGCCATACCAGCCAGAAGAAGTTTTCATTCCCTTTCCACTCGTCCCTCCCCTTCCTTTCCCTTTTCTGCTACTTTTTCCCACTGTCGCACTCCCCAGGCACATTGAAATGAGCTAAAACCGAAGTCTTGGAAGACATCCTTCTGATTCCTCTGCTGCTCTGTGGAGGAAAGTTTCTCTCTGAGATTTTAGCTCGACGTCGACATCTCAAGCGGCTCGTTGACATATTTGTATTGTATTCAATCGATGAATTTTCTGCAGCGACTGCGACTCAGACTCAGACTCAGAGTCAAGGCTGCTTTCCCCTTAAGGGAAAATGACTTATTTTCTTACGCACACATTGAAACAGCTCAACGCTGAAGCTTCCACCAGCTGGCATCCTATCCTGACAGCGTCCTGGCATGCTGTTGTTGCCACTTGCCACATGCCGCATGCCGCATGTCTCCTGCCTCTTGCCTCTTGCTGGGCTTGATTGCTTGTGCGTCGACATTCGTCCTGGCGCACAACAAAAAAAAAAAGGAAGAAAGTTTGTGCCTCACACAGATTTTTTACTTGGCTGCCTGTCGACTTTTCCCGTTGATATTAAAATTTTAATAAACCCACGCACTGGTAGATTCTCCTGCCTGTACCCCTGCCCTTCCCCCACCTTTCTCTGCTCTTCTACAGCTTGTTGCACTTGACGGAAGCGCGTCAGTTGTGTTGCCTTTTCCTCCATCTTCAGTGTATGTGTGTGGCACGCACATTTCGATGCGGCGACGCGTAAAACGAAAACGTCGTATTTGTGTGATTGCCTCGACTTTTACCCTGTCTCTCTCCCTATTCTCCCTTTCTCCCATTCTATATCTCCACGCCGCTACACTCTGAGTCCCGCTGTGTCTGCTTAGTCCCCAGCTGGGGTCTGACAATGCCAGCGATTTTTGTGTCGCACGTGAAACATGTTGATAAATCAAATCTCAACGCAGTCAATGCCAATGCCAATTTGGCTGACAATTGCTTTTGGTTTTTGCTTTTGATTTGCGGCTTCCCCTCTCTCTCTCTCTCTCTCTCTCTCTTTCTCTCTGTCTGTTTCTCTGTGTCTCTGTGTGTCTGCTTTCCATATGCATGATAGCTAATTGCTTGTGGCTACCCAGTCCCCAAACCACATCAGAAATCCACCCACATTACAGCCTGCTCCATTGTGACAGTTTTATGGAAGGAAGGCGTCGCGTAAGCCCCTCAAGCAGCGCTTAACGGCAGCTGGCTGAAAAGGACACAAAAACCAAAGCTTGGACTCAGTGACTTCCTGCTCCTTTTGATTCTGCTCCCGCTCTCGCTCCTTCTCCCTCTCCCTATCCTGCCTGACTAAGTGACTTTGTTGGATACTGGGCTGTGTGTAAGCAGTCGGATGAGTTGTGTTATTCGCCAGCTGATCCACTCGCAAAATACACAACAACAACAATAAGGACACCTTACATAAGACAGGACAAAGGGAAAAGGCAAGGGAAAATGAAAGCAGGAAGTATGTGAAAAAACAAGTCGTAAAATATATCTGCTTAGATAGTAAACTTATTAAATAAGCAAGTAAAGAAAGTTAAGTATAAACAAGTCTTTAGCTGGAAAAATCTATATATAACATATAATTTCATGTGAAATTTTGTATTGTTAACAAATAAGTTGGAGCTTAGAGCAGATTTCTCTTAGCCAAGTTAAGTGCATTTGTTTGGTATAAAAGGCTGCCAATCACTTAAGCCTAGTCTTCCATTATAACTATTGCTAAAAACCTTTCACATTGAATTCATTTTATAGCTTAGAATCTTTTTTGGCAACGTCTTTCAAGCTGGCACATTGATAATCCTCAGCTGCCTTTGGCTTGTCACTAAAAATTGGCTTTGCGGTTGGAAAACGAAATGCGACTTAAGGTCTTTAAATGGGAGCAACGGAGCAACTGCCAAAATTAAATCAAATCAAATAAAATAGTTAGTAAATAATAAAACAGTCGAGAGTCGAGTGAAAGATAGAAAGAGAGCTGAAGTGGATGGCAGTTTAATGCTCGTTTACGTTGCCAGCTTTTATAGCCACGGCAATAGACGAGAATTTTATTATACAAACGTCTTCAGGTTGAGGTTCTGACTAAGGCTCAGTCTCAGTAGCAGTCGCAGTCGCAGTCTCATACTAAGGCATCGGCTCAGTCATTGGGAAGGCAGTCAACAAACCATTAAACTCAAGTGTTTACCACAAGCCAAAGTCACTAGACACAAATCTAAACTGGCAGTTAGACAGAGCCACCAGAAGGCACTCAAAGAACATGTGGATATGGATGTGGATAAGAATGTTGATGTTGATGTCGTTGTGCCCAACAAGGATCTGTGCTCTGCCAGAGGCATCAATAGGTGTAACTGACAGTGCACATTGCACTCGATAAGGGGCAAACTACTTGGCAACTGAGCAAGTTACTCAACGATAAAGACGAGCTAGATATTTATGGGACACTGTTCTTCGCATATTTGAACAAGATTTTTGCGACTTCAATTTTAGCTGACATTCTTAAGCACTGTTTTTCAGCTAAACTCGAGATGATAACAAAACAAATGACATGTAGGTGCTTAACAAAATTCAGTAAATTCTTTTAAATTGCCTGTAAACAGGTTAGGAAACTAAGAAGAATCCTCAACTATTTTCTAGAGCTAAAGTAAAAGTTTAAAATTTATGCTTTAATCATAAATAATATATTTATTTTTAATGTATTTTCATAGTTTAGTAAAAAGTTAGCTAAGGTCATACGAAAAACTAACCATTTTCTAGAGCTAAAATATTAATTTAAGTGTTAAGTAATTATTGCAAATATTGTTATATAAAACAACTAATATTTTCCCGATTTTTCAAGTGTTAAAATATTCATGTAACAATATAATTTTATATATTTCATGTCAAACATCTTTAAGTTATTTAACTGACCCCTAACTAATTTTCTTTTTTATTATAAGTTCAACTTCCTCAATCAAGTTTCTTCTGCAAGAGCTTAACGAGGAGAACCCACAACTATTATTTCTTTTTTTTATTAGAGTATAAAATAATTATGAATGATTATAGTCTTTTGATTTGCTTGATATTTCCGAAACTTTTCACCGAAATTGATGACTTTTTCAAACTAAAAGTTTCAATTATTTGATGGACTTTTAACGACATCCTCTCCTGGCTCAGACATAAAGTTTCGTTTAATTTTAAAATGTTGACCTGCAGTTAAAATTTGCCAATGCTCAAACCTCAAGTGTCTTATCTCGCCTGCTGCCTTCATTTGTTGGCCACAAGCTTTGTTTATGGCCAACATTTGTGCTGCTATTTTTGTTGGCAACTTCCGTTAAGTTTATGGGTTAAATAGAGACATAGCCCAAAAAAACATTCATCAAGACAACAACAGCTGTAGGCTGTGTTTCCCAACCGAGCTGAGCCCAAAAAACCGCACTATAAATATATATGTAGTATAGTATAGTATATACATATATATTTCAACTTATTTATGACCACTTTTCGATGAGCCTTTAGTCGCGTTTACAGCTGTGCTATAAAATTTATGAGCACAAGCAATGAGACAGAAATTAGGGAACGGGAACGGGAGTAGGGAATAGGGAAGTAGGAAGTAAAGAGAATCGGGAAGTAAGTCGCGTTGAGACACGCGAATTGCTAACGCGTCACGTTTATACAACGCTGCGTAATTATTTTTATGACATTTTTTGTGAGTGTGTATGTCCAATGTCCTTTGTCCTTTTGTCCAGTCCATCGTCCGTGTTGAAGTGTTGGCGTTTGCCAAACAAATTAAAAGCAAATTATAAGCAACGATATTATAAACAAGCGCAGAGCACACAGCACACAACACTGAAGATAAAAGTTGAGAGTCCTGTGCTGTCAGGACTCTATATAGAATTTTAATTTCTCTGTTTGTTGCTTGAGGCGTTCTACACTTAAAACGATTTACTTGCAAAATCTTATAAACGACACGTTGTAATGAATGGCGAACAGGTGAGAAACGTGCGCCCCAAGCAAGCGAGAAAGAGAGAGAGAGAGGGGTGACAAGGAGAGAAAAGGGAGCAGAGAAGAGCAGCAGAAAAAAAGAGGGCGCAAGTGGAGTGTGGGTGAACATTTATTTATTTTTTTTATTTTATTTTTGGAGCTGGGTGCGAAACGTGCCTGACGTTGGACATAAATTAATTTATTGCGTGCGAAGCGAAATATGTAAAAATAATAGCATAAAAATAAAATAATTCATTGCATACTTTTTTTTTTTTGGGGCCACTGACCAACAACTTTCATTCACATTAATAATTAGAGAAATGGTGAAATGTCTTCAGGGAGGGGGGGTGGTAAAGTAAAAAGTAGAATGGGGGCAAAAGGACTACTTACAACTAGCTTCTTTGTTGGAATTGTGGCGGTTGTCGCTGACAGCGGCGTTGGCGTCAAAGGCGGCGCTGCTGCTGTCACGGGCGGACTAATCGCTTTAATTGTCGCCGGCGCTGGCAGCGTTGGCAACGGCGGAAGCGGCGGCGGCTGCTGAAATAACTCCGCTGGCTGCTTCACGTAAAACAGATTTACTCCAAAGTGTGAAATTTTGATTGAATTTATTGCAACACTTTCGACAGGAAAAATATGTGGGCTCAAAAGTTGCCGAGAGCAACCCGTCGGCCAATAAACTCAGCAGAAAAAAGAGCGCGTCTCTTGAGATTGAATTGTTCTTGTTGTTGTTGATATTGTTGTTGTTATAGCAGTTGTTTATTTCTCTGCTGTTGCTCTTATCGCTGGTTGTATGATTCGTTGTTGAATTTAATCGCTATGGTTTTTTTTATGGTGTTTCACAACTAATTGAGAAGCTCTTGTAATTGCCGTTTATCTAAATTGCATTTGTTTTTAAATTTTTAATTTATGTTTATGTTTTTATTATGTTTTTTTTTGTTTGTTTTTACACTACTAAAGCTCAAACGTTAGACAGCGCGCTGAAAATGTCCTGCAAAACTGTTTTAATTTCTATGTTGTTTAGTGTTGTTGTTGATTGCACTTGAACGCGTTGCGAATCACGTGAAAAAATGTCGCTATTTATTAAGCAAAAAACGCGTCGTCGTCTACCGAAAATTTCGCCGCTATTGACAATAAAAATTGAATTCAATTGTGCTTGTTGTTGTTGCTTTTAGCCGAGTACTGTGAATTCGAGAATTGATTTCCTTTTACTTTTTCTTTTGCTTTTGGTTGTTTGTTGGTTGTTGGCTGTGTTTTCACTAGGCTACTTTTGCACGGCTAAGGAACAGAACGCAACGACTGCTGGACTCGCTTGTCTGATAACGACTGAAGGACTCTCGCGAATTGCGTAGGATTTTTAGCAAAAGCAAAACTTCAGGCACGCCAGGCAATCCTCAACGCCGACAGCGACGTCGACAGCGGCAGCAGCAGCGGCAGAGGCAGCGTTTCATTTCTGGCAGCGGCAGCGCAGAAGCATTACAACAACGGAAGCAACTAACAGCGACACACACGGAGAAAAAGAGAGCGAAACACTCGCAGAGATGGTGAGCGAAAGAGAGGGATAGGCAGTGGGAGAGGAAGACAGTGAGCCAGAGAGAGAGAGGGACAGTAGCAGCGCCAGAGAGAGCGTTTGTTCTCGTGTACAGTGTACACCCCCACACGAAGTCTGTTAAGTCTGTTGTCGTAGATGCGGGCCAGTTGCCAGGGTTGTCACTGTTTACCATACTTAAAACGACAAATTGATCTTTGTCGGTCTTAAATTTAATTAAGTTAATTAACAATTAAAACACATTATTAAATTTACTTCTTTTAGTATTAACAAAATTTCAATTATATATAATATATATTAATTGTTTATTTAAAATCAAATATTTTCACTACTACTTAAATTTGTAATTTCTTTTGTTAAGCTGCCCATAATGGACAGTAAATAAATAAATATATAAAAATAATTTAATACATGAATAATCCAAGTAGATTTTAAAAATTGATTCATTAAATGCAATAATCTTTTTTAATTACACTAGATTGTAAATTGAATAAAATTAATTTAACTGTTCATTTTAATTTATATTTTCCAGTTTTATGGAAGCAAATAATAGATATAACAAATAAATAAATCGATAAATAAATAAGTAACTGAATAAATAAATATAAAATGAATAAATTAATTAATAAAAAAGCAATTAAATATATTAGTGATAATATAAAAATTACATCAATAAATAAATAAATATAAAAATTACACAAATAAATATTAAATAAATTGCGCCTTTTGGATATGCAACACATTTTGCGGCAGCATCGATCGATGCTGTTAACGCTGCGTATGAGTGTTCTGTTAGCCACATAGTTTGACTTGGCTTACTTGACTTGGCCTGCTGTTGCCGCATCACTTCCTTTGCCCCTTCTCGAGGCAACCGCACAATGTTGCAATCACATACAAAACAGTCGCTAAAAATTCACTTTCACAAACCGAAAATGACTTAACAGAATAAGAGCGAGAGAGTGAGCGTACTAACTGCAACAGGAGAGTCAGAGAGCAGAGAGAGAGTGATTGTGTGTGTGTGTGTGATAGAGAGAGCGAGAGAGAGAGAGGAAGCGGACACGCGCCAGTTGGAGAGTTGGAAAAATCTACGCGCGTCATTGTTGCACCTTTATGTTTGTTTTCGTGGGTGGCTGCCACAAGTGCAAAAGAGAGAGGGCTATATATGTTGGGCAAATGGCGCAAACAAACAACAATAGCAAATGTAACCTCTATAGAGGGTGTTCTCTGTGCCAGCTGCTGTCACTGATGTTGTAGAATTGTAGCCTGTAGCCAGATTATGATGATGATGATGTTAACAATGATGATGACGTTGTTGAATGTGGCAAGTAAGATTTTTTGTTTCTTTACAACTTTAACTCGTTCAACAGCAATATAACTAATTTTGAAGATTATCATTATTAAGTTAATGTTCATTATCTTTATAATCATTAACATTAACATGATTTGCTTGATAATTGCCTTAGTTCGCAATGCTGTGAAGTGAGAGAGTGTGTGTGTTGGTGAAAGTGTCAACTTGACATTGCCTGGAGTGCACGCGGCACCGCTCACACACTCACACACACACACATACACTCATATAGCCGCGCAACTTGCGTCAAATATTTTGTTGCCTACCGCCCGGGGGCAGTTTTTGTTGCTGCTGACATGCCACAAAACGCTCGCAGCGACACTTGTCTGAGCAAAATTTCCCACGAAAAATCTGGTACTCTCTCTCTCTCTCAGAGGAACTATTTCTCTCTCTTAATGGTGCTCTCTTGACGCGCCGACGCAATTGAGAAAGATTTTCCCCAGTTGTCGCTGCCAGCGGCAACTGCGAAGTCAACGGCAACAACAGCGGCTGATTCAGATGCTGCCGCCGCTGCCATGGCAGCTTTATCAGTGCCATGAAATGTTGTTCCCGGAAAATAACCCAAAGGAAATGCTGCACACGCACACACACAAACACACACACACACACACGAACAGACACATATATAGTATATGTGAGTCGAGCAGCAGCAATAGCTGTGTACATGTAAATCCTGGTTTGTTTCATTTGCCGATTTGAAGCTGCGTCGTCCTTCTTCACCTTCCCCAATTTGTTGCACGAACTCTGCAGCCGGCGGCACTAACTTTGTACGCTTGATGATGATAATAATGTTGCCCCTTTTCGCCTTTTGCCATTGCCAGAAATCCAGGCAGCAGGCAGAAGGCAAAAGGCAGCAGGCAGCAGGCATCCTGCAACCAGGAACCCACAAAGCCAGACATCGTCTATGGAAATTCGTACGCCGATTTTCGAGCGATTGCAATTGATTTGTAATGTATTTCATTGTTGTGCGACTGACTCTCTCTCTCTATGTATGTGTGTTTGTGTGTATGTGGGTGTGTGTGTAGGAGTGAGGTTATAAAATTTGTATTGATTATTTCGATTGCCTTTGTTCGTTGACTGCGCTTTGTTCGACCATCTAATGATAGCTATGGGGGCATTAAAAATGTCAAAGCTGACAATTCTGCACACTACACTACTTGATGGAAAGAATGGAGAGTACTTCCGCCTAGTGAGCATTGGATTAGTAAATATAAGTACATATATAAATAAATATAAATCCATATGTATATGGTAACGCCAGCTAGACACGCATTCAGGAGCAGCAGCAGCTCGACTTGGGAGTTGGCATGTGTACAAGTCAATTATGGGTCAAAATCCACACAGGAGTTGGGCATACAAAACACTTGACGCCGTCTCTCGCACAATTTTATGAGTTCCTGGCCATTGTAAGATGAGAGATGTGCAGCCAAAGGAAGCTGTGGAGAAACTGAAGCTAGAGATGGAGCCCAAGTCGAAGCCTGTGCCCCATTGCAAATGAAACATGTTTGGTTTTATCGCATTTATTGACGACTCCATGGGGACGCTTTGCCTGCCTGCCTGCCTGCCTGCCTGCCTGACTGACTGACAGTCAGTCATAGAGTCAGTCTGTCAGTCTGTCAGTCCGGGGCAGCCAGCGAGATCAAACAATGGACGCTAGAGATGCCTTCAGTAGCTGCCTTCTGCCTCAAGCTCTGCTCCCCAAATTGCGCTATCGAGCAGCTCAAAACAGCCACATAAAAAGATTATATTTATGCATGTGTGTGTTTGTGTTGTGTGTTTGCGTGTGTGGGTGTGTGTGTGGGTATGTGTATAAGCGTGTTGTTGATAAAGAAAACCAGAAAATAATGGCAGGAGGGCAGCAACTAAATTCACTTAGAAAAACGATTTGTATGCGAGTGTTGCATAGAAATGGAATGTGCGTGTTCCCGGAAAACTTTCCAAATACTTTCAACAATATTCAAAGAATTTACCAAACGATAACTACTTTCTACTTAGGTAAATCGTCTGACGCAACTAAATGTTGCAACCACAATCCCAACTTAGAGAATTTCAACTACTTCTTTACAATTCTCACTTTATTTCTTTTCGCTTTAAAGTTCAAACTCAGCATGAATTAATTGCAGCTTTTAAAGATCGTAAAAAAGAAAACGCACTCATGCTTTAAATACAATAAGAGCTTGTTAAAGTTGTTCAACCTTTAGATGAAAAGACGAAGAATATAATAAATACTTATTCAAGAAAATAAGTTAGTTGTTTCACTTTTGCTTAAATCATTTAATGTTTTCAAAAATTGACTCATTAAAAGATTGTTCTTTTTATATACTTATTGCATAAATATATAAACACTTCTAATTCTTGTGCATAAATTAATTACAGCTTTGAAAAAGTCTCAAGAAAATACTCAAGCTTTAAATTGAACAAGAACTTGCCAAACTTTAAGAGCTCAACACAAGCAGAGGTTGAAGAAATTTATATTAAATGCAAAGTTAGTGGGTGCCATTTTTTCTTTTAAGGGCATTTTAATTTAATAAATTCTTTAGCTTATGACATTAAAGTAAAGAGCTTTGCTTTGGTAACAGATTGTATTAATTTAAGCATACAAAATGAGTTATTCCTTTTGTTATGCAACATTGTCTGTGCATATCATTTAGATAAATATAATAATTTCTTCAACTTTAACTAACAACACAGATTGTTGCTGGTGTTGTTGTTCTTTTTTGTGTTTTTGTAGTGCGAATATCTAAAAGCACTTAAGTTGCGTTAAGCCACAAAACAAAACTTGATATGAATAACTTATTTAGTCATTCCACAGACTCTAGACAACTCTACATGACTACTTAGCATTCTCATACACTTTTCCAGAGAATGTCTGCCTTCTTCCCTTCTTTTTGGTGTGTGTGTGTGTTGTTGCAACACCAACACCCTTTAAGCCAGCCAGTCAACCAAGTAACTCACTCTCTGTCTCTCCACAGACCCTCTCCCCGTTTTCTCTCCTGCTGCCTGCTGTCCAGCAACATTTAAGCAATTTCGCTTGTTAAAAGCTTACGCCGCGCACTTTACTTTAAACCACACTAACAAATGCCACTTCATTCAGCAGATATTTGCGGCAAGCAGCAGCAGCAGCAGAGGCAACACTGGCAGTGGCAAAAACACACACACACACACACACATATGCGAAATCACACACATCCTTTTGCCATCAATTCTCTAAGCAACAAACAAACAGGAGAGCCCCACACACTCACACACTCGCTGATACACACACGCATGCCACAACACGCAAAGCTCTTTTCACTACAAAACGGAAGTACATAGAAGCAGCAGCCGAAAACACAACAGCAAAAAAAAATAGAGAGAATAGAACTGAGCTGGGAAAACTGCGAGCTTATAGAAAAATACTGTGGCAGAAACTACACACACACACACACACAGTTATACAAGATATTCATTCTATCGTAAAATAGGTGAGCAGCAGTTCCAATGTGTGTGTGTGTGTGTGCTAGCATGTGTGTAAAAAAAACAAGCGCCAACGCTCTGGTCAACGGATAACAAAACATAAATAATAACGACAGAGTAGCTGTAGCAGCAGCTAGAGAAGGGTGGCAAGGGGGCAACAGAGGTAATGCCAGCCAAAGCTACTGGGAACAGCATCCATGAGGCATGCAACAACAACAACAGGGAGATAACGATGGAGAAAAACTGGCTACAGGTCTCTGAGAACCAAATGAGATCAGTCGAATCAATTGGAAACTACGAAAAAACTATCAATGACAATATGCAATAAACAATCAGCATAAAAATAACTTTAGCTATTGAAATATCTTAAGAGAAAACGAAATATAAAAGCAACTCCATTTGTGCAACAAGTGTTGCATTGAGTAAAAAATAGAAAAAGTTTTAAGCTCAAGGTTATCCTTTCAGATCAAAAAATCTAGTTTATATATGTTCATAACATCAACCATTTGCTGATTAACATTTAATCATTTAATTCAATTAATTATCCACAAGCTTTATAAATTAAATTCTTTAAGCTCACAATTTCATAAAAACAACTTGCCTGTTTTGTGTACCTCATAATAAATTAATATGCTGAGTGGCATTTAAAAATGATTAAACCAGCTTCAAATATAAATTTAAACTGAATTCACATATGTCACAATAAATTTAAAAATTCCAAGCAACATCTTTGTTATTTTGTTTACCAGCAACTTTCAACTCATTTAACAGGAACAACATTTTAATTGTTGTGCTGAACTTCCCCAATGAAACATGTATTTAATTTTACAATTTCTACATAAACTTTCAATTAATCTTATCTCGAATGTAATTATTTTTTCTTCACCATGATGTTATAACTTAAAAAAAATTATGACAATTTCTTAAAAAAATAAAAAAAAGAATTTATAGAAAATCAAAAGAAAATGCCACCGCCACTGGGGCCGGATAACAAATTTCTCCTTGGACATTTATAATACATAGTGGGCCAATTTCAGTTCAATTTATTTCTGTTTGCTGAGCCTTAACTCACTTCCTGGATCCTGCTGGGTGACTTACTTACTAACAGGGCCAACGCAGCCATAATGGCCACGTCGTATCGGTTTCCTGAAAGATGAAAAAAAACACCACCCGAAATACAACAACAAAATAAAATAAAATAAAATAAAATAAAACAGGACACGCGCCCCGGTGCTGGATCCCGGTGCTGATGTCGATGCCGGGCAATGCCAAAAACTGGCAAGCTCCTCCTGTACAGTACAGGAAAACGCCAATGCCATGGAGAATAATGCGAATGCGAACAACGAACAACGCGCATATAACTCATTTATTTATTTACTATACATACATGACTATATATGCGATTGTGTGCGTATCCATATCGCCATATTTGTATCTGTATCGCAGTGTGTGTGTGTGTGTGTATGTGAGGTTGCGTGCAGTGGAGCTTGAGTTTGATTTAATAGTTTATTAAGATACGCGCAGCAAGTGAAGATTAAGGCGAGCGGATTTTGCCTCAACGGTGGTTGTTGGCGCACTTAAATGCGACGACCACTGGATTTTGGCTGTGGTTTATGGGCTTTGCAGCAACGAGGCATAAATAGATTTTGGCATATTCGAGTTGTTGTTGTTGTTGTTGGTCTTGTTTTGTGGCTGCATTTCAAATGGAAATGCCATGGAAAACAGACATTGCGCTGATAAGCATCGGCATAAGATAATAATAACAAACTCCGCTCTGAATACTGAATTATAAATTTAACAAAACAATAATTAGAATCCCGGCTTATAAAATGCTATATATACACTTCCTGCATCATAAATTGTGTGTAATCTTACTAAGCAATAAATGAATATCCCTTTTTCTTTTGCTCTCAATTGAGTTGCGGCTTGAAGGCTTTAATTATTTAAATAATTTACTACTATGACTTAAATATCAAACGAGTTATCATAAAGCTGTCATAGGGTATCTTTTATTCAGCACACTCATGTTTTCAAACTCATACTATTATAGATAGTACATTTCTAATGAGTTGAGGCATAATAAATGTTAATTTAATGAATATAAATTAAGCGGAATAGTGGAATTTGCTAGAATAAGCAAATATTTTAGTTTGATATTAGAAAAAGACATAAATTTAAATGGAAAATAAAACATTCATAGAGTGCAAAGTGAAAAGAAGCATTTAGTTAATATTAAATAAGACTTAACTAGATAGTAAATATAAGTAAAAGCAAACTCGTTTTACAAATCAAAACAAGTACAATTTAACAAGATGTTACAGCAAACTAATTAATAAAAAAAAACAATTTATATATTTCATAATTCGTATATTTCATAAATCATAGCTACAGTATTCACTTAAGCTGAACATAAAACTCACTGGTATTTATATATTGGCATTAATATGAGTATTTATATGTGGAATTTATGTCATATTTGATTGAGTATTTATTACATATTTTGGTATTTAATTCGAATTTTGCAATTCATTTTCACATTTCACATTTATTGCGATTTTCATCCACATTCATTGCCTTCATTCAACAAGCAGCAGAAGAAGCAAAGCATTTGCCAGCTCATTTTAAAAGCCCATAAATTAATATTTTCACGCTTTAAATGCCGTTCACAAGCACACCCTTAAATACTCACATATACACACAGACTCACACACACACATGGTTATATAGATAAATATCTATGTAACTCAGAGCGATTAAAATTGCTGTTAATGACAAGCGAATGTTATAAATTACAGCAATGAAGCAATTTTTTGTTGTCTGCCAGCACTAAAGTTGATGACTGTCTGAGGGTGTGTGTAGGCTTGTGTATGTGTGTGTGTGTGTGTGTGTGTTGACTGCCTGTAGCAGACGCAAAGTTTGCCTAATTATTTAAGATCAACGCTGCTGCTGTTGCTGCCATTTCAAGTCAACGAAATGCGAAAAGATGAAAAACCAAACAATGAAAATTGAACTCGTCTCGGGTTTTTGATAATGATGTTGTCTCTGCAGAGTCTCTCAGCTGTGTGTTTCACTGTTATTAATGATGTCCTATATGAAGCAGACAACAAACGCACACACACACACACAGATACAGATAAGAACACACACACTCTCTCACACACAAGAGAGAAAGACACCTAAAAGCTTGGGCCAAATTGAGGTTGTATGTGGTTTGGGGGTATCCATTGCCTTAAAATTATGCGCCATATTTTCTGTCAGCATTTTGGCTCGTCGCTTAGGCGGATGTCGGATGTGGTGGCCTCCAACTGAGCTGCAGAGTGCTAGCTGAAGAGCCAAGTGGAGAGAGGAGAGATGAGAAAGGGGGTAGAGGCGTTGCGGTTGCGTTGCCAGTGCGAAATGAACGATTGAACCCGCAACGGCAACGACAACACACGTTGAAATCAATGTGTGTGATTTGCCAATTATGTGGGTTATACATGTACGTCTCTCTGTGTGTGTTTGGCTCGTCATTAGCGCTGTTTCCATTTCCGGCAGGCAACAGCAGCAGCAGCAACAACAACAACAGCAACATTATTATCATCAGAGTCAGAGTTGAAGGCACAGAGTCTGTCAGAGCATCGTTGGCATTGGATGTCAATTTCATAAGCAATTTACGCAGCGACAGAGTTCGATTTGCCAACTGTTGATGCCGTGTCGCGTCAAGTGGCTTAAGTGGCCTGAGGTATTTGTATTTGGGTTTGGTATTCTCCCTATTCAGTTTTGGGAAATTGAACTGTGAAGATTCCTTCGAAATAACATTTCAACATTTGAATGTTTCCCCATCAACGATGGCGCGTCTAATTAACTAATTTTCGGGCATCCACACAGTGGTGTACAATTCAAAATATCAGTTTCCAAGGAGGAGGGAAAGCAAGGAAGACTGACCGGGTTGAGGTCGAGGTTCAACTCCATCGTGTCGTTGTTGTCCAAAACTGATGGGTTGCGCCATTGTCCTAATTATTGTCCTGCCATAAACAACTAACAGAAGCAGCAGTAACATCAACAGCATTGGCAACAGCAACAACAACAACAACAACAACAACAACTAAAATTCACCCTCACAAGCAAGACAAAAGTAATGGCCGCTATAATTCACAGTTACTTATTGTTTATCTGTTCGTTTGCTCAGCTCGATGTGCTCCATAACTTAAATGGTCGCAACAGCAGCAACAACTAGAGATGAGAGCAACCAGACCAACCAGACCAACCAGACCAACAATTGGAAAACAATAGAAACACAAATCACGTAACACGAGAACTCAATAATCCCAATCGTAAGAACTATGTTTACAAATCGAATTAGTTGTTGCAAGGTGTCTAAGTTAATCTAAGCTCAAGGAGCAACATGTTGCATATCAAAGCAGAATGGAAGAAAATGAAGTCAAGGTAATCACAAAATTATATACAATATTTAATCAGGTATGTAAAAGGTATTTAACATAAAATCCATGAGCATAAATAGTTAATAAATTTCTAGAGAATCATCTTAAGCTTTAAGACTTAAAAAAGTTGAAGTTGAATTTAAATTATTTTATACATTTCTCAGAATTACCATGGTTTCTCTTATAATACTCAGAAATTTTATTATACGTTAAAGTTAAAGTATCACTTACAACTCAAAATCCAGTAAATTCAATTCTTCGGAAACACACCCTTAACAAGAATACTCCAGGAACTAAGAGACATGTTAAAGTTTCCTAATAAATTGTCTTTAGTTTTCACAATCACAATCGTGGACACGTGTCCATCTCTAGGATAACAAGGATACTTGATTCGAGGCCACCAAATTCACAGTATTTGTAAAGGACTCGCTTCGATTTAATGGCAGACGAGTGGCAAAAGGAGAAGATGTTGCCATGCTTTGCTTTTCCGAGCTGTCTGTGATTTAAATGATGCGAATTAATTTGAAAATTTTCAATGTATTGCAACCTGGTAACGTAGCCCAGAACAATTGTCAGCTCCTGCTCAGTTGAAAGCTACACAATAGTAAATATAATAGTAAATGGTTGGAGAAAAGAATGAACAACAGAGGTAGAGAGAGAGAGAGACAGAGAGAGGGCCAAGGAAAATCAGTGCACATACAACCGAAAAAGCCGAGAATCGTGGCCATAACTATGTGCGGCCAGCAAAGAGGAAACGAGCAACAATGCAGCAACCAAAACTCAGAGAGGAGGCCCAAGCTGAGAGCAGATTGCACAAAAAATAGTTGAAGCAGCAGCAGCAACAAGAGAAGAAGAAGCATCTGAAGTGGCAGGTGCAACCACATTGGTGGCAAACGGCTGTTGTTGGGGCAATGGGCAAAAGTTTAAACAACTATTTATTATGAAATACAACAAAAAGTGGTAGGCAAAAAAAAAAACAAAAGATAAAAAATACTATTTAACACACACACACACACACACACACATACACATACATAGAGATACAGAGAAATGCAAACAGACAACAGCTGAACGCGGAGGCGGCATTGGTGGCGACTCTGCGGCAATCCTTTGAGCAGCTGGAATCCAGTTGGGGAATGGCTGCAACCCAAACGATTCCATACCGCCATACGACCAGACCATCCATATCCATCTCACGAACAGCACAACACCAGAGTCAGTTCAGAGCTAAAGCCAAAGGAGCAACTTTTACGTGAAAATGTTCAAAATTTAATCAAATTAAAGTGAATGCGCCGCAGGCGAACATATTTCGCACGCGCCGGCGAGAAAGAGGAGCGCCGTCATGCCTCGCCAGGATGTGAAATGAGAATGTGAGGATACAGACAGATAGAGAGAGAGAGAGACTCAGAGGTAGAGGTTGAGGCAGAGAGAGATAGAGAGGAAAATTCGCAAGGCAGAGGCGCAAGTTTAATATGTAAATTGTTTTTGTTGCTGGCGTTGCTGTCGGTGTTGCTGTTGTTGCTATAGCTCGACATTAAGTGGTTATCATAGCCATTTATGAGGCTGTTAAAAAGTATCTCATTAAACATAAATGGCCAAAGCGAGCAGGCGGCAAGCGGCAAGCGAAACGCGCAAACACTCAACTAGAACTGGATAATAGATACTCGAGTTTGAGTTGGGCAACAAATTAAAGTCCCAACTATGCCACGCAACAGCAACAGCAACAACAATTGAGATTGGAAACAAGCATTTAACATATGCAATACTCTCTAAGCCAACCACTGGCAACAACAACACACAGCTGTATGGCCATAACCAAACCCATATCCTTGGGACCAGACACACATTCTACCAAATTCCGTTTACCTGTCAAACTTTTGCCATTTGTGGCCAACATATTTTGAAGTTAGCCCCAGCGTGCCACACACACCACCACCAATACACCAACAACAACAATAGAAGCAGCTACATTTTTGTCATCCCACCCAAAAAAGAGCTCTCATGCCACAATTGAAACAAATATCGTAGAGACAGAGCCACGTTTATGCCTAAACTTTGTCAATTATTTGCGGATTTAACATTTGTAGCTTGTGCGGATTTTGATTTTTGATTCGAGTTTAAACGCCAACTCCAGCAACAACTCCAGCAACAACAACAACAATGATTTCCATGCCACACTCATTAGAGTTTCATTTTATGAGCCAAGCCAAATTCTAAAAGGAATTTGAACAACTTAAAGACTAGCTTTACAGCATAGTTTTGAATGAAAAGGGGATAACCCCAAAAGTGCAAATTGCCACAGAGCTTGCCACATTTAAAGCACAATTTCCTTGAAGCAACTTGTATTTTGAATCTATTCAAATGTCAATTTAATTAACAATATTGTCTATCTAAAATAAATGTCAATAAACACATCAATAGACTTTGATGTCATTAGAAATTCAAATGACTTTACTCTGTGTATTCGTCTTTGGGAAATGTTTTCAAGGCGTGACTAACAACCTTAAGTAAGATACCTAATTTAAAATTAATAATATGATAATTACTACATTTTCAATTGGGCCCCAATTAATATCTTTTGATTTTCGAGCAGTCTGTTAATTATTTTTGGTTTAAGCTCTATTTATAAATACTTTAAAAGCTACAAATAGAAAATTCGCTTGAAATTGAAATTGCATTTTACTTTCATTTAATTCGCTAGACAAACGAAAATAAGACTTTTTATTTAAGATAGCTTGCTTAAATGTACAAATTTATACATATGTATCTGTATTTCCTAAAAGTAAAACAATATTATACTTATATCTTTAAAACCACACCATTTTATTTCCCAGAAATCAATTTAGTCTGTTGATTATATTTGATTTAGTTTTCCGTGCAAATATTTAATAAGCTACAAATAGAAAATTTGCCTGTATCCATTATGCTTATAGACATAAATAATAGACAATAAATTAACGTTTGACTTTAAACAAATTTGTTAGTGACAGAAAAACAGAACTTGTCATTTGATATCTACATATCTAAATTTAAAATTGTAACCAATATTTGTATATTCTTAAAGCAAAACAACTATAAGCCTCAAAGATATCATTACATTTCGCTTTTGAAGTCAACTTAAAAAGTATAAATTGGAATATCTCAATTTTCCTTAAATGAACAGGTATCAAAAAGTCTGTCACAAGTCAAGCATTGAGATTGCCTCTCTCACAATCTACATTCAATTACAAGAGTTTCAATATTATTTTTATGATTTTTAGTCAATATATGCATATCAAATAACTATCAATGCCGTACGGCTGCCACTCGCAAATGTCAAAATCTCGCAACAAATTATCAGCAGAACCGTCAATAGCACCTGCTGCATAGACAATCCCCCCCTCCCTTACACCGGTTACCCCTATCTTGGTAACAAAAATATAAAAAAATAGAAGAACGAATATTGGCAGAGAGAGGGAGTGAGAGAACAGATGGTAGTTGACGGTGACAATGACAAGGACGAAGATGAGATTGGGAATGAGAATGAGAATAGGGACAACAAGCAAACGCTGCAATTTTGCAATTTGATTATTTTGCAAAGCAAAATATATAATATTTGTGTGGTATACATATATATGTATATGTATACAGAAGATGGTTGTGACGAGGGTCAGGATGCAAGGGGCCAAAGGGCAGCACCTGGCAAAATTGCCATCTCTCAAAATGGTGACGTTGGTGACTGCCGTTTATTATGCGTAGCTCTCTCTTTCTCTTTCTCACTCGCTCTCTGCAGAACTTTTGCAAAGTAATAAAGCCACAAAAGTTCAACTTCAATTGAAATAAATTAATTTCAACATTCGGACTGACAGCGCCAACTAACTGACAATTACACACCACACTCCCGCACACACACACACATTCAGGCAGTCACATATAGACAGACAGACTGCTAGCTAGATAGAGAGGGAAATAGATAGATAGATAGATAGAGAAAGAGTAGGAGAGAGGGAGTAGACACATGCTCAGCGGTTTGCTCGCTGCATGAAATAGTTGAGTAACTTTTCACTTTTATTTTTTGGTTGCTTTTTTTTTATCTTCTGCCTGCCTTTTGTTGTAAATGTAAAATAATAACGACAAAATTGCACTTTCAACTTTTGACTTTTTTTTGTGCCACAGAGAGTGAGTCGAGTCGAGTTGAGTTGAGTCGTTGCCTAGGCTTGGGTCTGGCTTTGTATTGCTCTCTCGAGTGCCTGACTGCCTAGGATGCTCCCATTGTCTGTGCAAAAGTTGAATTAATCGCCCATTCAACCCCCTCCGGACTTTTCAATTCCCCCTTCCCTCATCACTAAAGGAAACTCTTCGAATACCTCAGTCTTGCGCCTTGGAAAGTCTGCAACTGCAGTCAGACGCATACTTTCGACATAGTTTGGCTGCCTCAACGACTGTTTCATCTTGATTGATTACATATTTTACAAGTTATTGCACACACACATACACAGAGAGAGAGGAAGAGAACAACCATTGAAGACAGCGGGGGTGAGAAATACACGTATTTATTAGATTTATGGCTTGGCTTTCCTCTATGTCTCTATGTCCGTCTGTCTTAATGTATGTATTGTAATGGATTCTGGCAAGTGTATTCACACAACTTTAAATGTATTGGAAATATCTCAAATATATCTTTACTCCATGCTCTATTCTTCATTCTTCAGACTCCACTGTTTTTCCTGCTCTGTTGAAATGCGGCAATCGAAGGTAGTAAAAAGTAAAACTCATGTCGAAAGCGGTAAGCTGTGGCAATTGACTGAAACTGCCGGTTTAAATTAGAAAAGTTTGCACAATGTACACAAGATATACACACACATACTTTCCCACAAAACTCACAACAGACATATTCGAGCGTGTTAATTTAATGGCAACATGACTGAAGCAGCTATGAAAGATGCTTTTTCCCTTGTAACAAACACTCATCTCTCTAACTTGTCTCTCTCACTCTCTCTTTCTCTCTCTCTTTCTCTGTCTCGTATCTGTCAATTTGGACAGTGCTAGAAATGTGCTTCATTATGACATGGTCATGCAATCGAAGCCACATTGTTGTTTTCAACTGAAAACAGGATTTGTGCCTTAATTGCATACTTTATCATTGCATACTTATGTGACCAAAACTTCATCCTTCTGTTTTGTAATCTATTTTGAATATTGTCTTCTTCGTCCGTCTCAAATTAAAACCACTTTGCATATTCCTAAACACAATCGATAATTTGACATCTCCAATTGCACACATTTCAGTCAGCATCCGTCTAGCTGTGGTTTTACTATCATTTTGGTTTTCCTCTGACAAAAAATATTTATTTTCATAGTTACAATGTGATATTTGTGGAATGTCAGCACAATATTCACTTAAATAATTGCAAGCTGTGCCCAATCTAAATAACCCAAGGCCTACGAAAATATGTCCTTATTACGAGCATATAAATCGAAAGTGATGTACAACAAAATCTCCAATTTACCAAATATTGAACGTGCTCTTCAATTTTGTACTTCCAATTGTATAATTTGCAAAAATCTTTAGAAATGATTGTGAACTAGTTTGAAAGACATAAAGTGATTTTAGGTTTAAAAATAATTCGTTTTCAAAAATAATTTTTATTTAAAATAATTTTTATTTAAAATAATTTTTAATTCATGTAAACAGACTGAAATCATTCTTTGACTGATTCTTAACTTAACATTATTTAATTTATATTGGAGTAAATATTTACATAACTACCTTTTCCTTAAGTGATTAATAGTAAAGCATATCGTTGGCTCTTTTCCATAATATATTTCGTGACATTCACAAACTCCAGAATTATGTTAAGCGTTAACAAGTTCAAGCGATGCTTAAGCTTAAATTTGATTTCGAGTTTCCTTTGTGTGCATGTATGTATATATATGTGTTTGTGGGTGTGTGTGAATGGCGCTTACAAATATTCCATAAATCCTCGCTCGCCAAGTTCAGATGACAGCTCTACTGTCTCTTCACAGATTCCGTTAGAAACGTTTTCCTCTTTTTCCTTCATCCTCTATGTTTTTTTTATTGTTTTTGTGATAGTTTTTTATAGCATACTTATGTGGGACAACCAAGCGAAATCCATTTCACTTATCCCATGCACTTTTATGGCTTTGGCCACCAAAAATTTTGCACATTAAAAGCGAACTTTTTAACATGACATATGTAAGCCAGTCGCCCTCTCTCTGTTCTTCCATTCCCTCCTCTCTCATCCCTCTCGTCACCCGTTTGCAGTTGCAATTGTTGGGCCACCCATTGACCAAACACAAGTTGCACAAATACACATTTCATATTCATAGTCTGAGAGAGAGCTTAAAAGCAAAGAAATTAACTTCACAAAAGTTTGCACAAACGTTGCGAGAGTCGAGTTGTCGATGCGACACACACGGCGTATGTGTAATGTGGGTAATGGATAAAGTGTAACCATCCCGGATGCGAATCTCTTGCCACAGCAGCCTACTCAAAATGTGTAAGTTCCCTCTTTTAATCTACCTCTTCTTGCTTCTTCGCCAGGCTCTACACTATTTTTGTGCTTAGTCGGCTCATCTGCATTTTATGGTCCAAAAATATCATCATCATTTTTTCGCATTTCATTATGTTCTCCAATGGTTGAGTGTGTATGGTTGTGTGTGTGTGTGTGTGTGGCACCATTCTAACAGTGAAAACTTAGCAGCCTCATTTAGTATGCTTCATTTCATTATATAGCCCGTTTCGAGTCCCAGTCCCCTAACAGCCTGCCTGCCTATGACTACTTTAAAAAAAAAGAACTAAAAAAAAATGGGAAAAACAACTGAAAAAAATACTCTTAACTTTCGCTGCAACCGCAAGCATTTTGGGCCACATTTTGTGGGCAATCCTTCTGCCTGTTCCGTGTTCCGTGTTCCATTCTCGTTCTGCCTGCGCCTCGACAAACGGTGCGAGAAATTGTCCTCTCGTCATTTTTCTTTTATTTTATTTTATTTTATTTTATTTTTCTTCTTTTATTTTTTTTGCTTTTGATGTCGCTTGCAATTTTTTTTTTGTCCTGCGTAGCAACTCCTTTGGGTGTCTCCACGACAGGCGCTGCCTGGAAGCCTGCCTTGCCTGTCCTGCCATTTGGCTCCTGCTAAGCTCGTCTACAGCCTTCCCTTGCCCCCCTTTTTGCCCTTTCTACGCGCTGCGTCACTCATTTTTTCTCGTAATTTTCATAAGCAGCCGTTAGACGTTGGATTTATGTTTTTAAACGCCTTTTAATATGCGAGAGGATCTTCGCGCGTCCCAAAACAGAAAAGGGAAAGATGAAGAACAGAATGAAGGCAGAGCCCAGAACACAAAGCCACTCGTAGCCATCGTCTCGTTGTCCTAGTCGCCGTCGTCCTTTCTCCTCTTCTCCATCTCTCCCCTCACCATTCTCCGCTCGTGACGTGGAGTGGCGTGGCGCAAATCCAGTGAGAATGCGTTTAAAAAAATATTATAATAATAACATTACGTAAATAATTGTTGGGTGCTGTCGTTGCTGTGTTGCCGGGAGTAGGAATAAGAGGGGGATTGCTGTGGGGAAAGAGGCTAACAAACGGCAGCAACACGCGCCTCAGGAATAGCAACGGAAATCAGCTGCGTGTTGATAAGCAAAGCGTAGCCAGAGCTCCTTCAAGGAGAGACACTAAGAAGGAGCTGCCTTCGGGTTGGTCTTGTTTTCCACAAGGCTTTCGCACTCTAAACATATCTCTCTCTCTGTGTGTGTGTGGTGTGAGTGTGTTTGTGCTTGTGTGTAGGGTGTAAATGTGAGTGTGCCGTTATGGGTGCGTATTATGGTGTGCTTTTGCGGTTAGTCGCTGCGTTGCTGCGGCAATAACAGAAATGTTAGAAAAAGCCGCATTATAAAATACCCTTAGACTCGTAAAAAAAGATAAGCTGCCTACAAAAGGATTTCAGTATTTCCGAAAATTCCTATACAGATTGCTAGACGCTTAACGTAAGACAGAGTTCTGAGAATTTGCTTTACAGTAAACAGATAATGTTTTGAGCAGATTTTTAAATCTGATTGGAATTGTAAAATATACAGATATAATATACTTGGCTGAAGTGTGGTTTAAATAAACAAACAATAATAATGATAAGAGTTTCTTTACTTTCTAGCTGAATTGTTGTTTAAATAAATAGATAAATAATAACACTAAGACTTTCTTTACTTTACCAGCTATAATTATTGCTTTGAATGCACTTACTGATTAATGAATAATGCTCTTATAAATTTAATTGTAGGAATTATATATTATAGTAGTATTCTTAAGATATTAAATACTATAAACAACAACTACGTAAACTGCGTCGGAAACATAATGAAAGTTTCGTTAAGTGCAATGTTAAGATTAAGTACTTCACCTGAAATTCCAGGGAATCGTTATACTATAATAATATGATTCCTGGTACACAATCATTGCACTTGATTTTTTCCACGAACAGTTATGAGATCTAATTGCAAGCACTTAAAAATTTCCATTGAATGAAAATTATAGCTACTTGCAGTTGAATGCTGAACTGACTCAATTACTAAATAATTGCAAGTATTCTGCAGACATAATATTTGAAGGATATTATCTTATAATTATAATAATCTTTTCTGAGAATTTTGTAAAAATGCTACACAAAATAAAACACGTATTATTCGGAACAATATTAATCCAAATTGTGCCAACAGTTGGGTTACCCTAAATTTAAAGGGAAACATTTTCCATATTCCCTGTCTAGTTTTAATTTAACAATTTTTCGATATACGCTTGAAACGATACATATTTAATAAGTATATAGTATAGCTAAAAAAAATTAAAAATTAAATCAAACTAAGATTTTTCTACTTGAATTAAAGGACGCTTTAATTTATCTTAAATACTTAAGTGGTCCTAAAAAGTTTAGCTGCTCTTTGTTTCCTCTCTAAGTTAACCTTGATCTCCCAGCTAAAATAACTAATTTTTTTGTTAGAGTATTTCAAGGAAAAGCAGAAAAAAGTGAACGCAAAGAGGCGCATTTGTAACTCTGTCTAACCGAGCGCAGCGGCAAGCAGCGAAATGTGCGTGTGGCATTTAGTAGGCAGTGTCTGTGGCAGCGGCAGCGGCAGCGGCAGCGGCAGTGGCAGTGGCAGTGGAAGGAGGCAGAGATACAGATACAGATACAGATTGAGATAGAGAGACAGTGGGAGCTAGGCACACCCACTACACCCACTACAGGGACACACACGCACACTCATATTGCTGTCGAAATTTTGTTGTCATCATCACTTTGCAGGCAACGCAACGATAGAGAAGCTGGCAGGGAAGAGAACATAGAGAAAGACATATAGAGAGAGGGGGAAAGAGGGGTAGATGGAGTTGAAGAGACCGCCACAGCCTGTCAGCCACAAAGTTATCTGCCTGCCACTTTTTCGTTATGTTTTCTGCCTGTTGTTGTTGTCGTCTTCCGTTTTTAATTTCATCTGCCATTTACTGCTACTTATGACACATCCTTTTGCCCCCATCTTGATTTCCCTCCCCTTGAAAATTTCTCACCCATTCGACTAAAGTTTTTCTTCTTTCTTGCGACTTTTTTTCTTCACTTTCATTTTTTTGGTAATATTTTTGTGGGTACTTACCTTGGGATGTGCACGTCGCGGAAAAGCTACTTTCGGGTCCACCTGCAATGGGGAAAAGAGATATAGATAGATAGATGGCGAGTACTCGTAAGTGTGAGTGTGAAAGAGATGCTGTATGCGTAGTGAGGAAATCGTATGCTTAATGACATTTAAATGAAAAAGCATTTCGGGCAACTCTTCATATTAATAGCCCAGCATAAATCTTGCATAAGCCTTGCATTGCGCATTAAGCGGGAATTACTCCTAGGGGAGGTAGGGTGTGCTCGACTTCGAGCTGAGTACGCACGAATTAACGCGTAACAAATTGCTCGACCAGCGGACAGACAGAGATGGAATCCCCTTCTCTTCTCTCTCTCTCTCTCTCCCTCTATCTCTCTCTTGCCTTTGCTCAATAAGCAGCGTCATTAAAAATAATTAAAAATCATAAAAATTCAATTTTAAGTGCTTGGCTTGCTTCATTTTGACTTTCTCTCTTCCTCGCTCTCTCTCTCTCTCTCTCTCTCTCCATCTCACATATATCGAGTGACAGCACGTCTTGACAGCTAACGGTAAACCTCAAGTGGGAGGAGAGTGAAGAAAACAAGACGATTGCTTTGGGGTTTTTCCAAGCTAAATCTTTTCTGAAGTGACTTTGCGCTGCATTTAGTTGCAAGTGCGGGTAACTTAAGCCAATGCCGCAAATAAAATGGCAAATAAAATGAAGAGATATTGGCAAAGATAGAAGCGGCTAAAGAAAGGAAGCAAGGAGGGAAAAAAGAGAGAGAGATGGGAAAGGAAACTGAAACTGAAAGGGGGAAAACCAACGCAATATCCTCTGGCGATAATAATTCGCACAAAAATTGTCAAAGGACTGAAATGCTGACAGGACGGCAGTTTGCCGTGTTGATTTCCTGTGTGCAGGACCAACAACAACAAAAAAAACAACAGCAACAAGAACAACAGCAACAAGAACAGCAACAACAACAACAAGTTCTCTCTAACGTCATGGGCCAGCCGCCTGGCGGGAAATTGATTTTTAGATTAAAATTAAAACTAATCAGCGCTGAGTGGCAAACGCCGACGTCGACGTCGACTTTTCGGAAAATACATCAGGCCGAAAAAGCGTAACGAAATGAAATGAAATGAATTCGCATCGTTTTCAGTTTTCAGTTTTGCAGTTCTCTGTGTTCCGTGTTGTGCAGCCAAACGGAAACACGAAACACAGCACGAATAAGCTACACACACACACACACACACACACGCGCAAAAACAGGCCCACACATGTGTATGTGTGTGTTGCAAATGCAGTTGGTTAAAAAAATGATATATAAATGATGGCTGCGCATTTTATTTACAGTTGGCCAACTGTGTGTGTTTGTTGTCCAGCAAAAGAATGACCAACAAACAGAGACAGACACTCAGCCAGACGGTGAGACAGAAGGTCAGACTGACAAACAGACAGTCGAATAGATACATAGATAGACAGATAGACAGATGGATATGTGCAACACATAGACAAGCTGCAGCTAATTAAGCTAATGCCAGGCAATGCGGCGTATGCGTAATGCCAACTGCCCATATAACAGGCAGTCACTCCATTCTCACTCTCATTTCCAAACTGACAAGCTAATCAAACTGAATTCATCAATGATAAGAGCTGCCTTTTACCCCTTCCCTTCACCTATATTTTTCATGCGTTTGTTGCATTTTTAGCAGGAAATTTGTCGAGCTGATTTTTGATTTGATGTTGCAACTAGTTGGACATTGATTTTAGCTCATCTATGCACTTAGCTGAGCTTAAATTTGCTTTCTAAAAAGTATTCTATATATTCAGTTTCACAATATTATGGCCGATAAAGCTGTCATGTTGTCTTTTCTCAGCCTGTATGGTCTACATACTTTCTAATTTTATATTATAAATCATTCCAAGTTCAGATTACAAAGCCTTTTATAGTTAGTTGCCTTTCAACTTGCTCTACATTTTAAGGTACACTAACTAAATTTGTTTTCAAAAATTACAATCAAAGCTTCATAAAGTTAAGTTCTGTATAGTTATATAGATACTTATATAGCTCAAATTTCCAAAATTTGTCTTTGTGCTGCTTCACTGCAGACTTTTCTTGGGAATCAAACATTTTGCAAGTGATTTTGACACAAAAATATATTTTTCTCTTGAAAAGTATTTATAAAAATGGAAGCTTGTTGGAAGGTGATGCAAAGCCCGAATATTGAATCCTTAAAAACTTACACATAATCCTCCCGGGAATTGTTATTATTTTCTAGCTGATTTTTCCAAAGAAATTTTACCAAATTTCATATTTCTGATTCGATTTTTCTACCAAAATCATTTCTCATGAAGTGTTGATTAAATGTGAATTTCCCTTGCTGATTTTTCAAAGAAAATTTTGGCAAATATTCTATTTCTGTTTCGATTTATTTTCTACAAAAATATCAGATTTTCTAATGAAGTGTTGATTAAATTTACGTTTCTCTTTCTGATTTTTGCGAGGAAATTTTAAAAAATTTTGTATTTCTGATTTGATTTTATCATATACATATAATATATTGCATTTTCTAAATTTAAATTAATTTCTTGCTAATCGGTCTTTTATTTTTTCGCTGTCGCTTACAGTTTGTAAAACAGACAAAATAACTAAGCCCAGCGGCTCATTTGATGCCCCCTCCAGCACCTGCAACTCACGTGGCAGCAACATATACCCATCTCGCTCTCACTCTAATCCTTCCCCTACCTCCTAAAATAACACATCACGTAATTAAAAATTGTTTGGATTTTACAAAAATCTCCCGTTTGGCAGAGCCTTCAACTGACAGGTCATTCCAAATTTGTTGTTGCCACTTTTTTAAGCGCTTGTTTGTTGTATTTTTGGTAATTCGTTGTTGTTGCTCTATTTTTTTTAACTGTTCTGATTTGGCTGTTTTTGTTAGTTGCCTGTCATTGCTTTGAGTTTCTAATTGCTGTCAATAGACAACGAGTCGAGACGAGACGAAAGGCAATTTATGAAGCTAGCGTTGCTTTGTGCAAATATTTTGCATAGCTGGTGAAGTTTTTTTGTTTGCCAACGTTTCACGTGAGGATTTGAGTTACCATCCGCGCTATTTTTTTTTCAGGTGAATATGTGTGAGAGAGTGTGAGAGTGTGAGTGTGTGTATATAGTATTATTACCTTTTTGCCATCCAGTTCATGTGTGCCTTGGGTGAGTACCTTATCTACGCTATTTGGATCGCTGAATGTGACAAAGCCAAAGCCTCTGTAAGAAAAAAAACAAAAAGAGATAGAGGTACAGATAGAGATGTAGATAGAGAAAGAAATATTGATATAGATAGAAGAGTTGAAAGTAAATATCAACATGGTTAGACAAGTTGCTTAAATATTTGAAAAGGAGCCTGCTTGGAAAAAATAAAAAATAAAACCTGAATCAGTCTCTACTATCTGCCTCCAAGTGTAACTGTAACTGTAACAGTGTGTGTGTGTGTGTGTGTGTGTGTGTGTGTGTGGCACGTGCGGCAATTAGAAGCTCAAATTACATCAAAATATTGGCTAGCAAGTCGACTAGCTTAACTTTGTCGACTTGTCTACCCATTTACCCAATTGCCACGGTTCGAACGAGCCGTCTCTCTCGCTAATGGCCAACCTGACAGACGCTTACAAGCCATTACACACAGAGAGAGAAAAAGAGAGAGAGAGAGAGAGAGAGAGTGATAGAGAAGGAAAGCAGAGTTACAGGCACACACACGTAAGCTATGCGCTACAGTTCCCCCCGTGTCGTGTTGTGATAAACTTATTCTTGTTAAATATTTAATTAAAATGCTTATTATCTCGCACTGCATTTTAATGAGTCTCCCATGCCCATGGAGCCATGGAGTAAGGAGCCAGGACAGCAAGAGAGAGGAGAGGAAAGGAAGTGGCAGAGAGAGAGAGAGAGGCAGCGACAGAGGCTCAGACCAGACCAGACCAGACAGCCAAAGACAACAAACCAGCTCCAGAGATTTTGGCTGTGTGGCAGTGTATTCCTATCTCTTACTCACTCTTTCTCTCACACTCACTCCTCTCCTTCTCTCTCTGTCTCTCATCTCTCCCTCTCCTCTTTCGCTGTGTGTGCACGTTTATGTTTATTTGAGTTTTGCCACTTGGCAGCGACGCTTAACGATGCGCCAGGCATTGCTGCCGCTTCAGACTCCGGCCTGAACTTCTTCTACAGCCAGACAACGTATTTGTCTTGCTCTTTTAGGCGCACATACACACACACACATACACATACCCAGACATATATACATGCAAGTTTTATCCAATCCGGGGCAATAACAACAACAGAAACAAACCGCAAGCACAGACAGTAATTAACGACGATTCTATTGCAATTGTGGCGATTGTTACGGTTTTGATTATACTCCACACACTTGCCACTTGCCACTTACCACCGAATGTATCCAATGGGGCAGCTACAGCTACAGCTACAACTACAGCTGCTCCTTGTCCACTTTGGCTTTTTATTGCAGCAACTTTATACACAAATTGCTATGCAATGGCAACAATAACAATGAGAGCTTGTTGCAAATTTATAAAAACAATTTGCATATGGAAAAGGTTGCAACACAATCGGATTTCAGTGCATCTAAGCTTAAACTAGACACGGGTCGAGGGATGTAGGGAAGTAGGGAAATAGTGGCAGATAGAAGGGGTAAGGATATTCAGGCTGAGTTGAAACAGTTCTCGGCACCGCCTGGCACATATTAAATAAACATTTCTGCCGTATTTATAGACGAGCAATTTGTGCAATGCAATTCGAAAAAGAGGCCTACGCTATTAATATTGATTTAAATCGGAAGAGGCCTCTGCAGGAGGAAAGAGGGAAAGGGGAGGGCGGGGATTTTCCTCAAGTCCTCCGACAGGCGGGCGTGTCTACGTTCAAGTGGGTCACACAAAAATTGCAAAACGCAAAGTGACACAAAGTTGAAGTCAGGAGACTGTTGCAAATGCCTGCATTTGTCCTTAGAGAGATAAACTTCCTCTCCCTCTCTCTCTCTCCCACTATATATCCCTCTCTCGTAGACTCTCTTTTGCTCTCTCGCTCTGCCTCAAAGTGAAAAGCCACAAATTTAAAAGGCAAAACTCAAAAATAATGTGTCTCCTGTGTGCAATTTACTCACAAATTCAGATTCAATTTATGCAACTCGAGGCAAGGCAAGCAGACAGGACCAGGATAACAACAGAATAGAGGAACGTGTATGGCTCTCTATGTGTGTGTGTGTGTGTGTATTTGTGTGTAAATGTTGTGCACAATAAAAAGCAAAATAACAATAAATGAATATGCAACGCTGACTTTTGCATACCCTGCAGCAGAGTTTACACAAATATTGACACTTGTTGCCAGCTTTGCGTGGCTTTAAATAAAACTTTAATAAAACTACAACTTTGCAGGTAATTTATTAGAAATTGTAAAGACTAAATCATTACTTTTGTGTTTGAACTGCATTCAAAACTTAAGAACTAATTATGCATTTTATAAACAAATGAAAACAATTCAAAAAGAAGATTAAAGCTCTTCTTCGACTCAAAGTTCCTTTGAAAGTAAGCAACTTATTACTTACTATACTTTACTATTACTTTTACTATTACTTATATTTAAGACAACATTTTAAATTTTAATTGATTCTACCTTTAAAAAGCATGAGAACAGTCAGTAAAGAAACCTGATTAAAGCGATACTCTCAAAAGTCCATTGGTTTCAACTTTATATGACTTAAAGCTGATTTAAAAGTGCGTAGAACTGAAGCTTTACAAGTAAATAAAAGCTTCTCATCAGCAGCTTCCATAAGAGTTCAACTGAAATTACTTTTGTGATTAAGATTGCACTAGAAACTTTACAAATTATTCTTTATTTTTCGACTACGTGAAAATATACAGCAAACAAGATTGATTAAAGCTCCTTTTTTTATAGCATTTTCTTTTAAAGAAAATCTAACTAAACTTACTAACTGCATAATGCAGCTGAGTTAAAAATATGCTAGGTTTCTCTACGTTTTCATAGTATATCTCTCTCTCGTAAGGTTTCACTAAACTGACAATTTCATTTGTAATCATAAGCTACAACAATATTTTGTTATTGTACGTTCGCTTTATTAGTTTTATAAGTCATTTTTCAAAGACATTTAGAAATATATAAAATACAAGAAAACTTTTAGCAAAGATGCTGGTTAACAGCTTCCATCAAAGCTAAACGCAGTTCAACCAGTATTCTTTTCATAACGCATCTACTTAGAAACAGAACTTTCATTATTATAAGCTAGCGAATAGTGCCTTAAATAGTTTTTTGAGCTTTTAAGCTCCTTAATTACTTTCTTGTGCAATGCAAAACACCCCTTTAAGTTTCATACTGAGGGTATGCCACAACAAACAGAGACATGCAAACTAGAGGATCTACTTAGAAACATGCAGTCTGAACTGAGCAGGTAGAAAGTGGGAGGGTAATGGAAATGGGAGGTTGCAGGGGCAACTCTATAGAGAAAGGGGCAAGGTAAGAGTTTGGTTTGAGCTTCGGTTTGTAGTTGTTGCTGTTCTCGTTGTTGGTTCGTTGGATTGTTGCTTGTTGAATTTTATAAAGCCGTTTCAGAATGCTAATGAGCGCACGCACAAGCTGCCAAGGTAAGCAGCAGCTGGATGTTGTGGATGAGGCGGGTAAAGGGGGCGTGGCAATCATGTAACACACACGCCGCAAACACGTACGAGAGCTCGGCTATATGAGGCAGCCTCAAGAGTCGCCGCAGTGTGTTGCAAGGCAACATAAAAGTCTTATTTGAATTGCCATGCAGAGCTTGAGAAAGTTTACTATTCGTAGGATCTGCTTCCTTGTTGCTGTTACTAGTTGTTGTCTATGCTCATGTGGTTATTGTTGTTGTTGCTGTTGTTGTTGCTGTCTCAGTTGTTGTTGCTATTGCTGGCTTACGCACAATTTAGCAAAACAACTTGCATGTATTTAGCCTATGGGCTGCTTCTCACTGCTTACTCCCTTTTATCTTCTCCGCTTTCTCTAACCAGAGGCAATCCAGAGCAATCTGAGAATGTATGTGTTTTGCGTGTGTGTTTACAGTAAAGTTGGCCGCTTGGTCCTGTGGTTGGCAGGCTGGATTGCGTCTTGGATTACCGTAAATAATCTAACTAAATGAGTTAGCAAACGGTCAAAGTTCAGTTGAGGTGTTGCCAAAAGGCGTCCTGTCTGCCCGTGAATATGTTGCCAACTACACTATGTTGCCAACAGCAACAACTAGTACTTACAACTACAAAAACCTGTGCGAGATAAGACAGGACCTCTCTTCTCTCCCCATCTCTCGATCCCCAACACAGGCTGCCAAAACGCAGATATTCACATTGTTAATGCAACCCAAAATGAATACCATATTTGAGTTGAACATATGTATGTATTCACATCTATGTACATACGAGTATGTCCACTAAATATGTGAATGTGCGCACTATTTTACTGCGCTTAGTAAGCAAATTTAGTACACAGTCTCTGGATTATCCAAAGTGTCCCAAAGGACTCTTAAAGATGAGCTGATTGTATGCCTTTTACTCTTAGATAAGCAAAAAGAAGGAGAAATAGCCTTAAAGGGGGAGACTCTAAGCTTTAAAGACCTGTTAGTGGAAAAGGAATTTCATTTACTACTTTTTTATAATTAGTAATAATAATTTATAATTATAAAAGGACCCATCTTTGTTTTCAAGCTTCCTTTCCCAAGTGCAATTTAAATTAGCTTTAAAGTTGTCAAATAAGAAAGAGAATTGACATGAATTTCTTTTAATAATACTTCAAAAGCAATAATAGGTATCATAATAAACAATTATAATAATAATAATAAATAATTTAAATGATACCCATCTTTGTATTTAAAGCTTCCTATCCCAAATGCAATTAAAAGTAACATAAAATACAGAGAATTGACTCGATAATCCATTAGTTTTTATGGAAATTTTATCATTTCATCAACAACAAAAATTTATAAACCTTAAAGGTATCAATATATAGAGAGAATTGACTTAATAATCTACCAAAAATGTATTTAATAACAATATTTTATAAGCTATATTAATGATAATTTGCTAGTATCTATTAAATTCAAATATTTCTACTGTTCATCTCCTTATTTAAAAATAAATATGATTAAATACGAAAAAGTCAATGTTGAACATAAACTGAAACAAGAATCATAAGAATAACTATTAAATTGGCATAATTAGTTAATAAAAACAGCACATCTTTGTAATTTTCGACTGACCTATGCCAACTGCAACTTATGAGAATCGCACAGAGAGGCAGGAGAGAGCTACAAATTGCTCAACACTGTTTGGCAGTATGTACAATGTACTGTTTATTGTCGCCATTTGTAGCAGCAGTCGCCCTGTCAAGGCTGTGTGTGAGTGTGTGTGTGTGTGTGTGTGTGTGAGGAGAACATTAATGGCAGCCGCAAGTCATGCCCTCAACCTTAACTTGGATGCTTTGGATGGATGGCAGCACGACTCTGAGCCAAGTAGCTGACGGCTAACAAAACTTTCAATCCACTGAGAGAGAAAAGCAGTCGAAACGGCATCACGACGACTGGCAGCAGGGTCGAAAGGGCAAGAGGGAGGTGGGACGCATATTCAAATGACTTTTTCGTGTAAAAATTCAGAACAAAACAAAAGCGCCCCGAACAATTGCAAAGGAATGCAACTTAAGAGAGTGAGAGGAGGATGAGGGGTGAACAAGGAGGAGTGAAAAGAGGGGAGTGGGGCTGGCTGGACTGCCACTTCTAAGCTTTGGCTACAGTCAACGTCAATCCCGACGAGCGCACTAACAAGCACTTGCAACTGCCTCGACAGGCCCAAGACGATGGCGACGATGCTTTTGTGGTGCTTCCTACCGTGTTTTGTTTTCTTTTCTCTCAGTTCTCAGTTCTTTTCCCCTCTTATTCTTCATCAACCTATTCCCGGACCCCCTCCCTTTGGTAGCTGTCGTGTGAAGTGGGGCCGCGTGCATGAAACTTTCACAAGTGGCTTCCTGCCTTGGTCCTGTCCTCGCACTTTATAAGCCTATGCCCGACGCCAACGCCCACACCCACGCCCATTTTGCACGTTTTTATGCCTTTGTCTTGTTTCGTTGTCGTTGTCGTTGTGTCGTTGTCGTTTTCCTGGGCACCAAAATGCATCCTTGAACACGCACACTTAACTGGGCCTGCGTGAGTGCCAAGCTGCTCTGGCAGTTGAGCTACTCAAAAAAAAAAAAAAGAAAATAGACCCTGCCTGCCAGAAGACATTTACCAAGTCGGGTAACCGCCTCCAAGTCCAAGTCATCGTTGTCGCTTCTTAAGACCCAAAGACCCCCTCTACCCTCTAACCCCTACTACCCCCGTCTTTCTGTATCTACTCAGTCATTGTTGGTGCTGTGCGTGCCCTTGCTTTGATATGAACACCCGAGTTGTAGCCCACATCCTTCAGCCTTTATTTCTTTCATTCTAGGACCGGCTATCTATGCGGGTCGTCGGTAATTTGATTAATCCAGCGAAAAAGAAAGGCAAACCGGGCATTGGTTTTACTTGTAAGGGGTTGTTCCCTCCTGTATATACTGCGCTTAGACTGTCGCTCTTCTGCTCTGGCTAAATATTTAAATGGCCCGGCCATTATGAAAATTTATCGATTTAGTGACAGTTTAAGGACACACATTATGGCGCCCATTTGTTATGTTTTTATGGTTCGTATGCCTGCTGCTAATGTCAATTTTGAGTGTTGCCTTCTTTTGTGACGCGGCCCAGACATTAAATTCTTTTTCGGTCATCCCTCGTTCCCTTCGGTAACTGTGACAAGGGGTAGAGTAGGGATGGAGGCAGGGCAGGGGGGTCACATCATTTAGTTTAGCCTCCCGACGAAAAGGTAACTTTATTTTATAATTCATTTTATTATTATTATTATTATGTAAAAGTGCTGCGGCAAAGCAATTACAATGGAGTGAGAGCTCGTAAAAAAAATAACAAGTAACTGGCTCTACAAAAGGTAACAGCATGGCTTGCAAATACCCTGCAGCTGCCTTTATAAAAAGTCAATAAATTTTCACTCTGAAATTTGTTGAATATAATGCTGATATTTTACATGAACTGACCAAGTGAATAAATTGGATTAGTTTGCTAGGAGGTTATTATTTACAATTCAACGTTTATGGTAATAACTAATTTGAAAGCTTAAATAAAAATCCAAATTTGCTAAGATAATTTAATACTATATCTCATCTATCTGTCCAATTAAGAATTTTTGAAACTTTAAAGATATTCCAGCTTAAAGTTAATTGATTTTAGCGGATGTTTATACAATAATTCTATTAACTTTAATAATTGTACTTTAAGAACTATACTACTAATTTAAGGTTTAAATTATTTAAAAATTCTGAATCGCATTAGATCCATTAGGTTATTAAAATTCGTAAAGTTAATGTTTTGGAAAGTTCTGGAATTGCATAAATTATTATAAAGAGCTTATATTAATTACGAGTTTTTCGACAGTTAAAAATGTTTTCCTTTTTAAGGAATTTATATCTTTACTGTAATAACAAAATAACAAAATTCTTTTGCTTTCTATAAAAAGTATCACTAGGTAAAACCAAAATGTACTAAAATGTATAATTTCAATCCTTTACATCCTTATGCGAATATAAATGAAACATTTTGAGACCTAATAAAACAAAGGTACACAAAGGTTTGAAAACTCCATTTCTAAAAGCAGAAATTTTAGTATCTAAATCTGTCTCTCAATTGAAAGCTTTCGTTTTTGTAAACCAGGCAATTTTAGATAATTATTTTCACCTGAGCTGCAGGGACACACATGATATACCCAATTACTGTGAACATAAAAAAGAAATCGCTGGGCATACGTGTATTTTATTTTTTTGGGGCTTTTCTTCTGCCAAGTTCTGATGGAGAAGAGTGGCAAAAATACAAACATAAAATGCGCATAAAAACGCGCAGAAAAGCGCATGAAATAATCAACAGTAACAACAATGGTGGGAGATGATGATGGCCCAGGGTGACCAGAGGAGAGAGGAGAGAGGAGAAGGAGAAGGTGGAGTAGGTTGTGTTGTTGCCAGTACATGCACACACGAGTTGACAACATCCGAGTGTGCGACTGACATCTCAACAACAACAACAGACAGGAGGAGACGAGAGTAGAGAAGGAAAAACAGGAGGCATCAGGAGGCAGGTCCTAATGGTCTTTGGCTTCGTTTGTTGCTGCTGCTGCTGCTGCTGCTGTGCGGCTGACTGATGTTTGCCACAGCCAACGCCATAATTAATGATGAAAAATTGCTACACACACACACATGGTCACAAAACATATGCAGTTGAGTTGCGCTGGGGTGGTAAAAAATAAAAGAGAAGAGAAAATATAAAGCCATTTGGTATTGTGCTGCAAATTAACATGAAAAGGGCAAAGCATCGATGCCAAAACAGCCGTCGACCAGTTTGTCGAGTGGTCAAGTGTGAGCTGAGCCAACAGCAACAGCAGCAGCCGCAGCTCAGGGGTCAGAAATTGAGACTGAGACTGGGATGAAGGTCAAAGCCTGGCTGACAAACACAAGTGAGCCACTAAAGCGTTGAGCCTGTAAACGAGAGAGAGAGAGTGAGAGAGGGGACGGCGATTAAATTGAGTTAATTATGGCCACGTTTTTGGATTGCTGTGGTAAATAAGTGTGATGAGTGATTTGAAGCTGACAGAAAGGACAATTGGACAGCAGGACGGCAGGACAGCTGGACAGGAGGGAGTGCCAAAAAGGCTTTCTCTGATGAGAACCAGAAACTTATTGCGCCTGTATACAAAGCTCATAAATAATATTAAAGTGGTTTGCTGTGAAGCGAAAGTGAGGGCATTAATTAATCCTGCCTCCCTCTCTCTCTCTTTCTCTTTCTCTTTCTAATGGCAGCAATTCTCTCTCTGGCCTTTTAAGTAATCAAAAGCAGATTCTGATAAACGAAATACCACAAGCCAATGTAAATGTTAGACAATAGAATAGTGAGGATACAATTATGCATCTCTGGTATGCGAATAATATTGTTTAATCATTTGCAAATATTTAAATGTAAAGACATTAGATATTAGGCTCACAAAGCAACTAGGATTAACTAAATTCCCAAGTCCAAAGTGCTAAGAATGATATTTAAACTACAGGTTAATTGTGACTTTAAATACAAATCTCCCAGGGCAACAATTACTTATGTCAATTGTTAACTTTATACAAATGTAATAATATTAATTTTCATAGTAATTTTCTGCAATTTTAATTACATTTCCATTGAAGTTTAATCAAAATACAAGTAGAACCGTTTATGTTTATGCATGTGTTTAATTCGTGGAAGTTTACATAAATATGTTTTATAATTAAAATAAATGTATTCAACTGTTTATTAGTGGAAAATGTGTGTTTTATAAGGAGGATAAATATATGAGCAGTAGATATATATATTTCTTGAAGCTAACATAAGGTTAAGGACTCTTTTATAACTCTTAGTAACTACCAATAATCTTCCCTTCCTTCGGCACGTTTCTGACTAACTACTTGTTAACAGATTTATTGTAATCATCCCCGAGAGTCTGGATACTCAGATTAAATTTGTTTACCTAAGAGTATTACTAATGATATACTCTAATATCTTTCAGTCTCTGGACAGAGTGATAAATGAACAAGTCAATAATACATTATCGATTCGATTCTTTATCTAGGCATACGCGACGCTATAAAGTACATGCTGTACACACATTTACATAGGTTTTATTTAAAGCGATTTGGTTGCAATTTTTTATGACTACAGGGTATAATAAAGGACTATGAATGTTTATAGATTGTAAACAGTTAATGGTTTTAAAAGTGTTTCGTCGTGTTTTGTTCTGTTCGCTATTCGACACAACACTTCTTATCTAAGACCCGTTAAATTTATTGTGCGAGCCGAGCACCAAATGTGATTCTGAGTTATTTTCCAAGACTCGATACAGATCCAGGTAAATTTATATTGTACACACATACATACACACACATATAAAGCATTCGTTGAGCGTCCAGCAAATAAAATAAATAAAATTTGGCGCGTGTAAGAAATGAAAAAAAAAACGTACGAAAAGCAAACAGAAGTAAGAAAATTAAGAAATGAGTTAGTTAAAACGAAAGCTAGATACGCTTACTATTAAGTAATAAAAATTATAAGAATATAATTTTTAAAACATATTTGTTTATTAAGGCTCAAGCTGCCACATGGCATATCAAATTAATTTGTAGTCCTTATTAAAAACTTGCTTTAGATTTAGAATATTTTACTTCAATTTTGGCATAACAATATTTAATATTTTCCGCTTACAATTAATTAATACAATCAATGGAATTTTGACGTTTATATTTTCGTTTAATACCGTCTTACATTAACTTTTAAAAGATTGTTTAATTTCCAAAGTAATTATCAATTCTTGTTTATTACAAATTAACCAAACCTAAAACTCTAATTTAACCACAATAAAATTAACACTTTCCGTTTAATGTCAACATTTGGTTTGACTTTCATTTGTCTGCATTTAGTTTTATTAGTTGCAAACTTTTTATAGTCAGTGTGTGATGTTGCAAGCTGCATGACAAATGTTATGTGGCATGGTGCCTTTGACGCCCCACGGCAAGGGCATAAAAACATTAACAAGAGAAAGAAAAATTTAACTTAATTGCCATGCACAAAAATGCGTGAGGTAACACGCCCCTTTCACCGCCCCCAAAGTCCCCTTGCCACCTCCCTTCTCCCGTCTCGCCTCACCATAATGATGGTAGCAATAAAGGGGTGTTATTGTTGTTGCTATTGCTGTTGGTGTTTCTGTTGCTGTTGTTGCCGCCAGCGTATTTGCGGGCTTGCTTGTGGTTGCTTTGCTGGCAAAAGGAAAGAAGTGGTAAGAGGAGGGTGTGAAAAGGAAGAGAGGGGCAGGAACTGGGTACTGGGTTTGACTCTGGCTTCTGTGCTTGGCGTGCGTGCGCCGTGCGATATAATTTATGTTTCAATAACTTTCGAAACTCATTGAAAAGTCGCTTATGTTTGCTTCAATGGTGGCAGGCAACAACAACAACAACAACGCAAACAACACAAGCAACACAAACAGCAGCAGCAACAACAACAACAACAACAATGCGCATGAGAAGAATGTTAAAAGTACAACAATAAATTGTTTGGATTTACTTATGCTCCTGCTGGTGGGAGTAAGAGGGGGCGAAAGAGGGTGCCCTCTCTTTCCTCTTTCGCGTTTCTACCAGCTGCCATTTGCCATTTTACTCAATTTTTATTGTTGTTGCACTTCAGCGACCCGCTTTGTCTCTCTACAGCAACAGAAAATAAAAATGAAAAAAAAAGTAAAATAAAACTCGCTTAAGTTGCGAAAACTTTTGCTATTTTTTGTTCACAATTTTCCTCAGTTTCCTCCCCGCTTGAAGCCCCCGCGCCGCGCTTTTATCTAATGTTGTGCTGAATGTGTTTTGTTTGCCATTTGCTTTGCTGTTGGTTTATTTTGTTGTTCTATTTTCATTTTGTGCTTTTAAAATTTATTTGCAAGTTTTCTAATTTGTACTTCACTCCATTTTATTGTAATATACAATCTCATTTGCAACGTGGTACGAGAGTACAGAGTGCTGCCATATCTGTAGCATGTATCTCAATCTATTTGGCGTTGTATCTAAAACAAAAACAGCAACAGGCAAACAGAGAGAAAGAGATACGAAGCAAACAAAAAAAAGAGTGGGAAAAGTGTCGCCTAGATGTATGCAATGCTTTCTTTTGCCAGCAGCGGTAAAATGTCTGCCCTGGTGCGCATATTTATTAACCGCACTGTTGACTCTCGCTGCGGCAACAGCAAGAGAAACAACAACAGCAACTAGCAACGGCAACGAGAGCAACTTTGTGTGCAGCTTGTTGCTGCTGTTGCTGTTGCTGTTGCTGTTCATGTTGCTGCCGCTCTCAGTTTGAATTTTGTTGTCGCACCTTTTCAGGAATTCTGTTTACATTTATTACTTTGCGCAAGTTTAAGTGAAAAATTTCCATAAACATTCTTTTAAGCGACATAAAGTTTTTATTAAATTTTGCTAGAAATCCCTGACACGATGATATCAGCAGCGACATCAACGACAACGACAGCGACTACGGCAACAACGACGATGGCAACAAATAGAGCTGCGGAATTTACAACTACACAGGGCCTTAGATTTTAACTTCCTCCCTTCCTCAGTTCTTCATCTTCTCCATCTTCTCTGTCAGTTCCCTGCTGTTGTCTTTGTTGCTGCTGTTAAGACAGCAGCCAATGGCGTTGTCTGTTGAATCAGTGGAGTTGCCACAGTACGTTACTCTTACAGTTGCTGGCGTTGCACGCAGTTCATAAAAATTTTGCCAGCCAACGTGACATGCACAAAAGCAAAAGGACACATGGAAGGAATGTGGCATAAACTTTGCCAGCAAACGGGACGCTTGTTAACCTGAGAGCCACGTGTGTAAAAGCCGAGCAGCTGCTGCTAGCCCCCTAAAAGGACATTAGACGAAATTCAATTAAAACAAGGATATATTTCGCTTAGGTATGCTACCACCTCCCCACCACCCTAACTCCTAAAAACAGTTCTTAAACAACAATGAAGAGAAAAAAATGCGCTTAACTTTTACACGCGCTTCGCTTAGCGTTCTGTTGACATCGCGCATACGTCGCGTGTGCCGCCATAAAACGCTTAATTTGAATGACAGTCAGAGGGAGGGCAGGGTAGGGGGATTGAGTAGGTAAACAGGATAGGGGATACATACATGCATCATAAAACAGGGCTAGTTTATAAGCTGTCAATGTCGAAACTGCTGTTCGCTTGTTGCGATTATCGCAGCTCAAATTCAATTGCAATTGACTCATTAAATGCCGCTCATTATTCTTACTGTCCACAAAAACCAGCTAATTTACGTTAAGCATTTTTGAATAAGGTCATAGGGAGACCTGGGGTTAGGTGGAAGCGGGAGAGAAGAGGAGTATAGTGGGTTATGTGCAACCAACCAAAAGCTGATCGAAACCGCAACAAATGACAAACGATGCGAAAATACACAATACAAGCAAAAAAGAGTAAGAGACAGCGACTGGAACAGAGGAAGAGTGGGGAGAAAGAGGAACAGAGAATGGGAACAGCACACATAAATGTACATACATATATGCATATCTACATATATCATGTGGAATCGCGCAATGTAAAAATTTATAAACAGAGAACAAAAAAAGAAAATCAATGAAAATGAAAACCAATTAGCGGTTAACCAAACTGTTCAAATTTGGAAATGGATGCAGTCGCGTATGGCCATAAACAACAACAATAACAACAACACTAACTGGATTTGGGAAGGAGTTGAAAGAGGGTCAACAACAACAACACCAATAACAATCACTGTGTGTGTGTGTGAGTTGGAAAAGGTAAAAGAGGTGACCGAGATTTACCAGAATAATAATCAAAGTGTGGTCAACAGCCAGTGCCAAAGTAAAGCTCAGGGTATATGATTTAAAATTGAATATAATAACAACAAAATATAAATATTATATAAGGGTCAAAATAAGGTCGATTCGTGGAAGAGAGGAAGCACCTTTAAAATAGACAATCAATCCATTTACTTTAAAGGCTATCAATTCCCAAGTGACTGTAACATGATTATTGATGTGTTCAGATTTAAATCTCATTGTAGATTTCTATCTTTCCTTAAACAGTCATAGATAAATAGTATGGATACTATTAAAAGTCGAATCGCAAAGTATTTTTATATAAGAAAACAAATTTTAAACATACTATCAATTTTAAATACTTTTAATTCCCAAGTGACTCTAACTTGATTACTAATGTGTCCAGATTTAAATCTGACAGTAAATTTCTATCTTTTCTTAAACAGTCATAAATAAATAATATTAATACTTTTAAAAAATCCATTAGAATGTTATTTAAAACAAAACCTTTAAAATATACAATCAATTTAAATACTTTTAATTCCCAAGTGACTCTAACTTGATTATTAATGTGTCCAGATTAAAATCTGACAGTAAATTTCAATCTTTCCTTAAACAGTCATAAATAAATAATATTAATACTTTTAAAAGATCCATTAGAATGTATTTTTCTATAAAAACCTTTAAAATATACAATCAATTTAAATACTTTTAATTCCTAAGTGACTCTTACTTGATTATTGATGTTCAGATTTAAATCTGATTGTAAATTTCTATCCATCTATTGATACTTTTAATAGTTCCACCATTAAGTATTTGTATATAAAATCAAATATACAATCAACTTTTAATTCCCAAGTGACTCTAACTTGATTATTGATGTGTTCAGATTTGAATCAGAAATACATATATTAAAGATCCATATTATATTTTGAACAGTCATTCAAAATGTTCAATATACATATACATATATCAATATATATTTAGACAGTATTTTTTATCAGCTATCACTTACAGCAGCTTCCAAATCTGTTTTAAATTTTCCTGTTCATTTCCGTTAACTTTAATATTCAATTTTCAATTTATTTACGGCTTGTTTTCTTTATATCTCAACTCACCTGGACCTGCGTGTCGTTGGATCCTTCATGACCATTGCCTCAGAGATATCGCCATAACGGCCAAAGTAATCGCGTAAGCTCTCTGCAAAAATAAAAAAGAAAGAAAGAAGAACAACGAAAGTATGTGAGTAAAAGTGTGTGGTAAAGTTGTGCTAAATAATCAATAAGAAGTTTATGAAATGTCAGGGAGTAGTCATCAAAAAATTTGTTTGCCCTGCGAAAGTTACTAATTTTGGTTACGGTCTTGGTCTTCATAAAAATGCACGTTTGGACCGCTGTAATAAATAAATGACGTCGTCTGACACACACACACACACACACACACACACACACACACACACTCAGAGAACCTTACCCAATTTCCCTTGCCACAAAGTCAAACCCAACTCCAAAACCCAATTGCTGGACATTATTCACATGCACACGCTTCAAGGCTCAACTGGAAACGGAAAAACAGAGGAAAACGGGAATAAAAAAAGAAAAACAAATCCAACCAGAAATGCTCATTCTGTGCCCGCCTCTTTGGCACTTGTAGATAGCCTTCTCCCTATACTGTGGATGGGATTGGGGAGGGGGCTGTAGGGGGGAGTGGTGCCTGGTGTTGATGCTGGGGCACGGCAGCTGTTGTCTGCGGTTTTGTGAGCTAATCTGGCAGCCAGTGAGCGCGCACTTCAGTGGCACGTACGCACACAAACGCAAAACTGAAGTTATTTCAACAAAATTGCCAGACAAACAGCGCGAGTCTGTCCGGATAAGGGGTGGGGAAGGGATTGGTGAGTGGAGAGAGGGATGTTGATGGGCATGGTTACCAGTTTGGCTGCGATTTAATGCAGCAAAAAGCCGATAAAGTCATCTCAGCCAAAAGCCGGCAAAGAAACCCTAATCCAGTCCAACAGCAGCAGTCGCGTCATAAATTCAAACTACAATAAAAATTCAATAAAACAAACGATTTTTTGCCACCAAACATACACACACACACACTAACACACATTCAGACAGAGAGAGAGACACACACGCACAGCAGCAACAGCAGCAGCAACTAGTTGCGCCTGCGACAGCAGCAATGGTTGTTGGTGTTGTTGTTGTTGTTTTTTTGTGGCATGAAGTGGGTGCATGCAACGCGAAAACAAGTCGGGAATGCGTCGCGTGATTTACATAAGTATGCACAATAATTATGAACAATAAAAAACAATTTGTTTGCTTATGACAGTTTCGGTGCCATAAATAACAGCAGCAACTGGCGCGCTGCATACTCGTAGCAGTGGCATGCCACCAACGGGGCAAGAGGCAAGGGGCACTGGGGCAAGGGGCAATGGGGCAAGGGTATGAAAGTGCCTTTGATTCTATCCTGTGCGCTTCTGTCCTGGCCATGCGTGTGTTGCATGTAAATTGATGGCACATAACTATGTACACACATACACACACACAGCGCAAGTGTTGCCTCTCTTATGAGTGTGTGTGTGTGTGTGCATTTATAACGCCACCCCATGTTGCATGCTACACTTTAAGTTTTAATGGGGCGGCTCGCTCGACATTTGAAATTGAATGACCTGCCAATTAGCTTCAGGTGTAGAACATTTCAAAAACTTTGCTATTTCTATGAGTTTTGTTTGATGGTGCCAAACGATGGGTAAAGTAGCTAAAAGTTAAACACCCTTTCCGATTTATATAGTTCGTCTGTGTGTGTGTGTGTGAGTGTGTCACTGAAATCGTTGTTAGTTTAGTTGAGTATATTCAAAGCTCTTTCCAACAGCAAGCTCTTAAAGTAAGCACATGTCAAAACTAAAAGTTAATTGGTAACTTTTTAAACTCTCAATACTTGATATATTTAGACGAGTAAAGACTGCAGAAGTGTAGGGGGAGATTAGCTAGTAAATTGAACTAACTGTCAAAGCGATTAAAAATATTTCAAAAATAGGAAAAAAAAATTGTAAATTGTTTAACCAAAAGTATAAGATGTTTTAGAAGCTTGTGGATAATACTCAGTTGCGATATTATTTAAAATCTGGCGATGAACATATTAAACATTTATTAGATATTTTCTTTGAATTTTTAAAAAGAAGTATTATATTATTTTTATTATTATTATATTTTATTTTTATACATATTTATACACAGTTTATGTGGAAATTTATACTTAGTTCTTTAGACATCGAATCCGTTGAAAAAAAAGCACATTTCAAGTTTGATATTAAGTATACGAATAGTATACCCATTGCAATAGCAATCATATTTTCAAATGGATTACCATTTAAACTGAAAATCTACTTCAAATAAAGCATATTAATACAAACTTAATTAAAAACGTGTGCACTTTAGATAATTCCACTTTAGATTTTCAACTCTTTTCGATGCTTCTTCAAACAAATGTCAAATGAGCTGTCCCCTTCATTTCCCCTCTCTATTCACCGACGCATTGCTTTGGCTGAGGCGAAATGAAATCCGTGTATCCTTTTTGTCATCGCCCTCTCTCTTTGGCTTCCCATTTTCTCTTTTTCTCTCTTTCTGTGTGCGCTGCTCATAACTCAATCAACTGCCCGAAATTAACTGTCCGTCAACCTTTCATTTACCTTTCTAACCCACTTTGTCGCCACGACTGCCGTTGGTCTCTTTTGTTGTTGTTCATAATGTTGTTGTTCTTGTTGGTGTTGTTGTTGTTGTTGTTGTCGCTTTAGCAGTTGCATCGCACACGATTCCTTTCATAGAGACGACAACCATTTCGCATTTCCAAATACCTTTCCGCCCAATTAACCATTTCACATTTCTCACAGTGCATGATGGCGCTGTGCAACTATCATCTCTTCCTCTTCCTGCTTTGAAGCTACTTTTCTCTTCCCCCTCTATGTCCTACCCAGTGGTGCTGTCGCGGATAAAATATGACACACCGGAAATATATAAAAAGTTAACGTTAGATTGCAATTAAATTAAAAATATAAATAATTTTCACTTTTTTACTTCGTGTTAAATTAAACAAAATTAGCGGTTTTTTAAATAAGATTTCTAATTAGTATGGTAAGTTAAAGAAGTAGCTTGACTAATTTGATATTAAAATAATATCCGACTAAACTTTCTATTTGTAAAATATACTTTTTTGAATAATTGCATTCAAAGTTAACGTTTCAGTATTTACCTAATGTATTAAATGTAAATTTAGGGTCAGCTGTAATATTAATTTTTATTTTATTTTATTTTTTTAGACATATTATATATCTATCTCTAATTTTAAATGATTGACTTTTTCATAAAATAAACGAAACAAAGGAATAAACAAATTAAAGGATAGAACGAAAATGGGACAAATAGTTTTACATTAAAGTGTTGACTTTTATTAAATGTTTTTAATAAAAACAATTTCCATATTCAGGACTACTTTTGCGTTTTAAAATTAAATTACATATCCATCTGTTTGTTATATCGTTTTAAAATTTTAATTAGTTTTCTTACTTTAAAAAAGGCTAAGAATTAATTCTCTTCGGGTTTTTAGTCTGCCTCTGCTTTATTTTTATTATTATTTATGCACGATATTGGTCAGTTTTAGCATTTATAAAATAGAATAAATTTCCGGAGAGGCTAATACAGTTTTAAAAAGGACAGATGTATCCAGAAAGAGGCTGAAAGGGCAACACTGTTGCTGTAGAAGCACTTGTCATTTTCCGTGCATCGCTTTGTTCGCTGTCGTTGCCACTGCGACGCTCATTTTTGAGTGACAGCTGCAAAGTTTGTTTTGCATTTCATATTTGCGCTTCACTCTCTCTCTCTCTATCTCTCTTTCCCTCTGAGTGTATGTGTGTGTGTGCGTGTGTGCTCGGCGACAACTGTCACTTGACCGGCTGTCAGCGGTCCTCTCCCCCATCTCCAACCGCTTGAGCCAATAGAAAAGCTAGCAAACAAAATAAATGCGCACATGCATAAAGTGTAAATGCGAATAAAAACACAGAGAATAAAAATGAGAATGAAAAAAAAACGATACAAAAGCGAAGGATGGAAAAAAGTGGACAACAAATTAAAACGCGGCAAAATAAAATTAAAATTTATTTGCTACAGTAACAACAACACCAACAAAATGCAAAATAAAATATGAGAGGGCCTGACAGGAGAGAGGGAGAGAGAGTGGGTGAGAGAGAGAGAGGGGGAGAGAGACAGTGAGAGAGTGAAACGGAGTGGCAACAACGACAACAAAATATATTGTTGTAACGAAGGCAGAAGCCAAACTTGGATTTAATTAAAATGTTTACCACAGTCATTTCATTTTCATAGCCAGCAAACATAAATTTTGAAACGCACAGCCACAGCAACAACAACAACAACAACTACAAGAGCAACAACAGCAGCAATAACAACAACAACAATACAAATAACAACAACAATAAGAACAACGAGAGTGTTGTGAACCACAAAGCGAAACAGCTGCAAGAAAATGCCCCAAAAAACCATTAAACTTGCCCCAATACACACACACACACACAGTCTAAAACTCTAACACACACTCACACACACATACTCATATACTCATATACTACCTTTCATATAGAGACGACCCAAACTCAATTCGGGCAATTTTGATTGTTGCAATTCGTAAGCAAATTCCTTCAATTTGCGTCATAACAAAAATAAAATGAATTTGCAGGTAATTAGTTCAAGCAGCTACCACAAACACACACAGAAACACACACAAACACACATACACACATGCTTAATGTCAGCATTTATACCAAATCCATTTAGTAAAATTATTTATAAGAAAAGTCATCTGTAGGTTGGAAGGAGGTCTCTCCATCCTTTAGGCAAAAACCCAAATCCGAAATCCGTTTGCGGTTGCAGGCATATTAACCCCTTAACGTTTGCCACACTTTACCTCTACCCCCTCTCTCCCACAAACACACAAACACATACTCATAGAAACACCCGCAACCCCCACATGGTTGTGTGTGTGTGTCAAAAGCACAATGCTGAAACCATAAATTTATGTGCTTTCTATTGTTTTTGCTAAAGAAAGCGGAAGTTGTGTGTTTTCTGTGGTGCAGCAACAACAACAACAACAGCAACAAAAAACTACACAAAACAACATACAAAAGAGAGGGAGATAGAGTGCGAGAGCTAGAGAGAAAAAGGTGTACGCTAAGGGATTTCAATCAATTGTGAACCGAGCCAAAAACAGCAACAGCAACAAAAACTAAAGCTCAGCTCTCAGCTTGTTTTGTTTGAAAACGCAAATTGCTATTTTGTCTGCACACACACACACAAAGAAAGAGTGCGGAAAATAGAGAGAGAGAGAGAGAGAGAGAGAGAGAGAGAGAGAGAGGGGGAGATACCCGCTTCGACTGGTGTAACACATCCCATGCCGTGTGGCATCATTTTTCATGCGCTCCAACAACTTTTGACAAAGGTCGGTCAAGCAAGTCTTAAAAACTTTGCGACAAGACAACGCACGTTTCATCTCCAGTTCCAGCTAGAGAATTCTCCCTCCATTCTCCCTCTCAACCTCTCTCCACTTGGCCTATATGCCATTTACATCTGCGTCTCTCTGTTCTCTGTTGGCCAGCAGCAGAAGCAGCTTTTCGCTTAGTGAATTACGTCGACTTTAAGGGGTTAAAGTTCAGGCCGTAGTGCTACCGGGTAACAGTTGTCGCTCTTGGCTCTTGGCCCTAAGCCGTAAATAATAATATTTAGACAAAGGCCTCCACAGAAGCGTAAACTGTCAACTTTACCGCACTGACGTTTTGATGCCCTAAATCCATTAAGAAATTTGTTGAAAGTTATCATCTCTGAAGACACATCAAAGGAACTCCATTTTAATTGATAATACTTTTTATCATTTTTCCTCCTAAATTGTTATTCAATATTTAACAGAATTTTTTATTAAACTTTTTTACTTTTTAGCGTAAACCATGTTTTTTTTCTTTTTTGTTCTTCTATCTAAAACCAAACTTTTCGATAGTCTGTTTTCCCAGCGGCTCCAGCTTTATTTATAGGCCCCCTTGGTACTGTAATACCATCGAATTGATAAAGAGATTGCTGTCAACCTTTCCACCAGGAATTTGCAAAGATATTTGTTAAATAAAATAGATTTCAAATATTATATTTAATGCATAAATGTAGATAAGAGAGTGTGTGTGTTGAATGCAACCCACTCACAGAAATTGATTCTCCTGAGAGCATTTGATTTTACGCATTTTGTTTTTCCGGCTTCCAATGAAATAAATTGGAAAATGATTATTAAACATTGGAGAACACACATTTTACTATAAAGGTATTGGAGAAGAGGACTACCTTCTATATGTAGTTCCATAATAACGTCACAAAACACCTTAAAAACCCCTCATCTTCCTTAAAAGTTGTTTACATGCGTCAACATTCTTTTTATTTTTCAGCTTTTTACCTGCAAAAATGAATGGAAGAAAGTTGAGCTGAGAAAATTTGCCTAAGTTAGCGCGATTTATGGATAGAAAAGTCATAAACTTATGGATTTCCTTGACTTATGTAGCACTTACGATAATTGCATTGAATGAGAATCGCAAAGAAAGGCGAAAGACGCGTAGGCAACTTTGCATAATTTATGTGAGCGCCGTTCAAAGTTGAAACGACGCACAAATTAAAATCAACGCACAAAATGATTGATGAATGGCCCCAACGAGGAGAGGAGGACGCAACTGAGGGGTAATTTTGGGATATAGAATGAGCGAGAGAGATTGAAAATGTGGGCCTTTGTTTGGGCCAAGTCATTTAAATAGTTTATTCAGAAATTGGAGACTGAGGGCTGGTTTTTGTTGCCTCTCCGATAACCGATAGTGAGTGGCCCAAAAAACAATGGGGCCATAAATACATTCATACATTCATACATCTTGACTTATGTACATATATAAATAGGACAAGGTAAACTGGTAAAACCAAATAGAATGTCAAAAATCAAAGTCCAAGCTAAAGTGCTTGCGAAAACAAAAGCCAAAGAAGTCGCTGGGCAAAACAAAAGGCGGCCAAAACTTTAGCACAAAAGCAAAGCAAAGCAAAAGAGAAAAGCAAACTTTCAGTCAAGTGAGCAGAAAGGAGAGGAGAATGGAGAGGATGTCTTGCTTATCTACCAAATACCCCAGAGCCCAGACACCAAAACCTAACCGTACCGAGACTTGGATGCAGACTTGGACTTGGACTTGGACGTGGGCGCATCAAAAGCATGCTAATGTCCAGCTCTGGCCGCAACGCCCAACAACGCGTAAAGGACTCTATGAAGGATGGTGAATAAAAAGAAGGAAGGAGGAAAAGTCAGGAAGTATATGCAGGAGATGTAGAAGGAGACGCTGCAGATACGGATTGAAGGCGAAACGAGAAGTCAAGCACGAAAAAAGGGTCAAGAAATGAAAGCTTAGAGAGCTTGAGAGCTCTGATATGCGAATCAATTGATTTTGAGCCGTAACCAGAGAAATAGAAAACCCATGAAGGACGATTGGAAAATCGGAGGATCGAGGGCAAAGCGGAAAATGCAAAGTTTGTTTTTGCGAATGCAGTCGAACGGAATAAATTTTTCGCAGCGCAGGTAAATCGTCGTGGAAATCACTGAAGGCAAATTAAAAAGTAGCTGACAAAGAGAGACGAGAAGGAGCAACAGTATGATAGAGAGGGAAAGAGACAGAGAGAGAAAGACCGAACTCAAGTCAGCTATGTAGCAGATATCAAACTGTATGTCCTGGCAACTGGAGGACAGTCAAGTCAATAGGTAAACGGAATAAAGTAAGAACGAACAAAAGGGTCAAGCGTTGTGAAAAGGAAATGGGAAAGGGTCAAGGAATGGGAATGGGAATGGCAATTGGCAGGGGGAACTGTGGTGTCAATAAACCAAAAAATGCGACGCAAAAGTGAATAAAAGCACCTTTTGTGTTATATATCATAAGGAACAGAATGCGTAAAGGAAGGCGTTTCTTATTGCGTATATGCGTCCTGAACGCTTTCTAAGGATTTCCTTATAAATTATTGTGAATTTATGCGAATCATTTCCAGTTGGATTGCGCCCAGCCGGGCAGCTCTCCCTCTCCCTCTCTCTCTCTCCTTCTCTCTCTGTGTCTTGGTGGCGCCAAAGCCGCCATGGATTTTAACTTTATAATTGAATCCATTACTTAAGGAACGTGCAGAAGGCGGTGTCGGCTTGCCAAGATTTCGATGTATTAAAGTGTTGGCAGGCAAACAGTCTAAAAAAGGGGAACACCCCCGTTAACAACAACAACAACAAGAACAACAACCAGAGGAAAAACAGCTCTGATTGCTAGAAGGGGAGCGAATTAAGTTTTTGGTTTGTTGGCTACACAAAAACCTCGAAATAAGTTTTAATTACGGGCATATGATGGTGGCCGATAATACGAGTACGCCAAAAGTTTGCAGCCAAGGCAACCGGCGTCGAAGTCGACAGAGGCGGCATCGAAGCCGTTGACTGACTGAAAAATTCTATTATAATTAATAGCAGAAAATTATGAAATTAATGCAAGACGCAAACACGCACACATACACACAAATACACATACACAGAGAGCCGCACACAACAAAATTGGATTCATTAAAAATGAAGTGGGTTTTCCACGAGCCAAAGGCTTATCCCAAACAAATTAGAAATGCTGCAGAAAATGCACAAGGGTCAAACGGGGGTTAACGCAAAAGGTTAAGCAAACGTGGGGTTCATAGAATTGGGTTAACAATGGTAATAATAATGGGATATATGAAACCCCAAAGTTGAGGAAAATAAAATAGAAAAAACAGTTGAAACGATAAGCATATTGGATTAAAAACTGATTTCACTTGAAATTCAAATAATCAGCGATTGTAGCGTTGGAAATAAAATTATCTTAACTGAAATTTAATGAATGAGCTGGAATTATGGGTATAATAAGGGCTAAGATGTAATATTAAAATGGCTCTGATTATTTTTGGAATCTACGTTTCGTTGAATTTCATAGGCTAAGGATTATTATTTTATTTACTTAAGGACTTTACTTTCTTCGTCTTAGTATTTATGCTGTAAGATTCTGTAAGTTTTATCTGATGTCTTATTGGTAATCAATAATAATAATTATATAATAATATAACAATATAAAAATGGTATGAAATAATAATATAATTATAATAATAAATACCCAAATCTTTCATTGCTTAGAGGGATTTTAAAAATATATTTTAAGCTCTAGCTTATCTTATACTTGATATTTAATACGTGCTCAGTAAAAATGTCTTTCTAAATTCTTAACAATTTCCAAGCAAAGATACTAAACAAAGTACTTTAACTGAAATATCGCAATAATAAGAGTTTGTTCAACAAATTTCTGTCTTTAACAACATATATAAATTCCATGAACACGCTTCAAACTTTGTCTATGCCACATTATACCCACTTTATTCAGTATATCCACTCGGCGGCCACTTGGCTTAGCTCATCTAGTGGCATATTCGAAGAACTTTCAACTTTTCACGCAATTTTTCATACTAATTACCAAGCAATTTAGTTTTGTGTTTACACACTTCTCTGTTTCTCTCTGTCTCTAGAGAGAGAGAGAAAAGGGCGGCTGCTGCTGGCTCCATTTTGACACTGGTGGCAAGTTGATTGGCATTGGCAGCGGCAGGTGGCCGCCTCATTAGTGGCTTAACTTGGTGTACAAAATGCCGCACTTATGGCAAATAGCAACGACGACGACGACGGCCAGCATGAAACATGAAAAAGCAGCAGGAACAGAACAGAAAACTGAACAACAACAAGAAGGGAAGGCAGTAAGAGAATGAGCAGGAGCAGAAGCAGGAGTAGAAGCAGAAGCATCAGCATCAAATTGACACTTAACCAAAGCGCAAAGTGTTGGCCTGGCCAAAGAGAGAGAGAGAGTGAGAGACCAGACACCAACAACAATGTCCACACGTTGACCAGCAGCAGAAGAAGCAACCAGGAAGCAAAGAGAGAGAGTAACAACATTGGCGCTGGCAACTGTGTAAACAAAGACGAGAACATACACAGACAAGCAACAGCAACAGCAAGAGAGTGACAAGAGACGAGGCAACCTCGACTGGCTGCCACATATCAGTCAGAGAGAAGAACTAAAGCCAAAGCCGAGGAGCAGCCTTTAAAGTCTGTGGGGCACTTGTTGGTGTCCATAAGCTGCCTGGGCAAACAAGCAAACAAACCCAACTAACAAGCCATAAGATGACAGCCTGCCAGTGACAAATTGTGCCAAATCGAAATGGTAAACAAATGCGAGGCAGGCCAGGCCAGGACAGGCCAAAACAGGCTGCCAGGAATCACTCACTCACTCACTCACTCACTCAACTCAACAATTGCAGAGCATTTTCTTTTTCTTTTGCTTTCGCTCTCCAGTCAAATATGCAAATTTAGCGCACAGCTGTTAATTTGCTAAGCGTACGAGACAAAAAAAAAAAAGAAATAAAGAAGAAAAATAAAGAAAATATGTGAGCAACAATTGAAGAAGAAAGAACTTGCAGGCTTGTAGGCAAATCGATAGCATTACATTATTTATGCACAGCAATCAAATGTGCCACGGGGCGTATGCGCAACGCCAGTACAAAGATGGACCTTGTCCAGGACAACCTTCTGGCCTTTCTCTCCCCCTCACCCTACTTTTGCCCACACCCACGTCGCGGCCACTTTGTGCGGCATTAGCTAAACAAATAATCATTACTTTTTCCATTTGTTTTTGAATGCTTGATGTCTGAGCTTCCCTCCTCCCATTTCCTCTCGCTCGCTTCCCCACACGCACATATGTATCTTATTGTGTGTATAAGTCTGTGTTTGTGTGTGCATTTCTCTTAGTGTATCGATAGCCTCGACTGGCAGGCAAATAAAAATCTCTCACGCATTCGCAGCACGTAGCAAACGCCTCATACCTACCGCCTCCCCCTTTCTGACCACGCCCACCACTTGACTAACACTGAGTTACAACAGCAGCAGCAGCAGCAGCAGCGACTCTTGAGGCACAGTTTACCCTCTACGCTTGACGCAACACACCCCTCTCCCTCTCCTTAGACTCATTTAAAAAAAAAGTATCAATTTCATTGTTACGCGCACTCGATTTTTTTTCTGATTCTTTTCTTTTCTTTAGTTCTCCTTCCATTCTCTATTATACTCTTACTAAAGGTCTTAGAATATTATATTATTAAGCTGGAACTTCCAACACTCACTCATGAATTGATAAATAGTTCGAGTTATGAGACTCAGCTTGAGACTTGATTAATGAAAACTTTTCCGTTCTGAAATTTGCTTAAAACTTGTTATTAAAAGTTCAACTACAAATTAAGTTTGTATTATTTTTAAATGGTAACTATATAAATTACAATAAGAACAGTGATCTTAGCTAGAGCTATTTTATAAAACGGAAAAGAAAATATTGTTTGAAAAAGATGCGAATAATGCTGGATGTGCTTTTAGGTAGTCTTAGGATTATTACAGTTCTTAGCAGATTTATAAATATTAATAATTATTTATCAAATCAAAATAAAATTAGATTTAATAATTTTAACAAAAGTATGATTAGATATCATTATAATATTCTCTGATTATTTTCCTAGAGTTCTTATAGAAAAACTTAATACACTAACAATAACTTGCCGATCATCTAAATGAAGTGCAAACAGTATTCGGTTTGCCTGCTTATAGAAAAGAAACAAATTTTAATTTTTCAAAAGATTCGTAAATATTAATATTACTTATTAAATCAATTATACAAACTAACAAAATTACGCATGCTTTATTGAATGCTAAGATAAAAGTTAGTGTGTAAATATTGTCTTAGAATATTTTTTAAAAGTTATTATTATTATTTTCTTTATATTTCTTAAATTTGAATATCATCTATGTAAAGTGCATACAATATTCGTTCTAACTGTCAAAAGGAATGGTCTATTTTTTGTGCCTTTGCTTTATTTTTATTTGCCAGTGCAAAGTGAAATAAATTTTGAACGCCAATTGCAGGGACCAGGGCAATATTGGAAAATGTTCTCAGGCCCTGCTGAATGAAAATTATTGGCCAGTCATGACGTGAGTTTTGGGTTTATTTTCATTTTGTTTCCGTTTCGTTTCGTTTGGATTCGTGTCGTTTTGTTACGTCAAACATTGCCGTTATACATTACATTGCATTTACGTTACGTCTTCTGGAGTTTTTTTTATTTTGCATAAAAATTCAATAAGACGATTGCTGGGGAAAATGAGTTTTCAAACTGTTTGCCATTGATTACGAATAGTTTGTATTTTATTGGGTTTCTTTCTGGACCGATTGTTATAGTTGTTGTTGTTGTTGTTACTTTGGTTGTTGTTGTATTGTTATTCCCTGGTGGCAAATTTTTGAGCTAATCCCGTGCTTCAACTGGACGTGAAGGGATAATGCATCATTTGTGGTCAAAATGGCAAACGCGTTAAGTTTTTATGGCCAACGACTTTTTGGATCTACACCAAAATCAACTCTACGTATGTGTGTGTATGTGTGTGTGTGTATTTGTTGTATATTTTGCTTTGCTCGTTTGCTTTGTACTTTATTTTATCGCTTTTGGCAGCCACAGCAAACCAAACCAAACCAAACCAAACCAAAAACAACAATAAAAACAGTCAAAAAGCACTCGAAATGCCAAATGAGCTGCTGCTGATGTTGTTGCTATTGTTGTTGCACCGCCCCTTGCTGCCTAGACGCCCCCTTATGTCCAAGGTACGCCTCCTATTTGCCTAATGGGCCCCTAAAGTGGAGGACCAACGCCATTGCCAGCGCACCTTTGCAATTAATCCGCGCCCAAGCCACGCCACGCCTTCTTCAGTTTGACTGTGGCTAAAGGAATGCCAAGCTTTTGTCTCCGTCAGTACCATCCTCCTTCCTTGCTTTTCCACCACTTTTCCCACGACTTTTTCATAAACAAAACCGGAAAATCTGCTGGCTGCCAGCAAAACAACGACGAAACATTTGAAGCACTCGCTCCATAGCCACTGCAATTTGGCAGCGATTTTGGTTGCCATCCCAAGAACTCAAATCCCCTCCCCTCCCATCTACTCTCAGAATGGGGGGTTAACAGTGCCTGGCTGCTATTTTCGGTCTCAAGTGACAAATATTAGAGCAGTCTTTATCGCTAATTAGACTTTGTAGCCGTAAATCTGTTGTCATTTCTTGTTGCTCTTGTATTGTTGCTGCTCGCTCTATTGTTGTTAATGTTGATGTTGCTTTTGCTGTTGCTATTATTGTTGTTGTAATTGTTGTTGTAATTGTCGTGGCCAAAACCAACAGACCACATTACCTCTCACTTCCCCCTCCACTCCATAACAATGCCACTCTACGCATAGCAAATGCGTTTCAAAGTTTGCCAAGTTGCAGAAACTGATGCCGGAAGCATTCGGGACTCTTGAGACTTGAAATTGCGGAGAAGAAGCCGAGCCAAAAGCGTATATATGGGAGAGGAAACGACATATGGGAGAAAGGGACATGAGGAGGAGAATATGTAGATGAGTCAAAATGAGTCGAGTGTGCACTTATGGAAGTTGTATGCATTGATTGCGAGAAAAGAGACAGGCGATAAAACTAATTAATGAACGCCACAACTTCAGTTCATTCAAAAGAAAGAGAAACAGAGAGCGAGAGACAATGTGATAAAGAGTGAGAGTGAAACAGAGACAGAAAAAGATAGTAAGGGAATAATGTATGTGCTTAAATTAAAATCAAAACAGTTACAAGAGATAATTGGACTGCTAGATTGCTTACTATAAGAATAGAAGAATTATCATGTTTTCTGTTTATGTTATTTTATTCAATGTCAAAAATGAATATAATTTTAATTAAATATGTATACAATTTCAAGTGAATTATTGAGAATCGCCTAGAAAGGAGTTACGTGACAGATTAAGGCAGAAAAGCTTTAATTTAATTAATAAGAAATTTTGATGAACGAAATATGAAAATATATAAAATGTTGCAAATCGTAAAATCTTCAGTTTTTCATGTTTGACTCTTGATTTTTTTTGTGTGTCCTATAACTCCTATGACTTGATAAAACTGAATCGAATTTCCAAGCGGAATGTGTGACTTACCCTCTAAATTCATTTTAATTATTAAGTAAACAAATTAAATCCTTGTTACTTTAATATACAGACCAATAGTAGAAAATTTTCAAAGTATCTAGACTGTCATTATTTTGTAAATTGTAAACTGTCAACTGTAGCTGCATGACTGTCATAAAAATAAGGGTAGTAAATCATCGACACGCCTAAAATAACCTTTATTTCATATTACTTAACTATTATAATATTACTTATTTTACATTGAAAAGAGTGCTTGACTAGAAAATAAACTATAATAAAAATGAGTATTTAATCGGATTAAAAGTCAATTGTCGTAAACTAAATAGCTATGTTTTAAATTTTAAACAAAACTTATAACTTTTCCCCTTTATGGCCTAATGGCTTCTTTTTCTCACGTATCTGAGAAATCTAATTGCAGTTTGCAAACGGATATAACAAACAATTTACGACGCTTTGTTATATGAAATAAAATGTGCAATTTATGTGCAAACAAATGTCTCATTGAGAAGTTTGTTAAATTCATGTTAAAAAGGCGTCTATAAATGTAGCCATTTGTTTTTTTAGCAGTGTGGCAACTCTGCAATCTTAGGCTGTTTTCTGAAAATGCCTTCACATAGCTATGCCTACAAAAAACTTGAAAAAGTACTAGACTCTAAATTACCAATCAATATGAGAAAGCAAAGAAAAAGGAAACGAAATTTCAATTGAAATCGTAGCAAAAGTTTAATAAGTATGCAAATGTAAACTTGGCTTAGACAACTGAGTGTATCAATTTAAAGTTAATGCCCAAATCTAGCCCAGAGCGGCAATTAGTTGGCTCGAAGAACCGTTTGCTGGAAGGCTCATCCTCAATCTCTCTCTTTCTCTCTCTGTGTGTGTGTCTGTCCATTTGGCTTAGCATTTCCGCTTTCACGAGTGTACACAACTATTTTGTACACAATTTTCATTATTCTTTTGGCCACAAATACAAAAGGAGAAAAACAAAACGAAGAAGAAGATGGAAAAGACTGTTATTGCGGCACATGCGACTGCAATGGCAGCTAACTAGGAACAAACGAAACAAAAAAAACAATGGCCTTGGATGGCATCCAGCTGCCATTTAAGTTTAGGTTATGGACTATGGAGGAGCTCAACGAGGCACGGATTCGATAGCATTAAAAAACAGCACGATTATACGAATTTTTATGGCACATATGAGACTAATAGACAAATGGAAGTAAACTGAAACTCAACTGAAACTGAGCTGAACTCAACTGAAACTGAGCTGAAACTGAGCTGAGAGGAGTTTTGCGTTCTGGCAGCAGATGTTTGCCAAGAAAATCGGTTTGTTGTTTGTTGAATGTTGCGGATGTTGTGGCGAAAATTTATGCGGCGCAGTGTTGCATTAAATGTACAGTCAAATGCTTGAGTTCATAAAAAACAGAGGCGATTTCAAAACGGCAAATCCTTCAAAAGCAGGCGTGGTTTGTTTTTTTATTTTTTTTGTTTTTTTAGGCCAAACTTGAAGTGTGGCATGAAATGAAGCGTGCCGTTTCGAGGTAATAAGCAGAGCTTCAGGGCCAACTGAAGCGCAACCAAAAACTTAGTTAACTGTGGCTGAAACTCCCCCACACACACAACACACATACACACACACACAGACGCACAACACTTCTATATGTATGATAAATAGCTTTCAATTTATATGCCTCGAGGGCGGCCTAAAGTTGGGGGCGTGGGTGGCAGGAGGCCTTAAAGGTGTTCAAGGGTCATTTATCAGGCAGAGCAGCAACATTTAGCGATGGCTACATAGGTGTGTGTATTTGTGAGTGTGTGTGTGTGTATCTGTGTGTGCGACAAGTAAAATTTATGCGTCCTCGTCTCACCTACCTACCACTGTGATACTGTATATGGATACGTCTGGAGTCAGAGTCAAACTCAGAGTCAGAGTCAGAATCGGACCAGAGACCTCTCTGAATAGTGGCGCATTTATTTCGATCTGAAAGTGAAAATCATTTGCAATTGTGGCAGGAAGAGGTAAAGAGAGAGAGAGAGAGAGAGAGAGAGAGAGGGGGGGAAGAGTTTTGAGGCGCCAGCAACTGCCGTTACTTGTAATGGCTGCCATAGAGCGGTCGAAATTACTTTAACCCAACAGCTGTGTCTGCAGATGGAAAATCTGAAGGGGGTTTTCTACCTGTTAAATGAGTGAGTAAATGTGTAGCTGTCGACAGGTGTGCAAGTAATTACACTCATACACACACTGAGACTATAAGAAACCTTTGCATACGGGCCCACACAATTTATATTTGCCAAAGTTTCATCTGCTGATGCTGATGCTGATGCTGACGCTGCTGCTTGATGCTCAAACGTCGTTTTGGCCAACATAGAGAGGTAAGAGTTAAGAAGAGGTTGGAAAAATGGTTTAGACATCCTTCGCTTTGCCTCGTCAAAGTTAATTAATTTGCAGCCCCACAAGCGGCGACAAGTGGCGAAAGTCTCGCTTACATTCCTCCAAACTTATGCTTTACGTTTTGTTTTCGGGTTCAAACGATGTGCCACGCCCTTAAATCTGCGGTGTGCTTTTTGCCCAAAAAAAGGTGAACTTAAATAAATCATTGGTATAGACAACAACATTAGATGAAACTTAGAGAAACTCAAGATAGAAGTATAAGAGCAATTTGTAAACTGGAACTGTTTTAAAAGATTTTAAAAGAACATTCTCCTAAATACTAGAAATTTGTTAGAATCTTTAACTAACTTCTTTTACTCTATAAATTCCTTTTTCTATTTAATTCTAAAATCTAGAAAAATTTATACTAGCTCAACCTGTAAATAAAACTTAGAAAATTTCAGGATAGAAATATAAAAGCAATTTGTAAATTGGAACAGTTTGAAAATATTCTAAAAGAAGATTCTCCTAAATACCAGAAATTTGTTAGAATCTTAAACTAACTTCTCTTACTCCACATATTTATTTTACTATAGAATTCTTAACCTTCTTTTCATAGTTTTTGATCTAAAGAGATTTTTCCTATGTACATTTTGGCTCTTTAAAGTAGAAAATCTAGAAAGGCTTCTACTTTCTGAACACTTTCTGATTTTGCTCTACCCTTTAACTTTTTACCATTTCCACTAATTTTATAGCTATTTTGATTTATTTCCCATTTCGCATGCCAAACGTACTGAAACAAGTACAATTAGACAAGCGTTGTTCAAAGCTATAATTTCCGCAATGTTAACTGTGTTTACTTCACTGTTTATTGTCCAATTGATATGAAAATTATTTTCTAGATAAAACCATGTAATAAAGCAGATGAAAACAGATCAATAAGAAGACAAAAGCCTGTTTAATAAAGATAGTACCATTAAAAGGTGAGTAGCATAACAAACCTAATGAATGTAAAAATATTTAAAAGCTTTTCAAATTTATATCTGTAATTTTATGTGTCAATTTACATATAAAAAATCTTTTTAAATTCCTAAACATCAATCAATACTTCCAACTTATAGGGCTTTCTTCTTTGTAAGATTTTTCTTAATAAACTTTAACAAAGTCTAATTTACAAATACTTAAAGTTAAGCTTGTAAAAGCATACAATTCCTGCAAGACGAATGTCAATCTTTAGAAATGGAAGTTTGTAGGGACGAATTTGTATTCTTTTTGACGATTTTTAATGGAATCTCTCCGGGAAATTTGTTGCACAGTGTTGCAGTGTTCCGATTGCGTCAATTGAATTGAATTTGTGCTACAAATCAAGTAAGCAACTTAACAGCTAAACAACAGCCCCAAAGCAACGCACACGCACGCCATCAAGAATGGCTCTGACCCCAATCAAGAGCAAGTTGGACAATGCATACACACACACACACACATGCCGTACACACATCACACACACACACACACATGTGTAGTTACATCCTTACGAAACGGAGGCAATCAATTGCAAGGAATGCGAGGCACAAGAGCGCAAAAAATGCACAAGAGCTTTTGCCTTTGTGCGTTTGGACACCTTCTGGGTCAAGAGATGGAGACGCTGTCATTTGGGAAGAGGGGGAAATTCACTGCCTCTGTTTCTGCTTCCAGCAACAAGCTACCAGCTACCAGCTACCAGCTCCAGCTGCTGATGCTGAAGTGCAGCTATAAAATACTAATCCGCATCAAATGAATGCTACATCAATCTTGTGTCGAGCGCAGGTAGCGACTGCGGCAGGTGTGTTAGAGCACCACAGAGGAAGAGATAAAGAGAGAAAGAATGGAAGAGTAAGAGAGAGAAAGAATGGGAAAGAAAGAGAGTGAGAGTTGAGGGAGTCAAGAGGCCAAAGTCCTGGCAAACTGGCAACTGGCAGGCGCCACTTTAATTTTGTTACTAAGCCCGGGCCACAGTTGACAGGCAGTCCGTCGGTCCGTCCGTTCGTCTGCCTGTCCGTCCGTCGTCTGTCCGTCCATCTACTGGCGGCTCTGGCGGTAACAGTCGGCGGCATATGGAGTTGAGGAGCCGCTCAAAAGTCATTTCCGCAAACGTTGTCAGCTGCGAGGGACACACAGGGCATGGCGACAACGATGATGATGGCAACGAATGCGAATGTGAGCGAAGAATGAAGAACAAACAGGCAGCAAAAACTAGGGATTAGGGATTTGCGTGCACATAAATGAATTTTGTGTACGCAGTCGCCAAAGAGACGCACAAGCGGGAGATGTGCGACAAGAGAGACAGTAGCAGTAGCAACAGCAGGAGACGGAAGCAGGAAGGCGCACCAGATGGAGATGAAGACTAAGCCGGAGCCAGAGGAGCAGCAGCAGTAGCAGGAGCAGGAGCAGGAGCAAGAGCAGTCACAGCTGACACTGTTATCTACACACGTGCAACATGCAAGCAATGCAACCAATGAGTAAACCCCTCTTTCTCTATCTCTTCCCTCTCTTGTCCCCCTTGGCATGTCCTCCTGTTTGCATTGGTGAACTGCACTACAGCAATTGTTGGCATTACGTGCCACTCTCGATTGCCATTCAATGCCAGGAGCAGCAGCCGCAATCGGAGCCCCGAGAATAGAGAATGGAGAATGGAGATGAAGGAACGCAGTAGCCGCCAACTATTGAATTACTTTCAACCTGCGAGCTGCGAGTGCGACTGAAGATTGCACTTGAAATAGGATTCACAGCTCACTCGCTCTCCAAAAGCTTCAGATTTTCAATTTCCGTTTCCTTTTTTGCGCTTTTTTTATAGCCATCTTCATCCCGCCATCCGTCGCATCCTGGCTTTGGTTTTCCTTCTATCATTCTCTTTTCATTTTTTGTTGTTTGTGTCTAAGCAAATGGAATAAGCGCGCTCATTGGTTGGGGCTTGTTGCTGATAGATGGTTATATGGATAGATGGATGGATGGATGGATGAATGGTTGGATGGATGGATGGATGGATGGATAGACGTATGTATGGATGGTTGGTTGCTTGGCGGGTTGGATGACTGGAAAACCCATGAGGATGTGGACGATTACGGAAATGCGCTACAATGGGCAAAAAGTTCAACAGCTGTCGCTGGGAAAGTGAAAGCTCTTTTGCAATATAAAGTGAGAGTGAAGAGAACTGATCGAAGCTGAAAGAAAGCACATTGAAAGCACAGATTCAAGGAAGCAGTGGAAAAAGAGAGAGTTCTTGTGTGGAGAAAAACTAATATGGAAAAATGTTGAAGAACCTATCTTGTCTTCTATTCTTCTCTATAGAATATGATACGCTGTACTTTAAATCAGAAGAAATAATAGAAGAGTTTAATCATTATCTAAAGGAAATGTAAGTTAAAAAGCTTTTCAATTTTATATATTATACAATATACAAAACAAAAACAAAAATTATAGGTACATATTTTTCTATCTTCCTTTTTTCTAAATTAAAAGTGTGATTACAAATTGTGATAAACAAAGAAATAAAAGGAATTAAAAATATGTTATCTAACTGTCTGACTTCTGAAGATCTCTACTTTTCCTTCACTCTTTTATTCTGTTAGTAACCCAATCGAACTAACTAACTCTATTTTTTACCACATTGTCCTGTATATCCTTGTAATGTCATAATTGCAGTTACCATTTAAGTTGAGTATTGTTATATTGCCATTCAACGAATGCCGCTAACTGCTCACACCTGTCAACATGGCCTGCACTTATGTGTCTGGCGTATAATATATGTACTTAGTAATAGTGTGCACCTGCACATGATTGCAGGGCATTTGCAACAGCAACAGCAACAGCAGTAGCAACAACAACAACAACAACAGGAAGAGAGGTGGCAACAACAAGAGTAGCGTTGCTGGCACGTGCATCATTGACGTTGTCCATGGCAACAGTTTACACTTGATGCCACGCCCACACTGGATGGCAGTATATCAATCCTATAAGACGCAACATTCAGTGCCAATCAACAAGTGCGTTCCATCTTGAGCCACCCTCCCTCAACACTCCTCAACCCAGTTGAAAGGAACTGGCATCCAGGACTCAGCATATATGCAACAGTGCGCTGAACGCTTTTATTGCTAACCATTTCTTTCAGCTTCTGATGCTTGTCCTTTTTGTGCGCCAGCAAGGATTTGTAGTAATAAGAAGGATATAGGAAGGAAGAGGGGGGAAACAGGAGGATAGACGGAGAGCGGCACACGGATTGAAAAGAACTCGGCACGTATTTGTCACGTATTATATATTTATAGCAACCAATGAACCGTTGAATGCACGGACGCTCGATTGTTGCAGGAGCTGAGGGAAGGAAATATAAAGGTCTTGCAAAAAAGAGAGAGAAAAAAATAAATAAGGAAGCTGGGAATGCATAAAACGGTAGAATTTGCTCATTGCTCATACGCAGCGTGTGCCTCGCTAGTTGGGGCTTAGTTCAAATTGAATACTTATTGCCACACAGCATCATGTGCTGAAACAGGAGTAAGAATACGATTGAATGTTGAAAGCAACAGCATATATATATATGTATGTATATGTATCTATATAGGAAGTTAAATCTTTATCAGCTGCTTTTGCTGCCGTCACAGTTTAATTATAATTTTAATCACTTTTGCAGCAGCGCGACGCGGAAATGAATTTTATGAAGCGTACGCCGAACTGTCGTACCCAACATAAACTGTTGTCAGTCCTAAAGGGACGAAGGGACGACAATCCGGACGATACGGACAACCGGACGGACTGTCATGTCAATTCAATTTTCGTGCTTCCGTGCGCGGCGACAAGTTTTAGCCAGAAAATCCTGGCCTGCCTTGCCCTGCTCCTGCCTCTCCTTCCACTCCTACTCCCACTCATCTCAAATGCCAGTACGGATTGTCAGCCCAGCGGCACTTTATGTACATCATAATCATCGTCATTATCAACACCTTTTGCCAGGCGCCATTTACACGCCGTCGTCTATCCTCGTCTCCGGGTCTAATCAGCACAGACAGCAGACAGCAGTAGTCCGTAGTCGACTAAGTCGAGAGTTGCTTTCTCCCATTCTCTTTCTCATTTTACATTCCCATTTTCAATTCTCAGTGCTTCTCTAGGCTCTGCTCTTTTCTCGGCTCTGCTTTGCTATCTATGCGGATAAGCGAATCAATGTTAATGCCGCATTTGTTGCATAGATTTGTGGCATCAAAATGAGAAACAGCCAAAATGGCAAAATACAAAAACTAATCATTTTATAGCCTACAATTTAAAGCGCAAAAATCTCTCCCACTTTTCCAGGAATAACAACTGAATTACTGAAAAATAAAAATATTACAATAAATCATGGCCGCAAATCTTTCAATAGTTTCATTGTAAAAATGCTTTTAGCAATATAAACAAGACACAATATAATTTTAAAAAGAAATTTACATCAATTTACAATTTAAAGTCAACTATGCTTAAGATGGTAATGTTGCTTTCATTTGTAAACTGGATTGGAATAGAATAAATTCTAATAATTCATATATTTCCCAAAGAAATGTAGATGGAAAGTGGTTTTCTTTCCATTTTGAATGAAATAACATCTAGTTTAATTTAAATTCTATGATTTTATTTTAAGTTTTAAGCTATAATTTACAAGTACCTCTTCTTTACTTTAAAATATAATGATTATACTCATTTAAATAATTCAATTAATCAATTTGTAATGATGGATTTATGTATATGAATTAAACTTTGTGAACGAATTAATCCTTAACTGAATTTCTGTCAGTTTTTCTACTAACTATTTAGAGACTTTTCAGTAATATAATTTTACTTTTACACACCTTACGTCTTACCCACCGATTTACAGGATATAATTAAAAGTCTTGGCCCGTGAGGCAAATTGAATTGAATCATATTTTTAACACTGCCAAATGAAAATTATAATTGCCAACTGAACATTTGATGAACAGCCAACAGCAGCAGAAAGCATCACAGCCGTTTTCATCGTGTTGTTTCCCCATTCGGAATCCCATTCTCATTTCTCAGTGGCAGTTTCATTCTCAGATACCATTCTCAGTCCCCATTCATGGGGTTCATCATCCATTTTCCATTTTGTTATGAATTAAAACGAAGAAGGCGAAGACTGCCCGAGACGAGGCTGCTGACATGTTTTGTCCACAGGCACGCATACTCTTGTGGCTTGCCCTGGGTCTGACTCTTTGGCTGGCAAGTTTCCCAACGGCACGCGCTGTTATACCCCTCTTTCTCTGCCCCTTCCCTCTCACTCTTTTTCTCCCTCTCTCTCTCTCTGACACTGTCAGCGGCTGCTGTTGCTGTTGCCGACAAGTCAGCCTGCCTGTGTCACTCATACGCGCCACAAATATCCAACCCCAGTTCTCATACCATTCTCAATAATATATATCCTTCCCCTTACCCATTTCCATCCTCATTCTGTTCGTTGCTGCCACGCACGAACGCTTACTTTGTCGCATGCACAACTTTTGGCTATTAAGTCATTTTTTGGCTTTTTAGATTTGCGACAAATTCTCTGGCAGCAACATTACAACAGCAACAACAACAGCAACATCAACAGCAGTGTCACCATCATCCTTCACTAATTGCCCGCACTCTTGTGGCATTTTTACATAAAAATTTTGTGTGTGCACATCTCTCTCCATCTCTCTGTCTCCGTCTCCGTCTTGCTCTTTAAACAGTTTAATGCTGTCGAGGATTTAGCCAAAGAAACACTTTATCATGCAACGACCAAGTGCCGGACACTGCACCAGACACAATCGAAGATGCTTCTGCTTCTGGTTGGAGGCAATAGCTTCCTTCTGAGCACACAACTTCAACTCTTTCACAAGAATTTTGTTGAATGAAGCTTCAAGTGGCAGCATGACAAAGTGAGAAAGTGGGAAAGCGGGGTAGTGGGGCGATGGGGCAGGATGCAAACCTTCTATAACAATAACAAGATAGTAGAATGGATACAACGTAGAGTGTTCAGCTATAGAATACTCTCTATAAGCACTCAATTCTTGAAATTAAAATGTATAGAAATCTTATCGAGCAGAAATATCTTTATTAACTGAACGCTATGAAACTCTAAGCAGCTTTAAGCTTTTTGCTATAAAACTTAAGCTGCTCAACAAATGCTAAGTGATATGTTAAAAAGACAGCAACTAAAAAAATACGTATATATAAATTCATAGAATTGTATTTAAAATGTATATAAATAAATTAATAAAGATGATTTATTTTATATGTTGGAGAAATAGGTTTAAATTTTATATACCAACATTCTGCTAGCTTTGTTTGAAATAAAGCAATTGTTTAGGTAAGCCAGATTATTTGTTAACAGTTAAAAAATACATGTATAGTATAAACAAAAAGAATTTATGAGAAATATGTGAATATAGCTAATATTATTATATACTTATTGTATACGTAAAATTAACATAAGCCTTAAAGTCACTTAAGAATTTTATAAAATGCAGCCTGTAATTAATTAATATTATTTTTGGAGCAAATGCAAATGTTGAGTCTATAAATAAGATACAAATGAATGAATAAATTAATAAAGCGCAATCAAAATATATATAAAAAGTATATAAATATAATTAATAGAATATATAGATTGTATTTATAGAAAAAACTGTAAATTAAGCTTAATGGCATCTAAACACTTTTTGAGAAAGCCAACTGAAATTAACTTGTATTATTTTTGGAAGAAATAAAAAGATAAGTCTATAAATAAGTAAAGTCTTTATATAAGAGCTTCATTAAATACACTCATAAGATCTAAATAAAGTTAATAAATAATATCTAAATATAGTTGATAAATTTATTATCTATGCTAACAAAAGTTATATTACTTGTAACTTTATTTACAAACACATCAAAAGGATCAATTTTTAATGAAACTGCGATAATTTCTTAAGAAAATGAAAGAGAAAAGTCGCATAGATAAGAAAAGTCCAATTAGTATGTAGATTTATGGCAGTTCAAAGGGTTTGAGAAAGTGAAGAAACCCTTTTTCGGGGCATTTGTTTCATTTAAAGTGTATGGCTAAAAACTTGGCTCAACATTTGAGTGACAAGACAAACAATAGACAGGATGAGATCTACAAGTACAGCTAGCTACTGGTGTTCTTGTTCTTGTTCTTGTTCTGCCGCATCAGTGCACTTGGCCCAACTGGCCAAGCAACCAAGCAACCCATTCTCCCCCCCTCTCCTGCTATAGCCACCATTTCCCTTGGAACAAGTGAAAAGTGAAAAGCAAGATTTGTCACGCACTGATGCGTCTTTAAGCGTTTTAATTACCCACGAACGAACGAGAGAACGTTTGGGAAAACGAAAACTTTAGCATAATATGCAAACCAGGACAATAATTCACTTTGGCAGTTGGCTAACTTGACTGTCCGGGCAACAATTTTACCCTGTCCCCAAACTCTTTGCCTCACTGCCTCACTGACTGAATGACTGACTGTGAGGGGAGGGGAGTGGAGATGAGTATAGCTTGTGGGGCAACTGGACATTTGCAGTTGCATTTGCAATTTGCATTTTGGTGCTGTGGCAATTAATAGCGCAGACGTAAACAAAACAGAGAGATGGGCAATAGCTGGCAGGACTAAGGACTAAGGACTCAGGACAATGCTGGGGCTATCAAAATGCAAAGCAGCCCAGGCAGGTAATGAAAATGCTTAATGGCTTGCAAAGTGTCACAGTGGCTGCGCCTGTGGATAGTCGAAATGCAAATGCCAAAACTTGCAACGTGTAACTTGCAACTTGCAACTTGCAACTTAAAGCGCGTTAAATTCAACTTTGCAAATAGCGGAGGTGAATTGTACTTAGATTGGAGATGGAGTTGCAGTAGATGGATATGGATGGACGTTGAGAATTGAAACTTGCAACTAGCGAAGTTGCAACACTTTTGGAATTGGCAGTGAAGTGAAGTGCGCAGCTCAGCGCATAAAAAGTCAATTAAAAGTGAAGCTAGTCGCCAGTTGCAAGTTCTGAGTTGCCAGTTGCTATTGCAGCTGCGCTTAGTTTGAGTTTTGTGAGTGTCTGTCCGTCTGTCCGTCTTTCTGTCTATGTGTCTGTCTAGGTTCATGAGTGTGTCCATCTATATGTATGTCAACACCCGCTTCCCCTTCTTTTCTTTTTTTGGCGAGGAGGAGCTTCAAGTGCATGAGTGTTGGCCAGCGCTTTTAGCAGAATAAACAGTGAAAGTTGCGCAAAAAGGACACGCCAAGACAGCCATAGCGACAGTATAAGAGACAGAGACAGACAAAGAGAGATAGCGAAAGACAAAGAGAGAGATAGACAGAGAGAGAGATAGAGAGAGACATGTTGGACCTTTGAACGTGTTGAACTTTCAAATGGCTTTGCGCGCGGCTGGCAGCTAATGGCATTACACTACCCGTTACCAGTTGCCCATACATGATGATCCCCCCTCGCCTTACCCCTTATCCTCTCAACCCCTTCTCCCTTCACCACTCAGCAACCCTCTCTTATACCTCTTAACTCAATCCTATTCCCACTACAGCCCCCTAGTCCTGCCTGCATACAAAGAGCTTGCAAAGAGGCTAAAGTCTAACTACAATGCGTGTGTGTGTCTGTGTGTGTATCTGTGTGTGCATATCCATGTGTCTGTGTGCAATTAGAGTGACGTACGCTTTATTGATGCGAGCGCCATTTGGCATGCATTAGAAATAGCACAGTCCAAGGTAAAATATCAAAGTTGAAGTGCAATTTTTATGGCAGTGCATTTGGGAGCATTTTAGCTAAGTCTAGTCACAAGTAGTGCTATAATAAAGTATTACACAGAATAAAATAGATGGATGTATGTATGTAGAAGATGACTTTAAGTGGGTTTAATGATTGCTAAATTAAAGTTTTTACAAGCAATTTTAACTGTTCCTTGCGTCACTTGAAAGCCTTACGAAATAGTAAAATAATTTATAGAAATGTAATGTAAATATTATATATAAATAAATTGAAATATTGAAAAAATATCATATTGAGGGGAGATTTCTCAATGTCTACAAAAGGCCTCAAATAACTATTCAAAATATATTATTAAATTATGTTATGCAAAATCAATATATCCATTAGATAAAATGAAAAAAGACATTTAAAATTCGGGCTTAAATACTTTAAATGTGAAGCAAATAATTTCAATCTGCAGTTAATAGTTCTTACATTAATAAAAAAAACAAATCAAGATATTATTTTACATATATGAATATGCCAACATTAATTACTCTTTTTCCAAGCTGAAAGCCTTCGATTCACTATTTACTTTAAGGTAACAATATTATGCTAATAAAGAGTTTAAATGTTACTGGGATGTACTAATGTGTACTAAATAAAAATTCAATAATTTCAATCGTAAGTAAAAACCATAAACATTACCTGCCAGTCAAACATTTTTTCATAAAAATCATTCTTTTTAATAAATTAATTTTTCCAAAAAAGGTTTCTTCTTTATATAAAAATAGCCTTTGTTTATAAATATATTTATTCAAAACCATTTTAGTTCCATTTTAATCCACTTTAATTTAATACTCGACTCTTCTAATTTAAAAGCGTATTTAAAATCGATCATTGTTAGTTTAAAATTCTGCTCATATTTGCAGCACGTTTATAAATAATTTCTATGATAATTGCATATAGCAAAATGTGACGCGTGGCCAGCTAATAACGGTACAAAAGCAGCAACAATAATTGCAATCATTACAACAACAAAAACAATAAATGAAGAAGAAAAAGACTCTGTCGAATGTCAACTGAAAGTAACAACAACAACTGCAATCAATTGTTGTTGTTGAAACGAAAATCACAAACATTGCTTCACATTTACCCCGTAATTACTTCCATAGGTGCCATCTCACTCACACACCCTCTCTCCCTCTCTGTCTATCTGAATGTAAGCTAAAAACTTTTGAGCCAAACAACAACATGTAGAAGTGACAAAGATAGCAAATAGAACAGCAAGCAGGACAGAACGATGGCAACCGCATCTAATCGCTGCACTTCACGTAAATGACACGAAAATGTTTTCAAATTAAATACGTTTTCGACGCTGACGTTAACGTAGTTGAAACATGTAGAACTTGACGCTTGTCTCTTACCTGTTAGCCCGTTAGGGACTACTGCAACTGCAACTGAAACTGTAACTGTCTGATGGCCATGCTTGCTTTTGGCCAGACCAGCAAAGTTGACAGTTCACTGGGTTACGAATGGGTAACGTTAACGGGTCCAAAAACGGTGTGCCACTTTTTTTTTAGTAACTGCTCTTGTTGTTGCTGCTACTCAATTGGGCTGACGTGGCGTATGAGCAATAAAATGCAGGCCTTAATGGGCATGGCAAACAGATACGATTAATACGCGTGCCCCAGCAGTTATAAGGGGCATATTACTTCACATTGAATGCTTTTTCCAATTGTAGATAATGCAAATCTAATTTAAGTATATTTATTAGAGCTTAAATGTTTAATGATGATTTTAAACTTTGAGAGTAAATGAAAGTTACGGAAAGATACAAAGATACAAAGATACAATGATACTGCACAAATGCTAGCTAAGAAAAATTTATATAAAACATATTTCTACCAAAGTAACTTTGTTAAGTACTCAATTTAATTTGTAGTAGTTTTTATACTTATTAAACAAAAAGTTATTTGACTTAATTGAGACAGCATTCATCACTCATTTGAAAAATAACTTTTTAAACTATAAGCTCTGAAAAGTTCGTATCATTTCTATTAGAGGGCGCCACTAGAATAAAATCTGTAATGTTTTTGAGGAGTACCAACCTTCAAAGGATATAACAAATAGTATGTTGTAATTTCATAGGTGACAGACTTATTGTTTTTGAGATATAGCATTTTGTGTGAAGCTACCTTTGTTATTTAAAAAAAAATGTATAATAAGGAATTTCGTGTGTAGATGAAATATTGTTTTTTCATGAAAATTAAAAAATGCTGCTGATGCCAAAAAGTGGCTTGATAAGTGTTACCCGATGCCCTTTGACCACCGAAGACGATGAACTGGACGTCCAAAAAAGGCAGTTACGGACGAAAATATCAATAAAATCCACAAAATGATTTCGGAAGACCATAAAGTGAAGTTATTGGTAATAGATGACACTCTGAAGACATCAAAGGATCGATGTGATGCGATTGATGCCTCAGCTCAAAAATCGTAAACGCGGTTACCATTTTTAACAAAGTTAGTTTCTAGTTAAAGGTTATGAATTTTCCCAAAACTTTCTATACAAAGTTCTTAATGCGATGTGATGCGATCGATGTGATGCGATCGATGTGATGTGTTACGATGTGATGCGATGCGATCGAATTTTGACAATAAAAATTAGTTTTTCATTTAAACGATACGGACTTTTCAGCCCAACTGTTATATTAAAGTAACGCACTTTATTACTTAAACTTTATAGTACATAAGAACGACAATAATGTTTAACCAATTAAGTGAAAATTAATTTTTAAACAAAAACTCAATCGAGTTCAGTTCCTATTCCTTCCTACTCATTGAAGTACTAACTCATTGAAGTACTAACTATTTTTATTATTCATTCAAGTGCGGATATTTCATAGTCAGGCAAATTCAACAATAACATGTGCAATTGTCTTTCTTTTTATTTTTATTGCAGTAAAATGCAAACAGTAATTGGGGCTGAGTATTTGCCATGCATGGTTAGTTGTTCTATTTGGTCCACTAACTAACAGAGAGTTCATTGAAATAATTTGCAGTAATAAAAGTTTCAGTAATTGAACAATAAGGGGAACAATATTTGAAAAGAATTTGTTATACAAAAAACTCAGTTGCCAATTGTTAGCTTAATTGTCTAGCCCAGCAGTTCAAATAAATTTAAACATAATAGTTATTTTATATAAAATCTAAAATATTTTACTAAAAACCATTTTCAAACATTGTTTATTATTATTTGCCAGTGAATTGAAAAAACCAAAGCCTAAACTGAAACTCTGCAAAATTTCTGTATATATAAATATAAATAAATATTAAATATTTATAAATACTTGCCAGTTTATGAACTGATGATTGCAAAAAAGGTCTAATAAATAAGAATTTTAAGTAAGAATGCAGAACATATTTGCATCTCGTTGAATACATTTATAACTATCATAAAAAGAGGTTTAAAAAGGGAGAGAATTTAATAGAGCAATATATATTCGCTTGAATTTCTGATATGTAAACAATATAAAAACTAGTTCAGAGCTCTGCTCTTTGGATATTTATATACTTTATTTATTATTCTTAATATATGTGAGAGTAAATACAGTTCAGACCATCTTACAGCTGCAAACAGGGTATTTTGTAGTCAAGCCCGTTCTTGTTGAACATATTAGTTTCAGCCTTTTTCTCATTGATATTAGATACTTTTATGTTGAATTATGCTTGCGATATATTTATAATTTAATTGTTTGTGGCAACTGTTCTTTCATTAAAATGTTAGTCCTAAAATATATTTATTTCCTCGGAATTTAATTGGAATAATTTGTTATATTTTTGATAAATGTTTAGCCACGCCCACACATGGTGATTTGTACGAATTTATAGTGTATTCAGGGTTTCAACTGGACCGCCCATATGAAATGCATATGCAAAGCAGGAGGAGAGGCCGAGTCAAATGCAGCTACAGCTACTGTATCTCTGAGATACGTATCTCATAGGACGACGCAATGCAATTCAAATGAAAGTGTGCTTAATTTAACTGCTGCCAGAAGAGTCGTCCTTCTCCACTCGGCGTCCTCGTTCGTAGTCGTTGTTTTGCGTAGATGATTTAAAATGTGCATAATAAGCGGCACTTGGGAAAATAACAGAAAAAAACAAAAACAAAAAAAATAACCTCCCATACTACACAGGAAAAAGTAACCAAATATGTAGTGTGTGTGTGGAAGGGGGGACTACGAATACATTTGAATCACAAAACTAACAAATAAATAACACAACGAGAAAGATCTGTAAGACAAACACACACACAAAAGGGGGGACAGGGACAGACAGGCAGACAAATGGCAAAGGCATCAACATCGGGGCAGTAAAATCTCTAAGAAAAACATATTCAAATTTAAAATTTCTGCTTGATTTTCTTTTCGTGCAGTTTGAGCAACGACAACAACAACAACAAAAACAACAAGAAAAGCTAGAACTTCAACTCCTCTATCTCCCCTTTCTCTGCTATTGTTGCCTTCTCCCATTCTTTTTCCCTTTCCCTTTCTCCTTCTCATTGTCGTCGTCGTTTTGCATTTTGCCAAAACAGCGCAACGTGGATCTTTTCACACATGTGCGTTGAGGGGGAAAACGGGGAGGGGGAGGGTTGGGCATGTTGAAGGTGGTGAATATCTCGCTCCCGTTTACATACATACATATGTATGTGTTTACAGTTAGCGGGCGCCAAACCAAGGTGTCGCCGTGCACCCGAAATCGTTTCAGCGTGAATACATTTAAGCCACCTCTGCCATAGTATCTGTATCTGTAACACACCGATTAGGGATGGGTATCGATATGCCAATATCGATATTATATCGAAACAGACCATTTGTATTTCAATTAAAAACGTCATGTTATTCAATAAGATATTTATTCATATATATTCACAGTTCTTTATATAAATTTAATTTAATTATTATTTAAGAACATATAGTAATGTTAGTTTAAATTCTAAATTACTTTTGGTCAACTGGTTTTCGTTGATGTTAAAATAAATAAAAATAAAAAATAAAAGAGAGTTTAATACTTAAACGGTTTGATTTCTCTTGATACATTTTTCATTCGGCTTTCATTCAGAGTTATTGTTGTCTGACTTACTTATGTCCAATTAAGTTTATTTTAAGGTAAATATGTTTAATAACTGTTCTAGCTTTATTTAAGTAGTTAATATTGGATTTCTTATTAAGTCATATTTGTATTTCTTCTATGATTAATTCAAAGTACAAGTACATAAACGGATATGCGTGATATTTACTTAATTGAAATTTTATTTCTTAATTTGTTGTATCTTATGTTTGACCAAACACAACTGTATCAACTAAAATATGTATCAAATAAAGCTAATACGGAAATTGAACAAATGGGTCTACGTTTTTTCCTTCTACTTATTAAGCTCTACATTTCTTGCATTCCCAAAAAACATATTATTCTGTCTGCTTTATATTTTTCAGTAATTTATTTGACTCATATGCGACTATATGGTATCAAATTTTCGATGTATTATAATATGGGGTATTTTTACCTGCACAAATATCGACACTTTATTTCCAATACCCATCCCTAACACAGATACACTCACACACACACACACAAGCTCACACGAATTGCTGCAGAGGCAAAATGGCGAAATGTATTCGCATTTTCGCAAACGCGCTGCATTAATTACCGCAGCAGCAGCCTCGTATATGTACGTATGTATATGTATGTGCCTGCCCCCTCTACCTACCTCACGCCGTGGCAGGTGCTTGGGGCAATGTCGAGAAGCAGCAAGAACCAAAGCCAGACCCAGAGCTGGAGCTGGAGCCAACGCTGGAGCTGTAGCTGTAGCTCGGTCAGCGGTTCGCTTTCGCTTCGTTTCGTTTGGCGCTGATATGTTAAGCTGCATTTTGGCTTACAAAAATATGGCAAAAGAGATGCAGAGAAGAGTGGAACGAAGAGGAGTAAGAGAAAAAGAAACAGAAAAAGAGGAGCAGCTATAGCATGGTGGTTGGCAATGGCAATGAGGCTTCTGCCATGGAAATCCTTTTACCTTGTTTGGACATTTTGTGATGTATTACGTAAGTGCGGCTTTTGTGGTGTACTTTTGTATATGCAATTTTTTATATGTATACACTGGAAAAAAGAGAGAAGCTCCTAAATGCTAAAGAGTACATCAATTTACCTCTAAAATGATTATGTTCTTCTTAAGTTGATAATTAGAACCGTTTTCTTAAATGTACTATCAGTTAAGTTCCTTAGAATTTTCAACCGGTTCTAACGGAACAATTGTGACATTAAATTCTGTTCTGCTTAATAAGGATTTGATTTTATTTAAAGTATTTTCCTAACTGTTGAGAAGAAAATTTAAATTTTACATCCTCTTTGAACAGTGTTCTCGCATTGAAAGAGAGTTGCAAAATGTGCTTGTATAAAATTGGAATCCTTAAATGATGAAGCGAATTTCTTGTATCCTTATCCCATTGCTTTTCACCTTAAAGTTGTGAAAGAGAATAAATATTTGGATATTTTGGTATTTTACATAATGGTGGAGCGATAAATGTCGACAGCTCGGCTACTAAATGGCAATGATGAATGTGCAAATCGAGTTCCGAGATACACATACGCATACATAATATATGAACTCGCATTCAAGCTCTAAATATTTATAAATAAGTGCAGTACAGTGATCAGTCGATGGGTGGAATTTTTGATTACTTGTGCCATAACCAAATTCATTTAGTTATTGAGATAAGTTAGAAGACTTAAAAACTTAAAATTAGTTTCTAATTTAGAATTAGGTTTCCAATTTAATAGATCTAAGCAAATTTAAAGTAAGTTTTAAATATCTTTTGAGCCAAAAAGAATGTTTCAGTATCTTCTATATCTATATCTATCTATCTATATCTATAGATCAAATCATGACTAAAATCATTTGACAAAGTTATACAAGTTTAAAATCTGTCGACCCTTGAAACTGGCAACTTTACAAGTCAGATTTTTGGACACTTTTCGCATGATACAACATTTGAAAGACTGCTTAAGCTTAATTAAGTCCTGAACTTCAACAACTAATACGATTTTTTTGTAATCCAGTGATTCAATTCATTAATGAACAAGTCTAAGAAGTAATGAATAGTTAACAATGAGATAATAATGCTGATAATGGAAATAACCATAAATGGAACATCAAATTCAACACGTTCATCAGCGAAAAATGTAGTTAACGAGTAATTAATACCCAGATAATATAATGTAATGTAAAGTGTTAAATAAACAAAATGTTAAATTTTACAACTCCATAATTAGTGGTGTTATATTTATGAAAAGTACTATTTTCTTTAATAACATTTTAAAATAACTTTATTGCTTTCAATTAGTTTGAACATTAAAGCAGTTTTGACTGTTAGCCAAACTTAAATGTCCGTAAAATATTGTATTAAATTTGTAGATATTTTATATAATAATAAAATTTGCAATTAACTTTATTGCTTGCAATTAATTTAAAGCAACTTCGATTGCTAGTTACTTAAACTCGGTGGTAAATTTGTCAAGAAGTGACAACTTAAGAGCTTATTCGCTAGAGCATATTTATGACTATCGCCATATACGATGGCTATATAAATCAAAAGATTTCGCAACTCCATCTATCATAGTGGGTTAAGGTATGCTCCTGTCTCTCCCTCCCTCTCGCTCTCTCTATCTGTCTCTGTCTCTCTGATTCTCTTAGCATTTTGCATTTTCATGGAAACGAATTAAATGCGCATTTGCAGCGCTCAATTGCAGACACTCCAATCTCACCCAACAATACAACTCCCTGAGCGCGTCTTCTTTGGCCAAGTTTAGCTTGCATTTCACATCCAATTACAGGGCCCGCAAGGATGCAAGCGACGCCAACGCTTTGGTCGCTTTGGGCATTGTTATGTTACCATAATCCCAAGGATAAACGATTAAGGAAACCAAAGCGTGAAACTAGGCAAAATAAAAAAAAAATAAAAAAACCAAGAAAGAAAGAGAAAGAATAAAAGTATCTGGAACCAGCTGTGTTACCTTTACCTGTTGTTGTTCTCTCGCTAAACTTGAAGTTGACGCTGAAGTTTACGCCTGCAGCTGCCAGGTATTTGGGCAAATTGAAGGCAGCGACGATGCAAATTGGAAATAAAAATAAAAAATAGAGAAAGAGAAGCTAACAGGAGGAGGAGGAGGAGGTGGAGAAAAAGAAAACGAATGGGGAAAAGCACGAGCAGCCATTTTAGAGCAACGCATCCGCGGCCTGTCGGCAAATTCAATTCAAATTTTGTTGAGCATTAAAATGGTGCTGCAGAAAAACTTGGAAAATACTTGCAGAAGAAGCTTCGCAGAAGAGGAAACGCGCCGCGAAATAAAAGTGATTGTAAGTGGCGCAGGTTGGCAGCAGGCGACGGGCACAAAAGCAACAACAACAAAAAAAATACGAAAAATGAGAAAAAAAAGAATTTATGAAAAGATAAAAGACGCAGGCGTTCATTCAAAACATAACACAGGTGAGGACAAGCGCCAAAGCCAAGCAATTTTAAATGGCAACGGAGCGGCTCCGCCTCCCATCCCAGCATGTGGCAAGGACGAGTGGCATATAAGAGACGACTACTGCGATGATGACGTTGTTGATGTTGATGATGATGATGATGATGACGTTGTGGGCTGCCGCCACTTGAGGCCGCATTACTTCAACTTTGAAGATGCTCGAACGCGTCGTCGTCGTCGTCGTTGTTGCTGCGTCGGTGTTGCACGCTGGCGACACCTAGCGTGCGCAGCTGGAAACGCAGCTGCCTTCAATCTGAGGCTGAGGCTCTGACGATACTACTCTTAGTTCCTCCCACTCCCTATTCACATCCCTACCACCCCCTGCTGCTCTGTAATATGCAAACAGATTTTTTTTTTCACTTTCATTGGGGGTTGGCACTAGTAGTTGTTGTTGTTGTCGCTTGTTTGCGGCAAACACACAGCAAGCAAACCAATCCCAACCCAATTTCATAAGACCTCCCCCCTCCACCAACCCATTCTCTTTCTCTTCCCCCTGCCTTAGACCACAGAACGTTTGTTGAAAAGAAGTTTTTTAGCAACTCAGCAGAAAAAAGGAAACACAAAAGCGTCGAGTGGGCCAAAGGGAATGAGGAGAAGAGAAAGAGGAAAAAGAGAGGGGAGCGCAGGGTATGGGATATTTCGTATTGTTGCTTTGTCCTGTGGCAGCACATTTTCAAAATGTTGCACGACACTGTGTGTTCTCTCTAATGTTTCCATGTGCATGTGTATTTGTATCTATGTATCTTTGCATCTATACATGTATATCTGTTTCATTTGTGCAGGCAACTGGCAATAAAAACACGCAACAAAAGCTGAAACACATTTAATCACACTTTGGTAACTGGTTCAGAATGCAGCTCACAACAACCAGTTGGGGTAAGGGATATGGATAAATAGGGAGGGAGAGAGGGAGTGAACGAGAAAGGGAGTACAACCAATTGGCAAATTAGCTTTCATTGCAATTCATTGGGAAGCAGCATTTGAAAGATACATTTGCCAGATACATTAACACCTGCCATTGAAGCGTTTTGCAATTGAATAGCTTTAGAGGAAGCAGCAGAGGGGCAAGTGGGGTTGCCACGCCCACTAAGCTGCTCTAAGCTCCCTCCAGTTGTTGTTGTAGTTTTTATTGTTGTTGTGGTCGTTGTTGTTGCTGTCGCTGTTGCCTTTTGATTGGGTTCGCATGAACTTTACGACGCTTGACTATTTTCTTCATTCATATTCTTTTTTTCCTCTTTTATTATTTTTTTGTTGCAGTTGCAGCTTGAAAAGGTTAATCGAATCAATTCTTTTTTAGCTGATAGTTTTTCAATTTCATTTTCTTTTTCATTTTCGGCAATTTGTTGGCATTTGCATGCGAATTGTGGCAATTTCGGATTAAGCTGAATTGACTGAATAAGTAAAGGATAGAGAGTGAGAGAGAGAGACAGGGGGAGAGAGAGGGAGAAAGTGTGAGAATGAATTAGTAATAGAGTTTAACATATATTAACTCCATCGATTGACCTTTACTTAGCATATTGCAATTTCACGCACTGCCATAAAAAAGAAGGTCAATTGGGATTTAAACAAAGTTAAATCAGGTTAAACTGTTTTAAATTTAGTGAACTGCAGCATATAAATATTGATCTGTTATTAAGTATAAATCATAGCTTGTGTCTGCAACCATAAAACATATTGAAACTAAATAGATATAGATAATAAGCTTAGTTTTTTGGAAATAAGTCTTTTATAAGTAAACTTTAATCATTAACTGATCATCCTTAACATAGAAGAAAAACTTAGTCTGCATTCGAGTTAAATTAGCTCGTCAATTTCAGAGACAATCAAAAACATATCTAGATACCATACTTAAAGTAAAATTCCTATATAACATACTCCGATAAAGTCTTTATAAAATGTTCAATATATCTCTTCCATCCCTTTCAAATCGCAACAAATTCAATTGCGGGCATTTATAATATCTTGTTTATAAATTAATTAATTCAATAATTTACCATCAACCTTCCCACAAAATTTACTCTCGATGGGACAAGAAATCACAGAAGATATTTAAGACATGAATTTACATAATATGGATTAATGTCAGAAGATATTTCCATGGCAAAGTGAAATAATGATATGATTCTTATTACAGAATACAGCGCAATCAAGCAGATTTATTCAATAATTTTATGAATATATAATAAAATTACAAGCGTCTTAATTTATTAGCTTTGTCTTGTAGCGGTTGAAATCAAATCTTAATAAATAAAAAAACCAATAAAAATAAAATAAATTAATACTGACTAATTGCAGCACACATTGACTTGATTAGTTTCACTTATATCTTCATAACTATATAACAATATAATTTGTCTACTAGATACTCTATGAATCTATGCTTTCTCATATAATATATGGTAATTTTTTTATATATTCTTTAAGTCATAAACCATTTATATGTTGTTTTAACGATATTCTCATAATATATTAAATAGAGCATCTTGCACACAATATTCATGGTAGGCTGTGTTGTTCTTATCAAGAGCCAAACACTAAATCAACTTTAGCTTTTCTCCCCCAATTCTGACCCCACAGAGAGATACCATTTTATGGTATATACACCTTTTATGCGATGTCACCGCAGTCTTTTTTGCCAGGCCAAAAAAAAATAGATAAACCCAAGCCAACAACAAATCCACAACAAAATCCACATCAGGAAAAATTCGTCGTACTTAAGCCGATGCCTTTGAAAAGCTCAGGACACAACTTGAACGACACAAAAAAAAGAAAAAAAAGCAACAAAAACTACAACAACAACAATAATACTAGCAACAACCATGTATGTAGAAAAAAAGAATGAATAATTGCCAATATGCCACAAATTATTTCAAATGAAATGTGAGTGTATTTATGATTTATACACCCACCAAAAAAAAAGAAGAGACAAGGCGGAAGGAAGGAGAAAAGAAGAGAAGACAAGCACAAATAAAACATTTCCAAATAGTCCCCAAACAGATAAAAGTTTGCCAGATTTGGAGGCGTGTAGCATCATTTGCAATGGCAGCTCTCAAATGAAATGCAAGTCGTGAAATTTGAAACTTGGCACGCGGCTTGATGGATTTTTTTTCTCCTCTTGCAAGACCTTTTTTTCTCTGTGTTTGCTGAGGAGCCAGGACGGGGCCACTTAAGCGACGCCGTCGACCCGCTCTTTTAGCTGATCAGGCGTCATAGATTGGCGACGCGAAAGGTAAAAAAAAAAAGGACGTTGCAAATGTCTGCGTTGCGTTTCCGCTGGGGCGTATGTGCAATGTTTGTGCTCAATGTAACTTGAAAGGCAGCCAACAAATTTGGCCAACACTCGCACACAAAAAAATGACAGAAAAAGAAGAAAATAAAGCTAAAGGCAATGATAATAAGTTGTTTACGGCGCGTGAGCTTGCATCAAAACAAGCGCTGACATTAGGGGCGGACATGAATATCGTCAGGACTCCAATTCCGACACGGACACGGACACGGTCACGGAGATGCCGAGTTGCAAGACACATTACCATTCGTATTTTTTTGTTGTTTTTATTATTATTATTGCCGCTGCAGCGACACAGTGGCGCCAGCTAGCGTCGCTTTCGGGCAACAGCCGGCAAAGACAAAAAAGCTTGTCAGCCATTTTTATGAATGAAAAGCGCTTTGAAAAGCTTCCAAACACGTGTAACACGCCAACAACATTAAGAGAGAGAGCGAGTGTTAGACAAAGAGAGAAGGCAAACTAAGAGTACAAAGAGAGTGTTAAGTTAAGAGAGCCTAAGCTTTAACAACTGCTGTTAAGTTAACAGACTCCTTTAACAGCTGTGCAATGAAGTTGCAGCCTGACTCTGATTGCAATCTTACTCTCATTGTTGTTGCTGTTGTCGTGTTGTTGTTGTTGCTGCTGGTAACTCCGTAAACAGACAAATGTAGACTTCGAGTTGTGAATTGTTGTTGTGATTGTTGTTGCCACAGTTGGCGGGGTCATGCAACTTTAATATGTAAGCAACACCGTCAGCAGGCGCGTGTCTGTCTAACTGTGTATTTGTGTGCATGTTACTCTCTCTGAGAATGTATATGTGTGTGTGTGTGTGTGTGTGTGTGTGTGCACCGGAAGCAGACATGTTGTGACACTCTTTGACTTGACCTCACTTCGCCCCCAAAGCAGTTGTAGACAATCAGACAGACAGAGAGAAGCTCGAAATATGCACGCGTGTCAATCCGGCAGACCAGCTGACATAATAACAAACTCAGACAACAACAACAACAACAACAACTATAAAATGGAGTGAAAAATGAGGGGAAGGGGGAGCACGGTCAGGTAAACAATAATGTCTGCAACGATACAAATTTTCGGTTATGCAAAGCAAGTTGTGTACGAAAATTTTGTGACCCAGTTTAAGGCTAAGGCAAAAATTACGTGAATCCTGTGTATGCGAATATGCGGGTGGCACAGACTGCAGGCTCAGACTCTTGCATCTGTATGCGTGTATACGACTAGGTGTGTGTATGTGTGTATAGGCGCAGGGAAAGCGTACAAGTGTGTGTGTATATTTTTGCCTATGTGTGTGTGTGTGTGTGAATGCCGACAAAGACGCTGCACGTACCGTACATTTCGTAATAACTTAATCGATGTCGAGAGCCGGGTCTAGAATTTTTAGTATATTTGATATACCCTGTAAAATCTACTTAGGGGTATGCAAATTGTCAACCAGAATAGCGATGCCATCATATAAAAGATGGAGCTAGCTGAAATGTCCTTTAATTACACCCATAATACACCCACATTTTCATTTACATTGTGTTATTAATTTTAAAAACTTAATTAGCTGATAGTTAATTTTAATCTTTCAAAAAGTTGTATATAATTTGAGGGCTTTTGACCAGAAACATAAACATTACACAATTTAACTTAATTTTAATAAGAAACTTAAGATAAGTTTGGAATGTAAAGCGTAAAAAAAATGTTATTTAATTTATTTTTTTTGACTTAGCAATTTTAATACTGTCTTATAAATTTAATAACAATTCTAAATTGATAAGAGATAAAAGAGTTTTATAAGATTTCTTGAAACTAATTCTAAGTTATTTATGCATGTCAAGAACATTTTCAGTTTGAATATTGTGATGTTTTTATTACGTATACGACATATGTACTTAAGTGTTCAATCTTTAATTCTCCTGTGGTTATAGCTTCATCAGTCTTAAGGCTGATTTAAATAAGATCAATTAACTATTCAACTTAATTATCAACATTGAAATGTACTATCAACATTATGTTATTCAAATTAATTAACTCAATTTATAAAATTAAAATATACTACCTACGAAAAGATTATGTTATTTACATATATAGTATACTTTTTGGGTACGTTTTCTTATGAATAATTAATCAATCAGAAGGAATGGAATGCACATCCTTGTTTAGACAAGATTTTTTAAATTAGAAAACTTAAACTCAATCGTACTATAATATTCATAAATGAATTCCTTCTTGATGTTGAGCTGCGTGGTATTTGGAGGTTAAACTTCATTTGAGAGAATATTTCTAAATGGATTTCTTGTTGTTATGGTGTTCGTTGTCGCTTTTTGTCGACGACAAAAAGCCTATCAAGAAGGTGGCTGTGCTGGGTTCCTGACTAGCCGGGGCTGCAGGAAGTTGGCAATATATTTGACTCACTGCAAACGGAAGCGCGACTGAGGCAAAGGTCTGTCTGTATGTCTGTCTACGTCTCTGTGTCTGTTTGTCTGTCTGTCTGTCTGTCTTAGTGTCTGTGTTCCCTGGTGACAATGCCAGGCGGCAGTGGCAACGGCAATGTCGGAAAATTGTCGTCCCGTTTTGAGACGAACGTCGTCGTCGTTGCAACATGCAACGAACTGGAAGCAATGAAGGCTAAGTTGTTACCGAAGTTCGGTCGGCAAGTACTGTTGATAAGCCAGCAACTAAGTAGTCCTCCTGCCACACCATCTACAGACTTTAGTGCAACACGAAAAAGCCACAAAAGCCGACACAACTACCCAACTAAATGCAACCATAAAATCGAGAGCAGCACCAACTCGAACTCCAAAGCCACTTGTAGTGTGACTTTTTGGTGATAAATTTACCAACTCTTAAATACGAGTATACTACTCCTACTTATATGCCAGCTGACATGTTTAGTTATTATACTATTTAATGTCAAAACGAATTAAATGAAAAAAATTACAAAAATAGGGGTTGCTAGTTTTTGAAACTCAAAGAAACTTAAAATTGTTTTGTTAACTTTTTGTATTCAATTTAATCAGCTTTATATTAGTTTGAAAAATGTAAAATTTTTAGATGCCTCTTTGTTTCTCTTTAAATTTTTTTTATAAAGATAATTAAAATAAACTTACTTAATTAAAAGTGAGAATTACCTAAACAATTCAAGCTAAATTCTCTAGAGATGCTTTTGACGACTTTGTACTAAATGCTCCCAGGAAACTTTTGAAAAGAAATTAAGGGAAACTCAAAACTTACAAAATACGGTTAGATTTAAGTCTTTTTTTCTCCCCTCTAAGCGACAACAAAAGATAAATTTAAACTAAAATTAAGTCAAATACTTTATAACTAAATTTTGTGTTAGTCAAAGCATATTGTCATTAAGTTTCTTTCTAAAAGTTCTCGTTTTACTAACAAGATAGTCTTAGATTCTAGACTTTAAATAGAAGTAGTTTATTTTTTTATTGCAGAAAGTAGTTTATTTTTTTATTGCATAAAATATTTAAATTGATGTACTTACATCCAAATATTCTCATTTATATATGAAAAATAATAAATAACAATTTTTTTTACGTTTTAACTTTAACGTATATTGCTGAGTCAACTACATATTGCTTGACAATAAGAACTAATTTAAAATATTATAAATTTGAAATTAATATTCGTAGGTAACTGACATCTTCAATGTATTCTTAACTTCACATCATTATACGCCCAACAACGTTTAAGTCAACTACAACTATCAATTTTAATTTAATTTAAATTTATATCGACTGCATATTTTTTGACAATTAATGAATGGAATCAAGAATCACAGTCATAAAATCTGAATACATTATAATAACTCTTCTTTTTAAATCGCAGCATTATTTGCTTCAATTCGTTAAAGTCATAATTTTCATTTTATGCTCAAAATATCTCAAATTCTGACTATACAGCAACTGCGTAAAGTTTTGCTTGTAGTTGTTGCAAATCAATGCAGCTGTGAAAATTGGGAAGAAAACAGTACAGAGCACCTACACGTACATTCAAAAAGGCAGCAACAGCCGAGAATTGGAACCAATATGAGGCAGAAAACTGCCAACCAAGTGGAGAAGTAGAAGCCAACGTCTGCAATTGAAAAGGGGGCCCAAAAGACAAGGAAACGACGCCTGGGCACCGAAAACAACAAACACATAAAGTCGATAACCCGGTTGGGTGCCGAAATCCCTAGGCGATGGGTGTGTGTTGCATATGTATGTGTATGTGAGTGTGTGTGTGTGTGTGGGTTGCAAGTGTGTGTTTGCGAGTGTGGCATAGACAAGCAGCTCTATTGTGACTGTGCCTGACTGTATATTTGCTCTTCTGCTTTGCCTATTTTAGTTTTTAGCTTGCGACTTATGACTTCCCGAGCCTCATCCGATCCAGAGAATGAGAGAGAGATAACCAACACCCACCCACCCACTTTCCTTCCTACTTTTCCTGCCACTTTCCCTTCCTCTGGCCCTCAACTCGGGCTTTTTTGTTATATTGGACTCGTTGGGTGTTGACATTCACAGCGCTCATTAAAACGTTTCTATATAAGTAATTCTCCAAAAAAAAAAAATAAAAATCCTTTCTATGTTTCTATGCGGGATTCAGGAGCATAAGAGAAAGGAGTAAGTGTTGAGGGCGTCCTTAAAGTTTAACTACAATTTACTCAGCTCTGCCCACTGCCCATATTTCAGGCGCTCAATGTTTTCTCGCCTTGTCTGTCTCTCTCACATAATAATAGCTGTTGTTATTGCATAATTTTAATGTGTCGTCCTTAATTTAAATGCTTCCGCTGCACACGGCATCAGGCGAATCCTTGGCAACGTCACGAGATGCCTCGACATAGTTTGAGTTTCGTGTTTTCACTCCCAGCAACACTTGCAGCTCCCCCGCCCCGTACAATATCTTCTCTTCTTGCACGTTTATTCCATTTTCGTTTGCCAAAAAATTGTCTATTAGTTGGGCCAGAATGAACATTCCATGATAATGGCATATGACAAGCACCACATGCGGCTACAATCGAGGCTCGAACTGACTTTTCTACCTCTCGCTCTGTCTTTCTCTCGCCCTCTCTTTCTCTCTCTCTCTCTGTGTTCTGCTCGCTTTGGTCGGTCTTTTCTGGTTCCCGGCGGCGTATGCGCAATGCTTATTAATTTAAAATTTACGTAGCATGCATTTAGGCGGCCCGACTTGAAATTGCTAAAAGCCAACCAAAGGCTATGACAACGACGACGTTTGATACTCATACAAGTTAATTAATTGTTGCCCAGCACCAACAGCATTTAATGCAAGACAGAGAGGAAGAGAGAGAGGGGGGGAAAGAGGGACAAGGATAGAGAGGGATAGTGTGTGTGTGTGTGTGTGTGAGTGTATGCAGTGTCACTTATGTAAATATTCAAACACTACACCGTAGACACACGCCCCCTAAAGTTGAAAGCCAACATACCATGAAGAAGTCTACCAAAAAAAGAAACAAACTAAGAATGCAATACATGCAGGTACAAGACGATATAATACCCTGTACTAAGATCCACAGGGGTTGTCGCAACTAAAAACTATATATTAACAGCCAAGATCTTGACAAAATGAAATCAAATTCTCTTGTTTTAGAATCATTAAATTGTTTGAGCTTTTTACTAAAATTATTTTATAGTTAGCAAGTTATATTTCTAGTTTGTAAAAACGTTTATAAGCTTTATAATTTGTAGAGGACTAAATACATACAAAATAAAGACAGTTTTTTCAGGTGTACGATAACTCTAACCTTCCCATTAAATGGTTTGGTTTGGATCGATGTGAGCTCAATAATTGCTTGATTTGATATATGTATAGATAAATCTGTATGTTAAATCTGTTTGTTACCAAGCGCAGATAATTTTCTTCTACAGAAAAGCAAAATAAAGGATGAACAATCTGGCAACTCTATGTAGCCTGCGCTGCTAATTGTGAACAAGGTGCTGCCAATTTAACAAACAGTGCATAAAAACAATTTCTGCATTGTGTAGAAAAGTTAATTTTAACTAAAATCTAAGCACATTTAATTGAACGATAATTACCAGGAAGCTTGCCAGGTAGATGAGATACTTTAGCTTCAGCTTTAGCTTTAGATACTTTTTATGAGTAAAGTAGAATCATTACACATATGTATATCAATTTAAAAGACCTTTCACCAGCTGTTCAACACTCTAAAGTCATTTACTGGTTGCGAGGTATAAAAACAACAACAAGGCTAACGCCAAAGGCGCAACAACATGACCGGGACACACATATGAAAAACACTATACATGAACAAATAACGTAACGTATATATAAATAATGTGTGACTGTATGTGTGTGTGTGTGTCTGTCTGTGTGTGCTTTTGGGGGGCGTGTGGCATGTGTGAACTTTTTAACCAAACTCGTGCCAAAGTCAACAAAACAGCCAAAGAAGGAGACAACCTTCTACAGCTGGTAGTCGTAGGATGTTGGCAGCTGACTGTTGGTGGCTACTGTTGTTGGCCACTTGGACAAGTGCACGACATTAAATGCAATGCAAAAGTGGATAGTGAATAGTGGAAAGTGGAAAGTGGAAAGCCGAGCAGCCAGCAAGGCGACCATCTATCAAAGCGAAGATGCCACAGCCTTAGGATAATCACATTCAAAAGGAAAACTGAAGCGAGCTGCAAAAACATGACCAAAGATTGGCGAACAGACAAACCAGGGAAATGAGGGAAGAGAATGGACAGTTGAGGCAAACAGGAAATGTTGCACGGTAAAAAAAGAAAAGAGTAGGAAAGATGGGAAGCCCGCTTGAACTTTGACTGATGATGGACGCACTGAGTCAGTGAATGACAAAGTGACAGTCTAACTGACAGACTGACAGACTGACTGACTAACTGGACGACAGTCTTTCACTTATTTTATTGACAATTTTTTGCAGCATTTCAATTTTAACGAAGCTTGCGGCAAATTGTTGTTAACTGGCTGCCAACGTTAACGTTAACGTCGTCGTCGACGTCGACTGCATAAATTAATCAGGAAATCGAAGCAGCGAGAAAACGCCCCCTTCGTCTATATCTTGGGGACTGTTGTCTGTCCGTCCGTCCATTTCTCTGTCTGTTTTGTCACCTGTCTGCTTCCTGAAGTGCTTAGTTCCCTTCCCCTCTGTCACTCTCTCTCTCTCTCTCTCTCTCATAAAATGCTCAGTTATTTCAACAATTTTTAGACGCATAGATTTTTAAAAGTCACGCAAATATTTTCCATCATCGTTTCGTTTCCTGATTGAATTCCTCTTGGTCGATTGCTAGTTTCCGTTTCTATTCCATTCATGAAAAAATATATACTAGTCGAATCTAATATTCAGTTTATTGCTACTGCAAATTCTTTTCTGAAGCTGAACACATCAAATAACCAATTCCAGAACTTCAGCTAATTGGAATTGGAACACTTCAAAGCTTCGTTTAATTTGATGAAATTGTTAAAGAGAAAATTCTATCTAACTGATTCAATTCTTTTTCAGATACCTATAAAAAGTAAGAGGTCTCAATGGAATTTTCTACGCATATCTTTAAGTATACTATACTTTAATAACCGTGATCCCAATAAGCATACGTCGTACATTTTTCTGTTTCAACATTAAAGGAACTTTTCCTTCATATAGGGCTTAGCAAGTTTGTCAATATATTTGTAGGCCCTTTTAAGTTTGTAGTTTAGCTCAAGGAAGCTATATCAGTTAGCTTTAATAGTTATATGTGAGTAACGCTTTCAATTGGCTACACTTAGATCAGTTGATCGTTTAAAAATGATTGAGGGTCGAATAACAATTTGAAAAGCTACAGCCAAACGCACACGACAGTACTATACCCTGTAGCAGACGCTATAAAAACAAAACCTGATAATAAATTATAATTTTTGTTTCTGCTTATATATACAATGTATATTGTTAATACTTGGTGAACTGTAATCGTATAAAACGTACGTCATTATATAATTTATTCTTTAAACTTCTGTAGAATTAGAAATTATGTAAATATGGTATACATTTATTCACGAGGTATACAAAATTTGAAATAAACTCAATAAGAAAACTATATGTCAAAATTGTAGCATCTCAATCTCATATATTTGCTGATATATGACTGCTTATCATTGCCCAAATGACTCAGTTCAGCAATATGTATACTTTATAATATCTCCTTTTGCTTGTTACTTCCATTAGCTCAATATTAATATGTACCCTGCTACAAAAATTAAAAAAAAAACTAATGCCTCGGGCAAATAAAGCAACTGCTTTACAAGCTGTCTCCATTTTCATTTGCATGACACAAACCGACAAACAGTCGAAACAAAAACAAATAAACAAACAAAATAGAAGGAAAACAAACGAGCAACGGGAGCTGCGAACGTTTTTGAGATTCGGGTAAATCGAGAAATCGAGAAAAATGCATATTTATTTGCGCAAAGTATCTATAGAGTCTAGTTGCATGACTTTATCGCTAAGCGGCATCGAAATGTGAGCGATATATGTGAATAGATTTTCCATTTGGTGTCTCCCTGTTTCTTATACTTCATGTTCTTGCTCTTGTTGTTGTTGTTGTTGTTGTTGTTGCTGTAGTTTTGTAATTGTTTTTGTTGTTCTGCCCCGTGTTGTTGCATGAGTAATGGGCGTCTGTTTGGTTGCAGATGCAAATGTATCTGAGCGCATATATAAATAGTATTTCAGTTGAACGCACAGCCAAAATAGCAAAAGGCGGCAAAAGGCGGCAAAAGCCTTTTGCAATTCTGAGACGACGACTCCGAGCTCTCAGTGCGTATTGTATTTCACAAAATTTTTGTTTCAAGTTGACACAAATCTGCGGCACAAGAGGTGAGAGACAAACAAAACAAAGAGACGAGACGAGTCGAGGAAGTGTGAGTATTATTTTGTGAATTGACTAAATGACTGACTGACTGACTGATAAACTGACGCGACACGAACTCATCGCCTGTCGCTCGTCAACGTCGCGTCGAGTGTTTTCCAGCGATAGCAGCAAATACTTATAGATATATACATATATATGTATTTTCAATGCATACAATTACTTCCAGCAAGCTGCTTTCGAAATTAAAATTAAATTACGCCACAGAGGCAAAAGCAGAGACTGAGAATCATCTGTTAAAAGTTCATTAAGTTATGTATACGCCCTGGTAGTTGACACGAGCATGTCTCACAAGTTATCCAGGCCACCTATGTATGAAGGAGGCTGGGTAATGGGAATATTGAGAGTTGTGGGTGGGGGGAGGGGGCTGGTTAGTCGCACTTAGGCACATCATTAAGTAGCTAAGACAATCGTGCCAATCATTAAAAATCTGCTACCCAAAACGCTTTTGAGTACTCAACCGCACTGCAATGCGGATGCTAACGTCGTCATCTCTGCAGTTATCAACACGTACATTGACGCTGACGTTGCTGCTGCCACAGTTGCTGCCACAGCTGCCTCACTTGCCTCATCTGCCTCATCGGCCTTAGTTGCCTCAGCTGAGCCTGTCGCCGACCTGTCTAAAGCAGCCTAACTATGCTGTTAGACGTTAGACCCCAGCGCATGTTTATAGACGCCCTAGATTAGGTCTTTGTCAGCATTTTTCAAGTATATGCTATGTGGGAGATGTATATATGTATGTAAGTTTTCGCGCGTGTGTGTGTGTGTGTGTGTGTGTAAGTTGCAACTGTGTGCTCGAGTGGCGATAGCTGGCGACAATATCCAAAAGCATAAGCTTTGGCGCTAGAGAGTGGAAGCCACTTGAGGACGAGCCTCAGTCTAGAGTCAAAGCTCTGTTCGCTTGTTCCGGTTGCCATTGGGACAAGAGACTCGGTCCGTTCAACAACAACAACTAGTACAACAATAACCACACTAACAACTCTACTGCATTGGCCAAAAGAGGGTCTGGCCATAAGCTGCTAACTGCAACTGAAAATACGATTCAAAACTGGTAAATTGAGAGACTGAGAAACAGTTCAACACACTTATAGCGACGATCGCCAAGTGTTGCAAGTTGTTTGTGGTGTCAAGTGGCAAAGTTGTTAAATCATAAACGTTGTCTAACCAATTTTATAATGGATTAAAATATAAACAGGTCAATGTTTAATATATGCCCGAAAGGAACCGATTCATCCCAATCTTAACTTATTATCAAAGCCCACAAATCGAACTCATTTGAATCATACCTAGCTTCCTTAACGGGTTCAGACAAGCAACTTTCATAACTAATTTACAAATAAAATGGTCTAAAAGTATGTACTTCTAGATAATGAAATGTAATACATAGAAAACTTTGAAACACTGCCCTACAACGTACACATCATAACCGTTTCATAGCTGATTGCATTTCAGGCTCCTGTTTCACAAAATGTTTCTATAAAATGATTACAACTTAAAGAAAAATTAACATTTTGGTCATGTCTTTAATTTCACAAAAGATATTTCCGACTTTGGCTAATTTACCAGGGAGCGAATGCCAAAAAGTAAAGCAAGGAAAAATAAACAATAAAAATTAAAAAAGATTGAAGACAAAAACACAAACACTCACACACACACACACACCACAAATGGGAAAAGATAACAAAAGGCAGGCAAAGGGGAAAAACACATTCGCCAATTTCAAGTTGGGCCACTATTGAAGAAGCCATTTGAAAATTTGAAAAATTTTTTGGCACAGGTACAAAAACCGTGAAACGAAAAAAAACGAAAAAAAGGCGAATAAAGATTGCAAAAAGGCGAAATAAAGAGACAAACCAAAGACCGCATTGACTCTTCAACTATTGCGGCATATATGTGCATATACGACAAACTACATGAGTATCTATATGGCATATGAAAGTGTATGTGCATGAGTGACTGTATGTGCTATAGGTTATAATATGTTAGCGTAATGCCGAGTGCCATTCTGATGATGGGCGGAGCCAACAAATTCGCTAAACAAAAACACAAAACGGGCAACGGGGCAACGACAACAACAACAACAACAACACACAACACACAAAAAGGCAATGCGGCTGACTGTATCTATGTATCTGTAACTGAGTGTAAGTATCTGTAAGTGTATGCAATGCGACGGCGGATGTGTTGGCGGCTACACTGACTGCAACACTCCAAGTTGGCCCAAGCCAGTCATCAAAAGGCATCTTCAGCCAGCTTTATTTCTCTCGTTTTTTTTTTGCCAACGTTTCGAGTGGACCTTTTTTTTTGGAGGGCCATCATCAAATTTGGTTAATACAAATGCTGGCGGGCCCAAAAGAAGCCGCCTTTTGATTAGCCTAATGAAACTATGCAGTATGTAATGAGAATGTGTTTCCTCTTCCCTCTTCCTCTTCACAGTCAGTCACCAAAGTTATCTCTCAGAGTCTCACATCTGTGCAACTGCCGCCAATTGACGTCAAATTACGGCGTCTTCGTGTTGCTATTGTTGTTGCCATTGTTGCTGTTGTTGTTGTTGTTGCGGCAGCAAATCTCAAGCATTTCATCAATTACAATTTCAATTTAAACAAAAACAAAAACCCGTTGTCGTTCATTGTTTTCGATCGTCAAATAAACAACTCAACTGAATATTGCATACTGAATACTGAATCAATTCGTCTCGGCTATACAAATTGAGATACAAATTTATTGAGCATTTTTGTGAAACCTACAAATGATTCCGTAATTGAATTGGAACATCTATTTGGCTATGGGTAATATCTAGTAACCTACTTTTGAAACCGAACCTATAAAACTGTATAACTTTTGGGTAAAAAGAGTTTTGTAAATTTCTAATCCGACTATCAGAACTAAAAACTGAACTGGTTTTGACTCTAAAAGTTTAAAAAGTATATCAGGAACTTTCTACAAAACTCTAGCAAACCAAAAGCAACTCAAAAGTAATTTTTGGTGTTCCTCAAACCACGCAAAAATTACTTTGAAATGTAGAAAAAAATTGTTGAAACATTTGATAAAACTTAAAATTTATTGAACTACATTTAAATAATTTATAAATTTAATGAAAAGGCATGGAATTCATGTTGAATGAATTTATAATTTTGTAAAATACAGTATTTAAAAACAATTTTGTGGAAAGTCGAAAAAATTAATATCAGCGGATTTTCTTGCTGTCCGAAAAATTAAAATCTCTGACAATTTATAAACACCAACAAAAGATCTAGAGCTTTGTGGAACTGTTATTCTTCAAATCTATTTACTTCAATGGATATTGAGTATTTTGAGTAACTAAATACTTTATAATCTACTTCGTTCTATTTGAAAAGTTCCCAGCTCAAAAGTGAAAAGTCTACAATGAATCTTAAATTAAAACTATACCATTTTCGATCTAAGAATCTCTTTGAAAATTCACATAATTCTTCACATAAATTTCATACAATTTTTACTTATGAAATACATTTACATTTAATCGAAAAATTTGTGTGTTTAGGTATATTGTTATAGAATCTAGTGTATTTTATCATTCTTTTATTAAAACTGTAGCAATTTCAAGTTAAAAGTCTCAATTTGAAAATGAAATAATCACCACATTAAATTATAGAATTACATTAAATTTTATTTCTTTCACTTTTCACTTGATCTGATATACAATTTTCCCTGTCAACAAATACAATATAATTTCCGCGAAAAGATTTTCCACAAGATTGCTAGATACCTTTCTAGCTTTCACTTGAAGAAAATCGCGTGTTTTCTCACCTAAGAAAAAGATGATAATGGGTTAAGGTGTGGGGGGCCTTATTAACATAGGATTGTCAGTCTGAGCATGGAGTTAGCCCAAATAAATGCTAATTGCACTTTGGTATTGCCAAATTTAGCGAATTTCGTCTAATGTGTTAAGATCTGTAAGATGTGGAGCAAGAGACTTGAGACTTACCTGGACTGGTCTGCCAGCTGAGGCCGCCAATGAACATTTTGCTGCAATGAAAAGAAAAAAAAACAGATGCATAAGACAAATGAAACATTAGCAATATATGTATATGTATGTAGAGCATACTAAAAAATAAGTAACATCAAGTACAAAGAAAATAGAGAGACAGAGAGAGAGATAAATGTTTATGTTATAGACTGGCTAAAACTGAAAACAAACAAGTCTGAGTTATCATCTTATATCAATGACGTCTCGCTTGCATTGTCGTCATCTTTTCTTTTCCGTCCTTTCCGTTCATTATTATCAACATTGTGATGATCATCCTCATCATTATGTTGTTTGGTGAAGGTGGCTGACTGTTGTCTTCGTCATTATTTAAATCATAGAAAATAAGCCGCTTTCCCGCCATTGTTTTCATGCTGGAAAATCTCCCAGCCAAGCCAAAAGCGACGGCGGCTTATACAAAAAAAAAAAAAAAAAAATAGAAAATAAAAAAGAGTGCAAAAACAAAAGCAACTGCGACTGCGACGGCAACTGCAACTGCGACGACAATGATTATGAAAACTTCAACAAACTGCAAAAGAGCGCAACAGTGGCAACAATGTGGCAAGATGGAGAGGGGGAAAGGGCAGTAGTCATGTTGCATGTTTGGTGGGTGGGTGAGTTGTGGGTGGTGTGGTGGTTGCTTGGATTTGATGGCACGACACGAAAACGAATGTAAAACACACACAAAAATGCATAGAAACACAAATTGCAATGAAAAGCAAAATAAAACAAGACACACACAGAACGACAGCGAGAGCGAGAAGGAGATAGGGTAAGAGAGCTAACGCTAGATACGAAGAGCGAGAGAGAGCGAATGCAACTAAATGAAAATGTTAATAAAATGTGCAACAACAGCAAAACAACAACAACAACAATAACAACAAGAACGACAGCAACAACGCCAAGTAAGCTAAAAGAAAAACTAAACCAGCAAACGGAAGAAGCGTCAACAACAGCTAAAGGGACTGAGGGGACAGAAAGGGGGACATGGGCATGGGGGCAAAGGGGGCAAAGGGAGGTGCTCTAACAACCTTTTTGTAGGCATTGCAACCGCTTTGAATGACTTGGATGATGGCCAGTGAAAATGGGTCTTAACCATTTGCTGTTTCAGTTTTCCATGCCACACAATTTGTCATTAATCAATGCTTCACAATTGCTCACTTTTTTTCCTTCTTTTATTTCTAGTTTTGTTTTTTATTTTGCACCAAGAGGAAAACTTCAAAGTGCCAGCAATCAATCTTTAAAATCACAAATGCAATATTGATAATCCATTAAAAAACACACAGTTGCCAATGAAAATTTCCGTTTACCTCTTTCTCATTTGTGAAAACACACGCAGTTTAAATAAACAAAAACTATTTGAATTCATATAAAGACTATAAATAATGACAGAGTAATTGGAATTTGAACAGACAGCTTTTGGTATTTGAATAAAAGAGAGAATAATGTTTGTGTAATATAAATTCTGTTACTCATTTTAAGTTTGGAAATATCATTACAAATTATAATGGGTTCTTAAGGTAACAATCTCGGGAAATGAGCTCATACACAATATATACTTGTATATAGCTTTATTTAGAAAATAATTTTCTGTAATAAATATTATAAATATAAAATGAGTTCCAAGTGTGTTTAGATAATTGAAAATGGACAGGGATTATTTTAAACATACCAAAAAGGTTAACAACTGAATACTATAATTTGTACTAAGCTTAAACTTAAGCAGATACGAGTTTAGGTAGCGTTATTAGCAATCGGCTAATCAATATAGGAAAATCTTGTAATACTCGGAGCACTCTCAACAATTGCATTTCCATATACATTTACACATTCATTTATTCCAATCAAGCAAATGTTCAACCACTTTCTAGCATGTATAGCATATATCTTTCTCAATCTATAAGTGTTAATAGCACACTCATGGGAACTTTTTGAAATAATTTAGAATTTCAAATTGCTTAATTAATATGCAATGATCTAGAACTTTCTCATACAGACATTGGCAGGCATGTTTTGCAAAATAAATCATTGGCATTGTGACAAACTTACTTTATGCAATTTTTCTAGAATTAAATAAAGATTGTCTAGACACTCAAGAAAATACTTAATAACTTTTCCTTATAGTACTTATGTATGACTGCAAGTCTAGATAGCATACAAGCTCGTAATTCAAATCAAATCTTTCCACCTTCAGCTGCTTCGTATTGAAGTTGGAGTTTTTCATTCAGCTTTTTTGCAACTTTTATTTTCGTTTTGTTTTTTTTGTGTGCTCAAGTCCTAACAACAAATAGACAAACAGACAGACACTAAGCATTGAGATCATCCATCACATTTGATTTGCACTTTGTCGCCCCATGTTGCCCCATTGAAGGCAAAATTCAATGGCGATGACTCTTTTTGTGTATGTGCAACGTCGCAATGTCGAAATGTCGCAAAGTCGCATCGTCTCACTGATCCGCAAATATTTGTATTCATTTCATAATTTTTCAGCATTTCTGTCAACGTCTGTGGGCGAACTGCAGGTAACCTTCATCCACAGCATGTTCCACACCCCTTTGCAATGCTGTACGCAGTTCAAAGCCCCATCTCCATTCCCATCCCCAGCGACAATCCCCAATGCCCATAACCCAAAAAACCCCCTTTCTACACCCCCGTTATACTCTGCTCTGATACTCGTATCCAATGTTCTGCTGCCCAATTGTGGCTGCACCAAATAAATGCGACCTTGTCCTACACTGGCAATTTGTGTGTGCAGCTCGACTGAACGAGCTGCGTGTGCTCGGAACTCACAGCTCGGAGATGTCGCAGCTCTCGGAATACTCGAAGCTCTCAATTCTCGGTGCGTCCAGCTGCGTGACGCTAAAATTGCCGCCTGGCATCGCAAACAAAATAGAAAAAAAAACATACAGAATACATACAGAAAATACAAATACAACAAAATGAAATCAACAAAAAGTTTAAGTTAAATTTTCGTTTAAAATTGTATTTGATTCGAGCGGAACTTAAATGCACTTAAGCATTGATTGATAACTTCATTAATTGTTAAATTGTATTTACTGAAAACTTTACCAAGATGTTGCATTGTTATCCTTTGGAGATTTGGTGTAACATTCAATTAGTTGGCTTGTTTGATTTCAATTAGTTGTATACCTTGTACTTTTTAACTAGTTAATTTGGGTATATTAAATCAGTGCTAATGAATGTAACAGGTAGGAAGGAAACCAAAAATTAAAATAAAGATTATTGTTAACTGCCAATTAACTAACATTTAATTAAAATAAAACATATGAAAATAATTTTTATTTATTTTCAAACTTTTAAGATTTGCTTGCAAGATAATAATTATTATATAATTAAAATGTATTCAATAAAACAGAAAGAAAATATGAAAACATGTTTGATTCCTTTTCAACTTTCATGATAACAAAATTACAAACAATAATCAGAAATATTTAATATTACTATCAAATTATAAATCTCTTTTAAGATCAGACCATTATAAAATTAAAATAATTTAATGGGCATAGTGTACATAAATCCTTATTCCTACAAATCCTATTTATCATTTGATATGAACATACATAAAAACATTATTATATATGGACTCCCTATTGCCTTCAAAATATTGCTAGTTGCATCCTTGTGTTTACGTCATGTTTATAATAATAGTTATAATAAATAATAATACATATAATATTAATTCTTTATTTATTTATGTAGCAAAACACAAAAGTTACAATTTTTAGTGCGATTTAAAAATGCTTTAAGGCAGCAATAAAAGATGATAATAATAATAATAATTTCAAGATTACGCATACGCCGCGTGAGCTGCAGTCAATGTGGTTGTTGCTGCCTATCTGGCTGTCTAGCATTATTCCCGCGGGTGATGCCAAAGCAACAACAACAAGGAGAACAACAACAAGAAGAACAACAAAAACAAGAGCAACTTTGATGACGAGTGCTTTGTCTCTTGGGCGACGTCGATGGCTTCTAGTTTTGCAGCTATTTACAGATTTCCCACAAGTCCGCACACATTACAAAAACTCACACACTCATACAGTGTCTCGAGTATGTGGGTGTATGACTGTGTGTGTGTTTGTGTGTGTGTGAGTGTTTGTGATTGTATTTGTGTTTATGTGCGTGTTAAGCTGGCAGTCATAAACAAGTCAACGCAACATGTCCGATTAGTAGTGCAACCACCGACTGACATTTGTCACTGACGCTAACGTCGCTGCCCGCAGAAGATGCTGCTACTGCTGCTGTTGCTTTTGCTTAGGCATGGGCGTGGACTGTGACCCCCTTTTACTCACATCCCCTTCTCTCTCTAGTTGCCCCCTCCCTGTTGCCCGTGGCTTGATTCCTCGGTCACATTTGCTTGCATTACGAAATAATTGTAAAGCGCACGTCACTTTTCTATAGGCCTGCAAACGAAGCCAGATCCCCAACCTCCAAAATCCCCTCAAACACACACACTTTCGCACACTTGTGCCATTCATGCGCAAGTCGTCGCCCATTCACAGCCTGGGCTTTGGGCTCTGAGCTCTGGGTTTTGTACCCGTCTCCCGCTTCCGTCTCCTCCTCATCGACGACTGTCGACCGCCGTTTGCCGCTTGTTTGCCATTCAAAATCCGTTCAGACTTTCTATGCACATAGAAAATGTTGCCCTCTCGCTTCCACACACACAAACACAAACACATCCACTCATGCTGTTTCCCTGCACTAGTTGACGTTTTTCTATTGTGGCTTCATTGTTGAATAGAAAAATGTGCAAAATAGTAACGAAAAAAGTACAGAAAAAAAAGATATATATATATACATATACACATCTAAACGAGAAGCAAGAAAATAGCAAAACAGCAAGCGCCCCCCACCCCTCTCTCTCCCTCTGCATCGTGTTGCACTCCCACTCCCTTCCCCCTACCCACCCTCCCCCTTGAGGGCACACGCACACGTCTGTTGCGTGGACTTACACACACATGGAAATAAAAGTGCAGATCTTGTAACTTTAGTAATTTTTCACATGACAAATTATGTGAGCGGCGAATGCAGAGAGGCCCAACAAAGGCCAGCAGCGGACTCTGTAGTCTGGAATGGAGTGCAGTAACATTGGAGTGCACAAAAGTAGAGTGAAAAGAGCGAGAGAGAGGAGGGAAAGTAAAGGGAAATGAGAGTAGAGTAAAGGTGCCAAGCTGTGACAAAGCAAACTTCAAATGGGCCACCGTTATGCAAGTGCCGGGTCTAAGCGAATGCCTTCCTCACTCTATCTCAACTTGCGAATGGTCAGTTTTGCGTTGGTGTTTAAACAAAAGGGAGCACAGGGAGCGACTTATCGGACGAGCAATTGAGCGGGAGACAAAGCGACAATGAAGAGAATTGAGAATGCTTGGATGATCAGCAATAGCTTCTGATTTTACTCTTTTGTTCTTTCTACCCTAACTATACCAAATGAACCAACAGAGTATGCTGAAGTTATCAAAACTAACAAAAACAACAAAGAAATAACAATGCTGACACCGTTTAGGTATAAATATTTCTGATACCCTTACTAAGGCAGTGAACTTAATGTAAACTCTAGTTTACTTTAAAGTGAAATAAATTCGGGATTTCGGAATAAAATCGGATTGAAAAGAAGTTAAAAGTTTGTTGTTCGAACACAAAATAATTCATTTAAGTTTCATTTTGGTTTTAAAGAGATTTCTCTTTAATCAAATATTTTAGACTTATTTTTATGTTTAAGAATGATTTGCATATTTAAATGTTGAGTCGATTTATTTGATTAGTCTTAATTTAACAATTTTATTTTGTTGCAGAATATCTGAATACATGAAAAATACACGTTTAATTCAAGATTGAGATGTAAACTTAGGAATATTTTTTTTTCCTTGTAGACTCTTCAATTTGCGTACCAAGTTTCCTTCAACTTGAACCGTATATTGAATTATCGAATCGTTGCCTAATTCTCACAGTTTGTTTCTTATATATTTGTTTGTATCTCCACCTGTATCTTTTACTTGTGAACGTGCTTTAAGATACTTCAGGTCTGAATGGAAGTTATCTCCTTGTTAAGCACTCTCGACCAAAGCACTTTTGTTTTCAAGCCAACTTTAGAACTGTGCATGACTTCAGCTATATTCAATTTACGTTGATGTAAAAATTGAAGAGGTTTTTACGGGAAATGCCAGCAGGTTTGCTGAATCTGTTATTGATTCTTTTAAATAAATAAATTGAATTTATTAAAAGCTTAAAACTTTACGCCAAACGATGCTAGGACTCATAAAGAGTGTGTTTATATTAAACTTACAGTGACTTAAATGCACACAACTAGTATACCAATGATTATGAGTTTAATTTTCTACAGAAAGTAGAATACAACAGATACTATTTATATTCTTAACAAGATTCCATGCAATTTGTATTTAAATCTTTATAAAAATCATGTAAATCAATTTATTTCTCTGCATTGTGTTGTGACTACCATTAACATATCGATTCCCATTACATATGCATTTTCAACACATTTCCACTCACACACACAAACACACACACACATACACAATGCTTTCTTCACCTCCTCTAATGGTTGGCCTTTTAAACAAATTATAAAAGGATTTTTCAAGCACATAAACGCCAGGCCACAAACCAATGCACAACCTTTTGCAATACAGTTTGAATACTCTACACTGATAAATCGTAACTATGGAAATATAACTTTTTATCAATCTGTAGATTAGAAAGTCTTAATAAAAACGTTTTTGACTAAAGTTGTAATGAGATTTAAATTCAGTTTGATAAGATATTGTTAATCTGAAGTGGATTAGAATCAGAATATCTCTTAATTCTGTTCATTCCTTGTATTCTTATTTACCTTTCTTTGTCATCTTTTTGCTTTAACTTTTATTTTGACCATATTTAAAATAATATTAAGTAGAAATTCTAGCTTATTCTAGTTCACATTTTCCTTTGAAGTCTCTACTTCAAAGAATCCTCTTTAAAAATTCCATTTGAATGCAATTCTAAAGAATATGAAGGCTTTTTACTTGTATTCCATGTAAAAGTATATTTATTCGCATATATTGTGCATGTTATAATTTTAAACTTTAAATTTGTTCACTAAATATTTAAAATTATATTAAAAAATAAAGCCAGCTTGTTTCAGTTGTTATTCCTATTTAAATTCTTTATTTCATGGCGCATTTAAATATTGTTTAAACTTGAGATATGCAGTGTTATGTAAAATTCTATAGAATAGAAAATATGAAAATATTTTGACCCACATTCCTGATGAAAGTGTATTCAGAATTCTTTACGTTATAACATTGTATTGTTTCTTTCATTCTTTCATGTGTTTTTCTGTTACACAGAAATCCCAGCACAATTTGACTCCCGGTGAAGCCAAAGCGTCCGATGACTATCATGTGCGGCTATCAACAACATCATCAAAATGCAGCAACAACAAGAAGAGCTCGGGATGTTACAATGGAGGTAGATGGAGGGATGGAGGGGTGGAGTTGTGGAGGGTGGGGGTTGGAAGATGATAAAGAGTTGCTGCAATTGCTTCGTGGTTGCAACCTTTTTGTAAAACGTTGCGACATGGACATGGAAAACTAAAAACTGAAGCACTAAACGAGGGCCGAGCTATGCTAAAGCATAAATATGTTTGCCCGACAATTGTCTGAGTAGGAGACACATTCAAAAAGGGTGGCAACTCTGGCACACACACACACACACACATGCTGCACAAATATGAGAAATTGAAATTGGAGTGGGAGGGGAGTAAGGAATAGAAGGTGCCAGACAAAAGCACTGGCAACGTCTAAATGTTGAGCTCAGGCAATGTTTTATATGCGAAACCCACTGTGAGATGGCCATGGGAGATGGGCAAAGCCGGCTTCTCTCCTCTCTCTCTCTCTCTCTCTCACTCTCTCTCTTTCCCTCTCTTTCTGTGTGTGTGCGTAATAGAAAAAGAACTTTTACAGTTGCATCGATTTAATCGTGCGGAAAGCTAAATACACGAACTGCAAGTGGAGTTTTGCGGGTGGCTAAAACCCCGGCCGGCGTCTGGGTCTCGGTCTGGAGCGATACCGGGTACAGGGCCTAAATTGGGATACGCTTCGTTCGGCGCGGGCTTTTGGCTCATTTAAAGCAATTGTACAGTGCCCTACATGCAATTTATGTATAATGAATATGGCGGGTGGTTGGGTGGTTGGTGGTTGGTGGTTGGGTTGCACTTTGCGGTTGAAAGGATGCATTGTGCCAATGTCGACGATACATTTTTCTTAGCCACAAGATAGAAAAACTTTTTATTCCCCCCTCATATTTGCAGTTTTCTTTCTTGCTTTCTTTTATTATTTTTATAGATATTTTTTTTTTATTGCGTAACCACACGTCGCATCGGCCTCCTGTCCAGCACCCGCGACTTGTAGGCGGCAATCGGACCGTTTCACGTCTCTCCCCCTCCCTACATATCCACCCCCTCCGCTGCCCTTTAGCTACGTTTTCTAATGGCGGCTTGCACTTCCTAAGTTCCTTTTTATTTCTGTCGGCTGCTGCCAAAAGTTATGACTGCATTTAGCAGAAAAGGCAACGGCAAAAGTTTTTTTGCCTTGCATTGATTTGAAAAGGGTAGAGAAATAAATACATACATAACTATGTGTGTATATATCTTTACAAAGCGATATCTCTATATACTTTTAGGCTAAGTATTATACTGCGCCATTCAACCGATGCCTTCTTCTCCCTCCTCCTCCTCTGTTCCTGTCAAGCTACGCCATTTTAATCGAACTGTTTACCCAAAAGTGCAGCTAAAGCAAATGAAAAGTTTCGCAAATGCCGTGTCACAGTTACTATAGTCTCTTTTTGTACTCTCCCTCTCTCTCTCTCTCTCCATCAGAGATTGTAAATTGAATTTTGATAATGTCAATTGGATAAAATGAAGTTTCTCTTTGCGGTTAAAAGTGTGAGGCAAATGGCCAAGCAGCAAACTCTATAAAATGGCGATTCCACTTAAAATTGAGAATAACATGAAAATAACACGCACACACACACACACACACAAACACAAACACAACACACATGTGTAAGAGTTGAGCTGTGTTCGCAGCTTAAAGTCAATTAATTTTAACTAAAAATGGACTTTAAATCATATGATAAATAAACCAATTTCGAAAAGTATTAAAAGCGAAACACATTTTCAAATTTTGAGCAAACACCAAGAAAAATTTAAAAACAACAGTGTTCAACTACAATTTAAATAAATAATCTGTTTAAGCTCTAAAATAATAAATGTTATTTGTTCAGTTTGATAACTTTGTCAAATCTAACCAGATTTTCGTACGGAATGTCGTTTTAATCATGATTTGATTTATGAATTGTTTCTACATTTAAAGTTAGTTTTTAAAAGATCCTTTTTGGAAATTACGAAAAGGGTCCCCTTAAATTTTTAAAAATAATTCCTTTTTTCCTATAATTTAATTATTTGGTCTATATCAAACTTATTTTCGTCCTTAGGCGTCTTTTAGCATTGGAAATCTAATCTGCTCATATGTAGTGTTGGAAAGTTATCAGAACCTCAATAGGTCAGAAATTTAGTGTACTAGAAGCTGAGTTAAATTCAGTGGCACCTTTAGCAAATACTTAATATGCACACTAAAAATTTACTGCGTCAAGTGAACTTGTAATGGGCCATATAACATTTGCAAATACAGAGCAATCAAAATTGCAAGTCAAAACTAATTTATGCACATGGCTAATAAACCAATTCAGAAACATATTAAAAGCAAACACACATATGCGAAACACGAATTGTAAACTACTATTTTATGTACATATACAATTGCTTGGATTTTACAACTACTTAACCCAGAGAGAAAGAACTTAACACTGATTGTGAGACTGGTTGACAACTGTTGCTATGAGCTATGTTATTGTTATCGATTAATTATCTACTGATCGATTTGTGAGATCCTGATGACGTAGCTGTGTTTTTTTTGCAAACTACGTCACTAGCACTTTGTACTAATGGCTGCCCTCGGGTCACAAATTGCCGCAGGTCTCATTATGCATACAAAATGAGAGCTTATTGGCCGACAGAGAGACGAGAGTAGTTACAAACAAAATGACAACGACAATATGGAATTGCGCACACACAACGACACAAAATCATTTGAAAGCAATTACAGCGTCAGTTCGCGTTGGATGATTTCGGTGAAAAAGGAGGCGGGGAGGGAGGGAAAAGAGGAGGTTGGTCAGTGTGTTGGTGACCGTGTACAATGAATCAATTTACGAAACGTAACAAAGCCACAATTACAGGCAAACATAGACAAGAACAAAACGACAATTATGAAAAGAGCAGCGAGTGCAATTGCATTTCCAATTGCAACTTGCTTATGCTGTTGTTGCTGTTGCTGTTGCTGTTGTTGCTGTTGCAGTTGCTGTTGCAGTTGCAGTTGCAGTTGCAGTTGCTGCTGCTGCTGCACATTTTGGGGCCAGGCACACGCGTTAAATGATGCGGCCCCAAACTGCAGCTGGAGGTGCTGCCTCTGGCTCAGACAAACTGCAATGTTTGCGACAGTGTGCACAGTGTTTTTTTTTTATTTATTTATTTTTTTGTTGTTTTTTTTTTTTTTGGACCCGCGTGTCAGTTGTAATGGATAATTGTCGAACTCGCATGCCAGTCGTAGCTCATTTTAAATACCCTATATAGTGCACTCAGAAGTAGGGTAGCCCATTTCCAAAGCTGGGAATGAGCATATTAAACTAAGATAAGAGATCTACAATATTTAAGCTATATTTAAGCCAGGTAATGGATTTTTTAATTCAAGGAAACTTTAGATAACGATCGAGCTCGTATTAGAAATAGAAAAGTCTCAAAATAAGAAATATATGTACAGAAAAGGAACGCACAAAAACGACTGCAAAGCGAGTATTAGAAAAACTTTAATAAATAAAGGTTAATAATTTTCAAAGGAACAAGAAAAAAAGAAAGTAGTTAAGATTAAAGGGAATGTAACTCTCTTTTTAATTGAAATATAAAATAGTCTCACATTAAGAAAGTTGTGCATATGGTAGTTATATAATGGTATATATGGTATAATATAATTTTAAAATTGAAAAAAGAACCGGTCTGTTTAACTCGCGAAGGCATATGTTAAAATCGTAATTGGTATCTGTAATAAAAATGTCTAAAAAAATAACTTTAAGTTTCTTATTTCTTAAAACAGACTCCTACAAATGTAACATAAATAACCCATTAATAACCCATTGTTTATTTAAAATACTGCATGTAGACAATCTGTAACTTAAAAAATAATAGTAAAAATATATATTTATCTATTCATCTCATTAAAAAAGACAATTGATTTACAGAGTATTTGCTAGTTGAACTCTTTGTGTTGCTTGTTGACTGTCACTTGTTGTTGCTGTATTTTACACTAAAAATACATTGGCAAAGTGAATTGTATTAATAGCAGGGCATTTATTTAGTTATTTCTTTCTATGTTGTTTTATTTTTATTATATTATTTTTTCTATTTCTATTTCTTTTTGGTTTTGGTTTTGTTTTTTTTTTTTTTTTTTTCTTTGCTCGTTTGGTTCGCAGTTGTGTTTATTTACTTTGCCATTTTGCACTGCAATGTTGCCAGCAAATCTTTGCAGTGGGCCCTTCAAAAGATTTATAAAGTAGCTGGTAGTAGGTGAAGGGGCAAGAGAGAAACTGTTGCTAGGAAAATGGTGGGGAAACAAGGGGAAAGGGGTGAGGGGGGAACACGTGGATGGGACGTCCAAATTTACTGAGCCGTAACGAAGCGATCGCTGGCCGCAGTGAACGAAAGAAACTGTGAATGGAATTGTATTCACAGCGATATTCGCAAAAGTTGCTCAACGGCCAGAGGATGCATTTTGTATCTCTGTATTTGTATCTGTGTATCTGTATCTGTATCTGTGTATGTGTGTGTATCTTTGAGTTTTGTATCTCGCAGCGTCATCAAAAGGTATTTTACATTAATTCAAGATTTATGCATTCAACATTCGCTAGGTGCTGCATTTGCCATTCGCGCCGCCATCGCAGACGCTGTTGTTGTTGTTGTTGTTGCTTGCCACAAAATTTCGCCGTTGCACCTGCCGCCGTCTGCGTCGACGTCAAACGTCAGCTACAGCTACAACTACAACTACAACTCGTGTGTCGAGCGTGGAGCAGCTAGCAGCAGGTGATCCATTTCTTTTATCCGGTAGCTTCTCTCCCTTCCCAATTTCGAGGATGAGATGCAACAGAGCCGCAACAAAAATGAGCCTATTTTCGAGTATGTGTGTTGTGTCTTGTGTATGTTTGGCAACTAATGCGGTTAGACAAGATGAGCTGGGCCAGTTGATTCCCCTGCTTAACCCTCTCCCCTTTCGAGGAGTAATGAAATTTGCCGGTGTTATACAATTTGCAACATTTCGATAATAGATATATGTACATCTACTTCAAATATATGCATACATATATGTATTTGAACAGATAGAGGTATATATAGTATGGACTGCATAATTTATAGGCTTTGCGTGTTCAATGGGTTGCAACGACAACGACAACGGCAACGACTACGATGTGGCCATATGGCATCGTCATCGTCATCGGCATCCACATGGAAAGCGGGGCAGATTCAGATTCAGATGCTGATTACTGGGTGCAGTTTGCTGGAACTGTAACTCAACTGATAGAAGACAATTTACAATATTGGACTCCATCAAATTACGTAATATGATGGGTTCACATTTTTTTCAAATTTTTCTTTTGATCTTCAACTTTTTTTTAGCTATGTTCTGTTTTCTTGTTCCTGATCAGAAATAAGTATTGATCTTATCTGTATTGAGCATACTTTCCTTGCAATGAAAAGATCAGTTAAATATATATATCGATATGATCTCCGCCAATCATTATACGATATATATGTATAAGCGATCATATATTTAAATCCATTTGTTCTGTCTTCTACTTCCTGATATGTTCATCCTTTTAGTTTAAAGCATTCAACCATTTTTGGGTTGAATTCAACCATTCTGTTCGGTTCTGATCTCTGCCTATCATTATACGTAATAAGGCATTATATAATTTCTTCCATTTGTTCTGTTTTCAACTTCCCGTTCAGAAATATATGTTTATTTTATATAGAAAGGCAATCTGACACAGACAAAAAGACAGAAGCTAAGTAGCTTTATGTTTTGTTCAAAATAGTTTCTTTTTAACTAAATAGTCAGATATTGAGCTTTATAGTCACTACGATTATTTCTAAAAATATTTTAATTGATTAGTAGTTCTAATAAAAATTTAACAGGTATGATCCTAACTATGCCTTTCTTTGGAAATTATCTTTCTTTTGGAAATTCTACTAAAATAACATATATTTTGTTTATTAGAGATTATATATTCTTTTTTATTTGAACGCAAATATTACATTATCATCCCCTTTTCTTTCTAATAAAAAACAAATTTATTATCCATTTGTTGCACATTTTATTTAATATTGATTTAAAATCAATGATTTTTAAGCACAAAAAAAATAATAATCAAAAATGCAGCTATTTTATTGAAATGAATGTCAAAAATATAAATAAATAATTTTTAAATAAACCAAATTATTTCAATCATTTACAAATACCACAAATTGTATTAGAGATGCAAAAACTGCAAATAATTGGTGCTTGTTTCTTGGCATTCCCTTAACAGTGGGGAATGTCTCCGTTAAACAAAATAAATCATTAGAAATTTATCATGGACTCTTTTTGTTTGCACAGACATTTATTTCTATTGTTTTTGCATATTTGCGCCTTGTCACTTGTCAGCAGAATTTCAATCTTAATTGGTAGAGCTTCTCTCTCTCTTTATGTGTGGTATTTATTTTTGGATAACGGGTGCTTGAATCTCACTCATCCATGTTTTGCAAGGGAAAGTGATGGGATTTTATAAATACTATCCTTTAAGATGATGATGTCTAGTCTTGAATTGAAGCAATAACGATCAGTTAACTTTATTCTCATTTATAAGAAATAAACTTAACGGAACAAAGCGCTCTTCTATGCGCTTCTCAAGCAGAAGTCTTGTAAAGTTTGCAAAAATTGCTCTCAATCATATATAGCTAGAAGATTAGTGCACCTGTTTAATTATATTTCACACCTTGCTCAAAATGCAGCCTTCAATCTCATATGCTCTTTCATCTATCCCATGCGTTGTTCAGCATTGAGAACTCAACACTTTAGTGCCAATCATTTGCCAGTCATTTGTGTCTCTGTCTCTGTCTCTGTCTCTGTCTCTGTTCATCTGTCTGTTTGACTTTCTGACAGTTTTGGTCGACAAACGAATGATGCAAATTATCAGCAATGCAGCTTGCAATTAATCTGGTGCATATGACACCGCCGCAATCACAACTTAACCCATTTAAATCCCAACACACACACACACACACATACAAACATTGAGGCTGGGAACGATAATAAACTGTTGCCAATGGGCAAAATTGTGGATGTGGCTAGCAAACCAGGAACTGGCTTAAACTGCAGTGCACTAAAGCACTAAACTCAATGGCTTTAATTGAATTTTGATGTCCTTAGCAAATTGTTTTCTAATTAGTTTCACTGGCGAACTGCACTGGGGAAACGGGAATGGGGAATGGGGAACTGGGAACTGGGACTTGGGGACTATCCGGCAGTTGACACAGAAAACTTTCCGTCAACAACTCCCATCTCACTGGCTGGAAGGGGACGTCGTCTCTCGCTTAACTTCAATAATGACAACTTAAAACTAAAACAATTAATGCCACGTCCACGTTCAAGTCGACACTTACCCAGGATCATTGGGCACCTCTGATGGAGAGACGGGTCCTAGTTCAGCCTGCTGTTGTTGTTGCTGCTGCTGCTGCTGTTGTTGCTGCTCAATCTTCATGTCCATGTTGGGGTCAATCATTTGCTCTCTTTCTTTCGCTTACTCTTTGTATGGTATCTCTAACTCCTCTCTTTCACTCTCTCTCTCTCTGTCTGTCTGTGGAACTGTGGGACTTGGCTAATGTCCTAGAACTGTTGATGTTGCTGCTGCTTTTTCTGCTGCCTTTTCTGCTGCTTTTTCTGCTGTGCGGGCATTGAGGGGGTCTACGTCTAAAACTAACTAAGACGACTGCGACTCCAACGACGGCGACGTAACGAGCTATCAATCTATCTCTTCTTTAATCATTGACGATGGCTGCTAATTCGCTACTTGACCTGCTGCACACTGTCTTGAGTTCCATTTGTATTTTGATATTTGTTTGTTTTTATTATAATATTTTTAATTTATTTTTTTGCTTAATTTATTTTGTTAATCAAAACAAAATTGTTTACGTTTTTTGTTACATTGCGCACTTTGAATCACATTTCTTGGTTGTTGCTTCGTTTTGCAGGCCACTTTTGGTTATCAAAGTTTATAACTTTTAGTTTTGTTTGTTTGTTGTTTTGTTTTTAGAAGTTTTAGAAACGTTGCGTTAACTATTGTTGTTCTATTTGTGTTGAAGGCAACATATTACTGTAATGATTTATTCTAAATCTCATTAAATTGACTGCAACCTAAAGCAAATTGTAATTTTCAACAGCTGTTCCGTAAGACTGGCCCGTAAATTCCAAATCGTAAAATATATTCACAACTGCTGGGGGTACAACATACATACAAACACTCATATTCATACATACACATATTATCAGTATTTGAAACTTTGATTTAAGTTGCTGGAAATGCAAATATAGTGCAAAGGTCTTAACAACTGAACTAATAAATTAGTTGAGGTTAAGTTGCAAGCAAATATCTCTCATCTATAGAGATTCTCTATGCGATTGACATGCAAAACAATCTGAAAACTTTTATTGTTTCAGAACAATTTTTACAGTTAAAAAAACAGGACACATTGGAGTAAATAAATTAGAAGCAATTTAAAGAAATTAGATTTAAAAAAAAACTATTCTAAAGAAAATACATGCGTATTCTTAAATGCACAAAGAAAAATCTTTGGCTTTTCTTTCTTCTTTAAAAATCTTTTTAAAAAGGCAGACTGCTTTCTATGAACCATTTTAGTTAAAAGTCTTGCTCAATTTGTGAAGCTAAGTAATTGGTATTTTGAAAGCTTCGAAAGAAAATAGTTGGAAATGAAAGAAAGTCTTAAAATTATCTTGGCTTAAATGCATTGAAAATACAACGAAAGATGTTTAGTTTTGAATATTTATTTTCGTTGAAGGACCTTCAAGAACAGATCTGTCCGAAATAAGCTAAAGGACAGAAATAATTATATTAAAAAGCTTTATTATTATTATTAAAAGCTAAGCTTTGGCATATGAAGGAGCCTTGTGAGCTTTTACATTACTCATACGCCTGGAACTCATAGACTTTTTATACTCTGCTAAATAATTAACTGCTCATAAATAAATTGTTTGTTAAATGTGCTGTTGATTTTTTAAGTGCAATTCACAGCTCGCTTGTATCGATAAATCCTCAAAACAAGCTTTTAACAATAACAACAATAAGAAGAGAAATGTGCAATGACAGCAACCAAAAAAGAAAAACTAAAATTGCAGAGCGAACAAACTAAAAAGAGATTTCCTAGCAATGCGCTTTTGTTGTTATTATTGCCATTGTTTTCGATACACGCCTTGATCTTTCCCACACCCACACACACACACACACATACATACATACAGGCGCGCACACGCATGTGTATTTGTAAACAGAATATTGTGCATGCAATGGGGACAGCGTGTTGACGACTCCCCCAATAACAACAAAAACAACAATAACAGCTGGGTTCTATAATAAAGCGCAGCATGCAAGCGACACACACACACACGCACACACACACACAGAAGCAGTTACGGTACATGCACCGTTACAACGAGAGCAGAAGTTAACTGGCAGCGGCAGCAAACACGTGACCCGACAATTGCGACAATTGGCAGCACAAAAATTCGCTGCGAAAATCAAACAAAAATTGCACACAAAAAGCGATCGACAAAATGGCAAAGTAGTTGCACTAAACAGCCGCCAGTTGGCGCCACTGATCGCTTATAGTAGATAACTAGTTAATGTTGCTGTTCCTTTGAGTATAATTGTTGTTGTTGTTGTTGATTGGTTTGCCGGCCGGCCGCCATTTTGCACGTGTGATCGACAAAAGCTGATTGCTGTGTTGATGGGTGGGTGGACTGACTGCAGGCAGGTATGTGTTCGAAGGCAGGGTTGTCACCGCTTTTATTTATTTCCGGTCTGTCGACGCTTAAAACAAACACTTGGCCTAAAAAACAAATCACTTTGCCACCTCTCACGAGCACACACACGCATGCACACACATGCAAGCACTCAAATTGCACTTTGTTTGTCGTTGTTTGTAATTAGAATTGAATGCCGCGCACTTTTATATAATCGTCAATTTTACATTGACACAATGCCCTAGCCCGCCTTAAATAAACAAATAAATAATTCTCTGAGTGTGTTGTTATTATTTATTAGTATAGTTGTTGTCATTATTATTATTGTTGTTGTTGCTTTTGCTTTTGCAATTTGACATTTGCCTGGCACGCACTTCACTTGCTTGCAACTGCAACGAGCGAACTGAAATTATTATTATTTTATATTTGATTGCAATTGCTTGCTGCTTCTTGCTTGCTTGCTGCTGATTTTAGTGCGCGCACACGAACGCGACAACCAACAAGACGACACTGAGACACGGCCACGGCAGCCAGCCCCAACGTAGCTGAAGCCCCCAAACAACACACTGACACTACACTACAACTGGCAGAAGCAGCGGCAGCAGCAGCAGCAGCAGTAGCAGTAGCACGCGCTGCATTAAGGTGAATTTTAGTTATAAGGTGACGTATTCACCGCAGCTGCTCTCTTTGTCAAGGGTCTCTATATTCTTTTATCAGTGTGAATAATGAATGAATGCAATAGTCGTTAAACGAGGTTAGTTAGTTGCTTGCAACCGACAAAGTATGACGCCACTGTTTTAAAATGTGTGGCAACATTGGTTTTCAAAAAAAGTTCAATTTTTAAAATTTAATCTTTTTACTTTTGGCACTAGAATCTAGAAAATTAAGATTTTCAATTAATTTTTATTAGAATTTGGACAAATTTTCATTTATTTAAATTAGAATCAATTTTATTAAGATGCTCTTTATTTTATTAAATTTATAATTAATTTGGTTTATTTAAAAATTGTCTAATTGTTTAATTAAACAATTGTTTCTACTTAAAAAATCGAAGATGCCGCAAGCAGAGCGGATCCAACATGCTCGACGCAGTGGTTGCAGGCGCAGTCGTCGCTGTCTCTTTCTACATAGCTACCGCTGTCTCTCACTCAGAGAAGTGCCAATAGTGAGAGAGCAATTCACAATGCAACTGTCAGCCGGCTGCATTATGCCGAAACACAGCTGATAAGTAGTGATAAGAAATGCGAGGAGAGCGTAACGTAATTTGTACACGTGTGTGAGTGTGAGAGAGAGCACGCGCCACAGAGTGAAAAGTGCAAAGAGCGACACTTGGACAATTTAAGAGAGTAACGTATGTGGCAAGCTTTTAAAGCTTACACTGTGAATTATTTATACAGAAAGCTGTGCTTGAGTAGTTTGAATTTTATTTGAATTGAAATGTGTTGACAAACGAAATAAATTCAATTTATGAACCAATTATATATCATTTTTCTTTTAAATGCTAACTTTTAGTAAATACATATTATTATTCCCACTTTATAAATAACTTCGGGTATAATAGCATTGCTATCTGACTAGCCTTTTAAAACATTGAATCTATTACAATGTTAAGAAATGCTGAAAACTAATTTATTTTATTAATTTTTACCTATTTTATATATCATAATAATTTAATAATAATTTTTATTTTATATTATTATTATTTTTTTATAATAAACAGTATATAAAAGGATACAGAATACAAACAAATTCATTCGAGCTAACTTACACATCAAATGAAAGTAAAGAAAAATAACTTACCCTTTTACATAACATTTTATTTACAATATATATATTTTAAAAAATATATTTTTAAAAAAAATTTATAACAATTTTCACAAATCACTTTTACAACACTCTGATTAGCAATTAACTAAAACTGACTTCATTTTAAAACACCAAACAAAAACAAAAAAAAACTATAGCCTGACTTAAGTTGCGGGCTACAAAACACACACGCGGGAGTTAAAACGAGCAACAACAACGATCACAAGGAGCGAACGCAAAGGAAGACATGATCAATAGCAATGCGTGGAAAGGAGCGGATGAACGTTAGATAAAATGGCGTCGGAGAGAGCAAAGCGGTGCTTCGATGGCAGCAATGCAAAAACAAAGCACTTGCAAATATTTAAATTTAAATTTTACAAAATAACGATGTTTAATTTAACAACTTTCATATGCAATAAGTGCACATAACTTTGCTTGACCGTTTAACACACAATTTAAGCTAATTGGACCGATTAAACTTTGATTTTCAATTAAGAACGCGGAACAACTAGACAGAGCGCGCTTAAGAAAACCGATAAGAAATTAGAACTAAACGATAAACGATTATCGATGTATAATATATGGGTATTGGAAAAAATCGATATCATGAGAAACAGCGGACTGAAACAGCATGAAAGCATGAGAGGGCAACGCGCGCTTATTTAAAAATAAAATAGAAAACTATTTTTTAAGTAAGAACCGATTTTTTTTGCAACATTTTTGTATTCCTGCAATGTTATCTCATCTGTATTTCCCAATAATTATTAACACTGTGTGCTTTACTTATTAACACTCTTCGAAATATATGTTTTATTACATTTGCATCTTACATGGTTTTGTAATGAACACACCAAATATATTATGTTTCAACCAGAATCAGTGGGAAAACATCTTCCACGATTTGTTGAAAACTATTGAAATGAGCTGTTGTGAAAAATGTTAAGAAGATTGTAACGTAAAATAGAGACAAGGGGTTTATGAATTTATTTTTAAGCACGTCGTGAATTTAGTGACTCTAGCCGGAGTCCAAACATTTACTAATTGCGACTAGGACTAAAGGAAAAACAACAGGATCAACAACAAGTGATGTTGAATGCATTTAACTGGAAGCCGTTGCAGGCTTTGTCGGCGGTGTTGATTCTGTGTCTGTTGTTGCAGGTGTTTCCTTCTCCTTGTTCCAGCTCTTAAGACCCTCGGGCAACGTTGTATCCTCCTCAAAGGAGCCGGTGCCCTCAACGAAATCCTCGTACGTTGACTTCTCCTTGAATGGACGCGGACCAAGTAACTCAATCATATCATCACGACTGAGAACCTCATTTTGCAGCAAACGCTCGGCCACACGACGTACATCCTCTTTGTGGGTTTCCAGCAGCTCCGTTGTTGTCGTATGCGCACATTTAATAATTCCCCTCACCTCGTTATCGATCATCTGAGCAGTATCCTCGGAATAGGGTTTGCTGAACATCGGTTCTCCGCTTTGACCCACATCGAAACTGACCTGACCGATCTTTTCGTTCATGCCAAACCGAACCACTTGGGAGTAGGCAATGTCTGTGATCTTCTTGAGATCATCCTGGGCACCGGTTGTGATTCGATTGAAGAACAATTCCTCAGCCACACGACCACCAAGAGTCATGCACATGCGATCAAACAGCTGCTCCTTGGACAGCAGATAATGATCCTTTGGCAAATATTGTGCATAGCCTAATCCCTTGCCGCGTGGTATTATCGAGACCTTCAACAGTGGATCTGCATGCTCCAAGAACCAACCCGCAACAGCATGTCCCGCTTCATGATGGGCCACTGTTCGCTTTTCCTCTGGTGCCAGGACATTTGTCTTCTTCTCCATGCCCGCGATAACACGCTCAATGGCCTGCTCAAAGTGTTTCAGGATAATTGTTTCATTGGAATCACGAGCTGCTATCAACGCCGCCTCGTTACACACATTCGCAATGTCGGCGCCTGTGAAGCCGGGCGTTAGTGCAGCCATTTTCCTGGATAAACTATTCTTGTCCAGGTCCGTTTTCAACGCACCCAGATGCACCTTAAAGATGCTAGCACGTCCCTTAATATCGGGTGCAGGCACATATATCTGACGATCGAAACGTCCAGGACGCATCAATGCTTTGTCAAGGATATCCACACGATTGGTGGCAGCCAGCACCACCACGTTTGTGGTCGTATTAAAGCCATCCATCTCGACCAGCAACTGATTTAGGGTATTCTCCTGCTCGGAGTGACCACCAAAGGTTTTGCCACCACGCTTTCTGCCCACTGCATCGATTTCATCAATGAACAAAATACATGGAGCATGTTTACGTGCCATGGCGAACATGTCCCTCACACGGGACGGTCCGACGCCCACAAACATTTCCAGAAACTCCGAGCCAGAGACGGTGATGAAAGGAACATTTGCCTCGCCAGCTGTTGCCTTGGCCAGCATCGTTTTTCCTGTGCCTGGTGGACCAGTTAACATGGCACCTTTGGGTATCTTGGCACCCAGATCGATATACTGTTGTGGATTCTTCAAAAAGTTGACAAATTCCATGATTTCAATTTTGGCCTCCTCACAGCCGGCAACATCTCTGCAAAATGATTGAGAATTAATATTTTTAGTATTGTTATTCGGTATTCGTATAGCGCATCGATCTAGACTAACTTGAATCCCACGCCAATCTCTGTTGGATTAATCAATTTGGCCGTAGACTGCATAACACCACCAAATAGACCGCCTCCTTTTCGTCCACCTCGACCACCCATCATATCCGCTGATTTCCTCATCATATAAACGAGGAAACCGATGATAAGCAGAGTTGGCAACAGACCAGTTAAACTGGATGCCTCCACTTCGTTGCGATAGATGACGGGCACAAAGTTAATGGACTCGATGCCCTGTTCCGCTTGTGCCGTCTCCAGATTACGCTCAAAGGAATCAACGCTGCCAATATTAAACCAGAGGACGCCACTGCCGCTTTGACTCGCTTGAAGACGCACTCGCACCCATTTCTTGTTGACCACTTCCAATTTCTCAACAAGGCCCTTGGTCAGGTAACTGCAAAAGTCGGAAAACATTTAGAAAATTACATAATAAACAAAATAAAAAGGCACTACGTTGACTGCAAGGGTATTACGAGCTATGCACCTGTTGACAAACTCCTTCCATGAGATTTCCTTGTAGCCCATTTCAAAGAAGGCAAACGAGCCAACCAACACCACAGCTCCAATGGCGCCCAGAAGAATCCAACGCTCGCGATCCCCGCCGCCACCTTCACCCAAAGGACGACCACCGGGTGTGCCAGCTCCTCGTGCAGCCGGACCACGAGCACTGTTGCTAAACATACCGAAATTCCAATCTGATTTGGATTCAGAGGCTGTACTGGGTTTGGCTGCAGCTGCGGGTTTTGATTTATTGCCGTTACTGGATGATGACGATGATGATTTGTTTCCACTTGTCGATGGTTTTCCCTCTCCTTTTGGTGGTGATGACTTGCCACCAGCTTCAAAGTACTTTTCAAATCCCTTTGGTGGTTTTTTGCATAACAACTGCACTTGTTCCATAAAATAACGAAGTAGCGGTGTGATTTCCATAAACGGACCTCGCTGTACCACCTGGAACAGAATGATTAAAGAAATTACAACTTGAATATTTATGGAATTTGGTGAGCTCACTTTTTCTGTCAGTGGACCTTTCATATAACTTCGCCTCAGCAGGCTTTTCATTGCTTTGGCCGAGCTTATTAGCCGGATTGCCATGTTTGCTGTTGTTGATGTTATCGGGGCAGGCGGGGAGTGTGGATTCTCTTTAGGTTAAATAACGATGAGAACGCAAGTCAGCCGCACCGTTAATTTCTGTTAACAACTAGACAATTTTGAACCAACTATTGAGTTTCTGCAACGAATCGAAACTTGCCGCCTCATATATCACAATGTTGTTTCAATCTTTCGCTTTAAAAATATAAAAAAGAATTCTTAGTTTTTACGGTGCGCTATTGTGAAATTTCGATTTTCGGCTAATAGCAGAGTCGTTCCGTTCTGAATAAGTTCAAGTGAACGGATCATTAAAATGAATGTTCAGCTTATCGATTGTTCATCAACGTTCAAAAAATTTAAAATAAATTTAATGTTGAAAATTTAAAATAAAAGATTGATCTCATCAATGAACGATTGATATAGCTTAAATTTAGCTAAACATAATCACCTATTCATCGTTCATCATTCATGACCAACTGAACTGACTTGCTTCACGACACAAACATGAACGATTGAATTTATTCAGCTAATTGAAGAAAAATTCCACCACTAGTTGAAAACAGAACTGTTTCGATAAATGACCAGGGCTGGCAGCCGCAGCAGTGCTGCATAGCTTACTCGAACAACAAATCATATTAAAAATATCTTGTGAAATTTTAGAAATGCACATTTAAAATACAGCTATTAATAAGAAGTTTTTATTAGAAATCTTGTTATCCACAAATATTATTAATAATATGATGACGTCACAGTTGCTCCGCAAAATTTCTCTTCATCTTTTACCAACACTAATCAACATGGCGTTGTGCTGTGTCGTGTGGTACGTATTGCTAGTCGTGAAAATTTTCTTTTATTAAAATTTGGCAATAAATTAACTCAAATTTGCATTGAAAATATGCGCAAAATGTGTGCCAATCAATATGTTTGTGATTTCAAATAAAATGTGGCCTACTGCATAACATTTTCGTGCCATATAAACGTTTTCCGCAACTGTCTGTGCAAAGGGTACCCAATTTGCAGTCTCAAAAAAAAGAAAAAAAAACTTTGCTACCGATTTGACAGTGTATGTGTGTGTGGATTTGCTTATGTGTACAGTTGGCTGCTAATAACCACAACAAAAATGTGTAAAAATAGTTTACAAATGCATTTGAAGTGTTCTTCTTTCTCATTTATCTGATTGTATGAGTGTGTGTGTGTGTGCAATTTTTTCCGGTAGTCTGTTATGTGCGATAGTAAAATCTCTATGCAGCTGCTGTGTGCGTGTCAGTGTACATTGTGGATATATGTATGCATGTGTGTGAGTGCGAATTGTGCGAGTCTCCGGTTTGCAACACTAAAAAATCAATAAAAGTGCAGCAACAACAACAATGCAGACTTTTTAGTGTAGATTTCACTAGGTGGCTCAACAGGGGGCGCTATTTTAAGAAAGATATATATGTAAGTCTGAAGTTTTAATTGTTCAACTTTCTTCTCGTTGCAGCTTTTGTAACTAAAACTCCGTTTTGACATCACTTTCATCATAATCTGAATAAAAATAATAATAATACAACAAAAATAATTAAAAATAAAAAAAAACCATCGAAAACGAATCAAAAAAAGAAATAATAATAAATCATCTAATAAAAACAAGAAAAAGTTACATACCAACAAAACAAATAAATAAAATAAAACAACAACAACTACAACAAAGCTCAAAAAGTCTAAGAGGCGATTAAACCGAAGAAGGGGCATCTGCCATAAACTTTTAGTTTTGAATTTCCTTTGTTTTCGTTTGCGAATTTGCTTCAAACTCCTCTCGACAACAACTACTTACTACTACTACTACTACAACTACAACAACTACTATTGCATGCCGGAAAAAGCTCACTCATGTTAAACAGTCTACGCTCAAAAGCCGAGAATTTATGCGTAGAAAGATAACTACAAAAGCAAAAAGGAATCGTAAGCGGTGCAACGGTTGTGTGGGTGTGAGCGAGCGATAGAGAGAGACAGAGAGAGTGAGAGAGATACGGAGAGACGACATAGCGACTGCGCATCTGTGCAAACAAACAAACAAAAAACAACAACAACAAGAAAACAAGCCAAGCTTGAAACGAAGACTTTCAAAACAAACAACAACAACAACAACAAACCAAACAAAATTCAAATACACTTGAAACGCTGTGAAATTAACTCGTCAATACTCAAAGCAACAACAAAAAAAAAGCTACAAAGAGAAATCAACTGAAGTAAAACGGAGTTGAGGTCTAAACAAATACAATTACAATTCAAAAACACACGCACGCACTAAAAAAACAAAAACAATAACAAAAAGAGAACTAACTGTTTAATAAAAGCAGCTAAAACGCAACGCTAAGGCGTTGACGTTAAACTCGAATAACTAAAATAAAGCAAAAGATAAAAGAACACAACAACAACAACAAAAAGAACAAGAACCACACACACGTTAAACAATCCCAAAATTCCTCATTTTTTTCCTGAAAGCTTTAATTTAATTACGAATTTTTGTTAAGTCAAAGTGAATTCAATTTGCTAAAAATTATTTAAAATTAAGACAAACAACAACAGGATCAAAGGATGCAAGCAAAGAGAGAGAGAGAGAGAAGAGGAACACAAACAGCAAATGCAACACCAGCAACAACAACAACCAACAAACAACTGAATTAAAGTTTTAAAGTACAAAATAACCGGGAGTAAAAGAAAAAATAAGAAAACAAAAACAACTAATTTAAACATATTAACAACATTTAATTTAAACGCAACATCAATTTAAATTATTTAATTAAGCAAGTAAATAAATACTGTAGACTGTAAGAAAAACAAAAAAACAAAACAAACAAATAAAAAGAAAACAAAAATACTTGTCGCCTGCCAAGCGGCGGCCGTGTGAAGAAGAAGTGCAAAAGCGCAGAACTAATGAACTAAGAGAGGAGAAAAAAAAGAGAGCACCCAACTAACCAAGGGCTGCGATCGTAAGAGAGAGTCAGAGAGTGTAAGAAAGTTCCGCCTTGTTAAAGAAGAGCAGAAAACAAATTTAAAAAAAGAAAAAACGATAAAGCAACAATTGTGCCGCAAAGAAAAAAACCACAAAAAGCAACAAAAAAAATGTACTAAAAACCGAAAAAAAAAAACAAAATAAAAAACGAGCAACTAAAAACGGTAACAATAAAGAAAAACATTTAAAACCAAAAATCTACAAGAATTCTATTAATTTTAAGTAACTTTTACAACAAAAAATAAAAATAAAAAAACAAAACAAACACACACTTACAACATGAAGAAGACCCCCAGCAACAACTGAGTAACACATAAAATACAAAAATAAAAAAAGGACAAAAAATATACCGAAACTTAACTTAGCCAATAAACAAAAACAAATTTGTAAATAAATGAAATTGTAATAAAAAACCCAGAAAGTAAAGTAAGGGAGAAGGAAAACTGAATATAAAAACAAAAAAACTGCGGCCTTGTGCCCGAAAACCAAACAGTTTTTTTTTATTTTTAATAATAAACTATTGTTTATATTTAAATAGTTTTCATTTTTTTTATAAGTGTACCTAGTGAGAAATGTTAAAAGTCTAAATGAGATAACGATTAAAAGCAACTGAAACAAAAGAAAGTAAAAACAAAAAAAAACAAATTCAAAGAAAGATTTAACAACTCTGTGATAATTACTGTAAATTTATAATTATAAATACATAAAAAAAACAAAAAAATCTCTAATGCAAAAAATAAAAATAAATTAACACTAAAAACAACTGTAATTTTTAACAATAGTAAAAAGAGAGACGAAGTAGTGGGAGAAGAGAAATACGAACATCTTAAAAACAACAACAACAACAACTTTATACATAAGAGCAAATGCAAATTAAAAGATAAAAACATTGAAACAAATTCGTGATATCTTAAAGGACTTCGATACATATACTATAGTATATTATATATTATATTATATAAACTTTAAGTGAATAAGCTTAACTTGGTAAGCAAACAAACCCATAAGTGAAAATACAACAACAACCAACAAAACAAAACAAAAAGAAATAAAAACAACCCTAGGTTAAAAAAAGACTAAACAAAACGCGCATTCAAAATATATATATACATATATATATATTTAAAAGAAAACAAAAGAAAACTTAGGCTTAAAGTTCAACATAGTAAATGCAAAAAAAAAAACCAGCAACAATTAAAGAGTATCTATCTATATATATATATTAACTATAAAATAACAATATAAACTCATAATATGTGCATAGTGAATAGTAAACGAAACAGCAATAATAATATTACAAAACGTGTAACCGAAAAGTAATAGCAACAACAACAACAAGGACAACAATAACAACATACAGCGAAACGGATAACGGATAACCGATCACTTGCAGCCCTCGTACATCGTCCAACGTAACGTGTCGTGCAGCCCTGGTAGGCAGGCAGAGAGCGACGAAAGCTGCGAGAGAGAGCGAAGTTGGAAAGCTTAGTGTGTACCAAACAAACAACATCAACAACAACAACAACAAAAGTAATAAGTAAATTAAATTAAATCACTAATACTTCCTAAAAACCACAACGATTGCCTACAAATATATATATATATATTATATGTATATGTATATGATAGAAAAACAAAATCAATATAACAAAACATATTAACCACTCCCCCCTCCCCACAAACTAAATAAAACATTTAATATATCAAACAAAAGCTCTAAAACAAATAACCTACAAATAATTTAAAATTTCACGAAAAACAAAAAACAAAAGTATTCCGTAAAGCGCCCCAGTGTATTTTTCTAGTAAAACTAAAAGAAAAAGCAAAAAAAAAAATTTAAAAAACTAGAACCTAAAAACTTTAAAACAACAATATAACTCGAACACACATATGAACAAATCGCAATAAATAGTTACAGACATAAAACAAAACAAAAATAAAAGTTTTCATGTAACTACAACCAACCAACGGCAGCAGCTAATGCATTTTCATCAGATTACGAATATATTTTTAAACACGAAGCAGCCGCAACTTCAACTAACAACAACAACAACAACAGCAACAACAACTGTAAAAACAAAACTGAACATTACATTATTATAATTGTCGGCATTTTTTTATAAACATTTCTGAGGCGAGTCGCCTAAACAAAAGGTCAAAGAAAGAAAGACGACAACAACAACATCAACAGAAATACAAACAAATGATTGTTTTTTGTTTTTTATTAACTTCGAAGACAAGGAATTTCAGTGCCTCTTGTGCCAGTGTTTAGCCAAAATATATATACACAACAAATACGTATTTATTGCTTAGTTTTTTTCTCTTTGATATAAAAATAATTACACTAAAAATCGAAAGAAAGAAAGATAAACAAAAACAAAACAAAACAAAAACATTTAAAATTAATACAAAATAAGTACATAAATTAATAAATTCGATCAGTTTTTGATCCGCTCCAAAATACGCGCTCGCTCTCTTTAAATCGTTCAGCATTCTCGTCATCATCATTAATCACCAACTAACTGATCATCAGAAATAAAAACCAACAAACAACAACAACCAGTCTCCTTCTACAACTAGTCGCTATCAGCATTTTCTATAACATCCAAATATCAAGCAACCAATTAACAACATGAATACACAATCCAAAGGATATCGCACTGGCGAAGGTAAGATTAATATAGGCCGAAGTGGGGAAATAATATAGTTAAAAAATAGTTCGATTAAAATTATTTTATCAAAGAGTATAGTTAATTTTTAATCATTTTTAAATACTAGTTAAATTAATATTAGGGGATATAATATTATCAAAGAGAAGTTACATTCAATATACACTTATTAAAGAGTATAATTAATTTATAAATAAATACTTAATAGGCATATAAGCAATATGGGTATATAATACAAATTATCAAACAGTAATTACATTTCTTAAAAATTAAAATTAATTTATAATTATTTTTAAATACTAAATAAATTGGCCAAAATATTATATTATCCAGCAGAAGTTGCATTTCTTAAAGAATATGTACATATAAGTAATTTTTAATCATTCTTAAATAATAATTAATGAATAATAAATGAACTGGGGATATAATATTATAGAGAAGTTTCCTTAAAGATACATTTATTAAAGAGTATAATTAATTTATAATCATTTTTAAATGCTTGATTTAGAATACTAGATAAATTGGCTTAACTGGATATAAAATCAAAGAAAAGCTGTTTTTATTAAAGAGTATAATAAATTTTTAAATAATAGCTAAATAGGAACATAACATGGAAATTATCAATAATATTAAACAGAAGTTTCGTTTCATAAAGAGTATAAGTAATTTGGAATCATTTTTAAAGACTAGTTTTAGAATACTAAATAAATAGTTTAAGGTTTTTATTTTTTTTTATGGTTGTCAAAAGATTTTCAAAATTCAAATCAAAGTTTGCAACTAAATGATTTAAGAATTTTAATGTTTAACATTTAAGAATTGAAATAGGTTTTATTAATTTCATATTTGATACAACATTTGTTGCAAGGATTGGAAATACTTCAAACAAACCAAAAAATCAAGCCCTATATAAAAGTGTTAATAATACATTCTAATGAATCCAACGCTTCGTCAAGCAGCGCTTTTGAATAAAGTATCTCTGAAGTTATTCATGGATTTGTTTTCTGAGCTCATGAAAGTACAAAACAATGAAAGTGCAAAAACATACACAATTTTATTAACAAATTTGAATTTTTACAAGTGCTGTGCTTCTAAACAATTAACCCATGATAACCCTCTATCATAAGGCAGTGATATGTACTAGTTTACCGTTTAGTTGAGTTAACATTACACATTACATCTAAATGTCCCAGTGTATTTTTGAAAGGGGACGATTCAAGTCGGTTATTAAACGTCTCTTTATGAAATTGTTCGGCCAAGGATCAATAACTGAAATAATAATAAAAAAAATACTCTCTTTCCTTTTATCAATACCATTGCAGAAATCTATGATAATTTGCAGTGCTTCGACATGACTGCCATGCGCAACTTGAACATACCCACAACGTTTCCGACAATTAGCACTTTTACAATAGACTCGACCACGTTGGGTCTACAACCGCAATCGCATGGACCACCGACGCCATCATCTGTGCAAATGGCAATGGGTCAGCAACAGCAGCAGCAGAATATGCATCATCATCATCAGCAGCAGCAACAGCAGCAGCAAAATCATCAGCAACATCATCAGCAGCAGCATCATCAGCAACAACAGCAGCAACAACAACAACAGCAGCAGCAGCAGCAGCAGCAACAACAACAACATCATCAGCATCAACAACAGCAGCAGCAGCAGCAGCAACATCAGCATCAAAGCATTGGCATGTTTGATGCTAATGAGGTCAACGATATCATTCAGAATCCGCCACAAATTGGCGTCTTTCAGTCGAATAGCGTGTTAAACAACGGTCCTGGCAGCTCATCGTCCATTTTTGGCTCGCAGTCGAGCAATTCCTCGGCAGCAGCATCGGCAGCCACTGATCCAAATCAGACTACACGTGAAACTGGCATTATTGAGAAGCTACTGGTGGGTATTAAATCTTATTAAAAGTATTCCATCAATTAACCCACAATCTATCTAAAATCTCTTGTTTTATTTTAGCATTCCTATGGATTTATTCAGTGCTGCGAGCGACAGGCGCGTCTCTTTTTTCATTTCTCGCAGTTCAGTGGCAATATTGATCATCTGAAGATTGGTGATCCCGTTGAGTTTGAGATGACCTATGATCGTCGCACCGGCAAGCCCATTGCTAGTCAAGTATCGAAGATTGCACCAGAGGTTGTGCTCTCCGAGGAGCGTGTTACTGGCACAGTAACCACCGAATTGCGCACCGATAGCGCCAACAATGTACTCAGCTCCAGTGAGACAACTGGACGCATTAGCTATGAGAATCGCGGTGAATGCTTCTTTTTACCCTATACCAAAGACGATGTCGAGGGCAATGTCAATTTGCGTGCTGGCGATAAGGTTAGCTTTCAAATTGCAACGAACCAAAGGTAAATAATAAATGTATAATATACATATGTTTAAATCTAATCTAAGAAGAACTAATAATGTTAATTCTTTTATTAGAAATCCAAGTTAAACATTACATATAAAATTAATCGAACGAACTTAACAGAATGAGAACATTTCATTAGAAACAGTGCACTTCATTGATTACAATTGTCTACAATTTCTTTTTGTTTAAAATATTTACAGAGGCAACCTGGGCGCTTGCCATATACGCCTGGAGAATCCGGCTCAACCTGTCAAGTATCGTGGCGTTGTTTGCTCAATGAAGGAATCATTTGGTTTCATTGAACGCGCCGATGTGGTTAAAGAGATCTTCTTTCACTTCTCCGAGGCCGAGGGTAATGTTGAGCTACGTCCTGGCGACGATGTCGAGTTTACCATACAAACACGAACAGTAAGTTTGATTAAAATGTACAGTTTGCCATACCTCATTAACAAAAGCAAGGTGGCATTGTGCCCCCGCAGGGGCGTGAATATGCCTGTAACATAACGCGCTTGCCACCCGGCTCTGTAATCTTTGAGGATGTCGATACCACTATCTACAAGGGACAAGTGCTCAAATCTCTGGATCGCAACAATGCAGTACGTCAGAACAATGATCCGTTGCCCGGACGTATACGTTACCGTGCCCCCGATTACTCTGAAGTGGAAGTGCCATTCGGAGATAAGGATCAAAAGGGTGATTTCACTTTGCGTCACGGCGATTGGGTGCAATTCTTGTTGGCAACCGACAGGCGTGATCAATTGCAACGTGCCACATCCATTGCACTGCTGGACGAAACATTCAAGGTGTCCGGCGAGAAGCGTGAACAAGGCACAATTGCCTCCCTCAAAGAGGGCTTTGGATTCTTGCGTTGCGTAGAGCGACAAGTGCGATTGTTTTTCCACTTTACAGAGGTGCTCGATACGGTATGTAATTTAATCAAACATTACTCTTTTAAATACAGTTAATAATGAAATGATCTCTTCTTTTGCAGAGCCGTGAAATTGATGTCAATGATGAGGTAGAGTTTACTGTCATTCAGGAACCCGGCCTAGCCTATAATAACTCGCGTTTGCAGGCCATACGCATTCAGCATCTGCCGCCCAATTCAGTGCAATTTGAAACTCTAATGGCCAGCAACATTGAGGGTGCGTTTTAAGCTTAATAATCGTTTTTTACATATAGTATATAATAATTATATAATTGTTAAACGTTTTCAGGCTGTGTGACTCGCGAGGCGCCCAAGAGTCCAATTAAATCTCAGGACCGCGTCGAGGGCGGCGTCATTACCTACGAACATGGTGATGTTAAAAAGACTATAATGTATTTTCTTAAAGACTGCGAAAAACCACCAAGAATTGGCGAACGTGTGCGCTTCGATATTTACATGGTAAGTTTGAAAATATTGAGTAACTTTATAACTTTTACTGTATTCAATTTACGACTGATTGTTTCTAAAACGGTTATATGATATAATAGTCCGATTTGGGCAGACAAAACCAAATTAACAATCTGTTAATGCCAGGGACACCTCAAAAATAAAGAAGTTTTCCATATTAAAGTCTGATTTTCAATAAAATTGTTCCTGCATCAAAAAGTTTGATTCAGAATAAAGGGAACTTAGGCAATTTATTTTTGGAAACGTTGAAAAGTAATAATAAAATAATCATCATCTTAAGTAAGAATCTTGAAGAAGTTAGCTACTTTTAGAAAAGAAACAAAGATTTTATTATTATATTTTATTTTTACTTATATTAATTATGGGATATTCTTAATTGCATTACACATTTCTGAACAAATTAAGATACCCTCTTAAACTGTATAAAAAATTTCAAAGTAATTATCCAAATTAATCTGAAACTTGCTTTCTTCGCCAGGTCAAACGTAATAAGGAATTTATTGCCGTCAATGTGCAACAAGTTTCGCTGCAGCAACAACAGCAGCAGCAACAACAACAACAACAGCAGCAGCAACAACAACAGCAACTTTTAAGCCAACAAGCAGTCGCTCAGCAACAGACTGCAGTTAATTTGAATCAAAATGATCAATTGCTGCTATCAAATGGCATCAGCTCAAATACCAGTCCCATTCAGAATGGTTACATGATGCATGGCAGTCCTGGTGGTGGTAGCAGCAGCAACAGTAGCATTGGCAGCAATGCTACCACCCAACAAATATGCACGCCCCACATTGAGGACTTTAAGCTGGAGAATAATAATCATACAAGCGCTGAGGCAACAGACGGTCAGTTGTACCGAGGATTTATAGCCGTTATTAAGGAGAATTTTGGCTTTATCGAGACGCTGTCGCACGATGAGGAGGTTTTCTTTCACTTTAGCAACTATCAGGGCAACCCAAATTGGCTTGAGCTGGGCCAAGAAGTGGAATACACACTGGCGCCAAATGGCAACACATCTGTCTCTGGCAATTGTTTGCCTGCTGAGAATGTGCGAACGTTGCCAAAGAACTCGATACCGCAACCGGCGGTGCTGGAAACCGTACACAATGGCGTTGTGGCACGTCCCTTGCGTTGCATCAATCCGGATCAGCAGGAATATGCCGGATTAATTGAGATACTCGATGAGACGCGTACCACAATCATTTCACAGCATGAATTTGGCATCACTAGTCTGGTGAATAAGCGTGATTTGCTCCAAAAGGGAGATCTTGTAAGCTTCCGCATTGATGAGAGCGGACGGGCGGCGGATGTGAATGCGGTGCGGCAAAAGAAACGTGCAACTGTTGATTCAATCAAGGGTCAGTTTGGTTTTCTCAATTTCGAGGTCGAGGATGGCAAGAAACTATTCTTTCACATGTCCGAGGTGCAGGGCAGCACGGTGGCTCTACATCCAGGCGATACGGTGGAGTTCTCAGTGGTTACCAATCAGGTAAGCAATTGAAATCAACTTCTAAATGCATAATAATTAAAGTAAATATTATAAATATTTGTAGCGCAATGGGAAATCTTCGGCTTGTAATGTGTTGAAAATAAACGATCGTCCCGATCGTCTGATCTCGCGCCTTAAGCTCAATGGCGAAGATGGTGTGCCACGTTTGATACTCATTCGTGCACCCAAGGGGCCGCAGGGCAAGGGCTTCTCTGTTCTAGCGCGTCATCCACGCATTCCAGGTGAGCAACAATATATATATATATTTATCAAGAATACGTAACTAATTGAAATTCTATTTGCAGGCGCCTTGGTGGAGTAATTCCAAATCAGATATTAGATGCAAACTAAAGACAATGCATGCTTACATACATATACACATTGATATATAAATATGTATACAGATATTTATATATTCTTGTACGCTACAAAACATAAACAACAACAACAACAAGGCTTAACAATACCATTATGAAAAGAAAGAAGGCACATCAAACATCTCTAATACAACCCATAACAACTAGAATTACAAAACTACAATTGTGAACTTGTCGCTCCAACCATATTATAAATGAAAGAATGAAAGAAACACATACATTTATTAAGTAACTTATTAACTTATAGAAGCAAAAAAACACTATTGGAATCGATAATAATAATTGATAGCAAGGCATATGGCATACCACATACATACATAAATACATTGCATACATACATAAATAAATTAATTAATTAAACATATATATATTCATAAAATATATATAATGATGAAAAAAAAAACACTTAAATGGCAACTCTAAAACAATTTCTAAGTGTCTGATCAAATCTTAACGAAATTTTGTATGTAACTTACGGATTAATAATCATTATAAAAACCAGGGCCCTCCTTCCTTTTCCTATTTGTCATAAATGCTACACAGTTGATTCTAAAATTCTGTTATATTTAAAGTTGTGCGCTGCTTAAAACTGAAATTCAAGTGTCTGACAATGAGAGATGAAACCAAATTGTGTGTATACGTATACTATTTTTCAACTAGTTTTGCTTTAATTTTATTTAGCATATATAAAATGAAATCTTTACAAAAAATACAAAAAAAAAAAAAAAGAAAAATGAAAAGAAACAAAAAACAATTATTGTATAATGGCAACGAAATCCTTGCATACTATGTGCGTTAAACAAATTGTAAACCAACAAAGAGACATACAAACAAACAAACAAACAAAATATGCCATAGATGCGTAGATAGTTTTTCTTTTCTCAACTTATATATGCTCTATTCTATTAATCTATTCTATTATAATTCTCGCAAACTGTTCTTTCACTGCTTCTTTGAAGTCTTACTGTTAAACTGGCATATATATATACATATAGATATACAATATACAATACATCTATGTATATTTATTGAATAATTATTGTATACAACAAGATGAAAGCAACAAGTATTTATATATAACAAAACAAAGTCTTAATTTCGCTTGTAACATTTCAACACCAAAACACTCAATGAGTCTACATAATAACTGTTTATGTTGTTGTTTTACGAATTTTTTTCTCTGCATTCAAAAGGTTGCATTAACTTATTACATATTATATTATACAAAGTACATACTAACATACATGCATACAACTTACATACATATACAACAAACATATTTATTTCAACAAAACGAAAACAAAAACAAATCGATCTTTGTAACTAACACACAAAAAAGTAAACAAATCTAAATCTAAATCTAAAACAAAACAAAAAAGAAAAGAAAAACAACTAAAAGTCTTGTATGAGAATAATGAAGAAGAGCAAATGAAATTTGCTGCGCCAAATCTGTTGAAACCATTTAATGAAAGATTACAAAAATTAATTTTTAAAAATGTATTTTTAAATATTAAAATATATAGTATATATAGTAAAACAAAACAAAAACAAACAAAACAAATACAAAGAGAGCGTGTCGGAAACAAAGAGCAAATATTGTGAAAAAAAATTATGAATTTCAATTACTAAACAAGAAAAAAAAACAAAACAAAACGAAAAAGTAAAAAAAAAAGATAAAAATTTAACAAGCTAACAACAAATTTGGGATCAGTACGTCCTACTATAGCCATGTTATACATATATACAACAACAACAACAAGAACAAGAAAACACTAAGCAACACAACAACAAATCAAGAATAATAGTAACTTAAATATGTATAACGCTATTATACGAATATATATATGTAGGTATACATACATACATACATACATACATATATCGTCTGATATGCCGAAAGATAAAACTTTAAGGCGTTTAGAGATTTATGCAATGCAATGAAATGATGAACAGCACAGACACAGAACAGAAACGCAACTTATCCTTATTTATAAAATATAAAACATAAAAAAATCGTAAAACATACACAACAAAAAATGCAACAAAAAAATACAAAAAAAAACAAACAAAAAACAAAAATACATATGTGCTTGAATACGAAAGAAAAAAACAAAAACAACAAAAAAAAAACAAAAACGCAAAACTATATAAGTCAAATAATAAAAAATAAATACATATTTCAATAAAGCAAACAACTGAGTTTTACTGACAGCTATTTACTCAACATAAAATACATGGCGCAAATCGGATAATATATTAATCTGTCAACAAACAAGTTTTGTAAAATTTATCAGGCTAAAAGCACCGACCGGTCAAATCTCCACCTAATACCTAGTCCCTAGTCCCCATGACTTGTACGTGCCTAATCCCCATAATACAAATTTGACTTGTTTGTAAAATTGCTACTACCAAGGGTAACCAGACTTCAAACTTGCATAACTTTCTCGAAACTTTACCGATTTTCATGTGGAATGTCATTTTGAGCATGATTTGATCTATAGATTTCTACATTTCAAATAATTATTTTAATTTTAGATAAGGGTCCCTCCTTTACATATTCTGATAATAATATTTCTAAATTTTAAATCTTGATTTTTATTTTTAATCAACTCTTGGTTCCAAATTAGTATAAGAGAATACTTTAAAGTTGATTCTGAGGTGTTTAATTTGGTTGTAAAAATTCATTTCTTTTTAAAAATTACATTTCTCTCTAATTTTTTGGATATTAAACAATACTTTGAAAAAACTTAAATATTTTAATCTATACCTTTTACTTCTAATCAACTCCAGGAGCCCACTTTAACTTCAATTCTGCGAAGTATTATAGTTTTGTAAAAAATCATGCCAAACATAATAAAAATTTGGCTTGTAAAGTTTATAGACCTCCCCAGACCCTGTGGCTAGTAGTCATAAGACCGAACGCTCAAAATCAACTTTTAGTATGAAAAACTTTTTCGTTTCTTTCGAGATCTCAACCAAACTCACAAATTTTTTGTTTTAAATTGCTTTAAACAACATAAACTAAATTGTTTATAATCTGACTGCAAGGGTATGCAATCTTTGTATCTTAAAAAACAAGATTTTTGTAATATTCCTTAGGGGTTTTGTAGTTTGTTTATCCCAAGAAAAACGCAATTCAATTTGTTTTTTGGTTTGTTTTTGTTTTGTTTTTTTTTTTATTTATAAGAATAATTTATATCTGCTTAAGATTTCCGGGTTACATGACATGACTATGGTATGGTATCGCATTTTTATCCTCATCTTCTTTTTACGCTCGTTTATCTGTTTTCATTTTATTGACTTTGACTCCGTTTTATGTTCCGTTTATGCTCTATACTATTTGTTTTTGGTTTTCATTTTCATTGTGTTTTGTTTTTAGCGCTGATACTGCTTAAAATTCAAATATATATTTTTCATAAATAGTTTGTGGTGTTTTTTTCTTAATTCGTTTCGTTTTTTAGGTTATGTAATGTATTTGTTTTATAATTTACTTAGAAGTTTACGCTTGCATTGATTTGTTTATAGTGAATATTGCATTGATATATCATTGTTATTCTTTATTTGTTTTGTTGTTTAATGCTTTTGCTTTTCATTACGCATGATTATATCGCCTATGTATGTATATATTATATATAATATATCATTATATAGCTTAGTTTTTTTTTGTAGTAGATACTCGTACTATATGTATGTCAAAAATTGCGTGTTTGGGTTAAGAACGTTTTCGACGAATTAAAAAACCGATTATTTGCATTATATAAATTCTGTAAAAAGGGATTCATCGTAATTCAATTATTTTCTTTCGCGTTTCTTAGTTTTGGTTTTTTTTTTAAATGAATACTCGGTACGGTATTTGACTTGCATAAACTTACAAATATTACAAAAAAGTTAAGTTTTGTATAAAAAATCGAGGTAAACTTTGATAGTGCATCGGATTTGTTATTACTTTGAGGGGATATATTATTAAGAATAGGGAAACTCAGATTCTAATGCTGGGACAGCATTAAAGGCATTTTATTCAACATGTTTTTTGGATGAATTCTCTTTGATGATTTGCCGATGCACCAATTAAAATTGATTTCTGTTGATTTCGTTTCATTTTATCGACGTCGGACTGTACTATATATGTGAATGTGTGTATTTCTAAATAGGGTTTTTGTCTTTTATGATGAAAGGAGAGCATAATTTGATTTGATTTTCCTCTTTTCTTTGGGTGTTTTGGGGTGGGCAAATTGTAGTTTCGATTTTCGATCGAACTGCTATATGATGTTTTGTTATTAATTAATTAATTATTTTTTAATTTAATTTTCTTAATAGGAAGAAGTAGATACGTCTTAATTTAAGTGTATATATAGCTATATTTGATATTAAATGGGTTGTGCATAATTTTCCTTTTCTTTTGTGTTTTGTTTTGTTTTTAGAGATTGAGAACTTGACGACTTGCACTTTGATTTTTTGGTTTTGTGTTTTATTTTGTATTTTTAAAAATTTTAATTGTTTTTTGGTTTTGTTTTGTTTTTCATTTCAAGATAGCGAAAGATTTATTACGCCTAATTGCTTGTGCTGGCTACGCCAAGGGTGTGTGTGGGTGTGTTTGGTTGTGCGAGGGTGTGTGTGTGGGCTGCTAAACTTAGCGTAACTCTATATGAAGTGTAGGTGCTCCTAAAGCGAGATTTAGAAATATATTTATATATAGATAGATAGAGAGGGAGAGACAGTTGGGTAGAGGGAGAGTGAGAGAGAGAGCGTAATGAGAATTTCAAAATTATGCTTATGATTTATCATTTGCCTTTATGCTTTGTATTTGGTTTCCATCATTATCATTATCCTCAGTGTCTGCCGCTGTTTCTCCTCCTTCCAAAGGGGGGAATCACACTGTTCTTTGGTGGCACTTTAGGCACTATTCTTAGAGACAAACTCACGCAATATATCGCCAGCCATTTCAATGTTATTCCTCGAAATTCCCAGCGCTGTAATTGCATTCTCCTTGGAGTAACCGGCGTTCATCAATCTCGCTATATACTCCAGATTGATATTCTCGTAGGGCACAGTGCCGCAGTCTTTTTGATTGATCGTCACGTTCGCATAGAGCAGCGGCTGATGCTGGACAGGATTTGTCAATTGTGCTGCTGTTGGTGTTGGTTGCTTCAACGTTGACTTCTTTCCATTTGCCAAGGCAGCAGCTGCCGCCAGAGCCGCAGCACTTGTTGTTGTGGTGCACAGTTGCGTATAGTGAGAACTTGCCACATCCTGAGACGCACTGCAGCTGCTGTTGCTAATGCTGTTGGTGTTGCTGATGCTGTTACTGTTGCCACTGGGCTTGGGCAACGTGCCACGTGCCTCCAGCGGACGTGTATCAATCACACCACTTATGGTCTCTGCCGGACCCACCTCCACCATCTCGTCCAGCAGCGACAACACCGGCGATGTGGTGCTACTCGAGATGCGTTGCTGCCGCATCAAATCCTCAGCCAATGTGTCCACACTGTTGCTCACATGTGGTGGAATTGGCGGCGCTGTTGTCTGTGGCGGCACATTGTCCAAACTGCACTGAATGTTGTCAATACTCTTGCTGCTCGAAGGCGTTTGTCCATTCGGCTTGACGGGCGTCTCCACGCCTGGAGATTTACGTGGCGGCAACGGTGGCGCCACTGCAGCAGCAGTAGCAGCAACAGCAGCAGCCGGAGCAGCTATAACTGTTGTGCCGGAACTGCAACTAGAGCCGGAACCGGAGCCAGAACCAGAGCCAGAGCTAATGGCATCCTGCAGATTTTGTAGTATAGCATAAGAGCTAATGGAGGCTGTGTCGCCAGAGTTGATCTCTGTTTTACTGGGTAACTTTTGGCCATACGTGGAGTTAATCACACTGGAGCCAATCAATGGTGCACTCATGCGATTTGTGGTCTTTTGCGTGGAATTGTTGCAACCATTGCTGATCACAGCTGCTGCTGGCGGTGCTGAGGGTTGAGGCAACTGTTGTTGTTGCTGCTGCTGTTGCGTGGAGTTTGATGCCGAGGAGCTGCCACTGTTGTTGCTACTATTACTGCTGCTGCTGGGCAGGCTGAGAGCTGGTCCACCGCCTGCATAGAGATCGTTTTGTACGGCCATCAAACTGGGCGTGGTACTGCGTCTGCCCAGGCGGGGGGAGGTGTGCGGACTGTGCTTCTCGATGGAGGATTGTGATGCCGCCGAGGTGCTGAGCGCGTGCAACGATGATGTGGCAATATTGAAGTCGCCCATATCCTGCAGGAGTTTGTAGAGTCAGTTGATTGTTGGACGATTTTGGTTGAAAGATTTGGTTTTTTTGTTTTTTTTTTGTTTGGTTTGGTTTGGTTAGGACACATGCCGCTAGAGCAACGAGGCAACTGCAAATCAAACTGTATTGTTGGACATGCACAACAACAACAATGGAATAAAAGGAGCAACAACAACGCATAATGTTTATAAAAAACTGTAGACAAAAAACATAAATGATAATAATAAAGAATAAAACAATCGGTAGCAGAGCACGTCAAACAATTAAAACCAATATTTATAAATATTTATACATATATATATATATTATATATTTTTTTGTTGTTGTTTGTTCTGTTTAGTGTTTTGTGTTTGTTTTTGTTTTCGTTATGAATTAGAATTAGGCATTTTAAAACTTATTAAGGAAATCAAAAATTATAAAACTATGTAATTCCTATATAGGTTTTTCATATAGTACTTGTATAATATATATGTATATAAAAATTGCATTAAATGTATTACATTAAACATAAATAATAATTATTGAATATTAATGTATGCTGATTGAAGCCTAAGTATGTTAAGGAAACAAACTGAGCCGAATAATTAAATAATATGAATGAATGAATTGATAAAACAAAACATTAAACAAACACGCATACACACACACACACACACATACATACTTAACGTATACACACATACACATACAGTCAATGTTAATTTCTTTGCTAATACTTTTAACGTTTTGTTTATAAATTCTGGCCTAGGCTTGTGACAATTAACAGCTAACTACATTCATAATTATAATAATAATGATTATGATAATTATACATACATATGCATTGGCCTCGACCATGGTTTTAGCCTTTATTATTACATATTATCAATAAATTACAGTCTTAAGGCAGCCACAAGAGCTGCTTACAAAAAATACAAATTATGAAAACTGAACTGAGAACTAAAACGAACCAAATAATAATATTCAAATAATAATCATAATCATAAATGATAAACCACTCACAAAAAAACTAAACATATCTTTGGAAATATCAAACAATAAACTAAAATGTGAAATTATTACAAGTTTCATATGGGGGGGAAGGGTATACTGTAGGAAGAACAGGGATCGAATACAGACAGTTTTGTTTTTTTTTGTTTACTTAGCTTACTAAAGTACAAAATACAAAGTACAATAATAATAATTATGATAAATTCTATGGGTGCCTATGTATATACAAAAAGTGTAAAAGAGAAAACTCAAATACAGCATTTTAAAATTGTTTTTGTTGTTTGTTGTTGCTCAAGAATTAATGCATAATATGCATACACATGTAATACGCTAAATGAAAACTAAACACAATTAAATGATTCATAAACAGAGGCGAACGAGCGAGCGAATGAATGAATGAATGATATAAGAAGAGAAAAACAAAAATGAAAGCAACCAACAAACGAAACGTAACTAAACGAAACAACAACGTACAGTGCACAGAGACAGAAACATAAACAGAAGTAAGATACAAACAAGCGAACGATGATAAAATAATAACGCGATGATTACGATGCGCGACTGATGAGCAACTTCCGCTCAACACTCGGAAACATTTACACACATCTATACATATATTTTTATATCTATGTGTGTACATGTTTATCTGTGTGCACTGCTGGTTAGTTGCATTAAATTTTAGCTAATAATTTAAGTATGAATAAATCAAAATCGCTAAACATTAAACTTAACATAAACTTCTAATGTGTTTGATATATATATAAACGTATATATAAACGAACCAAAATCGATAATTTGTAATCGTAATAAGAGTAATATATGTATGTATATATATATAAAAGAGAGAGAGAGAGTGAGAGAGGCAGCACAGGCGGGCAGCGCGGGGCAGGCGTCAAAGGCTTTACTTAAAAGCGCTGCACAAAACTATACCTCTGTATCATCATCATCCTGCTGCTGATGTCGTCCATTCGTTGCATTCCGATTGTGCTGCTTGCGGGGATCGAAGGCATCTACAACGATCTGCTCAGTGCCCTTAATCTCGGCACGACAAAACGGACAACCCTGCAGTTAAAGTATTTAATTAAAGATACATTCAACTGATGAACTATATTCATTTTCTTACCTGTCCCTCCGAGTCCACCTGCCAGGCTGTAAGACAGGGTGTGCACAGCAAATGACCGCAGGGCTCTATGCGTATATCCTTATCATTCTCCGCGCAGATTTTGCATAGCTGAAAGGTGCTGCCTGCAAGTTCAAGAACGCGTTTAGTTAATAAGTTCAGATAAGAAAGGCAATTTACTCAACTTGCCGACAACCTTACAGTCCAGTTAACTGGCCGATAGAACAACAAATTTTAAAGTTTATCTAGACTGTAAGGCTCTCGACAAGATGTGAAAACATTCCTAAAATCAAACACTTACCCATTTCACAGTACAGCTCGTATTGCTCTTGTGTGACAGTGATGTGATCCTCGGTTGGACTTTGCACGGCAGACGACAGATCCGGATTATAGGCCTGCCCATCGGGATATAAGTAAAAGCCCTCGCTAAATGACCGACAACGGAAAGACGGAGAATTAGTTAATACATTACTAGCATATTTAATAATAATCATTTTAAAGCTGACAATATGATATGTGAGTCATCAGTTCTAAGCTTCGGAAGTTTAAAGTACAGCTTAGTCACAAGAAGGAGCACATTAGTTGCAGATAAAATAATATGTAACAATTATTTTCTATACTATCAGCAGAATGGATGACTCGTTCAATGTAAAAGAATCAGTATTTCAAAAGTTGAGTTTTCTTCCATTCATTACATTTATGTTTCACAAATATAAATCTAAACCGATCCATTGATGTGCAAAATAATGCAGAAAACTTAAGAAAAGACGTTAGCACCATTTTCGCTAAGATATCGTATGTCATCAAGGACTGCTTAAAATTTTCTTTACTTTCAAAAGTAATATACATAGTTGCCATTATGGTACTGCATTTTTAGAGAACCCATAGCGTCCTTAGTTATAACCTTCTACAGGACATACACATTTAAATTTCGAAAAGAAGTAACGTACGATACTTTTACTTTTAAAACACACTTTAAAAAACTGATTAAAGCTCTACTTATCTGCTGTGTTCTATCAATTTTTCTCAATATTACTTACCGATGCCCATCGAGCAACGCCTGACACAGTGACTTGTTCTGTGGTATTGTCTGCAGTATTTCACCATCGGCCGTTACATAGCCAATGGCCCATTGTCCCAATCGGGTGCAGGATAAGCGGAAAACGTAGCTGCCCGCTTTGTGTATGTAGCGCTGTAGACGCGCTTTCACCTCATCGTAGGTGAGAAAGGCCACATAGCCGGGATGGGTTACGGCCAAGATTTGCCAGTTGCGTAAAAGTGTTACCCAAGGCTGAAATAGACGTGTGAATACATCGAATTCAAAATTCGATATATAATCATTGCACGTCAAATCGATAGTCGTTTTCAGTGCCATCGCCTCCAGTCCTGACGATATCGGATGCACTTTGTTTAACTCCTGTCGGAATATTTTCCAAGGCACCAATGTACTACAATGGTAGGTAAATAAATATTGTTTGTTAAACAGTACAGATACTTTAGAGAATTAATCTGCAAAATTACCTGTTGCCAAAATTGCTTTTCCAAAAGTCAGCTGCATCGGCCTTGGTGATTCGAAATTGATCGCCAGCAAAGACACCGTTGGGAAATATAGCTTTAAGCTCGCTGAGCATGTGAGAGAAGACCAAACTCAGTTTGGTTAGATTGCGTCGATAGTGTGAGTTCTCATCAAACATTTTCTCTTTGCCCTCCTTGAAGAGCTTTATGGCCTGCTTGCATTTACGCATTAGATTGTTAATGAAGACATTAAAGTGCTCATTGGCATGTAAAAGATGCATTTGATCCTCGTTTTTAGAGTATATAAGACGCAATCTTTGATACGTGTCCGGCAGTATATCCAGTATAAAGGGGGGACTGTTTTTTAGATTCATTTTGGGCTGTTGACATAATTTGACCACCTTATCCATTAGTTTCCACGTCTTCTCCAGCGTTTTCTTGTCCGTCGACAGACGCTGGGAGACGCATGCCTCTGAGATGGCTCCATGTAATTTCGAAAAGATTGAAGGAAAAATTTTTGGTTGTGATTGTATGCGACTGGTGCGACTCGTCGCCATCTTTTCTCTCAACACTGCTGCTGGTGCTGACTCTGTTGTTGTTGTTGCTGTTCGTGTTGTTGGTTTTTGGTTTGGGGAGTAAAGTTGTAGGTTTCACTCTTCACACACACACACTTCGCGTTACAACGACAACGACGGCTAGCGACAACATGAACATGTATATATTTCCAGCCCCCCAAACTGCCAGCGCACCCGAAATAATCAAATATACACTTTGCCTTTAGCACTAGGCATCTGCATTAGCACAATTTGCGCGTTTCGTAGTTAGTTATAGACGATTTTTTTCCCACACAATTCTCCGACTTTTTCAATGAGTGTGGCTGTGTGCGTACATGTGAGTGTGTGTGTGTGAGTAGCGATGTAAAAAGAAATATCGATACTTTTACGCCTATCGATAAGATGTCACTGCCACTCTGTATGCAGTGCTGTATAACTAGTGCGTTTAATTATATTACCAGTGCTACCCATAAAATGGCACACTGCATGTCGTGACTGTTACTTTTCAAATTGCGATAACGAGCTGAGCATATATGTGTCAGAAATTAGCATAGCCATAGAAAAAAGTTAGAAACGGTGAAATGCAGCAAATAACTAAGCTCGTGAATGCGCATGTTGCTAGCTCATCAACTTTAAATTGGCATTTCATGGCATTCACAAGTGCAATCATAACAAGCACTTTTGGTTTTGCTTTATTTTTGCCGTATAATTTCCGCTTTTACTGCGTTGCTCGGCCTCTATCATCACTTTTATATAATACTCATGATTTTTCTATGTGCTGGCGAATCGCTTGTAGGCTATGATTAGAGCGCCAGGTGTAGAAAACTCGCACGACTTGCAGAACAGGTGCGTGGCCGTTGGTTATTGCCATGTTACTTGCGACTTCTATCATTTTATTACACACACTGTGTTTTTTTTCTATTTTTCATTTTTCTTTTTGGTTTTAATATGCATTGCACTGCAGCTACAATTTTCACTTTCCATTTTTATTGGCAGCCGCTAACCACAACCACATCTACAACGACAACATCAAAATCTTGGTTATGGCCAAAAAGAAATTGCACTGCAGCCAAAAGGTTTTTATTTCTTTTGCCAACAACATTTGGATGCCGGCTTTCTTTTAATTAATTTTTTTCAAAAGTGGTGGTCTATTCAGCATTAGTTCTGGGCGGCCAGCAGCAGATGGCGCTGCTGTGTCACGGCTGTCAGATGCATTTTGCCGCTTACATGTCTGTGTGCCCAAAAACTAACTGTAAACATTCACTTACTGACCTCTTTTTGCCGCTAAGCGGTTCGCGGTTGGCGGTGGCGTTTGCGGTGGCAACCAGCTGCTGCTGTTGTTGTTATTGCTGCTGTTGTTCCGCTGCACCACTCAATTTTCTTTATGCACACGCGAGTGTCCGCCAAAGCTCATGTGCGAGCTTCAGTATCTGTTTAATGTATATGTATGCGCGTGTGTGTGCATGTATGTGTGTGACCCTTATTCGCAACGCCACTCAGGCGTAAAATTTATGGCTTAAAAGTCGACAAGTCTATAAACACAGCTTCCAGCTAGCAACGTCTGTGGCTTTGACTATCGGCATCGAGTTCGACTTCAAACTGTGCGGCGGCGCACTTTCTACGACAACTACAACAACAACGGCAAAAAGACAGTCTGCCCGACTGTTTCATAGATAGAAAGATAGATTGTGCCTATAGGAGGTGGTATGTAGTATGAAGTAGATGCCTAGATGCCTCCTATATGCCCATGCTATGTGTGTGTTATAATTTCAAATGCGGTTCGCCTTTTTGGTTGCATTTGTGCTGCCACTTTTGGCAAATTAAATTTGTACGCAAAACCGATTAGGTTGCAGACAACATGACCAAGTTGTTATTTTAAATACCGACAACTCCATTTAATCAATGCCTAAGCACAACAAAAAGCCAATGCTAGCAGAGCCCGACAACAACAATAACAAAAACAACAATAACTCACAGGCGACAGCGGCAGTGAAGACTTTGCAAGGCGCACAGTGTGGCCAACCTTTCAAATTATGTGTTCCGGTTATAGTAAAACTTCCTGTGTGAAATTCAGCCATAACCAGTGTTGAAAATTCAGCATTTTCGGCAGACCCCTGATCTTTTTAAAACAATTTTATCTGCGAAAAATATCAAAGATTCCCTATCCAGAAATGTATCAATATAAAGGAGTGCCAAAGAAATAGATTTCCATTTCTGCGGCATTCCTGATAAAACCCAATATTTATCAAATTCGTGCACATTTGGACACAAAAACCCGGACGCAGAATTCAAATTTAAAGCCTCTCTTAACAAATGAAATAGGTTAGAACTTTAATAATGACGGACCCAAAATAATCATATGCTAACAAGAATGATAAAATGTTAACATTGACAAATAGATTCCTAACAACTAGTAAAATTATTTTATTTGTTTTATTTGGTAAGACAAGAAAAAGCGTATAAATTGAGGAGTTACTTTCAAATTTAAAATGTCTTGCAGAAAGCAAATTAATTGAACATTCTTCTAAAATAAATTCTTTTACTATAAATAAATATTTTTATGACTATTATGCTTTGGTTAATTTCTATTATCTTCTTCGTGCTTATTAAAATATTGTGTAATAGCATATAATTATTTGTATCTCTTAATGCAACGGCCTTGAAATGCAGCCAAGCAATGCAACACATTTTTATTAGAATTTCTTTACGCCACAAAGTCACCACTGTGCGGCGCCCAAGCGACGCCAGCTGCGCAGCGACTGCGCTGCGACTGCCTTTCACTCATATAAATGGCATTGCAAATTCGAGTGTGAGTGTCATTCAAACCTTTCTCTCGTGTTGTTCGGTACGGCGCAGTCGCAACAGTAACAGTAACATTTACAGCAGCAGCAGCTTTTTTTTGTCGCTAACGAAATTGGAGCTGAAGCTGGAAACGTCTCCCAGTTGATCTGTTTGTTGTACGTGCAACAAAAGACGCAGCATCAGTCAGTCAGTCAGTAGCAACAACAACAACAATAAAAGCCTATAATTTTTTATGAATGTGTAAAAAATCAAAGCGCGCGTGCGTGTGAGTGTGCGAGAATAAAAGTGTGAATGTGTGTATGTGCATGTTCATTCATTGAAAACGCTGCAGAAGTCCAACAACAATGCAGTCGTCGCTGTAACGTCAACGTCGTCGGCAGCAACAACGTCCACAGTGTCCACAACAACATCCACATCCACATTAACGATCACTTCGCATGCGAATCTCAACGAGCGCGCATCAAAATCAAATTCAAACGGTTACGGTTACGGCAAAAGAGTAACGAACTATTGCTAAAAGCACTGAAAAGAACCTCTCGAGAGTTCCCGCCCCAAACCGAAGACAGACTATGATGAAAAGATATTTTGTGTGCATACAATACTAATAAAAAAAACAGATACAAAAAGGCAACCGCAGAACCAACGATTCACTGAACAAACGGTAACGGTGGTAAACTTCAAAAGCCCACAGTCGTAATTGAAATCGAATTAAAGAGCAACGTGCAAAAAAAAAAAATAAAGAAATGTACTAAAAGGCAAGGCGATAAAAAAGAAATTATGCTACATTGTGCGAACAGAAGAGAGGTCAGATAGTTGAGAAACAGATACCAGCAGAGTACAAACAAGAAGAAGAAGAAGAAGAGGAGTTTTGATGTAATTGCGAAAACGTCGCTTAATCTTTAATAGGCAAAACGAACGAATGAACTCATAAAAGGGCCTCAAGTCAAAATCAAATGAGCGAACCGCGAACCGCGGAACCACAAGACAAAACGACAACAACAAGAACAACAACACAACCAAAACCGTTAATACCAACGTTGGCAGCGACGCCCAGCAACGACGTCAAAGTCAACGTCAACGTCAGCGTCAGCTTTGAGCTTCTCTGCGTGTTTGAGCTTGCACCAGTTCTTTTAAAGAGCCGTGCATAGACAGACACGAGGCGGGAGGAGGTAACTTACCACAAAACTTTCTTCAAACGCAAGTCAAAGTCGTGTGTCGTGATCTTTGCACGCCGTCGCAAAGCTAGTGTTGAACTTGAGAAGCTCAAAACAGCAGCCAGCAACAACAACAACAACAGTAACTGCTACTATTTCAATTGTTAACGAGCGAAAGCGTCGTAGACACGCATACACACACACATACATACGTGTAGTCATTGTTGTTGTTGTCAGCGTCTAGCCAGGAAAGTGCAGTCGACAGTGAAAATGATGTACTTGATCCAGACGCAGTTCCAGTCCCGATCCCAGTCCCAGTCCCAGTCCCGCTTCAGGCTAAAGTTCCAATCCCAGCTGTTTGGCGCACTACTCTCATTAATGCTAACGGCAACGCTCACTAATGGTAAGTCATCTATCTAACTAGCCCATACACAGAGAGAAACATGTCTAAATTAAGTTATTAGCGATGCCTAAAATCTATTTTTGATATACAGTGAAAACTCTCTTGGGTGGACACTCTTCGTCAGGTAACTTTCGTCCGCTTAAGGGAGTGTCCGCTCAATAGAAGCAAAACTAATCTAAAACCCCTACTATCTTCATCCCAAGAGGGATGTCCTGTTAAAGTTGTCCGCTATGGGAGTTTTCACTGTAATACAAACTGCTGAAAAAGATTTAAACCTCTTTAACCAAGTACCATTAATCAGATTTATATACATACATAAGTTAATCAAAAGAATTTTCATTTTAAAATCTAGAGGCTTCTTAAAACAAATCTGAAATCGAATTTCTATAAGTTTATAAAAACTTAGTACAAAGTTCTTTATGTGAATTCGGAACTGAGGTTCAACACGTTTATTTAAATCTGTAAGGTCCATTTTTTCAATGACTTTATAATGTTTCAAATATTAGATACATATTTGAAATTCGATTGATTAACTGACGTGAAGTGTATAGAAACTAATGTCAAATTCAAAAAGGTGAATCAAGTAAAAGTTGGAAAAGTATGGATATTAAAAAAATTATCCTAAATCTTAAAATTCGCTTGCTTAGAATTCCCAGATGGTTGTTGCCTGTCTACTGTAAGGAATAGTTCTATTGGCATTAGCACTATATCTAACATTAGCATTTCTGTAGTCAGCCTGCACTTACTTTCACATTAATTGAAACGCTTAATTTGGATAATTTTATTAGAGAGCGTGAGTTTCTTGTTGCTCCAAATACTTATTTCAAGCACATTTATTACTCACCAATTAAGTTTGAAAGATTTGTAGTTAAGTGTGCAATTGGCATATATTGAGTATGATGTTGTTATTTTAATATTATTAGTAAAAGAGATTAATAAGACTAATTCAAGCTTAAATTGTATTTAGATCAAGAATGAAAGTTGCTATTTGAAGAATGTTTTGAACTCAATTTTAAGTTTGAAAATACAAACATACCTAAGTTTTTAGATTTCCAAAATGGTACATGATGAATAAAGTCGATTTTAGTTATTTTAATCATAGTGAGAAATCAAGGCTCAAATGTGTGGCTTTTTAAGTACGAAATACTTGATTTTTCGCTGTGTGATGTAGGGGAGGGGAGTGTCTAGGGGGGGAGGGACCAACAGCTGTGCCACTGTGCGATAGAAAGGCCAATTACAACAATGCTTTTGTCTTCTGCCCAGCAGCAGCAGCAGCAATTAATAGCTATCTAAGGTTCAAGTATAAAGTGAATGTAAAGCTGACACACATCAGAGAGTACACCCAGCCCCCTTTCCACTTCGCATGGGGTATGGCATGTGCCCATAACCAAAACCCCTTCCCCCCTCTCCTGTTCATAGTCGCACTTTTGTGTATGTAGAGAAATATGTATGTATGTAAAAAGTAAAGCCCCAAACATGGTCGTAAATTTGTTCGTCGTGCACAATTTGTCCAACATTCAAATAAATTCATTAAACTTGCTCTCATGCATGGACATACAGACAAGCCGAAAGACAGAGAACAACAGAAGAGACTTGAACTGAGAACCCAGAGAACCAACCAGGAGGAGGTATATACCACAGTGTTACCGCAGCCGGTTGGAACGGGTTCAAATTACAAAGTGCATTAAAGAGAGTAGCAAATTATTTGGTTGATTGCCTTATTAGGTCGCTATAAAAGACTTGACTTGACCCGTGATGAAACATCATAACAGACAGTGGCAATTGATGGCAAGTCAAACGATTTGTTTCTGCTTCGACAAGATCGTTATTTAATTGAAATCAAAATTCCTCACTGGAAAAAGATCGTGACATTATTACATACTCGTATATCATCATCATCGTCATCAATTCAATCAGATAAGATGAGTAAGTGTTTATGTTGCAATTGTGATATTGTAAGTTATAGTCAGAACGTCTTTGTGATTCACCATCTACAAGTGACAGAAATAGTTTCTGATCATTTTAAACCGATCCGATCTGATCTGATCTTGAGTATTTTGTTGTTTTCAGACTACAGTTCTTCACTGATTTTTTAAATCGGAATGTGTCAATTTACCATAAACGAATTGCTTGTAAGGTTTTTATAGTATGTATGATTATAAATATGTTTCCTGCTGTTTATTATGTATGCATTACCTACTGGTTTCCAGGAAATATTTAAAAGGATATGAGTTAGGATCTATATGTATTACATACTGGCTTATAGTAAATATTTAATAGGATATAACTTAGAATCTTTTTAAATATCGAATAAATCATATTGTCTTGGAACTCCCTTTCTATCTCTTGTTTATTACAACAAATCTAAATCTATTCTTCTTTTTTCAATGTCCATGTACGATTTATTTGATTGATTTTTTAAATTTGACATTAGTTTCGTTACATACGTCAGTTTATCATTCGGATAGTTATCAGGGACCTTATATAGACATTGAAATAATGGGCTATAGAGTTTTGTTTCTCCATTTTTATTTTGTAAACTTTCCCTGTTTAATTTAAAATGTACGTCTTTGCGAAACTTACGATGGTATGTCAATGAAATTGACAATGTAGATTGACATTCTTAGACCACTGTGCAGCTGGCAGCATGATATGTGGGGGCAGCAGTTGCAACCAGCAAGCACCACATATCATGTCTGGTCTGGTCGCAGTCCCGGCCTAAGCCTGCCCAGCGTTGTGCGATTGCTGCTGCTGCTGCTGCTGTTGTTGTTGTTGCTGTTTTCCACTTTTGAAAATTATACGTTATGCGTTTTATTTTTTTGTTGCTTTAGTTGTTGTTGCTATTGTTGCTGTTGTTGTTGCAATTGATGGCATCCGATAGCAGGAGCTGAGAGCTATGGTCATGGCTGCCACTGGAATGGATGGTGTGTGTTGTGTGGTGTGGTGTATGTGGATGGTGTGGAATGTGGAATATAGGCGAGACGACGCAGTGTCTGATGTCTGTATTAATTTCTAACGCCGCTTAATTTTCTCTAGTTGCGTCCATTAAAATTGCTGAGAATGCGACTGCCTCTGTGGATTAAGTCTTTGACTCTTGGTATTTGCTTGTTGTTTATTTATCATTTCTTTTTTCTTGTTTTGTTGTGATTGTTTACGTTGTTGTTGTAGTTTTTATTTTCATTTCTTTAGTTTTAACGCAGCTGCTACAAATTGAAATAATGAACGTGGGTTCAATTATCTCGGGCAAACAATCGCAGTCGCTTGAAGCGCGCTAATAGATTTTCTACATCTATTTAGTTGGGCTTCCTCTCGTGGCTTCGCTTTCTTTGCAAACAAAAAAAAACCCAACATCCGACGATCCGACAGCCACGACAAGACAACAGACTACAGACAGACGGACATTTTCGGACTGGGGCCGGAGGCAATTAGTGTGAAAATTTCACTTGCAGTTTTAGACTCATGATTTCTGGATGGGGGATTAGCAAGCGCAATTATAGATGGAGGTCACAAGATAGTCCCATCATATTTAAGATCCAAACTGTGTGGGCTGTTCACCGTTAACTTGACTGCATATAAACAGTTCTCTAAATACCCAAGTTAATGCCTGAATATGGGCATTAAGTCAGATTGTCAATGGGGTGGGGTTAAAACAGAGATGGTATCTTGTCACGGCAGCTTAAGTTTCTAGGTTTTCAAAAGATTTCTGAAAGATAAGGCTTGACTTAAGATAGACTTGAATTTCCCTGTTACATTTATTAGAAAATTTTCAAATTAAATGTTCTAATTTAATAATAGAAATCGAATTTTAGCTCGATAATTATTTTTATTAAATTTTTGTTTGTATAGAAACCCGTTTTTTAATCAAATTTAATGGACTACTTTCAATTAATTATTTTTTAAATTTATTATAGATATTTCCAACAATATATTTAAATAACAACACAATTTGCATTTTAAAATTTTAATTTTTTCTAAATGAATTAATTAATGTTCTAATTTAATAATAGAAATAGAATTTTAGCTCGATAATTATTTTTATTAAATTTAGGTTTGTATAGAAACCCGTTTTTCAATCAAATTTAATGGACAATTTTAAATTATTTATTTTTTAAATGTATATATTTCCAACAATATAATTAAATAACAACACAATTAGCATTTTAAAATTTGCAATTTCATTTAAACAAAACATATACCATTAAAAAAAGCACTTAATATTTAAATATCTTTTGAAATAAATTTGGTTTAAGTTGAGTTTATTGTATGAGAATTACACTATTTGCATCCAGTTCAATAAAACTTGTATTTAGAAATAAATTTAAGTAAATTATTTATTTCTAAAAAGACATACCATTCATTTTATTTATATTTTGCGGATTGTTTGAGATGTTAAATTTAAAATCAAAAGATTCATTATAATATTTAATTGTGCAGCTCTAGGGTTAACAACAACAACATAAAATTCTTATGAAGCTAGGCAACTGCGCAATATGAACTTTGTGCACTCGAAGTTAATCCAAATTTTATATGCCCAGCGGCGACTCTTCCGCATGCTGTCGAGATTCCAACGCAATAGTCTTGCCACTGATCTGCTCTATCATTTACACACTCTCTCTCTCTTTTTCTGTCACTCTCTGTAGGCGCCGTAACAGACTCACCCATTAAGATCATCAAGCTGCCCGCCCAGGCGCCTGTGATACGTTACCGCAGCGCGGATTCAGGGCCGGATTCGTTGTTGATCAACTATCGCCAGGATGCACAGCCGGAACTATCTTCAACATTGTTGCAGGCGCCAGGAGCAGCAGTTGCAGCATTGGAAAATCTGTTACAGGAAGAGGCGGATCAGCAACAGCAGCTGAGCATGGGACGTCAGCATCGAGCTAGTGCCTCCAACAGCAACAACAACTGTCCAAGGTCCTGTCCGCCCAGCTTGACGGTGGGTGCGGATCCCGTTTGTGGCAGTGATGGTCTCATTTATGCCAATCTCTGTGAGCTACGCAAGAAGACATGTGCTCGCAATGGTGTCTCATTGATTAAGGATGTGCGCGATGGTTGTGAACGCTCAAAGGGATCCGATTGCAAGCATCGCTGCAGCACCGAAAAGGATCCTGTGTGTGGCACCGATGGACGAACCTATCTGAATCGTTGCATGTTGAGAGTTCAATCCTGTCGCGTTGGCCTCGCCGCCGTCAAATTATCCCATGTGGGTCCTTGCAGCAACACCAGCGCCCAGCGTGAATCCTGCCCAGTGGACTGCAATAGTGCGCCCAAAGATGGACCCATCTGTGCCTCCGATGGCAACGTTTACAACTCCACCTGTGAGATGAAATTGCACACCTGTGGACAGGGCGTGGTTAAAACCAGTCGAAAGCATTGCCAATCCACGAGAATGTGCCGTGAATCCTGCTGGCGTGTTGCAAGACCCACCTGTGGCTCCGATGGTCGTCTTTATGCAAGTCCTTGCAAGATGCGTTCCACCAACTGCGGCAAGCATGTGTTTGAGGTGCCCCTATCCTTCTGCATGCCACAGGAGCGACATGGCAGCCAGTCTGGGGAAACATGTCCCACTGAGTGTCCCAAATCGGATGCAGATGCCACTTCACAATATGTTTGTGGCAGCGATGGCAACATTTATTCATCACTCTGCGAACTAAAAATGCTCAATTGCGGGTGAGTTTCCAAATACGAAAGGTGCTTCCTTTTGTATCTTCCAAATGTAACTATCATTATTGTCATAATCATTATCGTTATTCTCTTCTCTAGACCGCAGCGAAAGTCCATTCAGAAGATGAGCATGGACAAATGCAAGAACAGATTGACGCGTTGCAAGCAGCTGCCTCCTTGCAAGGACTTTAACAATCTCTTTGGCTCCATCTTCAGCTCGAAGCGGAATGATAAACTCTGCGGCACAGACGCCAAGACATACAACAACGAGTGTGAATTGGCACATGCCACATGCCTGTAAGTCCATATGTAATCCCTTCCAAGTCGGATGCCTGTTCAACTATTTCTTTTTCTAGGCGTGGCGTCAATCTGGCGCATATTGGACCCTGCACGGATCTCAACACACCCGTCAAGGATTGTGGCGATGCATGCACACGTGCGGATCTGGAACAGCAGCCGGTTTGTGGCTCCGATGGCAACACCTTTGCCTCCATGTGTGAGTTCAAGCGACGCACCTGCAATCTGCGTGTGGTGTCCGTCTCCTTGAAGAATTGCGCTCTAACCGCCGACTGCGAGTCCGATTGTGATGCTCAGCCGCCGAATTTCGTTTGTGGATCGGATAATAAGTTCTACAAATCAGAGTGCCACATGCGCAAGGAGAACTGTGGCAAGCATGTGTTTGTGGTGCCTCTAAAACGCTGCTTGGCCGCCTTTCAGTTCAAGGGCTGTGCCCGCATCTGTCCACGGGAATTTGAGCCAGTTTGTGGCAATGATAATAAGACCTATTTGAATGATTGTTTCCTGGATATTGAGAACTGTCGCACCAATAGCACAGTGGGTGTGCATCACTATGGCGCCTGTGGACGCCCCGAGGCGCCCTCCAATAACTTCCTCTATTAATTCCGAATCCGGGGGCGTCATTTACATTTTACATGGCATTTAATATTTTTAGGCTATAGTCTATACGTATTTTATGTATATTTTTTAAACGATATTTATTGTGTTGGAATTAAAAAGCCGAACGAACGTATACTATAAATAGTGTGGAGAGGGGAATGTTATCTAAGCGGAGTCATCAAACAGTTTGCTCAGCATTGCGTTGATCTCATGTGGGCGATACTTGACGTACTTGTCGGGATTCTTGCTGAACTGCACAGCAGCATACCTAAATACAAATCAATCAAAACAATTAACATTAAGTAAAGTAATTAATCTGCCAGAGCTTACATCTCAAAGAAGCGATTGTAATTGGGTAGTATGTGCTCCACATTATCTCGTTTAATGCCCTCGCGAAGAATAACATCGGGTATGGAGATACCACGCTGGATTTTGCAAGCCTCCTCAAAGTCTTTGTTAAAGTTCTATCAAAAATAAACCAGGTTAATTTAACTAGAATATCTATCAAGCTTAAACTTTCTCTACTCACGGAGAAACGCTCCTTGAGCACGCTGCGATCCTTGTCCTTAACCTTGCCACCCACTGGCTTGGGCAGCTCCTCCAATGAGTAAATACCCGACAACATTTTCGACCAGGTCTTTTGATAGCTTGTCTTTAGCTCACGTATCATCTCCAGATAACTATGTTCACACTCTGGCTCCGCTAGAGTAACCAAATCAATAAGATTGGAACGTTGCAGCGACTTGAGTATATAATGTATGTTATTAAGCCTAAATAGATGCTTGGTGGCTTGATCATTGTACTGCTCGCATTTGTTCATAATGGACAAGTTGAGTTCGGCCAGAGCTTTCTCTATAACAAAAGGAAGATATATTATCTCTTATAGTATGTTTATATAACTGAGTAGTCTCACTTATGTAGATGGCCAACAGAGCCTTGTTGCGTTCCTCGCCAGGCAACGCCTTCTTCATCAGAATGGTGTCCAGTTGTGTGGAGTACAGCACATCATGAGCAAGAATAGCGCCGATTACATCAAAGTGTTCATACAAATGCTCAATAAACCAAATTGTATTTGAAGTGAGCTCATGTACAGTCGCATCCTTTGGAACATTGCTCTGGCCCACAATATTTGTGCTCGATTCTCCCTTGACCACATCAAGGAAGTGTTCCAGCGCCTTGGCACCCGTCTGTTGCAGTTTGTTGAGCACCTTGGTCAACTGTTCCCGCTGTGTTGCATCATAGGTGCGTTCAATGTCCGGTTGAAGTAATATGACTCGCTTCAGTGCTGAAAAGATGCCCAACGCTGAGGTCCATTCCTTGCGTGAAATGCAGCGTAGAATCCTTTGTGTTATAGCCTCGGCATCCTTAACCACCAACTCTATTGCATTATAAGCTAGGCGTGCAAATACTTCATTGTGCTTGGATTGTGGTATAATATCACGCATGATGGCTTTCTCCCAGTTGAGCAGCCGTTGAAGGCCAAGTAACATGACCAAATACTTGTCCAACTCCTGATCCCCATCAAGCAAATCTTCCGATGTCAAGTGATCCGTGTGTGAGGAGGCTTTTTTAATAGAGAAGCCCGTGGATTGCTCAATAGTTTGTGTAGCCCGCAAATACAATTTGTTGGCCTTCTTCTCGAAGCTGTGGAGAGATAGATAATTAGCCTTATTTTTGTCGGACAAGTCCATTACATCCACGCTTACATTTGCTGCAGTCGTGCCGAGGTGTTCTTCTTGGGTTCTTGATTTTGTCGTCCACCGTGACGTGGTCTCTGCAAAAAGGCGGTGGGTTAAGATAACAATAACAGATTTATTTATTGGATTTAACTAAGAAATAACAAAATGTTTTTGGTGTAGCACAAATTTACTGTTTATTAATTAATACAATACAAATACACAATAAAATATTCAAATTAGGAAAGCGTATCATCCAGCGATCGCTTAAAGATGGCAAGTTATAGAGCCTTCAGGGCATCCAGTATACGATCACAGTCCTCGTTCTTGCGCAGTCCAATCTTTTTAAGATCAGAGCGTTTCATGGTAACCAATTCGAGTATATCAACATGTGATTTCTCAAATTTATCCAGATACTTCTCGAGGCCAGCAAGGAGGAGAACTTCCTTCACATTGCTGGCATGATTGATCACATAGTTGTGGTTTATAGCCTGAATAGAACGACGACGTGACTCCACGGTCACGGATGTTTCAATTGAATCATCCAAGAATTTATCCATACTGTTGTCCTTGTCCTCTTCCTTACAGGTCTTCTCTCCAGACACCTTGACCATTGGTGGCACCGCGTGTTGTTGTTGAAGCAGCTTCTCCAATGGCTTCTTAAAAATCATCGGTGACACGGGACTTTTGCCAACTTGCATATTTTTAATGGGCGACAAATTGGGAGATCGAAATTCACCAAGAATCGGTGTAAAGCAACGCACATTATTATAGTTGACATTAAGCGTATTCCAAACAGAGTCGGCTTTTGCCTTGGGTGTACGATTTAAGCACAGTTTACGTCTGTTATTTGGAGTATGACTTTCTGCCATTGTAGCTGATTAATTTTTTACAAAAACTATATAAAATAATTTAAGACACTGAACAAACACGTTTTGCACAAATATAAAGCTTGGCAAATGGCGACGATTGCTAAATGGCGGGACTTGCAATTCTGCCGTTACACTAACTGTTTATTTACACAGCGTTGCATTTCACGATTGTAAGAGAAAGCTTTAAGCTTTCACTAAGCTGCTATACTCACCAAAGCTTCTGTTCCCCAGCTGCTGCTCTTCTGATGATCCTTAAGCAGCTGCAAAGAGCGCAACACAACCTCTCCCCGCTCAGTTGCATAAATGTGGGTGTACTCCCGCATATTTTGCTCAAGCCAGAGTGAAATTGTGAATAATTCTTCACGTGTGCTCTGCGATAGCTGGCGAAATGATGTGTACTCATCGCTAGATGAATCATCCTCAATATAGATTAGGTCCAGCAGCTCCACAGGCTTCAGTGGTGCACTGTGCTTCTTTAACAGCATGCTGTAGTGTTGATTTAATCCCTCACAGCCAGTATTAAATAAACTTGTTACGTTTTCCAGCTCCACACTCTGTGAGTTGTTGTGCAGGAAGTAATCCATGGCGGCGCGTAGCTTGGCCAGCGCATCCAGAAAGGCACCAATGTTTCCCTCGATGGGACCCTGATGAATCAGTTGACACACCTCCTGGGAGACATCGTAATGCGAGAGAACGCTTTCCAGGCAGTTCAGTGTGGCTTCCAAATCTAAAGTAAGGGACGTTGTCAACACTTTACATTTTATATTATTTTAGTTATCTCACTTTGTTGTCGCTTTTGCAGTTGCTCTGTTTCCTGGTAGACTGGCAAAATTGTTTCTTCCAAGTTGCCCAAACGTTTTTCGAAGATCGTGAGTATGCTGGACATTTGCGTGGAGAGATCATGATACTTGTCAACGCGGTCTTTTAACAGCACCAAATTGGTTGTTTCCTTTTCCAATTTGGTGTGCGCTTGCACCGAACTATCCAAGTTATTCATTGTTTTGATTTTGCATTTGTTGAATAGAAAACATAGACTAGGGCTGGGTTGCAGTGTTTACGCAGCCCTAGTCGCTGACTAGTGCTGTTTTCGCAGCTTAACCATAGGTGGCGATTTATGTTGTTCTACTTGCGGAGAAAAGATGGCGCCACACCGTTTTCAAACGTGGGGCAAGCTTTTAAAACTCATCCATAGGGGGCGAATAATGTTATCCCACTAACAGACAATAGGTGGCAAAAAATATCCCAAAACGCAATCCCTTAGGAAATTTACAGCAGTTTGACCAAGGCTGGCGATTGCAATTATCAGTCATTGATAAGTTTGGCGCAATGCAATTCAAATTCAAATACTTAAACTCTATAACAACTTATGTTTGGAAACGATTTATTTATAGTTAATAGTATTTTTATCACAATTATAAATTAAGAAGTACATATATTATTTCCTCTTCTATAGCTAGTTTGGTCCAATTGCAAACCAAGCGAATTTAAAAAACTGTTTGGGCATTGAAAAACAATTTTCGTACAACTCAGGGGATTCCCCATCAATGCCGATGTCCAATGTCACGACCGTTATGCCACGCCCACAATCGATTTCTTTGTGTAATGCGAAATGTAAACGACCAGCAAAATGAGCTTTGCACTCTCGACACTCGATTACACGATCGTTGGGATCAGTTCTCAAGAATTTTCGTACGTTTCGTATTTCATGCATTCCACGAAATTCGCCTGTAACGTCCGTTTGAATAAGAAATGTGGGGGTGTTATTGACATCCTCGCTTCTGATTAAATAAGGCACTGCATAGAGCTCCTTGGTGCGTGGACAGACCCGAAAGCAATAGAGATTCACCTGCAAGGAGGCGGGAAAGTGTCCAAAACGTTGACCATGGTAGTTGATGTAGCTCTCGGTGAGTAGGGGAAGGTCAACAGGTCTCGCATTACTTGTGGCCTTGCCACGTGAATCACTTTTGACCCGATACTGCAGGGGAAGTTGTAACTGGGCATTCCACTGACGGTGAACAATCAGTTTCAATCTCTTGACGGCGCATGCCTCCATGGGAACTCGCAGCGTCGTCAGTACATAACTACTAATCTTCTCCACCATACGGGTAAAGACCATGTCAACAGTTTCCTCAATATCCAGAAAATGTCTTATTTGTATGGGAAAAGTCTCGTAGTATAGACGCTTCTTGGTTACGTTCACGTAGAATCCAAAGGTGACCTCCAGTTGACTGGCCTCGTAGCTTAGGAAACGCAAAAGTTGAGGAACTGCTTCCATTCCGGCCTCCAGCAGAAAATCAGGGGTCCTTCCCACGGCGCTCTCATCACACAGCATAAAGGTCTCGATTCTCTCTTTTTCGATCCGTTTAAGCAGTAGCTTCTCCTCCAGACTCATATTGATATGTTGCCCATCTTCGAGAGACAACCAATGATGACTGTAAGGTTCATCTGCCCCAACACGACTCTGACAATTCTGACAGTCCACGCTCAGATCGTTGATAAAGGGCTGATGGCGAAAGATTCTCTCATTTTCTAAAGTTTCAAAAATAAAGCGTGACTGCCTGTGACGTGACATGTTGCAAGTTAAAGTGTTTATTGATTGACAATCGCATTTTGGCAAACTATTTATATAGAATGATATCAACATCAGTAGTACCTGCTTAAGCTCTAATTTACCTGCCTGGTCCTGCTTGTACGGTCATAACCCTATTTAACCCTTCAACAGGATAAAAAGTGTCACAGGTATGTCCTTTTGTTTATTCTTGTCGAAATCCCCTTGTATTAAGTTATTTACGGCTTAAGTACCCTCTTTACCTACTTTCTTACACATACCCAATATAAAGGATATTCATTGGGTTTCTTAAATTCCTGAGCAAATCCTTTTGGATTTTCAAATTCAAATCCCGTTGTAGGTAATATTTCACACGTGTATAAGGTTCATACATCATTTTGCACATTTCCCCATTTTGGATATAAGCCGGGGCTATTAACTTCATGTCAAAATTTCAGTGTATTTTATATTTTATCCGTGTATAAGACTAAAATACTTTCATACCTTCTTTTTTTGCATATCCCGATATAGGATACTTATTGGGGTTTCTTTATTCCTCATCAATATTCCCATTCTTGAATTTTACTTTTAATTTCATAAATAAGTGACTTTCATATCATCGCTTACAACCAATTTGTCTAATACATAAATCAAATATATTGTGGCAAAGCATTGATGTAGAAAAATATCAGCATCAATAGTACCTGTTTAAGCCCAATACCTGCTTTTGCCTGACTCTGCAACAGCTGCAAAAGTCCCTTGTTTCGGTGTCCTTACTGGGAGAATAGTGTCTCAGCTAAATCCTTTTGGAATTTCTAGTCGCATTCCCTTTGTATTTTCATATTTTACCCGTGTAAGTATAAGTCTAGAGTACTTTCCATACCTACTTTATCATATCCCAATATAGGATACTCATTGGGTTCTCTTTATTCCTCAGCAATATTCCCATTGTATAATTTCACTTAAATTGCCTTTTATTATTAGTCCTTTTTACCTACTGTAAAATGCACACACTTATATTGGTACTTATACAAGGTTCCCCATTTGACTTTCCCCAGCGGAAATTAACCACTATTTCAAATTCATGGATATAAAAAGGACTCACCCTTATTACAATTCAAGCAATATCTAAAATCAGTATGTAAGCTTGAATTTTAGAATGTGATTTTAAACAATTTTTGATTTACTATAAATTCGGTAAAACCTGTAAATTTGTACATGCAAATGCTATAATAATTTTTACGATTTCTGTATCGACAATTATAAAATTATGTTATATTATCAAATGGCAATAAACAAATGTGGATAAAAATAGATCATACATGGTATTTTTTCCGATCTCTACTTATTATTTAATTACAATTTTATGGGTAAAATATTTTTAAATACTAGTGATTAAATAGATGACAAAGTGGCAAGTATCTTAATCAAAACAGAAGAGCTTTTATTTAATTGGCATACATATTAAAGCATCTCATTTAACTACTCATATATTATTTTATATTATTTGGCTTAGACGGATATACCTTTAAATAAACTTCATGATGTATACGCCTTATAAAAATAGTTAACTGAAGTTTAAAATGATCCTGAAAAAAGTGAGGTCAAATAAAATTGTAGTTTTTATGAAATCCCGTTAGAACTGCCAGTAATTTCATCCCAATATTTAGTTAGCATCAGTTGTATCATTTGAATTTGTCTGTTAACATAGGAAATTTCCCCTGCAACTTGAGCACGTTGTAGACAGGAAGTTGGTGTTGCAAACGAACAGGACCTGTTAACTGGAGCTGCCAGGACTTGGACTTGGCCAAAAGGTAGCTTTGAATAGTCTCATTTAAGGGAATGCGAAATGTGTGCAAAGAAATTTTCAACGCCTTTCCGTAGGTAAACGATTGTTGTAGTTGTTGGGCCATTGGGTTGCTTTATGGCTTCTTTAGTAGTTCAAGCATATTTAAGGCATTTGCGTGCGTTTGTGTGGTTCGTCCTTCACACGCACACACCGACACATACGCTTTCACAGCTGTACTACTAAGTATATATGCATATGGAATGTATATAAATACGTATATTGTATTTTTGTTGCTGCGAAACCTCACGTGTGTCATCGTCATCGTTGTCGGTGTCATCCCCCTCCTCATCCATTTGCATTCCTATTTCCCCTTTCTTCCCCAAACCACACTAGGCACCCACACACACTCACTTTTCACCAAGAACAACAGCTTATGTTGAGGGAAAACTGCTGCCTGGCATCTTTTACGTTTTTCGGTTGTTGATTTTTGCTATTTTAACGTGTTGGGCTTTTCCTTTTCCATCGTCGCTTTGCTTTGCGTTGCGTTCTGCGTTTTCATATCTTATGCCTTCTTTGCCTTTGCCAGAATTATGAAAACGTCGTCAACGAACGAAAGTTGTTTGGGTTATCCTTCTTGCCTGTGTCTCTCCTCTTCATCCATTCCTTAACTTCGTTGTGGCTGTTTGGTCAAAATGAAAGGCATTTCTCTGTTACTTTTTGTGACGCCTTGTTTCTCTCTTGTTTTGCATTTTCGTTATTTCTTTTCTTTTTGTGGGTGTTGTTGTTTTTTTGTTCCCGCCTTTTGTTCTGGTCTGATTAAATTTCGAGGGTTCGTTCGGTCTGTGACAGCCTACGGTATATTCTACTTTAATTTATAATCAGCCAGCCACCTTCAGCAACCTTAATTTTTTGGCCTTGGCTCCATTTATTTAAGCATTCTCTACAGCGCCCGAGGCTCTTAAGCTGCGACTATTAGCGCTTGCAACGTTAACTCGTTTATTTTAAGCTAATTAGCAAACGAAGCAAATGGATAAATTTCGAGTTTGATTTGCAGTTTGATATCGCATTAGTATTGGCAGCGAATTTAGCTATGAAATTAAATTTTGTGTTTACAGTGTTGGTTAATAGCACAATGCCACATACTGATCGACTGCTATCGATAGCCTATTATCGGTAGCGGATAACACAGATTTGCGGCAGCCATTTTAACTTTTCATTTCCAGTTTGATTTGCAGTTTGATATCGCATTAGTATTGTCAGCGAATTTAGCTATGAAATTAAATTTTGTGTTTATAGTGTTGGTTAATAGAACAATGCCACATACTGATCGACTGCTATCGATAGCCTATTATCGCTAGCGGATAACACAGATATGTGGCAGCCATTTTAACTTTCCATTTCCGGTTTGATTTGCAGTTTAATACTGACTTGAAAAACTTTATATATGTAGATGTTTTTCGTTACGCAACTGTTTTGTTTTTTAAAATGAAAAAAATTATAAAACTGCCGTTAACATATTATAAATTTAAATTGTTGTTCGTTGAGCTGAGCGAAATATCCATGTATTTAAAATGCGTTATAAAAACAGAAGCATAATATTTCATAAGCAAAGTTGAAAAAGTTAAATGGAGAGCGTAATTATTTTGCTCACATGCAATTTGTTGAATTATTAATACGCATGAATTTGCGCTTTAAGCAACAAATTTCGATGCGTAGCTAATTGTTATTAAAATATCGCTCTGGCTATTATATTTTAATTTAGATTATGGCTACAAGCCTAAAAGTCAATTAAGTAAAAGCATACAAGGCCACATGCCACACACTCACACACACATACACTAACACACACACATACATACTTGAATGTACATACATTTAGCTTTTGTAATTTGTTTTTGCTCAACTTTGAGGTTCTTAAAAAATAACTCATCTTACCTTCTCCAATCTTTTGTTGAATTTTTGTGCAAAGTTACTTGGTTTTCAATTCTCTTTTTGCTTTGCTCTTATCTTTTGGGGTTGTCAGTCGCTACACTTTGACTACATTTTGCTGTTGCTGGCCCCGTGTAATTAACACTTTGTTAAGCTCATAAATCTTTAAACATTGATTTTTAATGATGGCATTTTAACGCCTCACCGAGCACACCATCCACCTGGGCATCTTTCTCCCACCGTTCAAAGCACTCGGGCACGTGCAAATTGTCAGGTGAGCGCGTCGAACTTTTCAGTGATTAATTTTTTTATTTTTTTTTCGTGTCGTTTCCTTGGGATGGGATCAGGAGGCAGAATTTGGTCCCTTGGAAAATTGATAGTACCCTTGGGGGACGGAAGCGAGGCACATTGCTTTTAAAATGTCACTAGTTGTGTGTAAATACTTCCATAAAGTATATTGAAAGTGGTGGGAGTTCATTTTGTTCAGTGCTTGTTGTTGTTATTTATAAAAAACCTAATGCACATTTGACATAAACAAAACGAAAACGAATACGAAACAAAACGAAAAAACGAAAGAGAAACAGCAATGAAATCTGTTGGGATCCACAAAACAAGATATACTACATATATATGTATATATATAATGTATACATAACTGTTGTCTGTGTCAACGAATTATGTTGCCCAGATGTCAGTGCAATATAACGTAAAAACATGACAATGCCGCTTCCCCCAGCCACAATTTGCGAGAACTAACAGGACATACGCCCACATGGCATACAGTGGGCAATCCCCTCCATAAGTATTCATGCATTTATGCGGGACTCTTCTCCCCATTCTCTTGCTCATCCTCTTGCTTATTCTCTTGCTCATCCTCAACCTCATCCTGGTTGGTCTGCGTTTGGATGTCCGTTCTTTCTTATAAGTATAAATCTCAGCTCGGTTTGTTTGCGCTGTTTTGGGTGTAGCCAAATGTGTTCCATTTGTCAACAGCAGCGTTGTTCGTCCCGCAGCTCATCCAAAAGTCCTGGCAGAAGCAGCTAAAAGACCACTGACTTACCTCCTCCTCTCTCACTCTCTCGCTCTGCTTTCTTGTTGATGTGCCAGCATCAGCAGCTTTATTATTATGCAAATACAACAAAATATGAATTATGTTAATGCCCAGTGTACACATACATTGTATATAAACATATATATATATATGAAAGGACGCATGTGTGCATGTCCTGCTGTCCTAGTCCACATGCAGGCGTCGCTTTAAACTGCGTGCAAAGCCGACAAGTTCGACCCCCAAAGGCGCTTCTTTTTGTTTTAGACTTAAGCTAAGAAGGCCGTTAGACTCGTATTGAACATGGCTAAAAGGAGCTCAGGAGGGTAAAAGAAAATAAGAAAAAGAGAGAGAGATAAAGGGGAGAATGAGACACAGTGAAAGCAGATTAGAATATGTCTGCTTCATTCTGTTGGTATTTGAGGCGTACAGTGCTTGGCCAAACAATCAACAGTCTGATGAAGTAGAAGGATTCAAGGATATAGGTTTTGCCAAGAAAACAACACATTGCATTGTGTATTCAAATCAAAGATCATCAGAAATATACAGCAGTCTGAGCTTCAGACTTTAATTATAATCCATTTTATATACGTAGTAGGCTATTATTACTGACGCCACAATTTACAAAAATATTTTCTAATATGCTTATTTCGTATATGCTCCTTTCTTACTGTTGCCAGGTTTTCAAAAGAGAAAGGGAATGTGTATGTAATGGCCATAACATTTATTGGCTAATAAAAATTTGTATTCCACTCTCTAAATATAGAACAAATACTGATATTAAATTTCAATTAATTTCATTAAGAATGCCATTGACGTCAACTAATTGCCAAGTTGTTTTATGAAGTCCTTTGTAAGAGAATAAACTGCTGAAAATGTTGTGTAAGTCATGTCTTTTATTTTGATTCTATTGATTCTATAGAAATAAACAAATTTGCCTAGGCAGCCTGGCTATAAAAGATAAAATCACAGGCAGGAGCAGCTTTACTCCAGCTATTGCCATTGTCTTTGAGATGCTTTTGGAGTGTGTGCTCAATCATAACTGAAGGAACACAGCGTTGGATGGCATTAGAGAAGGGTACGCTTTGGCAATGCCATCAATCTTTGATGATAAAGGAATGTATGTGAAAAGGAGCCGAAGGAATTGCAATAATTTAAGCATATCACACGCAATCGCACACATCTTCATCGTCGTCCTTGGATGCAGTAGAGAATATTGCAGGTTGCCATAGGAACAAGGAACTAGAGCAACTACAGGAACTAACGGAACTAGAAGGCAATAGAGATATGCATAAGGCGATAAATGCTAGCAGCCGTTATGCTGCCGTTGTGGCAGCAGTTGTAACAATACTTTTATGCTTAAGGATTCGCATCCGGATCTCGGGCAAAAGTGTAATAAATTGTTTTTGCATAAAAATTCCAGGTAGGAAAAACTAGTGAGTGCGACACACAGGCGTTTGCACAACGTAGGGCGTAGGATTTGGCTTGGGGGCGTGTCTACCAGCAGAACGCCAACAGAGAAACTGAGAAATGCATATAAAAATTGTGCACCTTTGGCCCGATTGCATATTTATCATTTGAAGCTGCCATGCAGGCTCAGCTTGGATTGCCCATTCAACTTGCGTGTTTCTCCTGCTGCAACACACACATGCACACACACACACAAATACATCAAATCACACACCCACACACACACACAGCAGTCAACACACTACTACACACATTTGCTTAGATTTTCAAACAAAAGCCACGCATCGATTGTCAACCTTTCAACTTGCGACTAGGCAACAAGCGGCAACTCCTACAACTTCAGAAGCTTCTATAGTTTCTCCAACTCATGTAGTAGATCCTGTAGCTTCTCTGGAGGAGGCACTTCATGCCAATATACTGTATATATGTGCAGACGCAGTTGTATCAAGTGTGCTTTCAACATATATGATACGAGTGTTATTTCTATAGATGGTTAAATCAATTCTCTAGCTCTTCTCCAACATTTGCTATGGCAATTTTACAATTTTGCACATTTTCTATTTATCAACAGACAGCATATTGTTGTCATTGTTGTTGTAGCTGCTTTTGTTATATCTAAACTGTGTGAGGTATTTTAATTTTGATAGATAAAATAATGTTGATTGTTTTAGAAACTGTGCACGTTTTCTAGTTAGCAGAATATATGCTAATGACAGAATTACTCATAAATTTATTTTGTATATTTTTAGAGGGTAATAAAATTGTACAGACATAGAAAAAGTTTCTATAAATATTTGAATATACATATTTTTATTAAGCGTATTAGTTTTAGAGAAAACATAAATATAAATAAATATATGTTATAACAAAAATGTAAAATTTTAAATGGAAATTATAAGTGTTCGGTGAGAAACTATTTTAAATATATGTAATATATTAGCATTTGTATATAACAATATTTATATTTATCTGAAACAATCTCTTTGTTTTGTTCTTTATGATTTAGTTACTAATTTATTTTGTTCAATCAATCAAAAAGATACCGTAAATAACTTGTCATTATTAAATAAGGGTATTCACGTCTCTGTGTGTTGATAAATAATTCTCATGTGTGCAATGTTTTTGTTGTCATGACGAGCAACAATAGCACGCTCCATGGAACAATTGCAATTTGCAATTTGTTTGGATTTAGTATTTGACATTCGCACGGTTAAATAGTTTATTATCTGTTCTCATTATTATCATTACTTTGATGGCTATTATTATTATTATTATTGGAGTTATTTTGCAGTCTATGCAGTGGATTTAATGAATATTCTAATGCCTGTCAGGCGTAACCTTTGTTTCGCATTGTGATGAAATTGTCTTTAATAATAATTACAATGACATCGACATGTTTTCATTTCAATAGCATCAATGAAGTACGATTATAATCAAAATGGAATCAATAGAGTGTATTAATTGCTGAACAAGGATATTTAGAGGAAATGCTTTTATTTTAAGTTGAGGCTAGAAAACCTGGACAAACACAGAAGTTATTCATTTGTTATTTATTACTTTAATCATATTTTTAAAAATTATATTACTAAATTTATAGTAATTTTAGATGCACAAGGAAAAATCATTTAAGTTTGGCAGCAGTAGTGTTATTAGGGATAATGCTAATTAACTTTAGACTATGTTAAGATGACTACATTGTTCTCTTTTAGGCACATTCCCTTAACTATAATGGAGTTTTCACACGCAAAACTTACTTCATTTAGCCAGCTGAGAAACGGAACAGCTGGAGTTTCCCTTATTAGAATTTCTTCTTTTATTTATTTAGCTTAACTTATGTATGCTTGGAAAAATATGATTTTCAATTATAAATCAAATTAAAATACTATTTTCATTAAACTTGAAGCCATGTTTTGAGCAGTCGCACAACTTGTTGCACTGTGCAGACTCAACAGCATTCAACTGATATTAAAGTTCAACTATGTCCATATGGTTGCCACAAAATGGGGCACGTAGCAGTCGTCGATTCAATGGGGCACCTAATATCACCATCAATGCTTGCCACAATTTACCGAGCAATGTGTTGTCTGCACCTGGTATATACAGATATGCATAAGATATATACATACATATATACTATACATATATCAGCAGATCCACAAATGCTTTTTCCGCCTCCGCCTGCAATTCGTCCGTCAGGTTGTTGTTGCTGCCTTTCCGCATGCAATTTTCCGGCCACGTAAGCAATGGCAACGGCAACGGCAACGGCAACAAATTTCCTCCCTCCTTCCCAATCACCTCAAGCCCCTTTTTGCACCAAGAGATTGTTGGCCAAAACTATTACAGTACGCGCCTTTCACATTTTGCATTTTACATTTTGGATTTCGGGTTTGGCAATGGGAAATTGATTTGGTCAGCAGTTTGCTGAAATGCTGCAATGAAATAATATATTTTGCGATGGGCTCTGGGTTCTGCTCTCTCGTTTTTATATTCTTGGTGGGGGAATTGATCTGGTCATCATTTTAATTACAATGGGCATTTTCGTATCGTTTTGCAGCTGCAGCTTTTATTGCATTTGCATCATCAATTGTTTTTGGCCACAAAGTGCGGTGGGCGTGAGGTTTGGACGTGGCTCTAACTGTGGCCAGTTCAATAGCAATTATTTACATTAGTTTTGGTCAAAAAACTCTACAATTCCCAATTATTGACAAAAACTTTTATTGTGTGCACACGTGTTTGAGAGTTTATGTGTGTGTTTTTGTGTGTGTGTATGTGTATTGTATTGTGTTTAATAATTTTGCTGACATTTGGCATTTATTTTGTTTATTTGATTTCAAACTGTGACAGTTCTTGACTAACAGACATCTTTTCAAACGGTTGTTTCCTCAACCTCTTCTTATCCTACTTCTTTGTTATCCTATTCTAATGCTGATTCCTTTTCTTTTAAGCCTGCAATTTTAAAAGAAGTTTTATAAATAGCTACGCCTGCTGTGGTAATATTTTATATGCAGCTGCATTGCTTTTTAATGCTTGTTGCTTGATGCATTTCTCCGAATTTTGCGGATTTTAGCTGCAGCGAGGTGTGTTTCAAAAGATATCGAATATGGTTTAAATGTGAAAGTTTTATTATGAAACAGAATAACATCAAATTACTTAAAAAAAAATAAAACAATGAGTAAAAAAATATTCTATAATAACTTTAATGTTATTTGCTTCTAAGTTGCTTCTTGAAAATTTTAGCCATCTATATAGCTCCTAACACTTCGGCTCCACGATGATCAGTGAGTGGGTTGGTTAGAACAAAGAGTTTAATATATATATGACATTATAAATATATATCATTGTCAGCTATATTGTGTGAAAGTTTAAGCAACGCAGCTCTTCCCATTTTATCTTCACGATGATGACTCAGTCAGTGAATCTGTACAAAGACTTCTAAATATATGGATATAGATGTAGATATAGATATTCATTCAGATATAGATATACATATGTAGACATAGATTGGTTCCTTACTGCAGTTCTCTACATATATATAGATATATTTATAGATTGGTTCCTTACTTTAGTTCTCTATACTGGTTGCCAAGTCATGTTGGCAAAGCGGATCAGGCCGCAATTTTAACCAGATAAAATGCATAAAATAGTACAAATATATACATATATAAGTACATAAAGTAATACAAACATATACATACACATATTGCTTTAATAAACTACCAAATGCGAGTTGATTGCACTTTTATGAGAGCCGCCAGAGCGATTGAATGAATACATGAAATTATAATCAAATCAATTTAGTCAATTAAAAAGAATACTTCAATCAAATTTCTCGTTTAATCTATTTATCTAGTAGATGGGATTCTATTTATACAACTTTTTCTACTTTTTACCCTCGCATGGCTGACATGTGTCTGTGTGTTTGTGTGTGTGTGTGCGCGCAAAATTTCTACCTCAATATTTTGCATAGATATTTTTGCTGGCAAAACGCATTTGATTTGTGCGGCATGTGTTTGGCATTTTGTTTTTAAGTGCACAAAAAACAACAACTGGAAGAGCAACTGAAACAGAAACAGAAACAACAACAACAACAACAACTAGAACAACACTCTGCATTCTGTTTCTGTTCAACAAGCGTGCAATATAAATGGTTATATCGATCATAGTATAAACAATTTGCCATTTTCTAGTTTAAAATTCAGCGAGTGCATTTCTTTTGCCATTTTATTTTTATTTATTCTCTGTATATTTTTGTTGTTGCTGGTTTTGTGGCTGCGATTCGGCGTCGAGCCTTGTGCTGTTGTCCTTATGTCCTCTTATGCTGTGCCAGAAATCCTTTTTCAACTGTGCCGCTTTTTCCAATCAATAAACAAACAAATCGGCGGCCCATCTATAGTATATACATACATATACTATTCACCATATATTCTACATAAACATATATACACGTCTATATTGAGTACTCTGCAGCTGAGAGATGGCTGTCCCACGCTTGTTTTGCATTTTGTTTGCATTTTTACCTTGTCTTTTGTCGCATTAGATAAACAACAACAGAAAAAAAAGCTGTCTTAAATTTGTTTGCCAGGTTGGGATACTGTTGAAAGGGGGATTTGGCATACCGTGTAGCCAATACAATGATTAAAGCTGGGTATACCCATGTAAATATGGAAGAGAAACTTAGATGACTTTTTTAGATGAATACTTTTTAAGAAATAAGGTAACGTTTTAACATCATCTAAATCTGAGAAAGAAGTTGAGACAAGTATTTGTTTGAATTTTAAACTAAGACTTACATTAAATTATTGATTTAAAAATTCAACTTTAAACTTTTCTCTATAAATTTAAATTTTCATTAAAACAAACTGTATATTTTTATAAAAATAAAATAAAATAAAAAGTTTCAATCTATTTTCAAGCTTTTACAACAATTTTATACTTGTTTTAATTCTCAACCAAGGCTTTGGGATATACCAACTTATACATATAATCCCTGATTAACCAGGAAATCGGACTGTGTTGACTTTAAAAACCACAGGGAATCTCCAAGTGACGCACTCTCAAGTCAATCTTTGTTTTTTGCTTTTTTGTATCTATTGCACATTGCATAAAATCCCAAACGTTTACATATTTTTGTTGAACTGCCAGTTTTTTGGGTATTTTCTCCTTATTTTTCTATTTTTTTCGTATTTGGTGTTCGCCCTTTTATGCTTTGTTTTGTTTTGTTTTGTCCTGTTTTATATTTGGTTTCTCTATTTTAAAGGGGGGTTTTCGTTATTGTATCCATTTATTTGCTTGCGGGGTTCTAATTTTGCTAGTCATACGAAAAGTTTTTTGCCAATTTGTTGCATTTTGTTGACAATTTAGTGACATGGATGCAAACCCCATCAGCAATACCCGGATTTCAACTCCTGTGCAGCTGTTGGCACAGTTTTTGGCTTGTTTTCACTTTTTATTCTCAATGATTCGTTGGCTCGGGGACCTCCCGCAGTTGTTGACTTTGAGTAGCTGGCAAAAGTTCACTCTGAAGTTTGTTAAACAGTTGGGCGTTCCTACTAATACAACAGAGTTTGTATATGTGTGTGTTTGTGTGTTTGTGTGCGTGTGTGCCAGTCCATCTGGTTGGGAATTGTGCTGGCTGTGAGAAGAAACCCCTTGCCAGCCTTGTCAACAGCTTGTTTCTTTGATGATTTGCTTCTGGTTGACTTGAATTTGTCGCCAGAGAGTTAAATTGGACTCGGTCTGTATTATTTTGTCCTTTGTAATAGGGTCATTCATTTATTTTTGTACCAGGAGCTTCAAGCAATGCAATGCCATAAGAGAATATAATGTATACGACATGTTGACTGCAATTGCAATTCCATTTGAAAGACTTAGCTTTTATCATCAAGTAACTTTAAATATAGTATTGACGAAACAGTTGACTTTATAAGCTTCTTTAGGTTTCTACCTTTCAAACTGATCCGACTTTGATTTCAACTTTGTTTTTGACCTTTAACGTTGTTTCACTTGATATTTAATCAGGTCTACTAGAAATTCCATTAGCTCGCAAATATTGGCAATAAATCAAGTTAAGTTTAGAACTCAAACTTTACAGACTGCACCCATTCGAAACTTTTCAATATTTCCATTTCAATTAATTCTTATTAAAGAAGAACCTTTTCTTTTTTCTTTTAGCTCTGGCATTCAGTTGCCTACCTTAATAGGAAAATCAATAGCTTGGCTATGTTAACTGAGGCGTGTAATAAACTTTTCATCAGCAACAACAATTACAACAGCAACAACAATAGCAAGACTGTCGAGAGAGAGAATAACAAGCTAACAAAAATTGGCATATTAATTTTATTCTTTCATTTCTTTTAACTTCCAACCTCCGCCTTAATAAAGTTTCTTGGCGCTGCTTTGTTTTAATTATGCAACGATGGCAACAGAGTCTGTAGCCGGTTCCAGTTTTAAGTTTTGTAAATTAAATTAATTACATGCCCAAGCAATTAGGAAAACTGTCCTCCACAGAGTCCAGCGACAACTTTGCTTTATCCAAAGATAATAGTTAATAGTGCTAACACCAGAAACTAAAAAAAGAAGGGAGACATGATAATGAATAACGCTACAGCTGAAAGAGCTCCCAAGAAAAATTCCATGGAAGAGCATAATGGACTTGTGGGTAACCTGATATTCATTTAAATATTTAAAGTAGCTTTACTTTTAACGATTCTATTTTTTAATTCTTAAATCATAATCTATGCTCAAAATCTAGAAAGCATAAGTGTTGAATTTGCATTCAAAGATCTCAAAAATCTTTGGCTTTTATAGTTTTTACTCTGTCATGGCTCTTAATTGTAATATTTATTTGAATTTAACAAAAGCAAATACAAATTATCAAACTGGAGACTATTATTAATTTCTGTAAACATAACCAAGGACTTCCCTCTTCAAAACTATATGCAAAGTGAATGTTTTACATCTTTATTGAGGGAACAAAGTTGTGTTCTTTTTTATTATTTGTTGGTGCCTTTGTCAGGCGGGTGACTGCTATCCCCAACCTTCGTTATTTGCTGATTTTTAATTCATCAACATTTGTGAACAAGTTCTGGGGAGGACATGAAGGACTTGCTGAAGAAAAGAGCACACAACAAGGGGAGAGGCCGATACATCTTCGTCACAATGGCGCCTACATGGATGGAGCTCATTCGGATACCTTTATGGACAGGCAAATGAACAGCGCAAGACAAAGCAGCGATCCAAACAAAAGGCAAATAACAACAAGAACAAGACTGTAGATAAAGAAGAAGAGGAAGGAAAGGGACAATGAGGGAGGGGAGGGGAACTAGGGCTGTTAGTGCAGCAATTCGGCAGCGAAGGACATGTCAATTTCCATTACAAACAAAAGCTAAAAGGTTCGCGCCGCTTGCCGTATGAGCAACTTTAACATTTTCCCCAACTAGGCATCTGTGTCAGGGTAAAAGTTTTTACTCATGATTAAGGTGACTTAAAAGATGCAGACCCAGGCCCAAAGTGCTGGCCATAAGTCATCCTGAAGCTGACAAACCAAGTGGCAAAGCCAAAAAGCCAAAAAGGTGACGTAGGTCTCAGTTCTTGGTTACGATTCAGTGCCTCCCAATTGGCCGTGATTGGAGAATTATAGGGATACGGGCAACAGCTGTTTTCCTTCCCATTGTTAGCTGGAAAACTATGAAACTTTCCTCAGGTATGTAGTTTAATTAGTAGTTGCGATTAAGTTTGGACCCATTTTAAGCTGCCTTTAGGAAACGGTGCGTATACGCAATTTGTAAAGAGGGTAAAGGGCGGAAACAGCGTGTAATAGATTTTCAGAATTTATTAGCAAGCATATTAAATATCTCGCTGTTCTTTACAAAAGTTTTCTCTACTTTCCCCGCTTTATCCTCTCTTCATTTCAACACTTGTTTTATATGAGATTGCAGCTCATAAATGTTGCACTTCTTGCTTTTAATTTTCCATGTTGGCCTTTGTTGCTTTTTGTCAATATTCTGTGATGTCCTTTGACGCCAGTTGTCGCAGCACTCACTTCAAATTGCCACAGACAGGCACACTGAATCCTTTCAGTCCTTTTCACATATATTAATCTGACAAACTACTCAGACAACGTCTGGGAGGCTCCTCCTGCTTTTGGCTCCTACCGTTGTCAAGTAGCACAAAAGCGGATAAGACTTCGGATTTTTGTCGCCTTTTTGCTGTGCATTCAACTGTCGTAGAAGTGCGGTGGAGGGAATGGAAAAGGATTGAGCTAGACACTCATTTATGCAAGTTACATGCCTCGAACAATTCCAGGACATTCATTAAGTCAACGAATGAGGCGTTCCCTCTCTCGCTCTCTCTCTCACTCTCTCGCTCTATCTTTGTGAATTCAGCGTAATGAAGCGATAAGCTGCTGACATATTTGCCAGGCGCAACCTCAATTCCCCAATGCCACGCCCCCTTTCGCCATCAAAGTACCAGCAATTACCAACATAGCGACAACAGGCACAACAACAAGAACATCTACACATATGACATGCTAAAATCAACGTCAAAGTTCAACTGTTTGCAAATAATTTGGCAAAAATCGCTTGAACTGCAAAACACGGAATATGCAAATCGTTTCCCTCTCTCTGTCTATCTCTCCCCTTCTCTCTTTCTCTCTTTTTATATACACATATCTATACTGAATAGATGTGTATGTGTATGTGTGTGTGTGTGCATACTTCATCTGCAGTTGCATTGTTCGGCATACAAAATATGCACATACACATCCATATATGTACATTGTACATATATCCTTTTACACACTCACGCAAGCATACATATTCAGAGTCACATTCTTATCGAGACTAGTATGCTGTTCGCGTTTTTGTGCTTTCTTGTCTATCCGCGTAACGGTACGCTGAGCATTTTGTCTATGGCATATTTCACAATCGTACCAAATACATAAACGCAAAAGGCAATGTCGCTGCCAGAAGGCATCGGTTGCAGTTAAATTTTAACGACCCTCGTATGCGAATCAGGTCGACACTTTGATACTCTTTAATTTCATGAAAGCCAAGCTTTTTCGAACATTAAAACACGTAACTCGGTCATTGATTTGAATCGTTGCTTAGTTGTACTACTTAATAACAAACACATTTGTAGAACAGGTTGTATTTTGGACTAAAAATAACTTGAATTTATTTTGAATTGTTCATGTATTTTTTAAATTGTTATCCTTAGTGAGACTCTTATAGTCATAAAAAGTCTGAACTAAGTGGAAAACCATTGAGGAAATACAAATTATTTTGTTGTGATAAATTGGATGAAGGCTCGAAACAAATTATTGTTTTAGAAGGCTCTCAAAACGAATCTTTTCCAATGTTTTGAAAGCTTTAACCTTAAATTAAGTTTAAGAATAATCATTTGGAGCTCAACATGGGGATCAACTTTTATATTTAGTTCAACAAGTTCCTAATCCTAATTACAATTAATATTTTTGAACATAATTTATTAAAATAAAAAAGAATAGAAGTAATGGGCGCTACATGTGGATTCCAAGTCTAAGGTATTGTCATAATCAGCTCAATTTATTAATAATAATAAACCCACTTTTATTTATGTTCTTCTAATTAGACCCAGTACTTTGAAAAAGTACAAATGGGTCTATTACGTTTGTGCAAATGTGCGTAACAGGCAGAAGGAGGCGTGGCAGACCCCATAAAGTATATATATTCTTGATCAGTATCAACAGCCGAGTCGATATAGCCATGTCCGTCTGTCTGTCCGTCTGTCCGTCTGTCTGTCTGTCTGTCTGTCCCTTTTTGTGTCGCCTAGATCTAAGAGGCTATAAGAGCTAGAGACACCAAATTTGGCATGTAGGTTCATCTATATCTCCCATTGATCAAGTTTGTTTTAGATTTTTGCCACGCCCCCTCCGCCCCCGGAAATTAAAATACAAAATTTCGAAGTCGAATTACAAGAGCACCTTGAATGCTAGCCCCTTGATTTTTGGTACAAATAATAAACACTATAATTCAAACCTATCCAGAAAATTTCATTCCAATCGGATGATAAACGCGAAAGTTATTCAACTAACAATGTTACGGGCAAAAGGAAGAAGAAGAGACGCTAGCGACCTCTGTGTTGATTAACTTATTTCGTAGTGGCGCCATCTATTGCATGGTAAGGAACATTGAAGAACAATCTATAGTGAACGCTTTGCTCTCAAAAAGTACTGGGTCTCCTACTGTCGAGCTTGCTCCACTGTAGCTTACTGCATTTTTTTTTATTAAAAATATACATAGTTTGCTTAGCAATGGTTTATACATAAATCTTTGATTGTATGCTTGCTAGTTTCAGATAAAGTATCCAAAATACAGAGACTGCCTGAACTGAAATCCCAACTCCCACTGTGTGTGGGACGAAAACTGAATGCATCTCATCAAAACTCAACTTGACTCGACTCGACTTGACTTGACTCTCGTCTCGTTTTGTTTCGTTTCAGAATTTCTGCATCAAATTTCGGCATGATATCGAGGCTGGCATCTTCTGCTTGGAATCGCAGTGGAAAAGGCCGATGCAGATATTGCTGCATCTTGTTTATGACATTGGTATGTATGACAGTTGCATTGCATTCAATCAATATGCACAAAGCGAGACGCAGTCGCAATCATATGGCAGCTGCCGGAGTCTACCGTTTGTATCTGCCAGTGCCTCCCACAATCCTCAGTCCTCAATTTCATTCATCATTCGTACCATTTCTATGCAGTTTGTGTCTGCTGCATACTTTGGTACACTCTCCTACACAAGTTCCCCAATCGTTTTGTGGCCCCTTTTGTCCCTTATCCTCGATTTGGTTGCTGCATTGCATTGGCATGCGCATTTCAGGACATTGCTCGACTCTCGAGTCTTGGGTGAAATATTTATCAATATTCTGTGCGTATGCCTTGCACTTTTGCATACGTACTTATGGCATGTGGCCTGCTATTTCTGTGCCTTCCGTTTACAAGTTCTGTTATTAATTTCCAGTATTTTTTCTTGTGTTTTTCTCTTGTTGGTCCCTTCGCGCCTTTTGCTTCGCTCCACATTGGCACTTGTACAAGGACTACATCCTCTTTTGTGTTGCAGGGCGTGAGCATTGTTCATGTTTTCTGTGCCTCAACACGCACCCCAGTTCCTCCCTCCCCCTTGTGCTTGTGAGGACCGCGAGGCGTATGCGTAATGCACGTGTGCCACATTTGTTTGTGGGCGTAACGCAGTGACTGACCGAACAGTTGCCTCAAATGTCGCCTTAAAGCCACACAGTGGAAGTGGAACAAGAGCAGGAGAAGAAGAATGAGATTTTGCGGCTCACTTGAAATATTTCATGGTGTGGTTTCCATTTTTTTTTTTCTTTTTCTTTTTGGCTCTTAAGGAGGCATGCACTGTTGCTGTCCGTCTACCGTTGTTGTTGTTGTGCTGGCAGCATGCCACTTGACATTGTGTTTCGCATTACTTGCTTACATTTGTCACCCTGCCACACTGACGTTGGTACTATTATTGAGTCTGTTTTCTTAGAAATGTGGGACTATATGAAATTGCTCGGAAAAATAGCAGTCGAATTGCCAGCATTCTCAGGGTCAAGGTGAAGTATTTGCAGTTACAGGGAAGTCAAGGTAAAGCTAAGTAGTAAGATATGTAATATTTTATTAGAAAAAATGATTCTGACTAAATGTTAAAAATAGTTACTTGCAGTTTGCAGTTAGATTTATCGTTTCAAGGTAATCAATTACTTATAGAAAGGTTATATCAATTAAAGTTTGATTTCATAGAAATCACAGTTATTAGTTGTCTTGACATTACAGATAAAAACCATTAGAGATTTAATTCACTAGGATTTTAAATTTAATATTATAATTATTTGCGTAAAGTTTAATTAAATCAAAGTTATAGTGAAATTGAAGCCCTTTTAAAGCCCAAATGAAAAGGGAGCAAGCTACTTATTTATTAAATGACTATTTCTAATTAACAGGTACATATATCTCTAATTTCACCACATTTATTTGATAAAATCAAAGTAATTATTTGAGTTCAGTGTAGGAATCTGTCCATTTAACTTAATATTGAATTCAGGGGGTTTCACTTACTAATTGTTTCCTCAATGCTATAAAGGTGCAAACACAGGCAGGGTTCACTTAAAGTTAATTAGAACTCGGCTTAAATTACCCAAAAGGCAAAAATAATTTGATATCTGTCTAATTATAGGTCGGCATCCGAAGAGCATCACGTAATCCGCTGTTGTTGTAATACCACATATTTAACGCATTTCCTCCTCTTTATCCACGTTTCCACTCTAAGGCTCTTTCACATCTCGTTATTTGGTTGTTTAAAAAGCTTTTCTAACCCACTTTTATCGGATCCTTTTTCATTGTGGCCTAACTCATTCTATATGGCAGGCTACAACTCTTTTGTTTACTTAGCCTTTTAGGCCCAGCAGCCGCTTTGTGCTACATGTCATCTTTATGCATTACACACACCCGCACACACACACACACACACACACGCACACATATGAGTTGATGTTGTTGTTGTTGCCACATCCACAGGGGCACATCGTGCTCCTGGCAGCCATTTGATGTCTATAAATAAAGCCACAATAGCCGCACTCCAAACAACACAAACTCAAACGTGGTTCCCCTTCCTCTCTCTCTCTATCTCTCTCTCTGTCTCTCTTTCTTTACTAAGCTCTCCCTCTCTTTTTCTAGTGGCGGCACGCGTTAGCGTAAAAGATTAAATTCTTTATATACGAAATCGGTAAATATTCTCATTCCCATTCTCTGGTTGTTGTTGTTTTCGCCTTCACTTTCACTTAGACTTTCACTTTCAGTTTTTTGGCAACTTTTTCGCTCATATTTTTCTTCTAGCGCGTCAATTTCCTATTTGTATTTTGACAATTTCTTTTCGCTTTGCGCCGTTTTCTTGCCTTTATTGCCTTATTTCTCTTTCTCCTTCTTCATCTACTTCTTCCACTGACATTTACAATGAGCTTTTGTTTGACTTTGTGACTTGGCCTGACTTCTCAGTTTTGATGCGGTTCAGGTTGGTTTTCATCAGTTTTGTTATATTTTTGAAACAAAAGGTAAAAGTTTCCTTGAGTTTCCTCGTTTTGTATCGTTTTCTCTTTTTGTTTGTGTTGAGTCTTTGATTGGCATTAAAAGTGTTATATGAGCTACGCATAAGTTTTAATAGCTTTCCCAAGAACTGCAGGCAGTCATCAGTTGCCAGTCTCCAATCTCCGTCTTCCGTCTTCCAACTCACTTTCCCCTTTTTTTTTCTACATTGCCCCCTCTGTGTTTGGCGCCAAACTTGAATGGGCATTTCGTTCATTTATATGGCACACGAGCCGTTGATGTCTCTGTCGTGTATAGTTTTTTGCTTCTCCCTTTACTTTCCTTCAATGGAATGTGTGTTTTATACCCTATGTAAGCTCAAAAGCAGTGGGTATACTTTAAACATATAGTTTATAAGTGTTCTGTCAAGTATTGTATAGTGAAAAACAAAGATTGTAATAATTTACTAAGAACTGGAGAGGATATTAAATAGAGAGGGTTAATAAATATTATAATTAAAAAAAAAATTAAATTATTGTTAAACATTGCTAAGTTTGTAAGAAACTAATCTTATTTCCATTAGTTTCACTTTGGAAAAATAATAGTATTGCTTTTTCAGCGCATAAATATGAAATATCTAAACTTAATACTTTTTTATAGCATACTTTTCTGGGAACATGTATCTTTACCATTTACAGTTATAATAAAGTTATGTAATTTCTTGTTCAAATTCATAATCATTAATTATTTATAGTTTTATTTCCAACAAATATCTTAATAAAGGAGTTGTGAATTCCCAAGACTCCCGAAATATACTTTTCAGTGGAAAACAAAACCAAAAACACCATTTACTTGCTCTTAAACTTAAAAGAGGGTATCTTTTAGTTGATGCGACCATTCTTATCCACTTGTTACTGTTTTTCTTTTTCCTTTTGTAATTGCGCTGTGTGACAAAGTTTCATTTGATGCCTGGGTCTTGGGCTTTAGTGGCAGCCATAAAATACTTAGTCTGTTGTCGATGCTGAGGAGGAAAACTCTGAACTGCAGGCACTGAACGCTTGTTTTTACACGCTTTTCATGTTTATTGTTATGCCATCACCATCAGCATCAGCATCAGCATCTGAATCAGAAACCAAATCGACATCAGCGACAGCATCAAAAGCATAGTAGAAAATGCTCTAGTTAGTATTCAATCAGAGCTCAAATAGCGGAGATTATTGTCGAGTTTTTTGTGTTATGACCTATAGCATTTTATGTTGTTTTAATTGCCAAAGAATTGCTTTTGTAATTACTACTTTAAGGTTGTTACATTGATTGAAAACGCTCATAAAGATGCCCGATAAGAAAAAAGTGAGAGAAAGAGAGAGAGGGGAGAGTAAATCCTACTTGAGATATTAAGAGTTTCACCACAGTGAAATTTATTGTATAAGTGCTTTAATGTAAGAGCTTATAGGCTCAATATAAAAGAAATATTAAACAAACTGAAACTTCTTGCTATTTTATACTAAGATTAAAATATGGATTGGTTGTTGTTGATTAGTCGAGCAATAATAAAAATCTGTGTTATTTTCCATTTCAATCTTTTCTAAAAATAGGACCATTAAAATATTTATAGCTAATAACCAAAATAGCAGTCATGTGAGAGAAACAAACAAAAATATTTCTAAAGGCACTAAATAAAATATAAAGCTTATGTTAGGAAAAATATACAACAAAAAGTTAAAATTGCTATGGAATACTTGGCGTCGCATGTTTCAGCTTCAGTTTCAACTTGAATTTCAAGTTTATTGAAGTTGCGCATTCAAGTTCTTTCAGTACGTGTCTGCAGTGGCAAAACAAACAATGAAATGTGCAAGAAAGAGGGGAGATTATAAGTGCGATAGAGATGGAAATAGTGCGTTGAAGGTTCCCGCAGACAATCGTCTTAAAACTGCAGCAAATTGCATTGAAAATTTGCTGTAATATTTTTACAAGGCTGCGAGAGAGAGAGAGAATATTTAATGGCCCAAATCGCGTGAAGTGGCCAACAATGGAATGGCGAAACTTAACTCATGAAATATTCAAAAAGACTTTGCATTACTTTTACTTCGTGTACTCTTCATTTATTTTTGGCCCGAAAATACATGGTTATATATTATGTTTTGCCCTTTCAGTCGAATCACATTGTTTGCTTAGTGTTTGTTGCTGTTGTTTGCTTTGGTAAAGCAACTATCTAACAAATATTAACTTGGCAAAATAAAATCAACAGCGAATGCATGCAAAAACTGGAAGGAAAAGTGATTTCATAGCAAAAGAACACAAATGCTATTCAACCACAAGAATAAGGGGTACTAACAACTTTTCCAGCAGCTTTACCCATATTATTTCTAGCTATTTCTCCAGCTGCTTTTCAAAAGAATTATAGAATTGAGATCTACCCACAGCTTGTTTGATTTTACTGAGCTTTAAGAGAAAGTTGATACCTCTTAAGGAGATAAGTAAGCAGGAGTTGGTAGAGTGACTTAGACTGGGCGGAACTCTGTTATCATATGGGAAGTTTATTGATTCGGCTTTAAAGCTCTTTCAATACATCAATGTCTTGTGTTTTGAGCAATTTAATTACATTTCAATTTCAGTTGCTGTATTTATTGTTGAAGGCTTTCAGATAAAAAGAAATTTCTTTGCTTCTCTCATAAAACACAGCTGACACCTATTTGGATAAAAAAAATCGATAATTTATGATGAGTTATCCTTAAGAAATAGATTCAGTTAGGGAATATGCCTTTCAAGTTGAGTTGTTGATGCTACTTCATAGATTCGTTGTTTAGTTTTTACTTTTTTTTATGGACTTTTAATTGTCTTTTAGCAATTCGTTTGCTGTTGAATTCTATCTGCTTTATCTCGTTTTTTTTGTTCTCACATTTCACATATAAATTTCCCAGCTCTTTCACATTCATTTCCAGATCTTTTTTCCCTTTCCTTATGTTTGCTCATTTCCTATTGAACATAATAAACGCTTCCGCTTACATTGTGCACTTCCTTTATATTCCTTTATTTGCCTCTCGCACTTTGTTCCTTCCAAAGTCCCTGTCCATTTCTCTTTTTGAGTAGTAGACACAGTTGTGAGCTAAAGTGCAGCTGTCGTCCATTTGTGTCATTCGTTAGCTTTGACCGCAAGCAACAAATCAAGTTAATTGTGTGTGAGTGTGTGTGAGTGCAACGTCAGGACTTCTGTGACACTTCCTGTATACAAAGTTTGGGCCTCATCTGCATATAAGTGCACACACACACACACACACTCTCATCTCTCTGTCTCCTATAAGCATCCGTTGCATAGAGTTTTAATTAGTGTCACTTCTGTGAAGTCAGCTTCAGGCAGAGTTCTCAGTGCAACAAGTAAAATTAATTACACACACTTACACACACATGTACAACGAGTGTGCTGCTTCATCTTCTGCCTTAACTTAATATATTTTATTTATTTTTATTACCTTTTTTTTTGTTTTTGTTATGCTCAGTCAACTTTTATTATTACTTTTGCTCACGTCTAAAAATTTTATTTGCCAATTTGCCACTGTTGTTTTATTTCCACTGCCGACACACTTGCCTGGAAATGGCAATGGCAATAGCGAACACACTCATATATGACCCAAAGCATATTTAATTTGACTGCGAGTAGCGCATATTACGCATACGCCGTGTACTTCCTACTTCTTAGGCAGTAAGTTGCCAGTTGACGGTTTGGTTGAGGTGGCAGCTGTTGGCAACTGTTGCCGCGTGAACGCAGCTGTGCTTAAAAAGCAACAACAAAAGTTACAACAACAACAACAACAGCAACAAATAATAATAACAATATTATGACTCAGCTGGCAGAGTTCGTGTCGCGCCTCTTGAAATTTTAATGACAAAATGTCACATTAACAGACGCCATGGATTTGCAGGTAGGCTGACGTCTGTTTTGCTTTTGTTGTTCTTGTCGCTGTCGTTGTTGTTGTTGTTATTATTATTGTTCTTGTTATGAAGCAGAGCTCCATTGTATGGTCCATGACATGGCAGTCAGCTGCCAACCCAGAACCAGACGGCATCAGTTCATTTACCTGAGTCCATCAGGCAGCTTATTTCGCGCTTCGCTGCCACAGCTTCTCCTCTGCTTTCATTTCCACCTACCTCTCCCCCTTTCCCTTTCATCTTCTCCTTCCTGTCTACTCCTTGACTCTGCACATATCTGGGCAATCAAATTGTATTTTATATTTCCACACACACACACATACACTCGCACACACATTGCATGTAATATTCTCATGGTTTGTTACACTGTGCGGTATTTGATTTTATTTTGATTGATATTATTGTTGCTGATATTTTAAGCAGATTATATGCTTATAGAACATGCTTTTATGTTGTAACATGCACATGGCAACATTTGCAATATGCTAAATAGGCAATCGAATTGTACTTTTAATTAACCAAGTGGAATATGCCATTTGATTTTCTAAATATGACAATTGTGCAAGCTTTTCGAAAGATTTCAAGAGCTTAAAGCAGCTTTTAACTATGTAAAATGATCAAAAATAATGTTAATTGGATTTGTAAATGAATTGAGGGCAATTTCATAAGTTTAACCTGAATATTTTATTTAGAATCTGTGAATAATAAGGGTCTTCCGCTATCAAGAATATAATTAATTAGTTCGCCTAGTGAAATATGCTCTGTCTCCGAGTTTCAGAGATACTTAGAAGAGGGAATTAGTCTACGCCTCAAGCTGTTTATTGATTTTGTGTCCCATCTGTTGCGATTCATTTACTTAGTCACGAATCCGCATAAGCATAAGCATTCAGTATTCAATTCGTTAGAATTGAACATTTTGTCGCCTTGCTCTTAGCCACACTGTTCATTAGGTTTATTCACAATATTACCCTCAATTTGTATGCTGCCCATTAACTGCATTTCAGTTAAATGTCAACAGCTTTCTCCCATTTCCCATTTGCTACAGTTTACTCTTGTACTTGTCCTTGTTCGTGTTGATGTTGTCCCTTTTGGCTTACATGCCCGTATCCGTGTGGCCAGTTTTGTTTGGTAAAAGGATTGCGTACTCGACTTTACCTGTTTCCATCTCGCCTTCGCCTTGGGGGGCCACTCGCATAAATTTGTGCAAATATATACTCGCATGCAATGATTTACAACTGATTTAATATGTTAATTGGAATGTTCAGCAAAGAGATAAAAACCCATCAACATTTTGTAACATTGATGTCGCTTTAAATGCATTGACTTTTGTGAGAGCCAAAGTAACAAGCCTCATGAATTACTCATACTCAACATTCTCCCCTTACCACACCTGACTCTATTCAGAGACCCTTGAATGACTCGGCACACCCCTAAAAGCCTGAAACCCTAGTACCTCGTTACCACTTTGCGGGCTCCCACAAAGTGCGCGCTGTCGTGTGCCGTTTTTTCAATTTTCTACCGCGTCAATTAGGCGTCTCCCCACCTCTCTGTAACATCTGCATACATAGTATTTCCCTAAGAATATCATCTAACCCATACCATAACCATACCAGCAGCTTCTCTAGCGTCTAGGTTGAATAAAAAATATATATATATATACATAAAATGCTTGTTATAAAATTTAATGAAACCGCACACGACGCGAACATCGCACATTCCGTTTGCCAGTTTTTTTTCTACCAGCTTTTTATAGTACTGAAAAGGGTAGCTTTACTTTGTCAAGACTTTTGTAATGCACTCGTTAATCTATATTGGGACTCTGTTGATATTTAAGAGCTTTATGAAATATGAAACTATTTCAAATGGTGGAAATAAGTTGACAGCCTTCCATCGATCAGTTGGAAGCACTGATCGAAAGAAGTGGTTTCGTAAAACTTGAGACACAAGTTAAAGTACAATCTAGAGTTAATAAGTTGTTGAGAAACAGGTCTAACCTTCAGTTAAAAGGTAAAGGCATTTACATTTGAAGTAACTGTAGCTGCATTTGTGCCGATAAGATGACAATCCTTAGCAAGATGACAATTAGCAGCACTGATCGAAAGAAGTGGTTTAGTAAAACTTGAGACACAAGTTAAAGTACAATCAAAACTGATCTTGTTGTTGAGAAACAAGTCTAACCTTCGCTTGAATGGTAAGGGCATTTACATTTTGAGTAACTGTAATCATATTTGTGTAGTAGCGTTTCAGAAATTTTGCTGACGTTTGTGGCAAAGGCGCAACCTTCTTAATGGTTTATGAATTTGCTTATCACGTATTTTTCTGGCAGACCATACACTCGGTCGCCCCTCGCCAAATTAAATGGGTCGTACGTGTTTGCATAAAGGCAGCTCACAGCAGTGTTGAGTAATATTCGTATACATATAATATATATACAATTTATGCTGGGCCCTCTACCCTGTACCCAATGAATCTCTACCCCCTTTTATTTTTTTCGTCTTGCGGCTCCTGCTGCATTCCCGGGGCAGCTTCATTAGCCCTCGTCCAGCTGGGAAAATTGCTTAAGCTGCTCATGTCGCAAAAAAAGGACGAAAAATGAGCTTGTTTGGCAGAGATGGAAACCTCAAGTAACTGCTAAGCTAAGGCAGCTTCATTTGTTTTAATATTCTTCAAGTGTTTTCATGACCGCCATGTAAAATTTATTACAGCTTAACAATTGCGAGAAGCTCAACTCGCGCGACTCTTTTACTTTTCCCCAAATTTCATTCTCTCAACTTTCCCACTTTTTACTTGGGTAGTTAAAAACTTTGGCTAAGCAAACTTTCAGCCTAACAAAAAAAAAAAAAGAAAGAAGAAAAATTGCAGTTGAAATCCGGAGCAAAAACATAAAGTTTTCTTTTTAATGCTCGCTTGCTCAAATTCACTTTCATTATTGACTAACATGCGGGGCAGAGGACCTCTCTAAAACGAATGGCATAGAGATCTAATCCATTTCCTTGAATGCGCTACAACTGCGCTTTTCATAGCCCCATAGCTGAGTCATTTCAGTTAAGTGATGTCCGAGTTACATTAAAATTGAATATGATTTTTAAGTACCAGTAACTTGCTCTCCCTTTAGTTATTTCTACACATTAAACTACACAAAAACTTGGGTTAAAGAAATCATTAGTTAAAGGACATAAGATAGATTTTTAGCTGAAGAATTATTAAATTTGTATATTAAACTTGATACCGTATTAAAAACAGATTGTGCAGATAATGTGCTTTAACTAACAACTCTCTGCATTACTAAAAGTTTTAATTTTGAAAAGACGTTCATAAAGTAGGCGAAGAAAAAATACAAATATATGTAAAATTTCATAAAGAGAATCAGTTTAATAAAGAACGCTATTGATAACGCATCTTTATATATCTTATATATGAGTTATTTAGTAATAATTAAATATTTATATGTTTTAATAATACAATGAAGTCTAGAGAATTTTTCGAGGTGGATCCGCATTGTACTCTGGGTGCTCTGGTGGATGTTGCAGTTACTGCATACTCTTGGATATATTTCCAAAACAAGAAGCGCTCCGATTATGTCATAAATAAAACAAGCGAAGAAAAAGAATAAAATGTCTGTAAGTTGTAAAAAGCTGTTAGTTGTAATAAAAATGAATCAAGTTCATTATTCATTTCAGCTTATACAATTTGGTTGCCTGGTTTCCATCAATAAATCAGCTTAAACCCACTCTTGGAATTGTCTTTCATTTCGCATTCTTTTGGGTCTGTGTAAACAACATGGCAATTTACTTAAGAACTGAATTGCAAAGTGACATATTTAATTCGTTCTTTGCTTTGCTCATTTTCTGCCTGACCAATCCATTGAAGACCCCCAAGCATAATGGAGTTAGATAGATTCGTATCTTTTCTAATTTGCTGCCCAAGTGCTCGTTAGCTAGCTCATTAAAAAGTCAACCAGACCGCCAACAAATCGTGTACTTAGGTTAAGCCCAGTTCAGAAAAACGAGAAGACAACCCAATGACAATGGCACAATGGCAAATGCAGAAAAGGGGAAGTCCCGACGAGCACGTGCCTTGTAAAAACGAGTAGAAAATTTTAAAATAGTTGCGAGTACTTGGAAGCCACAAAACTGGAACTTGTCTTAACTCAACTTGGAACTGCTTCGACAGTTGCTAAGCCACTCAGTCAGTCAGTTAGTCGGTTAGTCAGTTAGTCAGTCTGTCGAAGTTGTTGCTCAGTTGTTTTGTGGCTTTTACACAGACAATTTGCCAAGGCTAATAATCAGTGGCATCTGGCAAGTAAGATTTTTGGGTCCTAAGTCAACACAAAGCAGCACATTTGGCATTTCCGTTCTCCTTTATTTTTTTTTATTTAGAAAGGGATGGCTAAACCAAAATATGGTTAAGTGATTTTAGGTGCCCCCAAACTTTCTCTCACCTACATACTGACAATCCCCCTGATACTGCAAAATATTATATGCGAACTCGTATACTCGTAACTCATTTTGTATGAAAGTTAAAAAATATTTTGCAGCAGTAGCTTTTACTTTTCCATTAGTGCAAATATTTTGTTGAATGCATCCCCAAGGTAACCTTTGCTCGTATTTCTATTTGGTTTCCTGTGTCCTATGTCCTTGCCATCTACCACCACCTTTTCAACAGGATTTTAAAATCCATTTTCAAGATATTTCCTCAATAGCTGCTGCTGCTATTTCTACTGCTGCATGAGCAAAAGTAAGAGTAAAAAAAATAAAGATGAGAAGAAAAAAAATAAATCCAGAGAGTCGCATTATGAGACGACAAAAATTGAAAACTAGAGTGCACTTGTGCGCCATCCGAGGGACACACGAAAAGACACCGAGTCTCAGCAGTTTGGCAAATAGTCCTTTTGGCTCTCCTGGACGCAACCGAAAGCCGGCACAATCCTTAACGGAAAATCTGTCCTCCTCGTTAGCATTGGTTGCCAGCGAACTTGGCGGTAGAAATATGTTTTGGGATATGAATTTCTCAAAAGGCCTTTGAATTTTTAGTTCATTAAATGTAAGAGCCAGTGCCCGGTACAATGGTCACATCTTAAACTATTCAAGTGCAAGCAATAGTTTAAGTTTAGTATGTATAGTGTATTTCAATTAGAAAATCCACGTTAACTTCTCTGATTCAATGCACATTTGATTAGCGATAAAATATACAAAGGTTGCTTATATGCTAAGATGGTAGGTAGGTAAGTGTGTTGCTCAGGCCACAATCTACAATTTAAGCTAAGCTCCGTTATGGTCCACAGAAAGATACCTTAACGTTATGAACTGTAACTATTCTAGATAAGTTTATAACTATTAGTTACATAGAATCGCATGAAATAGAAACGCATGAACGAAAATCTAAAGTGGAACAAACGCTTTTTACTCAGTTAAAATTATACTTATTAAAAAATTTAACCTATTTGGCAATTAAGAAAAAAAGAGAACTTCTCTGAGAACTTTTAGTAAAATATTATTTGGCAGACAACTTTACATTGTACTTCTTTCAGTTCAGTTCTTCAGCTCAGTTGAATTAATGCGTTAGTGAACGACAGCAAATATTTTATGGCCTCTTATATTGTTCTCTATTTATGCCATTCAAGCCCATTGTGCAGACCATTAGTGTGTTCAATTTGAGCATGAAACGATTTGGCAGAGAGACTTAAATGAGGAGTATGAGAAAAAGCAGAACACAGCAGAAAGGCAGTTGGGGCAGATCAGAGGCGGGTCTGTAGGATGTGTGCATATATTTGGGAGTAGTTGTTTATTTGCCAAATTTGGTTTGGTGCCACATGAGTGCCACTTGTGGCACGCGCCATTTTTCAGCGCAACCATTTTTGGCGACGCAAATAACGAGGCAAATTTTGAATGGCGGCTGCGTGGCAAGCACAATTTGGTACAACATATCCCTATTCAATATTGGTGGCACATTGAAAAGCGATGTCAAAACCCATTGAATGGATAACTTGGTGTTGTTTCTAGGATTCACCTGAAGGGATTTCATCCGACTGATTGATTGACAATATGCGTAATCTGGCAGCTTAGACAAATGTCTGATGCGTGGTTCCATTGACACATATCGAGTCATACACGAGTCTATGATTAAAGTGGATCTACGTGTACATCGAGTAAAGCCGTTGACATAATCGCAAATCATTTCTACATGGCATTCGATTTAATACGAAAATCCCGTCAAATTGATTAATTAATGAAACAATGAGACGAACGATATTTTTCTGCCAGCTGCAATTGTTGATAAATGATGCGAATCTTTGTTCAAAAATGCGAGTACTCGCACTAGTGTTTGTATTATGCAAAAGTTCCTCCTCAGAATGTTGTCAGCCTGGCCAAAAGTCATTTGCGTTGAAGAAAATGATGCGTAAACCATTTGAAGTTGAATTAAATTGTTTGTACAGGGGGTGAATTTCATTTTGGGAAAATTGGAAAATGGCAAATGGCTTCTCTCCCGCTGCCTGCGGTTGAAACTTTCATTTTGGACTTTTCATTTTCAATTAACTCAATAATGGCATTTTAAAGTCTTTCTCTTCATGCTGTCACACCATAGGAGACATTTCCGCATTGATTTTTCTACTTTGTTTGTGCAAACTGAAAGTACATTTTTAATTAGCTTTTGAATGGTGAAATACGGACTTTTCATATTTTTAACAAATATTTAGAGTGTACAATTTGAGATGCAAAACCAACACAAGACATTTTTTTAATGAAAGCTTGAATAGATTGCAAGAAGTTCTGTCTACAATGTTAAATTTAAAATTCTTTTTTAATTAAAGCCAACATATTCTATGCATGAACTGAAGAATATTGTATGGCGACCACAAATTACCTTATTTGGATGTTTAAATGCTTCAGCAGTTCATAAGCTCACGTGTCGCATACATCATATTCTGTGACACATTGCGTATACGCAACATTTAGATGCTGGACTCGTGGCGTGCCGCGCTAATTGTTTAAAGCACATAATTATGCAGCCAACACAAACACACACACAGCCTCACTGACATATACGGGAATACACGGCGTATGCGTAATATGCTAATATATCATACTTTTTATGTTGCTGCTGTTTCTCATTTTTCTGAAGGTGTCTGTAGAGAGAAAAGGGCGGATAGAATGGGGAAATGAGGAGCAACTTCATGGCACGGCAGACATGAAAAATGCAAATATGTAAAACAGCCACGCCTCCGCGATTGCCCTGGCCACCTATGTGTGTGTGTGTGTGTGTTTGTGTCTGCTGCTATAAATTTTAGCTGGTCCCTCTGTCTGTCCGTCTATCTGTATGTCTGCTGCCTGAGCTCGTCTCACTTTGTTACACTAAAACAAAAGGCGACGGCAAAAACCTCGTTTTGGACTCTTGAGTTGAAAATTTGAAAATTAAATGAAGTCAGTGACTGTGTCAGTGACGGAAATGAGTTTGCCATTTTGGATGATAAACCCCTTACCCGGTACTACTCGTACCCCCTCTCAAATACCAGAGGGACACAACGCCCCTCACACATTACAGTTAACGTTGCATGAAGCAGGCAACCGGAGTATTTATGACTTTTGAAGTTGTATATGTATATGAATTCATTAGCATTTGGCATTTGCAACCCCAACTCACACATCTCTACTGAATATGAGAGAATGAGATAGAGAGAGAGGGGGAGGGAGAGGGAGAGAGTGCTTATCACATGCAGATTGCTTGGGAACACATCAATCATAAACTAAAATGTTAAGCGATAAATTCATCGTGTTCAATAGGCAAAGCAGCAAATGCTCCAAATGCTACAATGGACTGCAAGACAGATGGACGAAGAGCCAGAACTGTCGGGATATGCAGGACATGAGGCAGTTAACTTGGCTCTCAACTGTTGCAGTTGATTGACCAAATTGAATTGTGTTTGTGGGAGATTTCAACTTGGCTTGCTCAGCACTTGCTGCTGCTCTAAACTTAAACGCATTAGTTACACACTTTGAACAGGATAACAAGAGCATCACAGACGAGATCACGTATTAGGCACCGGGTAACTATATTGAATATACATATATTCAAAGGGGGCTTTACATATAGTACATTAAAAGAATTTTTGTATAAATATGAAATATTCAATTAATTCGGGGTTCTAAAATAGCAGGATATCAAGCGTGTCACAGAGGAAATCAACTAGACATAAATATGTTTCTATATACATATGTTTATATTATTTATATTCAAGGAATATTTATATAAACATTAAATACATAATTATTTCGGGCTTCCAAAAAAAATACTTTCTTGCTGTTACATCATATTGACTACATTTATAAATGTATGCCAATTTAAAACCTCTCTTTTACTGCACGTCCCAGTACACAATGTTATCTAAATGAAAAACAAACATAATCAAGTTCTGAGTTACATTTTCTAATTAATTACGCAGCCTTGCTTCTCAAATTCCAACTGTCAGAGATGCCAGTCTGTGAAATTGAAGCGATAGCGACATTGGGAAGCACTGACAACGTATGTAATTGACTTTTTTGTTTGGTCTATTTTAAGTGCATTAAAAAGCGCATAAAAGTATGCTTTGATATGCTGTATGCATCGATGCGGGACATCAAGGCTTTATTTAAACTGATTAAGAGTTATATAAAAGTCATTGAACCCGTTAAACAAATAATAAAATAAGCCCAGATAATTTCATTTCATAAAATATATATTTTGCCAGTTGAAAAGTGCCCGCAACGAGACCCAAAACAAAACCAAACCCAACTCCATCATCAAGTTGAACCGAAACCAAACGAACCGACCAATTGACTGACTGTCTGACTGAATGGCTGTAAATTAAATTGCAAATATTCAACAAATATTTGCACTCAATAAAAGTAAATTGCGTTTGGCATGAAAGCAAATAAAGCAACAGAAAGTCGCCAGCAAACAGGCTAAAATGGCAACAGGCCAGAGAAAGAGACAGAATCAGAATCAGAATCAGATTCAGATTCAAACTCACATTTAGATTCCGATTGAGAGCGAAGGCAAACCGGGAACAGCTACCAAAATCAAAATCAAGCGCGCACAAATAGCATCAAACAAATTTGACTAGATTATTCAATTTTATTTCATTTCCTCGAGCTCTTATAATATTCAAATGCATATAATTGTTAAGTGCTGAGTGAAATTTCAACTGGAAAAATGTTGTGCAAGAGTAAATTTTGTTCTATTCATTAGCTACGCATTCAGGCAATGAGTCGCCTCATTTTGTTGCAACATCATTTGACACAAGTTAATTGAAGCTCTGTGACCCATTTTTCGACAGTGCAACAGGCGTCAAGTTGGGGAATATTAAATCAAATTCTTCAACGTGCTATTAAATCTTTGCAGAAAGTTTACGAAATTATTGTAGGAAACAGCTTTTGATCCTTTTAATTAAGGGAAACTCAATTGTAAACAAACAACTCGTTTGTCCTTTAACATTATATCGTATAATTTTGTGTGGAATTTATCTAAATTTCAAATTTACGTCTTTTACGCCTTTCTCTCCAACTCTCCAACTCAGCTTATATAATTCATAGCTCTTATCAATTGCCTTCATAATTCATAATGAGTTACTTTACAATTTTAACAGAATTTAATTTAATTTAATCTTATGTCATCTCTCAACACTTATCTTTGTTCTTTCCAGCACTGCTTTGTTTGCTCTGTTTACTCCAGAAAAACCATTGCCTACAGTTTTTGGGCAACGCTTGAAATTGAAATATGTTTTTACTGGAAAGTTTCTTGGCCCCTTAAACTACTCGGAACTCGCGGCATCGCATTTGGCTAATTGCCAACCCGGGGAAACAACAACTTCGACAAGGACACGACAACTTTGCAGTACCTTCTGCTGCTTTAAATTAATGAAATCATAACGTTGAAGGTGATGAGAGGAACGCGACGAGACGAGACGCTACGTCAGCTTCTCTCACAGTTTAATTGCTAATTTTTTTAATTTTTCTTTCACCTGCGTCACTCTCTTGCTCTCTCTATTTTTTCTCTCTCTATATATATTTTTCACCTTGGCCCTTCAGTTCGTTGATTGCTATTTGTGTATTGTAAGAGTATGTTTGTATGCAAGAGGGGTGCATATTTTTAAATTCCATTAGGCAAAACTTGCGCTGCGTATACGTAATTCAATTTGCATTAGAGCCAGGTCGGGTCTTAGTTGAACTGAACTAAACTTGGCTGAAGGCGCCTTTAAGGACACTTCAGGCTATAGGCAACTTGTTCAGCGGCCTTCGTAGCACTTTCGAGTGACGCCATTCGCCATCCACCATGTGCCACATGCAGCATGCAGCATGGAGCATGCAGTAAGTTGCCTGTTGCAGTTGCAGTTTCAGTTTCAGTTCAGGCGCCAGCAACCGCCACTCGATTAAGCCCAGCACTCAAAGAGCTCAGCTGGCACAAATCTAACTAACTAATTGCCAAGTTTTGCTTGACGCTATAATTGCTTATTACACGGCAAACTAGCTCACAATCCTATGCAACCATGAAGCGTACTTGCCACTCCTTACACTTTACTCCTCACCTCTTTCCCTCCCTCTCTTTTCTGCTCTGCATAACGTCATTGTCAATTTGCTGGCAAGTGGCATGCCATGGCCTGGAAACCCATTGGCAGCTGGACTCGCAACTAAACAGTTCCAGAGCCCTATCTATATAGAATTGTGCCAATTGTAGCTACAGTGGACTGACAACAGCACAGCTAAGAACGCTGAGTAGTGTTTTTATTGCAATAAATAAATTGCCAGCAAGAAGTTTATTTTCTCTGCACAGTACGTTGGCAGATAATCCAGATTAAAGATTACATTTACTTACCTTAAAATACATCAACCAAAAGCTGTCTTTCAAATATCATAAATAAATTATTGGCTCCATCTTTTGGTTTATAAATTATTTTTAAAAAATGTATTCCTTTTAAAAATAGAAAATACATTATTATTAATATCTGAGCTTTTTGGGGCTTAAAAACATTTTCTTTACGTGTTTGTTCTGTCAATATTATGAAACGAATTAATTTGGAAAAAAAGACTTGTTTATCAGGGTTGTTTTAGAAATACATTTCACTTTAAAGCCACCTTTTGGCATTACAGAAAAAAATCATTTTGAAATAAGTTAAGTTGAAATATTTTTGTATATAATTGAAAGAATTCATTTAAAAAATACTAAATACATTAACAGCACTCTACAAATTTAAACTTTAAAACTTTAACTGATTTAAAATTCAGAGACTTGAAGTTTGCATTTTAAAATCGTGTCCATTGTAAGGGCATATAAAAATATAACGTATACGCCGAGCGGCACACACGCATATAAAGAGAATAAGCAAAAAACAGTTAATTAATTAAGTATTTACACGCAACAAATACACACATACAATAAAGAGGGGGAGAAAAAAAGAGGGAGTAAGGAGTAAAGCGAGAGGGGGTGGGGGGTGTAAAGCAAACGTCAGCCAATGGCAATGCCTTTTACACTTCTTCCTTTTGGAAGCAACAATTGAGGTTAAGTGATTGTTGAGCGTGTAAGTGGCGCTCGTTAGCCCGCTGACAAGACGTGTTCATCAGCATGTGGCTCAGTCAGTCAGTCAGACAGTCAGTCAGACAGTCATTCATTCAGTCAGTTGGTCTGTCAGTATAACGGTTAGCCAGTCAGGTAAAGAGCACAGCTGCGTCCAGGCCAAGTTGGTTGGCATTAAGCAGACAAACGACCGGCAGTTAGAGAATGAGCTTGCAACGAGAATGGCAAACGAAACCCATCCGACTGAGAGTCAACCATTTAAATCGACCATTTTTCATTTGACAAACAGAGTATCTGGTGGACAGAGTCGTGGAGGGGGAAAGGAACGTGTCCATTAGCAATCAGCTTGACCAATCGACCAAAATGTTGTGCAATTAATTAGCCAACACGCTGTACGCCTCTGGATTTAACCAAGAAATTAATTTTAAAATCCGCACACACTTTAAAAGCACTTTATCAGTTGGTCAAGCTAAATTAAAAAAGTTGGGGAAATGAACACCCACAATGTGGGGAAAATGAATTAAATGTGACATTTGCTGAAAGCTCATAAAAGTTTTGGGTTAAATTAAAAAGTTTAATACAATTTTAATAATTTAACCAGTATCATTGTATTATATACTTGCCAGAAACGTATATATTATATTAATGTAAACAAATAATAACTTTCATTTGCTAAGAACGTATTAAAGCTATAAATGCAATAAGTTAAATATACTCGTTATTCCATATTTAAATTATTTAAAATAGCAATTACTGGTTTAAAGCTCATTAATGTTTTAAACATAAAGGTTTTAAAGCTGCGCCTTTAAATCTTATGGCATCCATTTGAATTAAAGCTCCGTTCAACCTTAAATAAATGAAATAAAAGTATATTAAAATTGTGTAATTATTAACTCGTCGCAGTTGTTATGGTTGCCTTTTTCCTTTGACGGCAATGTGTGTTGTTCAGTTTTACACAGGCGAGAAGCAGATAATTCATCATATGAATTACTCAAACCATTTCGCAAACTGTCAATCTCTGTAACATGCATCCACACACGTACCCACCCACACTCACACTCACACACACACACATACACGGACAGCCGAGTTTTTTCCACAGCATTGCGTTCATTTTTATGGCTTGGCATGTTTTTCCACTGTTGGGCAAGTTCGTTGTCATCGTCATCGTTACTCTACAGTTCTACCTTCTACCTCTAGTCCTATGTATAACGCCATGTGTCTTGTGTGCGTGTGTGTGTGTTTTTTTTTTATTTCAGAATTTTCTTTGTACATTTTCAACTGTAATCACATCATTTTACATCATATTTCATACTTCATCTTGTTGGCGTGGAGGGATAAAAAGGCACACATCGTACAACTCTTCGTGGTCCTGTGCCAGTGGCACATTTCTAACTCGTTTTGCCGGTGGTGACGCAGCTGTGTTTGTTTTTTACCAGACTCGAGACGGTTCTGTAACGGTAATGATAATATGAATACAGTTACAGTTGCAGCTACAGCTACAGCTACAACTACAATTTATAAACATGACACACTGGAAATTACATTAAGCAGCGGCACAGATTTGACAGCTTGACGTTAAGAGGCTTTAAGAGTGCAACAACAGTTTAATCAAAGCTCTCTTTGAGATATAAGTACAATTAAGTAATCAAAGGGTTTTTAGTTATAAAGGAAGTTTCATATTTCCTTTAATGATGCTCCCTTAATTTCTCAAAAATGAAACAAGAACTGAGGATTTAATTGTGTTTCCCTTTCTATTATATTCTATTATCTAGAGGAGAGAAGGATGTTAGGAATATGTTAAGTATAGGTAAACTGAGAAGAACGAAGAGGCTCCTTAATTTCTCCAACTGTTAAAAAATGTGAAAAGCAAACTTAATGTTGATGATACTTAGAGGAGTGCATAAATCTTGTAGACAATTTGGTTAATCCACAGTTGTGAGAAACTAAAGTAAATTTACTTTGAAGGCCACTCCTTTCTATTTATATTCTTGGAATGAAAATGGTAAGCTATAGAAATAGCCAGCAGCAGCATATTAACAATGTTAATTGAATGCCTTGAGTCCTTTTCCACATTTAGCTTCTCATTTAATACTGAAGCTGCTTTCGATGCATTTTAATTTTGTAGCTTTCGCATTTCACAGTCTGTTTGCTTCAGGTATGCACATGTGCTTTGTTATCCACACATAAATTATAATGCCAACGAGTTAACAAGATAACAAGATGTATATGCTAACCATTAACGCATTCGCAGTTTGCATAACCGACAGTCAAATGAGGTCAACACTGCGTATACGTAACATTTAATAATGCAAATCAATGCAGGCGCCACTTGTTGTTGTAGTTATTGTTGCTGTTGTTGTTGTTGTTGTTGCTGTGCTTATCTTACATAAATGCAAACTATGCAAATTATTTTAATGGCAAACAAAATGCAACCACAAGGCCTCAAGAGCAACCGACTAATAACCTGGTAGACCCACAATCACAGTCCGAGCGCGTGGGAGAGAGGGAGAGAGAGAAGTCACAGCCACAGTGAAATGGCTAAACAAACAGCCTATATGCCCCACTGACTGAAGTGCCCATTTTGGAGTCCATAGTTCCCAACTAACCTCAGTTCCATTCTGTTTTCGAGCTTTTCAGCCACAAGTCAGTCATAAAGTTAACTCTGAGCATTTATGCAAATAGCTCATACACACACAGCAAACTTAAGTGTGTGTGACTCGCCCTTTGTCTGTCTCTCTCTCTCTCTCTTTCACTCTCTCTGTCTCTCTTGGAGTGCATGTGAGAGTGTGTGTGTGTGTATTTATAACGCACTAACGCATTTGGAAATGTGTCAAACTAGACAGCACAACAGCAACAGGAACTATAACAGAAAAGTATATTTTACTTAGGACTCGCCGAAAATTTTATACTCTTACCCTATATAATTTACATATATAGAAACACATAGAGGTCAGAGTGCAGAAGAACTTCTCGCAAATCAATGTAGTAATAATAATGAGTATTTTAAAAACTGTAGCATACTTATTAAACTACAATTAAGTTAATTTTTTAGCAAGAGAGCAAGAGTCAGTATTGTATTTGAGATGTACAATACAGACTCTGGCTCTTGCTCAAAATACCCTACTGTTAATATGCGACGAATTGCTTTATATATTTGAAATACAATTAGGTAGTGTATACCAACTAACCGCAACAGCGGAAGAGAACAGTGTCCTAATTTAGTTTCATTGCAAGCATTTTTCTTATTTTCCACACTGCCTGAAATTGCCTACTTACAAATTCAATTTCCACAATGATTGCAATCACTATAGCGAAAAAGGGGGGGCACATATGTCAGCTGAAAGAGGTTTGGGTGGCACAGTGGAGACACTGGGAGTAGAGTATGCCTCAACAAGTTGTAGATAAGAGCAACATACGTGCAACATTTACCGTTTGCTTACGTGATGCTGCCAGGCAAATGATGCGCGGATGTCTCATCCTATCAGTGCTTGGTACAAACAATTCCTTCTTCTACTTAAGTGGTGTCTGCCTAGTTGGCATCTGGATAAAACTATTGGATTTGCTCACACTGGCTGTACAAAAACGTGCCGGCATTTAGTAGCTCAAGTTTCGTTTCGCTTGGCGCCTTCAACACGCAGCAATGTCGTCCTTTCCCATCATCGCCTTACCTCATCCACTTTCTGCTGTCAAGTTGGCCCAAATTAATGTTCATTAGTCACGTCGCGGGTGTAATCAATTTATAATGTGACAGAGACCGGCTGCGGTTGATGTTAGTTATGCTGCCAAACTGCCAAGAGAACAGTTAATAACTTTGTATATAGGAAACGGGTTATGAACTGAATGTTCTCCAAATACAAAACAAATTTGAATTTTGAAATACCACAGAGATTAAAATATATATGTAACTTTAGCATAACAATAAAATAATATATTCCACGAATTATCATTATTTTCTTTCTATTATTGATGATATACATTTTGTACATCTTCGCTTTTTGCTTCACTTCTTACAACTCTTACATCTTTCAAATCAAAGGTAAATTATAATCTATCATTAACTAAATGATGGTAATGCATTGAGGACTTGGCTAGATCAGCTAGAAAAAAGAACAAGAAGAATAAGGACATACTTCTTTATTCAAAGGCTAAGAAAACTAAACAACTTGGATATCGAAAAGATCTCAAAGATCGAAAGAAAGTTTATCTTGAAGAACTGAAAAATGGTAGAAAAATAGATGCACTACGTACAAATATGCAGAACTAAAAGGCTATTTAAAGTGAGATTTTATTTAACGCGACAGTTTCTGGTATTTAAGGAAACAAGAAAGCCCAACATATATTTTATGAAGAGAATCTCAAAAGTTATTTGTCTAAAATCATATTAAATTTATTCTCCATTTCATGCAAAAATATAATCTCATTTACCATATAAACAAACTAAAATTGTAATCACTCATTTAATTCCAAAGTTCCCAATTTCAATCGCAACTGTTCATAGATCAAGTACATCATGATAGTGGCTGGCACCTTTCGTACAAGTGTAGGAACCAAACCCCGATAGGGACTCAAAACGCCAAACCGCATCATATACTTAACAGCATCGATCACGGTCGGAAACTGTCCAGGTCGGGCATTCATCATTAATGTTTTGAGGACATCAAAGGGTTGAGTGATAATTGAATCGATGGTCGAGGAGATAACAGAGCTCGTAAAATGCAATTTGATATCATCATTCATGTTGAAGCGATGGTGAAGCTCACATTTGACCTGTTACAATAATTAAAAGAGAACTCGAAGGAAGATTATATATTTACCTGATCGTAAACAGCAATTTGACCTATAGTTCCCATGGCTGCTTTAAGAACTGAGGCAAAACCACCATTGTATAAAGCCTTCCAGCCCTCTTCCCTGGGAATGCGTATCAAAGCATCCGATAAACACCTATATCTTATAGGTCTTGTTTAATTAAAATATGTTAAGGACATAATAAAAAATGTAATTACCTGCGACTCTCATCAACTTGCTTCATGTCCGTTTGCATGCGAATATTGACGACATCCAAAGGTATGGCAATAACTGAGCCTAAGGCGCCCGCAATACTGGCCAAAGCTATTTTTACCATTAACCCATTATCCATCAGCTCTAAATCCTTTCCAATCTCATACAATGTAAATCGTAGGCTAGTTACACACATTTGTCTCGTCGCGGCAGCGACAAAGCCATCATAGAATCCAATGTATCCTATAAAGATTCCCTAGTTAACTTAACTAAATTAATTGAGCTTCTACTCACCTCTTAATTTGATCACTTTTCGCGCTGTATCAATCATACCCTTCTTTCGCTTTTGTGTTTGCATATGAGTCTTGATCAAGTCAAAGGGCGCCACAACGCATGCCACTGAGGTGGATGCCACACCACCAAACCACCAGCGTGGGCGCCGCGAATCTCGATCTTCCAGATTCGCCAGTACCTTCTAATATAGCTAACCCTTTGGATCCCGTAACACATTCCTCCAAAGAGGCAAGAAGTTTACACAACAAATTTGTACAAATAAATAAAAACAATTCTTATTTAAAAATTTTTCATGTGTCTCTGTATAATCTGTCAGAGATCTGTGGATTGTTTAATAGATGTGATTGAAAACCTCAAGTGGTTTAAGCGGTAAGCTATTTATTATTATTTTTAATGGTAAATTGATAAAGGTTAAATCTATGTTTATTACATTTTTATGCAGGAAAGTTGCTGAATATTGCAATTAAAGAAAAGTATAAATCAAGTATGTTCTTTAATTTCCGTATCTCTCTATACTGAACTTGTATTTCCCTTTAACTTTGTTGCAGTTGCCACTACTGAAGTTGCATCGCCATTAATGGGGAATCGGTAATTTAACTGCACTTAAATCCATTAAAACTGTAAGCTACGAATGCCCACAGGTCGGCAGCTGCCCCATTTGCCCAGTTGCATAATTTGAAGCAAAATTTGCGAATCTTGGAAGCGGACAACGAGTTCAGTTCTGTTGCAGGTCCAGAATGAGCTGCTACAACAAGAACAACAAGAACAACAACAACTGCAGTTTGACAGTGGAAAAAGTTGCTCCCACGTTGCGTTTGGTCGTGCGCATAGTTTTTACCTGATGCCTGTGTGTCCTAGGCACGTAGTCAACTTGCAGTCCAGACCCAGACTCCCTTAGCACTTCATACCTATAACCAGATCCTCCCACAGCTGCTGCGTGCTGCGGACATGCACGAAATGCCATTCCCTGTACCCGGGCAACGATGACATAATAAACGAGGTTACTCCTCAGTTAGTCCAGGTGTGGGTTGTTCACTACTTTGTACCTGTACCTGTGCCTGTGCCTCTGCCTCTGTGTTCTGCTTTCTGTTTCCTTTTACTTTTTTTTCGCGCTAGCTAATGTCGGACATTTGTTGCTGTCCCTGTGTTGCACAAGAGAACCGAGCTCTCACTCGCTACTATGCACAGTAGGCTAAATTAGGGAAATATTCAACAAAAAATTAATGGGAAATATTGTTTATTTAAAAAAAAAAATATTTTATATAAAGCTTTGTCGAAACCTCTCTCAAATTTATAATTTATATTGCCAATTTGTTTGTATCCTTTGTTTATTCTAAATATTAATGGAATATATTTTCATAATTTTAGTTTGAATTCTTAATTTGTTTTTGTCCACTGTATGCTAAATAAATAAATAATAAATTAAACTGATTAAGTTAAATATATTTATTTTCTAATTGGCAAAGTAAGCAAAATGTTGGGAATCCAGGGGGAATGAAACTAATTTGTTAGAGTAAGAAACAAATTTAAAAAAAAATATGATACATAATAATGACGCAGTTGAATTATTTATTAAAATAAGGTGTAACGTTTTTTATTATTTTTATAAAAAAAACTTTCCATTTATTTAAAACAAATCAACGGGAAATACAAATAATTAGTGACTAACAAAATGATAATATTCCGCTTTGAGCAATTTATGTAACTAATAATGATAATAAAGCAAATCAATTATTTATAAAAATAAAATGTAATGTCAGCATTTATTCCAATTCTATTGTTTACTTTCTCATCCCATACAAATCTGAATAAAATTTGACTTGCTGATTTTCTCCACAGTGCCTTACATACCGCATCCTACACCTATTTTGCATACTCGACACGCTCCGTTGGTCTCTCAACTTTCAACTCTGTTTCGCGAGTTCACACAAACACACACGCACACTCTCTTCCTGAGAGAGAGATATAGAAAAGGGGAGGAGGAAGAGAGAAAGATGGAGAGTGGTTGGTAAGTTTTTGTCACGTTTTGGGCGTTGAAATTTGCAACTTGTGCCAGCGGCACGCACTTATCAAAAGTGCTTCGACTTTGACTGCTCCGTTGTCAAAGTAAATTGCGCATCTTTGGACACCTGACCACGCCCACTTCACAGCAGTGCAGTTAACAAGTTTTCTAATTAAATTTTACACACACACACACACACACACATGAAGCAATACACGAGTTGGCAACAGTCATAAAAAACAGTTGGCAACTTGACAGTCGCTTATCATTTCCGTTTCCGGCAGGCGTTTACCACACACAACCGCAGGACGTTGTCAGCACTGAACAGAAGCCGTGCTGGGAAGAAGATAGAGACAGAGAGGGAGAGAGAGAGAGGGAGAATGAGAGTCGCGCAACATTTTAATTGTCAACGGCTGACATTTAGTTTAAGTGGCCGAGACAATGCGACTGTAAACGTTAATTGGCAACAAGAATGAAGCGTTGGGGCTTGAAGGGTCTATCGGGATAGTTTATCACACATACTTGATGAAATCAGCTTAATTGCAATTCATTTGATATTGACACTTTCGAGTGTCGGTCGCATTTCGTCTTTCGCCTTTCCCCAAAAACCACTTGAAGACGCGCCTGACCATGTTAAATTGTCATTGATTAATGTCAAACAGAGAGAGAACAGAAAGTTGAACAACAAATAGTACTAACGAATACGAATACAAATTACGTATGTGAATGTGATTACGTATACGTAGCGTATCTCCAAGTGTATAGCAATTAATTTTGTGAATGCACTCCAAGCGGAAATTGAAGAGCATGCAAGGTACTTCAACTAACAGCGCCCCAATCCTATCCTTCCATCACCTTCTCTATCCCATTATCGAACCATTTTCAACCCACTAACTACGTCTATATAATCACAGTTTGGCATGAGAGCTGACTTGATGGGATTTTAGCGTGCCCAAATATTTGATTTGTTAATGACATAATGCAATGTTTGTAAACTGAAATGCATATAGCTCAATTTAAAAGAATGCACAGTTTAAACATAACGAACACGATATTCAATTTAGAGAGTATTCATTGTGGTTGAGATTAATAGAAGTTACAAATTGAAACAAATAGAAATAGTAAAACACAATGACCTAAATGAAATTTAATTCAACTATAAAATCCTGTCAACATTTAGGTTTAATAAAACAATAAGCTAATTCATAACTTATGCCAATTTTCTAACGGCTCAACGCCTCGTTTAACTCTATGGGATTATAATTTAATTCTATTTTGCTATTCAAACTGAATGGCAATTGTCTTAAAGGTAATTAGTTGAAAGGATTTGTAAATTGTGGAAATTGCAGCTAGTTGAGTGAAGTACTTAAAAGAGAAAAGCAATTTGAATAGGTTCCGGCTATCGATCAGTCATAAAACAAAAGAACAACACAAAACCATTTCAAATTTTTATGAACAAAAGCAATGGACAAAGTACTTTTCTTTTTTCTTTTATTGTTGCTATAATACAAGTTTTCTTTTTTGCATAATTTTCAGTTGAATAGTCACAAAACTGGGCACAAAACGAGCTTAAAAGCTAAACTCCTTCAACTCCAACACCAATCAGAACAACTGTGGCAAACATTTAACGACGCATAAAATTTATAAATATCGCAAAGGGTGGGCCAAGAATCTGATGGATGGTGGAAATAGGGAGGCTGTTGAGAATGGGCGGGGAGGTCACGAAGGCAGTGCTAAAAGAGCAAATAAAAATGTCCGCATAATTTTGCATAATTAATGCAAATTGCAATTTTTATGTATTGCATATAATTTGTGGCCAACTCAACACCCAACTCCTTGAACTTTGTTTCCATCTGAAATGTTGTAATTTTCTTTTTATAAGCTGGGAGTGAAATTTTTATTTTGATGTAAGTAGTTACTTATGGATTTAATTCTTAACTTAGCGATTGTATGAATAGCTATAAATATAAAACAATTTCCCAAATAACTTTTAATATTTGATGTTTCATCTAGCAATACCTCAAAGTTGTTTGGAAGGGTATTAAATCGTCGATAACCATCGATTCTTTTATCGCTGTTGACATCTTTTGTGTATTACAATGTAAATTAACTAATAACAGACACTGTGGCAGTTGGGGATTGAATATTTAAGCAATTGAATTGAGCGGCAAGTAAATTAACGAGGTCCAAGTAAAAAAAAATTGATTTTAAGCTCCTGTTGCGGCAACTGCCACACCCGGAAGCTGTCAGGCTCGGAAACATTCTGGCACATTCATATACACACACACACATACACATTGGCAACAGTTTGGCACGCACTATAACAGTACTTAAGGCTCCACAGGAAAACCGGGAAAGAACAAGTTTCGAAATTGGGCCGCCATATCTGACAAGCTGACAGCTGTGAAAGCGGCGTGCCAGTTCAGCAGTCCAATAGGCACGACAATATGACAGGACGACAGTCCTACAGGACAACAAACCGACAGTCCACAATTTCTTCAGTTTCCTAAACATAACACAGCGAAGTTGGCGACAGTTGGGCTAAACAAAGCGGCATTAAAAACTCATCATCCTGTCGCATTGGCGTCAGCAAAACTACTCACAATATAAAGGACAAAAGCATTGCTAAAGTCCTAAATACCCTACCATAAAATTTACAATTATTGGTGTATAAATTTGTACAGATTTATAGAGCAGAAAGAGTTTAAAAAAGAAAGGAAGCGTGATACAGTGCGTTACAAAGGGTCCAATAAAATAATGTTACTCTGAAAAAGGCCGCAGGATTAAGACTCTTGGCTTGACAGTCAGGTGGAATGCAGCTTCAACTAGCCACAATTTGGGTACAACGTACTATCCTCAGTTTCTATTATTATATTTGAAATGATTTGTTAAAAAATTACGCACAATTGTTTCTTTTACTGTTTAATATCTATATCTGATTCCTTGTAATATCCAAATTGCAGTCTTAACTGTTCATACACAACAAACATGATTATTGTACTGGGTACCATGCGACATACAGTGGCGGAAAGTCCACGTAAAAGTCCTATAAAGCCAAAACGCATCATATATTTTACCTTTTTAGAAGTCGTATTTAAATATGTTGCTGTTGAAACCATTTGCATTGTCTTGAAGATCTCTAGAGGGTGTACCAAAGGAGCACAGATAAGTGCCGCTGTAAGGGAGCTCACTGTATGCAACCATTTGCTATCCTCCTCCATCTTAAGATAGCGCAAGTACAATATTTTACTCTACGAATATAAACTATTAATAATAAAATCTATGTTAAATAAAATATTCTAAACGCTTACCTGATCGTACATAGCATTTTGGCCAATTGTTATAAGGGCTGCTCTTGAACATGCATATAGACCGCCCGTGTAAAGTCCTCGAAAACCTTCTTTACGAACGACCTTGTACAATCCATCAAATACATGTTTATAATTTCGTCTGTACTTTGGACTTAGCTCCCGATCCACTTGCATTCGTGTGTTTATCATTTCGCTGGGTATTCCAACAACTGCGGCCAACAAACCCGATACCGTTGCCACAAATATCTTATGAAAAAAGTTAAACTCATCTATATACTGTTTGCCCGTATCGTAAAAATGGAATCGCAACGTTGTATAGGTACATTGACGCAATAGCTGAGCACTAAGACCATCGTACAAAGATAGAAATCCTATTGATATTAATATACTTTTACAAATAAGAAGTATAAAAGGATCTTATTTCCTACCATGCCTTCTTACAAGATGAAGTGCAGTTTGCCTCATTGTTCGGTTCTTCTTAAGGATCATCAACTGAGACTCCAATAGGTCGAAGGGCACAACTATAGCTTGTGAGAATGCCCCAGCTAAGCCGCCACTCCACCAACGCGGATGAAGTCTGAAATAAAAGATCTTTTAATTGGGATTATTCACTTGAATTTTACTTACTTTTGGTCTGTATTCGAAACATGACAATTGATGCAAGGATACGCCAGTTTGCTGTTCTTATTTGGGTTGGGCTTTCTAAGGGCCTGAGAATTCAAAATATTACGAAAAATTTTAATATATGAAATCAAAACAAAAATACTGCCTAGATGAGACCTTCTACTGACTCGGTTGTAAAAGTTTTTCTCAGCTTCCGGCCATTAGCAGATGTTCTCAAATGCTTTTCTCTCTAATTGCTGTTGGGCCAACTTCGAGCTTCAAACTAATTGAGCCTCTCTGGCAGGTAACTTGGCAGCTGGTTCTTTCTAGTCTTTCAACCAATAGCTAACTGCAAGTGCCCCTAATACAGTTGCATAGTTTTGTCGGTTAGAGGTTTGTCAGAAATTCGAACCTAGCCTTGTTCAGCTCGTTTCAAAATAAAATTATATACTCTCTGATAGCCTATTAATCGACATGTCCGTTAAAACCAGGATTGAAATACACACTAGAATTTATCCATTACAATAAAATTTATACTGTCAATTTCAATTTAATTTCTATCTTTTTTTGACAATAAACGCATGGTTATTGCCCCACATATGTGGCAATCGTAACGAGCGTCTCTCAAATACGTATAATTTATTAATTTGCAGTCCAATTAAATGCATTTTATGCCATGGTCTAACAATATTATACCACTTCCAACTGTTGTCAGCACACAATCAATCAGTCTCTCAATCAATCAATTTGAAAGTTTTGCTTTCAAGTTAGTTTCACGCTGCCTTATTTCAATTTCAATGCGACTATCAAATAGAAATGGAAAAAACAAAAGAAAATGTGTATATCTAGTGAATACCGAAGACAAGATACTCTTATAATTTTAGAAGAAAAAAAGGCAGCTAAGGTAAAGTAAAGTTAAGGTAGTTATTTTCCTCCTAATTTAGTGTACGAAAATGTTGCTCCTTTGGCAAAAATTGATTCATAAATTCATAAATAAATTTATTGCACTTACATCTCAATTGCAGCCTTGAGTATGAAAAGGAATGAGAAAATGTAATACTATAAGATTGAACTGGGGACTTGTATTGAGTTTTGGGATTGACTATGCGTAAACAGTTAAATTTCCGCCAACATTTTGTTGGGTAAGCGAATTTACTACTTCATTGGACCTGTTTTTGTTTTTTGTTTGCGTACATCTTTTATTATTATTCAATTCAATTTCGTTACTGTCTGCATTCGCATAGTTTTTCAATTTGCCTGTAATGTAAAATAATATATCACGTATGCCAACCAGCAATACATCTCCTGCCTTCCCCTCTCCCTCTCCCTCTCTCTCTCTTTTCTCTCTTTCTCTCTCTTGCTGGTTCTTAAGCGGATACTGTCTCGCTTGTGCAAATTTACTTTTGAAAATTTAATGCTCTGTGTTTGCTTTGAAACTTTTGCGAGAACTAACACATCAATTTGATATGCATGTGTATCGAGTACCAACTATTTTTCGCACACATTTTTCTTTTGAAACACATTGACAATGTTATTACTGGTATGCGACCTCCACGAAAAGAGAGAGGTAGAGAGAACGAAAGAGATAGGTAGAATAAAAGAGCAGTAGAGTGTCTGCACTTGTTTGCAAGCATCTTAGGTTATTAGAAAAGTTTGTGCCACTCTAAGAAGCTGTTCAGTAAGGCATTTTGGTTTCAAAAAGCTGAATGGGAAGGCATTTCAATAGAACCGAAGCAAAAAATAACATTTTGATATGACATTTGTCTCGAAAAGATAGAAAATATTGATGTTATTTATTTACCAGTCTAATTCTAATTCTTAAAAATTCCAACCTCAACTTTCTTTAAAGCCAATTAAATTTATTAATATTTGCTATGTAAAGCTAAGCTGATATTCAATAGTTTTTATATATTACATATATTTTAAAGTTGAAATTCATTTAAGAATTATTTAAAATCCATGAAAATCTTTTAAAATTTCAGCTGTATTTTTCAAGAACTTTATTTTTCTTAATACATATTTGTAAGTTTTAAATATATAGATCAAAAGTACTTCAATTATAACATGTGGTACATATCAAAACACAAAATTCTATAGCTCAGTTGTATCATTTGCAAACTTCTTGATAATTGAGTTAGTTTACGAGATATTTAGATTTCCACAGTGGCTGCCAAAAGCGCATGCAACAGTCTGTCTCAGCCAGCCAAATAGACTGCCAGCCTATATGCGCGAACGCTACGCTTCTGGGCCAACTTTCTTGGCCACGTGCGGCAAGAAAACACGCCATAAACGGCTGCTTGCAACGGCTGTCGATGGCTCCGTTGTAACCACATGTAATGCAGCGCCAAGTCGACAAACTTGCCAAAACACAACCAGCTATAGGGGCAACTTGGGGGCATAGAAGTTCTTACAACTTTTTCTTGCACACTTTTTCTGCTGCTTGTTTTGTGTGTTGCCCAATTTTCGTATATATGTGTATATATGTGTGTGTGTGTGTGTGTGGGTTGAACTTTTTGGTAAATGTTTGGTCAAAATATCAAGAGCGCACATTGAACAGCTGAAGACAGGCGTAACTGGGATCAAGTATACGCCAGGTGTGTTGGCTTCAGTCACAAGTGCAAAACTCGGTACAATACTGTCACCAAAAAGTCATTTAAAAGCGGCGTGAAAAGCTGTCGGAAAAGTGCTTGAAAATTGCATTTGATTATAATGCAAGTTGGCAGGCTGCCAACAAAGGGGAAAACTGCCCAAGCCAAAAAGGAGAACACAAAAAGTTTGATACTGCCAACAACAACAATAATTTGAGACCTTATTGGGCAACATGTGCTGTAAGCATAATAATAATAACAACAACTATCATAATAATAATAATAGTAAAAGCAAAACAAATGCCAAAATAAACAACAACTGCTAACAACGCTGATGTAGTTGTTATTTGCTCAATGAAAATTGTGCATTCAGTGGGAAATATAGCATCACACCGAAGTTGGAATGCGCTACTTGTAGTGTTATAATACTTATTACAGATTTAATTGAGATTAACTGATTTTGTAGTAAGATGAACTTTTGATTATATTTTAATGAAGTTTATTAAAAAGTTTCAAATGCCCTGTTTGTAGCGTATCGAAGACTGCAACGCGGCGTATGCGCAATTATCAAGCAGCCGCAAAGCAGTTTGGGCCATTAGGAGTTGACGAAGGGTAAAACACGTCCTGAAGAAGTCTCAACTTGACTTCGACTTCGACGTGGCTTAAGTTCTGTTGGGTTATTTAAAGTTCACAACGCCATCGCGTTATTAATAAATGCCGCTCCTTTTCTTGCTGCTCCTTCGTCTTGGTCTTGGTCTAGTGTGGTGTGGTCTAGAGTGCCTAGCGGTATGCAACTCAAGCTCTTGATTAGTGCAGCCGCCTAAGTTATGGCCAAGTGGTCTGTTGGGTGGGAGGTTTTGCCTGCAAATTGCTGCAAGCACCGCTGGGCGCAAAGTTTGGCACGTTATCGTCAGAACTTTAATGGAACTATGTCGTGCACTCAGACCCAGATCCATGCCCAGCCCCTTTGTGACTAAAGGAGTTTTCGTAGCCACAGCAATTGGGTGGAAACTTTCATGTGGTTCTGCTGCATTCTTGGCGGCTTGATTGGCTCCAGAGTGGCAAATAGTTCAAATTTCTTCAATGTTTATATAGAATTGAAATTTAAATAAGCTCTAACTCTAAAACGCAAGGTCCAAGTAATGCATGTTTAAATAAGGAATACTTAAATGATCAAATTACATCTGCGTAAAAATTAAGTAAAGTTTAACAAAGAAAAGTATACTTTTAAATCTAAGTTTTACTCTATAAAACTAAATAAATATATACATTTACTTTTCTTCTTTTAATCATTTTGATATGAAACTTCTCCTTTCTTGCTCAACTTAGTTTCACATCATAATAAACCTAGCTTATGCTAAACTATCGCCTTTACACCGACCTGCATCCTATTACAACTTAACAACTTTATAATGCGGCAGATTTCAGAGTCGGTTATGTGTATATACATATATAGTAAGTATATGTAAATAAGTATAAACATAAGCCAAATAAACAGTCATTATCTCGTAAAGTTGCATAAACTGCCATTAAGCGGCCATAAATTGCCACATCCAGGCTAGGCTGGGTGTCTGTCTTATGCGCCAGTAAGTAGACTATAGACAGCAAGAGAATAAGAGAGGAAAAAAGAAACGCTTGCTATGCAAACATTAATTATTACTCTTCTTATTTACAGAATACAACGGCTGGCAAACACAGTAATTAAGTTGCATATCAAAAGCAGCGGCAAAAAAAGTTGCTAAATGTCTGTAAGCAACACGCAAAGGATTTAAAAAATAAAGATGCCAGCTATGCAAAGCAGCTGTGCAGGAAAGCATGAAAGAAGTGTCTTGAAGAAGTGACTATCAAATACCCTATCAAATTTCTTAACTATTCTTTTAAATATATTCTTTTTATCAATATTGTTAGGAATAGAAAATGTGATTGCTCTTGTTGAAAATGTCTACTAGATACGCTTTAAATATTTATCGATTACAGTTCTGCATTTAATTTAAGATATGTGCATGCATTTGAGATATATTTCTGAATTTTTCAAGCGTATCAATGCTGTCTTTGGAATTGCTAGACTGGTAGACACTCTGTAATGAATTGTCGTGCTTATTTTTGTTCTAATTTTTTGTCAACTAGCTTTGTAACAACTTTTCTAAGTCAATTTCTTTTATACTATGGATATGCTAAAGAAGAAACTTGCCAATGAAAGCATCTCCAGTTGTCTGTGTTTAACCTTCACATACTTTGTAGTTACAGGGTATGATTAACAAAATTGCAAAAACATTTTAATGGACTTGTGAGCGTGTGTATTGTGTGTTGAGCATGTGTTTTACTAAGCAACATTTTAACACACATTAAGCGCAGAGAGTTGAGAACAGAGACAAAAGCTACATTCAAAATACCTTGGATAATTGCCAACAGTTGAGACCCAAACAACATTGTGGCCAAGTTAAATTGTAGTAGCTTTAACAACGTTAGTAACTATCTTCATTATCAACAACACCATTATTATCAATGTGGAATGTCAACCATCAATCGAAGAGCGATGCCATGACATTCGATGATATGGTTGTGGTATCGGTCCCTCGGGTAACGTTTTCCCCTCCCCCACGGGTGCCATAAAGTCTGACATGCCGCAGTTCAACTATCAAATTGCGGCCAATACGTACACATCAATGTGGTTCTCAAGCTTTTGGCCAAGTCAGCTGAAATTACCATTTATCCAGCTGCATATGCTTATTGCATTTTGGTCAACAACCAAATTTCTATCATTGGAGCGATTTCAGTTCAGTGATAGTTTATGGATTCCTCCAAGGGTTGTCTTATGTAGTTATTGATGAAACTATAATATTACTTAGATAAAATCGTTACCAAAAAGTTAGAATAGAAATACTTTAAAGAAGGAACTATTGTATTTTAGTTCTCAAGTCACCAAAAAGTACAGTTTATGTTCCCAAAAGTATGTATGTTTCTCCTTTATAAATAGCGAGTTTGTCTTTCGAAACAGGTAGAAGTAATTTGATTGTCAGATTGGTTAACATAACGCTCAATCTGCGTTTATTCATTTTTTATAAACCAGCTCACGTTTTATCATGTAACACTTTAAACAGATCTTTTCACTGCACTTTTTCCGAGCAGTAACTGCAGTTGCCACACCACATAAGTGAACACTGCACTCACATACTTTGTCTCACATACCACATAGTACCTAGTACCGCCCATTTTTCCAACAATCGCTGCATATCGCATTGCCAGTTAAATTGATTGACATTTATCCGTTTTTTGTGTCGCCCAAACTGACACACCCACCTGGGCTTGGTCCACTGCCCTGAAGGGACTTGACTGGGTATATCAATGGACTACCCCAATTCCTACTCCGAGTCCTTAGCCGTGTCTGTGCCTGTCGGTCCGTCCCTCTTTCTGTCCTGGCTACACTTGACACAGTGTTTGCACTTTACGCTGATTTAATCTTTTCGTTGCCCCAGGCCGAGTGTCTGTCGTTGGCTCTGGGCTTGGGTTTTCGTTGGGGTTTTATGTTGGGTTTGGGATTGGGATTGGGATTGTGTCCTCAACGTCTGGTGCTAAGGCTGGGCTTCGAATGTTACGTGGCGTCAACTTTGGCGCGTGATAAAGAGCAGAAAAGTAAAATAAAAAAAATAGGCTACTGCTTGCAGTTTGGTTTCAAAGCGTCGAGTCTCAGTTAAAAGTGTCGGAGAAGTAAATAAAAAAAGGGGAGGTGGGACAGTATCAAATTCGATGCATTTATGATAATGTCAGGAGACTTTTGCTGATCCCAACTGCAATCAATTTCGATTATGACTAACAAATGCCGGCGTTATTTGCAAATTACGATAGCAAGCTGTCTGTTAGTTGAGCAATCCCATAGATGACAGATTAAGCGGGGAATTGAACAGATTACAACAGTCAGTATACACGAATTGAAATCATATTATTAATGTGACAATCATAACATTATGTATAGGTATTGTATCCTGTAAATAAATCCGTCAGCCTAGTTAATGACAGCATACTGCCCTCTTATTGGATTACAGTTAAGCTAGTTGCTTTTTGTCATAAAAGAGCTATCTTTTACTTAATAACTAGAGATCGAATAAATCATCAGGGTATCTTTCTGTCGATCATTTTTGACTTTAACACCCTTTTTGTTGTTAGTTATACCATCTTAATCGATATATGTTACGCCTTTGTCTTGTTCAACCCTATATGCAGGGTTCAAGTATTTCCATTCTGTGGTTCAGTACCCTTATCTGAGTGCTATCAATAAAATATGAGCTTGAAACGCTTGTGGTCACAAAGGACAAAGAACACAAAACGCATTTTATGTGCATTTCAAAAACAATAAACCAAAACAAAAGGCCAAATCGGCACATACACACTCACAACCATACTCAAACACATATAAACAATGGCCTCGGGGTGCACAAATGCAGGCCCAGTAAGCAGATACAGTAATGGGGCAGTGTTCCATTGTTTGCACCAAGTTTGGAGGCTTTGCTTTAAATTCATGTCTCAGTCTCCAATCAGGGACTGACCAGAGGAATGTAATACATATTATGGCTGATAACATGTTTGGTGGCTTAAATAATGGCTGTGGCCATGGTTGAAAATTGCCACGCCCACTGATAATAATCCATTTAAATTGCAGGCAGCAACAGTGAAAACAGCGTCGACTGCGAAATAAACGGATTTTCAGCCGCGCACAAAGTATGCAACACATTTTTCGCCATACGCCCCCAAAAAAACAAGCCAATAAAACCAGAAAAACAAATCTTGTTGGCCAAAATACTACGTACACATTTATAAAATCCGTTGGTAAATGCATTGTCTAATATGCCCTTTGGGTTTAGATTGTGTACAGGATATAAGGGGCAGCTGCAACTAGCGGTTGCTTTCACAGCCAATTTGCCAAGTTATTGGCAGTCAAGTGAGTGCATTTTGGGTTAGTTCACTGGGTTCACTGGGTTTCATTTAATAGTACTTCTAAATCGTACAAATGACTGTACAATTGACCACCAAACAAGCCACAAAACTTTGCCCAATTAACTGTGACTGCGAAGTACGCCAAAGTTTGTACATAAATTTCGCAAATTATTATAAATATTGTTATGGCTAAGTTTCAGCCCAAAAAGTTTCAGATATATATGCCTTGGCAAACAAATATTATAAAAAAAAAAAAAGCAAACTCATATAATAGTCATCATGTGACAAAGAATAAACTCTCCATAAATTCTTATGCTTTTGTGTATTACTTTTGCCTTATTCAAGTTTTTCATTCTCTTTGTTATGATTTATAGGCCGAAAAACTTGCAATTTTTTATGCTTTTTAAATGTACTATTATAATTTTAATAAAGAAACTTAATTAATGCTGGTAAGCGAAACAGAAAATTAACAAATAAGATTAGTATATGCACTTTTTTAATGTTTAAGTACAGTGGTGCCTGTAAAAGTTTTCCTAGTAAGAGCACTGTAGTGTTTGGCCACAGTGTCGTCTATGCGAGTGAGCATTATATTTATTCATTCCATTTATATTTATATAGATATCGTATATATATATTCGAAAAAGCTGCGATAACACAACAGAACTGCGTATACGAACTATGCTTGACAATATCAACAAACAAATCTCATACAAACAGAATATACTGACATTGAAGAAAGCTTTTTTCTATTTTGATTACAAATATAGAATCTCCCCCCTCGCATTAACGAGCTTAAATAAGAAAGTGCTGACAAAAAAAAGATCATAATAAATAATAAAAAGCGCTGGCTTAATTGAAAGCTTTACAACAAAAAGCTGCCGACAGCTGATTTCACCACTTACTGCTTGGAAATTTTATTTAAAAATCATTGAGTGCAATGAAATCTAATCAGTTAGGGTAGACTGTCACAACAAGAAACTACCATATATAGATAGTACCGCTATCAAAACGTTGATAATGTTGCGTCAGTCCATAAAGTTAGGGAAGAGCGTGACATATAGATGGAGCTCCAGCGCAGCAGTGCTGAAAACCGATCCTGTGGACACTTCATATGTGCAGCAGTTGCAGGCGGAATGGAAGACTGCCAAGTCATACAAGGAACTGCCGGGTCCGACACGCTGGCAAATGTTTCGGGGATTTCAGAAGAACGGAGAATACGCTAAAATGGACATGCGAAAGTTGATGCTGTACTTTCGAGAGCAATATGGTGACACCTTTCTGATGCCTGGTCTATTTGGCATGCCTGATAATCTGGTGACCTTTAATGTTGATAACTTTGAAAAGGCCTATCGCACCGAAGGCCAGTGGCCAGTGCGTCCAGGCTCTGAAGTTTTCATTCACTATCGGGAGAAACGTGCCGATGGTTTCTTCAAGGATTGCATGGGCCTTCTTGCTAGGTGAGTCCTCATAGCCAGTACACTGATAAGATCCAGTTTAATATTGTTGGCCATTTGTAGTGGAGAACAATGGGGACGTCTCAGGTCCATTGCGAATCCAGTTCTGATGCAGCATCGCAATGCGGCATCGTATTTGGAACCTATGCAGCGTGTGAATCAACAATTTGTCCAACGGATTCGGGAGATACGTGATGTGCAGACACAGGAAGTGCCTGAAAACTTTCTCAAGGAGATCAATCATCTAACATTTGAATCGGTCGCAGTGGTGGCCTTAGATCGCGAACTTGGACTCATTAATAATCCAGAGCAGTCACCCATGGCTCAAAAGCTGTTCAACAGCCTGCAGGACTTTATGCAAACCTTTTACGAGCTGACCATGATGCCTTCGATTTACAAATATGTGTCCACACCGACATATCGTCGTTTCAGTCGCGCTATGGATGACATCTTTGAAGTTTGCTCGTTCTACATTAACGAAGCCCTAGAGCGCATTGAGAAGAAACCAGCGGATTTGGCTGGGAACATGAGTGTCCTGGAGCAGCTGCTGCGCTCAGATCGTAAGTTTGCCATTGTGATGGGCATGGATATGTTGATGGGTGGCGTGGATACTACTAGCTCAGCTTTGGTTGGCATTATGCTAAGTCTGGCCAAGAATCCAGAGAAGCAGGCCAAGTTGCGTGAGGAGATTGTGTCAAAGTTGCCTCATCCTAAAGATGAGTTCACGTTCAGCGATATGAAGGCGTTACCATATTTACGTGCCTTTATCAAGGAATCTTTGCGCGTTTATCCAGTAGTATTTGGCAATCTGCGTGCCACTGGAGCGGACATGGTGCTAGATGGCTATCGTATCCCAAAGAATACACGTCTTCTGATGAATTCCAATTTACTGCTGAACGAAGAGCGTTACTATCCAAGAGCCAAGGAGTTCTTGCCGGAGCGTTGGTTGCGCCGACAGCCGAACGAGAGCGAGAACCTGGTTGCAGACAATTTGAGTCCATTTATATATCTGCCCTTTGGTTTTGGGCCACGAATGTGTGTGGGAAAACGCATTGTTGACATGGAAATGGAAATAACGGTGGCTAATTTGGTTAGGAATTTCCAAGTTGAATACAAGTATCCCACAGAGAATGCGTTCAAGAGTAGCTTTGTCAATTTACCTGTCATACCTCTGAAATTCAAATTTACTGATGTTAAATATTAGTTTTTATTTACAAAATTGCAAACGGACAAAATAAAAAAAAAACAAGTCAACACAAATTGTTATTTCAAAGTCTTATCGATTTTTAGATACAACACTGCATCCACAACGATAGATTATCGAAACGTCTATCAAAACCTATCGACAAAGAGCGAAAAACAGCTGGCTGAGCAAACACTGGAGTGATTCATACAAGAAGGAAAACGTCGTAAATTGATAAAGCGAGCTATCTTTTTTAGCAAAAACAACTGCCAAACATTATTTGTCATTTCAATCAGTAGTAAAAAGCTTCAAACTGGGTAACGACATGTCTACGTCTTCAATGGAAAGTAAGTAAGAACAATGACGCCATTTCTCAGACGCCCACTAATACAAATACATGCATTAACAAACACCCCACCCACCCACTATAGAGCATCTTTTCAATCTAAAGTTTGCTGTAAAGGAGCTGGAACGTAATTCGAAAAAATGCGAGAAAGAGGAGAAATTGGAGAAGGCCAAGGCCAAGAAGGCTATACAGAAGGGCAACATGGACGTGGCCCGAATTCACGCAGAGAATGCCATACGACAAAAGAACCAGGCTGTGAATTATCTCCGCATGAGTGCACGTGTGGATGCAGTCGCTAGTCGTGTACAATCGGCTCTGACAACCCGTAAAGTAACTGGTTCAATGGCCGGTGTGGTTAAGGCCATGGATGCTGCAATGAAGGGAATGAATCTAGAGAAAATCTCGTCATTAATGGAGAAATTCGAATCACAATTCGAGGACTTGGATGTGCAAAGCTCAGTGATGGAAGGCACCATGTCTGATACAGTGACCACATCGGTACCTCAAGGGGATGTTGATAATTTATTGCAGCAAGTTGCGGACGAGGCTGGACTCGAGCTTAATATGGAACTGCCCAGTGGTGTGCAGAGCACAACAATTGGCGCCTCCACAACACAAGTCTCACAGGAACAGGATGAGTTGACTCAGCGTCTAGCACGTCTGCGTCAGGCCGAATAGATTCACATTTACTCCACTCCCAAAAACATTTCTAAGATACGTTGAATTTCTTTGTTTTAGCTTTATGTAAGTAAAATTCTATAAAATACATGTAATTAAACTACAACTTCTCAGCTTACAATCTAAATTGATAGCAGATGAGTCTAAATATTAGATGAATCACTAGTTAAACACTAAGCAACTGTTGTTGGGGTATAACCGTAGGTGGATTCACTTCTATTTGTTGCTTTTTCGTACGTTGTTTTCTGGGCTTGCGTGGTTGTTGCCCCGTTTGTTGTGCTTCTTGTGTGCCATCTGTGTTCGCCTGTTTGTTCTTGGGTTTCGGTCCACGACGTTTTTGTTCAGGTTTTCCTTTTGGCTGTGGCGCCACCATAGGCACTGACCGCCAATTATCACCATGTTTGTCAAGTCGCCTTTTCAACAGCTCCACATCGTACGTGCGCCGACGTAATAATTTCTTAATGCCATTTACTCTGCGATCAAACAACAGTCAGTGGTGCATCAAAATATTGTTTTCAGTTTTTACCTCATAACACTCCGCTCATTTTCGGCCTGTATTTGCTGGCATCTGTTGTACATTTTCTCCACCAGCAGTTTGTATAAATGTGGCTTCTTTATAAGCGTCATATTTATTTACAAAATTAAAATTAATTATAGCTCTTTTCTCAGTTTTGCTTTTTCTCTTTCTTCAGTTCTGTTTTTGTTCAGACTTCAACAGAAGTTCCAAAACAAAACAACGTGACTCCTGCCGGCGCTAACAAAACAAAGATGGCGCTAAAAAATCACGGCGCTCATTATCGATAGTTCCACTCCGATAAAAAATGCTGAATAAATAATGCGAAAATACTAAATATTTTCAAGAGGCGGCAACTCTAATCATATAGTAAACATCAACCGGCTGTTTATTTGCAAAATACAAAAAGGCCGAAAGAAAATCATTTTTAAGTAAACAAAGTAGATTTAATATGGCAAATTCCAATGCGAATCAGTCGCATACAATGGGAACATCATCAGCGACTGCTGCCCAGACACCCACATCTACACAGACTCATCCAACTGCCGCAGCCATTGCCACAAATTTCCGAGAGTTAATAAAGGAACCCAAAGGACTAGACGAGGCGGCCAACTACCTGTTTCAAACCCTCTTAGACGATGCAGTGGCCGGGATATTTATAGAAACACATCACTTGCGTAAAACCAACAATTTGGCGGCGCTCGATGGAGTCGGTGAAGACAACGCAGAGTCAGCTTATCGAATCTGCGAGATGCCAAATTTGGATATTTTTGGCATATCAACGGCAAAGAAGCCAATGGATTGCACATGCCCCAATTGTGATAGATTAGTTGCGGCAGCCAGATTTGCTCCACATCTCGAGAAGTGCATGGGCATGGGCCGCATTTCATCTCGCATTGCCAGCCGACGATTGGCGACCAAGGAGGGAACCAGCGCCAGCTCCAGCTCATCCTCAACATATTTGCAGTCGGGTAATACTGGCGGCACCGACGATGAGGACGATGTGGATTGGTCGTCTGATAAGCGCAAAAAGAAATCAACACAGAACTCGCGCAACAATGGATCCAAAAAGAACAATGGAAAAACATTCTAAACTTTATTAAACTGTCCTTTATTTATTCATGTACATAAATATTTACAGATACATGCATATAAACATTATTCTTCATTTTCATGAATTGTGTAAACATGTACATGGTCAATCACCAGACTGGGATGCGACCACGTATTTTTCTTTACAGTCTCTGTGAAAACAGATACAACCTTGGGAACATTATTTGTAAAAGGCTTTTGATTTTTCAGCACATAACCGTCCGGAAAATTAACTGCACCGCCTGCAGTCAGACCCAATACAATGAAGCACTGTAATTAAGTTACAGATTAGAAGAGATTAAAAAACATAGTGGAAATTGATTTTTACGCACCTCATGATAACTTAACTGGTCGAGAACCATCTGATTTGTTATAGTACCGTAGGTAAAACCATCAACCTTAAATATTATCCGATCCCTTCGCCAAATCATTGTATAATTATGAAATTCGTCGCCGTAAAGTTGATCCGGCAACGTAGACATTGCATGTTTATACTCCGTGTGGGTACCAAACTCTGACCACAGTACGGCGCTACCAAAAACCGTTTGTGCACCAATTTCATTATTGTCCTTATCTTGTAAACTCGGATTACCCCGTGCATATGCAAGTCGTATGTGATTAACCAAAGGACTGTCACTTTCGCTGTTCGCAGGCTGCAGGATTAGATCTGGAAGGCAATTTCACATTAAGACATAAGTATGACTAACAATTTGCAAGATCTCTATAGTTAGTTATGTATTACTCACATGGAAATAGCCAGTCTCCAATTGGAAAGCGAGCACGGATTTCCACACGACCAAACTTGAAAGTAAATATGTCCTTGGTATGCAACTTTGACGTGTACACTGGAGGCAATACTATATTGGCACCCCGTTTCAATGGTCCACACTCTGATTTATAATAATTATTTAAAGCTCGGCTTGTGCAGTCCTTCAGGTGAAAAGTTGTCAAGTTTTTGGCAGCCCAAATAGCATTTAAATACAAATGCCCATCTCTTAAATTACAATTATTCTCATCTTTTACATAGGCAACAAACTCCTGGACTGGAGCTGATGCAATGACCCGCGAGCGTATCTCATATTTCCATTTGGAGAGTGTGTGATTGAAATCTTCACTAAATATGCGAGTACCACTACATCTTTGGACGTTATAACGCATTTCCGTTTGAGACGGGGTGCAATCACATTCCGAAGGCAGAACTTTCGATTTATCCTGCTTAATTCCATTACCTTGTCCATCAATTTTAAAATCGTAAGTTTTTCTCATCACTCGATCTGTAGTTTGAAAGACACCTATTATTCGTATCTCATCATTGTTCTTCAGCTCCTTTTTGATATCTTGCTTGTAGTTTAAGGACCTGCTGCTGTTGAGGTTATTCACAAATGTGTAACTTGAAGTACACTTATCGCTGAGTTCCGTTGAAAAGAAAACTGAGACCACTTCACGGTTATCTGTAAATATCAACATTTTATTTTTTTCTTAGCTATATGTAGACATCTACATACCCGGCACTGTTACCGTTATTTCACTTCCCTTTACGCTAACAGTCAATGGAGTTTTATCTATATCAAAAGCCGCAATCCAATCTACTACACAAACAATTAAAAGAAGCAAAAATCTTCGATTCATTTTTAATATATACACACGAAACGAAAAGGCTAAAAGGTTATCGGGTATTTCTCTGAGCTTTGCTTGGTTATTCCAATTGAAATCTTCTCAGAACCCGACGATCCAACGGTTCGAGCTCGACTAGATCGTAATAAAATCGAGGAATTAACGGACCCGAAATACATGTTATCGATAATGTATCGGAATGGATTTTGAATGTCTGTTAAAATTTAATTTTGAAAGTGAACTTCAAGGTTAGATTAAAAATTTATGGCTTTTAGAAAATCATATGCAAATGAATAAAAATAAATAATAAAAATGTAGTTTGTGTTTGTGATACGACGTGTTGGAAAACAAATCGAACATAAGCACATCTTTAGAGCCGATCGTACAGTCCCCAAGTTTGAATTGATTGTGATAGTCGATCGCGGATCGCTGCTTCATTCGAAAGTAGCTCTTTTGCACGTAGTCTCAGATTAACTGATAACCTTTAGCCCGGTTCACATTTAAATTTATAAAAAAAAACCCACAATTTTAAAAAACAATAATGCAAGTGAGACTCTTGCTATTTTTAATTGGTTTCTTTGTTGGATGCCTGGCAGACTTTGATATAGAAAAATCAGTGGTAACGGTTAACGTAGTAGGAACTGAAGTAACAATAACAGTGCCCGGTATGTTAAAACAGTAACCAAACAAAGTGAAATTTTGTACAAATCTTTAACAACCCAAAAGCAACACAAACAATTCTGTATTCTACATAAATGTGGAGAGATTCGATCAAATTTAAAATTGATTGACTGGGATTATTTTATTCCTAAGTTAAGCAAAAAAAAAATTAGAATGCATATTAAATAAATATTTTTTTAATGGCATAAAATGTGTAACTGAATAAAAATATTTTTTGTCAGTCAATTTTTGTGACTCCAAAACTATGACGGTTATTTTTAAATGCAATTGGCATCAACATCTATAGAGATTTGTGAAATACACCTAATAATTTAAATATATTTAAACAATTGACTTTCGCAGAAAATCCTGATGTCAAATCCGTTTTCTTCTCAACGGAATTGGACGATGGGTGTACTGCAGGATACACCTTCCTGCATAGCGTTAACAGCAGCCAATCGTTGGGTTATAAGCAGGATCTGAAGAAGAAGCTAAATGTCAATGATATGCTAAAAGTTTTCGGTGTGTTTGAAACCAAAGATCAGGTGATAACCAAAACTTACGAGTTTAAGATTGATGCAAATGGAAATGGAGTCAAGCAGAATATACCGGAACCAACGAATCCAGTTAATTGCAATCCGTTTCAACAAATTCGACTGACAACTGTCAATGAAAAGCCTAAGCCTGACAGATTGGGAAGATGCATACCGGCAGAATGGAGTCCGAATGTAAAGAATCGGGTCTGCAGCGGAAATCTAATATTTGAGGAAAACTTTCTAGATAACAATCTGCTCAATTGGACTCGTGCATCTTTCTCACGCGTTTACAGCAAGCATGTCGAATTTGCAACATTCTTGAAAAATGATGTTAACACTCGTGTCAAGGATGGCCAATTGCATATAACTGCAACTTTCCCTAACTACACAACGAAGTCTTTTCACTTACCAGATTGTACAAGTACACTTATGGAGAACAGGAAATTTAAATGCGGAAAATATAGCAAGAGGATCAATTTGCCGCTACCCCCTGTAAACTCGGCAGCATTACGAACTCAGCGCAGGATTATGTTGAAGTATGGTCGATACGAAATACGCGCCAGGATGCCAATTGGCAATTGGTTATTCCCTTGTGAGTGTACATAACTCACTGTTTTGAAAACTGTAATTAAGCTAATTAAAATCATTTAGATATCATTCTGCAGCCAAATGAAAATGAGCTTGATGCCGATCCTGTTCAACATATTCGCATCGCGTATGCGAGAGGCAATCCAAAACTACTGGACACATCGAACAGCAATATAGGAGGAAATATGCTCTATGGCAGCGTCTTCACTTCCCTGTATTTTAGCGGCTTTCTACACGAAGAAAAGAGAGAGATGGCACATTATACACCGGGAGCACGTTTTGGAGATGATTTTCACAATTATACAATGATTTGGCACAAGGATCGCATAATATTCAAAGTAGATGGCATTACCTATGGAACTATAACGAACAAGAGGGTCCTCGATAAGTTAAACACTCCCGCAGTAAGTTGATCCTTGTTAAACAGCCAATAACATATGCTACATATAACAAATGTTTAATCCCTTGTTCTATAGTTCTATTATCTTGTATTGGGCTTGACTGCTGGTGGTACTTATAACTTCCCAGATCATAAGATTAATCTCAATCAACCCGACCAATTTAAGGTGACCTCAGCTCAAGGGGTTTCCAAATTCAGTGAATATATATTGAACAAATCCAATACATGGACCCATCCAAAGCTGGTCATTGAACATGTGCGTGTCTATGCTACAGATCCACAGGAAGAATAAAATACTTTACTTTACAAATTATTGAAACATTTATCAATTGCACGGAAATTATGGATAACCATATTTATACTACTTAAATAAAATATAAAAATTATGGATGCAGTCATTTCATTTACATATGTCTTATTACACTACACAGCATAAACTCGTACATAGTCGACGAGCAATTTTGGCTGCTTCCAGGTTGGTAGCCAATCATCTTGGCTTTGCCAGAAATGCAGTTTCGCCTGGGGATGCTTATTAAACCAAGGTTTCTCATAGCTGGCAGTTCGCAAATTATCAACAAAGTCTCCAAAACCACCGACCGACAGACCCAGCGTGATATAAAACTGCAAAATAAAGTATTTCAATACAATTCAATATATGTATAAAAGCAAATTACTATCAGTGAGATCACTCTGTTCAGTTCTTATCGCTTGGAAACCAGTTTCGACAATAGCGAAAAAAAATCCCCTTCCAACTATTTTGATTCATCTGAAGGGGAACTTTTCGCTTATTTTTATTTGCTTACCTTGCGATCGAAAGGTGCTGTTGGTCCACCACGGCGCCAGCTGGTGTTTAAGTCGGAATCCGCATAGTTATTTAACAGTTCACCATAATCCTTTCCATCAATGGTAAATCGTAAACCCTCGCTGCTCCATTCCAGGCCATATACATGAAAATCATTGCCAAAATGAATGTTACGTCGCAGTTGCACCATGAAGTCCTCCCGCTGAGATGCCTCAGTGGAGAGCACAGGACCAGCTAAGAGTGTACGGCCATCAATAAGTTTTCCCTGAGGCAGACGCAGTTGATCATTGCCACGGATCATGGCCACGCGCAGTTGACCTATGATAATCTTGGTTATGCATAGAATATAACAATAGATTATAGGATATCTCACCTGATTCATAGCCAGTTTGACCATACGATTCCATGTATGGCTCCAGCAGTAGCAGAGGAACAAGCCAATCGCCCTTGGGCAACTTGGCACGTATCTCAATGCGTCCATATTTAAATTGAAATGAATCCTTGGTGCTTATACGTGGTGCCACCACTGGTGGCATTATAAGTGGTCCACCCGTGAGCAACACACACTCCTTTTGTCGGTTGTGGGTGCCTGTGCAGCGCTGGGACAAGTCTAGCTGAGAATGGGTTATATCCAGATCAGCTCGATAGCTGGACCATAGTTTTGGTTCAATAACTAACTGTCCATCGCGAAGTCGCGCCTTTCCATCGTACAGCACAAACTCGGCATCTTTGCTGTCCAGTGGTGCACGTACTTCATGCAGCCAACGGCTCTCGTTTAACTGATCAAAGTTCTCTTCAAATATCAATTGACCCTTGCAAAGGGGCGTGGCTGGTGCTGGTGACATCACTGTCTCGCTGCCCTCCTGACAAGACAAAGGCGATGCTGTTGTTCCCCTAAATGTTACTGTTATGTCACTCTCTGTTGTTGTCTCCGCCTTCTTTGTGCATCCCTCAGGTAAATGGTTTCCAGCCAAATCACAAACATGCTGCGGCTGTCCCTGATCTCGATAGATGGCGCTGCCATGCTGCACATTGGTCCAAACAAAGAGTGTATCCTGTGCTCTCAGTGTTACTTTCTCAAAGTCATATTGCCAACGTCCATCCTGTGGGTCACGTACTTGAGCGCTAAACTCGCCCGGCTTAAAACCCGTAAAATTCTGATTGCGGTTCACATTGAAGGCCACGCTCTTGACGCCGCTCTCATCTGCAAAAGACAAGAATATAAATCAATTCAGAGAACAGACATGTCTATGAATGCTAACCTGGTATAGACACACGAAAGCCCTTGGCCAATGGCTCCACTGTGGCAGCAGGCACCTTGTAGCCAAAAATGAAACCAAATCTGCCACAAATGAACAACAACATCAGCATCGGCAGAAGCTGGAATCGAAATCTTCTAGCCGCAGTCATATTTTGTGTAGCGTTCTCTTTGACGTTGATATACTTACTGACTGAGCTGAAGGCTGGCGAATCGTTCTCAGACCGGTTCTAAGTAGATTCTTTAATATGTATTTGTGTTCACTCTGCAAGCTAAATCTGTGTACACTTATCAGCATCGCAATGAACGACTTTTGTTCAATCTTCCGTTAATAAGCATATTTAAATTAAATGGTATTCATTATATACAAGCTCAATCCTCTATTTAATTTATAACTGCATTCAAAACTTGCAAGTTCGCTTAAAACAAACAGCCCTGCTCAATACTTTTAGTGTTATCGACACTTATCGATATTCAAAACAACAAGACAGATGATAAAATCAAAATCATTAAAATAACGACCAATTCAAATTATTGATCAACTGTCAGTTCAAAGATTTCATTCCCAAGGGTCAACAGATTTCAAACTTGCATAACTTTGTCAAATCTAAACCGATTTTCGTGCGGAATGACATTTAATTCATGGCTTCATCTATAACATCGATTTACGTTATTTCGATTATTTAATCGCAAACGAAGAAGAGGAGCATTTGAAAAACCGTTATAAATAGAGCTAGATAAAGCGTACTGCATTTAGTTTATGAATATTTGTCGATTCTATAAATTATTCTAAAAAGCTGTCTGACAAGCTTTGAGCTTAGCTTAAGTGATTAGTTATTAGTAAGCTTTTGAAAAACTTTAAAGCTTTAAACTGAATGCAACTCGACAGGTTTGCAACAGTTGAGGCGCCAAGTTCTCGAGAACTATACATACGTGCATGTTAGAATCGTGTAATACATTAAAATTACAATAAATTCCACTGCGTCATGAGCTGGAAAATGTCGCTGTGCTATACCTGCCTGTGGTTGTTGTTGTTGCTGTTTAGGTGTCCACAAAATGAGGCATATAAAGTACCAAGTGTGAATTTGGAAATGCTGAACGACCGCGGCTTTGAGGTGTCCATACCAGGTAGGTGGGCGTGGCGTAGCTGGTGACAAGGTCAACATTGTGAACGAACTGAATCTGTTGTAGATGAGCCGGGCATGCAACGTGTCTTCTACTTGCTGCAAGTGGATGACACCTGTCCGGCATTAATGGACTATATAACCCAAGCCACCAATGGAAGCTGGATCAGTAAACAGCGGACCATATTGCAAAATAACGACAAGCTGCAAATCTCAGTGCTGGTTCAATACAACGATGTCATCTATGAGAAAAGCGAGACACGGATAATTCTCAATAAACGTCTATTGTCAACCCGGCAAACCGTTTCCCGCAGCATAGATTATCTCACAAGTGAAGATCAGTGTCAGGCAATTCTCTCAACAGATCAATCAAGTTGCAAATCAGCACAGAGTACTGTCACCAGCAACCAAGTCATCTGTCAAGGGGATCTGCTCTTTGAGGATAACTTCGATGGAACACAGTTGAATAAAAGTGTTTGGACTTATGACATACGTCAACGCATGTATCATGCAGACGAAGAGCTGGTGGCTTTCGATGATGCTTCACGGAACTCTTACGTAAAGGATGGACGTCTATACATTGTACCCATGGTGGCAAGTGATGTGTCAATAGGCGCCTATCGACTGGGCGATCGTTGTACAGCCGTAGACAGTCCCGAAGTGGAGTGCAACATTGCACAGGGCAGCTTCTACAAGATCCAGCCTCCTGTCTACTCGGCGCAAATGCATACTCGCAAATCATTTGGCTTTAAATATGGCAAAATTGTAGTGCGAGCAAAGCTGCCGAAAGGCGATTGGTTGTTTCCATGTAAGTAGTTGAACCCAACATTGATTGAAAGTTCATTAACGTTTATCAACTGTCTATAGATATCATGCTGCAGCCTGTTTCAACGCATGCGGAAACCCATTATGCCAATCAGATGCGTAAGTAGCGGAAGTAACGATCAATTATTTCAAAATATTATCGATTACGCATCGATCGTTGAATTACACACTATCCCTACTACTGATATTCAGTTTTGAACGAAGGAAAGTATGTTATTAAATTTCCTAACCTATTTAATCCATTTTAGGTATAGCCTATGCTCGTGGAAATGCTCACCTGCGAAGCAATAAGCAGGAGGACATTTCGGGAAATCGTTTATATGGCGGCATGATTGTATGGCAACATGGTACAGCAGTGCAATTTGTAAAGAATCAATTAAGTAAGACACATTACGGGGATGAATTTCACAACTACACCATGATCTGGCAAAGGGAGAAGTTAACGCTAATGGTGGACGACGAAGTTTACGGAGAACTGTACGATGGCTTGCCCTTTTTTAATGAGAAGTGTTTTATCATTTTCGGAGTTACTGTGGGCGGTTTCCTCAACTTTGATGATGGTATTCTAGCAAAGGATGTGAAGCCTTACAGGAATCGGGAGCCGCGTGCCGCCCTCTCATTTTGGCAACAGCGTGATACCTGGACGTCTACCTGGGGCAAACATAGCGCTATGCTCATAGATTATGTCCGCGTTTATGCTGAGTAAATTACAGTATAGTGATAGATTGAATGTAGTGACTGCACTGTATTGCTTTAATTGGACGAATTATATTTATTTGGTTTTTTTTTAAATAAACTTTTGATTTGAATAAATTTTTGGTCATTCTGCAACTGAAAAATACCAAACAATTGAATGTACGTAAAATACTGTACTGGTTTCGATCACATTTGATCGTAGCCCTGGCGATGTGTGAATAAATCATCGGTTAATTATATCGCGCCCAATAACGATAGCGATATTGTCTTCAGAAAAATATCGTTCAAAAATGTATCATTATGCCAAGATCACCTTGGGGCACATTGTGGGGCACAGTTGTCCAGGCTTGGGATTTTTCGTTCCATTTGCTGAATACTCACAATCGATAATTTTTGAGTCGTAAACTAAATCAGACACTTAGTTCAGTTGTTTAGTTTTCTAACTAGAAATAAAAGAAACCGCTTTAAATCTTTTAATTTATAATTAATTTGGGTTGTTTTAATTTGATCTCCTTTTAATAAAACAATTTTATTTATTAAATTTGTTGAAGTTCAAAGGAGAATCTATCGATATCGATGTCAATATGGCTTTAACACCTTTTTCCCATAGGTGGCGTTTTATGTTGAAAATTGAACGACCGTTAAATTTAAAATATTGCATTGATCGTTCTACTTGAATTTGTACTATGCGGTTTACTTTGAGTGAGTGCATGTATGTGTGTGTGCTGTGCATTTGTGACAACAAATTGAACAAAATAAACGATATAGTTAATAAAATACTGAATAAGTTAACTCGTTCATTTCGATGAACCGTTCATTTGAGCTTATTTACAACAAAACGACCCAACTCTACTGTTGTCTACAGCGCGATGTGTCTTACTAATTAAAGCAAAAAGGTTAAAATTGAATTCTAACTTCACAAGAAAATTGGGTTCATTAGATCTACTCCAATTGAAACAGGTGTTTAAATAATTTCTAATTAATATCTTCGGTGCCAGCCGAATTTGGTGTTCACATTGATGTGCCACATGTCACAGCATTTGGTGTTCACATTGTGTTGTGCCGCTGTGCCTTCCTGTGCCCCAATGTGAACTTAGCATAACAAAAAATTATCTATCGATATATCAATAAACCCTAAAAGAATGTCCGTGCGCTGCGCTGTGGTGCTGTCTTATTTATTTATAAAAACGGTGAATAATATAATGCATCAGTGTGTTTAGTGGTTTGATTAAAAATACATTATTGCCACATTGCATAATTGTTATTGCTGAACGTGCATGTAAACAAATAACGCTCAAGTTTCGTTTGTTTGTTTGTATGTTTATGTTCGATTTGTCGTCTGCGTATGCAGCGAAATCGAAACTAAAGCAAAGGAATTTTCTCTATGTGTGCCTATAAAATAGCCAATAGATGAATAGAGTGAATGTTTTTTGTGTTTTTTATTGCTTGCAGAGCCCACAGTGAAGCCAATAAATTAGTTTAAGCATAAAGTTAATACTGTAAAAGAAACAGGACATGGATATACTGGATATTGATGAAGCACTTAAGGATGATTCATACATGTAAGTGACGTTCGCATTTGCATTTCCCCGTTTGCCTTTGCCTCGATTTCTAAAAATACTTATGCCATCTGTGCGTGTTTCCTCATTTCTTTAAAACTGTGCAGATTTCTGGCAGATAAAACCCACGATGATATCTCAAACATACTTCAGCAGTGGAAAACAAATAATCAACAGCAGCCGCAGTCGCAACAATTGCAGCCGCATTTACACTACAACAACCATGAACAAGGTACGTACATACATCATACATGTATGTCATACATCGGTCACTCACAGATACACACATTGATATTATACACAAGTGCAGGCCATGTTGTGTTGTTGTGTTATGCATTTGGCGCTTTCTAAAAGCAAATTCGTAAGTGGGTTAAACTGGCGGCAACAACTTTGACAATACTCTTGTGATATGTGTGGGCTGGCGAGCCGATTACTTATGTACTTACGTACCCTATTACCAATGGTCACCAATCGTTGTTTTTGCTATATTTGGCCAATGTTATTGCCGACAATAATTAATCAACAAACACACACACTCAGACAGGCAGTGTGTCAAGAAACAGTTGTGCGTGGTCTCTGATCTTTCATGGCTTATGCACTAGGCGATACAAAACGGAACTGATAAAAACTGGCTATGCAAATGAGCCTTAAGTAATGGGAATTATATCGCCGATATACTGAATAATAAACACATTTGATTGCAATTATAATTATGCATGTCCAATAAAATATGTAGTTCAGTTCTGCAATCAACATATGTTTAGAATTACCATAAATACTGGCAAATTGTCTGTTATATGCCATAAAATGGTACTAAACGGCGACACCTTTAATACTTAACTATATGTTCATTTTCTTTCCTCTTGTTTATATTTTTGTCCCTTTTTACTGGTCCTATTTGTGGTGCGAGTTGGCATCACCATCTTAAGCTCACTTTAACCAACACTGAACAACGTCAAATAAAATAACTGTAAATTGGTTTTGCTGCATCATATAGTAAATTGTGAAAATAATTGCTTAAAAAATGCAAAACCACCAAAGAAATAAAATAAACACCAGTTTACACATGTTACGTGCAAATTGTAGACCGCGACGACCGTTTAATATACTACAAACAACTCAAAAACTTTTGGGATGCGACCAATTTAAGGAGCACATTGGCGTAATGCTCGGGGATATGACCCCAATCCATTTGGGAAAAGCACTCGATAAATGTGTGCTTGATCATAGTTCGGATCCGAGAATGACAAGTGTGACTGGCTGGTATACGATTACCATAACCAATTGCCTAAATATTCCCAATAGCTCGATATTGCTGGCCCTGAAATATGCCTTGACGCCCCTACAAGTGCAATTGTTTAATTTTAAACGCAACGAAGGCAGCGAAGGAGGCGAATTCTTGGTCGACAATAAATTAATTGCCAATCGCATGAAGCGTCTGAATGGTAAGGTAATTGTGCTCTACACTACCAAAGTTATTAATTTGCACGTGCAGGAAGGCATACTGCCAAGTATGTTAATGGATTTAACGTTTAATTCATCATTGGTAGCAGATATTGAAGCTGCACTATTGGCACGTTATGATGCTAAAGATCATTCGCTTCACTTGACGCGTTTTCATGCCTCACCCGAGTTGTTGGGCAATTTTTGCGCTTTGTACGTTGTGCCGATGTTGCAGAAAGTGTTGCAACTAATTGCACAGAAATTTCCACAACTGCGTGTTCTACAATTGCGTGACAATTATCTCTGCACACTAAGTGCCTTTGATGAATATCCCAGAATCAGTTTGCCAAATCTCCAAGTGCTCGATGTGAGCTCCAACAATATTACGGGTATGATGGAACTTAAGAATTTGCGAGACATGAAATTGCGAATACTGGATATAACTAGCAATCCATTGGCCAAGATCCCACAGTCGAAACTTCGTGCCATGTTGCAACATGTGGATCACATTCAGGTTGACTACAATCGCCTTTCACCACTCTCAGAAAATTATAGCGGCGCCGACAGCACAAGACGTAACTTTTGTATTGATTTTGCTAAAAAATATTATACCATTTTTAATGATTTGAATCGTCGCAAGGATCTGGTGAGCTATTATGATACCGATCCTAATTTATCACTGGATGTGTCCAAAGTATTGTTGACAAAGGACACTGCTTACAGCAAATTGTTTGATGTGAGTCAGTATCAAAGTCGTCCTGCAACGGGACATTCCAGCAATTTGTTTACTGGGCAGATAGCTGTAATGCATGTGATTTGCAATTTACCCGAAATGCAAATCAATATTGAGAATTGTCAACTCTATATTCACATATTCAATATTTTACAACGTAGCTTTACAATGACTGGATGCTTTAAGGAAATCAATAGCTCTGGCTTTGAATGGCGTAATTATTCGCGTCAGTTCGTGATGGGTCGTGGAAAAACCCGCAATTGGACAATCTACAACGATACCATATCGATTACATTGTCCGGCGATGAAGAAAATGATTGCAAGACTAAACTTTCCTGTGTCGAAGCGGAGGAGAAGACATCGATCAACATTGACAACCAACTGGAGGAGCTTAACAATAATTTTAATAATGCGATGCAACTTGATATGGAACCCGAAAGATCTACACCAATTGCTCCAACAGTTCTCGAGGAGATGCCACCGCTTGTGAAGAGAGATGTACTTCCAGTTACTCATCACGATCTAGAAAGTGAAGTGGAATATACCCTGCTTTTTTCCGATGATGAAGCAATGCTCATTGTTAACGAGGATGAGCTTCTCGAAGGCGATGACCTTTAAATGCACACACACACACACACACACACATGCTTTCAAACATTTTGACACTGAAGTTGACCACACTTTTTTTTTTTTTTTAAACTTATTAATTTAAAATAATCATCAATTATTATGTATATAAATATTAAGCTTACAAGCTCAATTCGAAGACGTTCACAAGACCCAAGCGCAGATCACAAGCGGCAACAAATCTGGAGACACAATTTGTAAGTGATGATCATGAAATAAGATTACTTCGGCATGTCGAAGATTTAATACCCTTCCAGAGCTCAGTTTTAAAAATTTTACTCTGTCAAAATTAAAATACCTTCTGCAAGGGTATAAAAATATTAGTTATCTTTCAAGTATAATCCAATTACTAAAGTCAAACTCATTTCAGTCGCAAACACAGAATGCCATCACACCAACAGCACATGGAGGAGCAGGCATGCTTAGTCTGGAAATCGGAGGACTTGTTACTACAATGCACAAGTCCTTTTTGCAGGACACATCGCCCCCATCATCCATTTGCTCATCGATGAACAACGAACACATGAACAATTCGCTTATCAGTTCCGCTGACTTTACAAATCTCAATTTTCTGCAATCGACCAACAGTTTGGAGCCCACGGAGTCATCAGAGTCATCCGAGTTTAATCTGACAACGACAACAGCCACGATGGGCAATGATGTATATACGCTGAGCGATATGATCAGAGATCGTAAGGCCCTCGAATCGCTGACAATGTCTGGGGATGGCACATTGATCAAGGATTCGCATATCGGACAGATCGATGACATATCGTTGACAACGTTAAGTAAAACCGCCTCGGGTTGCAGCACCATGGACAACAGCACGGACAGCGTCTCCACGCCAAATGAGTTGCAGTTGCCATCACAATCGCAGTCACAGAATCTGAATCCGATCCAAAGGCAATTGCGGACAACAATGCTGTTAAGTGAGGAAATGATTGGGGATACAACGTTCAGTCTGGTGGACAGCTTGACAACACCTACAACAACCGAATCGATGTGTGAATTCGAGGCAAATGCAACATTTAAAAAGCCGCAGCCACTTTTATTAAATGAGACACTGTTGCTGGCGGGGAGACAGGTGAATACCACCTTTACCGAAGGCTGTGATACGCCTGAGACGGCACGTTGCGAGACACCCGAGAATGTGGACAAGGCATTGTCAACGCTCCAGATGGAATCAACACCTCTAACAACCACAAGCTCACGTTTTCAACACCACAACAATAACAATAACATCAACAATAATAATAATAATAATACGAATAATAATAACAACAAACAGATGAGCTATACGCCCACATTAAAGGGTCGGGGCGAAATCAATAACATATCGCCCATTGTGAGCAACACAACACCGCTGAGAAGTCGACAACAATTGAATCATACCTATGATCCACCCACAGCTATGCTTAAGGATCTGCAAGTGGATGGCCAAAAGTTTGTGATGGACTCGATTGATATGTTAGAGCAGATCGAACAACCAGTATTGGATGCCACCTACAACATGTCCGAGGATCAAAAGCAAATGCAATGCATCCTCGATTTGGCCGAGGCGGAAGTAGAGATGCTGGCCCAGCAAGGCGATGAGGAACAGTTTGAGCACATGCTTGCCGAGCTAGGGAAAATGAATTCACTCAAGCCGGAGCAGATTAAAATGCAGAAATCCTTGGACAGCATCAAGAGGCGTTTCAACAAGGATGAGGAACAGCACAGTGAACAGCAACAGCAACTGGAGGAAGTAAATCATGTGACGCCACCATCAATGAATCAGACACAGCTTCTGAGTCACAGTCACAGTCAGAGCCAGTCGAGTAGCAGCGGAGAACGTTTGCTCAGTCGTCGAAGTCGCCTCTACGATGACGTTAATCTGAGCGCCATGCATGACAGCAATGCCAGCGGTGGTAGCTGCAATTCCACATCATTTATAGTACATCGAAGGGAGGAGGAGCCAGTTAATACATCGGAGGCCTGTTCGCCTCTTCAGGAATCGGAGGAGCCAGTAGAACAGGAGCAGGAACAGCCGGTGGCAACAGCTGTTGAGACTGAAGTGTCTAGCTATAAGCTCGCCGAGCGTCGGGAGCGAGATCGTGAGCGTTTCAAGACCATTAAAATAACCAAGGAAATGCGAGCACGCGACGAGCAGCTGGACAACATTGTAGTGCCTTGTATAGATGATGAAGATACTGTGGAGCCGATAGAGCCTGATTACCAGCACCGTCAACAATCACCTCCTGGCCGACTTTCGCGTCGCGATCAATCTACTAACAGCTACTACAACGAAGCAGAGGGCAACTCTAGTGTTAGCAACAACTATTTGACCTACAAGAAACCCAAGGAAAAGTCGCTACTCATGCGTCAGCGACAACAGCAGCAACAGCAACAGATGCCAGAGCTGTCGGCAAACGAATCTTCCAGTCAGATAGCCCGTTCACTCTCCAGGCCTCGCTATATCAGTGGCCTGCAAAAGTTTACCACTGTCAGCAAGGCAACATCGGCTGGAGCTGGTCTTAATGCCACTGCAACAGCAACATTAGGGGCAATGTCAACGGCAGCAACAACTTCGTCGGGAGCAACAACATCTGGAGAACTCAAGAGTCCCATGGGCATCAAATCCAAGTCGTTCCATAATTTGTCCTCCAACATTAGCGGCATTGTCGGTCCTGGCACTGCATCCTTGGCGCCACGTCCCAGCTTGGGAGGTGCCTTGAGAAGACCCAGCGCTCAGAGCGGCAAAATGATGACTGGTTTAAGGGGAATGCAACAGCAGGAGGTAAGCAGTCTATATCTATATAATGGTCTATGCTATAACTGATATATTAATCTATATTCATTTCAATTTACAGCAGGATGACACATCGGTATTTAAGGTCCCCAAGTTGGTCAGCGGATTGCGTGCACCACCGACGGCGAATGTGAAGCGAGCTGTGGGCAATGGACTTGCTCGACCTTCCTCTGGTTATTATAGTATGAGCATGAAGCAAGCGGGAGAAGCTGAAACACCCGAGGTGAGGTCACTTTCAGCAGAGTTGAGAAGACTTCAAGTCAGATAAGACTTCAACAAAACAAATATTAGTTAAATATTTAAAATGAGAACTGCAACTTAAAAAAGCTTTAATTAAGCGTAATGTAACTACAATTTTTACTTACTTCTGTAACATCTTCCTTTTAGAGCCTCTCTTCGGCATCCTCCCGTGGCAGTCTATATGGCAAGGATACAAAGCTGAATCACACATTTGACACGCAGGTGCTTAGCTCGAAGTTGACACAGGTGACAACCGGAGCCACAGGCATCCCGAAGCCTTCAGGTCTGCGGCAGCCGACGCAAATGAAACGCAGTGGATTGCCGCGACCCTCGAGCATTGTGAGGCGTTGACTACAACCAAATGACAACTAAATTAAGACAACAGTTAATAAACGCCCGCCCGCCCGCTCACAAAAACCACAATAGAACCATCTAAAGTTAGTTTTAAAACTTATTATCGTATAATTACAACATAATTGTCATATTTCCATTTGTTTATTTTGTGTTCAGTGCTCTCTCTTGTGTCTCTTAGATTTACTGTCGCTCTGTCTATTGATTTAGACAATAGCATTTATGTCAAACATTTACGAATTTTGCATTTAGTTAAAAACACAACATAACAAACAAAACACACTTTGCCTTAATCGAAAGAAGAACAAAACCACAACTCCATGTTAATCGCATAATAATAACAATTAATCATTTAATAACGAGAAGAATTGGTGTATATTTTTGTAAAACGTGCAAAGAGTAAAATCTGAGGAAATTGTAGGAGAACAATAATCTATCAACGTTATTTGTTGTGGTTTGAAAGCGAATCGAATAAATAATAATAGTATATAACAAATTATTATAAACATAAGCTCCGCTCAGTGGCCAGACCACAAGAAACCAAACTATAATTGATAATACACTATTATGTAACTGATAAACCTATTAACTATAATAAACGAAATGTTACAAATCGAAATACAATAGATATTAGAAATAAGAACAGTACAATATATACAATATACACAACAGCAATATTAATTGTACTGTTCTGTTATCTGTAATTAACTATATCAAAATTGTTATTTTGATTTTGCTATATAGTTATTAAACGCATCTTTCGTGTGATGCATTGTATTACTGTGCTATAATAAATATTATCTATCCCACATTTGTAATTTAGTTTTTAGTTGCCAAAAAAAAACAAAAAAAGAACATAAAACTACAACAAATGAAGAACGAATTTTTCTAAATAAAATATTTGGTATTATACAAAAAACAATCAGTGAAACAATTTAGTTATTCCCAATTTTAGGGACTGTTCCATCATTTAATAATCATGCATATCCTATATTAAGTTAGATTCATTGCATTAATCCTCGATATAATTAAGAATTAAACTAAATTTTATATTATAATAATTTAAACTCACTAATCGTATATTAACCAACTGCTTTGCCTTTACCTAACATGTATAAGTATAACGCATAATATTATCCCAAAAACAGCTTTAACCCAAGTAGAATTTAATTTTTGCAACTTTTGTAAGCAAACTTAACCCGGTTTGATTAAGCATAATTAACAATTGATTTTGACTAGATTTAAGGGCTTCCTAAACTATAATAATCTCTCTCTCTCTCCAAATCTGATTTTGACTGCGGTAACTTAAATATATATGTTTTTTATAAGAACCATATGCATTATCCAAAAGGCATAACTCTAACCGTTCCAGAACTCTCAGACTTGAGTATTTATAAATTGAGCTATAATATTTATTTTCGAAAACAAATATTCTTTTTGAATAAATTTTGAACGAATAAATTATATAAACAATTCAAGTATTTTATTTCCCAATGATTGTTGGAGTATACTATTAAATAGATTTAAGTTTCAGTGGGGGAATAACATTTTTGGATCATGTTTTAGTGGGGAATTAACATTTTTGGAAAGCAGCATGGAGCTTTTGAAGCCTGTACTGATATTTAAAATGATTCCATAAATAAAGCGTCAGTATTCTAGAGAACTTTATAGATATGGCTGATATCTAAATATGCCAAAGGCTTAACATCCAAGCATTCCTGAAACTTTGAGATCTATCAATAAATCAGCAACGTTTCAATTCAATACAATTAATTTTCTACACAATTTTATTTATGTTATAAATTTATATTAATTCGATTTATGTACAAAAAATATGCGTAAAAAAACGGAAAGTATAAAAAGGAAAAGTATCAAAAAATGCTGCAATGGAAAGACAATGTGACAATCACCGACAGCCAGATTAGTTGTTGTTTTGTTTAAACATGTTGATCCATATTTTTATATATATATATAATAATATATATATATTGAGATTAGATAATTTTGTTTTTTTTTTCTATTTCAGTCAACGAGAATTTAGACAAGTATTATGTTTAGTACAAAATGCGACAGTGAAGGAATGTTCCGTTTAGTGTTTCTGTTGTTGTTGAGCTTGCTGTGGCGCCACAGGTTGCTGATGTTGTTGCTGCTGTTGTTGTTGTACGGGCACCTGTTGGTTTTGCACAGGTGGCGGTGACTGGTTGTTGAGCTGTTGTGGTTGTTGCTGCTGTTGCACAGGCTGTTGTTGCTGTTGCACAGGCTGTTGTTGCTGTTGCACAGGCTGTTGTTGCTGTTGCACTGGCTGTTGCTGCTGCACGGGTTGTTGCTGTTGTTGCACAGGCTGTTGTTGCTGATGCACGGGTTGTTGCTGTTGTTGCACAGGCTGTTGTTGCTGCTGCACAGGCTGGTGTTGCTGCTGGACAGGCGGTTGCTGATAGACGGGCTGTTGCTGTTGAGCGGGTATTTGACCGGCATGCTGATAAACCTGATTTGGATTCAGTTGCACGGGCTGTGGCTGTCCATATTGTTGCTGCTGGTACTGTTGAGCAAATTGTTGTTGCTGTTGGGCGTACTGCTGTTGCTGATGGGCGTACTGTTGCTGCTGCTGCATGTGCAATTGATCTGGCTGCTGGTAGTGCAGCTGAGCTCCAGGTGGGGGTTGCTGGTATGCCACACCTCCTGGCGGTGGTGCTGCATAGTAGCCTTGTGGCATATTGGGATGTGGTGGCAATTGACCATGAGCAATCATGCGTTGCACTTCCTCTTGGCGACGTCGCTCAAACTCCAGATATTCCTCGTGGGTGTATTGCTGTTGTTGATCAAGCGTTTCCCATTCGGGATCCTTTTGGAACTCCTCCTTGGCTGTTTGTTGCATGAACTCTTCTATGCTAATGAGACCATCATGATTGGTGTCCGTTTCCTAAAAGAATTTATTACATTTTATCCATATAAAAAGTAGCAGTTCACGACTTTACCTGGAAGTAATGTTCACGCATACGTTCCATTTCCTCGGCACGTTCACGCATATCATCCTCGGGCAGATTGCTTTGGTAGACCTTGTCCAGTTCCTTGACAAATAATGCCTTCACTTCAGCCTCATCCCAGTAACCGTTGCTGTCGACATCATGGATGGAGAAGAAAGTTTTCGGATTGAAATCGTCCTTTTCCATGTGATCCTGTTTCTCCCAGACCTCCTCCAACTGAGCTTTGTTGCCCGGATGATGCACTTTCTCATGCTGTTTGTGTTTCTTCTCATTCTCCTTAATCTCCGCCTCGAATCTCTTGCGTGACTCCTCATCCATTTCCTTCTTCTGAGCCTCTCGCTCGAATTCCTTTTGCATTTCGTATTCTTTGAATTCGCCACGTCGCTTGCGATCTGCTTCAGCCAGATCATCGGACGTTTTTTGAATCAGCTTACGTAAATCTTCAATTTCGAAAGTGTGCTCATTGCCATGGTCCAAATGTTGTGGTACTTTCAAATGGTCGCGATCAATGTTATTACTTAGTTCGAAGGCCTTATTGGCCAATTCTTGCAATCGCACCAATTCGCGTCGTTTTATCTCGTCCAACTTCGTGCGCACATGATGATTCACATAGTCCAGTTCTTGGGCGATTTTTCCACTCTAGATTGTTCAGAATTATCTTTTAATCATGTGGGGTAATGGGGGGGGGAAGTACCCAACCCAACTGTCTACCAGAATAAAACTTACACGTATGTCAGCCTCGGGGGCTTTATCGAGCTTTTTACGGAATTCGGGATCAGCTTCGAGGGCCTCAACAACCTCTCGCAGATAACGCTCATATTCCAGAGATGTCTCCACATCCGCGGGAGCAGGTGTGCTGCTTTGTTCCTTACCCTTCTCCTCTTTTTTGTTTTGCGTCACAGGCAAGGCTGCAACGAATGTCACAACCAAGGCAAACGCCAGCACGACATTCGCCAAACCACACTTCATCGCTGCACGTCGTACGAAGTGTAACTTTAAATTGATTTATAATGACAATATGCCAGTTGTGTAAATAGCTTCTGTAAAAATTAAATGTATTCTGACGTGTCTGCCACTGCTTTGCCTTGGTTTTGTTTAGCCACTGAGTAGTGTTGGGTTATTTCTCAGAGTGCGCAAAACTGAGCAAATGCAACAGCTCATCTTTGCGCACTCTATACTTTGAGGGCATTTTGCGTAGCTCATTTTGCGCTCTAGCTGTGAACAATGGCGGGATTTTTCTTGGCAGTGCTGAACAGCAAACATTGAATACACTCGCGAACAACAACACTGCCAGCTGATCAGACTCATGAGATAATTTTAAATTTAAATATTTCGCATAATGGCCAAAAACACAGCGGCAGCCAGCCATAAAGCAGCCAAGAAAAAGATATTGAGTAGCGTAGAATATGCCAGAATATGTCAATTTATCAACGGCTATCACGGTAGCCTGGCAATCGACTGTGAACTGGAAATGGTTAATCGCTTCTTCATTGACGTGGAACCACTCGCCTTGATCTGTATACTCCAATCCGAGTTGTTTAATAGATCTCGGGGTCAGTATTGGCGCCACGAACAGCGTTCCAAACAGCTGCTGCAAACGTAAGTACGGGTATTGTAAATAATAAATGCAAAGGACTGCTTCATAGTTTCCTTTATCTGGTTAGCTATGAGGATCAGTGCCAGCTGTATAATGATAATGCTCTGCTGATACGCATGGCCTGTGCGGAAAAGATGACTCCCATTTCTTTGTGCCGCATTATACTGCAGGAGAAATATGAACTTAAACAAAGACCTCAAGTTTCCCGCCTGCTAAAATATCCGCACTTGATCGAGGATCCCCGTCTTGCAGCCAACGTACAGCAGTGTTTGTACAGTGATAATCAAGAAGGACCTCTTACGGATTTGAGACGACGCATAGTTGGCGAGGAGTACGAGGTGAAACTGAAGCATCTGGCCAAGGAGGCAGGCATACATTTTTATGATGAGCATGATTTACGACGAATGGGCTATGACAAGACACCAGATATCAAAATGATATTACCATTCCTCTACAAGGGATCTGTGGTCAACTGGATTGAGAGCAAGGCCAACTTTGGAGATCCCAAGGGACACAAATGGAATATACAACAGCAGCTTCAAAGCTATTGCAATCGGTAAGAGTTGCGCATCGACCGTAAAAGTAACTTTTATTAAATATTCCTTTACAGATTTGGACCTGGCATCATTATTTATTGGTTTGGATATCACGAGGAGACGCCACAGCTGCCTGATAATAATATTGGAATAACCGTGCTCACCGATTTTCCTGCTCGTGATGATTTGGTCTTTATGCAACTGACTCAGCCGAACTCAACTGGAGAAGGCGTTAGCACCTAGTTTAGCTATAAAACATTTTACCACTTGACAAAAGCAATGCAGTTACTTAACAATTTTTCACTTTTTTTTATTGTATTTATAAATTCTCATTTACATTGATTTTTATATAGTACAAAAAACGCATTTTCCCATTTTTTTTTGTCGTTTGTTTACTTTTTTCTGGCATGAAATGTATAAAACTAGAAATCGCAAAACTAGCGTAATAATAATAATAAGAATAATTGTGGCGACAGAGAAACTAAAATACCAGGTTTTATATTTATATTAATGCTATTGTTATTATTATTTTGCCACTTATAAACAATTTCAATAGGCAATTTAAAACAATGCAAGTATATTATTATTGAAGAAAATCAAATCGGATTGTTAGGAGTTTATAAAAAATTCAGCTTGCGTTTGACCTCTCATTTTATTCCCAAAATGTTGATTGTTTAAACTTTTATTGTTGCAATTGTTTTTATTTCTATCGTACTGGTAGGCAACTCGTCATTTAGTTGATATTTTCTTCTTTCATTTTATTTATTTGCTCTATTATTATTATTACTGCCCCCGGCACATTACAAGTCTTTCAGCTCCTCGGGCATGTCATTCTTCGGATGCTTGTTCTCGAAATGCTGCTTATAAGTCTTAGGATCTGGCATTTGCGACTATACAGAAGAGTTTAAGGGAGGTTATTAAAAGTGTATTTTATGTACAGTTAGGCAAGTAATTGCTTTTGCAGAAGAAAATCATCTTTTATTACAAGTTGAAAAGATAACAGATTACATATAACGCTAGACATACAATCTGCTAATGTGGTTAAGATATAAGTTTTTCATATTAAAGGTTGATATTTAACCGATCGTTCTCATAGAAGTTATATGGTACAGTTGTTTGTTTTTATTAAATTAAAAACAAATATGTAAATTTTCTTATCAAAACAATTACTTGACCAACAGTAAGTATATAAATTTCCCTTTTATAAGTTATTTACCTTGCACAGCACACACACATGCACAAGCGCCTTTTGGGCTGCCTTCTTTTGGTCGTTGGCACTGTGACCCTGCTGCTTCTTCATCTTTGCCTGCTTCTCGGCCGTCTTTGCTTGGGATTGAATTTTCTGATGACCGCGTGCCATTTTTCCGCTGTATGTGGTATGTGGCTGTTTGTTAAAGACTGGAATATAATAAATTTTTAGGCACTTAAAACTTCACTTATCAATTGGAACGTACGCAACAACAATTAATTAATCATAGATTTAAATTAATTTGCCAATGTGTTGGTGCTTGTCGTTGTTACTCAAACGGTATTTCTACTACAACTACAAAGACAACAAAGTCGTTTGACAGCTGCAGCCAACCATTAGCGACGTCTGCACTTTCTCTTTCGCTCTTGCAAAAATAGGTACAGGAAGTCACATTGCATTATTTATTGACTATAATTGTGGTAAGCACAAGTGGCCATCAGGCAATAGTGAGACACAGATATTGCCGCGCACGCAACTTGCTTGATTCCCCCACCCGTAATCACACTTTTCAGCACGTTTTCGCTTGCAAATTCATCGACCACGTTCTCCTTTAGCCTTACCTAATTTTTTGTTTGTATGCCAAATACAGTTCTTGCCAAACTTTAACGAAACGTATACTTTGTTGATACCCGAAATTGTTGATGTTTTTTTAGAGTGTAATTTCTGTGGCGTGGTTTCTGTCTTTTTTTTATTATTACGAATTGTATGTGGCCTCTTCTTGCCTTTGTTGTGTTAAGTCACTTTTAAGCACTTAACTTAAGTGTTGTAAGGGTGCAACAACATCGGTGCTAAATATCGTTTGAAAAGAGGCGATGTATATCGATACATCGAGCATCGAATTTAAGGCAAATATCGTTATTAACTGCAATCAGTGTTATAAATTCATCTTTTTTCTGTTAAATCTAGCTTTTTTCAAAGTCAAAAATACTAAAACAGAGGTCAGCGGAACTTAAAATAACAGTTATATAATGCACATTTTGTTCAGAGCAATCGTCGTCGGCGCGTATTAAATACGATATGTTGTGTGAAGTGTCAGTTTCACAAAAAAAAACAGCTGAAAATCAATCCTGATGATAACAAAATAAACCAGACAAGCTTTAAATAGTTTTCTAAGTAGCAGTTATCGAGTGGGAAGAATAACCAAACAGAAGATTGTATTTCTGTTTTTCAAAAATAAACTTGGCCGCCCTTTTGGAATGGTAAGGATAGACACAAAGACAAGAATACTGCTCTTGCATTAATATATATTTTATTGCTTAAAACTTAACAAAATTAATTATAACTAAACTAACATGCTTGCATTATTGTCGCAAAATTCATAAATATTATCAACGAATTGCATTTCGTGTATATTTTTAGCAACTTGAGGGGTTTCTTCAGGCTTTGTCTTTACTTCTCTCACCTTGCAGTCATTTGGCGCTGATTTAGTTTTAACGTTGGACTGCGCAGGCGCGTCTTGTTCGAGGGTCATCCGCTTGAGATTATTGATAAGGGAGATGTCATGCTTAATTTCGTTTTTTAACTCGAGCAACTCGTGCTCCGTTTTAATAATATCCTCGGCATAGGCTTCAATATTTCGCTGGAGCTGACCCACCGATACCTCCATTTCCGGTGAGGTATATAGCTCATTGTGCAACTTGTACTGTTTGCATTTTTCCGTTAGCTTCCGCGTCAGATTGTATTCTCTTTCGTATCTCACATTCATATCCGCATGCAGGGCTGCCAACTTATTGCGCACACTATTACGCAGGGGTGCATCCTTCCGGCGTCGTCGAATGCAATTGTTGTTGACAATTGTTTCTGTGGCGGCAATCGGTTCATGACGACTGCGTCGGCGTCTTCGGTGCGTTGTACGCGTTTCAGCCAATTTGTATAATTTGGCTTTAACATTTTGATTGGCTTCTGCTGGCGCTATGTAATGCTGATCGGGAAGTAATATCAAAAGGAATTCATCGGTTACTTCCTGCTGATTCTTGGCCAGCAAACATTTCTGTTTCGTTTTGCTTGACACCTTGGCTGGTGTTTTGGCAGTTGTGGTCTTGGACTTTTGCTTCTTATTGGTTATATGGAATAATTTTTTAAGCCACTTGAGCATGGAAAAACTGTGTGCGGGAACGTAAGGAGCAAGTTGCATAAGTTGCAACGGCAAGGGTTCCTTGAGCTCTCCACGATGCTTGAGCGATAGACGCAACTAAAATGATTAAAAGAAATAATATTTAGATTCAGAATTACGGGTTTTGATATTACTTATGTAGGTTATTTAATGTATTATTGTTAAAACAGTAACCTATTGAGAATAATTACGCAACTCTATATATCCCATATCCCTTATTATTACGACAACTTGTACAATTAAAATGCTATTAAGTCAAAAAAGCTAAAAGAAATTAATGATCGCTGGGGGAAAAGATAAAAATAGTGCACGCAACATCAAATTAATCAAGTAAAAAACAAAGAGAAGTAAAAAAACAAAACATTAACTTTAATATAAAAATCAATAGGCAAATTGATTTCATTTCGTGCGTCATAAAGAGTAAACTAAAATAATAGAAAAGGCAACGCATAATCAAGTCAAATGCGACTACAATGGAGCATACGTTGGTATGTAATACATACATATGCTTTATATATGTGTTTCTGTATATATGTGGAGGCGTGACCTGCTGTGGGAGGGGGTCAGGAGTCACTGCTGAACATGAATTTCACATTTCTTGACTTGCGTGCGGCGCCAGACGGACGAACAGGACACAAAACAAAAAAAAAAGAAATGAAACAAACGCTTATTATGCAATCAGTGTCGACTTTTGTTGTTGCCTTGGGCCCAGTTTTTGCACGGCAGGTGGGCAGAATTTTAGGCTGCGTGTAGAGAGAGGGGTTTGGGGAGAAGTTTCTCGCATATTACCTCATTGTGCACACGGCTCCAAGCGCGCCAAACAGGTAAAATGGCCATGTTGCCGTCGTAGCTGCGCTCGATACCACGCCAACGTTCCGTTATAACGTAATCGCTGTAGTCACGCGATGCTGCTGTGCCATGGCCGCCATCTTGTTTTTCTTTTTTCGGCGTCAAACGTAACGAAAACGAAACGAAACGAAACGAATAGAAACAATAATTGTAGAAACATAAATAAATAAAAGTTAAAGTCAATAAAAATACCAAAACTAATAATGCAAGTGCTAACGATAGGCTAGATCTGTTATAGTATATTCAGTTAGATCTAATGACTCACCTAGTTTATTGCTGTTATTGTTATTGTTAATATTGCAATAGTTTTCATTTCCATTGCTCAGCTCATCGTCAATCAGGGCTTTGATTATGTCATTGCATGTCGTTTTATTTGTTACGCCCGATACATAACGCGGCTCATCATCGTCCAGCCAAATGGGTATTTCCTTATGACCCTGTTCCTGTTTGTGCCGGAAGTAGAAGAAGGTAAATGCATTGGTTTATTAGTCTTTCAGTTTTATGACATTGTTTTAACGCTAACTATGGTTATTAACTACTCATTTGTGTACACATAGTAATGTCAGTTCCGATTCAAGGCTAGGCACAGCTTAAACAGCTTTGTTTAACATGCGCTGTTGTCAAATTTCATTGTTCTATTAAATATCACAGAGAAAATTCCTGCCACTTTTTGTACATGTTGAAAAATACCTTTTGAAAATATATTAATATTTTTCTGGCGCAGTTGCCAAACTTATATAGAAGTACTATACACCTACCAACTCTACAATCACTAGCCATATTTTGATTCTAACTCAACTGTACATGGGTCCTATGCCCCCCTAAACCGATCCAAGCTCCCATTCCATAATCCTTATATGGATGACTAACCCCAACTAACCAAAGCTAAACATGCCACGTTCTTAAGCACAACACACAATATTTTGCTTTAGCTAGCTACCCAATTAGATGATTTGTTTGATTTCACTGGAAGCCCCCTTCACAACTACAATCTTAAGGGGAGGGGTTGCGGCTAAGGATGGGGCATGCGGCATGGGCTGTAGCATGCTACGTGTGGGGCACTTACCACAGTGCTATTTACGCCGTATAGGGAAATGGAACGATGGCGATGCCGTCGACTAGCGGCCGTGTGTTGGCCATTTCCGTTTGCCTTGCTGCCGTGTTGTTGATTTTGGCCTGGTTGTGGGGCGGCGTTGCGGACTGCAGTTGTTGTTGTTGTAGCCACTTTTGCATCTACCAAACGTTCCCCACTTGGCTTATTGCCGTAGTCGTTGTTGTTGTCGTTGTTATTATTGTTGTCTTGATTTTGGAGGTGTTGATAATGTTGATATTTGGGCGGCAGTATGGGGCTTTCAGGTAAATTCAATAGCGATGGACAGGTGTCAAGATTATCATCGATGAATGTTGAGTTCTGTTGCTGTTGTTGCTGTTGCTGTTGTTGTTGTGGCGCCATATTGCCCGAATCGTGGCACTAATTGGCACTGCAATAAAGAGGTAGGCACAATTGTTACTATGGGCAGTTTTATATTGTTCTTATATGTATAGTTCTTATGTACATATATCGGACTATGTATGATTCGATTTCTTTTTCCAAAACACGCAAAAAGGCTGTTAGACATGTTGTTGTTGTTGATGTTGTTAATGTTGGTGGTTGTTTTGGTCGCCTACGCCTAACGATCAATTTAGATTTGTTGCCGGCGATTAAATAAATTATGCATGAAGTTTCACAGTGCATAGTCATTGCTCGGTGGTGCAATGGACACCACCTGCCCAACACTCACCATAACCACCTCCAGTCCACCACACAAACTCCAACCCACCTGTCCACGTAAAAGCCAATTGCTGTACGCTGATTCCTAGAAAATTACCCACCAAACTTTGTTTCTATCATTATTTAACCCTGTCTGCTGCTCTGCTTTTTCTTTCCTCCATTTGTTACCTTTCTGTTGTTCGGTTCTTGTTGTTGTCTTGCATTTTATATGCAAATTTCGTTAGCCAAAAAAAAAGTTAAAGTGGCGAAAAACACAGCCTGTTTGGACTTATGAATTAATGCAAATTTATGCAGGCGCAAAATGCAGCGTGCCAAATAGCTCAAATTATATATCGAGGCAGTTAAATTGCTGCAAGAGCTGTAGAAAGTCCTGTCAGTTGCCAGGTGTAGAAAGTAATTCAAAAATATCTAGCGAGCTTAAGAAGATTAAAAATATTTAAGCTATCATTCAAACAAACTTAAATGTTCAATAAAATATGACTTAACGGATGAGAATATTATGTCAAATGATACAGTTTTCTATTTTTGTTTTGGCTAATAGCAGAAATGATTTTAAAAAACATTTTAGTTCAAATATCTAGTAAAATATGGGAGTCCTTATGTCACCATATTTGTCATATTTATTTTTATTTTTTAAAGTTCCTATATTTACCTATTAAATTAATATAAAATAAATTAGTTTTAAATAATTTGTAAGACTATTTAAATATTAAGCAGTACTTTTGATGAACATTTCATAAATTGCAGTCTATTCCTTTTTTCTTATTGAAGATTTTCGTGGATGCGCTGACTATGAGTAATTGTTGCGGCTAATTGTTAATAATAATGTAGATATATATTAAATATTAAATAGTGAACGCCCTTTACACTTGCATATTGACACTGGACTGCATAACAATCCATGCCTCACTCTATATCTCTTCAAAGCTATTAGACAAATGAGTTATAGTGCAAGGAATTTTGTATGCATTGGACACGCCCACAGGGCAGACCAAATTGTAGTAGTGCCCAACGCCCCCCTACACCCCCTATACGCCCTACACTGTCCCCTCCCTCAATTGTGTTCACACATGTCAATGCAGCCTTTGATTACCCAGAACTGAACAAAACTGGACATGCAAACATTCATTGAAAAATGTAATTTCCAATCAAGATAAGTTCAAATGTAAATTTCATTCGATGTTATGGCAGGGGAAGGTCCTTTGGGCAACCACACACACACACTCACATACATCCAGCTACCCACAGGACAATTATATGAACACCCAATGCTGACGTTTTAAGTGCAACTAATTGTTGTAGCTACGTAGCTAGTTGGGCGGGTTGTGCAGAAGCAATCATATGATTAATTAATAGTGCTTCGGCATTCTAAGAAGTTTCTTAGACCTTGTCAGGTCAGCTGAGTCGGTTTTTTACTGTCAAAGTTCAATGTCTCTCCACTAAGTACTTAGTATGTGTATTATTAAATTGATCAATTACAAACGACTCATCAATGACGTTTACAGTTTATTAATATCGGCTTTTCGAGCCAAGATTCCATTATAAATAAAGCGCGGCTCATTAGCTTTGTTTTTTAATGGTTTATGGGATTATTCTTTTAAATTTAGCATCTATTACGTGCCTGAAGGCATTTTTATTAATTGCAATTAAATGAATGTATTGAATTAAGGGTTTATATTTAAAATGTAGGTAGTAAGTTTTATAATAATGTAACTTTACTTTCTATTATTAAGATATGAATTTAGGACTAAGTTCAAAATTAGAATTGTGATAGAATTGTCTTTTTTTAAGGAGATATGTTACAAATGAAAGCTAAATTTATATTCTTTTCTTGAGCATCAAAGTATATAATTCCCAGCATTTCAGGAATCTATTTGGACTTCCGCTAGTGTTTTTCTTAGTATATTATTACTATAAATAGGTGTTAGATAATTATTTTCAATATCTTCAAATACTTTTTAGATTTGTAGTAGAATTGTCAGAAATTTCCTCCCATTTTCCTAATTTCACTTCAGATTCTTTTAAAGGATTACAAGTCATATCATTTCCCTCTTTTGCGGTTTTCAATTAAATATTATAGATATTTTTCAAGTTGTTTCTTTTTACCACGCATTAGATTTTGGCACCCGCAGAACCACAGAATATACTAAATTCAACTGTGAATTCTCCCAGTGCCAAGATACAATGGCAGCAGATTTGTTTTTCCAATAAAGCACTAATAACACCTTGTCCAGCCAACTGATCTACACTTACCTTTCTAGTCAGTTTTCCAATGCGTTTTTCAATATGTGAAAATGTAGCTTGATCTCTGAATGAATATCGTTTGTGTATCTTGGTTGAAGTTTTCTTTTGTGGTTATAGTTTATGATTTGTTGTCAGTGTTTTTCCTTGGATTTGTATGAATGTTAACTGTTTTACACTTGGTCACTTAACTGTTGGCCAGCTGCCATGCTAGAGCCGCAGGACATGTTAATCCTTTGAGCTTTGACACTTGACTGAAGTTCAAATTTGAATTTGCAGCTATGTAACGTGCCTTTCGAAGTCAACACGGAGCAGAGGCAGAATTGTCGACGTCAGGCAGCGCAGCCGGAAACTGCTAATATTTTTGTTTCTAGATCTAGACAGGTGGCTAAGGTGCTAAGCTGTTGTCCTTGTTCAGCCAGTGCAATGTATAGTTCAGCTCAGTTCGTATATATTCAAATAATGCCTAGGCTAGCAAACAATTCACACACACAGACAGAGAGAAGAACCGGTAGAGGTGTAGAAAAACAGAAGGAGAGTGTGTGTATGTGTTCTATTAGTGGGTAAAAAGAGTCCTTTAGTGCTTTAGTCCTTTAGGTTAGCTGGTTGCTAGTGACAACTTTGCAATGGCGCGTTCAATGCACAACAAACAGGACTGACGACGGCGTATCCTTGACGACGGCATGTGACTAACTAAAATTTTATTTGCTACCACACAAAACTTTAAAGCAAAACCAGGCAGCTACCAACGCACACATACATCTAGTGAGACAGAGAATAAAAAGAGGGAGAACGCAAGAAGGAGAGACAGAGAAAGAGAGTCTAGGGGTTGTTAGGTGATGTTGCTGCCGTCATCAGCAACTGTTGTTGTTGTTGTTGGTAGTAGCTGCTAACAACAACTGTGCTGCCCCGTTGTCGTCTTTTGGCCAACCAGCAGCAACCACCAACGGTGCTACTACCAATTTCCCACTAGCCCTACACTCAGCCAGATCCACATGCGACCACTCCCTCATACACATTGCAGTTTTTCTCTTTTTTTTCTTTTTCTGTTTCTTCTTCTTCATAGCGTGTCTCGGCTAACCCCTAGCCCTATTCCATTATTTTGGCTCTTGCTCTTGCTGATGTTGTTGTTGTTAGTATTTTACCAATACTAATGCCAGGGCGCACTTTGTGTTATTTGGTAAAACGAGATTGTTGATAACGTGCCACAGCAACAACAGCAACAACAGCCACAACAGAAACAACAACAACAACAGCGACAACTATAAAAAATAAAAAAGAACTCGCGGTATATAAAAAATTCTTTCTGCCGCCAGGACCTGCTCCTTTTTGACTCCAACTCCATCTCCGACTCCTTTTTCAGTTTCTGCCGTGTATTGTATATTTTATTGTTAATGGGCAGCATTCACCTTTCGATTCGATTTTTGTTGTTCGTGTTGTTGTTGTTGTTTTAGCTTATTCATGACACGAAATTGTTGTACTTTTGTTGCTAACGGCATTTTTGGCTGGCTTAAAAACACTTTGATAGATGGCTAAAAAAAGAGGAAGAGTCTAGCAGCTATGTAATTGAAGCTAAGAAAGTAAAACTCAATTCTATTTCAATTAATTTGGATGTCTATTTATAGAAACAAGCACAGAAATGTTGGTTTCTCTGCCAAACTTAGCAGCAGGAGGTTAGTTTGAATAAGGCTGTGCCAAAGGCTGTGTTGACCTCTCTTTAAAATAAAATACATATAATACTATAGCTATCAAGCTCCAGCAGACGTCCAAACTAGGAGTACATTCCTAAGTCTGGATCAGACCTTTAATATATTATATTTGCAACAATTTATAGCTTGAGTTTACATTTATCTTTGGGATTGCTATATTTTACAGAAAAAAGTTTTACAAAGGAAATTCGAATTCAGAAAATAAGGTATATTTTTAATGAAAGATAATAAATAACTCTTCATTATGTTTTATACCGCAGTTTAGCAAAAAATTAGTTTAAGACCATAAGAACCATTCTATTAGGTCCTTTTCTTTAATTTAATAATATTCCTTTCAAATAATGTTGCTAGTTTGTGTTGACAGTTGGTCTAGACTTAATTGAACTCACATTCCTGAAAATCCTCAGAAAATTAGTAATAATTATGACCTGATGGTATATCATCATATTCGTAAACATTGCAGTGCAGACTGATTGAATCTTAATCTAATAGAACATTTCACTGCAACTTCCGACAGTGGAACTTGGAACTTGTTTTCCGTAAAACTCAGTTGAATGTAATTTAGTTGGTTAACTATTCAGTACGCATACCACTTTATTTATTGGGGGATACTTTAATTCTAGCTGGACACTGTCCGTGTTATTATGGATTGTTGTTACTAGTTTTCCGCTGTAAAAGGGTAAAAATCAGGCATAAATCTTGTGTTTTCCCCCTAAGGTTTGTACCTTAAGTCAAGCCAAACCGTACAAGAGTCCTAAGGTACTAAAAATTTAATGATATTTTGATATATTCTTAGTACTTTATTTGTTTTGGGGTTGTGCTAGCCAAGTCCTAGGTTTCCTTTCTAAAAAACGTATAAGAAACAATTAAAAACACGCAAGTTGTCAATTGCGGGGGGAATATTTTCACCAGAGCGCGTGAAATTTTGACGCTTTGCCGAGCTGCGATTATGTAAATGATTGATTTGGCAGCAGGTTAGAGGACAGTCTGTACTAATTTGCAGAAAGTATGGTTAGGCTAGGGTTATCTAGGGGTGAGTACTACAACTCCTATAAAACCGTACCTGCCGTTGCGTCGTTGTGGTTCAGCGATTTCACGATATGGCACCGTTGGCTCGTAATAAACAAACATTATGTTCGGTAATAATGGAAACAGGACTCTGTCGTTTCAAATTGTACTCCTTATACATACTATATAGTATGTACATACGTATACATATATTATCTGAGTTAGTGTGGGAAAGTGCACGGACTAACAATTGCCTTGGGACGGTGTAGGTACATCGAGGCCTACGGCTGGCAAATGCGTGGTTATTAATTTTTATTTGGATTTTGGACAGAGAAGCAATTAATGCGCACACATGAACAACTACTAATTGCCACGCCCATCAGACCTGACACTAAGTACTTTTTTATGTCGCGACCTTAGGGATCCCCAAGGATATTTTACCTCTAATAATACGATATAATTTTGCAGTGGCTACGATTAACTGAAATGTTCTGAATTGCAATTTAGCCAGTAATCGATTAGGAGTGATTCAAATTGTTGATAAACCTATATGTACATATAATGTATCTTTGTATAAATAACTACATATTATAGTATGCCCCAAGCTTAATGTTCAGTTGTATCGATGATCTATGAATTTACTCTTTACTCCTTTCTCTCTTCCAAAAGTATATGTAGATACATATGCTCATTTACATATGTAAGATAAAGTAAAACTAAATTCATCATTGCTCCTTTTTTAAACGTTGTGTTAATTTACACTTGCAAAAACAATATCTGTTAAATTTGCATCTAACTCGTTGTTTTCCAATAATTTAGTGCATAGTATTACAAACTTAAATTCTAAGTATTACAATGTAGCTTTCGACCTTCGTTTCCAACTTTATTTCCACAAATCCCTAACTTTCTTAATTCAGTTAATGTTTTCTTTCTCAGTTTCGATTATTAAATTTTCAACTATGCAATCAGTTTACTTCAACCACTGGGGGAGTGTTAAAAACATTTTAGCCAACTTTAGCCCTATTATTTACTCACCTACGTGCCCCCTTATGTTGAATAAACTTGAGTGGCGCCACTTGAATTGGTTTGCATGTGTCGCATATGGAAATTTTTGTAATGATAGGGGAGTTGCCTGCACAGGTTAATTGCGTTGCAGTTAAACAGAATTTGTGCTCTTTGCTTACCTAATGATTGAGTTTTTATTATGCACATTGAGTGACCAGTCGTGATTGTGATTATCCAGAAAAGTCTGTATTACATATATACAGCATATAAAGACACTTGTTAAATACTTGATACAAATTGTGAAGAACACATGCTCGATTGTTGACCCTGACACAGAATTTCAACAGATCATTCCACATGTGCTGCACTGCGGATCATTTTGGCCAAAATGTAACGTATTTTTTTGTTGGGAAACCCTCCCCTCCCCGCATAAAGCAACATTCATTCATGCATCAATTAAGGGCAAGAGCGAGTGAGAGACAACTAGTCTTTGACCATTATAAAGGTAGTAAATAATTATAAGAGGGGTCACAGACTGCAGAGCCGGGCTTAAATAGTTACCGCTGTTGCCTGCATTTTTACCGCGTGCCACGTTGCAGCTGCAGGTGTAGAAATCAACGAGCGCAACGAAGCGAGACTTTAGCTACGTCTCTTTCTCTTTCTCTGTCTCCAACTCATGCCTCGAGTTGCAGAGTCCAGTTGGGTATAGCGGAAGGAAGCTGTTGCGCGGGCTCAAAACACTTGTTCTCAAAAAGGGAATGTCAAGGAACCTGTTTCTCTTATTCTCTTTTGTCTGTTTTCAGGCGGGCAGATCTTGCAAGCTGTTCGATCGGTTGGCAGGTTGTTCCATCAGTTTAGGGGTTGTGCCCCGTTAAGATGCCACCGGCTGTGGCGCGTGTGCATTGACCTGTAAACTGGCGCGCCCTTTAATGATTAGCAAACCTGCTGAAAGTCAAACACATTTCTTAAATAATTTGTTGTTGTTTTTTTTGTTCATTTTCTGTTTTGGGACGATCTTTATTAATGCGAAGCTGTTCTTGCTGGTTTCTTAGTTTGTTTTGTTTCTTGTCTTTTCATTATTCTTATTTATTTATTACTAGTTGTTGTGTTTGTTGTTGTTCTTGTTGTCATTTAGTGTATTTACAGCGTGTTTTATTTCTTAATAATGTTCATAAATTTGCTCAAGTTGTGAAGTTAATTTTTTTTATATTTGCTTTCTTTTTTTTAGATTTAAAAAAAGTTTATTTGCTTGCTTTGCGCCAATCTTTGAATTGTTTTAGATTTGTAATTGATCTATAAGAAATCTACTCTATTGTGTGATGAAGTGAGGAACCTAAAATATATTTATATTATCTAATGCTTTTGTGACATTCTTATTTAAGTTAGCAAACAATTTATTTTCTTTTCTTTTCTTTTCGATTTTTATAAGTAGCTATCATATTTTATTATAAATACTTAAGAAACTATTTAAGAGTTAGCTAATAAAATAAGTTAACGAATAGTATTATGAATTTAATTTATTTACAATTTGCTGTTGGCTTTTTGCATTATGCTGTTATTACAGCTTATAAAGCTTTGTTTTTTCTAGTTCGATTTTATAGAATATTTATCAATGCCTTTGCCACCTGCTCTTCACCTTTGCTTTGAATTACTCAAATAGCTATTTATCATTTTATTATATTTATTTAATACTTTATTTACAATTCTATAAATTTGTTTTGACTTTTTCAGTAATATATTTATAATTATTAATAATTCAGCTGATGCTTATTATACCCTTGCATTCCGAAGCTCATAGTTTGTATCATTTAACATGATGTATTTGCATCTTAAGATCGGATATTACCTTGCAAGGGTATTTTAAACATCGAAATAGCATTTAAACAGAAATAATTAAATATTCCTTTAATTATTTCAAAAGATTAAAATTAAAACTAAAGACACTTTTTAATGTTAATACCCGCACTGTTGTCTTAACTCTTTTTTACCCTGCACCCATTAAAAGAATCATTCATAACTGTCAATCTCATGCAAGTATTATATTGCATGTCAATCTTGAATTCTGATAACTCAGCAATCGAAAAAGGCAGTAACTTATTTAGACTACACATTTTCAATCAATCACCTGTCAGTTTCAGAAAAATACATACACATATTTAAAGCTTGAGATGATCTATAGAAACTTTATACATTTTTTGCTAATAGCATTGGTATTTTTTCAAGAGATCAGGTCAGAACGCGTAAAGAGACTCGCTACTCCAAATTATAGTAAACAAATATATGAAGAACTGGCAAAATATGTGGTCTCTCTAAGGTCGCGTACACCTCTTAAATACTTTGGTGATAATCATTTTTGCGGTGGGGTCATAATATCTCCCTTATTTGTGTTAACGGCTGCACATTGTGTCATGGAGTGAGTAATTATAATTGGTAGCCAGGTAAATAAATTTACACATTCGTCATTTCAAAGCAATCGCAAAATTATGCATCGAAGTCGAGTGTTGCTAGTCGTCGCTGGAACTCCGAACCGACTTAAGCATGTCCTTGGAAGGACTTTGAATGTGCCAGTTAAAAAAATATTTGTGCACACAAACTTCACTTTGTATAATACAAATAATATTGCGATCATAAAGTTGGCTGAAGAACTGCCCATGAGCAATAAACATATTGGGATTATCCAGTTGCCGAATAAACCACCAACTTTTGGTAAAGTCTACCGAGTTATGGGCTGGGGACGAGTTTATCTGGTTAACTTTCTTTAATGTTTAATGACTGATCTATCTGAACTAATGTTTTCTGTTTTCAGGGAGGTGCTCTGGCATCCAGAATACTCTATATCGATGTTAAACTGCAAGAACCATCGCTTTGTAAAACATTAATTAAGTCTTTCTCGACAGAAATGTTGTGTGCCGGAAACTTTAATAATAGTGATGAAGATCCCTGTCGTGGGGATTCTGGTGATCCATTCCTTGAGGGCACAACACTCTATGGCATTGCTACCTATGGTATTGGTTGTGGTAACATCATCTTGCCTTCAGTCTATACGAATGTGTTTCATCATGTTGACTGGATCAATGAGATGCTCGCTAAGAATATCAGTCGGAAAAGTTACCAACAACCTTTGTGCATATTACTTCTTCTTAATCTATTGATCTATTTATTATGAACTTTTATTGAGTTTGGAGAATAAAAAGATGCAATTACATCAACATGTATTTAAAAGAAATTCAAGAACTTATACAGTTGAATGGTCAGTCGGATATTTACTTCGTTATGTTTTATGGGCACAGGGTATGCGAAGACTAAATTTTATATTGCTTTCATTTTTATAAAGTATATTTGTTATATTTATCAATTATTTATTAAATCCTTTAGTCATATTCCATAAATAAATCTTAATTATTCTTTTGGAGTTGTCATAAAATAAAAACTTTTCATAATTTTCAAAAATTGTTTTTTTTTAAACAGGCCTGGTTAATTGTTTTTATTAAATTTATAGTATATATTATTATTAGGCAATGCTATTTGTATTTATGTCTTTTATAATTGTATTTTTAGTGGTCTTTTTGATTCTTTTAAGCTTTTTGGTTAGTATTGTGAAGATTAAATCAAAATACATTCAAATAATAATATTGATCCATAAATCTTTGCCGCCCGAAACCATTTAAGCTAATGCAAAATTCCAACATATTGCAACAATTTTTTTTTTATAACAATATCATTTAAAGAAGGCACCTTCAAATTGTTAGCATATTAACATTGAAATAAACTATTTGAAATTTAATAGATTATTAATTAAATTATCTGTAATATCATTCCAAATCGATCTCATGTTTTGTACATTCTTTGCTTTCATTGGCACTATATTATACAGATTTATTTTTAGTGCCGTTTTATAATTCATTTATTCAAAAATTATAATAATCTGAAATAATAATTTAATTGTTCTTTTATTGTTGTTGTTTTTTTTTTGCAGAGGGTATACAAAATTTTCAAAATCTTTTTTAGCTTAATTATTTATTAAATAAATATTATGCGACTAAACATTTTTATTAATTTGTAATTTTTATTTTTTCTGAACTTTTTTTGTTTATTTAAATTGCAAAAAGGATTGTCCATTTCTTTGTTTTTTAATATTTTAAAAGTTATTTTTCTCGTATTTTTTTATTGTTTTTATAAAATAAGAAAGAATTCTGCAAAGCTTAAAATATTTTTGCTTGCAAAATGATATATGGACTCGATCCAAGGTCCACTTTCGAATCATTTCCACACCATCTTATTAGTATCTTAGGCTCAATAAAAATGAAATCTTTAGTGTGGAAATGATTCGAAAGCGGTACTTAAAAGTGAGGCCTAATAAGTGAACAAATCTACGGTTCTAGAAATATAAAAATTGCAAAAGCTTTACATATGCATTCTGTACTTGTGTTTTATAATAAATATTTGTAAAATAATTGGTAACGGTGGCCCTCATTAACCTGCTCAATTAATTAACTTGAATAAATTTGTTTGCAAAGGTTTTTTTTATATGTTTTTGTTTAATATTTTTAGATTCTTTGTTTTTTCTTTTTTTGTGTTTATCACAAGACTTTAAGGTTTGATTTGGTTTAGTTTAATTTTACATTTTAAATATATTTTTATATTCTTTTAGATGTATTTTTGTTAAGTTTTGGTCTTCTATATGCAAAGTTCGCAGGGCGTTAGTTGCTTTCGAAATAAATTGTATCTAAAATACTTGGGCGATTTTTCATAGTTGGGTTGGCATAGCTTCTTGAGTTTTATTTTTAATATGTTTTTTTTTTTGTGTTTTTTTTTTTATAGTTATATATATTTAGATTTAATGTTATAGGTTTTTTCTTCTATTAGCTTTGATATGTTTCTCAATTAAATTGTTTTATCCAATTCCTGCTGCTACAAAGGTGTTGAAGTTTACTAGTGCTAACAAATCAAATCAAATTGTATAGTTTTTAGAAATATTATTTTCTGAAACTTTATGCAATATAAGCAAACATGTCTCGGTTTTTTTAAATTGATTTTACAAAAATGTAAATTGAAGTTTTGTAAAAAAGGCGCAATTGATTTTCTAACATAAAGCTGAGTAATTTTTTTTAATAAACACGCTTGCTATTAAAATAATAATAAACTGTTTTAATTGCGCCTGCAATTATTGCATTAAAAAATCTTTTATATTTAATATTTATTTAAATGATTAACCAATGTGAATTTAAACATTAAATGATATCCATGTAAGTACATTATGTATATAAACAAGTCTGTTCCGAATTACACTATCGCATCAATTTCACACTAAGAATGCATTAAGAGTGAAATAGGAGTGAAATTCTGAACAGTTCTATTTTAATATATTGTTGAGCAACATAAAATTACTAAGATAACATTTTGACATATTCGGAGGCATTTTGAACTAAATAATTTATAAATATTTGACTAGAATTGTTGTGTATATATATATATATGTATGTATATAATTTCTATATATTTATGCATGTATAAATATGAGTTTTGTCATTTATTTTGTTCTTTTTTTTAACTACGCATAGATAAAGCGTTAAAGCTGGCTTTTGGGTTGCATTTTGTGTTGAGTTTCTTTTTTTATTTTTTCTGGTTTTCGTTTTTCATTTTTTAAGGGGCTAGATGGTATTTCATTTTGGTACATACTTTCAGCATAACTTCTTAATAAACTGTATAATTAATGCTAAACATTTGCGTTTTAATTTAAATATTTTAATGCATTTGTCGAGCAATTTGCAAGTTTCGTAATTTTAATATTACATTTTTGTTTGTTTTGTTTTTTTAAAAAAGGCAGTCGAAAATCTTTTCGTGTGTTTTAAATTTTTGCATTAATTTAATTCTCGTAATTATTTTTAATATTAACAACTTATGGTAAACAATTCGTGTATAAATGTGTGTTTTTGGTGTGTGTGATATTAATCTTTTAACAACTCAATTTTTATATTTAACTAATTTCTTTCTTATCACTTGTTTGCTATTTTATTTTTATAGTGAATTAATTGTTAATTAAATTACTTTGTGTTTCCCTTTGTTACATTTAAGTTAAATGACTTTTGCAAGGCCTTAAGAACTTAGAAAAACGGCATTTATATATTTAATCATTGCGTGATTTTCTCTACAATTTAATATTAGTTTCTTAATATTTGTTTTATGCTGTTTCTGTTTGTTGTGTTTATAGCGCATGCTTTTTGGTTGTGTTTGTTTCTGGTTGCATTCAGCTTAATCTTACGAAAATCCTTTATAGTGTACAAAAAAGAATATCAGAAATATGGAATAAGCAGTTGGAAATGTTATTCTAGCAATGACATCGATCGTCTTCGCCACACGAATTGGATGTGGTGGCTCTTTTTTGCGCACTTGAACGAAACAGGTCTGAAATAAGGAATGAATAGATTAGTTCCATTTGTTTAAAGGGTAAAAAAAAAAAAAAATGGATTTGTTAAGAGTAGTTGCTCCTGGGCTCACCTCCGTGGCGCAACCGTTGTTCGCCGAGTGGGTGCAAGGACTGTTGCTTCCTCCGCATGTGGTGCATGCAACAATCTCATTTGGAGCGCCAGCATCACGTCGCTTCTCGCCCTGATAGATGGCGGTAAATTTAAAAAACTTATGCGTTAATTGTTGATTCACACCAATAATAATTTGTAATATTTAAATACGAGTATGTAGAGAAAAAAGAAACAATACAACGTTATTATTTACACAAGGACACACACATACGCATTCGGTTGCACAACAAAAAGTTGGGAAACGAAAATTGGTTTTTGCAGTTTGCAGTTGCAGTTGCAGTTTGGTTGCATTTTGGTTGTTTACATTTCGTTATAAAAACACAGCAAAAAGCATTGTTTAATTAAGTACGAGTTGTAGTTTATATATAAAAAATAGAAAAAGAACATATTTTCATTATCGTTTTATTGAACAAGTAAAAAGTTTAAAATAACAAATAAAGCTTGAACTACAAATAAAACTTTTTTAAAGCGACGCCAAATTTGACTTTAAAATTTTTTGCTTCAACTTGTTTTTTTAGCTACAAAAATATTCAAGTGTCTTGTAAATTTGTTACTGCATACTTACGGGCTGTAATAATTTTTGGAATTTTACGTTTTATATATTTTTTGCGCAGCATTTAAAAAAGTGGAAGAAGTAAACTCACATTTAATAATTCTGCTCAAATTATTGAATCAATTCATTATTTTTTGGAATATAAATTTGCTAAGATCTTTTTTTTTTTGTCCGTAGAACTGTAAGTTTTTAGTTTATTTTTATATAAGCTTTGGCAATTTGGTATAATTTATTTATGTTATGGCTGACATGGATAATAATGGCATGAGAATTTTGCTGTTTGTTTTAGTTAATGAAACATGTGAAAAAAATTTCAATTTTTATATAATTTTCATAAAATATTAATGTTTTAATGTTATGTAATTGTATTATAATGAAATGTAACTGATTAAAATGTATGAGGGGCTTGTTTTTGGTTCTCAGGATGTGCTTTTACACTAAGCAATGGATGTTTTTGATTTATTAAGCGTGCTCAACAAATTTACATAGATATTACGAGTAAGTTACACATAGCTAGGGGAAAATAGTTAGAAGCTCTCTTTAACACTTTAACACAGGTGTTACTTAAAGTTAAATTTGAAATAAAACATACACAGACACACATAGAATATAATTAAAATATTGAAAAATGAGACAGTAAGTAACTTAAACATAATCTTAAATATCGTTTGTAGCTGTCTATCGTAACTTATTTTTTGTGTTCTGGAATGATTAAAAATCATTCGTAACTTGTGCATTGAAAAAAGTGTGAAATTAATCCGAAAGTTCACTTCATTTTTAAATATTCTTGTTTATATTTGAGTTCTCTTATTGATAATTGCATTTGCATAATTATTATGTGTTTGTACTGCACATTCAAGATTAGAACTTGTGCTTTATAAATGATCTGGTGGAGTTGTAGGTGGCAGCAGTTACACAAATTAACTGTGAGGTTGCTGTATATATATCTTGCCACTACTGCGGCACGTACTTTGTTTGGACATGATTTTAAATGGAAAAACGTTGCAGTTTCCTGGCTTATATATTGCACAGGGTGTAAGAGAAAGAGAAAGAGGGAGCGGGAACAGGAACTTGGAAATAGAATTGGATTTCAGTGGGTGTGCTCGGTTGATTTGGCTTAGTTGTGGGGCTCAAGAATCTAACTACGCTCGACTGACCTCATTAGCTGCGACGTGCTGCCGAAAACTCCAACTCAGCACATGCAGCAAGCTACTTAAAATATTTCAAATGATTTATTTTGCAATAAATTTAGCTAAAAGTAGTTTTCCTTGATTACTTAAGAGTTATGTATGTGAAGCCCAACCAATAAGCTAATGAAATCTATAGCAATGCATAGAGAAGAATTAAAAAATAACGAATAGTATAGCAAATATTAAATGCTTAAACTAATCCATTCCATAAGAAATGGTATGCGTACATTTATTTCTGAAGAGTTTTTTAATTCTTAGTATTTAGTATTTACTATAATAATGAGAAAATTTGCTAAGGAACACACAAATTCGAAAGTAGAGTTCAGATGCTGTTCTTAGACAGATTGCCGAGTTTCTATTCAGGTCTATTTATTGAAATGAGTTGGAAGTCTTACATTGAGAAACTTTCAGAAAGCTGGCTATTGAATCGCTAGGGATTTTGTGACACTCCTCACCCCAACATAAAGTTAAACAACAATTTAATTTTATTAACACAATGTCTGGTAACACTTGAAAAATGTATGCCAAGTGGTGACTTTTTGCACAGCGCAATTAGCACTGACAACATAACTGTGTAAACTGGAGTACACCGAGAGGGGAAAGGAGAGAAATTTAAGGGGGCTTGAGGCAGAACCTACATTCAAGAATGTTTGCTGTCAGCTCAATTCCCCAAAGTCTTCGTTTGCCTATGGAAAGTTGTGCAAAACTTTTTGTCGTTCACTTTAAAATGCCTCAACTTTTCTCTTAAATCGTGAGCATCCTTTCTGGGTAATTCCCATTTACTTCTATTTTTTTTGGACAATTATGATGTATTTAACAGGAATGTATCTGTTACTCTCTTTAGCTTTCTTCACTGGGCTTCATTTGTTTGTATTCCATTTTGTCGCTTTCGCTGTTTTTGCTGCTGCTTCGTGTTTTCCGTGTTGCTCTCAGGCTCATTACGGTATTTTCCACTTTGGGTACTCATGAATAATTATGTTGCCCTGGTTCGAAGCGACTCAGCCAACTTCCAACTGCCATCTGCCAACTGCCAACTGCCGAGTGCCAACTTGCCACATGCCACCTTCTTTGGTCGCCGTGCGTCAATTTAAACGCGTACACCATTTTTAATTTACATGTTAATGGCCGAAAAACATTTCTCCAACTACCTTCTTGTGTTGTTGTCCTTTTACTCCTGTAATTGTTGTTTCTGTCGATGTTGTGACTGTCATTGTTGTTACTGTCGTTGTTGTTGTTGTTGAGTGTCGGATCTCGTCATGGCTCGCTCTTCAAATGGCTGCATTTTGCGATATGCTTTTTCATCACGTTCAGTAATTGTTCTGGGTTTTCCTTTTGACTGTTATTTATTTGCATTTCCGTTGATGATTTCCTTTCTTGATAGAGTCCTCTTGCGGTTTCCTTCCGTTAGTTTAGTTTTCTAGCTTGTGGCTTTCGTTTTTAGCGCTTTTCAAGAGATTGCCTTCAACATTAAAAATAGCTTCTTCCCTGTGGACTACTTTTATGGAAAGAACTCTAAAAAGCTATTTATCTATCCTTAAACTTTAAAGTTCTTCTTGAAACAGTTTAATCCCCTGATCTACTTTTAAGTTTCGCAGGAAAATTGAAGGAAGAGAAATAGCTTAAGTGTTTTATAGTAATTTATAACCACTTAATGTCATTATAAATGCATTCATATTTTCTCAATCGTTACAAATTTAATGTAATTAAATTTCCATTATATAAAGTTAAATTTTTTCTCAAATTAACTCAATTATTTTTGGAAAAGGTCACAAAAATTATGCCATAAATTATAGAATTCGCTTTTAAGATTATGCGGCTGAAAACATTTGATTTAAATTATAAATTAAGATCTTTTTTCGTTGCCTAATCTCCTTACTTCAATCAGCTTTCATTGATGTTAATTGTTGTACTTTAAACACTTTCACAATCAGGGCAACCCAAGGCGATTTCCCAAACCGCAAATGCCTTTTACTTGTTGTTGTTTTTTCATTTAAAGTTCAATTGCAAGTTTGAAAAAACTTTGCTATGGATGTGTCTGTGTGTGTGTGTGTGACAAAATTGCAATCAAAATAACCGCAAGCAATAAAGTTTAGTGGGCAAAGTGGTTTGGCTGCCTTGCGACAAAGCCAAACTAACAAAGAACTGTGAACCGAGAGACCCGAGAGAGAGAGAGAGAACTGTAGAATTGAGAATCAAAAATAGAATTTCCCTTAGTTCTGCTCTGTTTTGATTTTGCACTTCCCAAACTTGTTAACATTGTTATGGTTAGTTATTAGTTGTGCATGGGGCAATAATAACAACAACACCAAGAACAACAAGATTATGGAGGGTTAGTTCTGTTAGTATGGTTTTTTTCTTTTTAATAGTTTGTTGGGTCTGTCGTTGTGTCGCAACTACTCACAGTTTCCCTTGTTCTGGTCGTCGTCATCATTGTTTCCTCATCCGGCGTGTAGACGCAACTACTCACAGTTTCTTTTGTTCTGGTCGTTGGCATCATTGATTCCTCATCCGCCGTGTAGACGTTGCTCGGCGAATTGGAGCGCGAAGTTTTCCTGCGTGGCGGTTTTAATGGCAATGGTAATGCCAATTGACGTTGATGCTCGGTCATTTCGATAGCCTGCACTGGCTGCACCTTCTCCTCATCCTGTTCTCCATCTTCCTCTCGCTCGATGCGCACCACCAGAGCCGGCGTGCTTGTGGCAACAGAGCGACGCAGCGTGGATGAAGTTGTGGAGCTTTCCTCCTCTTGTTCATCCTTAAACTTAACACGAGTGGCACCCACAGTTACCGTGGCTGGTGCTGGCTCCTCATAGATATGCTCGGCAGGGATTGGGGCAGGTTTCACACCAGGTGATGTGGATGCCGATGATGGGCTTCTTGCGGCTTCGCGGCCACTTTTACGTTTAATCGAACGTGCCCGCAAATTTTGCACTGCCGCACCAATGATGCCACCATGTGCCTCCTGCCACCGCATGCCGCTGCCGAAGAACTCCTCCTCCACATGACGAGGTGTGCCCGGCGTGGCCGTCGATGCGGCCGTGCCCATGGAAAGGGGCGTATTGGCCATGGCCGGTGTGGCGACGGCGCTTGCCTTTTTTGGGGTAGGACGACAAAGCAGCGTGAAATTCTCTTTCGATTACTTCCTATATTGAATGTGTGGATGGGACAGTTTGGGTGGTATAGTTTTGTACTTTATCGGTTTTTGGTTTTTGTTTTTGATTTTGATTTTTCTTTTTTTACAAGTTGCACGAGCACATTTGAGAGACAGAGAGAGAAAGAGAGACATGTGTTGATGTTGAGATTGGAGAGAGATTTGGAGTTTTGGTTTTTAGTTAGGATTTGATTGCTGCATGCTCGATTGCCATTTTCGATTAGTGTCGATAAAAAATTGATTACATTCAGCTGCTGTATCTTCTTCTCTTCCTTTTTCTCCATCAATCTTTAGTGAAGATGGATTATGAGATGATGTGAAGGTTTATTTCAACTTTAAAGCATTTGTTAGACTCATAATGTTTGATCTTTCATTTTAAAAATATATTGAGCTTAATAGTATTTGATCAGATACAGAGACTGCATAGGTGTTGGCACGCTGTTAGTAAACAGATTAAAGAGAACCCAGTGGTATTTCACATTCACAGCCATTTCATGAGTATACATACATTATCCTTTTAGTAATAAATCTTTATAGGCATATTTTCTTATTTATACATAGTCCTTATCTTCATTTGCTATCTTTGCAATTGCAACCTTTTCTTACTATTATTTATTTATGGCTATGCTATGAATTTTTTTTATATTGCTCCCAAGACATTTCTCTATATACAGAGTAACTTATAGTTGGTTCAAATAAAAAACAATAATAAATATGCTAAAACCAAAGCTGAAATGCACTAAATTTTATCTACGAGAAGACACACTCACAAACACACAATTATAGTTACAGTTATGCTTATAAGTATTGGTATTTGTGTGGTGTGGGATTATTGTTCCATTTACATAGTTTAAATGCACAAAATGCACTAAATTCTAAAACATGGCCATTAAAAATTGGCCTAAAGAAAAAGCTTTCAAGCATGAGGGCAACCAAAATCCATAAATAAAAGATACTCTATTTCATTTTAAGTTCTACAATCATACCTTGAAAATATAAAACTAAATACGAAATCGTTCAAGAACAAATGCAGGAATTTTTGATACCCTTGCAGCGGAGTTTTATGCCACTTTTAACAACTTTTGACACAAATTACAGCAGATTCTAAGCTGTTCTTAATTTTAATTTCTAATATATTTCATTTCATATTTCGAAAACAGTCGTGTGTAGTATTGCAAGCGTATTAAATCTTCGGCCAAATCATTGGATAGCATTTTCTTTCAAAAAACAAACGTAAGCGTATTTGCTAGATGTTATTTATAAGGCGTGTCTGTATATCATTAACAATAGAACGAAACACAAAACGAGAAAATCTTAATTATGTTAATACTTGAATAAAAATAATATACAAAATTATACGCGGAATATAAAATTAATTTTATTGCTCATATCTGTTTTTATTTTTTTGTAATTACTATATAATAAAAATAAATTTTCCATATTTTCGCATTTGTTCGAGTTTCGCTCGTAACATTTTTCCCAATTGTAAGTGATCTTAAAGTGTGTTTTATTTAATTTTTGTAGGCTTTTTACTTTTTATACGCAATTTTTTATAATAAATATTGTGGTTGTTGTTGTTGTGGTTGCTGCTGATGTAGGTTTGTTAGTTGTTATTGTTGACGTTATTGTCATATTTCTATTGTTAATATTGGAGTTTCTTCGGGCTGTTGTGTAGTTTTTAAGTTTTCATTATGATAACAAAACAACTGAAACTCAAGTAAGATAATCAAATAAAATAAATGAACTTTATTTGAAATTAGAGATAAACTCAAAACACTTAAAGCGTGCGTCTACATTATGTAAAATTTGAATTAAAGTTATTATTATTAATTTGATTAATTCTTTTATTTTGATTTATAGGCTTTAAAATGAAATCGAAACACAAATTCGATAAACAAAAAGTAAAATTTAGTTCAAATGCATTTTAAAAGCGAAATTCACATGCCATTTGTTAGATTTGTTTCTCATTTTCTAGTTTTTGGGTGAATATTTGAAGGCGAAGGGGGAAACACCTTAAGGGGGAGATAGATAGTGGTATGTGAAGTTGTTGCGTTTTGTTAAATTAAGTAGTGTGTATATATTAATCAAGTTCTTTCTGGATATTGTATTTGTTGACCTTTTATTACTGTTTGTTTTTGTTGTTTGAGAGGGGGGCTGGTTTGCGGAAAGGTCGGGGGCGGGGGTAGGTGCATGAGTTGTGGTTGATAGCTTACCAAAGGACTTGCAAGAATTACTCCGATCCTGCTTAGTACCGCTGGAAGACGCTGCAAAAATGTACACAAAATAATGTTCATACTCGAAAACACACTTTAAGTTTCGATTGTTTGTTGATTTTTGAGTTAAGTTAGTTAAGTTTTTTTTGGTTTCTATTTGTTTCGATTCTGCGTTACTTTCGACTTAGTTGCTATTAAGTAAAAAATTCTCGAATATACTTGTATCACATATCACAAAAATTGGGAACAATGTTCGATTTTCATTTGGCTTACGCAATTTCTGGTAGAACCCTTTTATTGGTTCTTGGCTGTATTTAAATTAATAGAAATTAAAATCTAAATTTATTTAGATGTTAAATGTATTAAGTGGCATATGACTGATTGTTAGTCAATGTATTCTTTTATATTGATCGCTTTACGTTTGAAAGATATGAAGACTTGACGTATACTTAATTTTCGGATCAATTCTACTATGAGAATGAGAAAGCGGGCATTAAAATGCATAGAAAAAGTCGAAAATTATGTAAAAAGTAGAACTCTCAATCATTGGCTTAAGCATGCTTTTATTTATTGAACTATATTTTCAAATATGACTATTTCATTAACTTTAAATTATTTTTAGCAATATGCCACTTTTATTTTCATTAAGTATATATGTTAAATATTTTCTTAATGTTTTCATCACAACATCGAGGAAAATGCTTAACATGCTAAACGGAATTTCATGTGTTTTTCATTTTATTATAAATAAATTAAATAAATAAATAAATATACCTACCTAGTGGCATTTACAACAGATGAATTAACATCTAATTATTATTTAATTTACATATTTGTTTTTGGTTTTTGGTTTAAAAATGTGATCTAATGTTAGAGGAATAAAACACATTTGTTTGACATAATCAACATTTGTATTATACAACATTTATTAAAGGAAAAATAATATTAAAATAAACAAAGCAATACGTCAAATATGTGAATTTTAAAGGGAAAAAATATTTATTTGTTTTTAAAGTTTTTTCATTAAAAGAAATGCAAAAAATGAAAAAACTGAGCATCAGCATAATAAATACACATACATAGATATATTACCCCTCACATCATACTATAGGTATGTTGAGTAAACAACAAAAAATTAGTTAAACAAAAATCAAATTGTTAAATTTTGTTTACCATGAGAAATGTTTTTTTATTTATTTAATTATTTCTTATAAAGGACACACAAATTTACGTTTAGTTTATTAAAAATAAGTAATACATAATGCTAAAAAAGGAAAGGTTCACTTTGGGGTTGGGTCGGGGTTTTGAGGGTAGCATAAACACACGGTGAATTTAATAGCGAGCATTTGTTGTTGTTGGGCATTGTATATGTACTTTATGTTTATGTTTAAAACTTAAAATATTAAACTGAAATTAGGCTGGACATTACAGAGAGATAGTTATATAGAGATAGAGATAGAGAGTGATATTAAAGATACAGTACTTGAAGTAAGATAGAGAAGAAGACATATATAGTAATTAGGTAGAGAGAGATAGAGAGATATAGAGGAAGAGAGACAGACGCAACACAATGACTGGAGTTGTCGGTTTTTTTTTTGGTTTTCATTATTTGTATGATTTTTGCTCAGGTGTTTTGATTTCGTTACGTTTTGTTGGTGTTAAAAAGGTGAACCATCAAATTTTATTGTTGGTTGTCTGTGTGTGTGTTTTGTTTGCTTGTTTGTTGGCTGTACGCTTATGAAAAATTTATATTTAATTGCTCAAGATGCATAGTAAATCAGCCAAAGGCCTTACGAATGGCCCATCTTTTCATTTATTTTTCTTCATAATTTCATGATTTTTGTTTGTTTTACTTGTAATTTCATTTACCTGTGTTACGGGATTTTCACCGGGCCTATAAACGACGTTGTGCAGCGGACGCTTACGGCCCACATAATTGACGCAAACGAACTCCAGCAATGAGGCATAAATGAAGCACATACAAACGCCATCCCACACATTCATTGCCGTTAGATTGGAGACGACGGGCAGGGTGCTGCGGAAACCGTTCGAGGTAGTGAAGAAATTCAACATTGTTGTGACGCCTAATTGTTGCAATTTGCATTTGAGAGAAACAAAAAGTTGTTGCATTAGCCATTTGACACATAATTACAGCAAAAACATAGTGTTGCATACTTTCAGGGGCTGGGAGTAGAGTTGGGGTAAATGTTTCATGAGGCTGGCTCTTTCTCAGTTCAAAGCAAGTGTGTATTTTATTTGATTGTTCAGTTTAGTTTGTAATTAGTTTTGCCATTGTATTTATAAAATATATATACAGAAAAGTTTGTAATTTCAGTTTAATGGTCAGCTTTGTTAGCTACTTTATTATTCTTTTTACTTTGTGTTGGGTTTGGGGCCAAGTTGAAGTTGTGCTTTGTTATTGTTTTGTGTAAAGCTTAAATAGTAAACAGCAACGACTACAAAAATGATGGGTGGAATCTCTTTTAGAAATCAGTAATAAGTCTGGCAACCAAATGCAATATTAAGTTTTTTGTTGTTGCAAAGAAATAAACTATTTATTTTGTTTGTGTAAAATAGTAGGTAAAGTTTAGAATAATTTGTAAATATTTATTAAGACAAAGAGGAATTTTTTTGTATTTCTTAAAAATATTTATCAAAGTTTGTATTAACAATTTTCTTATTAATAGTTATTTTCTTTTGTTATTGATTATTGTGTTAATATTTTTAAAATATGGTATTTAAAAGTATGTATTCAAGTTGTTATATTATTTTTGATTTTATTTTAATTTTTTCGTTTATTTATTAATTTTATTTATATTTAATATATTAATTTATAAATTATTTATTAATTTATTTATCTTTTATGAACGCATTATTCTTTGATTTCATGTAAGAAATAACTCATAGCTCAAAAACTAAAGCGATTAGTTAGCTACGAGCTAGCTTTTTTTGAATAATTAAAAAAATGGTATTATAAAATTATTATATCTAAAGTTAAACATCCACTTCAGTGGTAGACTCATATTTAATTTAACTACATTTAAAAATATGACATTATGGGATCTATCGAATAAACTGTTAACCACTTGACGCATTTATTTGATATTATCTTTTATAATTGGCTTTTATTGACATGAAAAGCGAGTCACATTAAAGTCATTTATCTAATTTGAAATTTTGCGCATTTGCCTCGACCTGGAAATGCAATTTGCACTAGAGCTTAATCAATCTGAGCTGTCTAATTAGTTGTGTCAACAATGTGCTAGCTGCATTTGCCAGCAACAAATTTAACTATTTTGGCAGGATGCGCGGAGCATTCAGAGCACTCAGCACATGGGGATGCAGGACTCGGCACTTTCATCGATTTTCAATTTGCCAACGGTTGAGAACGAAGTCAAAATCTCAAAGTTGCACTCTGGCGAAATGTGGCAGAAATAAAGGCAGCCAAAGCAGCTCAAGAGCTAAGCAGTTCCCAAATGAGGCACAAAGTTGGCAAAGATGTGGCAAAAGAGGTAAGACGCAAATTGCTTGGGGTTGCATTTACATGCTCCACATTACGACGTGACTCGAAATTTGTTTCTCAAGAAAAATTCGTCAGCAGTCAGTGATTTGGTTGACAAAGGGATAACGTTGACATTTTGGTACTTGTATTAAATTTGCTGAACTAAATTGAGTTGTTTAACTGTTTAAAGCATACTCCAGCTCATTGTTGGGTCAACTTCTGAGGCACTTGACTCAAATATTTATAAGCCAATTGATGCAACAGCTCTTAACGTGGCTAACTTACATCATCAGCTGCTCAACTGCCGTTGACAGTCCACGCACACAGCGCGAGAGCTTGCCTATTTCCACATATGGCTTCTTATACATAAATCATCATCTACAACATGCTCAACTAGACGTCATCATCATCATCATAATCATCATTATCACCATAGAGCCACAACAAGGGAACGTAACACAAATCAAAGCAAATAACAGACCACATTCGTGTCCATGTTCTAGTGTTTCCCTTTCCCTTTTGTTATCCCTTAAGCCCAGATCTTTACTTCCATTTGTTGTTGTCAAGTATGTGTGTGTGTGTGTGTTTCTGTGTTTGGCAGTTGCAATGTCTGCGTGTGACACTTTTGATGATTTTGTGTTGACATTCGATTGTCGTTCTGGTTATTTTTGGTTTCCGTTTCCTTTGAATTCCATTGCTCAAATAGCGCATAATCCATAATTACATTGGTTTCTATTATATTTGCATTTTCTATATTCTGTTCTACTATTTTTATATAGTTTTTAGCCAATTGTCATGTCACAGGTTGGACAAAATATAATTCAAAAGATATGTATTTAACTTTTATTATAAGAATTTGAGAAAGTCTTTGGGTATTGTATAACTTCTTAAAGTATAAATGCCTAACAAACTTTGGTAAATAAGTTTTTTTTCCATATATTTTACTATATTATATATTGATATATAATCCAATTTGCGGATATCTTAGATATTTTATATTACCGTATTATATTACTTTCATTCTGAATACATTATAATTTTTTTTAACGTATTTATAAATGCATAATTAATTATTGCGCTTTTCAACATTTATTTAAATTCAATTGAATTTTTATATTTATTTAATCACTTCTTAGATTGTTTATTTTAATAAAGTGAAATTTGATTTCAACCATTCAGCACGAACTGTGTTAAGTTGATATTCGTCGAAATTTATATAAAAGCTTATTAAACAAGTCTTGAAGAGAATGTAAAGTTAGTAAGTAGTAAATAGACACATGCAATGGAAAGATTAAAGGATTGATGAGTTCAAATACAAGTTGTGCAAAATGTTGAGTAAATAATTGTTTAACAAAATGTAAAGTATCGAGCTATCGGAGGAATGGAGAAAACAGAAACATAAATAGTTAGTATGTGTATTTAAATCTAAGAAATTCTAGCACCTAGTTATAATTATTTTTGGATGGATACAGCATGAATATGATAGATGGACCTCAGTTGAAAGCTAAAGTAGTCTCTAATAAACTGGAGTTTGAATTTATTGCCAATTGTGTTTAAAGCCTGTTGGAAGAGGAGGATTAAGAGTGAAATTTAGACAAGGACTCGCTAGGATTCCACTAGCTAAGCTGCGCCTAAGATGCCGCTACATTAGTAATTGTAGGTCTACGATTTTTAGTTTGGTTTTTCACATGATAAAGATTCTGTTTTACAAATAAATAATTTTTTTTGTTTTGTTTTTTTTGGCTGTTAGAATTTGGTATTTTTTTTTTGTTGGATTTTGTTTTACGTACCGATCATAACCCGGGCTGGCACTGCATTCCATTCCAGCCAAAATGTGATAAACGACGAGGTGACCAATATAATGCCAGGTATGAAAACGGTTGTAAAATAATAGGCACGATCACGGGTAAATGTCAACTCGACCTGTAGGCAACTGTAATTACCTTAAAGTACAAGGCCAAAATCGTTGAATTTGGCACACAAATTAAAAATCTCTTAACACAAACAAGGAACTGTAAACGGCAAAGGACGCATCACAATCTTTAGACAGAGACAGTGATAGAAACAGTAAGAAAGAGAAACAGAGAGAGAGAGAAACACAAACACAAATACTTAAGATCTAACCTAGCCTAGCCTATAAACCTATACTCTATAGTCGAATCAAATCAGTTTTTGTATTAAGTAATCTATACTTTTAAAAATCAAAATCAAAAAAGTGTAACTACGATTTGTGGTTTTGGGTTTTTGGTTTTCTGATGTCCTCAGTTTAAGGGGGGAAGTATAAGTAATTGGCATACAAAAATCTAAACGGAAACGGAATCCATGCAGCAAACCTTAAGAGAAAACGATGTAAACTTTTAAAGAGCTGGTGTCGCATACTTTTGTTGGCCAGTGTTAACGCATTTAAATCAAAGTCTGCAAAATGGTATTCGCATTGTGTTTTCTTTTTTCTTTTTTGGGTATGTGTCAAACTACTTGATAAGGCAGAAATTGGGAAAATATAAATTATTACGCAATCGAAATGTGAAATAAGTATTACAAATTACGCATGAAAGGGCAATCAAAAATTATATATGTAAGGCAATTGCTACAAAGGCGATAGAAATCAATTCTCAATGGCGTATACAAAATTGATTTTATTTATATGTATATCATTTTGGGTTTTTTGTTGTTGGTTTTGGTTTTATTTTAAGTGTGAAAGAGCGAGAGAGGATAAATTTGATATTGAAACATATGTTTGGTTAATGGTATCGTTTGGTAGTATATTGTTTTCGGTATTGGTTTTAATGTATTGTTTGGTATTTAATTATTTGGTTTGTTTTTGTTTGTTACCTATCATTGATCTAGCTGGTACGGCATTCCATTCTAGCCAGAATGTTATAAAGGATGACGTCACCAATATAATGCCAGGTATAAAAACGGTGGTGAAATAGAATGCACGATCTCTGGTAAAGATTAAATCGACCCTAAGACAGCTGTAGTTCCCTACAGAATCGATTTGTTCGGTATTGTATTTCATATATATATTTTTATTTGGGTTTTTTGATTGAATTAATATTGTGCATAGAGTAGACATTAGGAGTTGGCCAAGTTGTTGTTTGTTGTCGTAGCGTTTCAATCGTTTTAACGTTTTGGTAAGGGGTAGACAAAGATTAGACCATTAGATAGGCGAATAGTATTCAATTTGTTTTTATAAATGAAACCAGTAAAACAAGCTACGCTTCATTATTACATGTCAAATGTACTGAAAATACCATAAATCAAGCCAACCAAAAACTGCACTCTAAAGAAAGGAACTAAGAAACATAAGTTGTAGCTGCAATTTTTGTTAAATTTTATTTTTTTCTTGGGGCTTCTCAATTTGTTGTTAGCCGCTGATATTAAGTACGGGTATAAAGCAAGATTAAATATCGGTATAAATTACTTTAATTACTAAAAAGCATAACACAAAAATCATAAAAAATCAACCACATTGAATATAAGGATGTTAACTGGTACCTAGCTTACCTCGCCAACTATTTTGATCACAGGCAGTTGTTTGATTCTTAATCAAATACGCATTCAATGTTGTTAACGAGGGACTTTTGCGCAGTGTATCCTCATCATTCTTCCAAACGTACTTGATTTGTGCTTCCTCGTAGGAAACTAGAACAAAAAGAGAAAAGAGTAGAAGTTGAAGCCATTAAACCCTTGACTTAAATCAGTTTTGTCGTAAACAAGCTCACGTACACACCTCACGAGCGCAAAGCTTTGTTAGCTTTCAGCTCAATGTAAACGTGAGAAAGTAAAAAGAAACTCGATGCACTAATACATGTCCAAAGTTACTAATACATATGTATTTTCAAATTAGATTTGAGGTTGACATTGATTAATCTTCTATAGATCTTGCCAATTAAACTAAATGTAATATTTGACAGGTAGTTGAATATTCAAATGATGCAATGTCTTTATAAGAAATATCCTTAAGACATAATCTTAGCAGCACGAATCCGAAAACCTTTAGAAATTTATCTTGTTTGGTTGTCATTAATAATAATATCTATTATTTAGATGATTATTTTTACAAAGCGTTTAATGTTGATTAATTACTTTAGTAAAGAATAGTTACATCTATTTTATTTTAACTTTCTTATGTGTAACTTGCAATGAAATTGATCTTTCTCACATTCCTTCATTTAATTTCAATTAAGTATAATGTCAAAATCGTAGGCTTTTGTGTTATAGATATGAGCTTAAATAAATCACAAAGGCTGACACCATTTGATAAGTCAATTTGGGTAATTAATTAATTTTCTTTTATGTAGGCGATACAATATGTAAATACGTATTCGTAATGTGAGCTTTATATACATATGTATGTATGTTTTCTGTTTGACAACCTTATTTGTTTCGAAATTATAAAAGCAGCATTTGTCGGAAATTGAATCAAATCATATTTTTTGATAAAAACCAAGAGCGACAGGCAAACAGCAAACGGGACAAAAACACTTTGAGGCCCCCATCAAAGATGAAAATCTGAACGACAGCGCACGTCATATAACGGTGACTTTTCCTTCATTTCCACAAAGTAATTTATGATGTTGTGCTAGCCCTATTATTGTTGTTTTTGTTGCCTAGGTTGTCTGGGTTGGCTGGGTTAATAGACATGACGCGCCTATGTACGGGTATGTGGCGGGAACAACTTTTCAAATATAATGCCAAAGACAAAAGGCTACCACCATGCACCGTGGGGCATTTATTAATTTTGTTTGTTAATTTTACTTTAATAGAAATATAAATAAATAAAAAAGATCTGACGCCATGACTCCCTACACTTAAGTAGATTTAAGTTTTGTAAACATAAGTCTACTTATTTACAATAAATAAACAAATAAATATAAACATTACTTCTCAATTAAAGACAACCTTTAGAAAGTAATTGTATAAATATTTATAAGCTATGTATGTTTCCTCAAACTTTTTTACACCTTTTAATAGGTGCTTTATATCGTCTTATTGACTTAATTTAGCCTGCTTTTCAATTTTACATTCTCCAAGTCTTGTTGTGGTAGATTTTCGCTGAAAGACCATCAACTATGAACCAATGTGCGACGAGGACAACAAAGCAAGGCATTCAGCCAGCCTGCCTGCCAGGCAGTCAAGCAGCCTTGTTAGTCACTTTGTCAGCTTTGTCGGTTCAGCCTCTCACACACACACATACACACACACTTTAGCACACATACAACGTCGTCAACACATTTCCAGTTACAGTTACACAACAATTTCCCTCGAGTGGCAGTCAACACGGTTGTGCCTCGTTCTTGTCATCATCTCCTTCATCATCAGCAACATTTTTCATATCTTCTTCAGCATTTTCAACACTTTAGCGTAATTCTCACATTGTTTACAGCCTACTTTCTTTATTTTTCTTTTGTTTGTTTCTTCTAATTGCTTAATGGGCTGACAGATATTTATTTTGTTATTTAGTTTCATTTGATTTGATTATTGACAATACTTGTACTTACTGCTTTCCATTGAGAACGAGCACTTTGGATCATCAAATGGAAATATGTGCAGGCTGCCCTGACATGACAATATCAAGTGACGTCTGTAAATATAAAGAATGAATAAGCAGCAACTTTAGATTGAGGTTTAAAATTAAAAAAAAATTTCCTAGGGGTATAAGGAATAGTTACAAAAGTTTTTCAAATCAACTACATTTTATGTTATGGAGTAATTTGAGAGCTAAAACAGTTATGGAAATATCTAAGCTAAAGTACAATTTTAAGATGAAAGTTTTCCCAAATTAACTTCATTTTATTGGTATCCAGATTGGGGGAGATTAAAGTATAATTAAAACTACATTAAATGTAGGAAAGTTGCCTTTGTTCTCACTACTAAAAACTCGCTTTGATCTTTGCTCTTTAATCTAACTACTTTATCAATTAAAGATGTGCTCGTATCTGTGCCACTTAATAATAGACCATGTTGTTCTATTCCATTTCATAATTTATTTTCTACCAGCATAGGACAGTCTTTTTCTCTTCCTTCCTCTCATTGTCTCTCTCCTTCTCTCTATGCTCTGTTAAAAGTTAAGTCATAGCATAGTCCTAGTTTAGCTGCTCTGACAGTTTGAGTCTGAGTTGTCCTCGCTCCGTTCCGTTTGGCTATGCAAACAGCAAAACGTCAAAAGAGAGAAAGAAAAGCGAAAGTAAGTAAATGGCAACTGCAACTTATTTTAATTGCTGGACGACACTTTTACGCTATGCAGTCAATTGGAAAAGTTCTGTTGAATTAAAAAGCAGACAAGCTTGCTTCTCCATTCCCCTGGTCCAAGTTGTTGCTTGGCATCCTGGCAAGAAATGGCAACGGGAATGCTCTAAACGAGACGAGAATCAGCCATGTTGCAACTCGTTGCCATATTGTTACATGTGCAAACTTTGTTTCCGACTCTTTGTGTATCTGTGTCCTTCTGTGTATGTGTGTGTGTGTGTATGTGTAAGCAAACAGTACACGAGAGTTTTAGTTTTACCTGGCCAGGAGTTGAGTGCACACATGGATCGTTGATAGCCCGCCAGCTTAGCCAAATATTTGCAGCAAATTTTGCATTTTTCTTTTTGTATTTTTTCTTATACTCTCACTTAGAGAGTTTTTTGGCTGTGTAAGATAATTTGCAACAACACTATGTAGGATTTTATCAGACTGTGTTTTATAAACCTTGCAATGCATTTATAATTGAATTTTGTAGAAATTATCTTTGCTTTAATTAATAATATTTTTCATCCAAGAGGGTTACTCTTCTTATAAAGATCAAGAATAGATTTTTCTAATGAAAATTTGAGCAATAAATGACTAGTTAATTAAAGCGTTCTAGTTACCATTTTAAGCAATAGAATTTCTATATAAAACTGAAAGCTCCACTGCAATAGCAATGATAACCATATATTTTAGCTTCCATCAAAGCAGAGTATTCCTTATTTGGCTATTTGTATACCTACATTTTAATGTTTTTCTTTTGTCTTGTGTTCATCTTGTGCTATTTTTCATTACAGCCTCATGTTTGCCAGCTGGCTCACATATCTTCTCAACTTTTTAATATTTCACACTGCCCATACCGAAGAGAACAGAAAATATAAATTGTACAACGCCGCCCTGAAGCTCATCTAATGAATATGAACTTTGTAACATTTGCATTTTTAGCGTACCCTCTTCTCCCCTGTTATATATTTTTTAAGTTATGCGACAAATCGCATAAAACGTAGACATAGGGAACAAATTTATTCAACACTCAGAAAGAGAGAGAGTGATAGAGAGAGAGAGATTCATACACACCTCATTGCGTACGTAATGGTCCCGTTCCGAAATATTCTTAAAGCGAAATGCATTGGTATGATGGGATCCTTGAAATCGCCATGCATAATGAAGTACGTGTCGGGCGTCCAGATGCTGTCATGATGATGCAAAGCATTTAAGAAATCATAGTGCGACTTATTGCCATATTGCAGGCGTGGATCGTTCCATTGCTGATTCAATAGAAATTCCACTTCATATTTCTGTAAACGATATCAATACTTGAATGGGCAATCATTTAAATCTTATTTCGAAATGAATCTTACCAGACTGCTCTCATCGGGCGATGCTAAGCTCAAAAGCAACACATTAACATTCACTGTCAGCGTGCCTGTAAAATGTTATTAAAAATTAAAGAAACAATCTTTAAAATCTTTCAAGTCTTTAGTGCTAAAATCAGAGAAATTAAGTATACGCAACATTAAATAGAAATACAAATAGAATAAATACTACAAAAATTAAACTGACAATGAGTCGTGTAAACTGTGCTAGCTAAAAACATAGATATAAAAACCAAAGCATCAACTGTAAGTTCAGTTGATCAGTTTAAATAGCTTGATAGTCTCTGTGATTTGTTTAGGACATTTCACCAACCGCGATTATGTGGTCTCCGCGCATTTTGATTTGTAGCCATATCGGGCGATTGTAAGCCACAGCAAAAGTCTTCATCTGTAAAATTTAATTGAGATCGGGCTGTACAATCAGGCTAATAAGATGGACATTAACTTTTTAAATTAATAAATAAAGGTTGTTTAATTTAAAATTGGTACAATTTGCAGTACAATTCTGAAATTACTTCCCCGTGATCTTTTATTTTGTTCCATTTAAATTGATTTAGTTTTATAAATAATAATTGCTATGTTTTGTTTAGTTATGACAGTTTCAAAAGTTTGAGATGTAAATTAATACTTATATTTACTTGGGGTTGAAAGCTTTAACTTTGTATTCTTTTAATTTCATAATTGTATCTTTTAGAATTTTTCTTTCTCGTGTTTTTAAATCACATTCCAACAGCCCTTTAAGTTGATTGAAATATTAAGAACCGTTGAAGTTTCTTTAAAAACTTATTCAATCTTCAAGACTTTTATGTTTTATTCGCTTTGAGCACTTTACTCATTTTATTAAACTAGTTTTCCAAAGTTCAAAGATGCTTCAAGTTACATTAAAAGCATTAACTTTAATCTAAGTAATTTCTAAAAATTCAATTGAATATTTATGTAGCTTTAAGTAATTTCCTCTTCTGCTTCATGTTCTCCTATCAAACAGTATTGAGCTCTTAAATTTTATAGCTTGTCAGAATGGTTTTGCAATATATAATTATTGTGAAGCACATAAACACACATTCCGAATCGTAATTACGTTACACTTATGGCCTGGCCAATGCAACTACATGACACTCGAATCATTTTCTTAACTTTTTCTCTCTTTCCCGCTCGGGTGAAAACGTTCTAAGAAAATTGCACACGCTCATAGTGCACTCTGAGCCAGACTGGCCATTAAGTTTAATTGATTTTATAGTGGAAATGCGTTGTCTTTGTCATCGTGGCACTTTGGAAGCATTCGAAACATTAGGAGCATTGAAAATGCTTCCCTTTTTACTCCCCCAGTTGTCTCTGCAACGCCATTCTTAATGACGTCAGAGACAAAAACACAAAAGATAAAGAAAACAACATAATAAGTTGGAGAAAGAACAATGTTTCTTATTGCAGTTGTAGTTGAATCGAAGACACTTAGTTAAATTGAAAATTTAATGTTGGGAAAAAGGGTTAAAAATGTTAAATATTATAAAGTTTCACTTACCATTTACAGGCGGCAGTAATCGTTTATCATAGCGTTTTTTCTCGAGTAATAAATCTAATATCTCCTTATCTGAACTTGATTCATCGAATCTGGATGTATGGGAAGAGAAGAGATTCAATTGTAATTAATGGCTTGTCATTGATTTCAAACAATGTTAGTATATCTTAACGCAATAATTAATGTATTTCTCAGGACAACAGTTTTGTATGTGCCTCTATGTCAAGATACTATTTATTGTATCTTTTGAGAGAAAGATTTCATGTTAGATGTAAACTTGTAACAATTCAAAGTCAAGCTAAACTTAAACAATTTTAAAATGAAATAGATTTAATTTAAGGTATAATTTTTGGAGTTATGGATAAAGTAGAAGATTTGCGCAACAGAAAGAGAGACAGAGTTTTAAGTGGATGAGATTTAGTTAACTGATAACTGAAAAAATTAGATAAGCATACTATAAGGATATTAAGTAAATATAATAACAAGTGACAAACATTTGACTTGTTAAGTTGCCAGTCCAGGGTCAACAAATTTCCAACTTGCATAGCTTTGTTAAAACTAACCCGATCAACCCATGGGTTGATTTATTAATGGATTTTACATTAAAAAATAATTCATTTCATATTATTAATTTAAAGGGTAACCAATATATTTTTTTGATATCATTGTTTTTAGAATTTTTTAAAATAAAATAATAAGTTGTATTAACTTGGTTTAGTTGAAAGTTCATAGTAGTAGTAATAGTTTGATATTAGGAAGCCTTAATTAAAAATGGCCAAACATATATTCAAAAAATGACTTTAACAATCACTGTCAGAATTTAGAAAGAAAAATGCATGCAATTTACGGCAAAATTAATAAATAATTAATTGGAAAAATAACATTTTGTGCCTTTTTTTTTAGTCTTTTTGTAGGTTTTGGTGTGGGTGCAAAAACTTACTTCGACCAATCGATGCCATGACTGAAAGAATTTCAAAAGAAAATAAATAGAAAATTTCGTGTTTAAGGGTTACAGGCAATTCAGAGATACAGATACATTTACATATTCAGATACAGATATTTTACGATTTTTTTTTTAAAGGGATTCAGATAGATAAAGAGAAATAGAGAGAAAGAGAGACAGAGATCATAGATACCGTGTGTGTGTGTGGGTGTGTTTAAGAGTGTAAATGAAAATATAAAAAAATGTATTGTCTGCTTTAAGGATGTTGTTGGCTAAGAGTGTGAAGCACTTACATGGGATGCTTGTCAAGGGCACCCGTCTCCGATTGTGTGGCAGCAGCAGTGGACGTGGTGGTCAGATAGCAAAGCATCAATATGACACTGGATGCCGCATAGAAGCTGAACGATTGGCTATAATGCTTATAATGCTGGCCCAGATACTGATAAGCGGCAGCCGAGGTGGCGCTTAAATTGGCTAAAATGGCGGCTGACATGGTGGCGGGTACAACGGCGCTGGCGACATTGTCAGACAGACATTGCCAGGTCCGATAGGTTAATGGTTGTTGCTGTTGCTGTTGCTGGTGCACCACGATTTTCTCATTACCCTTCTCATCATCCTCATTCTCATCCTCATTTTGGCTTGCCACTGCTCGTGGCATCGCTAAGGCAGCTCGCGCATGCAGCAACATTTCGTGCAATCGTAAACAGGGTATGGCCAATGTTGTTGGTGTTGCCAGCGATGTTGTTGCTGCTGCTGCTGCTGGTGTTGTTGCTGTTGCCAACGCCTTGCTTCGATACCCACTTGCAACATGATCATGACGCCTCGAATGCCTGCGTCGCTGTCGCCGATGTTGCTGCTGCTCATCTCTGTTAATCTCTGGGCTGTGACTGTAGCAATTGGTGCAAGTTATTTGCAAATGGTTTGTTGCCTCAATATCGATTGTTGTCGTTTCGATTGTTTCGTGTGTCGTCGCCAACGCGTCCTTGTTATCCAGCGCCACTTGAAAAAGCTGATGTAGTTGCTGTTGTGGTTGTTGTTCTTGTTGTTGTTGTTGCTGCTGTATCGCTAAAAGCACTTGAGCTGTCGCTTTTTGATGTTTGTCGTTGGCTTTTGCTTTTGCTGTTACTGTTGCTGTTGCTGTTGCGGCTTGCGTTTTATGATTTTGTTGATAGTTATCCTTGATTTGTATATCCTCTGTTTCTCTGCTCTCTGCTGCTGCTGCTATAGCTGTAGTTGTCGTTGTATTTGTTGTTGCTGTTGTTGTTGTACTTCCTTGTGTGGTTGCTGTTGTTGTAGGCGCAGCACATTGATTTCTATTTGGTTGCTTTGTTCTCTGCTTGGGCTGCTCTCTGGCTGCTTCAAAGGCGCAGCCCATGTTACGACAACTGCAAGTAAAAGCAAATACATATAAATGTAGCATACTTTCCATTCCCTTTACCATACTAAACTTAAGCTAAAGAAATACACATGTCTTTGAAAGAATTTGCACTCTTTTGGTAGCAAATTCTATTTATAAAAAGTATGTACATAAATAAATCAATATGCTTTGTATGCATATCTCTTATAAACTTTTAGTTGAATACCTCTTTTTTACCATTTATATAAAGAAAAACGTATGCTTTATATAGAAAATGCACAATTTGAGTGAAAAATATAAATTGGATCATTTTATTAGGTAAATTTAAGCATGGAGATTTAAATATATTTGTATTTTTTCGGTACAAAAAGTTAAATCTTTTGATAGTTTGTTATTCGCCTAATAATAACTGAGAAATTGAAATGTTTTAAAGCAAATTTCAATTTTATATAATTGCATTTTATGTATTAGAGAAATATTTATTTATTCTGTATAAATAAAGTGACTGAAAATTCTCTTATATAATTTATGGTATAACTTGAAATTACTTCAACCGCCAAATTTCAAAACTATAGCCCTTGTTTGTCTGAAGGGCTATAATTTAAATGTAACAATAGCTCAGCATGTTCAACATAAACCATATTTTGTCCAAAAAGCCTTCTATCGATTATTTTAGAAGACAATATAAGCTATTGCAAATGTTTTAAGAGCTTAAACATCAACGAGTCTAACGTAAGCCGATTAATTTATAAATATATACAAACTTATCTCTAATCGAACACCAGCAATACTTTTCTCTTTTCACAGAATAAACGTATGTATGGGTGTGTAAAGCCAATGAGGAAATTTTATCTATGCGGTTTTAAATCTTGTGGTATGTCTAAATGTTTTTTAGCATGTCAAAAACCAAACAAAAACAACACGAAAGTCTCTAAAAAAAAGCTATGGAAATTCTATATTCAATGCAGGGCATGAAAATTGTATTGTCTATGAACATTTTGTACTTGCATGGCCGCAAATGACAACCAGAAATACTAACAACTACAACAAGTGGCAGAAAACATGCCACAACATGCAATCCCAAAAAAACACAACAACAACTAAACTCATTTTTTAAATGCTTTGCCCCATTGACTGACTGACGACATTTTTGTTAGAATATTGGCTTTGCTTTATATAACAACTATCTATATATGTGTAGATAAATATACATATGTGTATTTATACTAGCTTTAATTTTTAGTTCTCTGCTCGACAGCTTGGCACGCAGTAGGGCGTGGCCTGAGAGTGGGCGTTACCTTCTGGATTTAGTTTTTCAGCGTTAGCAAAAGAACTTTTATCACACTTCTTTTTTGGCCAAATACTGAAGTGACTGATTACATAGGAGTTACACATAGTTATTCAAGTAAAAGAGGTTGCAAATAGGATTTATAATAGAATTTAGATTGCAGCTAGTTTATTTCAAAGTCGATTTATTGTGTCCTCTAACAATTTGGTGAGACATGAGTTTAAATAGATCTTAGCAGTTTAGCATGGGAGACAGATTCAAAGTTTTATTTTAAAAAAATAATAGTCAGGACATTATAAAAAAACTAAATTTGTTTTAAGTTTATCTAAAATAGTTATATTTTTCAAGAATTCATAATTATTCTCTACTCCTAAAATACTCCTAAATGCTTTAAATATTACACGAAATTTTAATTAACTAATTATGAATTGGTTTGAATTTTCAGGTCAGGGTTTAATTCTAAGCTAACGTCTTTTTACTTCCATTTGATGCTAGCTGTCAAGCTTTATTTAAAGCCATTCGGATAGTAACCACAAAACACGAAACTTGTTGTATTTTGCCCCTAACAACTTTGGCATGTCTATGGGAAAACAGAAGCAGATAGACGAACGCATGTGAAGGATAAGAAAGCTTGAATACACATCCTGTAAAACCCATTCAGGCCACACTCGATGGCTGCTCAGTGGCTTTGGTATTTGCTTTACGCTATACGCCAGCTTCATTATACATTTATTTGATTCTTACGTGACTTTGGCTATAACACATAAAAATAAACCAAATGACTCGTGAGTAAAAGGAGCCAACAAATTTTAATGTATACCCCGTATTAGCCACAAGGATTCACTAGGTCTATGAATATATATATGTAAATTGGTAGTTTCCCATCGTTTCTCATTTCTCACATGTCTCCCTCAACAATTATTGACCTCAATCTATTTTAAGCGTTCATGTTCAGTTGTTGTTGTTGTTGTTGTTTGCACCGTAAATGTCAATTCACTTGACTGTCACGCCCATCGCCTCTTTGAAAAGTTGAAAAACTTTTGGGCCTCTGCTTATTGAGCAGAGAACAAAACAGAGGAAAGCCAACAAAAAAAAGTTGACCAGAGATCGGTTGAGGCAAGCATCCTTCCTATCGTCCTGCTCCTGCGATAGGCCTACCCCTTGCCACCCAACATTATTTCTGTTGCTATTGCTGTTGCTGCTGATATCCTTTATGCCTTCCGGGCCTCGTTCTAGTTGAGGCGCATAAATTTGCACAAACCACGCGCCACTCGACGGGGCGACTACGACTGCAAGTTGGTCAAAGCTAATCCGTCGCCAGCTGGCAGGAAGCGGCGCCACTGACAGCCAACCAACAAAACTAACCGAAAAGCCAACGCCAAATGTCCTTGCCATGGGTGTCTGTTTTTCTTTTTTCTTTTCTCTGTTTTTTTTTTTGCATTTTGCTTTTGTTGTCGGACTTGTCTCTAGTTCGTTGTGCATTTCATTTCCCGCTTGGGGCAACTTTTCATATTTTATTGTGGCAACTTTATCAGCCTTTCACTTTTCTCTACTTTTTATCTACATTTTTATTTTCCATTTTTGCTGTTCCAGTCAATTTAATAATTTGTTGCAAGTTTATTGCACAACTCGAATTAGTTGCTATGTTTTTTTTTTCTAAAGCTTAATTGAGTTGCAGTTTTGCCTTCCGGAGGAGAGTACATTGCGTATGCTTAATATTTATAGCAATTCGGCTGTCATAGTTTGTGGCAAGTTTAATGACAAAATTACCTAAAACGAAATTTGCCAAAATCCAATCCAATTAGTAGAAAGATAGGCAGAAGGAAAATGGACTGGATTTAATTGAAAATTCCATTAAATTGCAAAGATCTTAAACTATTTAGACACATAGTAATTGAAATGTGTGGGGTGTTGACTTTAGATTGAGTTTAGTGGGTCAAAAATAAGTTACCTAAATATTTACCCTTATAATTATTTAATCACATATTACGAAAGCGATAGCTATTAAAGGAAACTTTAAAATAAGTAATCAGTATTTGTTGTCTAAGCTAATACGCTGAGGGAGCTTCAACTAAGGTCATTATCTTTTCCTGCTTAATAATTGATTATACTCTAAGGTAGAGCTGTATTTGTGACTCTGTATGTACAGTTTTATTACAAACGCTGACCTTTCGATAGTCATATTGATTTCATGCCGTTGCCTTTGCGTTCTAGTAAAAAACTTTGAAAATATTTTAATTTGCCATTAAAATGTCAGAACATAGCCAACAACAATGGCAACAACAAAAACTGATTTTCAAACAATAACAACCATTTTATTGATTTTCCAGTCTGCTGAGGACACGCGCCAAAAACAAAAGGCAACAAATTGAACAACGAAATAGCGAAAACTTTGATTAAACTCAATTAAAAGCTAAAACATGATGATTATGCAGGAGCTTTTTAAATTTTTAAATATTTGTCTAAAACTTTTTGCAGCACTTGACTTTAAATTGTCACCGCAGAATGCATTATAAATGAGAGTCCTTGTCATCGATTGCAATAGAGCTTATTGAGTTGTTGATGGGATTATTGTAATACATACTTAAACGACCGGAAATTTTATGTAATACCCGGATAATTGAGGTAAGTACTTGACCCACATTCAATATGATTGTGTTCGATAATGTTAAGAGAGACATTCGGGGAACTAAACAATTGGCAATTTCAATTACGCATACGCCCCGTTGCACTTTGCTGTGACGCACTTTCGAAGCACTTGAAAGCAGCTGCAACTCCCTATGCCTAATTAAATAACTCGACTCGATGTCGACAGTTGGCTCTTGGAGTTCATTCGCATTTCAGTTAGTGCACTGCACTCTCGATAATAGCCAAACCCACACTCTCCCACATTGGGCAGAGACAAGTTAAGCCCTTTAAGTCTAAGCTTAGGCAACAAAAAAAGTGGCACAACGGCAACGACAACGACAACGACGACCTGTTGGTAGAATGCCAATAAATGAAGTCACCTTGTATTAATTGAAATACCAATACACCTGCCCAACAACTGAGAAAACTATCAACTATTCAGTTCCTTGTTCGAACATAAAGTGAATGCATTGAACGACATGAGTGATATGAGTGCAATGCTTCTGTGGGAATGCGTGAATTGCCCTGGCTAATTGCACGTAAATTAAATAGCACCACAGCACATTTGACAGTTTACGGTACAAACATTTGCACCAACTTAATGGTACACTGCGAGAATAGTTGACTATATTAAATAGCTTTTATAATTATTTTAACTAATTGTTAGCTTTAATGGGGAATTTAAAACACATTCTTTAATGGTAACTTATAAAAGGTAACTATAAAGTTTGAGGCAGAGAACAAATCCCTCTAAAATTTAAAAAACTTGAAGATATATTTAAAAATATTAGAGTACTTTTAAGTTCCAATTGCGTTCATAAAAGTTACTTTGTTCTATTTAGGACTCTTATTTATTATATATAAGACTTCCATTTAATATCTGTCCACACTAACTCGTACATTCTTAATTTTATTTGCTTCTTATATAAAATTGAATTTGTTAAGAAATTATAAATTATAAATTAAGAAATTCTTCTTTTAGATCTAGTTAAACTAAAGTTTAAATTTAAATTTTATTCGTGAGCTCGATGTATGTAAGTTTTAAACGAAGACGAACATTTTAACATTAAATTTTAAACGTCTCAAATTTATTCTACATTTCAGAATTTTCAATAATTTTTGTTGTATTTATATGCAATTATTTTCCATTGCTTTTTCTTAGTGTATCACACAGTGCGTGAGGGCTTAATACTGTTTACACTTAATTGGCACAGTCATTGAGCTGGTGACGTTGTTGCAGCTTGCAGCACAGCTTGCCCCTTGGCCAAGGACCAAACAAAATGGCATTACTACCCTGCTCATCCCCTTTCTTCGCCCCTGCAGCATGTGGCACGTTTCGTACGTGAATGCAGCTGTTTACTGTTAGTCTTACATGCCACAGCTTTGGAAAAGCTTCCAATCGGACTTGCCCCTTGCTGTTGCAGATATTTAAGAAATGTAAGCACAGCTGCAACGTCAACGGCAACTTCAACTGTGCAACTGTGCAACTGTTCAACTGTTCAACTGTGCAACATCAGCAAAGTCAATTGATGCTCATGTTGCTGGTTTTGGTTGCAAGGCGCCTGTGTGGTATGCAACACTTTTTGTAAAGAGATTTTTTGTTCATTTTGCTACTACAGTAAAGTGTCGTTCATGTGCAACACGAGCAGCATCAAATGACAACAGAGTGAGAAAAGTTCTTTAATAAAATAATAGAAAGATTTCCAGAGCAAAGTTTATAAATTCATTTTAAAGTTTAATGAAATTGTTGTGGTTGGTTCACTTAGTTAAATAATTGGATTAAATAATTAAATTGTGGTTACAGTTAATACCACAGCCAAAAGTAAAGTGCAAATAAATTGATAATGTGGCAACAATATTTTTTTTTTATTTACCAACATCTTTCACTTTACTTATCGATTAGTTAAGTAATTAAAAAACTTTTAGCATAAACCCAAAAGAAAGCAGGGAACAAATCAGATCTGATTTCCATACTGATAAAGTTTTAATCACTTTAATCACTTAAGGACACATTTTGGGATTCCATTTTTTTTTGGCATTTTGTGTCACATTTCTGACAGTTTTGTGAACCTAAAATATTTAACGTTGAGCGGCATTGTGCCTGCACCCTTTTCTCCTCCTCTCTGTTTCTCTTCTTCTGTCCTTTCCCGCTTTCCTCTTCTGTCACAGCCACTTAAATTCCATGCATCATGGGAAATTTATGAGAATAAATTACAATAAAAACCTGGCACACAGTAATAATTCAGATTAAAAAGTATTTATACACATGACAGCGACTGCACGTGGACCAGGAAACATCACAAAAAGGAGGCGGGAAAGGAGGCGTATCCCTCTTTGCTGGTCACGCGTATGTGTATGTTTTGTCCATAATTTTGAGTCCAATGTGGACAGCGCTGATTTTACCATAATAAATTGACATTTTTGGACTGAACATTATTTTGCGAAGCTCTACGCCATCGGGAACTGAAATTGTCTATCTGTCTGTCACTTTTGTTTATTTCTACTGCTGTTTGGTTAGTTCATTTTGTTGTGGCATGTCCAGATTTTTGAAACGGAAAGCTCATAGAATAAGCTGCTTATAGCTAGTATATAAAGCAAAGGACAGATTTTAATGTCGAACAAATAAAATGTGATATATACGAAAAGTTAAGTTAGAAAATAAAGATGGTTTTCTATATACTGTTGTGAAATAAAGAACAACATGTACGATTGCTTGGAAGCTTTTTTTTAACAGCCTTAATAAAAATAAAAGATAGATTTGATATTAACTATTTTACGATTTCATGACAAAGATGAAAGATTCAATTATCTGACTTATTCAAATGTTATTTTGGATATATAAAAGTTATACTTCGTACAGCATAACACTTATTTTTGAATGTATTTAGACAACAAAGATGGATTCTACCTCAGCAAATGCACATCCTTGAATGGTAAACAGGAGAAGCCACTTTTCAGGATCTAAACTTTGCCACAATATCAAGAATTAAATAAAAAATATATTATGGCAATTGCTTTGTTATTTCTACAAGATTTACGGAATTTACTGGTTACATGTAAGTACCTTGAACCTATAACCCGTTCTAGCATTTAGCATAAGCCATAAAATCGCTTGGTTGCCTAATAACAACAACAAGAACAACAACTACTGAAGATGTAGCAACAAGAACAACAATAAGAGCGTCCGGCAATAAACATTGAAATAACAAGTAGCAAAAGTACAGACAAGAAGCAACGACAAATAATTTGGCACAAAAGCAAATAAACAAGATAAGCAAACAAACACTCACAGAAAGAAAAGACAAGACAAAACTAAAAGAATACTACAGAAAGCAACAACAACGGCAACAGCAACAACAACGGCAACAAACAGAAAGAATGATGATGACGACAACCAAAACGTGGGGCGACAACAAACAGAAGAATGTGGCGATGACGACGACGACGAAGACGACGATGAGAAGACGACAAAACGAGCCGAGTACCGAGCACATAATGAGCATAATAGCTGTGTTAGGGTTGCCGGCGGGCCAAAAGGATGAGGGGCAAGGGTTAGAGAGGGTATGTGTAGAACATCATGCTCTATATGAGAGTGCCAAAGAGCTTTCTATACCATGTACCCAACAGCACTAGCCAAAAAAAGGGTAATATAAGCTAGTGTAAGTGTATGCAAAAAGTAGACTAATACATACAGACACGTATGTGCTTGATCAGGGTTAATAGAATTAATTTGACAATGTCCTTTGCTAGTATCGATCTTAGACTCAAATTTAATAAAGTTCGAGCTAACTAACTTAGAGACACACAATGTAAAATGTATTCACGTTGCTTTTATGTTAAGTTTGTAAAGTTTATACTTTTTGGAATTCGGGTTTCATTATGTTTCTGTGGGTTTAAAATGAATTTAATCCGCTAAATTTAATCGAAATGAAATTAGAATAGGGGAAAGAAATTTTGTTGATAAGTACCAAATGTAAAGTATTGTATTAAATTTTCGGTGCAAATTTTCAAGACTTTAACTTCCATTAACTTTAAACATACATATTAAGTATATTAAGTATTGAGCTATGCTGAAAATTTCAATGCGATCGTATGCTAAACGTAAAGAGTAACTATTTCCCAGGGTGCAAAACAGAAAACAGCAACAGTAAATAAATTATATGAATAAATACACTTATGATTTCTACTGAGTATTGTAGTATCGAGCATACTAAACTAATCCCTTCTTACTTGTTGTACGTTGTCAGTGCTTGTACGTATCTGCATGTGGATGTGGGTGTGAGTACGAGTGTGTGTTAAAATAAGCGCCACTTTACATGCATACAGACACGTCCTGCACATATACTCTCACTGTGTGTGTGTGTGTGTGTGTGTGTGGAGGGTCGACCCTCGATGCAACTGGCATTTCCCTCAAACAAGTTGCAGCTGCTTTTTCGCTTGGAGCGCATACACAAAACGAGGGCAGACGCACGTCGCCAACCATTTAAACTAATCTTGAGGCGGTTTTATTTATATATCTCAAGGGTCGCTCCAGCTAACAATGCCATCCTTGAATAGGATATAACACATACCATGTCGTGCCTATAGCATTATATAGCTAAGACCAGGTAAACTGCAGAATTAGGCTATCTACCAAGGGGGAAAATTTGCCAAAGCCAAGTCGAGATTCAAGGTAGAAGGGTTAAGGAGAGTGATTATCTGTACCTTTAAATATAGGTCACGTGTGGGAATGGAAAGTTATATATGAGAGCAGTTTTGGGAAATTACTTTTCTGTTAAGTTTTTGGGATATTTCTGCTGTAGAGAGTAGTAGTTTTATTTTCCATTACTTAAAAGCATAAGAGTAATGTACTTTTGTACTTTAAAATAATGGGATAGTATTTTAATAAAAGATTATTTTAAAGTATTTAGAAAACAATTGAACTACTTGTCAGAGTGTAGGTTGTGAGGATATAAAGTGGGTTTAAGATTTGTTCTATATTTTCAATTCTTAATTTGGAATAATGTCTGGAATATAAAGAGGTTAAATTAAAACTCGTAATCTGGTATAATAAGAGTGGGAGAGTTTAAAGAGAATTATGTTTAAACTGTTTCTTACGACTCTTCCTTCCGTTTCGATTAGAAGCTTCCCGTAATATTTTACAAGGTTATTGTGCATTTTCTTAGCACGTATACTTAATTTTCCTTTTTGCTATTCCATTTTCCTTTTTGCTAAGTAATAGGTACCTTTGTTAATGCATCAACTGTTCCATCACCCTCTGCTCTTCCCTCTTAAATATGTTATTACTGTGGGCAATTCAATAGCTCAATGCTTTTGGGTACGCTTCAGTTGGCTTTGCGTAAGTAATTCCCCTTTGAGGCTATTTAATTTCTATATAAATATTTTGCTATTGGCCACAAATCTGCGGGTCATAAAGCCGCAAGGACGACGCGACCGGATAGGACACGCAGCAAGCACCCATAAGAAATTTACAACAAGCTCGCCTGTACTGCATGCCTGAGTGAATGTGTATTAAAGCAACCGGAAATTAAACACACAAAAGTTTTCTAAGACACACACACACACACACACTCTATTAGAAACACATATGCAAGTGCTTGTTAGAGCTTTGCATTTTTGTGGTTACTTCTTTTTTTGGTGGATTTCTTAGAGGAACAAGAAGCTGAAACTTTCTCAAAGCTTCGTCTGTTTTTCTATGCATTTCAAGTGCCCGCTTTTTAGTTTCCAGATTTTTTTGTATGCGTGTGTGTGTTGAGCTTTTAACCTATGAAATTTGCATGTCAATTGGATAAAGTAAAAGAATAGTTAAAGGATCAGTTGAGTTCTTTAATGAGTTTTAAACTACAGTTTAATCTGGTTACCAAAAATACTTGTTGCAATTTAGTTTATTTAACTAATTTTAATAAGCCGATTAAGCCATAATGAAAACGAGAAAAGGGGCTTGAAAATATACTCCTAAATAGTATACAAAACTACCAAAATTATTTTCCCTTTTTTTATTCACCATGAGAACGAGCAAAAGATAAGCCCAATAAACGAAACTAATTAAGAAATGAAATTAAATTGGATGCTCTCCAAGCTCAAAGCCCACTGAGTGTGTTTACCATTTTTTGTGGCCGTTTGAAAATTGTCCACAGCCCTATTAATCCCTTAGTGTATATAGAAACACAGACAGGCACACACACATGCACAGAGGCCACTTGGGGCATCACGTGAGGCGTCAACTCTTAGGCGAAAATTGGTATGGGTTTTAAAAGGCAGTCTCGATGATGGTCATGGGATTGGTATTCCCCGGCATGTGCCTCTTGGCAGGCGCAAATGATGGAAATCACTTAACAGAAAGGATGACGACATCTGTGGATCATCTGGCCATGGCCCCCTCTCTTTCTCCCTTTCTCTCTCTTTTTCTGTCTGTCTAACTATAAGCCTTGTTATGCGTATGTGTCTGGCTTCTTAATGAGCAAAATTAAGCCCTAAACAAAAGCCAAAACAAAGTAAACTAATCAGATTTATAATATTGTTTTGTTGGGCGAGATTTCTATTATTAACTATTTATAGATAGCAAATCCTATTGTTGGTCTAGTAATTATTTAATAGACTGTTAAATATTTGTTGTACAACAATTGATAGAAAATAGTTGAATGCATTTTAAATAAAGTATAAATGAACATTTAAACCAATTGCTTTTCTTTAATAAATATCAAATTGTATTGTTTGTCTGTTTATATTTTTTGTATACTTTTTAAAATAAACAAATGGGTTTTAAATGATCAACAATATATACATGTTAAGTTATCAAAACTATTTATAAAATGTAAAACAAATAGAGATATGAATGAACATTAACATTAATTTCTAAGCATTTTAAAGTATTTTCATGTGTTGATTAAATCCAACTAAACTTGTTAGATACTATAAATAAATTGCTAATACCATTTCACACGGCGTATGTGCAATATTTCGCTAATATTGGCTTATCCCATCGGTCAGCCAAGGCTGCTGGTCGCCTTGCGTGCAGTTAAGCTTAACTTATTACAGCTACAGCTTGATTTATATATACCTTCACCTGCTCTGAGCTGAGCTATAATCCACAAATCACTTTAACACTGTGGAGACCTCAGCAAACGCTTCCTCAAAGTTCAATCAAACGAGTTAATAACATCCGCAATGTGGCCCAAAATTAACCATAATTTTCTGTAGCCATCAGGCTAAACTGACCCATTATCCCGCTTCCTCTTTCATCAGCCTCTTTCTCCCCTTGTGGACTATTCTCTTGGCGATTCGGTTTATGCGCTTCAACGGGTCACAGAGCCGGACTAAGACCAAGCGACGTGAGATGTGAGACAGTTGGAGCTAAGAGATGGAAAGGGAATTTGCTGGTTGGATAATATGGTAATTTTAGCGCTTATCTCTCTAGGGTATCCACGACATGGCAACAACAACAACAACAACAACAACAACACAAACAACAATCAGCACACACACGAAAAATGCTCGAAGCACATGTCACATTTGCCACATGAGTTGGCGTAGCTCATTTATCATGAAGCTGCCTCCTGGCGACAGGACAATCCGGGTGACCAGGATGAACTGAGTGACTGCTCTCTTGCTCTCTTTCTCTTGTGTTGGTTCAAGGCTTCCAAAGGTAACCTAGTATCCTAGCCATTGTGCGGTCGTTTCACCTTGTCCAGGATCTAATTGTAGCCTCAAGCCCAACGGCGGCCGTAGAAAACTTTAATTATACGTTCAACTTGTGAGCCACCGATGGGCATTTTGTGTATCACAATGCAATATTTATTAGTGAGAAGGGGGAAGACTTGGGGGCTGAGACAGGCACAATGCGTGTCCTGGTGCCCCATGTGACCTGCACATATGTAAATAAACGCGTATGCCTTGCCTTAGCTTACCTTACCTCACCCAACTCTGCCTTTGCCTTTGCCTTGTTTTGCCTGGCTTGGTAGGTATTATTTGTCGTCCAACTAAATTTAGATATGCGAATCGATAAAAACCATGGCACGCACACATTTTTAGTGCCAGTTTCGAGTCGGATCGGTTCAAATCCGAGGAGTTGTTCTGGAGACTGAAAAACACGTTGAGTGCAAAGGTTGTCGATAGGAACAAGGGCAAAGGAGCAGCTTTGTTGCGTGAGGATTTCTCTAAATAAAGAAAGTCCAGATACAAGTTTAGGCTTTGCTGATAGCTTAGCTCATTTGTTAACAAATTGTTAGAACGAGGGTGAGATTTATAATAATACACAATTTACTTATATGATAGTTATTATTCAGTTAGTCCTTTAGCCTATAGTTTAGCATTGTGGGAACCATAACTTTTGTTACACATTTCGACTTTTACTTTGTCCGACTCAACACTTTTGAACCACATTTGGGTCTTTGCAATATTTATGACTTACATATCGATTAAATAATTAGTCAGAAACGATGTGAAAACGCTCATAAAGCTCTACATACTACAATTACAATTACAATTAATGTCAAATGCAGGACAACATTCATTTTAACTTTTCCATTCAATTTGCCCGCATTTGTTACAATTTGCACTTGCAAAGCATTTAATAAAGCAAATTGCGCAGACAAACAACTTGCCAAGTGGCACAATTCATAAAATTATTCATGCGACGCTTTTTAACATTTTTTTACCTTTCTTTTTTTGTAAAAAGTTGGAGTCAGTCGTTGGACTTGACTTAAAAAGAGATGTTTAATTGTAGACTGTTTAGAAAGAGTTAGTGAAGTATGTAATCAGGTAGCATACAAATATAACTAGCTGCAAAACTAAGAAGAAAAAGGATAACACATTTAAAAATATAACTATTACTATTCTAAATCTCTTTGTTAAATTAGTTGGGAATGAAATAAGTGAGATGGAGAATCGTAAGAATTTTCTGGTCATTTATCTTTCACTAAATTTATGCATTTTTTGAAATTGAAAAGGGAATAAACATATGTTGACATGAAAGGATTTTTTCAGATAAGAGTGATGAGTTTATTATTTTATCCACTTTAATAGTATCTTTTTATTGATAGTCAAATTTCCATTTGAGCTTTTCGAAATGCGGCAGCAATAATAAACAAAAATTGAAAACGCTTTTGGATATTTTCAATGCAGTTTATTATTATTCAAATTGAACTAATTCAGTTCACTCAATTAATTTTCTAAATTTATATTTATGTATAAGAGTTTAAAGAAATTAAGGCCAAAATAATTTAAACGAAATTGGAAATTTAATTCAGTTCATTCAATTGTTACGCATGATTCGAGTTTAATGTGTGCTAAGTGCAAAAGTGGCGCCACACTAAAATATTGATGGCACTGATGGAGTGTTTATGAGAGTGCCGGGAACCGGAAATGCGCGCGATAACATACACAAAAGTACACACAGGCAGACAAACAAATGGGTATGTGTATGTATATATTTTTGTTCGAATTGGGAAAGGAATATGGCTAACGGACATGGTTTAATCAAGCAATACAAATAACTGTGGTATAGGAAAGCCTTGATTTGCCAGATCAGAGCGCGGACAACACGAGTATATATTGGTTTTAGCTGTTATTGATTTGGCTTGTACGAACTTTAGCTATTTTTAAACTGCAAATTCCATTCGAATTTGATTTCAATTGAAATTAAAATTAAAATTGAAACAGAAATTGCGGACAGGGCTGTGAAATTATTGACCTATTTGAATCCATATGTATGTGACTTTAGCGTGAGCATTTTGACCAACTGTTAATTGGACCAAGTTACTTGGCAGTCAAGCATTTGTTGACATGGTTTGTGGCTAAATTATAGGCAATTAAAGGGTTTGTCCCATTTGATTAATTATTGTATCAGCGAGTGCGAGCAAGATGTCATAAAATATCTCTTTCTATTTTATTTAACATTATAAGTTGAGCATGTTTAATTTAACAGTTAATAAACTACGATTAATTATAGCTAAATCTGTATTTTAAAACATAAATAGTAGTTTATCTAGTAGAAAACGGTCACATTATAATTTTATTGAGAACATTTATGTTACTTATCGATGTACTTAACTATGAGAGATGCCGTCATACTTTTAAACGGATCGCTTGCCATTGGCGTGTATAAGTATGCCGTGATCGAGGTCTATATACCAACATATGACCCACTTTTCAGTTAATTTACACCAATTTCTCTCACGGTCTCACTCTCAAAACTCCCTTTCTCTCCATTTCTGTACCACAGAAAAGTTATGGTCAACGTGGTGCGTCATTTAACAATTAAAGTTAATCCGAGCACACGCAAGGCTAATCGTTGGGATGACACGTGCTGGCTAATCGAAAGAGAGAGAGAGAGAGAGAGTGAGAGAGACTCCTGCACATTACGTATACGCCACGTTACAGTTTATTTTTATTGTAAATTGACTGCAGGGGAAATTTCAATTTCAATTTCAAGCCAACTACTCGTAATTATAGCATTTTGATCACTTTTTATGAATAATAAACTGTGCTGAAATGTTTTCGGCAAGGACAACATGGGGTCAGAGCGCATTAAAATGCTAATCATAGCATGTCCTTTGTACTTTTCGTAATGCCTTTTGCACTGTGCTCGTGTTAAATTTCAAGAATCTCAGCTGCTTTTATTTTTTTTTTTGCACTCAAGACATGCCCAAATGGAGTTTCAAGTGTGAAGGAGACCAAAAAAAGAAAGCGACAACGACGTCACGCATGTCCTTGCACGGAAATGTATAAAGTTTTCTACATTTGTGTGTTTCATTTTTTTGCTGTTAACCCCCCCGTGCTCCGTATGTGGCACATTTTTCTTTTCTTTTGGTGTACAAACAAAGGTTGTGCATAAAACTAATTAAGTTGACTATTTGCACGCACGTTATTCTACGGAATTTGTGAGGCGGACACATTCTTTTACCCCAAAAACTGCTTTAATAATTTGCTGTGGGTAATGGAATTTGAACTTTATTTGAAAAGCATTGTAAATATCAAAAAGAACTGTGTAAATTGAAATATATATCAAACGCACTCGTTGAGTGGTCAGCTTCAACTGCAAGTGTCCACAGGCAATAACACTTACTACTTTATTCCCCAAAATATTATATTACTTTTATTGTTTACCATTATCAGTGGTTACGCCCCGTCATTACCGCCCTCTCTATGGTACTTGGTGCTGAATAATCTGTAACTGTCGTGGGGCTGATTGAATTTAAATTAAAACACACGCAATGGCCAAAAACAGAACGTCCGGCGGTCGAGTTGGTAATAAAGTCAAACGGTTCATTACCATAAAAACGTCGAATTTGCCATTAAAACAATTAAAATACAATGTGTACGTCAATTAAACACGTTTTCGCATTACATAATATGTATGTTACATTGTACAATGTACATTGTACAATAATTAAAATAAATTGTATTAAGTTAAATGACAGAGGGACATTGGTATGTCAGCAGTTCGAACAAATAGTTTATCGATTTGTTACATAATACATTAAAGATTTCCTTTGATTTGAGTTGAAAGAAAATATAGTGTACTTTATAATTTTTGGAATAGTTAACGAGTTAATTAGAACCGTCAAGAAATATATATTAATTATTATTTTTTTTTGCAGCTATTAATAAATATAATAAACTCTACATAATATTTTATAAAAATTTATTTAGCACACACTGTCTAAAATTATATTTCTTAAGATGGTTCGTAGTTTAAAGACAATACTTAATTTTATAAGCAACATTAACTAGTTTATTGAATTATGAATCTAAAATAAACATATAATTGGCATAATTGTTGGTATATAAATGAAGACTTTAGCTAACTTTCCTTTAAGAATTCCAATTATACTAAAAAAACATACTACCAATAAAAATGTACTTACACTTACTTCATTTATTTTATTTTCATTTTTTATTTCCATTTTTTCTCCGTTTTACTTTCAGAGTTCTAAAGAACTTTAATATTCGCAGCTGGGAAAGTAACTTGTAAAGTGGAAATATGTTATTTATATGAGTTCCGGTGGAAGCGTTAGAGTTCTTTTATTTCTGCCCTATGCTACTCATAACATCCACGTGTATGCACTAACTTATTATCATATAATTTATCGGATGCCTCGCAAAAGGATGTTTGCATCTGAAAGTGCCTGTTGTTGCACAGCAGGTGTCTTGTACTCCACAATCCTTATGAGGAAGCGTTCAACACAGAACATATTTGAGTTGCTTGCTATGGAAACTGCTGAATAATCTAATACATATGTACTCACACACTCACACACTCACATACTCACATAGTACATACTCGTACACACACGCACACTTTGGTTTGTATTATGCATGTAGATGAATCTGAATTCTTATAAAGGGTGTCAGCAAAAAAGAAAACCAAATTTCTTGTATAGAAAGCATCGCGTGAATTTCCATATTTTTCCTGTTGATTCTTTTTATCCTTAAGTAGAAATTCTGCACATGACAGGACACCTGACCCTGCCCCTAATTCCCCCAACGACAACATCAACATCTGCTTGTGATTTGCATGTGCAATGAGTTCCTCGACTTTGGCTGTTTCCCCATTTTGAAAAATTCCCACTGTTTCTTATAGTATCATATGTGATGCAATTTATCAATAAATGTCGCTCCGTCTTCTTTGTCAATGTGTTCCCTGTCAAATTGGCCATAAAATGACAAACCATGCCCCACTTAAAAGCATATGTTTTTTATGCACTCCGAACAATTTTCCCTTGTTATTTTTCCATTTTTCCTACTGTTTTTTTTATATTCTTTGTTTGGTGCCTTTGAGCCAACGAGGACACCTCATAAGTTTGCCTAGGATGATAGTCGGTAACATCAACTCATTTAACTTTTGACATGTGATGTTGCTGTCGCTGTCGCTGTTGCTGTCGCTACTGCAGCTGACGTCGACGTCGACGCTGACAGCGCTGCATCAAATATGTCTGCCTTATTACTGGCATGGCCAGGGTGAAAGTTTTGCATAATTTACGATGAGCGAGCGCGCGAAATGTGAGAAAGTTCTTCTCTTTTTTTATTACTATTTTTTTTATTTTTCATTTGCCCTCGTTTGGGGTCGTTCCCCATCGAGGTGATAGAGGGGGAGGACCTTCTCTCTGACGTATTTGGGGGTGTTGGGGGTTGTTGTTGTTGGTGCCTGCTACATTAATTAAAGTTATTACGGCTAACACTTGAAGTATTCGCTGTCTTGCCTCGAATGATTTGTGTGCTTGTTATTGTTGGCACGTAAGTTTCTGTATTTTATAATTAGAATTGCAAAACTGAAACTGACGTGGAACAATTAAGTGAATATTTCAATGAATTTCAAGCAGAATTTAAGTACATTTTCAAAATTTAAGGAAAAAGAAGAACTAGCTGATCTGAGAACATATTAGATTTATTCTTCTCTGATCCATTTGTAACACATATCTTCGTATCTCTTATTGTCAATATTCTTCCAATGTAACTGACAGCCCATCAAAAGTATTCTGTTATATAAACATATCAAATACATGGCACATAGTCGAATATGTTTTGAATTCAGTGTCAATCCAAGGAGAAAACACTCCCCTTTCCTCACACGAACGTACCTGTAACCGTGATGGTAACGATTCTCTCGTTGGCCTTTGGCAAAATTGGATAAATATATGCAGCAAAATCCAAACAGAAGAAATCAATTTCTGTTTGACCTAACGCTTCAGTGAGCCGCACCATGAACTAAATGCAAGCGGCAGCAATCTATAGAATCCTCAATTCCAAAACATCACCTTCGCTCACTCCACACTCCTTTGACTTGGTACACCCGTTAGGTTTGCCCTGCACAGTGGTTTAAAGCTCTCAATCTCGAAATAAAAGAGTAAACTCATTTCGCATCTTAAATGAATAAACATTTAAGTAATTGATAGTAGTTGGAATTAGATTATTTCGTTAATATTCAAAAAATAATTACATATAGATTATTTTTTATCCATGCAAACTAACGGGCAGTGAGAATTGCTAATAGTTATACAAATTTAATTACTTCAATCAATGTATATTCGAATTTTAATAACGAATATATTTTTTTAATTTGTTTATAGTTTTATTTCTCTCTATACACTTTACACTGTAATCATAACCTTTTAAGCAATGTAGTTTGATTTGGGAATTTAAAATGGAGCAAGTTGGACTGCCTATTTTGTCCCACAGTGCGCTGTCTGTATCTGTTTATGTTTTGTGCTACCTGCAAATAAAGTTTGGATTTTTATGTCCTGCCCCTGGCACTGACACTGATTGCTTGCGAGCCGAGCTAGCCGAGAATTACGCCTCACTTGACTGCAATGACGACGGCCATTATTCAACTGCACTCGGCCTATAAACAAAGACCAAGACCAAGTCCTGACCAGGCCAAGAACTTCAACATTCTAGTTGATCTGCTTCTTTTGCCTTTGCTTGCCTATGTTTGTGTGTAATTGTATTTTTTGGTCAGTTCAACGGATTTGGCCACCGTACCGGATGTCCTGGTATTTCCGCTAGCTAATATGGCGTCATGAGTCAGCCATGGCAATTGTTATTCTTCTTGTTGCTGTAATTGTTGCTCTTGTTTTTGCTGTTGCGACTGTTGTTGTTGTTGTTGCTGTTGTTATTGCTATTGTTACTTTTGCTTTTGTTATAGAGTTGCGGCCAGTTTTTCATTAGCATTTTCTTTAGCGGCGCTTAGTTTTGTCGCTGTGGCCCCCAATGGGCAATAATGTCGTCAATTATGTTATATAACCCGAGTACAGTTTCTTAACTCAGCCAGAGTAACAATAACAATTCGGAAACTTTGTTTTTTGGCATTTGTTTTGGTTTTCCCTTTTGTTACGCATATTAGGCCCCCAAGTCACATTTCGCTTTTCCTTGTTGCGATTCAGCCTTTGCAGATTTTTCCCTCATTAATGATGTCGACTTTACACGTGCCTGCCAGCTATTTAGAGCGCAATCTATTAAGTGAAACCTCATCTCCCCTTTCTCTAACATTTACCTGTCTACCAAGGGGGGGAAAAAGAGCGGAGAGGGATACAAAAAATTAGGTTAAACTTGTATTGAGGTTAATTTCTTATGCGTTGAGCAAGACGAATGAATTCCAAAACACAAAAAGCGCAAATATCGGAAACAAACGAAAACTAACAGAGCCTGGGAGCGGCTTATCATTAAGTTGCTAATCATAATTGATTATTTTAACAACGGAATTCGCAAAGTAAGGTCAAGTATGGTAACTAGGTCCATGTAAAGTATTATGTAGTTTTGTGTGAATATAATAAAACTATTGAATAGCTTATGGAATAAATAAAGCTGGTTAAGTGTACACAAAATTCCCAAAAGTTGGAAAGAATTGCTTGTTTTTGCATATCTTAATTGAAGAAATTTAAACATTAATTCAGAAATCAAACTAAGCTAACCACATTTTATATTTGCGTGTTGTTCCAATTAATGACAAATAAAGAAGATTTCATTATATAAAGTAGTCATAAGAGTCTACAATCTAATTATGATTAAGAAGTTTGCATCAGAATAATGAACTAATAGGGAACAAATAAAATCCTAAAGGTACCCAGCAACCTTTCAATATTATTTAAGTACTCCACTTCTTTGTTTCTTTCGAAAATATTTAAGCCAATTTTAATCGCCTACTTTACTTGCCATTGTCTCAGCATTAGCGATCAGCTTTATTTCCAGTTTTTTACAAAGCTTAGTTCATAATTTCGACAATTTTCTAATCTCAGCTCACGTAGGAACGCATAGACGAGGCCACTTGACAAAGATAAATCCGTTTTAAAAGCATTTGCTTAGGCATTTGGTGGTTTGTGTGAGGGTACGGCATATTGCGTATACGACTCGTGATGCTGAAGTATGCCAAAATTCGCATTAAGACCGGCGGTTTAACGACTTGAAAATGCCGAAATATGTCTCAATTTTATGCGATGAAGGCGCTAAGTCAGCGTTTGGTGTAAGAACAACAGCAACAACAGCCAGAAAATCCATCAAAAATATATTCAAAAGCAATTTTCACACTTTATCTAAAAGTCATTTTAATGCAGCCTGGCTGGAAAATCCTTTGCTGGCGCTAGAGAAATATAGGGGAAGGACGAAAGAGAAAGCGAAGAGGAAAGAGAATAAGAGCCAAATTGAAGTGGCTAGAGTACATGCTCATGCAAACACTCACACTTATTCATTTTTACACTCACTTGGACAAAATATAACTTTTTTTTTTTGGCATTTCTCCCTCTTTCTCTTTCTCTCTCTTTGTTTGTGTTTTTGTCTATTTGCCTTGCTACATTTGCATACATTAGTCTCATTTTGGCTAGCATCGTCATCCTCTTCGTTATTGTTGCTCTTTTTGTTGTTATTGTTGGCCATAAAATGAGTATGTGCAAACTGTGTTTATGTTCATAATGTTTTGGCAATAAATTCAGCTTCATTAGCAAAGGAAAAATGCGCCAAACGAGCTGCACAGAAAGCAACTGAAGTGTAATGGCAGAAAAATGAAAGTCACAATAAAGTTATGCCTTCATATTTGATGCTCCTCTTGAATAGAAGAAAACAACTTTTATTTCTTTTGGCCATCTTTGTTTCCACTCACCACATCTGTCTCTTTGATTTTAGTCTGTTTTATGAAGATCTTACTTGTTATTCATTTAACTTATTTTAGGGTACTTTAATATTTTATTACTAATATAGTTTACTAAGCAATTCTTTATGCTTTTATTTTGGTATATTCTTTTGAACTCTTTATACAATTTGAAATTTATTCTGTTCTTTACTATCCTTTTTCCTTATATAACTGTCATCTGGGAAATAGTTTTCTTTTCAGATTTAACTGCATCCTGCTGTTACAAAGTGCAAGGGCTACATTAACTCTGTTACTATCATTATGTGTTTTGGGTTCAATTTTGGCTGCAGTTGTGCAGCTTCAATTGCCTGGAAAATTTGTAAATTGATTTTTTATTTGCAACTGCATTGTTAGTTTGTCATGCTAATCAGAGGCAAACGACATAAAGTAAGAAAAAGAACGAAAAGAAAAACTATAAGCAGTAAGAAATGAATTGTCGCATACAAATAAATTTGCATTTACATTTTGGGGCAATAATCAGATTCAGCATCGACAATTTCGCCGTCGTTTCGTCTCGTCTTCTAACCTTGAATACATAGCCATTGTCTAGGAATTTTTGTTGTTATTCTTTATGTGTTTAGTACGCAGAAATTTGCACAATTTTCATTGTTGTTGTCTTTTTCGTCGTGTTCTGCGCCAACAGCGTCAACAAATTGGCCAATGTCACAGTCAATTCGTGAGGCATCCCAAAATAGCACCAAGATATTTTTTTTTTTCGTTGGTGTAGATGCAATAAAGTTCTGCATATTGAAACAGTTTCAGACTGGGGGAAAGCACAGTGACACATATGACGAATAGTCTCACAATGTTTTTAGCTTTCAATTCTTTTTTTTTTAATGAAAGATAGCCATAAATCATTGCGGACGGGATGGGGGATAATACCAATTTATGTTTGACCTAAATGGAATAAGTTTTCAGTTTTGTATTTTGTATATTAAAGTTACTAAATGAAAAACACCGAAATGCAGTTATTAAAATAGAGCAGAAAATATTAACAAAATACTGTTTCAATTTTAAATGAAATAAGTAAATAAAAAAAACTTTATGTTAATTTAACTCTTAATTTGCATAGATAGTTTTTATATAATTTATTTATCATCGAAATTCAGCTTTTTTAATGTAAATGTGCTATTTGTAATTCCTAAAATATCAATTTTCTGCAGAGAAGCAAAACAATATTAAACAGAAATTAAATTTTTTGCCATTGCCCTGTTTGAATAAGTTTTTCAACAACTTTATAAACTCCAATTTGCTGCCAGTTTTATTATAATGTGGGTCACAAAAGCAGAGCCAATTATTCTCAGTTTTATTGGCATTTTTTGGCTGTAGCAGCGATAAGATTTTGGCTACATTCTAATGCATTTAAATCGATATCAGAATTTCAGAGCACGCACTTGAATTGAACTCAGCATAAATAAAGACTTGGTTATACTCTACCCCAATGTTAGTACAATTGTAAATGCGAATAATTAAAGATACTTGATTATTTCTGCTTTGATTCAAATGGAAGTTGAAATTGTGGTAAATTTTCATCTATTGAATCCTTATTTAATTGTTTTCCAGTCTATCAATGGCAAATTTTTTGGACAGCAATAATTGAGCAACATTTTAAATCATATCTTTGATTTATCAGTTCACAATTCAACGTAGTTTCATTTTATGACGTCATTGAGGGGGGTGAATTCTTGTCAGATTTTTCTACTTGGCATCTGATAGTCCAGCAGTCTCGTTTAGAACATTTTTATTTGTTTTTTCATTTTGTGTGGGAAGGCTGTCCTCTTTATCATTCTCTGCCCCAGCTGAGTACGACTAATAACCATGAAAAGCTAGCCAAATGCGGCACAATCAAACCACGCACTTGCCAAGGCCATCAATGAAATAAAGTCGGAATCTCAGCGCCAAAAATCACCCACTGAGTTCTGAATGAATGAATGAAGCCAAGTCAGGCAAAAGCTGACTGACCAACAGTTCTAAATAATATTCTATTTATCATCCATGTGCGAGCGTATCTCTCGGATACTTTTAAATCCGTATCTGTAACTGGGTCAGCTGTAAGCCAAGCATCGACTCAAATGAAACTTATGAAATGTGGGTGACGTTTTTTTTTGTAAGCTGCTTAAAGCGTTTCGCAAACAAACTGCCAAATGAAATCACAAAAATTGTGTGGCTCCTTCTCTTATCATTGCAATGTCTTCGTTTTAACCTTGACTCACAAAACCCAAGCGAGAATATAAAAAAGTATAGCATGCTTTTGGGCTGGCCATTGCACACACACACACACAAACACACAAATTCACGTCTACACACATATATAAATAATTAAAATGACCTCATAATGTTTCGATTTTATATCCACAGCTCTGAGCTCTAAGAACTGTTCTCTTTTATTTTTTTGGACGTTTTGCCGCAGTCATTAATGTAATGGTCTGCATTATTTGTGAACATCAACGTGTGAGTGTGTGTGTCCAGCCTTTTCTCATTCTTTCTTTCTTCCATTCTTACATTTGTCTCTTTAGAACTCCTTTTTTTATTTTTTTCCTTACTTCTTTTGCTTTTTTTGGTCACTGCCTAAAAATATGAAAGTATATTTGCAAAGGACACGCATATTTAACAATTTTTATACCTTGCCCACTAAATGCAAGTAAAAAATATCTATGTATTATATAATCTCTTCTTTATTTATCCCAACTTTGTCTGTTCATTCACAATTTGAAAGTTAGCTCACTTTTCTGTTTTCCTCAGCACTTTTTTCGCTGTTTACTTTTTGCACTTTGCCTTGGATTGCATTTTATTGCTGGTCACTTTTATTTTCCAATGTGGTTTCCGTTTCTCTTCCTTACTTATTCGTATATTCTTGAGTTGCCATGCTCAGCGTAATTGTGTGTTTTTTTTCTTGACTTGGATTTGCCTGCCAAATCGTCTGAGCCATCAAATTAAATGACAACTAAATTGGCGCACATTTTGCGCTATTTGGCAGGCTTTGTCTGCACTGTATCAAAAGTGGTTTATGTAAGCAGCGAAGGCAGCTCTAACAATGAGAACAGCTGACATTTGACACAGAACAATGCGACGTGGCGTATGCGTAATCTAATAAGAATCATAAGTGGCGGCATCATCAGCTAATTTGACACTGATCCGCTTTGTAAATGATGGAGGGGGGATTTAATCAAGTTGCATTTTGGAATGCCACTCATGATTTAACTAATATAACTATCATGGTTGTGGTATTTTAATTTAAATTTAGTTTAGATAGCCACAGCTATGACCTGTTATTTGGCTGCCTCCAGCAGGTGTTGAACTTCATTTCTACAACAAAACTTAATTAGCCAAGACAAGAGAAAACCACATAAACGGAAACTTTGCAATCAGCCAACTTCACAAACACATTAAATTCTCTGAATTTGCTGGCAGCAAACGGCAATAGAAAGCGCAGAGCCGAAAGAAATGGCTAAATTGAGTGCGTAAAATGCTTGTTCGCGTACCAAATGCACTTTTCCTGCTGCCCAAAGGACAACATACATACAAATCCTTAGACGAACTCGTATACGAACAACGCAAACAAAGCGAAGCGGCAATTCTCTCTCACTGAACAGCTCCTCGTACATATGGCTGTGGGTCCTTCCAAATCTGTCTGTTTTTCTGTGTCAGCAACAGGATACTTTTTGTTAAATTCAGTTGAAATGGTTGAGCAGGCTGGGGCATTTTCTAGGCGCAGTTATGACAACAAAAGCGTACAAGCAAACGCCATCCGACGACTCTAGCTGGACCCTTAGGCAGGCACAGCAAGACAGAAAGAGAGAGAGAGAGAGACGAGAGATACAGGAACAGCTTGCAACCGGGTTGCAGATTGCCTTGTGGACAATTGGCCCAACGGCCGACGGTCATTCAATTGTTCGCTTGATCCCGGTTACAGTTCCATCTGCTAAAGTAACCCCTCAGTATCTCATCTCGCTTTATAAAGCCTGTTCCCAGTTATAGTGTCACTCGGAGTCACTATTTGCCCGTTGGTCATTTAATTCTTTGTTCCTTTGCCCAGTCGCTTGCCATTTCTCTTTCTCTCGTACCTTTGTTGGGTTTTCCCGTTGTCCTGTGGCCATGTGTTTTGAATTTAATATTGACTTACATTTTGACTTTAGGTATGTGGGTCACAAATGCACTTTGAAGTTCTTGCTCAAAAGGAATTGCAAATTTGAACTAACTACTTCCTTTGAATATAACGCATACGCCATGTTGGCAAGAATACGATACCTATTCTCTTTTTGAATATGAAATAAATGTACAACTAATTTTATATATTAATGAAAAAAATTATTAAATTGCTTTAAAACCTATTTAAAAACTTATTTATTAATTGAACATCACGAAATTCAATTCTCATGATAAAACTAGAAAAGGTATTCAATCTTGAATATTATTTTAAAATAATTTATTTATTTAAGAATACATATTTTTTTATGCATGTATATCGTTTTTTATTTAATTATTTAATTTGTAATCATTTGTTTTTTATTATTAATCATTGTATGTCTTTCTTTTCCATTTGCAAATATTACTTCCTGTGTATATATCCCTGAAACCTTTTTAATTTAAGTTCGATGCTCGCTGTGCATTTCGCAGGATCATGTGACCTGGCAATCAACCATTAATTATGCAAATGTTTTTAAAAATACTTTAACGAAAAAAGAGAAAATTGAAAATATGAAAATCGAGCGTCATTGAGCATTATTAATGTATCAGTCATTATGCAATATGGTCTGCCGTAATAACCAATTGATATGCAAGCCAAACTTGCAATCTCATGGCATATTTCACCTGTATAAAAGCACATATAACTGCGTGACTGTGTGCGTGTGTGTGTGTGTGTGTTGGCTCCACCGCAATAACTAAGGGGAAATTCAATTTTCATGGCAATTTGAAATGAAGAGAAATCGCTTGCAGCTGTCGTCAGTAAGCTGAATCATTGATTAGCTGCTGACAACGCGGGTAAAAGAAATTTGATGTAAATCACACCAAGAAAAAAATTGCTGATTTCACTCGTTGGCCCCAAAAAGTGTGCTACACTTTTTTACTCGTTTAACCCGCACATGTGCCGCGGGGCAGAACCTAAAAAGCTGGCCCACTTTTTGTGTGTGACCAGGCTCATAAATGTACACCGTGACGTATGCGCGATATTTGCAATTTTTTGTTTCATTTCTTGTATTGCGGCTGAGTGTTGAATGTCAAAGGGGCAAGGGGCAATAGGCAAGTGGCAAAGGGGCAAAGGGGCAAAGCAGTCACAAATTGCCATAATTAAAAAGCAAAATGAAATAATGTGTAGAGCACACACACAAGAAGAGAACTTTGGACTTATGAGTGTGCTAGGACTTACCTAATTAGCGACAGGATTTCCAGCGGCACGAAATCGTTCGTCTGATTCTACTCCTTCTTCTTTTTCTTCTTCGTCCTGCTTGGCTTTTACTGTTTTGCTTTTTATTTTAGCTGTTGCTGTCGATGTGCATGCCAGCGCAACAGCAGCGCCACCTGGCGTCTCAGCTGCACAATTGGAGTGTCCTTTTTTTTTTGTGTATGTTGTTGTTTGTTTTTTGGCTTTTGTTGTTGGCAATCTGGCAACGTTTCGCTCGCACTTACAATGTCTTTTACTTGTGCCCCGAAATTGTTGCAACTTACGTGATGCACTTGCCGCTGGCTAACTAAAGAGAGAGAGAGGGAGACAGGGTAAGAGAGAGGTGTATGTGAGTGTGGAGGGAGCTTAACCGAAAGTTGCAAGGACACGCGACGTCGACGCCTCTGACGAATGCCACACACACACACACACACACACACAGGTCACACTACACATTGAGCGACACTTTGAAATGTACTTCGTGTTGTTGCTGTTGCTATTGTCGGTGTTGTTGATGTGTTGCTGTTTGTGTTGGTGTTGGTGCGTTCAAAATTGCCACACACGACGACGCAGCACAGCAACAACAACTGGGCGTTAAGGCGTGGCAGGCATTTGATGTGGGCCCAGGGAGGGGCTGCCTGGGGCGCGACACGGCCACATTTTTTTATATTTTACTTTTTTTATGTTTTTTATATTTATTTGCGCAACTTTTTACGGTTTTTTATGTTTCGTCATTTGCTTTGCTTTGCTTTAGCTTTTGTTGTGCGTTTTGTTTGTGTATTTTGTTTTATGTTATTATTATTCTCGGCTGTTCTTTTACTATACGCTTTTCTTTTATTTTCTTTTATGCTTTTCATGCTTGTATTATTTTATGGTTTGCTTTGAAGTTTGCACAGTTATTTAAGGAGACTACGACGATCATTTGGCGCCATTCTGAGTTACTTTTTGGTTGAGCAACTTTTGCTAAATCGTTTCTCAATTTGCCACAGTTTTGGTGGCAGACCCAAAACTTATGTAAGTGCCAGCAGTTTGGTAACTACTAACAGAAACTGGCAACAGCATCAGCTAAGAAGCAGGTGGCTAAATGGAGTTCCCCAAAAACTTGGCCAAATTATAGTTATGTAAGTGACAAAAAGTTAAAGCGTTGTTCAACCACTGCACAAGATCATAAACAAGTTAAAATGAAACAATGAACATTTAATACTTTTGAAGAACGCAATAAATGTGAGAGATTGTCATTGATTAAGGCTAATACTTATTTTATTTTTGTCATTTTATTAACCTACATTTCAGAATCTAATGTACCATATCATACATCATTATCATTGACACTTGTTTTACTTGTTGGTCTCTTTTGGGGTGAACCATTCATTAATATATAGAAACGCAACAACATTGTCTCAATGAACTATATATATATTTATTTATGCACTAGATTATTTCCCCGTTTGTCTATTCACACTCGTTCGTTGCCAAAATAACAAAAATAACTCGGCTGCATAATTTCAATTCAATTTACATTTCTAAGTAATTAACAACCGCGCATCAAATATAAAATTATTTTTACGCTCTGCATTCACGGCGCAATACATATATCAAATTTATTACGCTGCGTTACGGAAATTGCAAAAAATGCCATTGGAAAATGATGGAAATGCACAAACAAATTTTTATTGTGACTCTCAAAACTATGTTTTTCATCTTGTATAGGTGCTTATAAACAAATCACAAATTGGCTGCCTGGCAACGACAGAGACAACGTATAAAAAAACAACGACAATCAAAAGGAAAACTCTTTGAGAAAAATCAACAATGTGAAACATAAAATGTTCACACGCTTTCAAATGTGTGCGAATGTGTACGATTGTTAAAAATAAACCAAAGCAAAATGCGAAACATCAGAGCAAAGCAAATACGAAAAAAGAACAGAAAAAGACAGAAGATAGTACAAATTTGACGACTGGCTAATACCCTGTACCCTGGGCCAAAATTAAGTACATTTATCGATTATAGTTAGACCCTAGCTATAATTGAATAAGTAATTGAACATCTTACTTAATTAGACTGAAAATATCGATCGTATTTATCGAAACTAAAGTACATATTCATTGTATTGGATCGGGTATTTTTTTTATCGATTCCATCTTTAAGGTATTTAAAGGACATTAATAGTTAATTTCAAAAGGTAATTAATATCATTCATGGTGACCTAATTGACGTCAAAATAGAATTGATGAACAACAAAATACCATTAATATTCATAAGCACTTCACACCCCTTTAGCTTAGCTTTTGTTGAACAATTGTTATAAAAAGAAAATAGAAAAGCTCCCCCCCAAAAAAAAGAAGAAAATTTGTATTGTTTCCTGGCTGGTGGTCAAAATTAAGTGGCCACAACGGGTCGTGGCAGGGTGCACTAAATTTAATTTTAAGTGCACATTTCTCTTTATTGTATTATCAATAACAACATGTAATATACTATATATTATTAAACTTGTCTATTTAGCATTTATTTACTTGAGCTCGAGAAATTTCTGCTTTGGTCTATCCTTAACATTGAGTCTACCAAATCATTGGAATGCATCGCATTCTTGTCTCAACGCCAACAACAAACCTCAAATATGCAACACATCTACTACCCGTGTATATCTCCCCTCCTTTCCCCCTCTTAGCTTACTCTTGGAAACTGTTCCGTTCTCATGTCTTCTTTCTATTTACTGTTTTGGTTGTAGGCTCCACCCAATACGACACGCAATGTAAGCGACACGGCGCTGACTCATAAGGCTGTCCATCAGACAAAAGCCTTTGCCTAATGATTGACTGACTAAACGAAAGACTGACTGACTGAATGACTGAATGACTGACAGACTGACTGGCTGAATGACTGACTGACTGGCGCCTGGACGGTATCAAAACCGAATGTGTGTGGCTTTCAGTTCGGTGCCTTTGCGTGTAGCTCGTAATTTAAGTAATATGGGTCGACTGTAAGCTGAGCCTTGTGCGCTCTGCTTATCCTTGCACAAAGGTGCTCCTAGATATACCCTGTAACTTGTTATAAGAGTATACTTGCTACTTTTATTTTTTTTTTAACAATATTTTTTTAAACAACTCAGATTTAAAAATTCTCTCAGTGTAAGTTGGACTACTTTTCCCTTTAAAATAACTGGTATCAAAATTTAACTTTGCTTTAACTGGACTTAAAGCTGTTATTAGAATCTTCTAACAGTACCGTAAATCGAAAGCATAGTAAAAGTAAATTTGTAAAATACTAATCAACAGCTAGAGTAAGGTCAACCATTCCACACATTTTCCCTTTACAATAAATAGCTTTGAATATTTTTAAGTCGTATTACATGGACTTTGAATTAGAACAACTTATTAGTATTGCATACTTTCCAGCTACTGTTGAAGTTCGAACTTGAAGTTATTAAAGGGTAGCTGCTAGTTGCGCTAGTTTAAAACTGTAGTTATTACTTGACTGTGTGCTGTTGCTAACGCGATTTACTTTTAAGTAAAACACGTGCTAGCACCTATACCTAGCCCTCTCCTCCCCTCTCTTCTACCTATTTTCTTTCTCCTCCCGCTATTGCGGTCCCTCTCTCACCCACTTTTGTGTTACCTATCGCTGTGGTTATATCCGCCTAATTGTCATTGAGCCAGACCGAAACACATAAATTCAATTTCTTTTTGTTCGATGTGACAAGTCTTCTGTTTGTTGTCGTTGTTGTTGTTGTTGCTTTTCTTTCTATTGTTGTTATTCATAGTTTTGATTGCCACCTTTTGGTTTTCTTCGGTCTCGGTCTCGGTTTCGGTGTTGGTTTTAGTTTTGGTTTCGTCTTTTTCTTTTTGCTATTTTCGCCTTAACTATTTTCGTGTCATTTTCGCGGCTGCCGTGCGATGTCTTCGTTGCTTGTTGTAAGTAGTTGTTGTTGCATGTTGCATGTAGTTGTTGCCTCAGTTGTCGTTGTCGTTGTCGTTGGTCTTTGCCTGGTCTCTAGTCTGATTCTCAGTGCACAGGCTGCACCTTGACACTAATATTGAAAGAAAAGTGCAACTAAAAATAAAAATACTTAAAGGCCGCGAAAGCAAATTGATTCGCATGGGGTGTGGGAACTCCCCACCCCTCCCCCCTCTCTGCCCCTAACGCTGTCCCTTCTTCTGCACCCACCTCAACAGCCACTTGGCGCTTTTATAGTCATTTGTCTAATAAGTATTCGAGGCGCTGCTTAAATGTAACTCATATTGATTGAGTGCATGAATTGAGTATTCAATGTGTTGCCTTTTCCACTTCCTAGGCAACTTGTACTAACTACTTAATCCTCGACTATTGACTTGATATATTACTTGATTATTATCGGGCTTTCAGGTCTATTTTTATTTCATGTTTGATTTACATGTGCTTTGTTGTAAATATTTGATCTTGCTTCAATTTATTCACATTATTATTATGTTATATAGTTTGTTAAAATTTAAGTTTATTATTTTATTACAATTTCCTAAAGTTTGTTGGTTTTTAGTATTATTTATGTTTTCTTGTTTAATTATTTATCTCTTGAATATTTATTGTCTTTTTAATTTGTATTTTATCATTTAAACATTGTTGTTTTTTATTGTATAATTTCCTTTTGTGTCTTAACTTTCACCAATTGTTAAATAATTATTTACTATTTAAACTTGAAATATATTTTTACAAGTTATTTGGAATATTTTGGAAAGCTCGCATTTATTATTTTAATCGCATAATTTGTTGCCCATTGTTGTTTCACACGCACATTATTGTTGCTGTTGTTGCATGTTGCTGCTGTAGTTTTTGCCACTTACTTCTCGCCCAACTGCCACACCAAATAACACACCAACACACGTTTTACATAACTCACTCACTGCACACTAACGGCAGTTGCATGAAGTTCCCGAACGTAGCAACAAAACCGAGCAACCCAATAAAACGCCCAAAAAAAAAAATACTTATTACAAGGAACACGAAAGCACGTTAAAAATTCAAAACACAAATATCATTTAATTTATGATACGTTTTTCAATAATTTCTCTTTAGGAACACTTGGCACTTTCTTTATAATACGAGTATAATATAATTTCAAATATATATATTCGTTATTCATTTGACTACCGTGTTGTTTTGTTTTCCTTTTTTTTTTTGATTTCCTTTTGGCCAACTCTCAATATATAGCAGATATACTCTATAATACATATACTATATATAGAGAGAATTCTATAGTCGATATTACTCCGTTGTGGCTTATTGTTGTGTTAGCCTCTACTGAAATTGTTCGTTCGAATATTTTGATTTGATTTTGATCCGTTTTCGCAGTGCTGTTGAATTGCAAACCCGACCCGAACTGAACTGAACTGCTGAAATGACCAAGTTTTTCGTTTTCATGCAGCGCAGCTGCCACGCATTTTCTTTCGGTATTGAAAACACACAGCCGAGCACACGACACGGTAAAAACTCTGGTGCGCCGCTTGCTTTTCGGACTTGCATTATGTTGAGCTTTTTCGTACTAAAAGCTCCAAGCAGCAGGTCCTCTCACAAAGCTTTACATTTGAAGCTTGCTATTTGGTTACCGTAAACTGCATGCTCTCACTCTCACTTAATGCCTTACTCTCTGTTCTCTCTTTTAAAAACAGCTGATTGCTTTACGAGTTGCCTCCCCCGATGTTTGGTTTGTTACGCTACAACGGCATGTGGCGGCAAATGACGTAATTTTCGTGTGGTGCATCATACGCACTGTGGTACAAGCGTTAACGAATTGATGAGGAGTTTTCTTTAAGAAAATAAATTCAAAGTCAAATATTCATTACTTGAAATATTTATAATTTTATTTTTAAATTGCAGTTACAATTTTTGTTCGCTTTATTTTCACGTTTGTTGTATGTTTTTGTGTTTGTTTTTGTTTTTTTTTTCGGTTTTTGGTTTTTCTCTTTTGTTTTATGCTAAATTTTATAATTATTTTATATATATTTCACACATTTTGTTGCAAACAATATCAATAATTCTTTTAACCTAATAACAGATGCACTTATTTGTTTTCTTTTGTTTTGGTTTTTGTTTTGCATTTTGTGTTTTGTTTTTCATATTTGTTTGTTGTTCATCTTTTAATGGTTTTTCCTCTGCCTGCCCCATCAGACACATACGTTAGAAACGTTCATCCCAAGCTTAAACTAAATTTACAATACAGTTTCAACTTATTTAAATATATAAACAAAGCGCACGATGCATTGAACTTAAACATTAAACATTTGCAAAAATAATTAATTAAAGTATTTCAGATATCTGGAAATTAATAAATTATCATACAAAGCGTAGTACAATACACAACATTACAGTCTAAATATATGCATTTTTGTATTTCTTATATAATTTTCAATTTATTTATTTTTATTTTTTTAATATAAATGTAAACAAACGCGATTGAAGTAAGCGTTTGCTCAGATTTGTATAATATATCTTTAGGTATAGAAATATGTATACGTTGCATATCAAATTATCAAATTTCAGCTTCTTAAACGCAAAATTCGCTCTCATTCGTGTGAGTTACAAAAGCTGTTAAAATGAGTTAGGTAGGTTCGTGGCTGATTATGTTTTTAAGAAAAGTAATTCGTTTATCTTTAATACCCTAGACCCAGAAATATGCTTTGGAATATCTTCCGATTTCTCTCCATACTGAAAATATCAAAACGCATGGATAATAATTCAGAAAGTTGTTCATGTATCTACGTAGACATATCTGGGTGCAGGGTAGCTGCTAGTAGACCACTCTCTTCATGCTTTTTTATTCGGGTTAGCGCAGAAATGTTTTTGTTATTTGGTATAGGCTTTAGATAAGGTAAAAGGTAGGCGTGGCATTATGCAGCATTGAATATTAGATTGTATTTTATATTTATTTATAAAGCATTTATTATTGTGTAGTATATTTTTTAAACTTTTTTTTGTTGATGTTCTGTGACTGCGCTCAGTGTTTTAGTATGCAGAGCAATTCTGGTATTTTGTTTAGTATATTTATATAAATATTCTTTTCGTTCGTCTTTGTCAAAAATATGATCTTAATTTTTAGTAAGTTTTGTTTTTTTTTTGTGATACAAAATCAACAATTTTCGGTCTTCTACGACGAATTTCAGTTAAATTTAGTTTTTCCTTTTGTAAATATATAAATTTTATATATATAATATGCAAGTGTGTGTATGTGATGTATATTGGATATAGTATATGTATGTAGTAAACGTATGCATGTATGGTTGTATGTTTGTTTGTATGTTTGTATGCTGGGAACTTGGGCATTGTTGTATATGAAAGTAAATGCATAATAATATGTACATAAAAGTACAGAATATAGTATGTATGTATATAAAGATTTAGTTAAATAATGTACGTGTATGTATATGATATATGTATGTATATGTATATATGTATATAATAAATATATGTATATGCAATGCTATTTGTTCAATTCGGTGAGCTTAATTTTGAATGTATCTGTCTGTCTGGTATAAATGACTTGAATGATTGATAAATTATTATTATTTACTCGTATTATGTATAGTTTATGTTAAAAAGTAATTCAATTTCAACATTATTGCATGTGTTCTTTGTTGCATTCGAGTACCTATTTAAGTCCGTTTAAATTTTAAACTATACAAATTTCATTTGAATATTTGTGTTTTTTTTTTGCTGCCTTTCATGCATTTCAATTTGTTGAATATAATCTTATACATTTTGTTTCTTTCGTTCCGTTAACTTGTTTAATATAAGCATATTATTTTTAAACTAATCACGTTTGTTTAATGAATTTTGTTTCTTTTTATATTGCTGTCTTACAGTTGTTTATCTTTTTAGTATTTTTTTATTATACATACTTATATTCAGTAATTATATATTTTTAGTTTATACCTTCCATCTTTGCATCCGTTCGACTTGCCCAAATTATTTAAGTTGCTGAGTTGCCTACATTACAGTTTAATCTGGATAAATGGACGGTTTTTGTTTGGATTTGCTTTATGTTCATTTTTCTCAAGTCTTTTAGTTTCAAAATATCATATACAGGGGTATGCCAGCAAACATTAGTGAAGTTTGGTTGGGTTTGTTTCCAAGTCCCTAGCTCAAAATAGTACACAGAAAAAGAATCAACTTAATACTTTGGTCATTAAAATGCTAAAAACAAGAGTCAAATATTTGTGGGAAAAATGTTTTCCTGTAAAGATATTGAGTTAAAGTTTGCATTGTTAACATTGATTTCTTTAACACCCCTGATAATGTGTGATTAGTGTGATTAGAAGTAGAATAAAATGGTAAATTTGATTGGAAAATGATTGTTGGATTACCTTAAGATACTCTTGAAAAGGTTTTTTGGTTATTATTAATAATAAGAACTATGAGTATTACATATATCGAGATTTGTGCATTTATGGACAGCTGACTTGAACTAACCCAAGCATGTGCTCTATAAGAAGTTATTCCTTTTTAATAAATAGAAAATTTTTAATTCAAATTTTATTGGGTTTTCATTTGTTCTAGTGCAGCTCAGCAACTTAAATAATATCCTTTTCCACACCACTATTTGATTTATACAGTTTCTTTTTAGTCTAACTTTTCGTATTACATATTGATTTTGCCTGTTGATTATTATATGTAGTTATTTTTAACTGTACTTTATACACTGTGCATTTCGTATCCGAGTTTTTACTGTACCCCACAACTCTGCTATGATCGTCCTGCTTGCTTTGCATAGAAGTGAAAGATGTCGCTGTTCATTAAGTATTTCTTTTTAGGAAAAATAGTGTGTTTTTCATTTGTTTTGTGGATACCAAAATAGTTTTGTTTTCTTTATTCATCTGTCTTGCATAGAAAAACAGCAACACGTAGCGTTTAAGAGATTTATTTATGTTTTATTCGGTATTTGTTTTAGTCAATGTTCAGTGCATTTTTGTTTTGTTTTTTTTTACACAATATACAATTTGCTGGCGTTTATATGAGTAGCATTCAATTTGCATAGCTAATATCAAGCCTAGACTAGATTATGAAAAAACTCTATAATAACATTGTGGCTTAAGCTAGAGCGTATTCAAAAACTATTCCAAACGAAACATATTTATTTCGTATTTACTTCCCATTTGATCTCATCTCATCCTTATTCTTTGTTTTTGTTTTGGTATTTTTACACGGTGTTATTTAGTCATTAATTTTGTAAGCTTTTTAGGCGCGGCGGCAACAATGTCCATACAAAAGAACATACTATGTTATAAAAACAAATGATCAGAAAAAAAAACCATATAGAAATATAGATTTAGATAAATATAAGAAAATATGTGAAAAGCTGCAGTAGCTAGCAAAAGTTTTCCTCAATCGACTTCAAGCATTTTCCATATCAACTGTTGAAATTTCAAAATGTTTAGTTTGTTATAGTGTGTTTGGTTTGCTTTTTCTCTTTAAAAGTTAAAGTTATTGTAAACTCCACTATTATTGCTTTCTTATCGAGCTTATTGTTTTTAGTATTTAGCATTTAGTTTTTAAAGAGGGACAAAATACTGTTTCAGTTGCAGTTTGAGTTCGTTTAGTTTAAAAATATTTGGTTGTATTTCGTATTGTTAGTTGAAAACAAATATCCTTGGGAAAAATGTAACTAAATCAGAGAAATAATTCTCATGCGATTGCACTACCGGACATCGTTGTCGCCTGTCGCTCACTCTGCAGTTCGCGGTTGCGTTCATGCTCAGCTGTCTCGGAGCTGTGGAAACGATTAGTATTAATCGATAATTATACTCGATAACATGCATTCGAAACTCACTTTGAACGCACTGCAATGGGACTGCCTGGAATATCCACGGGATTGGCATTATTGTTATTCGTCGTCGAAGCCCGACGTCCATTACCCGATTTATATGAAAATATTGAATCATTTTCCAAATCGTTTTCAATCTGTAACCAATTGAGAATTATAGTGTGTACTTTTAAGTTTATTTCCCTTCAAACTCACCACCTGCCGCTTGTAGGACAAACGTTCGCTGGATACCGAACCACATGAGGAGCTCTCGGAGACTGCCTGGGTGACTGAGGTTACGATTGGTGGACTGCTAGGACCCGGAAAGCGTTTCGAACACACCTGCGACTGTATGTGCTCGCAAATGCGACGAAAGCGACGAATATTGCCTGTAAATTAATACAAATAGTCAGTGAAATTAAAGGGTATAGATGTAGGGTATTGCTCACCTGATAGCAGTGTAAACGTTAGGGCAAAGAGCATATCCGCAATATCACCTTGTTTGCAAATGGCGCTAATGTCAACCTAAAATAAGCAAGATTATTATTTCCTATCAAAGAGAATTTATAGTTATCTTGTTTTTACTTACCTGAAACTTGACATGACGCTGAAACATAACTGGTCCGTTGCCATTGCGTTTATATTCCACACGGAACGATGTTGGCGAAACTACACTATGGGATAGTTCGGCCATCTGGGAATTGAGTTTAAACTATGGTTAATAAACTGAACTGTACTTATGTAATTTAATTCGGGCATATATTGATAAAGTTGTCCCTGACTGGATAGATTTTAGACTATTTTAAAAGAATGACCCTTGAACTTTATACGGTATTCCTTATGTTTCTAAATTTAACAAATAATATAAATAAATTTATAACCTCTAGTTCCGAGGTTAACTGTGGATTAAAGAACTGGGAGATTATCTACCTTTTATCAATACATTCGTTACATTCACGAATTAATGAAAAATCTTTTCCATTTACTAATATTTACAATACTTCAGCAACTCAATCAAGTTTTGACTTTTTTGCCTGTGGTTTGTCCAATTGTTATTCTATTCGAATAACATTTTTTATTGTTATCTTTTTTTATCTATAAGTCAAAATTGGATTGAGTTTCTTAATGCAGCTTTTCTTGTTGTAAAGTATTCTTGAGGTAATTTTACATTAATAAACAATTTATGTTACTTTGATTATTAAACTAGAATTAGATTTTTCTCTTTCTGTAATTCAAGTAGAAATAAAAGAGTTGTTTATCTTTCACAAGTTTAATTATGAATATTCGGTATAAAGTTCTGAATATTTTCTTATCTTGAAGTTATAGATATCGACTATTGACAAATGTTTGCACAAATATTAAATTAAATCAGAAATATTTCCGCCGTTAGATTAATTGTTTTAAACCTTGATTATTGGTTAAATGCATATAATATATTTCAGAGACTTACGGATAGAAATGCATGTATCAAATGCGCTTTAACTGTGGCAATGGGTTTACCCTTAACCAATATGGTAAAGGTCTCATCCTTCTCAGTGGTTATCAAGTTGCCAAACCAGGAGCGTTTAGTCAACTCTGGCGATGATTCAGGCGTTAAATGCACCTCATCCGCGGAGACTGAAAAGCAAATCATAACAATGAAATGAAAATGTAATTTAAATAACAAATTTAGAGGACATACCCTGCATTTTTCTGCGATGGAAACGCGGACTGCCCAGAAAGCTGTTCTTGATATTCGTGAGTCGCGTTTTCCAGAGTTGCCCACCGGGTGTATTGCAAGGTGAGCCGGGCATGCCAGGATTGCTGTTGTTCATCATTGGGGAGCCATTAGGATTCACAACTGTTCGACAGAGTAGATAAAAAAGGATTGAATTAGTGAGAGGTAGTTAAAGTGGAGTTGGAGGGATACCACAAAGGGTCTACGGGGCATGCACACACCACTATTCGAGTCTGGATCGTGGAACATACTAATGGCAATTGTCGGACCTGAGTTGGCACGATGATGCACCGATGGCGAAGCAGCTGATGAATTGCTGCACGAATTGCCACCAGGACTGCCAGGCGGTGGACCCACACAATCACCACGATCTCGCACTGATCCACTTCGCTCCTGCGCCTGACGTGCCGAATCCCGACGCTCCAAACGTGGCTCCCTGACCACCACTACATCCCCCTCGATGCTCTTCTGTGAACTGTGCGATGGCGTCCGACTGACCGACGGATGATGCACTGAACCCGAACGTTCACGATCCCCATAGGTGGAGTGACGAGTGCCCGCCGCTGGCGAAGATGGCCTCGATATGGCATTCGCCTGTTGCTGTGCCGAACTCATCGGGGAATTGCAACGTGTCGGACTGTGATATGAGGAGCTGCGCACCGAAGACGATACTGTCGTTGGGGAACGTCTCTGATGGTTCCGTGTGCTGCTGTACGAGCGGAAGCTATAAAAAGGATTAGGTTTGGAGGTTAATAGAATTAGAAATTAAATAACTATTCCCAACTTTGGTTGATTTTATGGTTAACTTACTTGAAGGCCTGTCGGCGCGGCGTGAGTGGTGAACCCTCTGAGATCTGTCCATAGCTGGGTGCATTGGTGCCATTGATGCGACATTTGTCCAGTCGCTTCCTTGGTGGATCCACTGCATCCAGTTCACTACGGGACTTCTGTGCTATCTCCTCATCATCTTCCAGTGCCGGTCGACGACGCTTGCGCTCCAGCAACAGAAAGTAAATAACCTTTTCGGTATTGTGGCTATAATAAATGATACTCTGGTTAACCAGACATTTGTGGCAAATTGAGTGTTCCCTTCCACTCTTACCTGGCACTAAGCAGCTCCTGTATGAGTTTTTCTTTCTCCTTGAAGCAACCCAGCGAGCATATGGCATTGAGGACATCCGGATCGACAGCATTGGCTGTGGGTATGACATGTGTTTGCACCACCTCCATCATGGGCAGCTCCAACTCCAGCTCACCTTTACCTCCAGCCGTGACCCAGGGATGACGATTTATTTCGGCCAGCTGAAAGAACGGAACAAACATAACACAATGGTTAACATATCCTGCAGCGTTTTGACCCAAAAAAATATAGAAATGAAAACAAGAAATCAAAGGCAAACACAAAACTGTGCCTTATATTCTTTTTGGGGGTTGTTGCATGCCACAAACAACCACCCACACACACGTACAAACGAACGGACACACACGCACGTACACACATTCAATTGTTGTTTAGATTTGTTGCATTTGGCATTTGGCAACTGGCATTTGCTTTGGATGACTCACCGTTAGACGCCTGTCCGGATTCACTTCAATCATGCCACGCAACAGACTCTGGCAATCGGGTGGCACAAAGTGTGGTATGTGAAAGACACCGCGCTTGACTTTCTCCAACAGCTGCCGCAAGTTGTCATCGTCGAAGGGCAACGCACCCACCAGCAGTGCATACAGTATGACACCACATGACCACACATCCGCTTTACGTCCATCGTATTTCTCACCCTTCCCATCCACAAGCAGAAGGGGGCACAGAGAGAGAGAACAAGCCGAGCAAAAGGAAATGACAAAAACAACAAAACAGAAGCAAAATCAGAAATTGAGACATTCAAAATACCCACCAAATATGATATTATGGGGGTTAATAGTTTTTATACAATTAAGAGATAGTTTTTTTTAGCAAAAATGTGTTGAATAAGTTTTCATAATAGGTATATTAATAAGAATCATATTTTTTTTTACATTTATTTTAATTTAGATCTTATATAAATACCATAAAAAGAAATAAGTTTTTGTGTCAGATTTTATATATGTGGAAAAGAAGGTTCCATAAATTTATTAATATGTATCTTCAATATGCTTTCACAATAACTATAATAACACTAATACTTCTAGCTTTCTAGTTTCAAAAGTTAAAGGTTGTACGAGTATTACCTAAATTATCCACTTTTCAAATTAAAGTTTCATTTATTTAAGTATAAAACGTTATACTTACAACAGATCTAATTATATATTAAAATGTTTTGACCACTTTAAATTGAAAAAGTGCTTTCTAAATACATAATTATATATTTATTTTAATAGCTCACAAGCTAATCACACAGGGTATTTCTCTGTCTACTCCATTTGCATTATGTATTTTTATTAGTTTTCTTTACTTGTGTGTGATTTAGTTTTATTGTCTTATCCCACCATTTTCTCCATATGCGAAATTCGATTAAGAAAATTGGCTATTGTGAGCGTGGGTTGTCGAACCTTTTTACCCTCTCAACTCAAGGCAATGTCCACTTGAAGCCTTGCTTTGTAACAGTTCACTTTTTTTTATATAAATTTATATATAGCACAACTAACTACAGAAAGTAGACAGTCATTCAACCCAACAACAAGTAAAACGGCAACGACAACCTGCTGCAATTCCCATTTAGACGTCCATTGACGTGTCCGTCAAATGTCGAGCACTCGCTGCAGGCCTTCGGTTATTGACTTGACCGTTAAGTGGCACAATGACTTCGAGTTGCACACAATAATTGCTGTAACATTTAGCGATGTGTAATGCTCATTGTAATTATAGTTGGTGCAGGTGAAAAGTTCCAAGTGCAAATACAAACAATACCAATTAAAGTATCTATAATGCAACAAACCATGAGAGTTGGCGATTTTTTAATTTATCAAGGGTTTAGTATTAAAGACGAGGCGTATACTCAATGAGTATTACTCATACTATAAGTAATTGCTGAGAAGTACTTTCAGAGTGCTCGATAAAATATCGATAGAATTTTCTGTCTAATACCAAAGCAATACATTAAGAAGAATTTCTTTACAATAAATTAGATGATGTTAAGTAAAATGTTAAATATTATTTTACTTTATATTTAAGTTTTCATTTCTATAGTAGTCTCAACAACTTGACTTAAAAAATGGCATTTAAATGTGATTTTTTTTCTGTATCTTAAACCTTTTCTTATCCAGAATCCACCACAAAGCATACTTAGCTACGATTAAACCTGCTATCTTTGTATCCTTTAACGACCACTCAAGTGATTGATTGACTGAGGTTGCGAAGGTTACCTGCAAAACTGATTGAACAATTCACCAAATGCTGTGGGTCGTTCTGTTGAAAAAGAAAACCAAATCAATTACAACTGATGTTAGGCAGCTCTTACTCTTACTTCAACCAGCTATCAGTGGGGATAAAGATTGTGTTCCTGTTTAAGGCAGAGTTTGGATGCTAACCATCAATTATGGCAAAATCAAGACAGAAAAGAAAAATGCAATGGCGAGACAGCACTTTGAGTTTTGAATATTTATAAAATAGTAGATAAACCCCTGCGAGAAACAGATCACGTAATAGTCCAGGGATTTATAGCTGCAGGCAAGGATATATTTTAAAATTCCGCTTATGAATTTATTACACGCAGCTCGGCATTGCCAGACAGCAGTTTCTATCTGCTTCTTTCCTGCTGCTGCGTGAGTGAAATGATGCATGCAACTTGGTTGGGAAAAACCAAACACTGAATCGTCTGTCATGCCACATGCCACATGGCACTTACCTCTTGCCCTCCCCCTCTCTATCGCTCACTCAACACACTCTGCTCCTACCGGCAAATCATATGCGCACATGACAACGACTTGGTTGCAAGGGATACGTAATTTGCATATCTGGCGACATTTGCATGGGATACCACACACAGTAGGAGCTGCAGGTGGAGCTGGAGCTGGAGCTAAAGCATCAGGAGGCAGCTGGCTAACGAAAATGTGCTAAAAACTTTGTCTTCATTGACGGCGGCAGTCACAATACAAAATAACAAATTGCTACACTATAAGTTATCCTAGAACAAAGGTTGAAAAGGGGGATGATGAAAGCCCATTGGTAATAGGAATAAAGATAATGAAGAGCCAAATGTGTTTGTAATGAAGTTATACATACATATTTCGTACATTACATTTTAGTTATGATAATTCTATAATTATTTATTCTGGATTAGAAAAAACGCTTTGCTAGACTTATTTGCTGAGACTGTGAGATGCCTGAGCATCTGAGGAAGAATGCAGTTTGTTTTATAAATTCCACAGAATTTATCTGAAGCTATATTGAACTTTTAATAAGTTGAATGATAATGGAAATCATTCTTCGACAATTGTTTAAAAATAGTTTAACGTTGCATACAATATGCGACATATTTACATTCTTCTTTTCTTTATTATCAAAATAGATTTTTACAAAAAATGTTAAGCTTTTCTTATACGTCATAAGTTGGCTGTCATTTGGTAATTAAAGTTTATAGTGCATATATTGTATTTTACATATTTGCTACATATATTCTGAAATTAGATATTCAACTTTGCGTATATGTAATACGTTTGCCTGATTAAATTTGTGATAATTATTTTGTTAAAAATTCTTCAATTAAAAGTTAGACTTATAAGTTTGGCTGATTATGATATCAATTACACCGAATTAAAAGGCCCAACTCAGTGTTTACGTGATAAGTTTGCATGATTCTATGTAATAAATTTTGACATTATTAAATAAACGCTTTACTGATTGTTTAAAAATTAATTTTTAAAGAAACAAATTTAACTCTGCGTATACGTTGTATTAACGTTAGCTACAATAAATGTGCCTGACTGCATAAAAATATATTCTTAAAATACAAATAAAGCTCTGTGTACACGTTATATGTTTGCAGGATGGCTTGAAAATATAGTAAGTGGATTATTAAATTATAAATTCAACTCCGCGTATACGTGATAATAACGTTAGATACAATATGTGTGCCTGAGTTAAATATAACTTCTTAAAATAAATATAAACGTAATATGTCTGGCTTCTAGTTTAAATATAAATTCTTAAAATAAAAATGTGACACTGCGTATACGTAATAAGTTTAATCATAGTTCTGTAGAGTTCAACTTACCCGTATGACCTCTGGACAGGCGTAGTGTGGTGAACCGCATGATGTTTCCAGCATGCTGCCAGCTGGCTGCAGTGAGGCCATTCCAAAGTCCGCTATCTTAATATTATTCTTTTCGTCCAGTAGCAAATTCTCTGGCTTCAAGTCACGATGACTGCAAGATGGATTTACAGTAAAGGTTATTAAGATTTATGGCATACATCTATAGATAGCCGATAGATTTGAAGTATAAGTTAGTGCCTACCATATGGAGTGTGAATGACAGAAATCCAGCGCAGAGATGATTTGCCTGAAGAACTTGCGTGCCTCCTTGGGCGTCAGACGTCCTTTTTTAACCAGATAATCGAAGAGCTCACCGCCAGATACGTGCTCCAATATTAGATACAAATATTTCTTATTCTCATATACATCACTCAGACCGAGCACGTGCGGATGATCGATTAGTTTCATGATGGCAATTTCACGTTCAACCTTGAATGACAATGACAATGGCAGACTTTGAGCACTTGTTAAACATACACATGGTTACCTGACTCCAACATCTCTACCTCTCCAAACAAAACAAACACACTAAGTAATTATCCTTAAAATGTTTTGCAAGTGATTATCAATAATGTTCCTTCATTTCTTTTCTTTCTGTTTTTCGATAATATCTCGCATTTACAATGCATTCATTGTGTTTATGTTTTCAAAATGTAAATATCCTGGCGTGGACATTGCGTGTCTCAACCAGCTGCTGACCTGCCAGGACACGCAATCGCCCCCAAGCTATTTATAGAGGCCAGTGTGTTCACCTTGCACTCAATTGTTCTATATACATATGACCATATATGTATGTCTACAGTCTGTATATAAACCAAGTAAACTCGTAGTTATGTACTTTCCATATAATCATCGCTAAGCTTTTGTCAGCTCTCTCTCTAGCTCTATCTCTATCTCCGTCTCTATCTCTCCCTTTCTCCTATTGACAGTTCTACTTTGGTGATTTTCCTTTTGTATTTTTGGTTTACTTTGTCAACGCACGCACTAATTTGTCGCATGTCCTTTCAATGTCCTACAAAGTGCACCAATTTTTGGGGTTATAATTTAGTTGGTCTTTATGGTTGGGCGCTTCTATTCTGACAGAATCTGATAAAACACTTTCCATGGAGGTAACTTTAATTTCAGTGCGTTTAAGCTCTAATTAATATCATTAATCAGAGTTTTCTACTCATAACATCATTTAGTCATGCAATTTTCATTTGTTAAATATGCTGAAATAATTTCATTATCTTTATAATGAATGGATAATTACTAGAATAGTTTGAATTATGTACTATAGCATCTTAAATTGCTTCGAATCACTGTCAATACGAAAATATAGACTGCTATTCACATTTCCAGTATACAAACTTCGCCTTTTATAAGTACATATACCTTCAAGGACTTGGGAGTTTTCGTCTACATCGTTGGTTACAAAATATTTAAAAAGTAATCTTATTTCCCGTTTCCCACACATACGAATGTCAACACAATCCTGGTTCAATTACGCTTTAACACAGCTCAAAGTTTAATTACAAGTTGACCCGCTAAACTTGTGCCATAACTAAGTTTTTTGATGGATATCTTGAAAGTTCTTAAAAATCCATAAAGCGAAAATATAAAAACTAATTTTGTGTGGGATTTACCCTTCAACGGGAAATCATGTAAAAACTCCGCCCCTGACAAATCCGCTTCAGCAGAGAGCTTAAAGTTGTCATGTCTTTTGAATTTCAAGGCGAAAACAGAGCGACAAAAATTTTATTGTCGCATTTCTCTTCGCTTCTCTGTGTGTTCTTTTTTTATGACTAGCGCCAAAAGACAAACAACAGAACAATAAAAAATTGGCTACGAAACTTTTGTAAAGTCATAAGCCACTGCGGATTTTGGCACTGGAATGGGTAATTGGTAGAGTCGGATTGAGAAAGGGAATGAAAAGGGAAGTGGGAGTGGGAGAGGGGAAGTGAAGGGATTTTCTGCTTACCTTCATTAGCACCGATTCGCTGAGTTTCTCGCGATTGATTATTTTAATGGCCACCTTCTTGCCAATCACACAATGCACGCCCAGCTTGACGAGTCCTAGAAAAGAAATTAAAGTTGAAATGTTTGTTGATGGGTTGACAAGTTGATTTGTGTAGAGATTGAGATTGAGATTGAGATTGAGACTAACCCGTTTGTCCCTTGCCGAGGGTCTTCTCCAGGCGATAGGGGCCAACAAATTGGCAGTTCTCTGCCGTCACATTGTTCTCCTTTTGCATTTTATGGCCGTGGCTGTGTCCTGGCTATAAGCTTGTCAGCTGTTAGCTGTTTCTCGCTGGCAGCGTCAGCTGTCGTCTGGCCATTCACACAACTCCTTCGGCTCCTTCTCGCCTCCTACTTCTCCTTTTCCGTCTCTTTGCTTCTTCTACAATCGCCGCTTCCGCTTCCGCCTTTTGTCGTTTTAGCAATTGAGTTGTCGCATAGCGTCCCAAAATGAACTTCGCTTCGCTTTTAATTACTTTTGTTCAAAGTTTTATTGCAATTGTTGAGGCTGCGTCTTGCCGCAAATTGTTGCACATGCAGATGCCTGCAATATGCATTAACTTTTTGGTGTTTAACAACAACAACAGTGAGAGCTATAAAGAGACAGAGAAAGAACGAAATATATTTAGTAGTCCATAGGGTTAGAGATAGAGAGAGGAGTGAAACTATAATCCATGTGATTAGCAATAAATATTTATGGCCATTAGTCCTAAAGGCCAACCGCACTGAATTTTTAATTAATATAAATGGAAACTGGCCATATTAACAGTCAACATTATTTGTCACAAACACTCACATACATATTCACACTCCCACCTCTCCCTCCTCACCGGTTTCTATCTAATTAAAAACACCTCAAGCTGTGCACCACACAGCAGCCTGGGAAAGTCCATTACAGTCTGGCGATTATCCCAGTCTTCTTTAAAATTCACTCGGAAATTTATGAGGCAATCTCTCGATGCAGCACATATAGAGCCAAAGGATAGCAGCCTAGCCACAAGATTGTATAACATGGGTGGGCACCTGTGTGTAGTGTGTGTGTGTGTGTGTCTGTGTTTGAGTATGTGTATATTGATATTGCAAATAATCAATTGACTTTAAAGTGTTTTCTATTTAATTACTTTGGCTTTGAACAAGTGTGCAATTTCCTCAGACTTTATTGGCAAATCGAAAGTGGAATTTATGTAAGAGTAAATTAAAGAGAGAAGTACGTCAATATCTCAACATTAAACAGTGAGTAAATACTTAATGGATAACTTTCAATAAGAAAAGATACTTTTATTATTATACTAAATATTTTCATAGTATATTAAATAAGGGTTAACAGACTTCAAACTTGCATAACTTTGTCAAAACTTAGCCGATTTACATGCGGAGTGTCAATTAAACATGGTTTAATTTATTAGTTGATTCTACATTAATAAAAAAAAAACTTTAGTTGTTTCAATAATAAATAATTAAATGACATTTTAAACATATGGAGAATTTATTAAAGAATACAATTTTTAAAGGAATTAACCATAAATCAATGCCAAACAAAATTATGCGCTGTTTTATTTATGTTATAAACAGATACTAAAGCTGTCAAGTTAATTAAGTTAAGATGCGTTGTTAAAGTCAGTATTAAGTATAATAGTCCCATTCAAATTGAGTTGAGGAATTAAGCTTAAAATGACTTAAAAATTTCAGAAGCGCTCTAAAAAAACTGTAAGAGCCTAACGATGCTTGAAGGCATAAAAGAGGCTAATAAAACGTGGCCAACAGCAAAAAGGACGCAACTGGACCCGTTTTAAAGCCTTGCAGGTAGCCTTTGTATAATTTCCTAGTTGGAACTGAGAGGCAACTTCTGTTGCTGATGACGTTGATGGGGTTGGGATTGATGGGGTTGTGGGGTCGACTCGGGTTAAGGGTGTCTCACGCACACGAAATTGAAAAATAAATGCGCATCAAAATGTGTAACATTGTATGGCGTTGGGTGATGGCCAAGAGAGCAGGTCAGGAGTGGGAGGTAGAAGAAAAAGTGGGATTTAGGCCAAATGGTAGCATCAGCTGGCAGCAGAAAGCTGTTGAAAATGTAAAACAGGACATGGCAGGAAGGAAGCCACTTGGTTTACAAGAAAACAATACCAAGCGTAATAAGAAAACTTTCCGTCAACAATTTTCCGGCCATCATCTCACACTCTTGCTGTCTCTTTCGCTCTGCTAACCTAATTTGAAAAATGCGCTTAAAGTGGAAAACTGACACGAAAAATGTGAATTTACAGGCTGAAGAATTGCTCATCAAAACGGCGGCAACATAAAGGAAATTAAGTGCTCACACACACACACACACACGCACACATACGCATGTGTGTTTTAAATACATGTGTGCATTTTAGAAATGGAAAAAAAAGGGGGCGTGGCTGGTCGAGACCATAAACAATTCATGCTCATTCATGTCATAGTTGGCATTTCCGCAGCTGCAGCGCACTTAACGTTGCGGCAAAAATGTCTAAAAATATGCCAAAAGACGTAAGGCCCCTTCACACAACAACACACACACACACACACACACACACTCACACACACGCATATATACAAATACACACTCACACTAATGCTTCACATATAATATAGAGCAATAAAAATCATAAGCAAAACGTTTAGCACTTGGCGTTGATTTGGTCGCGACTCCATAGAAATTTATGTTTTTGGGTCGTGTGTCGTCTGTAGGGAAAATGTCACAAAGAAGAGTAAAAGAGGGACTAAGAGGGAAAAGATGAAGATGAAAAGGAAAGTCCTTGGCGATATAAATGATGCTGGAGGCTAGCTTTTGTAATTGATGCTCATAAAATCCCAGCACGAACAATTGAACGATTTCTATACAAAAAGACTGCATATAAAAAACAATCTCCAAATAGCACTATTATCAAATATCTTAAATAAATATCATTAAATTTATATTAAGACATCATAATTTATGCTTTATTTAACTTAATTTAGAGAGCGTATAATAATTAATCTCTAAACGGTGATTAAAAATAACGAGCTCATAATGAGTTTGCATGAAGAGCGCTTTATTCTGGATTAATTATACGCTTGAAATTGTTCCTTAAAATAAATAGTCTAGATAAAAGAACATATATTATTTTGATAAAGTTTCATCTTTATTACATTAAATTCTTTATAAATTCTTCAATTAATTCTTAATAATCTTTAATTATAATCTGTCCATAATTGACATATTTAGCATATCAATTTATTTATTCATTATTTGTCAATTGCACATTTGAATAATTATTTTCGTTAGCCAGCATGAGGTTTTTAATTGCCCAGCAAATTGACTGTTAAGCTGCCTTTGCCACAGTCATTATCGAGATTTGAGATTCATTGCATAGCTTTGATGAATAATTTCAATTAGCATTGTGTCAGGTAATGCATAATTAAGGGGAAATTGTGTTGGTTACTTTTAGGGCAAACAGCCTTGAGCCTTGTTGATAGCTAATTAACATTTGCATATGTATATGAGAAACCATAACTTGAGATATTAATATGTACATCAAAAACAATTAAGGGGCTATCTTGAAAGTGTCCTGCATATTTATTCCAACACTTTTGAGTGCTTCTGCTTATTGTCGAGTTCTCTTCATTAGGGAACTCTTGGATGGCATTTCCCTTGGGGCATGAACTTCAACCATAGATAGCAGAAGGGAGCAACCATTTTCTATCTGAGAAAAGCGCAAGTTACTTTGATTTTTCCGTTCTGCTTACTCCCCAAAAAAGTATGCTACACAAATTTACATGTGCCCAGAAGTTGGGCCCAAAATTGGCTTTTCCCAAAAAAACGGAAAGGAAAAAAAAAACATAAGGCAAACAAAGGAGAGAAAAGTTAAACTAAGTGGCTGCAGGGCAAACGCAAACTGTGAGCAGAGGTAAAGTGTGCAAAGACATGGCTGAGCAAATGGCAGAAAAACTCAATTTAAAAAAACTCAAAAAAAAAAGAAACAAAATGAAAATAAAATGGAAAACGAAAAACGGCAGTCAATAAACGCACACCGCACACAGGACGAGGAAATGTGTGCCAGGCTCAGAACTGAACACGACTGCTTGTCGAAGATATGCTGGGTGAACGTGGCGTATGAGTGTTTTGGTATGTTGCCCTGGCAGCTGCCATCAGAAGCACCAGAGGGAAACCGGCTTTTAAAGTGCAATCAATAAATGCCTTTTGAGTTGTGAAAATTGTGCGTAAGTGCCATAACAGAGCTAACCAACACTCTTACACACTTTACACACCCACCCACACACACATATACAGAGGCACTGCACAAATACAAACATAATTGACTGGGCCCCCTAACGAAAGAGGTACAGCGAATAGGCGTTACTGAAAAGAGCCCGGTGTAGAGAGTAAGGAGAGTAAGGCTTTGGCTTTCATAACAAGCATTGATAGCTGCTCACTCAGTTCGATATACCCTGTAATTAAGACGTAGAAGCTGTATACAACGACAGACAACTGCGATTTCTATTTTCGGCTAGAATCAAAAGTTCCATTTGATAGCTTAATAAAATATTTATAAATAAAATAAAGGCTTGAAGATATAAACACTTAGTACTTTATAGACAGGCATCAATCTAACTTGCAGCTTTTTTCTGAATCAACAGGATTAATTCAAAGCTTAATTGCCGCTTACATTACAGGATAAGTGACAGTCACACCCAGTGAGAAAATGCATTTTAACTTGTCGTTAGTGCAGTTGTTAGGGCAGCTTGGCTGTTGTAGCTGCTGCTGTTGATTAAACACGCGTCAGCAGCAGCAGCAACATCAACGTCAACAGCAGCAACAATAGGTACAACAACAACAACGACAACAGCAACACTCGAATAACATTGGCAACGCAGCTGCTGACATTGCATCAACTAATTGCAATTATGTGGAAAATTAAAATCAATATTTAACTAGCATTTTGTCGAGTTGTTAGTGATGTTGTTGCACTTGTTGTTGTATTTGTTTCTATAGGTATTGTTGTAGCTCTTACTCTGACTGTGTTTCTTGCCATTTGCCAATTTAGTTTTGATTTCTATTACAATTGGATTTGAATGCATTTGTCAGCAGCACTTTGTTTATTTGTCTCCCTCATTTCCTTTCTACACTTCCTGTTTCTTGGGAATTGCAAATGTTAAATATTTAAAGTACATTTCTTGGGGCCAAGTACAGTGGGGAGCATGATTCGAGACGTGCTAGTCGAGGCTAGGAAAAGAGAATTATTTATGAGAATGAATACGACGGAAGATAAAAGTGCCCAAGGCGGTTACATTGTAAGAGAAAGCGAAAACAAATGATGAAAAATGAAATAATAGAATGGAATGGAATAAGAATGAGAATAAAAGCAAATTTACTTGTAAAGAATAAACAATAAATTGGACTTCAAGTGGCAAGAATACACAATTTATTACGCTTGAGGCACATTTCTAGACTACTTATTAGGCACTGTTGGCAAAAAGTTGTTTAAAGATCTATGGCCTTGTGACAAATACAGAGTTGATTATACGTTAAAGGACTTTCATGTCTCGTTTTGGATTAAAACTAGATGCACATAAATATAAAGCCAAAAGCAAATGGCAATATTTAGGTAAGGCTCCAAGCTCTTAGATTTATTTACCAGAGTTAAGTATGGAATCAGAGAAAGAGAAACAGAGAGTCAAAAAGAGAGAGTTTTATCGATTAATTATATAAAATAAATTAGATTTCAAAGCGCTTTCCTGTTGTGTTTGGCATTTCCGTTTAAATCGCATTAAGATTAAACTAAAAGCCCCACAGTTTCCAACTGTTAAGCTCCAAAACAAGCAAATAAATGGTGCATTTTTCACAAATTTGCATAAAGTAATTATGCCATGCGAATGCAAAGCCTTTTATTTATCACGTAAAATTTGCAAAGAGCTCAAATTTTTCACACTTGCAAAAATCCCACGCAAAAAACAAGTAAGTGAAAACTTTCAACAAATTTGCGGAGGACAGTTTGCAGTTATTAGCCCAACAAAAATGGTCAACAAGCCCAACAAAACTAGTTAACTAAAGCCACGTGCTATGGCACAAAATAAACCAGCAGATGGTTTTAAGTTAATCCGCAGTGAAGCCAAAGAGGAGCATCTCATTATTAAATAAGGATCCAACAAATGGTAAACTAAGAGCGTTAGTTACCATGGATGCTAAGTTTGGAATCGGCTAATAAACCGCTTAAGCCAACACGCAAAATGCAAAAACAGCAAACCGACGGGTGCAAACATTTTGACCCCACTTCATTCCCCCCTTTCGGTCCTTACATTGTAAGAGGGCAACAACATTACCAGCTGGCTGACAAAAAATTCGATTAAAAGCGACCGAACTAACAGGCCAGAAGGAGAAAGAAAAGGAGCAGGAGATGAAGAAGATGGAGAAAAAGCTGCTTTACATGGACACAGGAGGCGTATCGCTAGCTTCGTTCCCACCACCTCCTCTCCCCCCCGGACCCGTCTAGTAAATTGGCTTCTCTCGATATGGCCAAAAGACCGACAGCAGCTGGACCATGTTGTAGGTTGCCAGTTTGTTTCTGGCCTTGCCAGGCAAATCAACTTGTTTGCCGATGTAAAGCCCTCGTCCATCCCCTTTCTACCCGACATACACACTCTTCTTGCCTTGGATTATGCAAACGGAAGCACTTGGATGTTATTTGCCTTATCCCTCGAATGGATGACTCGAATGACGACTGACGACCGTCGACTGACGAACAGTCAAGTGACGAGTGACGGCAAATGACTAACGTGACCGGAAGCTAAAAAGATGAAATGATTTGAGCCGCAATTAGATGCCAAAACGCAATCGTAGAGCTCCCCATTTTCGCATATTTGCAATGGGCGTGGCTGCCAACAAACGCGAGAAAGAAAAATTCAATTAACACACAACCAGATGGTCAAAAAAGAAAGCAACAACCGATAGGAATAGGAAGGAGGTGAAATACCAAGGCTTAGACGAAAAATATGAGTAAAGCACGTGGAAAGTAAGAGAAACCTAAACTGGTAAAGCCCAAATAACAGTTCAATAATACGAGAAAAGCTGATGAATTGACTGGAAAAGTCAAACAATGGAGCAACAGTTATCAATATGATATCATGATGAAATGGGGCAATTGAATTGGGAGTGGGAGATGATACTTCTATAGGAAATATGAGATGGTCTATTACAGAAACTCATATTTGCTACAGATCACATAATAAATGATTGATGGATTGTATTATGTACAGTTGAGTTGCTCAATAACAAACAGGATAAAAAAATATAATTCGTTAGAGTGGAAATTGGACAAAGAAGTTTTGAAAAAGCTTAACTGAGCAATTATAATGAAGAAATACGTCTTTTTTTTAAGTGGTCTATAAGATATTTCAGTAAAATACATAGCTTTATTTTCATTTTTTCTTTTTGGTTGTATTTTCTCAAAATTGATATATAAATTTAATTTAAAACATTAATGGGTTAGTTGCATAATATTCACATATTGTAACAATTTTACTGAAATTAAATGAATGTTTTATTGTTTAGATGTAATAACACTAAGCTTAATTATTTTTTAGAGCTTCATCTAGAAATGGCCTGTTAATTATACATCATTAATATTTTGTTGTATCTATATATCTATATTCAAAAAGAACATATTGGTTTAGATACCTGCATTTAAATTCTTCTTAATTGTTATTTTATTATCGAACTAATTTAGTTTTAGCGATATATATTAAAAACTATTTTGTGGTTTCTTATTAAATCGGTTTGAAAAAAGAATAATTGCTTAATTCAATAATGCAAATCATTTCAAATTTATTAAAATGTAATTAAAACCAACCCAAAGCGAGTTCCTTCCTAAACAGAGCTCAAGAAATAAGTCAAGCTGTAAAATAAATAAAACTTTTTTCTGAAAACTTTTAAAAAGTCTATAAAAAATGCATACTATCATTTTGTTATGCAAAGTATACATATATAAAAATACGCAAACTTTCAAGTTTTCCCAACCAAAAACCAATTCTAAAGATAGCAAAAGCCAACTGCTCGCTATGGAATCCCAACATATCTAAAAGAAAAACAACTTGCCACCATTTATTTATCTAGGAAACTAGATAAAAAAAAAATGGAAAAATGGTGGATAAAAAATGTGCATCACATTCCGTTTTCCCGCCCGGCTTTTGCCCATTTTCAGATTTTCCGCAATTTCCTATTTCCATCACAATTCACTGACTGCGCTAGCACGAAATTGAAGTTTAGTTATACAAATAATCCACAGCGCGTATGAAAATAAGACAACAACACACACAGTTGGTAAACAAAGAAAACCAAGATAAATAACAGCAGCAACCACAACAACAACAGCAACAACAATAATAACAATAACAATAACAAACAAACAACAACAAACAGACATAAAAAATGGCGAGTTTTCTCTGTACTCTATCTGTTTTTTATGTTGTTTTTGTTCTTGCATTCAATTATACGCGTAGGTGTGGTGCCCCTGGCCAACAACTGAACCACAAGCAGTATAGAAAAAGAGGGGGCGGAGGGGAGTGGCTAGAGGATGGTTAGCAGTTCTGACGGTAAGCGAAAAAAAAAAACTGGGCTCTATGCCAGACCAGGCCATGGCCCGCATTTGTTTGCCAAAGGAAAACGAGCTCCATTTTCTCTCGTTTTTCCCCATCTGAAACGTTTCGTGTATATTTGCCTTTGAATTCAATTAAGGGCGGTACGTGGTGTATGCGGGAGGCGTGGTCCAGGGGCGTCACTGTCAAAGTCAGCTAGTGTTAAAGGGGATTCTTTAGAGAAGCGTGCTTAATTCAATTTTCATTTACTATGTATGCACACGTGTGTTTTTAATGGCGGCCACTTTGATAATGTGCCACACCCCCTTTATCCCTGCCCCTTCCCCTGCCATTGCCCTGCCCCTGATCCTGATCCTGCCTTCAACATTTCTGATGCTGTGTGTGTTTGCCTTGACACTGTCCGTGTGTCTGTTTGTCTGACTATCTGAATGTATTTCCCAGCTCGCTGGCATTTTAATTTATTTTTGCAATTGACGTGTAATGCAATTGACCTCAACACCTCCCCTTCAATTTTCCACCCGTCTAGCAACTGGAAATATGTTTAATTGGCTGTCGTTACTGAGACAGCGAACAAAACTTTTCAATTAGAATTAATTATGTTAGCCAAAACGCAACAAGGAAAATGTTGCAAGTTGCAACCGACAAATGAGATTTACAAAGTTGCAACTGCAAACTTGCAACGCGACTCTAGCAATTATTACGCCAATTATAACTGCAATTTTTCATGCCTTGCCCCAGGGTCAGGTCGTGGGCAAGGTGGCAGGGGTGGGTGCCTAGAGGGACAGCAACAGAAAATATGCGAATTTAATTTATGGTTAAAATTGCCAGTGGCAAAAAATTGAGTGAGTGTTGCTGCTGTTGTTGCTTTTGTTGCAATTGTTGCTGTTTCTGGACAAGCAAGTGCCATAAATAATTTGGGCTGACATAAAAAGCAGCGACAGCAACAGCCACAGAGACAGAAACACCCTGTGGCCGGCACACACATATTCCCAAAGTAAACTCCAAATGATGAAAACAACATTTCTGCATTTGCGTTAAATTTTCATTATAACAAGAGCTTAATATAGCTCTCAGGCTTTTCATTCTTAAATTCAATTATCCAAGGAGAATTTTTAAATAGATTTTCGCAGATAAGCTTAAAGAAAGGACAATTTTCATTGAAATCGGATCAACAAAAGAGTTGATGTCAGAAAATCATACTTTTATTTTGTATTATATATATATCTTTTATTGGAAAATATATTTAAGTCATGTCAAGTCAAACTTTGCTATACACACATGTATATGTATTTAAGATAAAATAAAACTTTTGAGGAAAATGCCAATTCACAAATCATTTTAAAAATAATAAACTTATTTGTTAATAGTTTAAAAATGTACAAATTAGTCGGAATTTTGAAGAGAATTTTAGAAAAATAAACTCAAATATTTATTCTCAAAAGAGATAATAATAAATCTCACAAATTTTATACCAGTTTTGTCAAAAAAGATAGACTACTAGAAATTATTATTACAAGGTTGCAACGACTGAATTCGTTATAAAAAGGAACTCAGAAAAGATATTCAGAACTAAGGCTTTAAATATAGAAAAACGGAAACCATTTCCATTGGATAAATTTATTCCTGACGCAGTTTGACAAATAAATTTTTTTTCATAAATCCAAATTTAACTTTTAATGTTACATAATTTTCATTTACAATGATAATTTAAATGGCCTCTATAAACATTATGGTCTCTAAAGACAACTTTTTTTACCTTTTCTCATATGCCAGTTATTTTTTTATATATTTAAAAATATTTTAGGTCTTCCACCCACACAAATATAAATGTCAAATGGCATATCGAAACGTAAACGGAAACTCGAATGTCTATGTAAATTCCAAGGCACAAGGACGACGCTTGCCATATGCAAAATTGATGTGCTCTCATAACCAAATTGGACTTTAAGCTAAACTGCAAGCGAGGCTGGTTTGTAGCCTGGCATCCTGGCAGTCAAATGGCAGGAAAGAGATGTGGAAAAAGGACACAGCTGGCACAGGACGGGGACCAAGAACTGACTGAATAGAAAGTAATTCGATGTGCAGATGCATACGAATTCCCCAAAAGAATTGCACGCAAAAACATCAACAAATGCCATGAAAAATGTAAACTGTAAGGGAAAAATGAGCAATGATAAAATGGAAAATGGAAAATGAAAAAAGAAAATGGAAAAAACTTTTGCATATGCTTTAATCAAAGGGCATGACGTACGGGAATTTGGCGACCATTTCAATTCATTCTTAAAAACGTAGAGAGCAAAAACGGTTAAAAGATATAGAGGGTGGCGGGCAGAGGGGCTGAAAGTGTTGGGGGGAAGGACAAAACGGAAGCGCACGCAAAACTGTTGACAAAGCCACGCGGGTGCCAACGCAAAAGTTGACAAAAGTCCACGCAGGCGCAAGGGTTGAAAAGAGAGTGTGAGAGAGAATCTAAAATATTGAGAGAGTGGAGAATTCTCTCTCTCTCTCTTCTGAGGCACACGCCCAATGGGTGGTTGTTGTTTGGCAGCGCGCTCTGTGTTTAGGGGGGTTGCTTTTGACATTTGTAAAGCCATGTGCCCCACTGCCCAACCTTCCCGCCCGGCAATCCCATAGCCCATTATCAGAGGGGGGACTCCCTTCCACGGTCACCCTGTGTTGTCCTGGCCAACCCTTCGCTACTTATTAGTCAAATAGTTGCCGCTTATTGCCTTTTAATTGCAACATTTTTAGTTTGTTTATTAAACTAATTGGATGAGAAAGACAATGACTGTTTTCCAGCTGCCAAAAACTTGCCAGTTATCAACGCCCGTTAAAGTGGTGCCTGCAGGGGGCAAGGAGGTGAGTCCTTGCATTGCAACACAACACAACGTCTACCGGTAATCCCCTGGGTCATTAAGGCGTCTACGTGTCTGCTGCAGTCGCTGGATAAAGACGACATCGCTGCCGCCTTCGTCTCCTGATTGTCGCATATTTTATTCAGTTCGGCATTACCGTACTCTATCCTCGTCCTTAGCCTCATCCTTGCCTCAGCTTGTAAATATTGAACAACAACAGTGAGCAGAAGGAGAACTGTAGTGTTGGTCATGACGGAAGTTTGAAATTGTTCATATTTCTTTTTCATATGCTGCATTTTTGATGTGACGCGACATTCTCTGATTGGGCAAGACGTGAAAAGGACCCCAGGCTTAACTTTTTTGTTGCTGACGGACGGCACCTTAATTGTTTTGGTCCCGACTATAGTTTGACAAGGGTTTTCCCTGTCTCTTCCCAAAGATTGAGAAAGATAAGTAAAGCTAAGTCAATGCAATGTGATGCGAGCAGGATTATCAATAAGGGGCAGTTTGAACTTGAAAGATATGTCAAATTGTACTTAAAAACTGTTCACATCAAAAAAAAAAAGGTTGACAGACGAGAAACTTGTCATAGAACATATCTTTAAGCTAAGATTATATATATCTAAAGAAATAACTTTGATATCTTCGTCAAGCTGAGCTGAATTTCTTTCTAGTTGAAAAACTACACATTTGACTTCTTCAAATAAAAATTCCCATTTCTTTATTTTGAAACCTTATTTGCTTTCAAAGCTTATTCAATTTCTAAGCACTTTTCTTTGAACTCAAGCTGCAAGTGTAATTAGAAACAGCTTTGAGAGTGAAATTCAAATAGAAGTGCTATTGCATAGTTTACAAAGCTTAGCTGGAATGTTTTAGCATTTCGTTGAAGTCAAAACAAAACTGAGAAAAAAAAAGCAAATCTAAATTCCATTTGCAAAAGAATTCGAACAAACTGAGAATAGTAGTGTACTTAAAGCTGGCTAAAGTAGGCTATGCATAATTCAAAAGGAATTGATTCAAAGTTGAGAATGCAGAACAAGCCTGATAAAGACTTTGAATTGAAGGACGAACAATAGCTTGGAATACAATTGCAATAAACGAACAACAACAACAGAGAAAAGAGCTGATTGACGAACTTACTTTGGGGGTTGTCAATGAGAACATTATTGGAATATCATAGGATAGTCAATGGGCAAAACAATGACGTCACTTGGCAAGAGAGTTTCCTTGAATTTGACTCGAGATGCAAAACTTGAGGTGGTTTTAAAATAAGAAATATTCTTGCACACAGGTGCAGAGCCTTGATTAATAGCTCAACTGTCAAATGTCTAAAACAACGCAATTATTTTCACAGTTGAAGTTTTTAGTTAGTTCTTTGGTCGTAAAACTCAAAAGCCACATCCGCCATATTAAATTCAGGCGTTGAACTTCGTTTTCTACCATAAAACTGTCTATAAATACAGTTAAATGTGTGAGCCGAGTACCTCTGTATATGTATGTGTATATGTGTACCTCGCTGCGAATTTCTGTGACTGCGGTTTGTACGTGTATACCCCCTTCCACCCCATGGAACGTTGCTTGAATGCTTGAGCACATAACGTGGCATGTTTCATTTTATTTTTATTTTATTTTTTTGTTTTTCGTTTTTTTTTGATATTGTTGCACGTAATTTCGACTGGCTGAAAATCGATATATATAAAAAATCTATAAAGCAGACAACAACAAAAACAACAAAAATAGTAGTAGAAGTGTAGATAGGCAGAGAAAGAGGAAAGAAGAAGCAGAAGTAGTAGTACACATTGCTACTTACCCAAGTGGCAACAATTTCCGCTCGCCTCTTTGCGGTGTAGAGAGCGGGATAGCTGAAGGTGTGTGCGGTGAGTGAGGGGGTGTGTATTGGAGCGGGGGGTTCTTTGTGGTGTGATATTTCAGCGACTTTTGCTTTATACAAATCACTTCCGGGTGAATGTTGCCGTTGCACCCACACAATGCAACTGACCAATAAATAAAACACGCCACACACACAAACAAACACAAGCACGCATACACTCACAGTAAACGTTGTATTTGTATTGCCTACTTTTGGCAGTCACACACACACACACACACTTGCCAAAATGTTGTTGCTTTTGCCCCAGAGCACAAGCACAAAACTCGTTTAATTATTATTATATAATTACATTTGCAATTTGTATGCATTTACGCAATTGGCGCATAATTCTTACAGCATTTGCATAAACATTTTACTTATTTTTTCCGCACACACACACACACACACACGCACGCACACACACAAAACTTACACACGCACAGAGAGAAGTAACACTTTGAGAGTGGCAACACTTTCTTGCTTATTATATATTTGCTGCTCATTCGCGTTACCGTTTGTTCGCTGCTAAACGCCGTTACGTTTTCTCGTCCGTTTGCCAAATGACGCACACACGACAAAGGCGAACGTCGTCGACTAACTGAGTGGCGCTCACTGTGTGGACCCTCTGTATACTCATAACTGTAAGCTTCCTTCACGTCCTGTGATTGTGAGAGAGCGCCAGAACGTGAGAGTAACTGTGCGAGAGAGAGTGTGAGTATTTGCTCTTCGCATTGACATTTAATTTGCCTTTGCTTTGTGTAGTGCTTTTGCGTCAGTGGTTGTTGTTGTAGTTGTAGTTGTAAGTGTTGTTGTAGTGTGGCCAAGGGTCTGTCCGCAAGGTGGTGTGCGTCTTATCATAAACAGTTTTTGGGGGTTGATTACAGGGTGTTTCGCTGCAGTAAAGGCGCACCCGGTGTCCACTTTTCACTGCGCATGCGGCAGAGCAAAATAATGAAGATTACACTCAAAAGTATGCAATTCCTCTCCATTAATGCTCTCACCGCTTTGCATCTCAGCAGTTAAGGAAATTTAAAAACAGCTGCCGCAAAGTATGCCACAGCTTTGTAAATCCATAGCAAGCAGCTTTTTATTGCTCATTTTTCTTTTGTAATTGCATAGAAGTGAGCCTTTTACTGCACACCTTGCTTAACGGTTTCTGCATTTCAATAAAATGTTTACAATTTGAAATAATTAACTACAAATTAATAAAGGTATTAAATTGATTGTTGCTCAGAAATCAAATGAAATTATCTTCTACTGTGTATTCTCTTTTCGTTCAATATCTGCATAGCATAAAATTGATCATAAATAACAGATAAAAAGAAAAAAAAATTAAGAATACAAATAACACAAATATATATATACGTATAGATAAAGAAAAAGAAAGACAAAATCTGACAAGAACAGATCACATAAAACAAATGGCCATCAGCGTAGAGGATCGTGACCATTAACTGACACATTTTGGACCGACTAATCCCGCCAGAACAATGGAAGGAAAAACAAAATAGAGACAATATAGATATAGACTGATTATATATGTATACTTGTATATATAAACGATATGTTCAAATTTAAAATATATGCACACACGTGTATTGAGTTTCTATCACTTTATTCAACGTTATACGTTAATTTTCTTTATGGTTGGTTGGTTGTTGTTGTTGATGTTGTTTCGGTTTTGGGTTGTCTAACAATAATTAATAATTTTGTTGTATGTGTGATTTGCTCGTCATTGCAGCCATCACTTGAACATTAAACAATTAAACATAATTATAATAATAATGATAATTTTAGACGTCTCACGCTAGACATAACATTATGGGCATAAACTTAGGGCTTATTATAAATAGAATCGTATATTAGCCATATATTATATATTGTATATGATATATATAAATATCATTGTTTTGTGTTTTGCACAGCACTTTTAACACTAATTGCCAGTATAATTAATAAATAATTAATGTATTTGCCAATGCAAATCATACAAATTTCAATATATATATTTAGGTATATATATTTCTATAAATTGTTTTGTTTATTTCTTTTTAGAAATCATTAAACAACTGCAAATCTCTTTGGTCTACTGCCTTGGCGGGTTTCCAATCCTTCTCGGGATAATCATCAAAATTTTTGGTATCCCCATCATGATGTACATCGGGCAAAATTGGTGGCTGCAATACAAAGATAGATCGATTAGGTACAGAACGAGAAACTATCATAAAATAATTGCGAAAAGTAGAGAGGGGCGTGTAAGGGCAATTAACGCCTTTCAAGCGAGCAGAGATTTATGATCCCCGCCCACAGAAAATAGACTAAACCGTTGTGGTCGTTAATTAACGGCATTGCTAATTTCCAAAATTGATTTGTTTATTTGCTTTTAATTGCGTCCATGTATAAAAATACATTTTATCCAAAATCAAATCCGAAAAATGGCCTGCACGTGTGACGTCCAATCGATGGAATTAAAAGAGTTTACAGAGAGAGAGAGAGAAGTTCAGTATTATTGCTTACCTTTAGCTTCTTATTGTAGACGTCATTCCAATTCAAGTGCTTAAACCAACGATGCCTTTTAACGTCATCGGCGCCGTTCTGCAAAAAATATATTAGAGAGATGAAATGAGAAATTAACTTAAATAATTCTGCATTTGTTGGCTCGTGTTGCGAAAACGCGCGACATGCTATTAAAAATGTATACCCCTTGCCCATTAAATCTGTATAGTGGGTATAGTAACTATATAGATAACTTTTAATACTCTCTGCTAATGATAGAGTGGTGGTTTAGAAAGTTTCGGAAGAATAGAGATTATAAGAAGTTATTCAAAAAAGCATAGGCTATAGGGTATCCTTTAAGCGAAATCACTCTACTGACAGCTTGTTTATTTGCTTTCCTATTTCTATTCTATTTTGAAAAATTTGTTTTGCATTTATTGTCGCCAGCAAAACTGACAGCGACCATGTGCATAGAGCTTCATGCCAGAATTCCGACGTGGACGTGGGATTCTACAATTAATTTTTGATATATGTATAAAAATATTTAATGCCCAAAAAAAGATTTCGATACGGTTATGACAAGTGTAAACAATAATCTAAAAATATGTTTCCAATCGTATATGCCATAAAAAGCTGCCAAATTAAATGCACACTTCACAAAATGTAACAGGTGTGACACAGGGAATGAGAAGGAATAAGGGGAAGGGAAGAACATGAAAGACGGCAATTAAAATAACAAAAAGATTCATAAGGAATTAAAATATTTTGGGAAATAATAAGAAAACTGAACAGCTAATTTGATGCTAAGTACAAAGTGACATTAATTACAATGTAATTATAAGTTTGGTTTTCAAAAAATGTATTTGCCTTCTCTATTTCAAACTGTAGCTCCCTTCATTTAAATCAATTTAATAAAGGTATAAACAAAATAACATATACTATAATATCTATTGATATCTCTATATCCTTTGTATAGCTTTTATTATTATAATAAGAAGCTAACTTACCTTCATATTGCCCAGTCGCTTGGTTCTATCATTCACCAGCAACTTTTTGATCAAGTCTTTAGCAATGGGATCCATGTGACGTTCCCATTCAATTTTTCCGCTCAATATCTTTTCATAGATGCCAAAAGGCTGCTCATCATAGAAGGGCGGATAACCCACAAGCATTTCATATATAAGAACTCCTACAAAAACGATTACCACGTTAATATAATAAAACAAAGTCAAATACTTGTGAAATAATTTTCTTACCCAATGCCCACCAATCGACGGCCCTGTTGTGTCCTTTTGACTGTATTATCTCAGGTGCTATATACTCAGGTGTACCACATAATGTCCAGGTGCGATCGCGCAGTTTTTTGGCGAAACCGAAATCGGTAATCTTCAAATGTCCATCGCGGTTGATTAATAAATTTTCAGGCTTCAGATCCCTATAGACAATTTGCAGAGAGTGTAGATATTCCAAAGCGCTGACAATTTCAGCCGCATAGAAGTTGGCTAATGGAAAGTGTTAAGTTAGTTCATGTTTTATCTTAGCTATCATCGTTAACTTACAAGTTTGACTAGTAAATTTGCCTGCATTGCGCAGATATGTGAACAGCTCACCGCCACATACATAATCAAAGATCATGTAGAGATTGGATTCATCCTTTGTAGACCATTCTCTGTGAATTAAAAGAAGTGGGAGTTTGAAAATGAATTATTTAATATATATATTATTAAAAGAAAATGTATCTTAATTTTATAAAAGGAAATATAGAAAAATATAAATGGTTGGAAAGCTAACCCTTAATCTAATTAAAAAGTATATATATTTCTTCTCTCTTACTATGTATTTCAAAAGCAGAGGGACCATAAAAGAACATTGATCTGTTTATTAAATTTTATTAAAATTTTCTGTTTAGAACATTTACAGCCTTTATTTTATATTCTATCCTTTTCGCTGTACTATAAGTAAATAAAGTTTAAACTGTTTTATCTTTCAGACAACACAAAACTCTCATAAAAATTGGTAACTGCGTTGTTTTGCCTTTAAACAACTTAACATATTTTAGCTTTTTACTAACTTTATTACTCAATTTTGAATAAAAGAAAAACTGAAATTAAATACTCAGAAAGGCATAGAAATTCCCTGTGACACCTCTAAATAAGCTGATGTTGTCTCTTTCTAGTCAGCTTATAGATTACTTACAGGCTGATCACAAATGGATGTCGGATTTCTCGCAATATGTTTCGCTCATTCTTGACATGTTCAATCTGCTTTAGGCGGATGACTTCTGTCATGGCCAAGATCTTCATGGCACAGTACTTTTCGGAAATGCGATCACGGCACAGACAAACCCGTCCAAAGGTGCCAGTGCCTGTAAAAGAAAGAGTGAGATGAATATAAAGTGAGATTAATTAATAAAAAAACAAAAAATTGATTACAAATATTATATCGGAACTCTATGATCAGATTATCCATTTAACCGCAAATGTCTCGAGTGTTCCAAGCACGCCCCAATTGAGTGATTGGCGGTTGGCTAAACGTGGGTGTTAAATATAGAGGGATAGTCCCAATAGACCAAAGCCCCTCAAGTCCCCGCCTGATATAGGAGACCTAAACATGCATAATTACGCTTTGTTTTTTTTTTTTTCTACTTTTGAACACGTTTTGAGGTTAGTTGGCTGTCTGTAAGCCGACACCTATAAGATTTTCTCAACCTTGAATTTGTAATTGGGCTAACGGCCAGCAGACACCGAAAGAGATAGAGACAAAAACAGTGACAGAGAGAGAGGGAGAGGGGGAGAACAAGTCGGTTGGAACGTGTGAGTAGCTCGGATTACCAACAACTACTTCAAGCCAAAACGAAAGTCAAAGCGGGCGGTAAAATGTTCGATTCGACGTCGCACAGTGGGATGGATAAGCAAGTTTAATAGTTACAACTAAATTGGAAATTAATTAGATATATTTCCTTTTTTTTATTAGCACCTCCATGTTTATTATTGCATTTTTGCTACGTGGAAAGTCATGTGTTCCCACTGTGCGTCACAATCCATAGCGATTTCTGTTGTTCCTGTTGTTGCTATCGTGCTTTTGGCTATTTGTTTGGTTTTTACCATAACAAAACTGCTTACAAATTGATTTGTCTTATAAATCAAAGTCAACTACTCTCGTATTTGCCGCATCGCATCGCACATCTTTCTGGCTAAAAACAATTGGGAAGGAAAATTTTCACTCGGATGCTTTTGCTGCATGTTTTTAGTTTTTCAGCACGTTTTCGGCTTTTCACTTGGCCCACAATAATTAGCCATGATTTTAATGTAATAAAGCAAAAGTGAGAGATTATTGAACCGCACTAAGTTGCCAATAACAACAACAACAGCAACAATAATAACAACAACAGCAACAATAATAACAACAACAACTATAAGTACATATAGACATGACTCGACACGTGCGTCCGCAACAAAGAAAGCTTAATAACTAAATGCCTTACAATAGGTGGGCGTTTTCCTTTTAGGGGGCGTTTATTCCACTTGCCCCATATGTTGGCACCTGTCGTGTCATTACACGTGCAAATCAAACAAATTTTGCTCCACACTACATACTTATTTCCATCTAATGACCAGACGTGATAATTAATGATTCTAATTGCAATTTCTGTTTTCATTAAGCAGCAAAATGACTCAGCTGAGGCATTGCAGAGCTTGTAATAATAGATAGGTGGAGAGGAAGATAAAGAAAGACAGAAGATAGAAAGAAAATATAGGGCAAGCTAACTTTGGCGCGCCAAAGTTTGGATACCTTGCAGTGCCCTGTGTAAGCCGACAGACTTTTTTCAAAATTTGTAAAATGTTGATTTTTAACCGATCGTTCCTATGGCAGCTATATGATATAGTAGTCCGATTTGCACCAAATTTGGTCAGCCTGTTTAAAACTTAATCAAACCACAACGTGTATATTTGGTTGAGATATCTTGAGAAACAAAAAAGTTTTTCATACCAAATGTTTTTTTCCAACCAATCGTTCCTATGGCAGCTATATGATATAGTAGTCCGATTTACACCAAATTTGGTCAGCCTGTTTAAAACTTAATCAAACACACAATGTGTATATTTGGTTGCGATATCTTGAGAAACAAAAAAGTTTTTCATACTAAATGTTTATTTCCAACCGATCGTTCCTATGGCAGCTATATGATATAGTAGTCCGATTTACACCAAATTTGGTCAGCCTGTTTAAAACTTAATCAAACACACAATGTGTATATTTGGCTGAAATATCTTGAGAAACAAAAAAGTTTTTCATACTAAATGTTTATTTCCAACCGATCGTTCCTATGGCAGCTATATGATATAGTTATCCGATCCGGCCGGTTCCGACATATGTACTGCGTGCAGCAATAAGACGGACCTGTACCAAGTTTCATCAAGATAGCTTCAAAACTGAGAGACTAGTTTGCATAGAAACAGACGGACACACGGACAGACAGACGGACAGACGGACATGGCTAGATCGACTCAGCTCGTCGCCCTGATCAAGAATATATATACTTTATGGGGTCTGTGAGGCTTCCTTCAATGCGTTACACATTTCGTGACAAAATTATAATACCCTCTGCAAGGGTATAAAAAGAAAGAGACTTAAAATAAAATTGTATTGCAATTAAACTAACTTCTATTCTGAAGAGTTGTATTTTATGGCACAAAATCTAGCCAAAAGTAACACAAAATTTGACTTGTAAAGTTGTCCACAGAATTAACAGACTTCAAACAAAACAATACATAACTTCGTCAAAACTTAATCGATTTTCATATGGAATGTCATTTTATCCAAGGTTTGATATATAAACTGACTCAACATTTAAAAATTGTTTTCAAAATAAATGTTTGTTTTTTTTAAAAACAAACTTGTTTTTGTCACATTCACAGTTTAAAGTGAAATATCTATAACAATTAGTATTTCAATTTGGAATTATTTATTTACACTCAATATATAGAACATAATGAAAATACCTATTACAATATTTTAAGTACGATCTCGAATGTTACTTCTTATCTTGAGTAGAAACGAAGCCTGCAGTAAAAATCGTCCATAAATTTAGAATTATACAAACATAAATACTCGTAAAGCAGCTAATAAAATGTGCCAAATTTTGATCAAATCAAGCTGAGCGCGCATTATTTTAACAATTGGCTTTTTGCAATGGGTCTGGCATTTAAATTAGCAAATAATAAATAAATAATCGAAAAGATGCAAAAGATTGCAAAAGAAATAAATCAAACGGATATTACTACTTATTTCCATACTCCCACATACCAAAAAATGCTTTTAAATATTTTTATTATTATTTTCTTTCTTCTAAAATTTATTATCAAAACACTGAAATGTATTGATGAAAGCGGGTGGCAAAAAGGGGAAGGCCCCAAATAAGAATCGAAAGTATTTTTTGTGTGGAAGTAACCACAACAACAACAACAATAGAACAGCAACAAAAATGTGTAGCCAAGCGGCAAATGGCTAACAAACCTCACAAACAAATTGTTAACATTCTTTTGGAGGAAACAACAGCAGCAAAAGGTGTGCAAAGAAATGCCTAAACAAGCGAACATATACAAATGAACATGCCTGTAGTTCTCGAAATGGAGATATTTGCAGAATTTCAACAATTTTGATTCCAAAATCAGTCAATGATAGAGACAAAACAAACTCAAAAATATCAAACGGGAATATATAGAGTATATTAACAATAAAATTAGCTTAAACTAGTCGGAAGGGCTACAGTCGGGCATACGCGATAGCATAATACCCTGTTAATCAAAACTGACACAATTGCTGCTTTAGCTAATTTTAAAATGACACTATCGATAATATCGATTGGTAGCAACAATTAAAAAATAAAAGTTATTAACAAAAATGTTAGTTCATGAAATATAAATCAGGTTTAACAGAAAATTATAAGAGTAAAGAGTTGTAGCAATTTATATAGCATTCTTTAAACACAAAAATAGTTGCACACAACACCCTGGAAATAAATATCACTTGGAAATAATATTTTTAAATTCAAATTTAAAAAATTATTTCAATTGAGTTTTTGCTTGTTGATAACTGTATATTTTCTTTTTTTTTAATTATTCTTATTTAGGAAGTATTCACATTTTGACGATAACCTCACAGCGTAGATAAACTTAAGATTTTTTGTTCTCTTATCACCAGGTTTATCCACCCTGTAAGGTTATCGGCTGATAAGAAACCGGCATTTAATAGCTCAAAGTACTCCGTCAAGACTTTGTTGACAAAGTGTAAAATTATAAAAGATTTTGTTGCATTTAATTAAGCGCATCATTTGCTTATGCAATCGAATGGACTTATGGGGCCTTATGGATATCTGTTGGACTTATCATTACCAAGTTCTGACTGCTGCCATGTGGATGCTAGTCATTGTTGTTAACCTGTTAATTTTACTCGTCGTTGACGTGGACTGTATGTACTGTAAAAAGCCGGAATATAGCGATTGCCAAAAGCACTGCAGGAAAAGCTGCGAAAATTACACTTGCTACCAACTTAAGCAATGTTACTGGGCTTATAATAATAAAAAACACCAATGGAAAAGACGGAGACGCAATCGAAAAGACTGTTAATACTTGTATTGTTCAATGACTAAAGCTACTGTTGAATTTGTACAAATTATTCCATCGATAAATGTCTATTAAATACGCATTTTTATTGAATTTTCTTGCTTGTAAAAGCCATGTTTTTGCACCTGTGTGTATGTTTAGCGAAATTGGAAAGTGCTTTTTATGTTGTTTAAGCCAAAAGCGTCGCGTCATTTTCCTGCCGTCCATCTCAGTGCGTCTGTCTGTCCGTTTGGTAGACAGGCGTCTTGGCCAAGTGAAATTGTGACAGCTTTGGAGCAAATGGCAAACAAAAGCGACGCGTTAAACGGCGCAAACGCAAAAGCCAGACACAAACTCAGACTGAGATGCAGACTCAGACTCAGATGCAGACGACCAAAAGCAGCCGACAGCAATTAAAGCCGGCTAAGAGAAGAGATCCAAGTGAAAACCAGTTAACAACTCCTGTGTACTTGTAAAAGTTGCAGCCAAAGATGTGCAACGCACAAACAAAACAAAACCAAACAAGAAAGCTCTAGTTGAGCGTGTATAGACTAAGGTATACCCAGTAAATGGGAGAAATACTAAACAAATGATCTTTAACTACAATTAAAAGGTTGGTTTCAGTTTATATATTTTAGTGTTTATATATCTCTTTGTCAGTAATTGAATTTATAGGAAAATCTTATTTTCGTTAGCATGTGTATGATGCTTTAGTGCCTTCCAGTCTTTATTTATCCTTTTTAAATGTTTTAAAAGAGGTTTTATTTTGTGGCCAAATGTACACGAATTGATAATTTTTAAATTTATAAGACAAAATAGATTTGTGGGGATCTTAGACATTTTTCTCGGCTAAAGCAGTTTTAAAAATAAAAGTCTGAGTTTCCCAATTATAAATAAAAGGTAATTATAACAAGAATATAACTTAAGGTAATTTTTTCCATGTCCATATAAGCTTTATTTGATAGATATCTTTGTATTTGACATAAGTTTCTATCTGTTTTTCGTCAGTTTATCATTCGGTTAGTTATTTGGACTTTATAAAGATATTGAAAATATGTTATAAATGTTATACCATGCCACAAATAATTTGTATTTTCTTTGGCAGCTTAAATAAACTATTAATAGCATAAATTTAATATTTTTACTCATGCTTGCATTATTTTACTTTTGTAGCAAACAATGGCTAATACAATAGCAGTCTAATTGACAGCCTTATATGTAAAGGCTGCTCTCTTTACTCTATCACATAAGAGCTTACTAGCAGCTTGTTATACTCTCTTTCTGCATATAATATTTGCAGGGTAGGTCTAAAACTTTACATCATACATGGAGCAACTTTCTATTTAATGATGCGACAGTTTCTTGTGCTGCAACTGGCCCTGAACAGGTTCAATTCCCAGTACCAGTGCCAGTCTTAGTCCCAGTTCCTGTTTCGATCCCAGTCGCATTACCATTCCCTTTACCATTCCCATTACCCATCCAGTTCCCTTAAAAGAGACCAATATCATGGTTAGTTGCATCTGTCTCTGGGACGCCCCAACGCTGATTGATGCTGTTTATTTGCTTTAGCGAAATGCAATGCAATTCTTTGTGCAGCTTTATTGGCAGTTGCAGCTCTGTTGCAGATACCCATAAATTATGTGTGCCAAAAGTCAAAATACTGTACTGTAAAACGTTATTTTTTTCATTTCATTTCTTTTTTTTGTAAATCTCGTAATGTAAATGAAAATAAACGACGCGTTGTGCCCCAGACGCTGCATATGCATATAAACTTGGCACAATTCGCACAGTTTTGGCAGCTGCTTCTGCCGCTGGCTAAATAAAGTTAATTGCGTTTTATGCAGTTTCATATTAAAAGTTTGTTTTAAATCCCATAAACAAAACGAAAACAATAATAAAACCCGAAGTTTCAACAAAAATGATCAACAAAACGAATGCCTCTCTCTTCAGATCACTGTAATTTCGTAATTAACTTGAAGCATTTAAGTTTATACTGCGAATTTCAGAGGCAAGACAATCTTACCCTTGTTCTTTTCAAAAAGATAAATTTCACACATTACCAGTTGTAAAGAACTGGGAAAAACTCTTTAATTGGAGAAAGTTATATAAGAATTCTCTAGATAGGGATATAATATATTTAATTAGATATAAAGAGAATACATTCTTGTCTTTTCTAAAAGTTTCTTACTACAAAATAGACCTAGTTCATGTTGAAAAATATTGCGGCATCACCGACCCACTGAACTATAATTAGAAATTAAGTCGAACTAAGGAAATGACATCGATGTCATTTGGTTCATAATTTGTTGGATTTATGACATGTGGAAACATATGTTTATCATCATCATCATCCAATGAAACGAAAGTATCGTGTAATATGCCAATTGACCGCACGGCTCACACAATTTCAATGGGTTTGACAAGATTTTACAACCCGCCCCGAACTGCAATTTACACATCAGCTAAAACAGAGAAAACAACATAAATCAAATGTCGTAAATTGTATGAAGAAATAGTCGTTGAATCGACTATAACATACCATGTAATTACATTTAAAATGCTCTTACTCTTTACATTTAGTTTATAGGGTATTGTAGCGTGGGCGGCTTGTCTGCTATTGATTTTGTCTATTTTTGTCATATGCAAAATGCATTTTTAGGTCATTTTTATTAATAATTAGAGCAACAACATCAACATCAGCAGCAACCTCAAGACGCACGGAAAATGTTTATAACGCAATTTTAATATGCTCATTTAGTGTTTGAGAAAAAGCGACGAGACAAGCATGCAAATGTGCCACATCCCCTCTCGTTCCCTCTCTCGCCCCCTCCCCACCCCCTGCTGTATCATCTTCCCTCCGAGACAGACGCCTCTGTTGCGGTAGCCAATTTGGTGTGGCCAAATTTTGGGCAATTTGCCAAATAATAATTTCTATAAAATTTGCCTATACAATTTCTTGATTTTGTTGAAATAAAAAGCAAAATTTTCTCATTTTCTTTTGGTTTTTTTTCTCATTTCAGATTTTCGGATTTCGGATTTCTGGCTCAAAGTTTACATAGATCGCGAGACGCTCAAATTTTCCATACGATCATTAATTTCTCGTTGAATGATTTTGTCTTTTCTTTATTTTCTTTTTTTTTATTTGTGGCCAATAATATAATTATATTATAGACTTTATATATCGAACAAACTCATAAAGAGACGATCGCACTTAACACACCACAAAGAAAATACTAAAGAAAAAAAGCAAACTAAAAGTCAAAATAAATAATAAAAGAAGAAAAAAGAGCCGAGTTGATCTCAAAATAAAATTGAACTATGAATTATATTTTGCAGACACAACGACGACACACGATTGCTTTTTCAGCTTCTTCTTCATCGCTTTCTTCTGTATTCTCTTCTTCTTACTGTCTTCAAAAAAAGAAACAAGAACAAGAACAAATGCGACATGTGTTGCCGCTTGATATTTGATTGGTTTCAATTATTTTCGAATCCATTTAAGCTAAAAGCGTCAAAAAGATTATAATTTCAAGGGCCTCCAAACAAACTTTCTTCAACCAACTCTTTTTTTTATTCATTTACCACATTTGTTTCTCCGAGCTGTTGTTTTGATTGTCTGAGCATTTGGACACTTTTATGCCCCAAAATGAAATGTATTTCCCAGAACTGTGCGTAAATATTTATCTCCCACACATCTATCAATCATTGAGCCACGAGCAGTAAAAGGATTACTTTACTCTGTTGTTCTTCAGTTTTGTTCAGTTTTGTGTGTTCAATTGTTTGCTTGTTTGGCAAGGTCTTTGCGCTCTTGCATTCAAGATCTCTGATCTCTGGGGTACAGCGCAATATAAATTTGTCAATTAAATATATTAGCTGTTAAAATGTTTTAGCATTGGATGGTCTGTCCACATAGTCAAAGATTTCCGCATGTTGCTGTCAAGTTGTCATTCTAGAAGGCACCAAAAGACTCAGAAGTAGAACAGCAAATGTATATTTTAGTTCTTTCATTCAAAAAAAGTCTATTAGCACTGACTTTGTTGATAATTTAAACAAAATTTAATGATTTAGTACAATAAACAACATCTCTTAGATCATTTAGTACATGTAAGAGACGTATTTTGCATTTTGTGGCATTGACTTTCAAGTTTGTAATATCAAATATTGTTTTTGAAGCGTTCTTTCAAATTTAGAATATTTATGTATGGATGACAGGAATACTTTTTAAATTGTGTGCTTTTAAAACATATAATTCATAATTCAAAACACTTTAGAACATTAAATCGCCCTTTAGCAATTATTAGATTATATAGATCGTCTAACTATTATTGAATTCTGTATGCTTTTCTGATTATTCTACTAAAATTCTATCTCTGAGACATTTAGTTCTTTGTAGATTTCGAATCCCATTTACTCGTATTTAAGTCTTGGAACATTAAGATCACGCTTTCAATTTAATATTTAAGCTTAAACTGTTATATTATTTGTATTGTTATCAATATAACATTGCGTTTTATTCAATTATTGTTGTTAAAAATTTAAATGTTAGTGCTATAAGTCTATTTTATGGCATTGTTTTTTTAAAAGTTTTTCCCCAAGGTTTATCAAAAGTCACGCGTCTTGAAAGTGTACAAACAAAAACATATTTGTTATTTGGATGGCAACAGACAGAGAGAGAAAGAGAGAGAGAAAGAAAGAGTAGGAGAAATGTTTATCAAAAGTCGGAAAACAATTTCTGCGAAATTTCCGGAAAATTACCGCTCGCATTTTATCACCTGCAGCACATTTCACAATAGACTCGTAAAGGCATCAACGACCATCGATCGGGCCATGTTTTGTGGTTAGCCATTTCTTAGTTGTGGGTGGAAATCAGGGTGGTCAGGTTCGTGTGGGAGGGAGGTTAACTTGGCTTGCGGTTTTGCTGCATTTCAGTTCAGCTAATCAATGAAATTTTAAACAAACATGAACTTCAAATATTTATAAGGAATTTCTAGCAAAAATACGATATATACGATTTGTAATTCCCATTTACAATTTACATTTCAACAAATTATCTCTTCTCTCTCCATCAAAATCTGAGTTGGCATTTCATTTAGGTTTTCCATTTAAGTATCCACAATGGCATCTCCTTACAATGATTTGCCCTATTTCCACTTAACACTTGCCCCTAATAGACGCGTGACTCAGCTTCATTAATTGCGTACCTGGGAATCGAATCGGGTATCCGTTCACATTTATTTACTTTTTACGAATATTTTCCGATTTGCTTCTCCTTCATAGTAATGGGGATGGTGTGTGATATTCTTGTCTGGCAATTGTTTGAAATTAATGCAAGATTACTCATCCGCTGTGTGGTGAGGTGTTGGAACGGAAAAGAGGGATTACTCATACGCCGTGGGGTATCAATTGCTGATTGAGGCATTTGCACCGGAAAAACAGCTGAGGCGTTTTCTTTTTCTACGTGGATCAGTTCAGTAATTTTGATTAGGTAATGACAGAATAGAGCCAGAGTTGTATATGTGAAAACTATACCAAAAGATATCCAAAGCATTTTTTATAGCTTTGGTAATCAAAAATTATTTAATATTGTTGAAAACACAACTCAGCACTGTTTGGCATACTATTTGCGAGTCTTAATGTGTGTTTAGGGATAGTTTTAGATTGAATTTTGAATTGGATTTAGTTGCGATTTCTTTTGATAATACTTTTAATGCCCCTTTGAATTACCTCAACGCTTAATATTATCCATTTCACTTCATTTGCTTTAGTTTACTTTAAGCAATCGCATCTTGAATTTGATTTCAAATATTTATTACCTCATTTTTTATGCATTTCTAACGCTTTTATCTGCTTTTGTTCAGACGTTTTTCGCTTTCCATCGGTTTCTATAAGTTTTTATTGGTTTTATTCGCAAATAAATTCTTATTGATTACGCAAATTGAAGGCGTTGAGCAGCGTACCGTGCTCGTCTTAGTCTTATGATTGTTATGAGTATTTCGCACCGCAGACGTCCAAAATAATTGTTCTCATTGTTTTATGAAGCTGCTTGCGTATTTTCACAAAGCGCTTAATTTAGTTTTAGCATCCATTTAATACACATACATACGTATACACACAATTCTAAATTTAGACCGTCTTTTGAGATCATGAATGAGATCCTACGTAGTCAGTGGCAATTACTGTCCAGTATTTAAGTATTTTTTATGGGTTTTCCATTATCTTGACGTGCTTCAAGTATATATTTCTCCTCATTGTTATTTAATTCACAAAATACGTATTTTAGTATACATTTTAATGGGTTGTTTTCAAATAAGGTATTATGGTTTCCAAAAGTAAATATTTAACCACAAAGTATTGGTGAGTGCGGACAGTTTATCTTTTAACTGGATAAAAGGTCTCTTATTACAGATTTAAAATTAAGTCAATCTGATTTAAAGAATGCTTATCTATATATATTTACAGCACAGATAAATCTCAATATCATTTATAAACAGAAATCAAACGAAACTATTTCTATAATGTTTGAAGCTTTATTAGTTATCAGTTAAGATTTATTTACTTTAAATATTCTTGACATTTATTAGATCTAAAAACCATTCATCTCCATTTCGCTTTATTTGTGAGTAAAATTTATTGATCAGAACATCTATCGAGTCCTTCGGTCTATCTTATTTCATTTGATCCAAAATTCTTTTAACTTTATTCCATTTGATTTAAAATCACATGGTTTCAACCGAAACCAAAATATCTATAGCAAATTCTATATGGTTCACAAGTTTACATTCGAATAATATCAATTTCACATATGGTAATCCCCCCTCTTCGATACCTTATGCTTTGTCATAAGCCTTGACTCAGAGACTGACCTGAAAGCAGATTTGTTTTGATAGCTCCAATTGATAAACATTCCAAAAACACAAACAAACAGGAACATAACACGTATGTGGATTTTAAACGTACTAAAAACACAACGATAACTCAAGTTGAAGGTCTGCGATCAGAACTAACACATAGCTGGCAGGTTGAAGGTCGCCCGAGGGGGTTGTCATAATATCAATCATTACATATGGTATGGCACATATGTATATTGCTACTTACCAACTGTTTTAATGATCTGGTAATCGTCTAGGAGATATTTACGAACACCTTTTGCGGTTTGAACGCTGCTGCTTTCCTCGGAATCATCGTCAGTCTCCTCATCATCTGTTTCATTGCCATCGTCCTGTTCGCTCTCATCGGAATCATCGTTATTGGTCACTTCATCCGTATCATGACCATCCCCATCTTCTCCATCCTCCTCATCATCCACATCATCCCCATCATTGTCCACAGATGCTGTTGTTGCGCTGCTGCTGCTCCGACTGCTGACACTGACGTGTTTAGATTGCGGTTGTTTCTTTTGCTTTTGTTGTTGTTGTTGCTGCTGCTGCTGCTGCTGTTCTTCTTCTTCGGTTTCCTCACTATAGTCGGATTCCAAGGGGTCTGATGATTCACTTGAGGCGACACTGTGACTGCCATTGACATTGCTGCCAACAATGGGACGTCCCAATTTGAATGTGAATGTTGCCTCTGTGTTCATGTCCTTTGTTGTATTTGTTGGAATCTGTTTCTTCTTATGCTGCTGCTGTTGCTGCTTCTGCTGCTGCACTGACGATGACGTCATGTTGCTTCCGGTTCCTGATGTCAATTTTGATGTGGAGCCGCCTTTCGACGATGCTGACGTCGTCTTGTTCCCGCCTGTCAACGGTGTACAGAAGCGAGCGCAAGTTGCTGTCGACATTGTTGCAATTGTTGTCACTGCTGCTGCTATTGCTACCCTTGTTGTTGCAACTATTATTGTTGTTGTTGTTGCTGAAAATACGCAGATTGAGATTGAAATGGTTAGCTGGCATTTGACAGTAAGTGTAAAAGAATAAAGCGACTGCTCTATAAATATGCACCCTATTTTTGTGTTGGCGCCATCTGACGACAGCATAATACCTTTAGGTGGAGTCGATATAAATACTCTTTTCATAAATCATGAATTCAAAGAATTGTTAGGAAAGTACAGTTACTTTAGCTTAGATTAAATGTATTAGGTCTTTTCTTTAAGATTATGGATAAAAGAACTTTTAAAACATGCCCAAATTATAATACATTTTCATCAGCAATTCTATCTGTTCTTGCTGTAGATTATAATATACTTATGCCTTCCTTATCAAAGTTTTTATTGCTTAGATTATGGATATATATGTACATACGTAAACCTGAAATCTGTAATCTGTTCGATTAATGATTAAACATCATTTTCTATCAGCTATTCTTTCTGATCTCTTTGTTTAGAGTACAATATACTTCCAAGACCTCTATCAATTTCCTGAAAACAAAGATTTTCTATTGCACTCGAAGTGCAATTTGATCGCTTCCCTGCGAGTAAAGGGTATAAGCATTGTCTACAAAACATTGGTGCTATTTTTGTGCCACTTTGCACGGACGTTTAATTAACCAAACGTTGGTATGGGCAACGTCTTTTGTATATTTCAGACTGACAGTTTTGTTCGTGCGCGTAAATTGAAAGCGAAATGAAATTGCTCTCGGGTACAAACTAAGAAAAGGCGGAGGGAATGTTAGAGGAGGAATAGAACGGATACGAGAATCTACAACAGCAATCAACAAGTGTCCTATGGCCCTACATCAAGTTGACAAACGCATACAGAGACTAGAGATGGGAGCGTGTTGTAAAAAGAATTCCAATAACTTAACTAAATTAAACCTTTTCTAAATAAAAGAGTGTTTGTGATTTTAAGTAAATTTAGATTTCAGAAAAATAATTAAGTAAATAAAAATTGCAATTTTACTTTAGAAAATGTCGTGACACGCACTTATCCCACAAAACAGACTAGAAGAACAGAGAAGAGACATTGGCCTCAGTGTCTGATGAGGAAAATTGCCTTATGTGTCAAAGGGTAGACAACAATGGAACAGAATGGAAGCGAAGCAAAAGCAGAGCAATAATAACACTGAGTACAACAATAACATGAGTAATACATTATATGTAAGATTCTATTATGATAATCATATTAATAATAACAATAAATGCATTTCTGATTCAATTTGATGGCAACACACAGAGAAAGATGTTCTTCAGACTGACTTAATCGACTGGGTCAACCTTCCCCTCGACCTTCCCTAGACAGCTGCCATCTGTTTCTGGCCTTAATGCAGATGCATTTAATTGAAAAGTTTGCCAGCGGACCCCAAGTCCAAGTCATCAAATGGCAATCGTGCATAAAAGTACAAATGCAGTGCATACACATATGCAATAGGTTGATGAATAGCACGTAATACCCTAATTGACAGTGATTTTTCAGCAGATACCCTTTAATATAATATACAATTACATTCTGTAATTGATAGGCGATTGCTATAAGATTTAAGAGACTTGGGGCCGATATCTCATCTTGCTTACTGCCTTACTGGCTTGACAAATTGACAAGCTAAAGGAAATTTGTTTTCTTTTTGTCATAAATTAAGTCTTAGCCTCTCGATAACTTACAGGGCAGATCATCCTCCCTGTAATTTCCTAACATTAGCCTACTCAGTTAAAGTTTCAGTGTTGAAATCGGCGCTTAAAGATGCAAGGGAAATTTAAGTTAGTGTCAATAATTATAGCCATATTGTATGGTTTTTAATTTTTATAGTATTTTTAAAAATTTGCAAAAAATTAAAAAAAGATATTTAATAAAATTTAAACGTGTTAGCATTTCTAATGTAATAATCAATATGCGCAGCCCCACTAAACCCATTTACATTATCGTACAGGGTATAAAAATCAATAGCTATAGAACAGGCCTGAGTGGCTTTTATTGTTTAAGCACTACCTACTACTCGGACTCATACCCATACTCATACTCATAGTCGTATTCGTATTCGTATCTGGGGCATGTTCTACAGCCATGTAATAGGAAATGCATTCAATTGTTTGTACCAGTAATAAAAATATACGATACGAGAAGTACTAAAGTAGTCGTCATATTGCCGCACGGGTTGCCCCAAAAAATGCTTAAATAGAGGCTGTGTGTGTGTGTGTGGGTGTGTATGTGACTGATTAGTCAACAAATCAAGGCTGGGTACACAAAATTTGGACAAAGGATAATGGATTACCAGCGGCTTTGTTTGAACTTGCGGCTAATGAAGGTTTTTCCTATTGCTCAGAGGCACTTTCTGTCGCTAGATGGCGCACTTAGGACTTCATGACTTACTGATGGAAAACAAAGTAAATTTAAAGCATTTCAATAAAGATGTACTTTGATTAATGGTAATGCATTAAATGGAATTTTACAAAGATATTGAAAACAAAGAAGAAATATTTAAGAAATCTATATAAATATGAATATTGATTGTCGATTCTGCGGAAAAACAACAAAGAAATCAATCAACTGTGGAGAGGGCAACATCTAGGTCTCCAGCCAGTCTGCCTGAACTTGTATTACTCATTTTTAAAACTGAACAAACACAACATATGTATAAATATGTATATGTTTTACAAATCATTTTTACAATTTTTAATTCTTGGCAAAGTGTTTTGTTTTTGTTTTTGCTTTTAAAACGAAACGAAAACAAAGGAAACTTTTTTTTTAATTTTACTATTATTCTTTTTAAGCAGCATTGAACGTTCAAATGTTGGGAATGTTTACGATTGTTGTCCAAATGTTGTTACATACACACATTCGTTCTTATTCATTTTTATGAACGGCTGTCAGTCAAAATTATTTATCTTCGAGCTTAAAAACGCAACTAAAAGTGCGGAAATATAACTTAAAGTTGAGTATCTCTATATCTATATAAACATTTATATGTATTTGTTATTGTTATTATAGTTAAGAGGCAAAGTGCAAAGTTTTTAGAACAATTTTTCAAAATTATTGTAGACAATCACTCGGCCTGTAAATTAGCGCAATAGCAACAAATGCCGTCTATACTAAAAGATATATATGCATATGTACGAGTAGATATATATATTCTGAGAGAGGAATAGGAAGAACCAACGTCAGTCAGATGTTGGAGATCCCGCCACACAGCTATATGTTACTTAAACCTCACCTCTTCCCCCGCATTCACCTTGAATGGCTGCTGCCAAAATGGAAAAATCGAAATGAAAATTGAAATTGGGGTCGTCGTTGGTCTGTTGGCAAGCAAATTGTTGAATGTTGCTTAATCTTCCGGTGGATCGCACTCTTTTCGTATTTTATTGGTGTTTTTTTGTGAATGGGAAAACACCATAAAAGTTAAGAGGAATAAATAAAAACAAAAGTATTGCAAATAAAACAAAACACACAAAAAAACGTCAGGTAACCACTTTATTTGCAAGTGCAAAGCGAAAGTTAGCAAACATAGCAAAGGATTTGAAGACATTTGAGAATTATAAAAAAAAAGATATAAATATAAACCAAATACCGAATTAAACAGTCAAATTCTTTGGGAAAGCGCAAATCTTTAAAGAATGTCTGTAGAAATTCTCTTAATATACTTAACTCTGCCAATAAACTCTGATCTCTGCAAGATGCCCAGAATTAAGAGGAAAGTCTTTTTTAAGTGAAAGAGAAATCCCTAAAATTATTCTTAAATAACTTATTCCAGAAGATTAGGAAACTAATTCATCACAAGAAAAGTAAAAGTCATGCAGTTAAAAACATTTCTAAAAGCTATAAAAATCCTTTTTAAAATTGAAAAACAAATCGAATATTTTCCAATTAAACACTCTCCACACAAAAGAAAGCAAATTGGCTATCATTATGTGCCATAAAGAAAAAAGAAAAACCCAACCACTTGTCACAGATCCCCTGCTTATTTATTGCTCAATTTTGTTTATAATTCTTTTCGTTCTTTTTCTTAATTGTTGAAAAATTTCCTATCGGATTATGAAACTGTCCCCGTGGGACTGTTGCCAGCGGCAATGCCACACACCTCAACAGGCAGCCAGATCGTTGGCCCTGATTTATATAGAACATTATCAAATAACTTTGAAATGATAGAGAATTATTGCTTAATTATGCCTGCAGACACTTGAACTTTGCTACAGGAATGGGGCAACATTTGAATCGAATTGAAAACCAATGAAATTTATATAGAGCCTTGCAACATTTATTAATTTGTTGCGCCTCCCACTGCAACGCTTTATAAATTATATGATTAATTAATTAAGAGCAATGTGATGCTATTTGTTATAAAATGTTGTATGTTTATGCATATTTATATGCACTCTTATGAGTAGAACAAGAAAAACAGCAGCCTCAGCGTCATATTGTCATCATTTTAGTATTTTATTCTGAGAATTTCCAAAAATTGCCGTAGGCGATTATTAATGTACCGAAATTTTGGGCTTATCATTAAAAGACAGTGGGAAAAAAACAAAGCGAGGAAGCGGCAAATTATGAATAAGTGTGGCCATATTAATTAATGACGCAGCATGAAATATTATTGCACATTATGATTGTCACAAAAAAACAAACTGAGATTTTGCCTCGAAGGTGACTCTACCCCATTATAAGCGTAAACGCACTCTGGCTATAATAATCAAAAATAATGCCACCAAATATAACCATAAAACTCATGACGCGACATCGTTTTCTTTTATTTTCTTGCTGTTTTCCCCATGTCGTTGTTATTGTAATATTGTTGGGGTACTTGCACTGTGTTTGTGGCAGAAAGGGCAAAAGATTTATGGTTTTGTTTTATATTTATAGAGCAAATATTTCCGGTGTCCTTGTGCCAGTTATGCGGCGAGAGAAACTTTCAATGCGTGAATGAAGTTTCTCAAATGACCCCAATCTGGGAAGGTCTAACTAGGATGTTTAATTGGTAAACAAATACCGGAAATTATACTTTATAAAAACGTTGAAGCTCTTAAATGTGTGCCAATTTTTTAGAAAAAACTATTATGAATATTATAAAAATAAATATGAATAAACTGATGTCAAGAAATTATGATAATTAAACAAGACGGAAGATATCTTAAGACATAAGATTATATTATTTAAGCAATTGAAAAGCTAACCAGCTTATATTTTTTTATATTGAAAAATTCAAAAGAATAGATATTAAATACATGTGCAATTCTAAAACATTTTTAGTAAACTTTTTAATCGAAGGAAAGAATAACAGATACAAACAAACAATCTTGTGAAAAGTCAATATGAGTTAAATGTTTGGGCAAAGCTTTCAAAAACTCGCTACAAAATTCAACTTTGAAATAATATCTTTAAAGTATTCAGAAAAGTGGCCACAGAATTTCACGATATTACAACAATTGTGTTACAAATAAAATTAAATGTAATGCATTAATTGGAATACCCATTTGAATTAAAATGTTCAACTCTCATCTTGCATTTTATAGAAGCGTAGTTAACAAGCTTTAATAGACAAAATGCAAATAAGTAATCAATGATTGCCAGAACTTTGAAATAAGATCTTTAAGGTATTCAGAAAATTAAATGTAATGCATTAATTGGAATACCCATTTGAATTAAAATGTTCAACTCTCATCTTGCATTTTATAGAAGCGTAGATAACAAGCTTGAAAAGACAAAATGCAAATAAGTAATCAATGATTGCCAGAACTTTGAAATAATATCTTTAAAGTATTCAGAAAAGTGGATACAGAATTTCACGATATTACAACAATTGTGAAACAAATAAAATTAAATGTAATGCATCAATTGGAATACTCATTTGAATGTTCAACTCTCATCTTGCATTTTATAGAAGCGTAGTTAACAAGCTTTAATAGACAAAAATGCAAATGGGTAATTATATGATTGCCAGAACTCATTTTTAAAAGCAATTTTGTTTTTTTACACTTGAATGTATAATGATTACTCACTCAACTAATTTTTAACAGCTTCTGTCGCCGCGCGTTCCCCTTTGTACACCAGTATTTTGTTGTTGTTTTGGTTTGGTTCTCCTAACGATCGCTTTTTTTTTTGTCTTTCTGTCTGTTTGTCTGACGATACAGTTCAGTATTATAGATATAGATACATATACAAATATATGATTTTTTTTCGCTGGAGCAAAATTTGAACGCTTGCGAAATTGTTAAAAATAAATATGTTACTTTAGCGTGCACGATTTTTTCCTAGCTTTTCCGCCGACTTTTATTTTTTTGTATTTTTGTTTCTTTGCCCGCAAACAGAAATAAACTTAACACTCAGCGCTGCTCAGCTGGCCACAGAGAGATAGGTAGATAGGTAGGTGTATATAGGTGTGTGTATTTAGCTACAATTTGCTAAAGATTGAAGACAATCCAACGGAGTTTTTTTTTCTTCTCTTTTTACAACGTTTAATTGTGTCACTTTTTGCCCGCTTTTTTGTTGTCTTTGCTTATGGACAATTGTACCGCTTTGATTTACAATTCTTTCGGCTGGCTTTTTGTTTCAGTTAACTCTATTGACGATGACAACGGCGATCTGGAGATCTAGAATATCCGGTTTATTGCCAAATACACTAGGCCGCGCTTAGCCGGAGTCTGTTGACTGCATTTAACAATTGCAATATGCAAATTTTGTATGTCGTTTTGTTTTTTTTGCTTTTAAATAAATTGCGAGTTATTAATTTAAATTTGTGGCAGACATTCGCGTTTAATTTTTTAGTTGATTTATTTTTGTTTTTTTTTGCAATTTTTCTAGCCGCTTTTAAGTTTGTAACTATTTGTGTTTGGTTGGGTTTTCCTTTTAGTTTTTCTTTGTGCTTTTGCTGACCAGCCGCTTCCACGTTTTGCACGAAACTGAAACGTAAAATCTGCGAATTGCCTGCCACCAGCAGCTCTCGATGTTGCCGTCAAAACGGCGTCGACGTCGCAAGCAATATTGTTGTTGTGTTGGTTGTAGTTGTTGCTGTTGCTGCTGCTGTTGTTGTTCTTGCTGATGCACACACACGCTACGTTAAGTGTAGATGATAATGATGATGATGGTGATGATGTTGATTATCATAATGATGCTTTGTGAGATGCTGCTGCCTGAGTTGTTGTTGGCTTGTGTTTGCTCTTAGCCACATTTACGACGCCATATGTGTTGCTGTGAGTGTATTTGTGTGCTTTTGGAGTGTCTGCCACATGAGGTAGACACCAACCGCAGTTGCAGGATCACTAGAAGTAAAATCAGCCTGTAATCAGACGTTCAAATTTGTTGGGAAAGGAAAATTGCCAACTACCCAGGAACAATCAACATCACCTGATTGTAGCACCTCGCACCTGCCTCAGTTACTGTTTGTTTTGAGTAGACAACGCGGCAACGGCAACGGCAACAAGAACAAGATTTTAACGCCTGCTGATATTAACAATATTTTTGGGCTTTTGTTGCGTGTTGTTGTTGAAATTTTGATTTGGTTTATTTGTTTGCATTACACATTGGGCCTGTTAACTACAAGCCGCCTAAACACTTTGCATGTTTATATGCTGATTTTGTTAGCTGTTGTAATAAAGCGTGACAAGGTCAGGCGTCTGCGTGTAAGAGTCTCATTTAGTTGGCAGCTTCTACGCGCATAACTGTTAATTCTGTTCCGCATTTTATATGTTGCCACGCGTGCAACTTGTATGCAAATTATCCAAGTAGTGCGGCTGCTGCTGCACCACCTGTCAAGGGCAAGGACATGTAAAACACTTACCGTTAAAAAAAGGCGCCTTCAATGGTGCAACGTGTCTCCAAAGTGTTGCTGCAAATTACTCATTTATTATTTAAGACATACATATACCCAACTACAGCAACACTACTTACTTCTTGGCCTAACACGTAGCAGGCGGCGACAAAAGTCCATAACAATCTCACCGATCCAATTATAAAAACCATTTCCGAAGCATTTTATCATCCTAATAAGTTTACTTTGCTTACACAGTTGCAGAGCTGCCAGACTGTTAATTTAAATTAAATTGAAATGGCGCCTGAGTCGAAGAGCATAGTGAGTGCTGCCAGAAAGTCTGATTTCAGTGCTACCAAGAGCTGGAATATTGAAAATCCATTACAACAAACTTGTCAACAAACAATGAAAATTTATATAAATGCTTATGTATACACAACAATTGTCACACTCAATAAACACGTAATTAAGCAAACTGATAATTTTAATTTGCTGCATTCTCTTCAACAATAGAACTTAATCATAAACAGCTTGAATTATACCTTAAATATTGATATCTCACTCATTATTTAGTTTAAGCCAGTTGATACTAGGTGTAATAGATTGTTTTACATTCCAATAAAATAATGTTATGAACCACTGTGCGATTTGAACAGCTGTTTTAAATGGCGCTGCCAACTTATCAAGTGTGAGCTGGTGGCAGCGCCAAGTAAACTCAACCAGCTGCGTGAATAAAAACGTATTAGCCAAAAATTAAATGAAAATAATTAAAATATGCAAGTTGTTGCTCTAAATAATTATGTGCTTACAGTGTTAACCAATTGGAAATGTATTAAAATATTTGAAATGCAAGCTAAAAGTAATATTCAGTGTAAAATTCGCCAAGTTGCTTAGCAGCCGCAATAACAACAACATAATGACAACAACAGCAGCGTCGCCAATAAAATACCTTCAAAGCTGTGCAGCTTTTGAAAAGCTTTCGCATGCTACGTATTTTCGCATTGCTTGTGCTTTCAGTTTCAGTGGGTCACTCGAAAGACGTTGTTGTCGCTGTTGTTCTCGTTGCTAGCTGGTGTCGCTAGCTGCTACGTTTTGTGCGTGCGTGTGTTTGTTTTTGGCGCGAGCGTTTTTGGCAGCAACAAACGGTTTACGTAGCATGTCGCAAGCGTCGTATTAAACACTCATCGAAGCGGTTAAATAACAAAACCGAAAACTAACAAAATAAAAAAAGAATATTAACGGAATTCGTTCTTTTTACCTAAATATTGCAATTGATTAGCATTAGTTTGTGAGTTTTAATGTTCAATTCTAATATATATTCACATACTATGTATTATTGTACATATTTAAAGTTCAATCTGTTCAATGCACGCGCACAATAAGTGTTAATCACAATTTTATTGGCAACAAGTGTGACGACAATAGCAACAACAGCAACAACACAGTAGGCGCTATCAAAAGCTGAAGGTGACAACGAATTACAACAAAAGCAATTACAAGTGCTGTTAGTTAGCAACTAAATCAAATGCCAAAAACATTTCTTGACATTTGTTGTTAGGTAAGGCTATATTTATTTTAAGCTAAACACCATATAAATACTTTTGACAATTTCTCTGCTGTCATGAGACCCATCAAAAATTTCAATTCTTTTGATTTCAATTTCGATTTGTTCTCAACTTGGGGCAATCAAATTAATTGTCAATTTTTTGTTGTTGCCTTGCGTTTTAGTTGCCGCTATTCAAAAGTGCCCCACTCTCTTTTGCTCTTACTCTCTCTGCTGCCTTTTAACGCTCTCTCATTCTCTTTTTGCCTTGACCATCGCCAACAGTCGAGTGCAACTGCACCTGATCTATACTGCGCTTATTTATGTGTGTATGTATGTTTGCATGTTATTTCTTCTTTCTTTCGCGCTTTTGTTTTCAACCTGTCGCAATACATTTACACCCTGTACAGAAAGCTTGAGTAAAGTATATTGGTTGACTGAAAATTGGCTTGCAACAGAATTTAAATTATGATTTTGCGAAGAACTCTGGTTTTATTGAGCAGTAGTTTAATATCATTAGGCATATTAATTTCAACAGTATGTGTATAATCATTTACAGGGTAGACAATAGTATAGCTTAACATACACACCGATTCCGCTTTGTGCTTTTTACACACTTTGTCTGGTCAATTACCTTGCGTGTTGACAACCCAAATTTCAAAAGGGGGTTTTCCGGTGCAATCTCAACCGAATCGTATAACCAGTCAGCTGTTTGTCATACCATTTATTGGCCAAAACGACTAGGGCTGGCTTTAAGAATTTCATTAAGCTGGCATTCAAACTTGAGCAAAAAAACAGTTAGCACTTGTCAGAGTTTCGTTTAGAAATTCCAACAAAGGAAATTTACAACCGTATAAATGAAGTGCAAATTTCAATAGATTTCTAGGCAAATAGTCTGAATGACAATTGTGCTATTTCTTTATTGATTTTAGCCAAACATTCAGCCAAGTTAATAAATAATACAATAAAATGAGTTTTTCTGCTTAATTTGAAAGCTTTCTTTATTATTTCATTAGGGTTTTCTCAGTTTATTGAGAACAGATAAATGGGATTTTACTTTCAAATATTTACAGTAGATTTACATTTATGGGCACGTGTAATACATACGTATTTGTTTCTAGATAAACCTATGCAATATTTAACATAGTGTTACAATCTTAAGGTGTAGCTTAACTGAATACCAATTAAATTTTGCAATGTGAGACGAGCACAATCTAATTAAAGTAAATATAAATATAAATATTTAACATAGGAATATCATAATTGCCATTGTTATACAGAGTACACAATTCAAAAGCTGAGATTTATACAAAGGGAGAGAGAGAGCAAGAGAGAGAGCGAGAGAGAGAGAGAGCGCGTGGGCATCCAAGTATGTCAATTGAATGATGCCCCAATTGATTTATTTACTTCGGTCTTTATGAGATTGTCATAACTTTGATGCGTGCCCAAGTGGAAACTGGTATTTTGTTTGTCAAGTGAATATGAAATTGTTGACCACTCGAAATAATAAATGCGATAAACAATCGATAAATCCGAGCAATAGAGAAGTGCAAACACAGCAGCAATTCCAAGCTAAATCAAAGCCAAATGCCGCCACGCTGCCAAAGTATCTAACAGATACATTTCCATAAAAAAATAACTACTTTAGGATTACGCGTATATGTATTCTTTTTATGGCATGCATATCTGAAATCGATGAGCTCACATGCAACTGTTGCATGTACTTACTTACCCAGTAAATGCTTTAGTTGATAAGCTAACAGACCCCGGGGTTCGAGTTTCATTCTCCCCAACCCTATGAATGCCATTCGCAACAGACCCGCAAACAGCTATTTACTGTTTTGTATTTTCTTTTTTATTTTTAATGGGTTTGACATTATCATGTTCAGCTATTGTTCCTGTTGTTGTTCTACTGACTATCTTTGTTGCTGTTGTTGTTGTTGTTGTTGTTTTTGAAATTGTTGTCTAGCTGATTACTCATATTTTTGGTAAGCGACCTTAAGGCTTTCATTATGAGCAATTGCTTCTGAACTTGGGCATTTGGTAAGCGCCTGCGATAATGGAAATTTTTAGGTTCGAAGGTTGCTATGTTGTCAGCCCATCAATATTCTTTAAATCAATTGAATTAAAAGGGTATATTAGTACATGCCTGCACTAAAAAGTGTTTTTCTTTTTGGTTGTTTCCATGTAACTGCTCTTTTCAACTGTTACTTTTTTATTTTAAAAATTGTTCTTGACTTACGAATGAATTTGAAATGATATAAGGATAATATAAAGTTGGATGGAGGTACTTACTTATGTATTGTCGCTTTTAATGTGTTTTAAAACTTAAATAATTAAACAAACACTTTAAGAGATTATAAAATTCGAGTAAAAAATTCTCACGTATAATTTTAGCTAGACTTCAAAACAAATATTAATTAAAATGTCAATGTGTATTTGAATTTGAGATTATACAAAGGCTTACTTAGCATTTTGTACAATAAATTTTATGGAACCAGGCAAATATTTAACTCAAAATGCTTTTATATACTTCACAAGTCACAATCTGGCTTATCAGTTTTACTCTCATCATCATCATCATGATCATTACCGTGTTGGAAGGGAAACAGTTTGTTAAACAATGAAATCAGACTAATATATAGCTCAGTCAGATGTAATATACATAGATCTATTTAAGTTGCTGCAGTGGGTAAACCATCTCCAGATTCAGTTCTATTATATAGTGCGACAAAGGTGTTACAAGTTTTCTATAGAAATAAGTTCCCAAAGTGAAAGGTTCAGCGAAAATGATTGAAGTACGTAATGAACATCAATAAATTTTCTAAATTATCTATCTGTATCTCTGATATTGATATGCTCCATTATCATTGGTTTGCCATCAAGATAGTACAGGTATAACATGTGATTGAGCAGGTAAAAGCTTCGTATAACTATTTCAAGGCCCTCCAAAATTGATAAGCACTACTGATCAGACTATCTGTGCCCTGTAGCCATTGGTGAACAACTGTGAATGGAAAATTCTGTCATAATGTTTTCAGATGTTGTCTTCGTTGTTTTGCCCCCAAAAAACTTGATTAATGAGTTTTATTCACAAGTTGTGATAACCAAAAGTGGACAACATTTGATAAGAAGAGGCTGAGAAGCCACTTGAGCACTCACAAGAAAAATCTATATTTTTTTGCTTTTACTTTTCGACCCGTTGCATTATACAATTTTCGCACCTGTCTCGCAACCGCGGTTCAATAGTTATGTATCTGTTATAGTTGCACACGGTTGCCCTCCACAAATCCATTTAAGCCAAGCACTTTTTTCGTTCTATTTTACAAAAAAATATAGAAAATAACCGGTTGCTTAGTATTTGGCTAGTAGAACTAATGGGGTACCGTACGGGGCCATTGAAAGCTGCCCAGGGGCATGTCAATTAAGCTTAAATACAGCGCTATACTACGACAAATACCCTGTGTTACATTTCGGGTTAACTATGCACGATTTGTAGACAAAACTTTCAATTTAATCTAAGAAAAACTGGAGTTTATTTGTGTATTTTTCTTTTTTAAATCTAATTCTTCTAGTTGTACACGTTTCATGCAGAGTATTTTACAGTCGATAAGCCTGTGTCCTTTTAAACTTTTCATTTATTCATTCTTAATTTTAATTTAATGCAGGGTATTTGATAGTCGACTACTATTAAGCACTATCCCTCTCTTGTTTTTATGCCTTTATTACTCATTAATTTTGCGTTAACAAATACGAAATAATTATCAAAGTTTGTTGCTTATAAAGCTGTATTTAACTGTTTGCATGTGGGACGTGAGTTGATTAACGGTTTTGTCAGTATGTACATATATATACTGTAACTATATGAGGACAAACGAATAGCATTGATACCAAGTCAAGGCAAAACGGAAGTTATTACAATTAAATCTATAAAAAGATAGATAAAAACAATACAAAATTAAACAATTTTTTTAAATTGCATGGGAAAAATTTTTATATTTTGCTTAATTTGAGGCAGTAAGCATTCTTTTAAAAAGCACTGTGACTTCATTTATCTGCTACCAGATCTCTAGCTCTAGGGTTTCTAATTTTCGTAAAAAATTCTTTAAAAATGTTGTAAACAACAAACACATTCTTTTTAATCTACTCAAATTTGCATCCGTAATGCAATGCCAGCATTTATTTACTTAAATGCAAAATTGTAATGCAGGAAGAAATAGAGATTTCCTATCCCATAAATGATATTTATAAAAGTAAATAATACATTTAATAAATGTTACTATGTTTTCAAGGAATTCCATTTATAGAACTGAGATCTTTACAAGTCAAAATTTCGCCATTTTAATACTGCAAACATGTGCCTTAATTCTCTGCATAATTGATCATGCCAAATCAATTGAATCACTTGATCTCAGACAGCAATCAAGGCAATAACTGTTCGCAGTGACTGTAATTAGAGCAACAGTCACGTGATTGATCTTACCGATGCTTTCTCATGCAACTTATAAATATATCTTGATGCATATAGTATTATATACTACTAATTTGACCCATTAAAGGCATTGAACTTGACATTGCGCTGACTCTGTTATGAGATTGCCAGACTAAACGGTTTGCTTTGGAACGGTTCAGATATTAGGCAAGTCGAGACTTAAAACATTTGAAGTACAATTTAATCTCTTTTTTGCTTAGTCAGCGACGCGTCTAACCGGTTTACAGTTGTTTAGTTACTTTAGCTTGTACAGCTTTAAATGTTACTTAGAACAAACTGTGTCTACTGGCAACAGCAGGCCAATATAATTATTTCCTATAACGGTTATGCGAACTAAACACATTTCTTTACATCAACAAGCTATAGAAACAAGCAAAACGCTTTTTATTCTTAATAAAATTTAAGCAAAGAATATTTATGAATTTAGATTTGAAATATATACTTAAAAAAGTCCGAATTGTATATAATTTGAAGACTTTTACCCATAAATACATATATGTATATTTAAAAAAAAATTCAAGTAAAAATTGAAGAAAATGTAAGTTCTTTAAATTAAACTAAAAAGCAACGGTTTCTAAGAATCTTTCTTCGCAACTGTCAGCAAAGAATAAGGAATTGAAATGAATGTAAAATTGATATGCCGTTAACTTGTGGCATTTATCAGCATTTAGTCGTAAATAAATAAAACTAATATTTAGGTTTCCAAAACCCCAGCTAACTTTAATCGTTATAAAGCAGGTGTTTATAAGTCAAGTACACAGCATTGAATGCTGATGTTTGACTATTAGAAAATCTGGTTGTTGGCAAGAGTTATTCATCACTTTTATGCAGAAATTCATTTGATAGACACAAATTGGCAACTATATTTTTGTATGTGTGTTAAATAAATAATTATTAATTATATTCAATGTGTTGAGATCGACGAAAAGCTAAAAAAAATTTCACCAGACTCGACGTCAATAGACAATTCTGATCAGACAAGGGCTATGCTGCGTATGCGTAATCAATGCGATAGATAAGCAAATAACGTTTTCAGTTTTGTCACTTTTTTTTTTTGGATGATGTTTTATGATGATTAATGTGTTTTTGTAAACACAGAAACCACAGTGGTCAGCTGCTGAACGCATGTGAATCCAATGATTCGACCAATTAGATATTGGTGTTAATTTCCAAAGAGGAACAATCGCTTGTATTTATACCCTGTACTATGCCAACTCTGCTTTTAGTTGTGCTTTGTACGTGAGAAGTGAGTGGTGCGCTGATACCCGCTAAAGTGGTGCTAATTGCAGTTATCTAACTGGTAACTGTGGCTGGTAAATAATATGGTTATTGCCTGTGTTTAGTCTAATCTATGACCAGACTATGCCATAAATCTATCTATTTGCAACAAAACTAAGTTTCCCTATAGCATTTAAGCACTGAAAAGATTTTATAGATTAAAATAAACTTTAATCTTTGGTTCATTTTGCAGAGACCGAAACATTATCTGAAATCAGCACGTAAATGTGCCTGGAAACAATTCAAAGACTTGAACAGACGTCAGCAACTGCGACGCCTACAAGAAGAGGATTCGGAAACTTATAACGAAGCTGGTACTTTGTTAATATCACTCCCAAGAGAAGCTCAACCCAGTAACGAAGATACTGAAACGGATCGTATAGCTCAGCTGCGAAGTGTGCAATATCTGAGAGATCTACGAACCCATCGATATACTGACACCCATGTTGAACCTAGTAACTGTACAGAAATTATAGAAGTAGTTGAAGTAACAGAGGAGCACACAATGCCCAACGACACAGAGAATCCTGAGTGAGTTTATGGTTGAAAATGAATATCAAACTATTACTAGTTAATCTCCTTCTCTGCCTAGAACCAAACCGCTAAACAACAACAATAATAACAATGGCAACGGTAAAAGCGCACAAAGTAAACCAAAAATACAACCAAAGTACAGCATCCATCGGGATGTCCTCACACACGAGCTGGTCATCAAGGACACAGGGTATGCGGCCAGAGATAAGAGTATTCCATCCTCACTGCGAAATTGCTGGCAAGGTTGGAATTTCCTTTCCCTCTTCACCGGCGTGATACCCATCCTACAGTGGCTGCCACAGTATTCGCTTCGGCGGGATCTTATCGGTGATATTATAGCCGGTTTCACGGTGGCCATTATGAATATACCCCATGGCATGGCCTATGGCATGTTGGCCGGTGTCTCTGCCGGAAATGGACTCTATATGGCCGTGTTTCCGGTGCTTGTTTACATGCTGCTTGGCACCTCGAAGCATATATCCATTGGCACGTTTGCCGTGGCCAGTATGATGACCCAAAAGGTGGTGCTAACCTATGCCAACTACGATCCCAATGCAGTCACAGTAGCAACAACTACAACAACAACAACGACAGAGTCTCCACTCACATTATTTGAGACAACAACACCTCTATCAACGCTTTCCACAACATCAACAACAACAGCAGAAGCGTTGCTGCTACCAAATGCAACAACAACCATGTTGCCACCTTCAGGGAATATTATCACAAATCTAGAGGTGGTCACCTCACTAGCCTTGACTGTGGGTATTGTGAATGTAAGTGGAAATATTATATCATTTGCCCCTAAGTAAACTCATTCTCATAAATAATCATAAGGAAATTTACCTCAAGAATTATACGAATTCATTTAAGCACCTGTCAATGTGAATATCTTATCACTTATTTGTTGATATAAACGTTATACTTTTGTGGAATACCCCTCAGTTATCAGTTAGGGAGTGAGCTGTTATTGAAGATCTTTATCTAAATTATATTCTACTTGTACTTGTCGATCTTCTATCTACCCCGAGGTACAATTTAAATACTATGTATACAATCTTTGTTACTTCGCTTATTATAATTTGGTATTGGACTCATTATTATTTTGAATTTTATATATGTTTCTCCGTTCATTTCTCAACTATACTTATCTGTGTTGAATATCATAGAATAATACTCACGGTTATTTCCGAGTTATAGCTACTAAGTATAAGCAGTTAAGTTAAGAACTGAGTTTAACAATTTTCGTTTAATCATATTTATCTCGTTTTCCATTCTCTCAACGAATAGTTTTAAAAATTTATCAATTTCCTCTTAAATTTCAGCTGCTCATGTCCTTCTTCAGACTGGGCACACTCGCCTCCCTCTTGAGTGAACCCCTGGTAAATGGATTTACTACAGCGGCCGCTTGCCATGTGGTCACTGCACAGCTAAAGGATGTGCTCGGCATATCGGTGACACGTCATAAGGGCGCCTTTAAGATCCTGTACACTGTGATAGATGTGGTGAAAGGAGTACCGAATACGAACCTCGTTAATTTCGGCTTCTGTATGGGCATCATCATCTTTATGACCATTTGCAATGAGTGCCTGAAGCCGTGTCTGAGTAAACGTTGTCGGTTGCCGCTGCCCGGAGAACTTATAGCTGTCATTGGAGGCACATTGATCTCTAAATTCTGTCAACTAAAGTCGGACTTTCATGTACAGCCCGTGGGCGTTATACCAAAAGGTTTACCAAGTTTTGAATTCCCACGTCTCGATTTGGTGCCGTTGGTAGCTGTCGATTCCATAGCCATTGCCATAGTCACCTACTCGATTATAATGTCCATGGGTTTGACATTTGCGAAGAAACATGGCTATGAAGTGAGAGCCAATCAGGAACTCTTTGCCATGGGCGTGGGCAACATTGTAGGCGGTTGCTTCTCCTGCCTGCCTATGGCCTGCTCACTATCCCGCTCAGTTATTCAGGATCAAACGGGAGGCGTCTCTCAAATTGCATCCCTTGTGTCTGCCTCGCTGGTGGTGGCCACCATCATGTGGGTTGGACCATTCTTCAGTGATTTGCCTAGGGTATGTATGATTATATTACAAATCTCTTAGTCTTGAGTTGTTGTTGAAATTAACCTAATGCTCTTTTTTTTAAGTACATACTTACATATTTTAAATAAAAAGAGAATTTTTCTTACAGTGCGTTCTGGCTGGCGTTATTATTGTGGCCCTGAAGCCCATGTTTATGCAGGTCAAGCAGCTGAAAAAGTTCTCAAAGCAGGGAAAACTGGAAATGTTCACCTGGATATCCACATTCCTCTGTGTGGTGCTCATTGATATTGATATTGGGTAACTAAAAACTATATAAACTAAAACAACATTCATATATTAATTCTCCATTTATTAACTTTACAGTTTGCTTATTGGTGTCTGTGTCTCATTGTTGGCGCTATATATTAAGGGTCTGAAACCTTATTCCTGCCTTTTAGGCTACATGCCAGAGGCGCCTGGCATCTATATGGACATGAATCAGCATCGCAATGTGATGCAAGTGCCAGAGACGCGCATCTTTCGGTACAGTGGTTCACTTAACTTTGCCACAAGCCTCTTCTTCCGACGCGCGCTCACCGAGACTGTGGGTCTGGACAAGAATAGCAATAGAACTGTTAAGGCCAAACCTACCTATGCGCAGGTGGCACAAAATGGAGGCAATTTCATTATGGGACAATTCAAGGAGGCTGCGGATTCCTTTCAGTTTCTCATACTGGACTTCTCTATGCTGGGTCACATAGATGTGGCCGGCTGCAGTACGTTGAGTGATATCAGCAAGGAGCTGAAGGTACGCGGTGCTCGTCTGCTGCTGGCCAGCCCCGTGGATCGTGTGTATGATACCCTGGTGCACAGTATGGCCCTCAGCGAGGGTCCCTTCGAGATCTTTCCTACACTCCACGACGCCGTAGAGTATGCGAATGCCTTTCGTACTGCGTGAGATTCGCACATGTGATAGCAACTTCTGGAGCGTAACAACAACTTCTAATGTTAACCACAATTAAGCTTTAAGTTTCCTTTTAAAGTTTGTTGCCGTCTTACAAATCGCTGAGATTTAGGCTAAGTTCATTTAAGTGCCCCTACCGCGATAGATCATCAGATTGTTACTTATTATCAAAATGCCAGATACAATAATATTTTGTACTTAAAGCAACAATTGGGCCCCAGTCCTCTTCCTCTACACACTATTGACAAGTGCAGGGGGTGTGGGCGTGGCGTTTAGTAGTACCTAGAACTATGTACCTCCGAGTAACTGAAAATTTAAATTGTAAAAAAAATATTTTGTGCAATTTGTACCGCAAGAAATGATCAATTCACATTTAGTTCATAGGCTTATGTAAATCCAATTGTGAACTGTACATAAACATTAAACTGAAAAGTTTTATTTACATGCATTTTGTGAAGCTTTATTTGGAAAGGATAAGTGTTCTTGCACTTATATAAAAAGAAACTTAACAAAGGATTATTTCTTAAAATTGGGAAATTGGTCGAAATTTGGCCTTTTATATAATAATCATATTTAATTTTGGTCTCTGCTGGATTCGCCCGACAGAAACTACTATACAATGAATGTTTGATTAGATTAAATATCTTGAAATTTAAACATCCGTCTAAATTTGAGTCTTTTTAGGACTTTGGTAATGTCCTTTTGTAGACAAATATTCTAAGCCCTTTCGTTTTTAGAGAAAAGCTGCGAAAACACCAATACGGTTGCCTTTTCAATAATCTCAGCAGTCGCCTTAAAGTATACTATACTTTGCTTGCAGTCGCTGGAAAGCTTTTGAACGGAAATACTGACCCTGCAAGAGAGAGACAGAAACAGAGCGACGCTGAGAGAGAGAGGGAACGCAAACCTTCAGGCCAAGTTATCGCACGTACAATCGCAGAGCTGACACCGAGCAATTAGCAGGTAAAATGACTAAGTAAATCCCATTTTTAACAATTTCGGGTATTTGCGTTAATTTGTTTGTCTAACAGCTGAAGTTAAACGTGTGGGAGGAAGTCCACAAACTACCGACTACCGTCTACTTACTGTACACAGTAAATAGTCAATATTCAGTACAAATGGTACATAAAGAGTTGATTAGTTATCAAATAGTCGTCAGTGTCAGGCAGATAAGGTCAAGTCCAGATGTCATTAATAGAGACCTGAGCTTGGGAAATTAACCAAAAATTTATTTGGTAGCATATGAAAACAATTAACTTGATTCAGATTTAACCGATTAGAATGAGATTTTACTGCGTTTTGCGGTTGTCCAGCTCAAGTTTAAGTTTAATTCTCTGTACTGAAGGTAATGTCGCTGTGACAAATAATGTGGTACATGTTTATATCTTAATACACACAAGGGCATATACTATATTTTTGTGGGAATGAAAAGAAGGATTGAATGTAGTTTCTTGGAATTAATAAGCTTAGCCCCAAACAGATATTTGATCTAGGTTGCTAAAGTAATTTAATATAATTTAATGATAAATTCTCTATCAAAATGGCTGCTTAAAAAGAAATTTGTTTATTACATACAAATTTTAAACCATTATAATAAACTGCAAATTCGAATTTGCAAGTGCCACTAGATTTTAAATAGCTTAAAGTTATTTGTTTCAAATACTTTTAAAAGATATTCTGAAGGATTCAAGTAGAAGTTAGTATTAACAAACGTTAGACTTATGAACTACGTAATACTTGAAACTGAACTCGGGAAAACCTTCAACAATTAGCAAGTAAATTTAGTTAGGCAAACAAATTGATTGCCCAAACATTTGGATAAGACAATTTCGTAAGCAATTTTCATGCTAAGGTCAAAGTTAGTTGTCTACTCGTGGCGATAGCAAATAACAAAATAAAGAAAGAAAAAAACATAACTTAAAGCTTCCCTCAATACAGTCTGACAAATTCCTAATTCGTTTATTGTTAACTTCACAAAATTGTTGGCTTGTTTAGCACTTTTATGGCTCTGTTAACACCAAGTGGCCCGACTCATCTCAATGCTCTCGGTACGGTTCAGCTTGCATGGCAAAAATAGAAAAACAATTACACTGCCTGTTAATAATATTGTTGTTATTTTTCATGTTGTTGTTGTTATTGCTGCTGTCAAACATTTTGCATTTGACACACGCTGTGGGAACCTTTTTTCTTTATATAGTTGCTATAAAGTTTTATATCTGTAAATATGCACATTTTTTTTATACCCTGCAGCAATGCTTAAGGGGGTATTATAAAAGTAGATCTACGTTAAATGTCAGGAAGTGTGGAGACGCTTTGAAAAAGGGTAGTGTCCAAATAAGTACATACGTATGTAACTTTGAATCAAATCCCTGTCTTCCCTAGAAATCTATTTAAATATTCTCCGTAAGATTTGTAGAATTTATCATACGTTTGCTTATCCTGCTAATTTTACTACGATCAATTCCAGATATAACAGAGGGTACAGGGTATCTTTTAATCCAACTGCTAGTTATGTTTATTGAAAATTTCTCAAAATGGTCAAGCAACAACTTCAGATTCATTGGGAAATCATTTTGCATTTAGTTGAGAGTCTCTTGACGAGATGGCAGCTATAATTAATATTTGTATGCGAATTTTAAATGATTTTAAATAAGTCAATTAATAATACACACATGACTTTTTATTTAGTATATATTTACATATATGTATTTTTATGATTAATGTGAGCAAGTGCAAGGCTCGTTGAGTATTCTGAAGGTGACAGGCGTCAAAGGCGTTAAATTGTTGCATTTAATTCAAATGACTCCAAAATTTTAACATTTAGAAGTTGGCATAAGTAGAAAGAACAGGAATGAAAACAAAATTAAGAAAATAATTATAATTTAGTACTTATGACCTTTACAAAAACAAAGGTCGTCATAAATATTTGACTCTTTAAAATGAATTTTCAGTAGCTTAAGCGACTTTACAGAAACCTGCAGCATTAGGAGATTAAGTTTTGGAAAACAAAATTATAAGAAAAATCATCCTAATCTTTCCAATTTTATTAAAATGACACAGTTAATTGATTAAAACTCAGAGAATATTTAAATGTAAAGAGAAGTTAAATAAGAATTAATTGATATTTTTTGTAAAATATTACAAAGTTAAAAGAAAGTCTGCTAGCACAGTGTTATAATTCTTTAACCAAACGTATAACAGAAATTTCAAGAATGGAAAGGAGAAAATACTTTGAGCAACAATCATAAAATTAAAAGCTTTTTAGAATACTTGATCCTACTTTATATACCAAAAGAAAAACGTGATAATATTAAGCAATATTACTCAAAATATTTATTCATTTCTAATATTTCAAGTGCGCGCTTAGCAAAAATTGCATAAAATAAAACAAAGGCTATGGCTATGGAGAAAAAGCCGTACTTAAAACATGTTTTGTTTACTCAATACATTTTCACATGCCGATTCAGAAAAACGAAGTAAAAAAAAAGAGACATAAATGACAACAAAAACAAAAACAAATATTAAAATGTACTGAGAAGTATTTGCGGTTTGTAAGCCAAGCTCAAAAGCTTCCTCTCTCTGGCCTCTCTGTGCGTCTCTTTTACACACCTGCATCGATCGACATTGTGTTGTGCATTGTTGTAATTTTTGCTCAGCTCAGAGACTCAGAGACACAGCGACACAGCGGCACAGAAAGACAACGAAGCTCTTTGTGAGCGAAACTAATAAAAAACCAAGCTTCCAATCTGTTCCCACAACCAGTTCCAAGTGATCACTCGTGCGGTGGAGACGGTGTGGAATATAAATTTTGGAAACACTTCAACAGCTGCTACTGCTACCCTGCTGCCGACGCTATACAAAAAGTTTTTTTGCAAAATTCATATAGAAAAATTTAAATAAACCATAAAGTGAGTTAATGTGTAGTTAAAATGCAATATGCAAAATAATACTGCACCCAATGGGATAGTACTAGTTATATATTGTAAGGATTAACGGATATTAAGATTGACGCAACACACAACAAAGTAAAAAGCGAATTGAAAAAGTTGTTTGCCATGGATATGAAAACAACAACAATAACAACAACATAAACAACAACCACAACGTGCATAAAACTCATTAACAATTAACAACTGCAAAAGGCCGACAGAATAATTGAACAATAAAAACCAAGTAAAAGGAATATCAAACGGAACTTTTCACACATAAATGTATTGACATTAATTAAACAAATTATTCGCAATCACTTAATAATATTATGTGTGGTGCGTGTGAAGACTTATATAAGTATGTACCAAAAATTACAGCTGCAACAATAAACTTAAAAGCTCAATAAAATAACAAAACAAAATTGCAAAAAGTGTCATAAGCAATGAAGTAAGAAAGCGGTAAATGCTAGTGCACGACTAAGAAATACCCAGTAACATTTGGCAGCTGACAGATTACCTATAGAAATATTTAATTTGTTAACCAATACAATCGATAAATAACAATATAATTATTAAACAAAAATCACAATAATTTGTATTGAAAGAGTTGCGGGAGATATAAAATTAATACCTGAATAAACCTAGATTTGGAAAGAACCAAACATATACATAGTATTTACAGATATCAATTATATAAAAATGCATACCTTTTGAAACTATAGCATACCCCTTACTAGAAGTTTCCGCTTACAGGGTAAAAAATCCAAGAAAAATGATCACGAGACAATAGCCAAAATTAATATTAGTATTGCTGATTATGGTAAAAATACGTCACTTAAATATTCGTCATAAAACCCAAAAGATTATAAAACTCAGGAATACTTTAAGAACAGATCATAAACTCAGCAGGAAGCTGTAGCGATAGTGTGATAAAAAGACAACCAAAAATTAGTAATGTCATAAAAATCAATAGTTTTCAATAAATGAATAAATAAAACCGTATTTATAATTATTTTAATATTAACAAGAGTTTCCCCCACTTTTCTTTGTAGTTCCCGCCGAATCTCTTGCCAATTTGCTGTTGCGTCCAGCCAAGTGCAACAAACAAATTATTTATTGTTAATTACCTTGGCAATTTACAAGAAAAAACCGTCAAAATTGGTTACCTAACGAAAACATCTTTTGTGCTACACGAAGGCAACAGAGTAAGTCAGTAAATAAATATTAAAAAAATATTTATTATAGATTGGCAAATAATGTGAAACGCTAAATATACAAAAAAAAATAATAATGCATACGTTTTAAAGTATATCAATAAGGAAAAAAAGTAGAGCTCAGCGAGTTATACGATACCATTTTTAAAAAGCGGAAAATAAACGGAAATAGAATAGGGAGCAATGACTTTAATGTGAAACCAAAAGTATTCAAGAAAAAATTGTCAAATTAACACTTTCAGTATTTATTGTCGTAGATATCATAATAAATTATTATCAACATACAATATCTGAAGAACTTTCAAAATTTTCCATTGTTTAAAAAGTTATTTCTCCCACCCTTTAAATAGATTAAATATTTGTAATCACCCTAGACATTATGTTTCAATTGTAAACACTAACCGAACTGTTTAGTACTTTACCTGAGGGAATAACATCATTATTATGTGTAGCAGCGATATGTAATTATCATAAGATCAGATAATGCTGTTAATTGGTTTAGGTTTGCATATGCGAAAACAAGCTCATAGAAGACACGTCTGACAACGCCCCATAATTAATGACGACTTTCAGATGACTTACTGTCAACTCAGACACGATTTTCACTATATAGTAGTGCCTAGTGCTTAACTGCATTCTTGTTGTTTTGTTGTTTTCTATATTCACAAAAAAAAAAGATCAGTGTGAGAACATTTTTTTAATAACCGCAATTAACTGACGAACTTCAAGGGGCTCATTTCAATTTCAAAAATTCAGCTCGAGCCGAGATGTCGTTTAGATACGATATTGCTAGAGAGTGAGGAGCATTACGATTACTCATCCCATGTAATTATATATAATTTATGTATAGAACGGGGCACTTATAGCGATCTAAAGTTGTGTGTTTTGGAATAGTATAGAGCAATTATCTGATTATTTTAAAGTGAGTAAATCAAAGTACTTTAATTTCAATTCATTAATAATATGAGTGTATTTCGGCTCGTGTCGTATACATACCTAGTTTACCTTTGCAACACCCAAAACATTCCCGACTACAAAATATTGTAGCTTGGCGAAAAGCTTAGTGCACACTGTAGCTTCCACTAAATTAAGCTCCACAGCAAATACATCCACAAGCAGCAGCAGCAACAGCAGCAATAACAACAATAACACGTCTAATGCTTCGCCTCGGTTGCGCTGACGTCAACGTCGACGTCGCTGTCGCCGTCACTGTTGCCGTATTAAAGTGGGTCATGGTTAAGTGTACTTCAGCCTCACCTGCGAGCTGCGCTTGCGCCGTTCATTCGCTGTCTACGCATTACGCGCTCAACTGTCGTTGGAACAGTGTCTTACTGTTACATCGCTCTCACAGTCTTTAACTTACATTCCACACTCTCTCTCCCACGCTTACGCTCTCTCCTCTTTCTCTTTGTCTTTCTATTACCAAACAGGACGACATGGGGTTTAGTTCGCGCATGGACTGCTGCGGGCAGTTCGTAAAATACAGTTTGTTTATTGCAAACTTTGTAATGTTCGTAAGTAGCTTAAATTAAGTTTTTATTTGCTTGTATTTTATTATTAACTTTTACATTTGTTGCTTAGGTGGGTGGTGCAATTGTCTTCTGCCTGACACTGTGGACTCTAGTGGATCGCAGCTTTGTCAATGAGCTTTTGGGAACGAATCTTTTCTCTGGCGCTGTCTATGTGCTGCTTGTCACATCGATCATCATCTGTCTGGTCTCTTTCCTGGGATGTGTGGGCGCTGGAAAGGAAGTCAAGTGCTTGCTTCTAACGGTGAGTAATCAGAGCTTTAAAATAAGCTCTAAGCCGTCATAAACACAAGCATTACACTATTATACACTACGTTAGGGTTAAGACGATTAGGTTCATGCAATTCATTTTGTAGAGATTTTTAAGATGTTTAGGAAGTCTAGTTCTTTGACACATCCTTAATTTCAAATCAAATTTCGCATTGTTATTTTACTGTGTAGACACTAACGAGACTACTGTATTATATACTTATACTTATTACTCAAATATAAAGGCCTGTTTCGGAATTAACGTATGTAAGGATATATTTTTCGGAAGAAAATTTCCATTACCTACTGTAAATATAATTTGCTGAAATTTTGCGAATTTAATTTAATTAAAGAAAGTAAATACTTAAAGAAAAGTGAATAACGGAAATAGCTTGCTTGCAAGGGCATAGAAATCTTTGTTATGTCTTAGTTTTTGTGTTTTTCCCAAATTTTTTTTAAGTCTTACTGTTAAGTATCTGTTTATTTACGTATTTTCCTTACTTACTTTGAAGTCCAAATGTTTAACATCTATTTACATACCATCTCCAGTATTTCATAATCGTGGCTTTGGTTTCGTAACCATGCTAATTGGCGGTGTCTTGGGCTACGTGTTTCGAGAGCGAGTACAACAGACTATGCGACAGGTAAGAGAATCAGGCTCAAGACTCCAAGCATATTAATTATCGAGGTTTATTATTCAGGAAATGCGATCCACTATGGCCTTATATGGCAGTCGTCGGGAGATTACACAGGCATGGGATTTGACACAGGAGCGTTTGCAATGCTGTGGTGTGGATACCTGGCATGATTGGAATCGTTATGGACCCGTTCCAGAGTCGTGTTGTCAGGAACTGTTCGGAGGACAGCGCAAGGAATGTACCATCTTTCCCACAATCACGAATCTGTACAATCAGGGATGTCTCTATGTGACGACCAACTTTATTAGGGATCATGCGGCCGTTATTGGCGGCACATCCATTGCGGTGGCTATACTTATGGTAAGTTCAACCAACTTGATTCTATGAAGATTTCTAATTGTTTTTATTTATCTAACAGATCTTTGGCATGATATTCTCCTGTTTGCTATTCAATATGATTGAATAGCGCCACATCGGAGGGGCGAAGGCAGAGAATAGCAACGCTCCAAGGGAAACCCATTTGTAATATTATCTTAAGAGTATTATCTGAATGTATGATATGTAAGATCCCTTAAGCGCAACTCTATGCGTTTGTATTATGTTATATTATATATGTATATCTGAATATGTACATTCAAATACGTATACGCTAATACACCTAATTATGTATGTACTTAATGTATACCTAGTGTATATTCATGTTGTAATCGCGCCTGTTATCATCTGTTACATAATTTTGTATTAACTTTTTATACATTTTGTTATCGTTTAAGTCAGTCCCTGAAATCCATCCTCGATATACATATATTATTTGTTAACTTTTAAGTTTTCTTTCTATTGAGTATAGAGAATTTAAGCGCCTGCATATTGTTTCAAATACTTAAATACACATGTGTAATTTTATACATGTAAAATGAATTCCAATAATATTTGAGATTGGCAGAAATTTGTATATAGGTGCATTTTTATTGGAGAGTTACGATATATTATTTTCCAGCCATGGTAATTATTTTTCGTTATTGTTTATATATTGCATTAGTTTAAATATTAGCACTAGTAATTGATAACTAGATCACAAGTTGATCTATATTTAAACAGATGTTCCCGATTTTATTTGCATTAATATACATATTTACTTTTTTTGATTGCATCGTCAACCCCATTGAAGCTAAAAACAAAGTAAAGTTCATCAATGTTAAGTATACGTAAGTTATTGTTGATGTAAGACACTTATAACTTGTGTTTGAACAATCGATCTATAGAACAGCTGGTTATATCAAGAAAAATTCACACAAACACTTAATTGGAATGGAGTTCAAGGGGAGTCCAAACAAAACATTATTATTTTTCAGGAATGCGTAACAAATGTATTTTTTAGTTTGTTTGTACAAGAAACGAAATGGAACTGAAACACAAATTTTTAATGACAAATGGTTGTTATTAGAAACAAGATGAAATTGAAATACTTGGATTTGATGGAAAATGTTACAAGAGACATTAATTAATATTAATTATTTACACTTATTATCTATAAGTTATTGTTAACTAGTTACATCTTATATATCATAGATAACCATAAAAGGCAATATAACCATACCCAGTTGAAGATGTTCCATTTGGAATTAGATGAACCACCCGATGACGTTTTATTCCACCATTCCCAGTAGCCACCATGGAATGCGGGATTGGCACGCGGGTCCGGTGTAGGAACACGGGCACTTTCAACGGCGTTTAATCGGAACTGATTAACCTCCTGTTCCAATAATTGCAATTGTAGGGGATACAGATTAGCTAGATTGTAACGTTCGCAAGGATCCTTGGCCAGGTTGAAGAAACAGGGTGCCTCTAGGGGCTGACAAAGATAAATGGATTGCGTGTGATTCTGCTCATTAATGGGACACCTTTGGGTGGCATCGGAGCGAAGCTGCTCGATGCGATCGTTGGTCAAGGTACGACTGCCTAGCACCTGTTGCACCTCCGAGGAGAGAACTCGTTGCACGTAGTATGCGCTGAGTGGATCATCTTCGTCAGCTTCCAATTCACCCAGCCAATCGTCGAATTGACCCTCGAACCGACTACCGTTCACATACTTCAGATTATCCCGCATATACGAAGAATATCCAAAGATGTCGTCCAGGACATGAAGCAATCTCCTCGACTGCGGCTCCCAGTTACCGCTCAACGAAGGCCACATATTAACTCCATCCAATTGAAGATTATTTGGAAGTGAGACACCAGCAGCTGCTGCCAGAGTGGGCAACCAATCGATGGCATGAATAACCTGATTGGACACATATCCTTTCTGTTCCAACAAAGGACTCCAAATGGCGCTTGCCGAGCGTATGCCTCCTTCCCAGGGAGATTCTTTTTGCTGTCGTTGATGAAAAGATTTCCGATTAGTTAGAATACTCTTTTTATCCAGTTGATACTTACGCCTCGATAGGGATAATTCGAACCGGCATTGGAGTGTATACCCTGTGTAGGTGCTCCATTGTCCGAGTAGAGTAGTATAATACTATTGTTAAGCATGCCACGATCGGAAAGAGCTCGCATCGTCTGTCCCACACTCTTGTCCAGACTGGAGACCATGCCTGCAAAATAAACCCATTAACAAAAGGAAAGAAAGCGTAAGTTAAAAGTATACCACTAAGAAATATCCTATTAATATTAAACATGAATAGGATATAGGTATCTTCTCAAATTGAGGGTAACCCAGAGAGGACCGATTTTAAATTTTATATTTTAATAACATTATTTTCCTTTTTCAAATAATTTATGTTGTTTTAAATTTATACAACATTCCTTTCATTTTTGGTATTCAAACTTCCTCTATAAACTTATATCCATATCTCACCAGCATAAGTTCGTCGCTTGGGATCCTTAATATGGGAGAACTTGGCAACCTCCTCCTCGGGTGCCTGCATAGGATTATCCTCATTGCCAGTATGCACTGCCAGATGACTTAGGACCATGAAAAGTGGACGACTCTTGTCATGTTGTTTAATCACACGTTGCGCTTCTGCGGTGAATGCTTCTGTAGCATATGTGCCATTATCCAAATGCCAACGCTTCAAATCACGTCGGAAATCAATGCCTGCCGTATAATTCTTATCCAGCATATGATGAGTGTGATCATAGTAATCAATGTATCCATTATAGTAGCCATAATGATGATCAAAGCCACGCATAGTAGGTGTCAAATCCTTACGCCAAAAACCCAAATGCCATTTGCCAATCAATTCTGTGGAGTAGCCTGCATCTCTGAAAAACTGCGGCATCAGTTGCTCTCCTAATGGAAGGCCCCAGGGCTCATCGGGTATCTGAACAAAGTGTTGCATTCCTGCAGAGAATGGGTATAAATATTTATAATACTTAATAGATAGATACTCTAGTAATTCACTTACCTGTGTGTATGGGATACTTTCCGGTCAGCAGTGTCGCCCTTGAAGGTGTGCAGAGGTTGGGCACATAGTGTCGATTTAATATTATGCCATTATAGGCAAAGGCATCAATATTGGGTGTTAGAATTTGATTCGAACCATGAAAACTGACATCATTGAATCCCTAATAAAAAAGAATAAAGAAAATTAAGCAAGATTTATTTATAAGTATTATTAGTTGGATGCACCAAACAAATTAAAAGGTTTCCTCAAGTCCAGAAACAGTTTTATATAAAAAACAGATTTACAGTCTTTATTAATAGAGTTTTGTTAACTTACCATATCATCTATCAGAATTATGATTATATTCGGTTTGGTGGACAGCGTCGCTCCCTGGCTCTGCTCCATCCATAGTATGACGATCAGAAAGAATCTCAGTTGCTTTAGTGACCTCATTTCGTATCAACTTTTAATTGAACTACCCAGTTTTAATGTTTTAATTAGCACAATTATGTAGTAAACTTATTATTTGGCTTTTTATTTTATTTACTTTAGTTGTTATCTGAATTAAGCTTAAAATATGTACTTTTTTTAACAACGAGCCTTCAGTTTTATATAGACTTGAATTATTATACAACTGATAAACAGCAGATGGTTATGAAGATCTCTATAATTCAACAATGCGTATAAATTCTGAAATGTAAAAGAACAGAAATAAAGTTGTTTCATGTTTATTTTTTAAATTATAATCATAATTATAGATCTAATATATTTAGTATAATTATACTAATATAACTAAAGTACAATTATGTTAATTTTGAAAGAAATTAAAAATCATTTTTTAATAAGATTAAATATGAAATGTGATTCAAATGTTCAAGTTTTTAAGAAGATTAGAAATATTATAAATCAAATCCAATTCAATTGTTCGACTTAAATTTATATTTTCTTGGAATTAGTTGCAACACTTTGCTTTAGCTTGATTTCCCAATATTTTACAGCTATGATGTGATAATTTTCGGTTATGAACTGTGTGGTTTCGCAAATTATGCTGAACTTTAACCTCTCTTGTAATGTAGATCGTGCCGCAATTACCATAACCATATATGATATACCCGCTGGTTACGACTCTGGCTCTGTTTATGAGCTAGTTTAATCATAGCGAAAATTCCGTTGCAATTGTAGTTTTGGACACGTTAAAATTAGACTATTATTATGGTTTTCCTTATAAATAGTTAAGATAGGAGCTTTTTATTTTGCGAAATATGCTCCCAATTGCATAAATATGTTTTCAATTGACTTTAAGTAGTGTTAATGTTCCATTTCAACTGACGGATCAAAGTTGACCTTGTCTGTTCAGTGAATAAAAACAAACTGGGAACAGGTGTTGCAACTTACAAGGTCATAGCTCTTAGTCATTTAAAAGGAGTTTCATTCATCGGGTTTTGTTCTTTCGAATAATGACATATTTTAATTTATACTAAGTTAATTGCTGATTAGCAACACGATCGCCGGCAATGCCAATTGAGACTGGTTTAACTTAGACTTGGGGAATTTAAGCACGCTTCAACAAACTTGTAACTCTCCTCACTTTTTTTTGTATTTTTTTTCATTTGTCAGCGAGGATTTGTGTAAGTTACTTGAGGCCAACATTGTCGGTTACATTGGGCAACAGATCGTGTTAACAAAGTGACCATCATGTCACCAGGTTTCATTCACTTTTGATACGATTTGTAAATAATTTCAGTACCTTCTGTAGAGGGTGTTGAAATAACCGACAAGCTCATTAATTTAATAGAGCTATTCAAACTCAGCCACCATTGAACAAATTGGTTGTATAGTTATGTTAATTAATATTAAGATATTTAAACTTATCTTTAAGCTTGTGCTAAGAAAATAAAATCTATAAATAAATAAATAAATTTAAGTAATATTAAGATTTTCAAACTTATCGCTAAGCTTGTGCTAAGGAAATAAAATTTATAAATAAATTTTAAAGATAAAAAGCGAAAAATTTTAATTATCTGATAAACTGTATAGCTGTTCATTTCAACAATTCGCAACAACAATTTTGCACTGTCCAAGTTATTAAAGTTCTTTCTAAGTTGAGCAACTGTTGAAAATATTGATTTTAAAACTAATATGTTTTAAGATTCTTCTTAAAAAATATAAGCCATAAATAAATATGAAAAATCAATTTCAGAAAAACTTTGGCTCCGACTTATTTAACAATTCTTCAATCTTCAACTTCTTAAAGCTCAATCCTTAGATAAATTGCTTGTTTAGTTGTGTAAATTAACATAAAGATTTAACAACCAATTTTTGAGGCTTTTTATAAAATTGTATCTTCCAAGTGCTTTATATTTTATCATATATGCAATTTTATAGATCATTAACTTTTCACTTTCCACCCAAATTAAATTTTGACCTTTCTTTGCTAACTTTTCGAGCTGAAACTTTAAAGATCTTAAGACTTTGTCATTTGCAGTTTCGCTTGAAGAGTCCGTTGCCAAATGTTACACCAATCAGTTTTTCCCTTGACTAAACATTGCATCACTATTGATCGTAAAAGAGTTTTGAAGCACTTATTACCTCCACGGTTTGTTTTTCATCTGACTTGCGATTTGCGAACTCCACCCACAAGTCACAAAAACAATCAACACACACTGTAAAACACACGCGTTAACAACAAACACAATAATTACAACAATTGTTTGATCTGAACTTTTGCTGATCCTTTCAGCAGCGTTTACTCCAAGCGACTAAACCCGCTACTCGCTGCCACTTGCCGTTTTAATGGGTAATGTTTATGGCTGTGACGTCACAAGACGAGCACCAAGTCGAACGGTAAAACGAATTGTGATTCGTGCACGACGATTGGGCATAAAGTACACTGGGAGAAATAAAACCTAAGTGTTAAACTCGTACGCAGAGATAAGCAGCTGTTTTATACTATCGCAGCATGTATGTGAGTGAGAGAGAGAGAGAGAGAGGTATAGAGAGATATATGTAGAGAGATAGTAGAGAGGGAGAGTACGAGATGGAAAGAATTAGTTAGCCATTGCCCTCTTATTTATCACGTATACGTCAAGTGGTTCAATGTTGTCAATGGTCAGGGTTTCGGTTTGGCGGAAGAGATTCGTCCAATTTATAGACCAACTTCTTAAACAAGTTTTAAAAGAATCAACCGGTGACGCCGTTTCTGAGATTAACCCCGTTTATATGTATAGGTTCTCAAGTTAAAACTTGTACTGTTCAGAAATCGAGACCTGAAATATTTAATGATATTAGAACTTTATTTTAAAAGAAATGGAATTCCCTAATAAGCCGGTTAAGGTTTAGTTCATAGTTCAATAAAGTCAATTAAATTGAATATAAAATATATTTAAATAAACAAAAAAAATTATATAATAAATAATATCATTTAAACTGCCATATTCAAAAATACGATACCGTTTAATATACAGTTCAGAAAAACTTTAAAGCTATTTACAAATTTAAGCTGTACATTAGACCAAGTCATCATATCTTACGAAAGCCTACTTTATTAATTTTACTTTTTATTAAGATTATACTCAATTTATTTTCTGTCTCTATTAATTATTCAACTATCTATGTAGCGATCAGAATATTTAATTTAGAATATCATTTGTATTTATACAACGAGTGGCATCCACTGAGCAGGCTTCCATTTGCGGACGAGGACCTCGTACTTGGCGAGCTGTCTCAAGGGTAGATTTCCGAACCGGATAATGCAGAACCTCTGGGGCAGAATAAGTGTTCCAATGAAGAGAGCACCATCTGTTCTACCCCGACAAACGTAGACACGATCGTTGACGTTGCTTGTTCCAACGGAGACGGCATTCTTCTCCATGTATCCATCGAAGCTGCGGACCCAATGATAGCTAACGGTCTCGTTGGCCACCAACACTTCAAAAGAGGTTGCGACATTAGCTATAGTTTCGGTGTTGTAGGTAGCACTTCCGGTTTCGGCAACAACGCGAGCAGGCAGGATGTAGGAACTGTAAGTGACGCGTCCAACGAAGTTATCGTAGCCGTTGGTATCGAATCCACCAAGAACTGCGTTTTTGGGGAAGTCCTCATACTTGTAGAAATATACCCAAGTATCCTGATTATTGTAGATTCCACACTGGATGGCGCCCAACAGCTGGGCAAGGACCAACGCCAGGAATGAGAGTTGCTTTACAGAGTACATTGCGAATACTGTTCGGTAATTGATCGAAGTGTGTTCTGAAATTTGTGAGGTTGCCTATCAGGTTTATATACGCTTTTTGAGGCTTCAGGGCTATAAATTTGCAAAGGGGATCACCTCTTTGTAACGATTGATTAGATATGCCAATATAACTTTTGATTTCGTGACATGTGTAAACACATTTAAGTAAAAGGTACATTTGAAGATAAGTATGATTACGAATTATATAATACAAGGGTCTCAATTTCCAAAATGTTATTTTGGAACGCACTTTCGAAATAAAACGAAACTAATTCACCAATTTTAGCCATCTAGCTCTTACTACTTTGTGTGTTAGTTACTAGATTGTTAGATGACTATCAACAAATTAAGTATACCGAATCGATTAAAAAGCTGTAGTGATATACTATAAGTAATATTTGTTCTAAGAATATGGTAGTTAGACTGACTAGTGATTCCCTGATAATCAGTCAGGGAATCACTTTTTGTTAAACATTTTACCAGTATTTTTAGGACCATTGATATTCTATAAATAGATTGTGACGGCTAAAGCTCCCCAAAGAATTATTTAATCAGTTGTCATTAATTTCTTCGAATTTCTTTACAAAATGATGGAGCCAACAAAGTTGATAAGATTATTGATTTCATTCACATTTGAGATCCTTTTTATCTAGGGATTTCCTTTTAAGTGTGAACTACACAGACATTATTTATGGAAGATTTTTAAATTTATGAAATATCAAACATTATCAATTAAGTATTTAAGCAGTAATTCCACAATCATAATCTTTTATCAACAACAGTAGCGATTAAATAAATGATTGCTATATAAGAAGTTCGGCACACCTGGCAGTTATCAGTTTTACCAGAAGTCTCAAAGATGTACAAGGTTGCCTGCCTGTTGATTGTTGCCCTCTTCGGAGTGGTTTATGCCGTTCCCTCACAATATGGTAAGTAATTTTAACAATACAGACTTAAATCCTGAGAAAATATCTATAGAATCTAACTCATTTAATAGATTCGGAGCAACCTTGGGTGGCAGGAAATCTGTCTTATCCCCTTCCCACTAATGCTCTTGTTGGCGGACTGGATCCCTATGGCTATAAGCTCTATGTGGGTCGAGTGATCTATTCCGGAACAGTTGTTCCCTGCCGTGTGGTGGCGGAGACAGGAGTTGCCAGTTGCAGTACGAACTCTTATTCTTTCACAACTAGAACATATCAGCTCCTGACTACCAAGGATAAAATGGATTATGAATGGATTCGAAGCTACGATGGTATTCTAGAGGAGAATGCCGTTTCGGTGGGAACTTCTGCATGGAATGAAAGGGTGTTCATTTGTCGTGCTAAGACGGATGGAGGTTTCATCATTGGATCTTTGTTCCTAACTAAAAAGGCTTGTCTCCTTCAAGCTTTATCATATGAGTACATTTATTCATTCGACAAGTATGAAGTTTTGGTTGCTCTACCCAAAAATAATTAAACATGTTATAAAGAAATATGGAAATTTGCGATAAATAAATATCAAATGCAGTAATTAAGTTATTCAGGCATGTTCTACTAAACTCTACCAACCCAAAAGCAACTCCAAAGCAATTTTTGGTGTTCCTAAAAATAAGCAAGCATTGCTTTCGAATGTCAAAAAAATAATTGTTGGGACATTTGTTAAAACTATAAATTTATTGAATTTACTTTAATTATTTTTTAAATGTACTAAAAAGGCGTGTAATACATTTTAAATAAATTTACAAAATTTTATAAAATAAATAATTTTGTAGAAACTCGAAATAAATAAAAAACAGCAGCAGATTTTCTTACTTCGAAAAACTGTTCGAAAAATTAAAATCTCTGACATTTTAGGAACACCAAAATTTAGAACAGTGGTTTTCAAAAGCAATTGTCGGCAAAACATCTAGAGCTTTGTGGAACACCCCTGATTCTATCTTTATATAGAGAATTTTTATTTTGCAGCTAAATGCGTAAAATGCTATATCTGGCGGCAAAAAGGACAGGTTTTCCAGGAAAAAAAACCAAATTGGTAGGGAATGCCTAAATCTGACGCCATTTGTCGGAAAATGTAGGATTTGTGATCTGTAGGTTTGGGTGGATATCTTAAGAAACCAAAAAGTTTTTCGTACTAAAACGGATAAAAATACAAGAAGTGTAAGTTTGTTCGAAATAGTTTAACAAGTAAAAAACCGTGAATTTGACTACTTTCCAATTTATATTTCGCTTAACGCCGACTTATTACACAATGAACTTGGCTCAGCTATGCTGTGAAAAATGTCTGCCTCCTACATATGTTTTAGGTTTTCGACTGTACGATGGACAGTGTGTAAGTCAGTCAGTCAGTTTTATGAACAGATTAGATCGAAACAGATTCTTGGCACCATCTCGGTGCCAACTGCATCTTATGGCCATATTAATAAATATATAATTTTAATTGAAAAAGAGCTATATATGCAATCAAATTTGTTAAAATTTTATTAAGAATCGATATTGACGATTAATTCAACATTGGCCTCCACTGAACAGGCTTCCATTTGCGGACAAGAACCTCGTACTTGGCGAGCTGTCTGAGGGGTAGATTTCCGAACCGGATGATGCAGAATCTCTGGGGCAGAATAAGTGTTCCAATGAAGACAGCTCCATCGGTTCTACCACGGCAGACGTAGACACGTTCATTGACATTGCTTGTTCCAACGGAGACGGCATTCTTCTCCCTGTATCCATCGAAGCTGCGGACCCAATGATAACTAACGGTCTCGTTGGCCACCAACAACTCATAAGAGGTTGCGGTATTAGCTACAGTTTCGGTGTTGTAGGAAGCAATTCCAGTCTCGGCAACAACACGGGCTGGCAGGATGTAGGAGCTGTAGGTGAGGCGTCCAACGTAGTTGTCATAGCCATTAGTATCGAATCCACCGAGAACAGCGTTCTCAGGGAAGTTCTTCGACTTGTCGGAAAGGACCCAAGTGTCCGTCCAATCGTAGATTCCACAATGGATGGCGCCCAACAGCTGGGCCAGGACCAGCGCCAGGAGTGACAGTTGCTTTACAGAGTACATTGTGAATACTGTTCGGTTAATGATCGAAATGTGTTCTGAGGATTGAGAGGTTGCCTTTGAAGCTTAAATACGCTTTTCGAGGGAATCGCTTTCTGATAAGAATAGCTGTTATAAATTGTTAGTTAATAGGCGTTAACTGTATAAGTTTTGATTAGATATGCCATTAATCATTTTGATTTCGTGACATGTGTAAAGACATTTAAGGAAACACTTCTTTTGAAGAAATAATAAGCCCACAGATTATTTAATATTGTAAATTTATTATCACAAAAATATTATTCAGAATAAAATAAAACGTGCCAAGATGTAAGATTTAAGCTACCCAATGTAAATTTTAACCACTAGTCAATTTCGTAGAATTTGGCAATCAAATCATCACTTGATAAAATTTGTGGTTGGCATTTGGGATCCACGTTATCTAGGGACTTTATTCTAAATGTAAACTACCTGACATAATTTATGAGGCATCTATAAAAGTATTATATTATACGTAATAGTAAGTAATCATTTTCATAGAAAATCGACTATCAAAATTCTAATCAATACAAGTGGCCAAGAGATAATAGATGCCTATATAAGAAGTTTGCCACAGCTTGGAGTTATCAGTTTTACCAGAAGTCCAAAAGATGTACAAGGTTGCCTGCCTGTTGGTTGTTGCCCTCTTCGGAGTGGTTTACGCCGTTCCCTCACAATATGGTAAGTAATTCTAACTCTACTTAAGTCCTAATAAAATATTTATAGAATCTACCTTATTTAATAGATTCGGAGCAAAATTGGGTGGCAGGAAATCTGTCGTATCCCCTTCCCACTAAAGCTCTGGTTGGCGGACTAGATCCCTATGGCTATAAGCTCTATGTGGGTCGAGTGAACTCTTCCGGATCAGTTGTACCCTGCCGTGTAGTTGCTGAGACAGGAATTGCCAGTTGCTGCACGGACTCTGTACCATTCACAACCAGAACCTATCAACTGCTGACTACTCAGGATAATATGGATTATGAATGGATTCGCAGCTACGATGGTATTCTAGAGGAGAATGCCGTTTCAACGGGAACTTCTGCCTCTAATGAAAGAGTGTTCATTTGTCGCGCTCAGACAGATGGAGGTTATATCATTGGATCTTTGTTCCTAACGAAAAAGTCGTGCCTCCTTCAAGCCCTATCATTTGAGTACATTCACTCATTCGACAAGTATGAAGTTTTGGTTGCTCTACCCAAAAATAATGGAACATACTATTAAATATATACCAAATGTACTGTTCAGACTATGAGGAAGTATTAAAGATACATATGTAATCAAAAAACTGAATTGTTTTACAATTGGACTTGTGATTGAAGCCTTAACTATTGCACTAAGAGATGTAGGAAACAAATCTTTTTATTATCTTTTTATTATTAGAATTAACTGAAGGAGCCTAACTGTTCAGATTTCAGACTCTTGTAACATTTTTATGTTGTGTGCCTTTTTGATCAACGCTTGTTCTCTAAAATAATTCTGTGCAGAAAAATAGTTTAGTTGAAAACAAAATTTTTGTTGCCCAAATTTAAAACATTTAAAAAATTTAAAATTTATATCTTGATTTGCTATTTTTAAATCATTCCTAGTATCAAAATTAGCATAAAGCATCACTTAAAAATTGATTTTAAGGTTATTAATTTACTTGTTAATCCAACCAATTTGGCTTCTTAAGTCAAGTCTTGGAACTTTGTCGCAAATAAACCGATTTTCAAGCTAAATATAATTTTGATCAATATTTAATCTCCTTACTGATTTCGTACATAAAAATTGTGTCGTATGTATATCTACTCGACTGTTATTATTAAGTTAATTCAATTAATTTAATCACTATGTTAAGTTCGTAAAAACAATAGTTTCTCCCTTTATCGGGTCCTTATTTATCAGCTCAAAATAATTTATAAATCATGAACATATAAAAGAAATTTACTTTCGAAAAACCTTGCCGAAAGCCAAAACCAGAAAAGGAGTGAATATTTTCAGTTTTTAAGTTTAAAGTGTGATAATTTTAAAAGCAGATATAGTTTATAATTCAATCAGATTTATTTTGTATTTAAGAACTTAAACAATTAGGGGCCTCCACTGAACTGGTTTCCATTTGCGGACGAGCACCTCGTACTTGGCGAGCTGTCTCAGGGGTAGATTTCCGAACCGGATGATGCAGAATCTCTGGGGCAGAATAAGTGTTCCAATGAAGACAGCTCCATCGGTTCTACCACGGCAGACGTAGACACGGTCGTTGACATTGCTTGTTCCAACGGAGACGGCATTCTTCTCCCTGTATCCATCGAAGCTGCGGACCCAATGATAGCTAACGGTCTCGTTGGCCACCAACAACTCATAAGAGGTTGCAGTATTAGCCACAGTTTCGGTGTTGTAGGAAGCAATTCCAGTTTCGGCAACAACACGGGCTGGCAGGATGTAGGAGCTGTAGGTGAGGCGTCCAACGTAGTTGTCATAGCCATTAGTATCGAATCCACCGAGAACAGCGTTCTCAGGGAAGTTCTTCGACTTGTCGTTAAGGACCCAAGTGTCCGTCCAATCGTAGATTCCACAATGGATGGCGCCCAACAGCTGGGCAAGGACCAGCGCCAGGAGTGACAGTTGCTTGGCAGAGTACATTGTGAATACTGTTCGGTTAATGATCGAAATGTGTTCTGAGGATTGTGAAGTTACCTTTGAGGTTTATATACGCTCTCCGAGGGAATCACTTCCTGATAAGAATAGGTGTTATAAATTTTCAGTTAATGAGGGTTAGTTAGCCTTTTGATTTAAGCATTGATTAGATATGCCACCATGACTTTTAGTTTCGTGACATGTGTAAAAACAGAAACTAAAAGTATCTTTTTAAGAAATGATAAGCATTATACAAATTGTATAATAATGTTAGTATACTATCAGAAGAATTATTAAGAACCGATTAAAAGCGCTCAAAATATAAGTGATAATTAATATTTGATAATAGGATGGAGTAGATTGTGGCCCGATTATAACCGATAGTCAGGGAATCACTTTTTACTAACAATCTGACTATAATCTTAGGACCATTGAAATTCTATAAATAGATTGTGACGATTTAAGCTTCCTGCCGTAAAACTTAATCAGTTGTCATTAATTTCATAGAATTGTGCAAGAAAATTAAGGAGGCAAAATTAATTGATTGGATGAATGATTGGCAGTTGGGATCCTTCTTATCTAGAAGTTCCTAAGAATCTTAAAATTCTAAGAATCATTTAATGTCTGTATATATGTATGTATTTGTATAAAAACCCGAAAATTCAGTATTTTATATATTTATGTACATACTGTATTATGTACGCAGATTTGTACACTCAAATTGAAATGCTATAATCTTATTAAAACTATGTTTTAAAAGAGTAATCAAAAATTACCAAATTCATAATATTAAAAGCCGAAGATTAAGTAAGAATAATATACTATATACACAGATTTATACATTTAAATTAAAATGATATAATCTTATTAAAATTATGTTTTAAAAGAGTGATCAAAAATTAACAAATTCATAATATTAAAAGCCGAAGATTAAGTTTATTATACTATGTACGCAGATTTATACACTCAAATTGAAATGCTATTATCATATTCAAACTATGTTGTGAAGAAGTGATAAAATATTAAAAAATTATAATAATACAAGTACATATGTAAGTTATGTTCTTAAATAAGTACGCAATTTAATTTTTTGCTTATCTTATGATAATTTTTTAGGAACTATAAATTAGAATAGGGAAAACAATTGAGAAAATAAAATAAATGTATTGTATTAAAGTTATCCAACGTTTAAATTTAAATGTTGGCTTGATTGGTTCACAAATTTGGTCCACGAAACAAACCCAACTCGGCCATTATGGCTCAAGTCTCCTGGCCGATTCTTTATGAAAATGGAGGTTTGCAGGTTTGATTATACATATTATCAATCAAGCATAGAAGTAATTCCCCTGTCAGTATTCTTATCAATATACGCTAGAAATGTGATAAGCGATTCCTATATAAGAACTTCGGCATAGCACGGAGTTATCAGTTTTACCAGAACTCTTAAAGATGTACAAAGTTGCTTGCCTGTTGATTGTTGCCCTCTTCGGAGTGGCCTACGCCGTTCCCTCACAATATGGTACGTTATTTTAACTATATTTAAATCTTGAGAAAATAACTATAGCATCTAAATAATTCAATAGATTCGGAACAAAATTGGGTGGCCGGAAATCTGTCGTATCCTCTTCCCAGTAATGTTCTGGTTGGCGGACTGGATCCCTATGGATACAAGCTCTATGTGGGTCGAGTGATCTCTTCCGGATCAGTTGTACCCTGCCGTGTTGTTGCGGAGACAGGAATTGCCAGTTGCAGCACAGACTCTCTCCCTTTCACAACACGAACCTATCAACTGCTGACTACCCAGGATAACATGGATTATGAATGGATTCGCAGCTACGATGGTATTCTAGAGGAGAATGCCGTTTCAGTTGGAACTTCCGCCTGGAACGAAAGAGTATTCATCTGTCGCGCTCAAACGGATGGTGGTGTAATCATCGGGACTTTGTTCCTAACGAAGAAAACATGCCTCCTGCAAGCCCTGTCATATGAGTATATTCAGACATTCAGCAAATATGAAGTTTTGGTTGCGCAACCAAAAATTAATGGAACATATTATTAACAATTGATTAAAACTATCTATGCAAGAAGGTATAGAAAAATGGACATTAATTTTAAAAATACTGAACTATTTCAGTCTTAAAGATTGTGTATTATTATTAACTAGTAATAATAACTTATTATATCCAACCAACTGGTTACCTGCGGCTTTGCTCTCGTTTTAGTTATGTATACGAATGTGATTAATTGGAACTTCTACAAGATAAATAAAAATAAAAACAAATATACATTTTCGAGTGCCAACAACTAAGTATTATTGCCCAATTTAAATAATCATACTTCTAACGTTCATAACTTTGTCAAAACTCAAAAGATTTTCGTGCAGAATGTCATTTTGATCATATTTTGATCTATAAAATAAAATTAACTTATTTTCAAAACAATATAATTCTTTTAAAACATATATAAAGTGCCTGAAAATGAAATTAAATAAATAAATCAATTAAAAATCACAACTGGCAACTGAATTTTTTTTTGTCATTTTATTTGGCTTATTTATCTTTGCAATTTAATTTATACAATGCGGTTTTTCGTTTCAATATTGCAGTTTCTGTTTCATTCTCGTTTTTATTTTGCACTTACAAATTGCTTAATTTCTACATTTTATTTATTCTTTATATACGTGAAATTCATTGATTGTATCGTATATTGTTTTTACGTTTTACTTTAGTTTAGCTTTCTTTCTTTAGGATGTCTCTCGCCCAATTTGGAGGTTAGTTTTAAAATTCGCAACTGCCTCCCCACTGTCTACGCTTCCCCCTTCTTACCATCGTAGTCGTCGTCTAAGGATGCTGCACATATACATATATGTATGCGGTTTATCTGTATAATAATATATATATTTTTTAAATAATAATTTATAGCTAATACATATGTATATTGTATATATATTCTTATTCAGTTGTTTTGTTGCTTTTAAAAGGATTCGCAAGATCCCGAAACTCTTATGGATTGGTTCTAAAATGGGCCAAGCCAGGAGAGCTGGATGACTGACCGATAGATCGGTTGGCTGTCTAACTGGCTGGCTGAGGGTTATTAGCTGTTTGGCTGACATATGGTTCTCACAATTGTACATAAATTAAATTAAGTGGTAGAAAAATATTATAACTCGTGTTGAGGATTTTCGAGGGATCAATGATAACATAGCAATTGGCCTTTTGTTCTGGGGGGGAAGACGCCTCCTAGTTGTTCGATTCACACACTTCCATACTGGATTTAAATGCTACGCAGAGGCCTTAGGCAGGAGCAGTGTAAGGTGTGGACGTGCATGGGGGTTTCTTTATCTGGATTATGTTGTCTCGCCTTTGCCGCTATCATCAGCGGATTCGGTATCATCCGCTGCAGCAGCAGCTGATTTTGCAGAGACAAGACCATTGTTGTTCTTGCATTTAGTATTGACATTATTTTGGCTAATCGCAGCACTATCCCCGTTTCCCTTTTCCTGTTCCTGATCCTCATCATCTTCATCTTCATCGTCCTCATCCTCATCATCTTCATCGGAATCTGTGGGCAAGTCTTCCGTTTCCAAATCGAAATCATCATCGTAGAAATTCGCATCGAGTCCGGACTCTGCGCTGGGCTTCACCTTCGGCTTCAGACAGTAATCCTCCAACGTCATAGGCACCACAATGCCCTCGCGCTTGGCCTCCGCATTCGCAGCCAGCGCCTGTTTCCGTATGATGTTCGGATACTCGTTGTCCTTAAACTAAGTGTAATATTGAAACTTTAATGGAAACAATTGATGGAATTACATGACTTACTTGAGAGTCTCGCCATCGGCGATACATCACCGACGCATCTACATTGGCCGGGGAGTATGTGTTTGGCTCGTTGAGGAGCGATATAACCGATAAAAGAATGGTTCGCACATTCTGTGTGGGATTCCAACGTTCGCAGGGTAATTCCCCACTTTGCGGATCATCGACAGGTGGATGCAGTATGGATATGCAAAGATCACCATTCTCATACACATTCGGATGCCATACCTTGGTGAGGAAGCGTATAGATGGCGGCGAATATGGATAATCGTGTGGGAATTTCATATGCGCCTTGAAATATCCACCCTGATATAGTGTATCTGGTGGACCAAAGATGGCAACCTCCCATTCAAACAGGTTGTCATCGTTCATCAGCTTGACGCGAAATCCCTCGACTGGCTCCTCCTGTAAGGACTTGTATTCCATGGCCAGAGCACGTACCGCCGAACTGCTGGGCGTCGTCGTCGTCAGCGTTGTTGTTGTGGCTCCGGATCCGGCTCCACCAGCGCCCATCAACGTCGACGACGCATTTTGCGATGTGGAGGCAGCGGTGGTCATTTGTTCACCTACAAAAATTGCAACAACAGAAAATAATTTATCAATATCAATGTGTGTATGAGTGTGTTTGGGTGTTTGTGCTTGAAATATGTATCAGACGTACAGGGTCAATATCTTAGCCGTAGTCGCTGACAAAGACGAAGACGAAGGCGAAGAAAAGAGAGGGGAGCAGCAACAACAACGGCGACGACGACGTTGACGGATTCAAGGTGAGCAGCGGCACTCACACATACACACTTATGAAAATTGTTTTTGCAATTGGAACTTGAAAATTTTGGATAATGATTTGCGTTTAGTCACCTCCTTTTTATTACTACCAATATTTAAAACGTATGTATCTATTTACAGAAAGATGAGAAAACAATTCGTGTTGGTGTTATTGGAGTAGTTGTTGTTGTTGTTATTGTGTAGCAGACAACAAAATAATTGAGACAAACAAAAATAAATTTTACGTATATATGTATGTGTCACAGATGCTGTAATTAGCTTGGCAGCCTACTGGGTTATACGTACTTATGTTGGCTAATGATCTTGTAAGGAATATATGGCTTATTTATTGGCAGATTTGTATTTTTTATTATTTCTTTGCTTGCAACAATTTCACTTTACACATATTCGCCATAATTATTTATGACATTCACAATAAACGGCGACACGCTACCAATGTTGCCAGACTTTCCAAAGCAGTAGAGCACTCTTTTGCTTGCTAGCGCTGCGACTATTATGTTGTTATCTTTTAGAACTAGATGCTGCTAAGTGACAGGGGTACAAAAAAACATCCATGTTTAAGCAATCGATTTAATTTAGCATCGGCTATTTATATGCTACTTTGATATTTATTTCAAAGAAAATAACAGATCCTTCAATTCTTTAAACGACATTTAAAATGTAGACTTATCTTGTTTAGAATTTATGGACATATAACAGAATTTTTAGTCATTTCTCACAATGTAAAGATATATCGATTATGAAAAAGTAACATCGATAGCCGGAAAAAATTTTCACAAAGACCTATCGATTTTAGCATCGATGTTTTTGCAGCCCTACCAGCAACAGTGAACAAAAAGTGCTGCGAGTTGCTTGACGTGCGTGCGTGCGGAGAGATGTGAAAATTAATTTAAGAGCCACGAAAACTAACCAATTTATTTAATATAAAAGAGCAACAACAATCAGCCGCGTTTCTACACTTTAAAAGTGAATGTGGGAGTGAATTTCTGTTTCGTTTAATATGATGCAAAGCGAAGCGCAATCTACGCTTAAACTGTGAAAAGACTTACAAGAGAAAAAGAAAGAAGTAGCAAAGCAAAGCAAAAAAAAAGTGCATACAGGAGTGGCTGCGCGAGCATAAAAAATTGAAATTGCCAAATCAAAGCAAGCATACACACACACTTAAACATATATACATATAAAATAAAGATCTTGTCATATTCAATTAACATTCGAAAAATCGTAACGAACACAATAATTAACTACTTCGTACGAAAGAAAATTCAAACAACGCCCAAAACAAAAAATTAACAGAAACAAGTACGAGGAGCAGCAACAACAACAAGAACAAAAACAACGACAACAACGAAAGATAAATGCATACAGATACAAAATAGCAACAACTACAACTACAACAACGCAGTTACATTCCAGTGGAAAGTAAAGGGGAAACAGATTAACATGTTTTTGGCTAGCATAAAACATCATAAAATTGTGAGCGAGCACATTTTTCTGTGAAAAACGAACGCCCGAAAGAAAAGCGCTGCCCACATACACACACACACATACGCAGGCAAATAACCGCACGCATACCAACGCATCAAATAAACGCTCACACATATATACACACACACTCATACACAATGTCCAGCTGGGCTGAACGCGTGCATCGACGTGCCGCGGATTTAGGCAATGTTGTCACCTCTTGCGGCCATCCAGCAACAGCACCAGGTTATCCCTACCGCCTAGAAAAGGTCAAATTTGGTGTACCACTGGAGGAGGTATGCAAGCACAACAACAACATTCCGGGACCGCTGCTGGTGCTGATATTGAAATTAAACAAGGAGTCGCCCAATCGACGCGACGTTTTCCGTGCACCTGGCCATCAAGCCTCCATGAAGAAGCTCATACACTTCCTGCAAGCGGGTCGACTCGTTAACGTTGACAAGTATTCGGTGTTCACAATTGCCAGTGTGCTAAAGAAGTTCCTCCGCAAGATACCCAATGGCATCTTTGGACGGAATGGAGAGAATGAGCTCTTTGCCATTAACGAGCTCCAGAACGAATCCGAGCAGACGGACCGTTTACACAGGTGAGTCGTCAATTTATCAATTACATATGTGTGTATGTATCTATGGATGTACCTAGGGAATTGTAATAGTACTGATGTAAATCCAAACTGAGCATCGATTTAAAAATCAGATAATCGATTGATCGAAAAATAGAATATGGTTCTAAGTATTTTGGATTATTTAAAAACACAGTGTGATCTAAAAATAACATTTTTTTCTTATGGAAAACGATCTTGATATCATTAACAAATTTATTCAAAATTCTTAGAATACTTAGCTTGGAAAGCGTATTTAGTAACGTGCTAACACGCGCCCATCCCTAGTTTCATCAATGTACTCATCTCGTGTGAATGTGTATGTGTGTGTTTGTTGTTTTGTATATATATTGTAACTAGCTTGCGGTAAACTTGCTGAACCGGATCTAGATTTGGTTGCAGCTCAAGAATCTTCGCTACAAGCAAACAGAAGTTGGTTGGGTGGCGGAGGTGGTGAGGGTAGCGGGTGCTGCAAATTTAGTTGAAATTAAGTGAAAAGCGTTGACTCTATGCTACTGTTGTTGTTGCTATTATTATTATTATTGTTGTTGTTGTTGCTTTTTACGCCCGTTTGACTCGGCACTTGTTGACACATTTGCCAGATTTTCACCAATTTTCACTTGAGCGCTAAGCGCAGGCGACAAAATTGCCTTTCGGAAGTGCGAGAAACAGCAAAAAGGGGGGTGGGTATAATCTCCAGAGCTTGTAAGTACTTAGTTTGCAGCTGTAAATTGAATGTTTGTTTTTTTGCTTGCTCGTTTGCTTTGCTTTGTTGCTGCAATCGATTTCTAACCAAACTGAATTAGAGCATAAAGCGTGGGCAAATAGACAGAGAGACGGGCAAACAGACAGACAGACAGACCCACGCATGCTCAATTAAAAATAAAACGAAAATGTTGCAGTTTTATAATTTACAATTGTTATTACTTTTGCACAAAGTCTATTGCAATATCCAATCGTGGGTGAGAGGGAGTTAAAGTTGGTTATGCGTGAAGTGAGCGGCGCTTGCAATTAACCATTAACAATCGCAATCGATACTATCTTTCGTTGTTGTTATTTATCGGAACGAAGGGAGAGGAAGAAGCGCTGCCAACTTCATGCTGATGAATTTGGCATTTGACAGCTGTTTGATTGCAGCCGCTTTATATTTGTCTATTTCGAGAGTAACTATAACCAACTAAATACGAATTGTATTTTTGTTAAAACACTCGTTGCCACTTTGATGGATGAGGATGAATGTTGCTGAATGCGGCTGAACTGCGTCAGCAGGAACAGCAACAGCAACGCTGTTACATTAATGCTAATGTGCGTGTAAACAAATAACGTCAGTAATAAAACATAAATTTCATTTTGGGCAGTGGTACATGCGTAAAAATCGACCGCCAAATTATATTTCTGTATCTTGGACTTTAGGCAGGCAGGTCGATTTAAAAGTAAATTTTATTTTGGTTACTGTAAACTTTGCGCCCGTGGCTAGCATACAATTATACACACATTTATTGTTGTAAATGTTTATGTGCTGCCACTGCTTACCTTCTTTTGTTTATTTACATTTTAGGGCAGACGCAGCCACCAAACCAACAACAGAAACAAGAACAACACATTAAGCAATCGCAATCAGAATCAGATTTTCTTGCCGAATCAAACAAATGCGCGAAAATAGCGACTTGTGCTGGTGAAACATTTATAAATAGATATACATAGAGAGACGCGCGTTTGAAACTTTGTATCAATTAAAGTAAACGTAAAACGTAGGAGCAACCCAGCAGATGCACCTACTACTCCCCTGCCATCCCCCTTTCTAAACACTATTGGCATTCAATTCAATCAGTTGGCACATCGTTTAAATTTGTATTTGTTGTTGTTGCTGTTGCTGTTGTTATTTTTATTGTGGCAGACAAGCGTCGACGTCATTGATGCACGTTTTTGCAATACATAGACAAAAATATTATATACTATGTATATGTAAACATATGTGTGCTTTATTTCTGCAGATTTGTTTGTAAATTACACGCTACAACAACATTAGTAAATCTAATTGTAAGCAAAAAGCTGCTGCTGAGAAAGTTTCGACTGCAGCTGTTCGTGTGTGTGTGTGTGTGTGTATATATGTGAGCTTGCTCTCTTTGCTATGGACGCTCTCTTGGTCTCTCAATACATTTGCTGTTCCTGTGGCTCCAACTTGTTGCCTGGCCAAAGCTTTTTGTGTTGCCATTTCTAAGCTTTTTTTCAAACGCCTGTTGCTTTTTTTATGTGAGAGTGTTAAGGAATAAAAGCTTTTGACGCAAGTTTAATAAATATTGTACACAAATATAATAAATTTGATTTTACCAATTCCAAAAGTAATATACGGTCATAACTGGCAGACTTTTTGAGCTATTAAACTGAAATTTGGTATGCTGACTGTTGAAAAGAAGCAAAAACAATTGACATTTACTAATTTAAAATTTAGACCGTGGTCTAGGGCATTTAGGTATTGTCGCGCCAGCTGCCTGTCATATCATGTTGGTATAACCTCAGCTAATAGTCTATTTACACAATTGCCTGTTCGATTGGGTTGCCTGCCGCCTGCATGTGTCACGGGTCTCCGAGTCCCGGGACAATGGTTAGGCAGAAATCTACGGCTGTGCGAATATCGGATAAGTGCAAAAAATAATGCAAAAATTGCCCGCTTTTGTTGTGGGTCTAGACAAGCTGCACAGTTTAAGGTAAGGGACAGGGACACAGACGGAGACGGAGACAGACGTTGACAGGGGCAGAGACAGACAGAGAAGGAGACAGGGAAACAGTTTATAACAAAAGCCGCATTGTCCAATGCATTAACAAGAGACGTCTTGGACGTCTGTTTGGGTCTATTGCAATATCGACTGATGTTCACTTCCTGATTATTACATTATGTAGTCAGTCACGGGCTGCAGAGAATTCTCTTGTTTTCTTTTCTTCTTCTTTTTTTAGTTTTCTTTTCTCTTTCAACGTTCTCTGTCGTACTAAAGTCGATCTGATTGTCGTTGTTGTTGTTGTTGTTAAAGGGCTTCGCAAATCGCAACAAGAAATTACAATAATACAAAAGGAATAATAAAAGAAAATAAAATAAAAGTTGCCTACCTCAGTGTTTCCATTGGCCACACTGCATAAATAAACTTAAACTGCCGTCATAGTCACTCAGTCAGTCAGTCAGTTAGCCAGTCACACAATATAAACAACATACAATGCCCAATGCCCAAACAAAACCAATAAAAGTAAAATAAGCGAGTGTACAATATAAATATACATGCAAATACTACATATATACATTTAACGCATATAAACACTGTCTCTTCCATAGTACAAAATGTGCGTCAGTTCATTTGGCCCTGCTTCTGTTCCTTATATCTTTTAGTCTTATTCTTATTTCTATATATGTATCTGTTTTCTGCATTTGTCTCCATTTCCCCATATCCATCTCTTTCTTTCACTGTCTGGAACAACTTCTTCAGTAATTGCCCTCAACGCTGAACTTCTCGCCCAGTCAGACTCATAACTTAAGCCATATGCCAGATAAAACACCATACAATAGCCTTGTAAAAAGTCCAAGTCTGTGGAAAACTTAGCTTGTATGTATAAAGAAAAGATACAGTATTATGACTGATCTGCAGTTAAATAACATTTTAAGCTTGCAACTATCATAACTGTCCTCATGATCAGTCTTTAATCCCAACATTCCAAAAATAACTGTCCTTATGATCAGTCTTTAATCTCAATATGCAAAAATTAACTGATTGAAATTCCAGTTCCATCATTTTTAATATTAACTATTTGATTAAGTTTTGTGCAATAACAACTTACAACTCTGTTTAGGGTATCTGCTGGACGAGCACTCCCAACTATTGTCTACTTGCTTGCTTTGTATGGTTGGGTCAAGCGAGTATCATGATGTTTGCACTTGGTATATGTATCCATCCATATATATACTTGTTCATGTAAAAAATATATGTTGAAACTTCTTTTTATTATCGTGCGTTGCGTTTGCTGTTTCATTTGGCTCATTATTATGACGTATTGTCTTTATTTTTTAATTTTTTTTGTTGTTATTGTACCCCTAAAAGCAACAGCAGCAATAACGACAATCGCATCTGTTTGACTCTCTCTCATTTTTGCTAAATTAACACAAAGACCTTTGTGGAGCGGGGAGTGGAGGGGAGAAGCCGAGAAGTCGCAGATGATGATTATTGATGCAGCTGTAGTCGAAGTTGAGGCTGAAGCTGAGACAGAGGCTAAAGATATACATACTTACCTCGCATGATATATGTTATGCCTAGAATAAACACTGACCGCTGCTTAGTAGGCAGAAACTGTCGTCGATAAGCGAAACTATAAAAAAATAATAATGAGAATAAAGAAATACGTTTCATATCGTTTTGTAACCCATTGACGTCAGCAGTTAGCAAAACCACAGTTTCACTTTTCTTTGTTTTTATAGGATTTTTGTTTATATATTTAGTAATACTATATTTTTACTATATAAGGTCCTAAACTCTGATTCAAGTTGTGGCTTTTACTTCATAAATCATTGACTACTACAATCTATCTATAGAAAAAGAAGTCTTTCTTATGTTCCCTACTGAATTATAAGATTTAAATATATTAAGATTTAAGATAATATAAGGTGAAAAAGAATAATTTGTATAGCATTGATGTTTACTTAATTAATCTACATTTTTATATAAAGGATTTCCCCAGAAGAATATGATGGAACTAAAGAAAGTTTGAATACAAAGCTTTTCAATATTTCACCCATTTTCTTGTAACCTCGTGTTGTTTGTTCTTGAGCTTGTTATCATTTCATTTGCATTTGTCATTTGCTTTTCAAAATATTTACTAAGCTCAGCTAAAGCTAACACCATATAGCAATCTTTCGCTTTAACAACTTTATCAGAATTCTTATTCTGTAAATTGATATATAAGCAAAATAACTTGAATGTTTCTCAGCTCAGCGAACTTAGTGTGACCCCCTCTTGCACCCCCCTCGCAGTGTCTTATCAGGCAGGGGAAGAGAGTCGCATCTGAAATCTGAAATCTTTCAAGTGGGACAAGAGATGTGGGAATATATTGAAACTGGTTTCTCTGTAGGGCACTAAAATACGTAACAATGCATATATAATGTATGTTATATATGTATATGTATGTTTATAAGTGATAAAATGAAAAGGCAAATCAAATGCGGCACTTGAAAAGGCAGAAGCCAGACAATAAGAGCAAAAGAGAGAGAGAGAGGGGGAAAAGAAACAGACATATTTGTTTTTTTATGAATGAAAAATACAATAATAATAAAAAATGAATCATCTATAATGTGACGCAGCGTCGCGACGGCCTTAACAGTAGCACACACAACAATCAAACACTCGCACACACGCACACCTCAAACCATGCAGAAACGTACGAAAAAAACAACACTATTTAGCGTCCAATTCACAGAAAAAGGCCTTTTAAATATTTATATATAAATTTTTAGCCGGTTTCTGAGGTATTATGTAAATACAATCTGAATGCTGGAATGGCAACACGACGCATGCGTAACGCGTCTCGACAGACGTTAGACGATTATATAATTCAGCTATCTATGGGCCCTAATGTAACCCCTTCTCTCCCCTCAATTAACATTATACATCAGTAAAAAAACAAACTGATTTTGAATGAATTTGAATAAAGATGCCGCTCAAATACTCTACAGAATAATTATATAATACACCAGTTTGAGAACTCTTACACAACTTTAATCCTATATTGTTAGGTCAGAACATATATTAATAATAAGAATAAGAATAATTGAACAACTGTTTTCAACACTTTTAGCACTTCTAAATGGCGTTAAAGCAATAATTTCAGTTTCCTTTATTTTTTAGCTATGAAAACAGCTTCGAAAGTTCGTAAAAGCTTTAAGTGACATTAAATTGCAACTTGTTTTTTTTTTAGTGGGCACGTGAACAACTGTAAAAGTTTTATTGAAAAAGTGCATTAAAGCTTTAAACTGACTTCAGACTAATTTGTATTAGATTTATCAATATATAAATACTGTTGTGTAATGCGGTCAAAAAGTCATAATTCTTAGAAACAGCTTTGAAAGCTCATTAAAGCTTTAATTGTTATTGATTGTTTGATGCAGCTACTGAAAGGCAGATACAGACACGGGATCATAATGCATGACATAGTTATTGTACCCCAAAATAGTCAAATTAAAAGCACATTAATCATTCATTAAGGTTTCAGAGAAAACACAAAAAACTGTCGAGCTGCTGCTTATCGTTGTGATATCAGACGACAGCGTACACTACAAACAACACTTGTTTCATTTGTTCGATTGTGTATTTATTGTTGTAATTCTATTTAACGGCATTCCTGGTAATTAATACAATTAGTAAACGATTTGTACGCATTCCATTTATGGGGTTGTCGTCGCTGAGTAACATACTAATAACAAAATAGTAAACAAAAAACAAACAGTTAAATTAATAATAAATATTGTTATTGTTATTGTGACGCTATCAGCAAGGTTTACATTTATATGGGTTCGAGTTCTAGTTCGAGGTATCCCTTAAAACTATGTCCAAAGAATCGACATACTTTGATAAGATTAGAAAGTTGAAGGAGATATAGATACTATAATGATATTGCAACAGCGGCACGTTTTCATTTGGTTTTAATAAATATATAATATAAGTTTTTTGTGAGTTCGGGTCGTTGATATCGTATGAGGGCCAGATCTTAAAAGTTGAACCCATAGGTTGGGCGGGCAATGCTCGGGTTTATTGCTTGTATCGCTTTATTTGCTTACGTTCTTCTTCTTCTTAAGCGTTTTTTTTTGTGTATGAGGAAACAGGTGAACGAGCTGATAGCTTAAAGATGAAGTAACTTTATATAGCCTTGACCCAAGTGATATCATACAACTCTGTTTATCAAGCATACAGCGTTTACTCTCGATTAAAGATGATTAAGAAACAGACTCCAATACTTGAATTTTTTAATGTTTTCAGAGAAATACGAACTAGACTTTCATTAATAAACTTTCAGTTTAACAATTCTTGTTCTCATTTATCAAAGGTGTCAAGATTTCGAATCAAAAGCGCCTTAATTTATCTTGCTTATGATTAAAGCAAAGCTCTTATCAATGCGTTTAACACCTTTTAAGGCAACTGTGGAGCTTCTTTGTCTGACTCCTTATAAACTGTGTTATTATAGTATAATAGTTCATTGTCAATCTTGCCCAGGTTTTCACTTTTTTGTTTCTTTTTTTATTTTTTATGGGAGCTGGGAAGAGTAAAGCGCATTAATTGATTGGTTAACTGTGATAGTTGTTGCTTAGTTCGCTTCGCTGGTCTTCAGTCTACAGTTGTGTAACGAGAAATAGAAAGAGAGCGAGAGAGAGAATGAGTAGAAGAGGGAGAGCAAGCAAGAGTTACCAGTTTGTGAGTTGAAGTTGGTTAGTTTGTTTGTTAGCCAGGTTTTTCAAGCCTCATGCCAAAATGAAAGTGTGAACAATCCAAGCAGCTGCCTCTACCCCAATCTTTACCTCCTCTTCTCTGTCCACCTTCCCCTCCCCCTACCCCTCCCTTTGCCTCATTTAGTGACTTTCTTTGATGGCCCTCACCAGAGACAATGAGTCAGTGCACTTTGTAATAAATATAAAAACACATGAGTAACAATTGTTTTATGCCCGTTCCCCTTCCCTGGTTCCAAAAACTCCTCGACAATAGTGTATATATGTAGATAAGACGATCTTTACAGGGCTTCCGGCTGACATATCTGTTTATACGATTATAATATATTTTTATTGCATTTTCTGGGTCATTTCTAATGAACACAGGTACAGACACACACACACATGTCCTCCCTTGTTGTTTAACACACGTGTTTATGTCTTTCTTTCTTTTGCAGATTGTTTGCATCACTGCCCAAGTATACGCAACATCTTTTAGTTTTACTATTTGGCACATTCCGCGTCATCGCCAGCAATGCCGCTAACGCCTCCACGGGCATGACCAGCGAGGCTCTCGGTGTCTCCGTGGCCCCCAGTTTCTTTCAATCTTGTGTTAGCGATGGCAAAACCGCTCGCATGGAAGATGTGCTCAAGTTTAAGGTAAGTTAATCTTACTATATCTATTACTAAATGCATTAAACTCACTCTTTATCTGTTTTGCAGGTGGCTACCAAGATCATGCAACATATAATCGATAAGTTTGCCACACATGATATCTTTGGACGCGACAATTATGAGTATTATGCTCGCGTCACGGGACGCATTCTCAAGGTGCAGGACGAATGGATCTGCAGTTTCCAATATCCGCCACCACCACGTGGCAAATTGGCTCAACAGAAATATGCATGTGAGTGGAAAGTTTTAAGCATTAAAATATGGAAAATTTAAGGAAAATGTTTAGGAACATTATTGGAAGTTCAATAGGCACACAAAGGCATAACAAAAGAAGAGATATATAAAAGTCCAAAGAGAGTTATTTGCAGTTCCTAAGAACTTGTATTTTTTATGTCTTTTAAAAGACTACTTTACATTTTATTGCTATTTAATCTATTTCTGAGCTATTAAAATAGAGTACTTGAAAGGTCACAGTCAGTATGAGTGTTTCCTATGACGCTACTTCCACCGACATTCTTGTTTTTTATACAGAAATCTTTTATCTCACACGATTCATTTTATCTATGTAGAATGTGCTACTATAATATATATTATTGCTGTCTTTTTGTTTGTTGTTATGGTAAATGCAATTGTTCATGACAATGGCAAGATTTTAATAAGGGAAAATTTAGAAATATTTAGTTGTATTCAGTAAACAATATTATAAATTTAACGGATAGAGTGCTTTAAGTGGGCAAAAGATAGTTGTTGGAATGTTAATAACAATAAAACATAATAACAACTATAAATTAAATTTGCAATAATAACGATAATGAAAATATCTCTCCTTTGCCTTCTTTCCACAGTGCAACATTCTTTGGAGGCTGAAAAGACTTGGTTGCAGTGCCAATGCGAACGTTGGGGCCTACGTGAGTTTCAAAGCTTATACAAATTTAGAACTAAGCACTACTTATACCTATTCTATCTAACAACAAACTATCAATATGTCTATCAATTTATCGATCAATCACTGCTCTCCATTTGTTTTTGGGGTCCTCTCTCTCTCTATGTATGTGACTAGTTTTTAAGTCCATTGCATGGGCAATTGTGTTTTTTTTTTGGGCTTTTCTGCTTTTGGGGTTTTAACACATAAAATACTTTTACACTTCTTTCTCTCTCACACACACACACAGACACACTCTTTTTTCTATGACTTACTATATCTATGTTTGCACCTTGTCATTGCTTCAGTCTCATTCTATGCACGCTTTAAGTCGAAATCAAAAAAGAAAAACAAACTCTATGTCTACATATTTATGTCTATTTCATTGCTCATATCAAATCAAAAAACAAAACCCGACGAACTACAAACTATATGAACTGCAAACTACGATATACCCTGTACGATAATATCTATGATATTGAATGGGATGCAGTGGCCCAGGAGGAATCACGTTCGACGCCAGCACTGCTGACCAGCTCCAGTTCGGCCTTGGAGAACAGTGTGCTCTCTCTAGGAGTATCTCCAGAGCATTCGTTCATCGAAAGTTGTGCCCGTCTCTCTGTATCGCTGGAGGGACCTGGAATCTTTGCCATGACAAGCTCCCCACTGCCGGCCAAGCGTAATGGCAATGGAAATGGTAATGGCACTGACTATGATTATGATGATTATGCGGACGATGATGAGGATAATGATGAGCTGGCCCATGACTTTGCTGCTGATCTGGAACTGAGCAGCATTGCCCCAGCAACACCAGGCTTAATGCAACCGCAGCAACAGCAGCGTGTCTTGCAACGCTTTAGACAGCGACAACAGTTGATGAGCACAACGAACAACTCGCAGGATGATGACGACGATGATGATGAGGATGAGGATGATGAGTTGACCACAGTGAAGCGTCGCTATCGTCAAAACAAAAAGAAACCTTTGGCCAGCAGCCATCATCAGCGACGCCTTCGCACTGGCACCAAGAGTCTCGATGGAGGCGCTGAGCGACGTGGCAGCAATGCAACAGCAAATGTTGCTGCCGCAACAGCAACGACAACACCATCAACAGCACAAGCAGCAGCAGCAGCTGCAACTCAATCCAGCAGCAATGGCGGCAAGTTGAAGCAGCAACATCGCACCTGCAGCCGTTGCAATCGTGGCATACGCCACAGCAGCTCCTGTAGCTCCAATTCTGGTGGTGCTGTTGGCTCCAATGGCGGCAATGCTGGCAACAATGGAGGAGGCAACTCTGGGGGCATGACCATGGAGGAGCTGCGTGCCGTCAATCGCTATGCAGAGAGTACCAAGAGTCTCTCGTATTTGCCACAGGTGAGGGATAAGTTCTGGCCAGGTTCACGCATATCCGTTTAAAAAAACAAAAAGAAAAGCCTCCCTAACCCTCATTTCCCCCACCCACACTCCTTCCCCTTAATCCTCCCTAGCTACTAATGAGCTCAATTTTTAAGTTTCGTATTCTTTTTACAGGTTTGAGCAAGCGAAATAATTAATAGTTTTTAAGTTTTTCCCTCTTGATTTTCAATTTTTACCTTTTACTTTTGATTTGTAATCTATTATAATTTTATAACTTTGTTTTATTATTTAACGCTGTGTATTTGTTTAATTTCTAATTGATTATGATTTTGTTTAAATCTTTGTTGATTGTTTCTTTTTAAATTTACATTATTTGACAGCTGTTCCCTCTTCCCCCACATCTCTCGCCTTCTCTCTCTTTCTTACTCACAGACTGAATTTTTGGATTGTGAAAATTGTTTTTTTTTTTTTATATAATTTTTACAACATTTTGGAACGTTTTGCGCCTTTTTCTCTAGTTTTTGTATTTTGTTATATATATTTAACTAAAGCTGCGCCTGCAACAACAACAACAACTACTACTACTACTTACACACACAAACACACACATGAAACAACAACAACACCATTTACTATATTTAAGTTTATTTATAAGCAAAAAAAACTGGCACAATATCCCAGAAAAAGGCAACTTCACTTCCCTAAAACCAAATAAAAGTACAAAAACTACACACACACACACACACACACATACTCAAATGTACTAAATTGAAGAACAATAACAACAACACATACGTATTGTTTGTTTTTTATTATTTATAATTTAATAAGTTTTGTTTTTGTGTGTTCTTTCATTAAGAAGTGTATAAGAAATTGTTTAAAAAAGAGGTTGAAAAGCAAATATAAAAAGCAATTCATTCGTTTTTGAAAATAATATAATTAATAAATGCAAAAGAAGTGTTCTTACAAACAAAAACAAAATGCGTATATAATTTATTATTATTTAATTAATTCGCTATAACTACAACTACTGTATAGATACATATATATTGAAACTATTGTACATATTCATTTGTCATATTTGCAAATATAATGAATCATTATTCATTACGTTTGTTTAAAGAGCTTTAAGCACAATTTGCTTCTATGTCGTATTATTTACATTTTTATTTCCCCTTATCAGTTCTTATCGTTTAAACATAATAAATATTCTTATATCGTCAACACAAAGAAAAACTGCACAATCAATCGCATTTTTTTTGCTAGTTATTTAGTTAATACTAGTTTAAGCTATGTTTAAGTCATTGCAATTGTTGAATTCGCATTGTTAACTTTTAATTGTTTATCGTTTATTGTTTATTGTTAGTTTGTAGTTTTGTTTGTTGTCGTCTTGTCGTTGCCTCAATTAATCCACCCAACTCTGTTTATTTATTTTATTTTTGTAGCTTGTGCTCGTATCTTGATATCTTGTATCTTGTATCTATGTCTTGTTTTCTGTTTTGAAGTTCAAGTAACACTAGCAAACACACTCACACACTAATACACACACACACTCACACGGAAGCCAGACAATTGCATTTGAAATTTACTCAAAGTTAACACAATTTTGTTAATGTTGTTTGAAAAGAATAATCAAAAGCTTGTTGGCGGCTCTCTTTAATTAATGCCTAATTGTTATTAACCAGTACTTAGTTTTTTTGTTGTGCTTTGTTTATGACATTAAGGGTATTCGTAACATCAAATTTGATTTTTGGTAGAAGTTAATTTAATATTGTACTTTGGAACTTTGTTTTGGACATTATAAAAAACAATAACCGAAGTATTTTTCATAGATTTAGCTTACATAATTCTGTAGTGAATACCCTAGATTTTTATTTTACTTTGTGGTATTTAAATCATTTTTATAATTTGTATCGTATTAATTACGTAAAGCTTGCAAATCTAACTAGTTTTAATAGTTCTACAGTGAATACCCTTAATTTGTTTGTATAATTTATTTGGTTAGCATTAACATTTGTACTCTAAGCTGTCAGCATTTTAATTTGCTTTGTTTCTAATTACATTCGTAAATTATAATTTATTCTCACACATATTTTCCGCTGCCTTGATATTAATTTGTAAATAATTGTATTTATTATATTCCTTTATATTTTGTTATTCCTTTATTATTTCAATATTATTGCTTATAGTTTATGATTTTTTTCTAAACATTTTAATTTGTTTAAAATAAATCTGCAAATGTCTTGACAAATTTTCATTAATTAAGCGCCTTTAAAATTTATATTAAAGAAAAACCAAAATCAAAAAAAATGCCAAAACTCTAATGCGAAATTTTCGAATCCCCGTTTTCCCCAACAACACATCACAACAACAACGACGACGACAACAACAACAACACATGACAACAACAATGAATACAAATATAAATGCAAATAATAATCACAAACACACATGCAACATAAAAACACACACACATGCAAATAAAATGTGTTAGGTTCATGAACGGCAAACCGCACGCATGCGCACCCGCTCCGAGTGGTTCCTGGGACCACGGGACGCGGTTGTCTCGCTGCAGCTGCCGGCGGACACTTGCAGCAACTGCTGCCTGGCCGCAGCTGCCGCCGCAGCAGCTGGTTACTTGGGCGGTGGCAGTACACGTGATATGCGGCAAACTGTTGCCGGTGGAGCCGCTGCTGCCATGGATGCGGAGCGTAGCTCGGCGGCATTGCTCTATCATTTCTATCGCCGGCAGCAGCGGGAACGTGAACTGGAAATGGAGCTGGAACGGGACGACATGATGGACACCGAGGATAGCTACAGTCGTCAGCAGCAGCAACAGGAGCAACATCAACAGCAGCAGCAACATATACATTCCAAGGGTCTGCTGAGACCGCCACAGCAGCAACAACATCAGCGTCGTCTGCTGTTAGATGTCAATTCGGGTACTTATAAACAAGCGACAGCAGCACTAACCACCAACAATCATCATAAACAACAACAACAACAACTCACCATACAACACGACGCAGACGTGCTAACGCCTAACAGAAAAACCAACAACAATAACAATCACAGCAGCAGCAACAGCAGCCTGTTGCAACATGCTCAAAGCTTTTATTTACACGAAACACTCAACAATTCATGCTATTACTCAACACAATGTTTGCCAGCAGCAACTGTTGCTGCTGCCGCTGCTGTTGTTGCGGTTGCTGGCAACAATATTGACTCTGAAAGCGATTGTGATTCGCTTGATGGTCGCGTGTTGCACACGTTGCAGGCCCACGAGCTGCAACATCATGTGCAGCCAACGTCGCTGCTGTTGCGACACTCCACGCCCATTTTGCTGCAACGTCAGCAGCAGCAACAGCAGCGCCGACAACAGCAACAGCAGCGACGTCAACGTCAGCAACAACGTCTGGTCAGCAGTGCATCTGCCTCCACGTTGTATGAGTCGTTTGAGGCGCCACGCAGCGGCAACAATAACAATAATCACCACAACAGCAACAGCAGTAACAACAACAGCAACAACCTTATCACAGTCATTTTTAATGTTTTGGATTTTTTGTTTTAAATCATTTTTCATTACTTTTTATGTTTATCATTTGTAAATCATAAAGTCTTAAAAAAAGATGCGAATAGCAAGTGAAAGTCCCCATGTTGTTGTCCCTATTTAACTTCCGACTGCATTCAGAATTTAATAACATGTCTTTTAACTGAATAACATGATACTACTATATGAATAATAAGTGATTCCGTAAACTTTGTCCAAGCATCGTCATGAATGTCCTTAATAAATTAACTAATTTATGTTTTGTAATTTTAATTTATGTTTGTCATGCATCACATTATTGATTTTATATTTTATCCATCTAACTAAATCCGTTAATTTGGGAAGTTTTAGTTTTTACACTTGTCATAAATCAGAATAATAGAAAATCGATTACATAACAATATAACTAAAAAAAAGAAAAATTCTCGATTTGTGCTGCCTTTAAACGCAATTCTAACTGAGACTAAACTAAAAATTGCGATCTCTCAAACTGATTCTCAATTATATTAATTGTCTCTCTCTGCGATTCTCAAGAATGCAGCTAACCTAAAACTAGAACCCGTCTGCGATTCTCATGAATTCCAAACAGAACTTCCATTAATTTGCATGATAAACAAACCAGACATCGAAATTTAGTTTAAATTTATGAAAACTGCTTTTGTTATTGATAATTATATTTATTTATAATTTTTATTTAAATGTTAAAATATTTTCTGTAGTTGTATATGAGTAAAATAGAATATAACTTATGTTTATAATTTATTTAATTGCCTTTATATATGTTAAAAAAAGGAAAACTGAATTTATGATTGAATTATTGTTTTGTCCAATAAACTATAGTATATATTTATTTAATGTGTGTATTTAAATGTTTTTAAGAATCTTAATTTGTTAAATGTAAAGACACAACACATACACCATACACTTGTATACTTAAACATATATACTATATATATATTTATTTGTTGTAATTGTTGTTGTTTCATTTTTATGTGTACTAACCCCAAACAAGTTTGTGTTTTCTCTGTGTAACTTTGTGCTTCGTGTTATGTTTTATGAGTTGTTTTTGTTTCGCAAGCAAAAAGTGACAAACGCCCACAACAAAATCAACAACAACATCTACCACAACAACAAGAATAAGCTGAACCAACAACCGAACAACCATCCAACTAACAACATAATTGAAATTTATTATGAACATATCTTATTTTTTGTTTCTCTCTCTCTTTTGTCTCTCTGCCAATTCCCTCGTCCGCCCATCCGTCCCTGTGATGTATATATGTGTGTTCTATATAAATCACACATCTATTCAGTTGGCAACATCCGTTTGAGTAACAGCGCCGAGTCCATACAATATGCATCGCGTCGACCCAACATCAGCATCGGCAATCCTATCAGTTGCAGCGCCACCAACAGCAGCAACAATCCCAACAACGGCAACGCACGTCGATTGCTCATCAATGTGCCACGGCAATATCCGTTGCGTTCATCACTGCGTCGCCATAAGGAGAAGCAAATCGGTGGAAGTCAGAGCAATAGCAGCAACAGCATCAGCAACGAGCAGTTACCCGGCAATGTTGCTGGCAACCCAGCACCAACTGCTGCAGCTGCACCACTTAACAAGCCGTTGTTGCTGGTAGGGCTCTTGCCAGGTGCCGAGCAGCCACCATCTGTGCGGAATTCTATAGCCGATTGTGGCAGCATTGATTACGACAAGATGGACACCATGGAGCATCAACTGAGTGTCGAGTGCAGCACAACGTTGAGCTTCAAGCCGCCGCGACTGTAACAGCAGCAGCAGCTGATGGAGGCAAGCGACGCAGGCTCAATAAACATTTCAACAACAGATTTAATTAATTAACTAATTAACACACACATCTATATATAGCATATTATATATATATGTATTTGTATTTATGTGTATAGCAAGAAAAGGCTGATTTTCTTTAGTTTAAAAACGATACAAATTTAACGGATATTGATATTGCAACAAATTGCCAAATTTTATTTGAACTGAAATTCTATGCATTCATTTGTTGTACAATTTATTCGAGAGTTTGTTTCCTCTTTTTTTTATAGCCAAGAATCTCTTTGTTTTTTATATTAAACTCAAATTTTTTAACAAAACACTCGAAAACATTGTCAAAGGAAAACTTAGACTAAGCGCGAATTTTCTCTTCGAAATTTTCGATCTGAACAACGACACACTGCAAAATGTATATATATATATAACAGACTCGCCCAGCAATCAAAATGAACAGTTCAACATTGTAAGAAACGTAACTCAAACTCAATATTATTATTATAATTAATATTATATACGTAATAGTACAAAAAACAAATTTGAAAAAATGGAAAAAAAAATTGAAGGAAGGATAAACTAAATACTTATAAAAAACCATGTATATAGAATGTTGTAGCATTTAATTAATAGTTTTATATATATATATTTAATATATTGAAAACGAAGTTGTAATATATTTATAGCTAATATCTGTGTGTCCAAAAGATGTTATAGTTATAAATATATAAATGAACCTAACTTAAGGCTAGCACAGCTCGAGCAATACGATCGAGAGGCTAGGCAAAACAGAACCCACAGCAAAAGGTGCAGATTTAAAAAACAACAATTTAAATTAGAATTACATTATATATATAATACTATATTATATAAGAAGAATCAATCATTCAGAGAGTTAAGAATCTTGCCCAGTTGCAGCCAATTTACTTAAGTAAAGCATCCCAAACTGAACAGTATAATAGTATCTCCCTCTTTCCCCTTAACCATATCCACTGCCCCGTTCACTCCTCTCTTTCCTGGCCCCAACTTCTAGAGAACTTTCAGATTTTTCGCGTAATTATGCGAAAAATCTATGAAAGTTACAAAATTTCACTCGCTGTGCTACAAAAAAAAAAAGAAATGATTTGTGTGTTTTTGTTGTGCGAAAAATAAACAGAAAGAAAACAAATTGAATTTATACATAAATATATGTAAATTAGTATTAGGAAATACATTTTGAACTTTGGCCATTTCGTACATAGTATGAAAACCAATCTTTCAAATCGATTAATGTCAGAGAAAGTGAAACGATGCAACACCAATATTTGTTGATTAGCAAAACTTTTATTATCAACATAATTTTTTATATATATTATATTATATTGCCCGTTTATGTTAGGCTATAAGCTATATAAATATTATTATTGATAAGTATATATTGTATATGTATAAATCTTACATAGTACGATTTCGAGTGAAGTACATTCATTAGCCCTTAAATATTATAAATCTTATGTTGTATATTATGATTGATGGTGATGATGATTGAGAAACGAACGGGATTACCAGGATCTGTTCCATTTAGATGTAATCCATTCATTCATTCACACACACAAAGTTTTCAAATCTGCTGCGAATGCATTTCGAATACATTTTTCAAATATTTTTAAACGAAACATTGGCTTTTTTATATATAGACTATATAAACAAAATAAATTGACATTCTCTCTGTATAATTTCTTTTCTCATTACAAAAAAAAAGTTGTATACAAGATTTCAAGAATCATACATATATTGTAACTAATTACTGAATGGGAAAAATAAATAACTAAATTGCGAACTAATTGAATTTGATCTAAACGTATTAAGTGCGATTGATTGGATGAGATATACCAGATTTGGGAACACATCATTTGGTCAGCTTAAGTTATACGTCTCTATATAGAGTTCACAACAATATTTAGTTGTACAAGGCTTTATCCACTATGATTCCATGCTCGATGAGGAAACTCTCCACATCGGAGGCGAAGAAGTCATCACTAAGATCGTCAGTGAGACGCACAAAGTTTCCAATCAGAGCCTGTGCCTTGTAGACCAACAAAGCGGGTAATCCCTTGGTGCGGAAGTCACGGCTCATGCCAGCGACGGAGCTACAGATCTTGGCAAACTTAATGGACGGATACTCGCTGGCCAGCGTGTCCAGACAGTTGTTGAGCGTAATGCAGGCAGACTGGGCTTTCTCGTAAATGTGTATAATGATTGTTGTGTGCTTGTTCTCCTGTTCTACGCAGGAAAGAAACTCCTCGTGCGTGCCCAACTGATGTACCTTTCCAAATTGTTGATTGTGTCCCGTTTGGCGCAGCATCTCGGCCATGCGCTGTTTCTGATATTGCTGCAGAAAGTCTTCGCTCATCAGCTCTGCAAATTCAGCATCCAATTCCTCTTGACGCTTGCGTTCCTCATCCTCTGCAGACGTTGCGGTTGTCATGCTAAGTTTTTTGGCCAGCTCCATGCGCTGACGCTCGCTTTCCTCGCGTTTTTCAGTCTCCAATTGTTTAAAACGCTGCCAATCTTTTACAACGCCCTTGGGTCCGGTATTCATAGATCCCTGCGAACGGAAACCGCCTGCTGGCGCTGCATTGGGATCCGTATTGATTGTTAATCCGGAGCCTGAAGCGCCTCCTTTACGAGCTTCCTTTTCATCATCGCCATCGTCTCCGTTATCTTCCTCCTCGCTGCTGCTGCAGTAATACTGCAGTTTTTCACCCAATAGTTTATCCTCAAGCGTGGCCATTTAATTTATTTTTAATTTAATTATAGAAAATTTTATCAAAATGCAAACAAAATGCGTGAGGTATACAACAGTATCGATACTTCGATACCTCTGCAGCAACAGCTGTTGTCTGTGCAATCTGTGAGTGGCAAAAGCCCAATTCTTATCGATAAGTTTGCTAATGATTTATCGTTGAAGTTGTACAAATTTTTCAAATATAAATTCAAATTTTAATACTTTATTTTGTGAGTGATGCGTATAATCTTAAATATTTCAGTTAATTTTTCTGGAACTTCGAACTGCTCAATTAATTGTTCCATGCTGTTAAAATCCGACTTTTCCAGTTCATCGCAAGAGTCGTCATCGCTGCACGCGGCATTCGATAGCGCCAAACGCTCCGCAAAGGAGACGATGCCGCACCAGGCGCGAAAATCCAAATCACCGCAGCCATCCTGTTCGTAGCCTAAACGGGCAAGAGTATTTTTCACATTCTCTTCGGTGCCATGAAACTCCAAGACATCCTCCAGTGCCTGTGGCAAACTGCGCCACACCATGGTGCGTTCCTTGTACTCAACGAGGGGCACTTCATCATTTCCCAGCGCAAGTTCACTTTCCGGCTCCTCGACGCGACTTAAATACTTAAGAAAGACACGCTTGTACAGTTGCTTCCGCTGCTGCGAAACCCACACATATTTGCTTAAGTAATCCCAGGGTGTCATATCTGCGAGGGTAGAAACTAAAGTTGCAGCCAAACATAGTTGAAATTGTATACAAACTCTTAAGCATGGACAAATCCATGGGCACATCGAAGCGTGTGGCTGACTTGGAAAACTTGCGAGGCATCTTGGAGCTGGAACTGGGTGTGGTCTTGTCAGCCTCTTCAACTGGCTTCGCTGGTACAGTCTTTGGCATGTACTTGATGGCCTCACGAAGTGCACGATTAAGCTGAGGGTTGGGAAGAAGGAATCATATGCAAATGGAAATTCGAATTCTTTATAAAGTACTCACATATCTGCCAAAGGTGTTCTCGATTAGATCCACAGTAAGATCCGTTTTTAGAGCCTGAAAAGCCTCTTCGGTTAGGAAGCTGCCCTTGAGCAGGATAGGTTCCCTTTCAGTTTCTCGCTTGTCCTTGGGCAGTAGGCTGACTGCATTGGGTATCAAGCTGGGACGGGTGCTGGCATTAAGAGAATCTGGACCCAAAGCAGCCACCTGAGTCTCAGGATCCTCGCTCAGATGAAATGTGGTGGTGGCTACAAGATTGGGAGTCAAAGAAGGATGCAAATTTCCCTTTCGATTTCATCCTACACTCACCCTGCTGTGGTTTTAGCTTCTTGCGTTTTTTACCACGTCGTGCATCGTCGTCGCTCAGGTCGTGATCGTTAATGCAAGTCTTGGGAGACTTCGGCTCCAGATCGCAGTGTTGATCGACTCCTGGTGCTAAGGTGGCTGTGCCCAGGGAGGATTTGGGTCGCTGCTCATTGGACTGCTGTCGCCGGGGTTTCTTGTCCTCGTTGGCACCCGCACTCTTTGGTTTCTTGCCCTCCTCGATGCCGCTTTGGGTTAGCTCCGAGCTGGGCTTCCAGTAGAGCGTCTCCTGGGAGTGTGTACGCCTCAAATCCAATATAATCTTCTTGCGCTGAGTGCTCTCATGTTTGCCCCACTCAGGTGTGATGCAGCGTCGATAAAATGACCCAGCGCTGGTCCGAGTATGAATGCTGGTCACCGTAGGCGTAGGTGTCATTGGTCTGGAGTCAGTTTCCGCATATCGTCGGAATAAATCCTCTGGTATATTGTCCGTCTCATGAGGCTGAAGTTGCTCCTCCCTTTGCTTCTCCTTGCCTCCCCCCTGCATGGGACTTTTGCCCTCGATGGCCAGCGATGTTTTCAGCTGGTTGATGACATCCTTGACACCCGACGGCGCCGGATGATTGCATAGCACCGAACAGCCCTTGGCAAAGGGATTGAAAAGTCCACCAAAGGGACGCAATGACAAAGGCATTGGAGTCGCCTCAAATTTCAACGGCATTCGCGTATCATCTGCATAGAGATTCTTGCGCTGTGGACGACCACTTGGATAAGAAGTCCCTTCTAGGCGTTATTAAAGGAAAACTCCCTCTTACCTTCTTCACATATTTGATATGCCGCTTTGGCGTGGGCACCAATCCTGACCGTGTTGTTCCACTCATCGCCGGCAACTGACTCCTGAAACAAGCTAAAAACAAAGCTATAGGCTAACATAAACAAACAAGTACGTTGTCATGACGAGCGTCTACCCACGGTTTGAGGTTTGTTATTAGACCTGTTCCGAAAATAAGTTTATCATAAATTTCACAAGAAAACGTTAAGTATACTTTTTGCAGAGGCGTTGAACAGAAATGTTTATAAAATAGGAGCGAATTTGAAATTCAGAACAGTGGTTTGTGCCTGGAAGCTAACCATCCTTCCTAATTGAGCTTACAACACTTTCCCAGCACTCAAAGCTGTCAAAATAAAGCAATTGCCAAATTTAACAAAATTGACAAGAAATATTACAAGTGTTTTTTGAAAAGTACAGACTGCCCTAACTTTGTAAAAGCTGAACCGAATTTTTTAGCCAAATGGCTTTTTGGACATAAGTTTCGCTATAAATTCGTCGCTAATACAAACTTCATAATTTGGTTAGCAAAATGTTTCCAAAATTGTCTTTATATTATAAATAGTATACAATTTTAATTTTTACAAAATTAAGCAAAGGAAAGATATATGTATAAAATAGCTACCATTAAACATTGTGTCAGCATCAGGAGTATTAAAAAAAACTGCAATTTGAAAACTGTAACATGTACATAAACACTTTATTAAAATATAGAGCAGTTGGTTTTGTTGTTGTCACTTATAACTAAGAGTTAAGTAATTGAAATTTGAGGAAATTGCATTTGCAAACGCTCCTTAGTACAAGGAGCCACGATGATGCAAATGCCTCAAGCGTTGATCCAGCAATTGTCGCTCATTGGACAGCGATATTGTCGATGAGGATCGATGGATTGGTGGCAGCACGTGGATACCTATTGGCTGTGCAGCAAGTGCTGTTGTTGCAGGTGCTGCTGCGGCACCTGTGGTAGCAATTGTGGGATCAATGGGTCCCAATCCGGCACTGTTCCCCACAGCACGTGAACGCAACAAATGATTGCGGAGCGTGGAACGGGATCGACGACGCACCGAGTTGTTGAATGAGATCTGCAGTGAGAGGCGTTTCTGGGAGAGTGAGGCCAAATGATCTGGCGACAGCTCAATGATCTGGGAGTTGAGTGGCGTCCCGGCAGCTGTGGCAGCCACCATCGCAGCAGCTGTGGCAGCACTGTAAGTTGGCAGCGAAGTGGTGGGTGATGTGCCACCACAGTTGCAGGTGATGGAGGTAAGCGAAATGTTGTCTCCATTGGCATCATTCGCTGCTCCAGCTGTTGTCTCTACCAGACTGTAGGCCACAGCGGGCTCCTTAGCTCCTCCAGCATCGTTGTTTACATTCTCAAAGATCTTGATAACGGGCACAAATGCCGGCGTTAATATAATTCCCGCCTTGCGGAACTCCTCGAGTGCATCATCATAAGTGGGAAGACCTGAGACAATTGTGTAGGAGGGCAACGACTCGGCTTCATAATCGGGCGGACAATGGCGACAGACTTCGATGTTGGAATCGCTGTGATTAGCACGATCTGAAATTGGTACAAAATAAAATATAATTAATTGAATTGAGCAAATAATTTTATTATAAGTAGTAGACTATTACAAATTATTACTACTTCGTACTTAGATTTGCACATACAAAAAGATGCGTTTTTAAACAGTATTGTTCTATTAATAGTAAAAAAAGTAATTGTAAGAGAATATTTTATTTACAAGTTTTATAAATTAAAGAATTTTCATAATTCCCTCTTTCTTGTTCCACTCAAGTATGAAGGAACATAAAACGAAACTGTAAAAGAAATTCTCAGAATTCACTCGCAAATTAAAAACGAAAAACTTTTATTTTATTATCTTATGTATCTTCTTTAGTTTGAAAAGTAAATTTATTTTTTCATTTACTTGAATACAATTTTGTTTATAATCTTAACTTTTAATCGCATTGTTTTCTAAGAAAAATCTTAACGAAATTGAAAAAAATAAATTCTTAGAAGTCGCTGGCTAACTTGATGCGAACTTCTAATCTTAGAGCTTTTAAATGTGGCACATGTAAGAACGAATTTAATTTCTGGATAATTCCAATTTATGAGAGCTTTGATTTGTAATCTCTAACTGTAGAAACAATGTTGCGTATCTTTATTTTCCTCTCTGTCGGAACTGGTAAAACATCCGCTCAGCAACAAAAGGAAAGTGCAGAAAACAATCCAAATTACCAAATCAATTCTCTTGGACCTTTGGGACAAAATAACTCCCCATTTATGCCCCCACTACAACCATTACTACCTCTAGTTTTTCAAGTTGGGGTGTGTTGTGCACATTAATGAAATTTTTATGCTCAAATGTCGCAACGTTTTGTTAAAAGCCACTAAAACTCCCGCTGGCGGAAATGTGCAAGCTGCGTCCAACCCTTAAAAGTAGGCAACAACATTTTTTATTGCAATTGGCCATCTCGATGGGGGCAAAATAACCAAAGTACTTCCCCTCGGGTAGCAGTGAGGTGAGTCAGAGCGGAAACTGTTGATGCGGCAAGCGTTTTAGAGACGTGCAACACGATTTTCAAGATTAGCCGCATGCTGCGTGGGCTTTAAAAAAGAACATACGAAAATGGTACACGCTTCGTTTCACACCCTTTTGTATGGATTTAAATTCAGCAGGCGCCCGGAGGGCGGTACCAGGAGCGTTTTCACACCCACATGAATGGACGGACGTTCATTTTTTATGCAACGCTTTGTAAGCTTACGAAATTAAATTGATGATGCACACTGGGTACACTTTTGGGGCAGACAAAATGGAAACTCATTGTCATTTGTCAGGAGAGAAGAATGAGACACAGGGATGGACTGTTTAACCATATGGAGATCCCCTTCTGACTTTATTAAGTCACTCTGCTTTTGTTTTACTAAGGGCTTAGCAAAGTCTAATCCTTTATGTAATTTTCAATTGACTTTTGTTAATTGCGGTAAAAGAGATTTGCCACACTTAGATTTAATGATAGACTGGCAACTCCCGCTACTTATTTATCTATTGATCCTTTTTGAGTTATTTTAATAAACCATGTCTAACAAAATGGCGGCAGTCGATTAATTGGCTCCTATCGAAATCATCTTAAAGCAGCAACTGTCTTTGGTTAAAGTTGAATGAAAGCTAAGCAACTGCTTGGGGCGACGAATTGAATATTAAATTATGAACTGGTTTGGGGGCGTGCCACTTAGGAGCAACATTTGATGAACTGTCTGCCGCCCCATAAGCCCCAAAGGACATACGCATTTCAATTCCCCAAGCGCAGCTTAGCACCACAATAAAATGAAGTGCAGCAGTAAAAGGAATACGAGTATGAAAAGAGAGAGAGAGACAGAGAGGGAGATGAAGTGTAAGTGCGTGGGGGACATAAAGTATGCGCCGCAAGTGATAAGCCAAAAGCAAAATGGACACCAAAAGCCTCACTAGTCAATATGCTAAAGGTCATGGAAGATGCCAAAATACAACTACGACAACAACAAGGGCAACAGCAACTAGAAGCGAATGGAAGCAGCGGGAGCTTAGTGGCAACATCAAGGAGCTGAAGCTATTGCTATAGCTGGAACTGAAGCATAACCTAAGGCACACCAAGGATATTTGGGCGTTCACGAAAAAGTTAAACACACTTTATGTTGGGGGCTGGCTGTGCCCGGCAATGCGTTTGTGGATGGATTTGGGCGCCAAAACCACCGAAGCAACCAGAAAAAAAAGCGAAGGAAAAAGGGAAAACAAACGATGGCAGCCAAAAATGACGTGCCCAGGACGATGGCGACATGCTCATGCCTGCAGAGCACAGAACGAGAAAGCAAGAATAACAACAGTTATGGGGAGACACGTAGGAACAAAGGGGGGATTGCTTTCGGTCTCTGATGCTTGCCAGGCACGTAAGCAGTTGATGCCTGCCTCCCCCCTTAGAGGAGATGAAGCAAAAATAAAACTCCACAGGCCACAGTTTTTGGGATGCTTGTCCTTTGTACTTTGTCCTTGGGGTTGGTAAACACGGCACCAAATTGCCGTTTAAATTTCTCCCCAATGTACGCGCTCCAAAACGGGGGACGAAGGCGGCCTTGAAACATTATTATGACTACTGTTAGACTTGCCTTCCCTTTACCTGCTACGTAAAAGACATTGCTCCAAACTTTAGATTTGAAGTTGTGGTTGGTTGTCAGTGAATGTCTGGAGTATTATCCATAACACGTTGACTACGACCTATGCCTCCCTCTGGAGTCTGATCCATGTCAAAGGCTTGAAAACCCCACAAGTTTATGCGTCTGCAAAGGTTTCGGTTGCGTCTGTGCTCGTCGAGCCGTTCTCTTAACTAATTAAACTTGTTCCAGGTATGTTCGAGGACATGCAAATATTTTTTGGTCTCCTCTCAAAAAACATATTGCTAGAGTCTACCCTAAACGCATGTTATGGCCAAATTGCAATGTTTTTCTTTTTTGTGGAAACAAGAAAAATGATTATAAACATGTTGGCCTGACAGACAGAATATTAAATACGACGAGTGAATGCTCTTAGGATAAGGAGAATTCGGTTTCCTACTCGATACAATTCATTCGTTAGTCCTGTCAGTTGTCGTAGTCGCTAATGCTACTCGGTAGTTGTCAGGACATGGCTTCTGTTTGTTTGGGCAGCGCATTAAAACTAACTGCTAAATTATTGGGAAAGTTACCCATCCATCTCAGGGATCTTTGGGGCCTGCCTGCCACAAGCATTTTGCGCACGGAGGAAAAAATGAAGAAAAATTGCGGCATGTCAGTTAAAGGCACAACAACAATAAAAAAGGACAAAACAGAGACGAGCATGAAGACATTGTTGGACTGAAGCCGGTGAACACGCGCCAAAAGCATCCAACAACAATATTAACAACAGGAACACAAGACCAGAAATAGAAACTGGCAGCAGGAGCAGTTGCTGCCTCAGTCAGGACGAAAATGTAATAAGTGTGTCTATTTGTTCGCAAATATTTCATTTCCCGTGCCTTTATTTCACATTTCGCCAACCCGCCCGCCATAAAGACGCTCGTCCACCCGCACAAAGCGTTCACAGGCTCCACAGGAAAAATGAGAAAACCAGGAAAACGAAAACGAATACGAACACGAAAACGAAAACGAAAACTTAATTTAACTTTACGATAACAATGGCCAAATATTTAGCTACTTAGTGTCCTTAATATTTTTCTAGCTGATCATATTTGAAAAGGTAACTCACAAAGATTATCATTAACAGTTTAAATAATGGCGAGGCTGATGATATCTCGGCTAACCTCTAATTAAGTATCTTTGCCTGTTTATGACATATGATTTATCCATTAACTTAAACTTTAAAGACTACCACAAAAACATGTTCCACTTGACATAGAAAGGGACTAAAGGAAGGCTTACTGGGCCATAAACTGAGCATTTAAATTAGGTAAATTTTATAATTAGCATTAATTTGTCTGTTTTATTTTAAATAGGGACGTTGTGTCCTGACCTTTAAGGATCGTTATTGTTTTTCGGGTCAAAGTTGATAAATTATTAACTTTACATTTACTGACAAACACAAGCTAAACTATTAGCTAAATGTTTACTATTTTCTTGTTAATTAAACTTAAATATGTATATTTGCCGCAGAGACAAAAACGTTAGCGTAATTTATGCAATGCACAATGCACATGTTGCCACGGCGTTGAATTTTATTAAAAACAATATAAACAACTTGCAATAATGGATGAGAGAATGAGTGGGAGGGGAATGCGAGGGTTGCGTCGCATGTTGTTTATGTGCGTGTGGCGTCAACAGTGTCGGTGTCGTTGTCGGTGTTGGCAGTGCAATGAAAAGTGGACCACAAAGTACCAGTTGGCAGCAGGCAGTTTAGAGAGGTTGCCGGAAGAGGCGGGGCGGGGAGGACATGGAACTACTGTGGCTGGCAGTGCGGCAATTTTCAAATTGACTTTTGCACATGTTGCCCGCCGTAACAAAATGCGGCCAAACAATGTGTGTGTTGATAAAAAAAAAAATTCTTTTCCGCCATAGGCTGTTATTTTATATGTGTGTAAGTGTGGGAAGAGGCATAACGGTTACCCACAAAGTAGCGAGAAAAAAGACCAAGACGAAGAAAAATAATACCCAAAGATGCACTGGAGGCAACACTTAAAACGTGCCAATTGAGCGCGTGAGTCGCATAAGCAAAATGCTTTTGGCCTGGCTGCCAAAAAAGGCTGAACAAGAGTCAAATATCTATCAAAATGACATCAAGCTTGGCATAACAACAGCTGCAGCACGTTTAAATGTGTTTACATTTCCGTTAGATTATCAAAAAATCAGCAGATTATCAACTTTGGCGCTCAGCATATCGATTAGCATTATCGATACAGCGAAAGACTGTTAACAGTCGATCAGATTGCACGTTCTGTTAAAAACTCTATGGTAACAGCAAAATAGCAGAGCATTTACGTTATTAACATTAAAATGTACGTTATTTTACACTGTGCTGCCACCTAGTTGCAAACTGTCGAGATCTCATAAGTCTGGCAATAATGATCTCATGTGTTATTGTCTGGCAACACGCTCTGGTGAACCCAAGTTCACATAATAGCAGTCTGGCAATACCACGCGCTCAAAGAACAAAAGAGGCACAGTGAGAGAGAACGAAAGAGAGAGCAAGAGCATTAAAAAATCTGCCAGCGGCGTCAGTGGATTTAGTTTTGTTGTAGTAGTCTCAGTGGTGCGCGTAGTTGTGCTGCCAAAGCAACAATAATTACAATTATTTAAACGAAAAAAGGTGGAATTAATTAATATAAAACGAATACAACAAATTGAGTGGATTGTGACATGTTAAAAATGACAAATGTGCCGATGCCGACAATGCTTAAGCTAGGCAGCAGTCGCAACAACAACAGCGCAGCAGCAGCAGCAACAACAAAAAAGACACAGCATAATAATAATGGAGTAGCAGCCGTCGCAGCTGCGTCGCTGCGCTGCGCAACAGACGACACGGACGAGTCCGATGAGGATTCTGAGTCTGAGCTAGACATTGAAGAGGAAGACATTTTGCTGGATGATGCAGATGATGATGTTGTGTTGCAAATTGACAGCGAGGATGAAGCCGAGCTAGAAGCACAACGTATACGATTGGATGATTTGAAGGCAGCGGCCGCAGCAAAGTCGCAGGTCAGTAACGGTAAAGAGGCGACCACAGCGACGCAGCAGCAGCAGCAGCAGCAACCGCTGCCAACGTCGCGAAAGCCGCGTGGGCGGCCACCCGGCAGCACAAATAAAAACAACAGCAAAAACCAGAGAAATAAAAACAAACGTAAAAAATCAAACAGCCCCTGCGTCAGCGCAAGCGTCGCAGTCACAACTGTAGCCGTCCCCGTTCCCGTTCCAGTTCCCGTTGCGGTCTCTGTACCCACCCCCTGTCCAATTGTTGTTGCTCAAATACACGCGGATGAGAAGGCGCATCGTTTCATATACAGCTGCGTCAGCTGCTCTCTGCTTTACGGGGATGCAGCAGCGCTCTCCCAGCACTGGCACAAAGAGCATCAGCAGCAGCAGCAGCAGGTGGAGGAGAGAGAGAACAAACGGATTAAAAGCAAAGCGCCATCTGGAGAGCAAGTGAAGTTAGAACCGCCGTTAGAACTAACCGATGGCATCAAATTGAGCGACTTGAAATGTTGCGCTCAGCTGCTCTTGCTCCTAGCGTTGCCAAGGGAGGAAACTTCCAAGCAACAACTGCGCTGCTCCGCCTGCAGTGCGTCCTTTGAACAGATCAAGGGATTGCAATTGCATCTGAGTGAGGAACATGGCATCTTTAAGCTGCTGGTGCCGAAAAGGGAACCCTGCGAACCCATGGTTATGATACCCTGTGAATTGGGTGTGAACAAGTCCAATTTAATACAGGCTCTAGAGTTGCCCGAGACTCCGCCACCAGAAAAGGATACAACCGAAAAAGATGATCTCGCAATGATAAGCGCCATGGTGGCGGAAATTGCAGCTGAACGCAGTCCCAAGGTCAACAAGATGATCATTAAATTGCCGGTGATAAAGCGTGCAGGACGCAAGCGCAAAAAGGCAGAGCAACCAAAGCAGGAGAAGGAGCAGGAGCAGGAGAATGAAAGCCAAGCTGAAGTCAGCAATGGCAAAAGGAAACGAACACGAAAGGTGCAAAAGGGGGCACAAAAGGTGGAAGAAAAGCAGCCCGAAAAAGAGAAGGAGGAAGAAAAGCAGCCAGAAAAACAAAAAGTGGAAGAAAAGCAGCCAGTAAAGCAGAAGGTGGAAGAAAAACAGCCAGAAAAGCAGAAGGTGGAAGAGAAACGGCAGGAAATAGACAAGGATGTTGAAGACCAGCCAGAAAAGAAGGAGGAGCATAAACAGCAGGAAAAAGAAGAAAAAAAGCTGGAGGAAAAACAGCCGGAGAAGGAGGAGAAAATGCCAGATATCAAAGAAGAACTAGAACCACGACGTGCACGCAAAGCACGCAGCTTTGTGGATTACGTGGTCGATATCAAGGATGAGGAGGACGATGAAGAAGAGGAAGATAAAGACACCGACTCGGACGTCGAGACGCCACACAACAGTTCCACAGATGACAGCCATGCAGCTGCTTCTATCAAACGCGAATCCTCTGAAGAATCGCACCGTCAAGGAGGCACCATTCACACCTGTAACTTTTGCAGTAAAACCTTTCAACGTTTCTCCCGACTGCAGGATCATCTTCGTTTGCACACGGGCGAGAAACCGCATGTTTGTGGTCAATGTGGGCGCGCTTTTCGCCTAAAGATGCGTCTTACGGAGCATCAGCTGCGACATCGCACCGAGAAGGCATACAAATGTGAACTCTGCGGCTTGCCGTTGGCCACCAAACAGGACATGTCGCTGCACATGCGTCATCACAAGAACGATCGGCGTTATAAATGTGATCGTTGTGGCAAAGGATTCGTGCGCAGCTCCGATCTGGCCATACATGTGCGTGTCCATACGGGAGAGAAGCCCTACAGCTGTGACCTATGTGGCAAGGCCTTCCGTGCCCGTCAGAATCTCGTTGTGCATCGACGCACACATCTCGGTGACAAGCCCATACAATGTGAGCAATGCGATAAGCGATTCTCCCGCAAGATCGACATGCGTGTCCATATGCGTCGGCATACAGGTGAGTAAATCATTGGTAAATCTTTCAACTGAATCTAGCTTATCCTCTACTATCTCTTCTAGGTGAAAAGCCCTTCAGTTGCAGTTCCTGCCAGCGTGGATATTCTTCACGCGTTAATTTGCAGCGTCATCAGCAGCGGGAGCACGGCGGACAAAAGTCCATCGAGTCTCAGCCGGAGCAGCCAGGGGCAGAGGACTCCAAATCAAAACCCGTGACGCGTCGTCCGCGTCGCGAGAAACTACAAGAGAAGATTGCCGCCCAGGAGAAGCTGCTGGATGAACTGAAGCGCAGCCTAAGCACTCTACCCGATATTGCCGAAGACTCCACAGACACTCCATTGGCAGAGACCAAACTCAACATAACCGAGCTGGCAGCAGATGCTGGAGCAGGCACGGATGCGGGCGTGGGCTTGGGAGCAGGCTGTGCACAAGTTTCTGTGACAGTTTCCATGCAAGTGGAGCCAGCGAAAGCAGATCACGATGAGGAGATAACTCCGGAGAAGGAGAATGCCCTGTCCAGCGGCTCAACAACGGATGCCGTGTCCAGCAATGGCAAGACAAAGACTAATCGCAAGATAACGAGCTACTTTACGGTCGTTGGTCAGCAGGCGGAAATCTAAAGACTTATCCAGACCAATCCAATCCAATTCACAATTCTTACTCATTAGCTTAAGATGCCACTGTACTTGAAATTTCTGTAACTTAGGGTACACCTCGCAGACCAGGAGATGATTTCATTTTCTATATAAGATTTTCAATTCTTGCAGGGATTAAGTATTCTCTCTATACATATATAGGTATACAGATAGATATATGAAAATATAATTCTATAAAGATGAAGGAACAAGAATAAGGATTAATTTTTTTTGCATTTAACTAACTTTAACAAACAGAAAAGACTACGTTTTAAAAGCATTATTCATACGAAAAAAAAGAAGAAAGGAATACGAAAGAAACATGAAAGAACATAAAAGAGACTGCAAAGAGTTTATATATAAAGTCAGTTTACAAATGAAATATTGTGAATATTTTAAGTTTCATATAAATTATACATTTTCTGAGAATGTAATAGACAATCAACTTAAACTGTGGAGGGTTTCTAAAGAATCCTTGATTGTTTAATTTGTAACAACTGTACCTCTCTCGAAACAACAACCACAACATGAATTGTAATTGATATAAACATTTAAATATATATATATTAAATTGCCAGTCATGAATTATGCAATTTAATTCTATGTGTAAACCTGATCAACACTACACATACTCATATTCCAAATTATATATAACTATACATAACTATTATTATTAAACTTTAAGAACTCACAGAACGCAGCTTATTACACACTCATACACACAGACATACTTATACACATTTATATTTATTAAAAGTGTGAGTTCTATTCTCATAACCATTTCTCGAATCTTAAGTTAAGCAAAAAGACAACAACAACAACAATACTACGCAGCAAACTTTGCCGAACAAAATAAGCGTATAATTTTTTATAATTTAAGTCAATGCGCATTTATACTTATAAATAATATTTAGCATTAACAAAAGTCAAAGTCCAATGAAAATACATTTATTATTATTTTAATTGTTGCTATATAATTTCGCAATTGTTTCTGCCAACCAATCAACCCTCTCTCAATACATTTTGTTGTGCGGGGTGCGTATCTTGTACCTTTTTACCTTGTTGGCCTTTAGCTTTATGTCAAGCAGCAGCTGCCAGCAGCCCTTTTGTTGAGAGGATTCGATTTTGGGATCAGACAATAAGGGGGTGAGTTGAGATATTGCGACAGCAAAATTCAGCATAGTTTGTCATAAATGAGGGTAGGCTTTTGTATGGTCAAAAAGGGGTGGTAAACAGTGAGAGAGTAAAGATGAGAGAGAGAGAGAGATCTATTTCGGAATGAGAAAAATTAGTGTGAATCAAAGCAAAAGCTCTGATAAACTATAGCACAAGGAAAAGAAACAGTCACTGTTAAATAATTCTTTAAAAAATAGATTAATTAATGATAAAGTAAGTATTTCCATTCTGTATTGAGTCAGCTTTCAGTTATAAGAATTCACAATATCAACCATTTTTATTGAATTGGTTTTGATATCATTTCAGTTCTTCTGTTAATTTTTCCAACATTCTTCAATTAAGTTAATCAAAGTCATAAAACTTTGTCAACTTTGTTGTAATCTTTTTTAGTTTATTTTTGATCTGTTGAGTTTGTTGTATATTTTGATACGAATTTTCCATTATTTATTACTCACTCCTTATCGTTATAGCAATTTATTTTACTGTATCATATTTATATTTATTTTTTTTTTTTGACACTGGCGGAACAGCATATCGTTTGTAAACAAAAGCGAGCGTCAAACAAAAGCATGAAATCAGCGAAAAACCAAAAAACCGAGACCAAACAAAAAATTCAAAAAAACTTAGCTAAGCAAAAAAGTGGACAGAAAAAACACGAAAAATTTGGTTGCAATGCAATATTACGCATACGACGTGGTGCTGCTGCACCACATGTCTCGCTATACACAAGTGTATAAGTGTGTGTGTGAAGTACAATAGCCAAAAAGATAGTCAACGTGACAGCTAACATGCAGACAACAGCAACAAGCACACACACACACACACACACACTTGCATGCACACGCGGACAGACGGTGATTTTTGTTGTGCAAAAATATGCAAATTAAGTGTGGCGACTTTTATTGTTGTTGCTGCGCTTGTTGTTGGTGTAGAAAGCGTAAAAAAGCGCACAACAATAACAACAAATATGAATAAGAAAGAAAGAATGAAAAAAAAACTACGTATACATATTATTTGGCTGACGGCTGTAGAAAGCAAGCAAGCCGAAAAAAAACAAGTATACGCCCCGTTGTACAGTCAACAAAGGCACCAACGCTGCTTGTGCTGTTGTGTGTGTTGTGAGTGTGTTTGTGTGTATGTCTGTCTGCGCTGATCGCTAGCCAAAGCCGCAGTCTCAGCCGCAGCTATAGCCACAGTCTCTGTCGTTGTCGCAGCCCTTTTTTTTGGCTTTGTCAGCATTTTCACACTTTTATGCTGTTGCCTTTTAATTGAATTTCGTTTCGTTTCTGTCTGCGACTTTCTGTGTGTGTAACTCTTCTTTGCTTTTTCGTTTTCGTTTTCTTTTTTGTTTTGCAGCTGTGGTTAATTTTAAAACTAGCCATAAAAGCCACACGCAGCGACGCCAACGCCGACGTCGACGACAACAGCAACAACGACAGCGACGCTTGGCTTTTGTCGCCAATATAATTTACCAGCCAGTAAGTTCTTGTTCTTTCTCTCTGTCTCTCGCTCTCTTGCTGTCTCTCTTTTGTCGCTCTGTTTGGCTCTCTTTTGGTTTGGCTGTTTATTTGTTTGTGTTTGCCAAGTCGCTTTGCTCTTCTGCGCGCTCTGCTTGCTGCATTCTTTGTGCGGTCGTTAACATGCGGCTTCGTCAAACTGTGGAACGTGTTTGCTCTTTGTTGTTGTTCTTCTTCTTTCTGCTGCTCATGTTGATATTGTTGTTGTCTGTTAGCGTCTGCCGCTTGTTCGTTGTGTGTGTGTGTGTGCGTATTTAATTGCGCGTCGCTTCTTGTTGTGTTTTCTGTTCTGATTCTCAATCGCTCGCTCTCTCTCTCTCTCTTTGTTCTGTGAGCCGCTTGGGCAGCTGCTGTGTGAGAGCAACTGAGTCTATGTGACGTTTACCAGCACTGTTAATGCCCGCGCTTTGTTTTTTAAATTATTTGAATTGCTAACGGTGCGTATGAGTTATTCAAGCATGATCATACGTTAACAATCTTTAATATTAAGCGAAGTCATAAAGTAATGTAAATTCATTTGAATTATAGCTTATAAAAATAAGCTTTTTATTATTAATAATTAATAAAGACGATTTAAACATTTTTAGTCAGAAAAATGAAATAAATCTTATCAAATGATTGAAAAATATTTTATTTGGAATGCATAATAATAGTTCATTAAAATGTAATGACATTAGCGCTATAACTAACTATCATATTTTAATTTCACATTTCCAGTTGTCAATTAATTCATTTAACTTGCCGTCCGTAAAAACAGTTAAGTTCTCTTTTTTTGATCAACCACCCCCCTCATAATGTAATTTAAAACCGCTGCTGACAGCTCATCGAGGTAGTAAAAAGCATTACAATTATTTATCCATAAATCATGCAACGATTAATAAATAAAAATCGCAGTTCATTTCCGCCGACAGCGAAAAGACAAACAAATAAATAAACATGTAAATAAAAAGAATGTTTAAAAATATGCCAATTCAAAATACACATACATACATAAATAAATCATAGCAGAAAAGGCATCATAATGGCAGGCGGGCATGTTAAACAAACATATAATCATAAAAATAATTTAAAAGTAAAAAAAATGGAGAGGAGTAGCAAATGCAAAAGTCAGTAAATAATTTTAATAAAAAAAAAACACTCAAACTCGACGCAGCTTGCAACTAACCGCTGGATGTGCATAATTTATAAAGCTAATTAAACGTGCATTTAACTAATTAAAAATATAGCGCGCATCAATTATTAAAATATGCTGCAACATTGGCAGCGTCATCGGTAACTGCAACTGCAACACTTGCCCCTTGGCCAATTATGATGATGTTACAAATTTGCAATTAAAATGGAACAATTTTTCGTAATGCATTTGAAATATCAAATGCTTAACGTGGCGTATGCGTAATGCTAATCAAAACGTATATTACGCATACGACAGCATGACATGTGCTGGAGTTCGCAGCTGGGGTGTGCCGGGGTGTGTATGTGTGTGTTTGTGTTTGTATGTCATGCGAGCAGCTAATTTGGTGTATTGTCGATTTTTTGGCTTTTAGCAGGCAAATACTAATTGACATTTTGCTATGAATGGCACAACAGGGGCGGGAAGATGGTTTTAGTGGTTACGCTAGGCAGGCTTGGGGATGAGGAAGGGAACTGTGTTCTGTGGGAAATTGAGTCAATGCAATGCAAAAACCGTTTCAATTAAGCAATTAGCGCCATTGAAACAAATCCAACACGTTTTGTGGCTTATAAACTGAAGCATCATGTCGACATTGGTTAGCTAAACGAACCAATCCCCCTTTTAATCGACGCCGCTGGCTTTTCTGTTTAGTTATTGGTCTGTTACGGATATTAGCAATACCGACAAGCGAACACAGAGTTTTAGTTACTGCCGCTAATTTGCCATTTACTAAGCGCTTTTATGCTCTCATCTCCTCTCCTCTCTCTTTCAGCTCCACTCTGATTTGCTTTATTTTTATTTTTATATTTTCGGGATTGGGTTTTTATTCATTTAGCATATTTTTGCGAAATTCGCAGCCTCAAATAGACGAAATAACAAATAATATTTGCATATACTATGTGTACAATTTACATACATATACATTGATAGATTTTACTACTTGTATATAAGCTGCTTAAATTTGTGGCATGTTGCGAAAAACATTTGATAAATAAGTAACAAATCTATTGACGTCAATTCTATGTAAAGCAGCTTAATGCCGCATGGGGAAGGGGAAGTGTTAAGCGAAGGAGGAGTGGGTGAAAGTCCCATTTTGTTGATGATGATATTGCATTTTCATTGCCATTGCAATTTACGCTTTAATAAACTTCGCAGCTTGTGTGCTAAATGTTAATTACTTGCAAATTTAATCAATGCCTAATTTAATTAACAATTTTCAGTTTTATTTGCGAGCAACTCGCTCTGAATTAACGACGCAAAAGTTTAATGACTTTTTCACAATGTGTTATAAAAGAGTGCTCGAAAAATCACCTTTTTATTATTGATTTAAATGAAATTTCATTAAATTAATGCCAAATATGGTATAAATAATGTCAATGCTCTTAAAAGAAAAACACCTTTGTAAAAACTAATTTAATAATTTCAATAATTTTTAAAAGCCAATTTAGTGTACAAATTAAATGTTCTTGAACGAAAATATCATGTTGATCCAATAGATTCAAGTAAATTATGCAAATTTAAATCATTTGAAATTGATTTACATTTGGAAATACACGAACACACAGTAAAAAACAGCTAGAAAATTATTAAAGTTTATTTAAAATGAAAATATAACACTTTTTAAGTAATTTAGAAACCAATTGTACAAACTCTTCTTGATGTTTAAATAAACATGAAATAATTAATTGGAAATTGGGAATAATGTATTATAACACCAATTGGCTGCAGGTAAATAACATTTGCATGTTTCAAATTAAAGTCTCTTTGAACGTATTTAAAATGAAATAAATTTCACGAAAATGCCTAAAGCTTTAAATGGAAAGCATTAAATTAAAACTACCAAAAGGGAAACAATTATAAAGACGAAGGCAAATCAGTTAAAATAACAACGAAGCGGCGCCCGCAACAATGACAGCTGCAACAACACAAACAACAATCCCAGCAGCAACAACAACAGCAAACATGCAACAACAACAAGATGAAGAGCAGCTACCATATAAGATAAACAACTCATTAAAAGGAAATTAAACAGCCATGAACCAAAAAACGTCACTCATACGCACTGTGACACCGCAGACAAGGCATACTACGTTGCGTATGAGTGACGTACTACGGCTTGATAAATTCATGAGCACATATAATGTTATTATTGTTTGTCCCCAAATTAATAAAAAGTAAGAAAACCGTAATTTAAGTTTATTCAAATGTGCGACATCAAGTTTACGATAATTGTGGTCTATATAAATATATTTGTAGATTAAATTGAGATATGAGATCTGAAGAAGGAGAATGACGTATGAAGCGATAAGTGGGGTTTGTCTACGAGAGTGGACTCTGGACTGTTGCCAAGGCCCAAAACTTTTCTTATTTCTATTTTTTGGGAGGGGAGGCGGACGTGAGTCAAACCACGTTGCAAGTTGACAGATTGCAGTGCAGCAACATCAGCAACAGCAGCAGCAGCGGCAACTATGCAGACATTTGATTGATGGATTGTTCAAGTGTTGTTTAGAAGTGTGGGCAACAGCTAAAACTACTTATCTCGTCCTTGGAAAGTAACTTGGAGTAACTATCTTTAAGGCTCTGATTTAAAGATTGCTAAAACAATAATTTCCCTCGTTTAAAGGCAAATAAAACTCCAATTGAATAGGTGCAAAGAATATTCCTTTATATCGCTTGTAAATACTAATTAAATGTTCCTTAACAGCAACTGTTTTTGCTGATAACACCGTTTTTAAATTCTTAATTATCTGTGATTCCCTCAAGTTTTTATTGACTTTTTCATTGGGATATGTTCAGGTAAGCTATTGTATTGCCTATGAAGAGACTCGACTTATCAGTTGCCTGCAGTTATCTTGACGAATGTAAGTGAATATCGTTCATTCACATGATGACCCCCTTTTCAGAACGAGTACTCAAAGCACTAACCACTGCCTGCATTTGATGCCCCTTAGAACAAAAACCTAATCGAAGGCAACATAACGATTGTCTGAGGCAATTGAACAGTGCTCAGGCCGAAATGGAAAAATCAGAATTCTTTTGTTTGATTGCGAGACAGTACAAAGCAATTTTAATTAATTAACACAAATTTGTAATGTAATCGAGCCCCGAACTAGGCAAACAGCACTTGAGACTCTTGGATGCCTTGGCATCTTGTTGGCCAAACTGGGCCACTTGACTGCAGCTTTAATTAACTGGAAATGTTATGTTTGCTTTTGGCTGACAAGCAAAAGGCCCAGAGGTGCACAGATAACAGGCAAAATGCATTTGTCTGTGTGGGTTTAATCATTGCAGCTTGGAATTTATTAGCTAATTGCCTTATAATTTATAATTAGAGTCAGATCTATAGACAAATTATGATAGGAGTCCACTGCCCGGCAACAAGGTTCAGTTTCTGGCTTGACAATTATTTGGCAATTGGCAAAACAAATAAGCAGCAAACAGACAAACAGTTAGACACTCAGACAGACAGACAGACACAAAGACAGAAAGACAATTTATTTATTTATCAAGCTGCGAAATATTTGTGAAATGCTTTTGTTTAGGCTTTAAGTCACAAGACTCATTTCAACTCATTCTGTTCACACTACTCACAGCTCGCCATGCAAATAAATAACGTTCAAATTTCTATTTATTTGCATTAGTTTTGCTGCCGTGTCTAATTGTGATTCATCATCATCACCATCATCATTAACAACATTATCATCATTAGCATTATCAACAGCTTAATCATCATCGTCGGTTACTTCCAGTTTTCGCTCTGTTTTTGTTCCATTTGCTGCCTAACTTCTTCTGCCCGCAGACTTTACTTTAGTACTTTGTTTATTTGTTTATGTTTCAGTTGTCCAACTTCTTCTTTACTTCCTCTTTGTCTACCTCTGCTTTTTGTGCTTGGCACAGTACATTGCACACACTCACTTAGGAAACGGTTTTATTGTCGTAATTGAAAGCTGTTTTAAAATTAATTTTGTGATTTTCAACTAATTCCCCAGAAACGGACCATTTAGGTGTTGGAATTGTTTTCTTCTCGATGATTAGATGCTGCTTTTACTTAGCTTTAATTAGCAGCTATGTCCTAAAATACTTCCATGTCTAATAAGCTGTTATTGTAACTCTCACAAAGTGCTTTTGAGTGCTAATATATATAGAACATTATCATTGAAAATTTACAAGCAATCGAAATTTCTATTATTGGAATGGATTGCTCGAATTGTATTATTAAGTAAGTTTGTATTTTTTAAACATGAATCGTAATTTGGTTATCTGTATATCAATAAGTATATAAATATTTTAAAACAGAACCGATAAATAAGCGCCAACTATTAACTACCTACTCAATAAAAGCTTCCTCATTCATGTGTAACTCTCCTTCGTATTTATTGCCCTAATTAAACACCGATACATTTATCGATAAACAAACAAACGTTATTAAATATTATTGAATGAAATAAGTACATTCAACTCGCTTTGTCGCATTTTCATTATCACATAAGTAAGTGCGTTCACATTGCGTATACGCAATGTAACCCCATGAGTTATTAAGTATACGCCCAGTGGCGCTTTGCATGTTGCACTCACATGAATTCTTCCACTGTTGAAACTTGTGATACAGGAAGCAGGCGCATATGAAGAAGATGACAAACACAATGAGCAGTGTGAGAATGACTCCAATCCAAATATCGCTAACCACATGTGCAAAATCCTCATCCTCTCCTGTGTAGATCCGTGAGCCGTGCGGAATGTGACGGAGTGGAGTTTGTGCAGCAGGAAGGACATCGCTGAAGAGAAGATCATCAGTAACATCGTTAACTGAGGCGCCGCCGTTCAAATTGATCTCCACCTCCTGGCGATCAATGGTAAAGTTGCCCAAAGCGGTATCCAAACCCAGAGCAAGTTGCTCCAGTTTATTGATCAATATGGAATAGTTGCCCGGCAGATCGAAGCCATCCAATTGGAGTTTCTCGGCGCTGCTTGTGGCATTGGCCAAGGTTGTTGTCGTTGTTGTTGTGGTAAGATTCATGGCGGTGGCATTGAGACTTGACGGGTCTGCAACGGCGGCGATCATGGCAATGGGACTTGAGACATTCTCGAGGCTGTTGTCGTCAAGGCCTGCCAGCAAATTCTCCGTCAAATTGAGCGCCTTGAGTAACTCGACCATGTTCTAGGCACTCTAAAGTATTTCTACTATCGATAAATATAAATTTCTAGTTGAAACTGTTGTTGCTGTTGCTGTTGTTGTTTGACGGTGGTGTTGATGTTGACGGTGGTGTGGCACACGCGTTTAGTGGCTCAGCTGTGTGGCTGTGGCTTCATTTCGCGACTGAAAACCGCCGACGAGTGTAAAGTTGCAAATTTGTTGTGGCGCTTTTTGTCGACAGCGAACGTTGTGTATCTTTTTTTTATTATTATTTTAACAGATTTTTTTTTACTTTGTTGCTTTTTGTTAAAATTGTTTTATTTATTTCTGTTTCGTTTCGTATTTTATTTATATGAGATTTTTCACTTTTCAACTAATTGTATTAACGCGTTTGTGTTAATTCGCCATACGCATCTGCGGCTGCTGTTGCCCCGACTGAAGCTGTAGCTGTAGCTGTATCTGTATCTGTATCTTGTAGATACATTATACTCGCACTGTCGTCGCTTATTTGTTGTACAAATATTGATAGTGGCTATTAAACTCCTTGCTGGATTTATCTTAGCAATAAACGTTTCTAAATAAAGTATTGGACTCGGTTTCAGTCTGAGATAAAGCTATAGCTACAGATGTATCTGTATCTGTAAATGTAGCTGCATCTGTAGCTGAGTTTATTGATTTTCTCAACTCGATAAAATTTGTTTTGGGTCGTGCTTGTGCTTTGCTCTGTTTCATTTACTGTCTCCCACTTGGATGCCATAAAAAGTTCTCCTGTTTGATTTAACAATTGCCAGCTACATGTCAAGACCCACTAAAGGACACACACGTGTGCCGTCAAGGTGCAGTTGTACTCAAACTATTGAAAACATATCTCTGTTTGAGCAAGAGATCTTTAAAGTGTGAAATATTAATCGAAAAGAATTAATAAAATATTGAATGCAAATTGTAGACAGCGTCTTTGGGCTTGAAAGATAGTAAGGCAGCTGGGAAACTGAATCAGAATGTAAATTTTATTTCGATTTATCTGCCATCTATTGCAAATCTTGAAACTTTCCAAGCTACAAAATTCAAAGAACCGTTTCAGCTGTTTATCCTACTGATAGTTAAGCAGCTTTTAATTCCCTTTATGATAGTTGCTAGCTCGTCAAAGTGATCATTTGTTATCTACATTTAACAACCAATTAGCTTCAATTGTATTCAGACTAAAACATGATTGCAGCCCATAAAATAATGCCGCTCATTAAACGACTTTTTATTACTGTAGACTTCCTCAGTCCTAAATATAGTTGCAGTAAATATCTATATATACATTTATATATAGTACTTATATTTGCATAGTGCCAGTCATAAAGGGCGCAATTAATGAATAAATCAAGTGGAAAATTTCAACGCTCCACGTTTTCAACGCTTTTTCTCAACTGTATCAGAATAGGTTCCAAGAGGGCATCTAAATTGACAGGCCTCAGATAATGCCTGCCTGTCCCATATAGACATTCTTTACCAGAGGCTATAAATTACTATAGACGGCGTTACAGACTGTTTTTAATAGAAAGATGTGAATTTTATTAGAGATAGACTTCAAATATCACATTCCAAGATTCCAAGGTCAATCTATTTTCAACATATTAAAGATTTAATTTCAATAGATTAGTTTTATCTTATCTTTGCTGAGGTAATTAAATTTTAGAACGGTTAATCAATCACTTCGACTATAAAAATTACTATTCTAATCAGATTAAAAGTAACGTTTCATTATTTATTTTAACTTCCGTTATATACTGAGATTGGATTATTAAATTTTAAGCTTCTGTGGATGTGCCAAGTAACTCTGCAGTTTGATATCTTATCTCATCATTGCTGTTTATCTTTCAATTTAATTATAATTATCATTTAATTGTAAGATATATTACATCAAGCAATCACTAATGAAACTTTTTTTTATAGACAATTCAATCAAATTGACTGTTATTTCAAACAGACGCTCTCTATTTAATTGAGAAGCATATTCTCAGTATTATTAAACCATATAAACAACATTTTTTTATGCCACTTTTTAATGGAGAATAAACACAAACAAAACAAAGGGAATAGAAAAACAGAGCAAAGACACAGAAAGTCACGCAAAATGGAAAAGCAGGAAGAGATTGCACTTGATGTAACATTTATATATGCTTTTTGTTTATTATTGTTATTGTTATTTATTATAAAACATTCTTTCATTTAACTTTGCTTACTTTTCAAACACTTTATAAACAATAACAAACCAATTCTGTAGACAACTCAGTAAATTTTTGGCGCCATTTCGATTGTTTCGCCGGCAACAACAATTAATTTGCATAAATGATTTCAATCGAATTCTATGACGACGACGATGTCATGATCTCTATCAACAAAATTTTACTTTAAATTATTTGGAAACAACTCGCGGCTGATTTGCAATTACTTTGTTATTATTTAAAGTTTATTTGTTTTTATTAATTATTATTATTATGTTTATTATTAGTTAGCAATTTGTCAAACCGAACGCGCGCGCTTGTTTACAACAATTAAAAACTGTTCCGTAGCGAGCCACAATTACAGCCAAGTTAACTGCGATAAGTTAATGTTAATGTTAACGTTAACTTGCTGTGACAACGTCAACAGCGCTGCCAGCGACGCAACTGCTGCTGCTGTGCTCTAAGTACAAGTATCTCTATCTCTATCTGTAGCTGAGTCTGAGTCTGTATTTGTATCTGTATCTGTGTCTGTGTCTGGACAGGCACAGGGACTGAGATACGGCACAAACAAGCACCCCGAACCCAGCTGACTACTGACTACTCTGTTGACTACTGACTGAGCTTCTTGTGCCTCTGACTGTATCCGTGTATCTGTGTGTGTCTCTTTCTGTATCTGTATCTGAGTATTTGTATCTGTAGCTGTAGCTGTAGCTGACGTGAAGACGCCGCAAAAAAATTAAATCAACTGAAACAACGCAACGCCTGACGACCGGAGGCCCCCATCGAATGTGAATGTTTTCACTATCGGAAATAAATTAGAAACAAAAACAAGAATCAACAGTTATGAGTGGAATATCGTTTAATAAATACCCTACTTTATGATAGCTGGCAAATTTAACTCTATTTGGCATTTGTTGCAATAATTATGTCAAATAAGCGCTCTGCTAATCATTCTTAAGTACATCTTTCCAAAAAAGTTCAGTGATTAAGTGAATACTAAATATATCATCCTTTTTTATTCTTCCCACAAATTTTATTATCTAAAATCGTCTACATTTTTCGATCGATTTAAGATAAAAGGGAAAAGATATAATAATTAAAATTTGAATTAAACATATTATTATATTATATTTTTATTCAATGCTTCATACTTCATATAAATTTGTCCATAACTTTCGTTAGAGTATTACAATAACAAAACGAGCCAAGAAAATTTACCTAGAATTGTGCCGATAGCAACGAGCTGAAGAGGCGCTGTTGTTGTTTACTTCCTTTTTATTTATTTAAGCACATATTTGGAATTTTCGTTGACTTGAAATTTCATTTAAAATCAGGCAAATAAAATTCTTCATAAAATTAGTCAAGTGTTTTCAATTCCACTTTGTTTTTTGAACAATAAATTTAATTATTTAAATGCAATTCTAATTCTGCCTGGCAACTTTTGTGAATTATGAACATTATTAAACAATTAATTGAATGCATTTTAAAACTTATTGTGCAGTAGATTGAGCAAAAAGTAATGCTTTAGATATACTCTGTAAAGGGCAAACTTTTAAATGGGTTAATGCATTTCCCATTCAAGCTTTATTTATTGTAATAAATAATTTGAAAATAGAGTATCTTTAGATCGCGCTTAGCTTCAATTATTGTCATGTCTTTACGCTTGTCTGTTGATTAAAATTTGCATTTAATTATTTTGTATAAATTTATTGCCGAAATTCCGTTCGATTCGATTTGTGCAATTTGTGGCTACAGCATAGATAATCCGTGATATGAGGCATGCGGCGTGTGGCACGGTTGCATAGTTGCGTTAAATTGTTGCATGGCAATTGTGGCATCGCTTTAATGCAATTGCATAGGCGTGGCAATAATGATAATCTCAACTTACAAAGTGAAGTGCCATTTTAACCATAGTTTGATCTTTAAATTGATACTATATTTACTAATAAGTTGTTTTCGAAAATTAATATTTCTTAAGAAAACTTGCATAACTCTGCCAAAACTCAACCAATTTTCATGCGAAATGTCATGATTTAATCTATAATATATTTCCACAATTAAAAAGAGTTCGTATTTTAAAAAATACATGTGTTTTATCGTGGTCAAAACTTTGTCAAAGCTTAAATAATTTTCATGTGGAATGTCATTTTATTCATGATTTTATTTATAAATTGATTCTACATTTACCAATATTTTTTTTTCGAAAATACATATCTTGCATGCAACTATATATATATATATATATACATATCTTAATATATGTATATGCATAATGCTCACATAGGCTTGGGAACTTACAATGTGAAGTTCAATTTTAACCATGGTTTGATCTTCAAATTAATATTATATTTACTAATAAGTTGTTTTCGAAAATTAATATTTCTTAAACAAACTTGCAAAACTCTTTCAAAACTCAACCATTTCATTTAAAAATAGTTCGTATTTTAAAAAATACATGTGTTTTTTCGTGATTTTGCTTGCCATACTTCAAATTCGAAAAACTTTGTAAAAACTTAAATGATTTTCATGTCATTTTAATCATGATTTGATCTATAAATTGATTCTACATTTACCAATAATTCTTTCGAAAATACATATCTCTCGTTTAAGGTCCGCTTTGGATTTGTTTGAAAATTGCATAGTTGCGTTAAATTGTTGCATGGCAATTGTGGCATCGCTTTAATGCAATTGCATAATGCTCACAAAGGCGTGGCCATAATGATAATCTGAACTTACAATCACACAAACGTAATCACAATCGCAGCATTCATGCTCAGCACTTGTAATTACACTCATTGCACATTCAACATACTCGTTCAATGTATTCGCACTGTTTGCGTAATTCTCTATGAGTTATTTTATTTTTGTTGTTGTAATTGTAATCATTGTATAAAGCCGCAATAGACTCCACTCAGTTAGATGCCTATAAATACAGATTTTTGTATTTATTATACTCTGTTAAATGCATTGCAATGGGTATACTAAATGTAATGCTCATAGTTATCGGAAAAGTTAACTTCTTAATTGTAATAGTTCCTGTAGAATACCCTACAGCTGTGGGGTGACAGGGTATTTTGCTGCCAGGCGTTCTAGTTGCGCAGGGTGTGTTCAGGCATCAAATCCAATTAACATTCTACACAGCTTAGTAACACATGATTTGAGTTATCAGGTCTGCGCTCGACTCGACTCGACTCAATTGATTGCAGTACTTAAAAAAATGAACATCGTTTACACGTGGTATAAATACATGTGTAATCAATTATTTTCCACACCTTGGACAGGCTTCTTCACAGATTGGAATTTCAAAGTTTCCCAAAAGTTTGTCAACTTGCATTAGTTACTCACTTAATCAGAGATAGGAAAAGATTACCAAGATAAATATCTTCTTTTATATGCCCTAATATAAATTAAACTAATTATAAACAATTGGCATATAATAAAGTAATTATAATTTATACTCTGTATATTTATTGCACATTAAATATTCATTTAAGCCCCAATCAATTCAACCCTAAGCTCTATATAAATGGCATATTGTATATGCATCTATTGAATTAAGAGTGCATGTAAATTAGCTTACCTTCAAACAACAAAACTCGTACTCGTACTCGAATGAAGAGCCTATCCATAGCTAATTAATAAATTACATTTAATGGGGTATAATACAAATGCGATAAACGGAAATAAAAAGCAAATTAAATAATAAGCACATTTATTTCAGTAAATGATGTGAAATTACGAGTAATTTAACTCAGATATACAAAAAGGGAAATGTTTCAGTTGTTGTGCCCTATAAAAATAGGTCATTTATGATTCAATCAGATTTTAGGGCATTAAGCTTTACTATGGTATAATCCTTTGCCAATACTTAACTGTATAATTGCATTTGTTTAAGTACCTACTTTATGAGTTAGCTATGTCCATCTATCATATTGTTGTTTACTGCTTATGATAGGTGGATTCTTAGCCTAGTCTTGAGTGCTCCGATAAGATTAAACCGAAACAGATTCTGTGCAAAATTCACATGATTTATGAGTGGTGCTGCCTGCATTCTATGGCGCCGGATGCTTATCTGAAGTGTCGTTTATTATCTTGACAACTTGAATACCCGATTGTCATCAACCCGTATATTAAATGGAGATGCGAATTATAAATATGTGTTAAGTAGCACTCGTAATACGAGTATATGTGTTATTTATTACATCTAGCCTCTGTCATTGATTGCAGTTTGTTGACTATTATTTGACTTTAGCAATTGTGCAAATACAAAATGAAATACGAGTATGTGAGAATTCAATATTTCAGGCGAACTGAAAATTTGCTGAAAATGTCAGCAAAGTTTGGTTTCAACTGGTTTCTGTTTATGGATAGGGCAATTTCTTGAAATTAGTTGAGGAATAAAAAGTTTTATAATAACATTAATTTTGGATAGCATAAAATATGCGCACATTTTAATTAGATATTCGTGTTTAATTGCTTTTATTTATTCTTTGCGCATCTTTTTGATATAATTTCACTGTTCTTTAGGGTATGTGTCTTTACTTAGTGCAGAAACCTATATTCTTATATTCACCACAGAAAGCAGGATATTAGAGTTTGCGTCTAGAGTATAAGATCATGATATTTCACCTCATTTCTTTACACCAAATGCAATTGAATGGTTATTGTCCACACTAAGATCAGTTTGACACATTGACAACACATTTAAACTATTCACCTCTTTATTTCAGAACAAGGAGATCATGGGTTTGTGTTCACACTAAAACTGTTAATTATGTGGGTAGATAATTCCAATTAAAAGATAACTTAGTTCATCTCAATCAGATTCAAGTGCAGCTGCACTTTGCAGAACAATATAAATAATAATTTCAACAACAATAATCATTTAAAACTTTTTTACAAGTCATGGCAACAACAAAACGCATTCAAATGTGTAAGCCATATTTTTTGGCAGGTTATTTTGTTGTTTTTCGGTACCAGGTAACAAGTAACCTAGAGTTGTGTGAACTGTTAACAGGTTGCGCATGCGCAAATTACCCATAAACCTGAATACAATTTAATCATGGGATTCACAGTCATTGCTCAGCTCTCATATGATTGAGTGAGGAAGTGTGTCAAGCGCCGCCAGGTCTGGCTATACTACATAAAGATGATGAAGTTATCTTTATCGTAAACCAAACGTAAATGATATAATGCTACTGAAAAATGTGAGGTTGTAAATCCATCAGTTAACTATTCGCCAAAGTTTAATTTGCCTATCGGAATTCTCTTTGTACTTTGGAATCTCTGGTAGAGTCATGGTGACGAGCGTTGTGTTATTAACCCTTTTGAACAGGTCTGAAATTAATATTTACAATGATTTATAGTTGAATACTCTTTATACAACGTCATCTTTGTTTACACTTTATTCATGTTAACACCAGTTCTACAGCTAGAGAGTCTATTTATAGTTCAAGTTAACTGGAAAGGCTTACAACCTTATCAGTAAAGTCAGTTTACACTTTTTTTATGTTTATATAAAGTTGGCTTAAGTAAACTATGCCATTCATTGAAAAGTGTAATTGTACTGGTTAGAAGGCTAACTTTATACAAGCTTCCTTTTTTAGAGGATATTTCATAGTCATGCAATTGAGTAAAGTATTTCTACTTTGTTTACAGCAATTACAAGTTACTTAATAGGATGAATAATTAAATTCTTTGGACTTTCGCATTTCTGTTTGGGTTTTTAAAGTCGATATAATGAGTAGGCGGAATTAGTTAAGGCTTTAATAGATTGACTTAAGAGAAGTAATTATATAGAGAGACAAACGAGTATAGACAAAGTAATCAAAGATAGTTAATTATACTATCATATATTTTAATTCATATTATAATAAAGATTATCTATCTCCCGGAAATAACTTCCTAAAGGCACTTTAATTTTACTTTTAGCTTAGACTTCCTTCTTCCGGAGATCTTTTCATAAATTATTTCAACTCTTAGTAAATCAAGATCAACATCAACTAATTTTCTAAAGATATCTGTTGTAAGAAGAAATAACAGAATAGTAATCAAGCTATAATTATAATTAATTTAACTCTTTGCATATTAACTTAATTTGAATTTTTCTTCTTATGAAAGAAACCTCCGACAGCGCAGTGATAAGAGAGAATAGAAAGAAAAAGGACACAAAGGAGACAGAGACAGTTGAGTTCACTTATTAACTCTATCTACTACTATTAGGTGACAATATATTTCTCCCCCTAGAGCCGTCACTTCCTAAAGGAAAACCTCAAAGAATTCTGTTGTCTTATAAAGTAAAATATATGGGCAACTGTCATTTGTAATGACAGTAATACGATTTGTATGTTAAAATCCTGCTGCACATGTAAATTTTATTCGATTCGGAACGGAACGGAAATGATAAAACGCCTCATTACGCATCAATTTCAGTTTCAGTTCCAGTTTCCAGTTGCCCGTTTATAGTTCTTAGTTCTACATTTGAGTTTGGGTTCCTTTTTAATAATAATAATAAAAATACAAAGTAGATTTCTCTGCACTGTTGTGGACATTGTTGACAAACAGCTCGTAATTTACTCGCTCATTTTTCAGGCATTTAATGAGCGTATCATCGGAAAGGAAGGAGGAGGGAGCAGGGGTTTTATTTTCACCTTTGTGTACTAGGGTTTTGTCATGGTCATTCGGTGTTCTGGTCTCGGTTCTGGATGAATGCATCGCAACGGAAGTCGACGACGGCGAGTGCAATGAGGTCAGAATGAAAGAATGAGAGTTTTAAGTTGGTGACAATCTGCTCTATGGGATCGATAATTGAATAGACTTTTCCTTTTGCATAACTTCTCTCGTGTGCGCGCGGTCTATTGAAGTTGGCCTCCTTGTGGCCCCCTTTTCAATTTCCTGTTCTCACACAGACACAAAGTATAGCCAAAAGGCAAACAAATCAATATGAATAACCCGAGCAAGAGATGAAAGAGACGCGCAAAACGATTGTATAACCTATCTCCCTCACTCCTTAGCATTGTATAGATCCTGTTGTATCCTTGTGTACCTGTTCTGGAGTCTGAGGCGCAGAGGCAGACACCACAAAAAATAACATAACAGAGTCGACTCTCAGTTCGTTCTGTGCCGTGTTATACCGTGAGTGCCTTTTGCGAGGGGTGCCTAACCGTTTCCGTTTAGCAAAGAAAACAATAACAATGAGAGATTTTTCAAGCAGATACCGAGGGGCTCTTTACCCATCTATATCCACATTCACATCCACATCCACATCGGCATCAGCATCGACCGGAAAAGCGCATTTAACGCGATTTGATGGTTTACAAATTGGCTTAAACAGCTATCTCCGGCAGCGGCAACAACTGACGGCATTTTCTTGTATCCCTTTCTATTCTTCTTTTCCTTTTCTTTTTTTTTGAACCGATTGAACATGTGTTCGGCAAAAAGGATATGCCGTGAGATGCGGCGTGTTGCGCTTGATAAGATTGTAGCAATAGTAATAGCTCTTGGGCCTCAAAGGAGTTGCGTGTCGCCTTAGACAAAGAATACCGCATTTAATTGAATTCTATATTTGTTGGATTGATTCAACAGCCAGCTGGCTCTATACGTAGTTCCGCTTGCTTATTAATAAAGATTGAACATAATCCTCAACAAAATATATCTCATCTATCTGAATAGTGTTATATTGATCACTAAATAAGCAGAGTTCAATAAATGTTAAATAGTGTAGGGTATATTCTTTAAACTGTTTTCAATTTAAATATAAAGATAAATAACAGTATAAATGTATTTTTTTATTCTAAAAGATACTCAACATAGCTTCTAAAAGAAGCTCTTAATAAAGTATTGTAAGTTATCTAAGTCCATTGTCTTGATCTACTCTATCTTCTGTTTCTTTATCAACCAGTCCAATATATTTAATAACAATTTTCATTTTTATAAATAAAGAAAAGATATGTTATTAATTTCTATTCACTTTACATACAAATATCCTTTAGTTAGTTAAATGAGAATCAGAAAAAAGAAAGGTATTTTCTATGAATGTGGAAGATGATTTATAGTGGCTTACTCTTTTAAACTAGTTTGGCAGCCTGAGTTTAGGTCTTACTTATTAATATTCTAGCTAGTTTCAATTTCACGAGCAATGTCATTCACTTCGAAAAGTATTTCTTCCATCGAGCTACCTTTCAAGTTCTATTAAGCTGATCATAGAACTATCTTACTTCCCCAGTCTTAAACTCACACTTGCGGTAAAGGTATCTTAATTTTCGATCTATGCAGACAACTTGCAATCAAGTTGCAGACAAGTTTTGCTGGCTGTTCACCTTGCCACCTGCCACTATCCGCCTGATGTGGCAGCAATCTTTAGCCAGTGTTGAACAATCAATCATAATTGTTTTTCAGTTTGTCAACAAAACTTGCCCGCATTGCATTTGCTTAAAGTGTTGTTGTTGTTGTTGCCACAACTTTATCGCAATGCGAGCAGACGAAGAGCCACGCCTCCATCAACAGACGCCCTAAGTTCTAACAAAAGCCGTTGACTTTGCCACCGTTAGAAGTGGCATGTTGCACCGTTGAATGTTGCTCGTTTGGCGTTGCATAAACTTGCACAAAAAGCGCGCCAAGGGAACCAGCAATGGCAACAAACGCGCCGCGACAACTGATAAGGCGCTGAAACGGAAGTTGCACACACACACACACAAGCACTCTCTATATGTGTGTGTGTGTGTGTGAGTGACAATATGGCGTCGTCAAACGTGTGACAAATAAAAACGCAACCAGGATACAAGGAAGGGGAGTGTACTGTGGTAAGGGAAACGCAACAGTTTGTTGAAGGAGCAGGAGTGTGGGAGGATGGAGAGGAGAAGGAGTAGGAGCAGTAGACGGAATGAGAGGGGGAAAGAGGGGGTATATTGATGGACTCTGAAGTTGAGGCTGTGTTGAGCTATCAATGCCGTTGCTGGAATTCCCCAGGCGAACTCCGCGTTGCCAACGAAAACCGATTACGTTAGCTGGCGACTAAAGGCTGATGATATGCAAGGACACACCACACACACACACACACACACACACACACCCCTATCCAGTAGCCTGTACGCTGTGTGTGCGTGTGTATTTGTCCTGTGTGTATTCTTGTATATCTGTGCAAACACAGAAGACGAACAGACGCGTTAACATATGATTGTCGTGTGTCTTGTCGTGTAAGTGTGTGTGTGTGTGTATGTTGCACATAAAAAGGATAAAGGATAACGAAGCGCAAATTTCAAATAATCATGAATATTACATGAGCTGCAAAGTAGACAAACGTTACACACAGGACACTGACAAACCTGGGGGAATGCGAGTGAAAGAGATGGAAATAGAGTAAGACAGATAGGGAGAGAGAGAGAGGGAAACAGTAACGACTGCTGGACGGGGATTTATATGAAAATCATTCACACCAAAAACCCAAATTATTTATTAATGTTCTATGCTAAATGTGTTCCGTGTTCCATTCGCTAAGCTGACTGGCTGAAAAGGACTCTTAAGGACTCCTCCAAGACACTTGCGACAGTTTTTCCTCTTTCAAATTGACTTTAGAAAAGTTGAACAATCATTGAGCTGAGAAATCGATTATAAAATTTATTTACTTGGCTGCTTGAATTGGACTTTGAGCCAAGGACATTTTGAGGCGCAAGGAATTACAACGGCTTAATCGATATAAATCTATTTATAATATAGAACATACATTTGAGAGTTTGTTGAAAGGATATTTAAAGAGCAGTAACAAATTTGGCAAACAATTTGGAGTATCTTTTAATACTTAGAGAGAAGTTTATTTGCTTATTTTGAAGTTATTCTTATTATTACGTTTGTGTAATGATTTTTACTATGGCATTTTAATTGATCATTATTTTGATTTAATTTATTATACTACAGACTAATGGAGAAATAATTCACTCTACAGAAGAAATGATATAAATAATAATAATATTTCTATAGTTTATTACTATTTCTATACTTTACTACTATTTAAGGTGTTGATTTATTTAATAATATCTGATCTTGAATGAGAAATGGAAGTATACACTTCTGTTTTAATAATATTTCCCTTTTAGTAGGAATTTGTCTTTGCTTTCTTCAATAAGAAACTCTAAGATAAATTGTGAGTACAAATTCCTTAAGTTTTCTTTACTTGACAACCCTGTGAATGATATGACAACTGAGAGCATACATATCAAATGCAATACAGACGCACTGTAGTAACGTCATAAGGGAAAACGCAAAACTCAAGTTGACTGATATCACAAGGCACCAAAAGGAAAAGGAATCAAAGGAGAAGCTGGCAATGAGCTTGCAATAATGTGATAAGCGCAGCGGAAATGAAAACAAGCACAAGCGAGCGTTGACGATAAATGGATGGGCATGACAACAACGTACAGTGAACAATAACAACAATAGCACAGAAAAAATAACAGACAACAACAGCAACAACAACAATGAGAAGCTGGCGCCCACAACAAAGCGTCAGACACTTAAAAGTCAACGTCAAGCGACGCGCAATAAAAGTAAAATTGCCATTGGAGTCTTATTGGGGTCTCATTGGAGTTGAACTACCGCTGCACCCAACCCACCACACCCCACTCTACCTTATTGCCAACACCCCACACACCCTGCCTGATGCATGGTGTGTGTGTGTGCGTGTGTATGCGTGTGTGGCGCATTTTGCTTCAATTATTTTTATTGGCGCGGCGCAAAAATTTATGTTGCATACTTTGCAGCGCTGCTGGCGTGGCATGGCGTTAATTTCGTTATGGCAAAATGCAATGACTTGACGTGTGAGTGTACGTGTGTGTGAGTGTGTGCATGTTTGTGTGTGTGTGTACAGTCTGTGTGAGTGTAAGCAAAATGGGCGCCAATGTGGCGCCATGGCCCCACAGTGAAGCGGAATATTGAAAAGTTCTCGAGTATCTTAATTAAAGGTTAAGTGTGCGCCTTTTGAAAGCGCGAATTATGGTAATTTATGTTGAAAGCCAGCCAAGTGGGCGTGGCAAAAGTGGGCACAAGAGAAGGCAATTTAATAAGTAAGTATGAGTGAGTAGTGCAGATAAAAGTGATTGAGTGAGTGGTATCTGAAATTCATCAGCTGATACGCATTATAAACTCTCAAACTTCTGCAAGCTATGAAGATGTTAAAGAAGAAATAATTTGTATAGTATTGAAGATATTATGCTGAATTTTCCCTTTTCAATAGTGTGCAATTCCAAAAGCTATTTCATATGTATATTTTAACTTCCAAGTTAATTTATTAAATATAACCATTTTCCTACCCTTAAAGAATATATCTGATATTAAACTTAAATTTCATGCATGGATAAAGAAATTTAGGTGTAAGGACAAACAGAAACTTTTGAGGATATCATGCTGAATTTTGGTATGCGACAACTATGAATTATTTCATATTATTAAATCACTGTGACTAATTAAAACATTACATAAAAGAATTGCAGCAACTATTTAAGTATCGATATGGCAAATGGAATTTATTCATGTTGCATTTTAAATGACACAATTCAGTCGGGCAAAATAATGAGAAAAAGTCATCAATGCACGCATTTAATGTAATTAATTATTATGAATGATAAAATGAAACCAAAGTCATTTGCATTTATTTATCAGTGTGCAACAAAAGCAATTAAATACAACTTAATCAAATTGCATAATGACAACTTCAAATGCAGCTCCCGAAACACTCCCAAAGTTGACCGGGCTTACCATAAACCAATTTCAGCGAGGTATAAAAACCAATTGACCTCAATTCAAATGCAGCAATGAATAACTATGAATAACAAACGAATAACTATGAGTGCACTCGTATCTGCTGCGAACAATCAATAAAAATTACTCACAATTGTGTGAAATGTCTGTCGACTCCCACTTTATCTCTTCTTTCCATTTATCCACTTTTCCTACTCATCTACTTTTGCTTCTTCTTCGATTGAGAGAGTGGACAGCGTTAATAAAAAATGTAAATTTTATGCACAATTTGACAAAAAATGTTGCACAATAAATACAAATTAGACGAAATGTCAGAAGCACAAGCTTCCGAGGAGAGCTCAAAATATATCGAACAGAGGGAGGAGGAGGAGGGAGGGATTAGGATGAACCAAAATGAAGCAAATAAACTTAATCAAATGTTTCAACATTGTTGTTTGAGTATCAGAGATAGCTAAATAAATTTAAGTTGAAAGCAAAGCGTTGGATTAACAATTTCAAATTTGATCTTGACACTTAATTATTGAATTGTATCTTTAATTAAATTTTGAGTAAATGTATTATACTTAATTGGAATAGATTAGTAGAAAAGTTAAGATATTTCTATGTTCTCTAATGTTTTCTATAAAAAGAATTATTGTACTATATTAACTTTCTGAGAATCGAAGAGAAGGCCGTTCAATAACCTAGAAAGTGGAATTTATACATTTTCCTCAAGTGGTCCACCTAGACAGCAACTTATATATTTGTATACACAACTGGGAGCTAAAGAAGCGGCAAATCCAATATTTTGTTGGGACAAGTTGCAAACTCACGTAGAGAGCGCCTGTCTGATAGCTGTGAGCGATATTTTCAATGCGCTGTCGGTAGAAATTACGCACATTTAGTTAAGTCTCCGGGTCCGATGATGTTTTCAGCGAGTAACTTGGCCAACGATGCCAGCGGCAGGACATGAATATTTTAAAAATTCGCAATACTCTCTCAACGCTTTGCTGTACGTGGGCAGCTGCTGTAGATGCTGCAGGCTGCTTCCACGCAGGAGACACGCCGAATGAATAATTTAAGAGTCTGGGCAGAAGGAGATGGCAGACCAAGGCTCAGGCCGTCATCAAATAAATGCCAAATGAGCAATCAAAGTGCCATGAAGGACTAACTAAGCAGCAACTGCTCCGCATCCATCTACAAATCTTCAATACTCCTCTGATGAGTGCGCCGTAAAAAATGATGTACACGAATAAACAGATGAGGAAACCTGGTGGGAGGTAGGCCAAGTCCAATGAAGCGCATAAACAGCAAATAAAGCTCTGAATATTTTTCCATTATAAATATAAAGAAAAGCAAATTTTAAATTGTCTGTGAATCAAATTGGATATAGCAAAACGACTTGCCTATACCCTAGAGTACATTCTCTTTGGGTATTTACGATAAAGATGTCAAATATTCTTCTATTCATAAACATTGTTATCTCTGACAACTTATAGATGTATATTCTTATGTAATATTTCTATGTAAGCTTTATCTTGTTATTTAGTTTCCTGAAGTTAATTTTCAAAACCAACTATAACAACTTAGCTCCTTATTTTAATTAAAAATATACATAAATACTTATTAAGCCACTTGATTATTTTAATTTTATAACTATCAATTCAAGTTCATAGTCTTTTCATCAATTGTTTGATTACAGGGTATTATCAACTGAATTATAGATTAAATTGAGACAAGAACTTGGCAAGCATCACACATTTCTCTCTATGTGCGAATTTCTGCCATTGTGTTCGCCGAAGAGACAAAAAACTTATTATATGCCAAAGCTGCATCAGCTGTGACCAAGATGAGATAGATGGAGAGAAAGAGAAGGATGGGGTTGGATGGGAGGGAAAGTGGTGCACTCAGTTATTGTCTCAGCCATATTGTCGATATGTAAGTAATTGGTATGTACAACTGCGCCTGCTGTACGGTTTGCCAGGAGCTGTTAGAAATGCGGTTATGAATTTCTGAACAGAACAGAGTGGCTGACACCCCAAGGGGGTAAAATGGGGTAGAGGTAAAGGGGGAGGGGAAAGTAGGTATTGCTGCAATTGCTGCACAGAAGTTTTATTAAAAACTTGTGCAACAGCGAGTTGTGTCGAAGTCGAATGCACAGGGCGCTGATACTCGTATATAATATGAAAGGCTAAATAAAATGAGAAAGTTTCATAAAACATTTGTGACTTTCGCAATTTTTTATAGCAGCAACTTAAAGTTGGTTATTCCTCTCTCTCTCCCTCTCTTTTACTCTCTATTTCTCTACTTTTCTTTATAGGCTATTAACTTTGGCCACGTTTATGTACGGGTTGGTAAAGTCGAAAAGTGCAAGAATTTATCGCATGACACACTGAAGCGGGTCTTATGTAGTTATCGAAATGGGCCAATGCGCTCAAGTGCATATATTGAATGGAGCATCGTGATGTGGAGGAGGGATCAGGATCAGGATGGGGATGGGAGGATAACAAATCGATTACTTACGAGCTTTTGGCTGAGTGCTTACGGTTTACAGTTTATATTGCTAAAGGAATGGCAACATCAAAATAACATTTCATGATTTTTCTTTGTCGTTTTGATAACATTGTTAGCTGATTTCAAATCAAAAATGATGTCATCTGCATGCTGTTATCGATAGCAATAAGATTGGCAATTGATTGACAATCGTTAAAGCTTAATTCAAGTAAGTAAATATTCTTTACCATTACCATTTCGTAAGCTGATAAAATCTTTCGAAATCCTTTTTGCAACAATATTTTTGCAATTTATCAACAAGCATCTTTAAACTTATTCATATTAAAATAACAAATGCTATTTCTGAGAATCCTTTGATACCCTCAAGCAAACTTTTGTCTTAAAAGCATCATAACTTGTTGTCAGCACAACTCAATGGAAATTTGCTGTTAAACAAAAATGCATCGATTTATTTTGAACAAAAGGCCAACTTGCCTGGCAAAAGCATTTGCAACTGCAACATTGCAACATTGCAACATCGATGAATGCAACAACCGAAAGCCACTTAAAGCCACAATTTCAGAAATCCCAGCAGCCGTTGGCCATTGCCATTCCCATTGCCATTGCCTTTGCCATAGGGCCAAATAAATTTGCAAACAAATTTTGTGTTATCGATATGAACGTCTAATGACCCATTGACTGCTGATGCTAGCCAAATACGAGCAGTATTGGCCTAATGAAACCCAATATCTTTGAGAATTTAAGAGGGCATTGCACGTTGCACAAGTTGCAACCGATAACTGCATGGAAAACTCGATTGTGTGTGGTGTGTTATTTGTTGTATGTATGTTGTGAGTGTGGTTTAGGCAGGGTCTCATAAACTCAAAATGATGCCAAAAATATGGGCAATTGATGTCTGTAGCTGTACGTGTGCATCTAACGCTCGTTGACTTGGCCAAAAGCCAATTTCAGTCAAAACGCATGCCAAATTTGCCAATAACAAAACCGAAACGAGATACGAAAAATAGCTAAATATTTTATGATATCGATGAGGCAGCAACAACAACAAACTGCAACGACTGCAGAACACATTTGCATGAGTCTCCAGTGTTGCACAGAAACAAAAGTCCCTGTTTGAAAGTAGTTCAGCAGTGGCAGTTGCAGAATGCATTGACAGCCCATACAAATGCGTTTTTACTCTTATACCCTAAGACCAACACCCCAGAGAAATTTCACTTTGTTTAGCACTCGCATATTTCGTATATATTCCAAGTGCTTCCCAATGGAATATAAAGTTCAACTCGCTCAATGCAAACTGATGACTCTTAAGTTAAAACTTTCCACTAAAAATGCTCTATGAATGCAGAAATGAAGAGGTTATATTTGTTATTCTAAGATTCTTTTAATTATAGCTAAGAAATATGCAAATATTAATAAATTTAAGATTCTTTTTCAACGTATACGTAATTTCTAATTTTCCATTAAAATATAATTGGAATTCAAACCAAGCAAATCTAAATTTATTTATTATTTTTAAACTATTGTTATTCCAAATTATGTTGATTTTGTGTTCGGACAATTAAAAACTTCCCACTAAATGTGCTCTATATATGCAGAAATTAACAGGAGGATCCTTTGATTATCTTAAGATCCTTTTGTTTACAATACTGATACATATAAAAAAAAAGGTTATTATTTCTCAACTATTTTTAAATATAGATGATACTTGTTTTATTGTTTTAGAATAAATTAAGTCTAAGCAAATAACTAGAGGCATAACTTTTAAGCAAGAGTGTTTTAAATTCGTTAGCTTTCCTCGAATTTTTCGCTTATTGTTGCCATTTTGTATTTTTGAAATATGTGTGCATAACACACAGGTGTAGCTAGGATGCGTTGTGTGTGTGTGTGTGTGCAAGGCGAGGCAAATGAGATAAAGTTGCCATTGTCTTTCTTGTTGTCGCAGCGCCATTTCTCAGCATCGCCAAAAAGTATGCCATGGAATCTTGTCTTTGTTTTTGCATTTCCCCACTAAAAGCTCTTTTTGTGCATTAAAAAATAAACCCACCTCTCTTCTATTGCATTTAAACTCACCTGCATGAAGGTCGCTTAGCTCGTCGGCGTTGACGGCGGCGTTGACGTTGGCGTCGACGTTGGCAGAGCCGCTCTCTGCTCCGCTGAGGGAAATGCAAGCACGCTTTTTCCCCCGCCAAACACTGATGCCAAAGCACTCGGCACAGCAGCAGAATACAAATCCCAATATGAGAAGGATCCAGGCGGTGACCATTAGGACAATGGTCGATGTGGAACGATAGCTGTAATTTTCCTCTAAAAAAAAAGGTACTTTGATTGTGGCTTGCATTGCTTTCACTCTCGTTGCTGTTATTGTTATGATTATCAATATAGTTAATATTGTTTGGTTGAATGGCAACATCGACATTCGACAATGCTGCATAACTGCTGCCGAGCATATGAAAAAGCGGTTGCAATTTGGCCAGACGCATAAATGTTATGTTTGACATTTTGGCAGCATTGGGCAACAGCTGCACTCACTCAGTCATTGAATCACTTAATCAATCACTACGTCACTCGCTCAATATCGCAATTTGCAATTTGCAATACGCGCCTGCAGAAAATACTGAAGAAACGTGACTGGTTTCAACTCAACTCAACACAGCACAGCACAGCACAACTCAATTCAACACAACTCGAAGCGACGCAACGCGACTTGCGACAACTGTCAACCGGGTGACTGCGAATCGACGTGCAACTGGCTTATTATCTGGAGCGCTGCTTTAGCCGCTGCTGTTGCCTCCATCTCCTACGTCGCACAGTGGTTCGATTACGTTACTTATGTTGAGAAAATATTCGTTTTCGACCGATTACTCAAATTAAAATCTAGAGAGTATGCTAAAGATATCCGATCTCTGAAAGCCTTACAATACAGTAAGCCAATTCTCACCGAAGATGATCAGGAAGAAATAATAAAATTATGCATACTTAAAGTTTGTTCATAACCGATCCAAAAAACCTATGAGAGCTACGTATATAATAATTATAGTGTCCGATTTAAACCAAATTTTTTAAGGAAACTTTAAATGATATTGAAATTCAAAGTGTTCCGTATTTTTTTAAGATAACTGAAACGCAAAAAAAGTTCTTTAGCCAAATACTGGTGTATGTATATATTATAAAGCTGCCATCTGAACAAGCTGAATTTATTTTTAATTATAAATGATTTAATTATAAGTTTAATTTTGCCCTATATTGCCACGTTCCTGATTGACTGATAAAAAAAGGTTTATCTGGCTTTTAAATCTAAAACTTTTCTCTGATAGTTGTCTTTTAAGTTTTGTTGATATCAAGACTATTTAAACAGCTTTAACTTTCGCAATCTGTTTTGACCACTGTGCAACGATTCGTTTGTTTGTGTGTGAAAAAATGAACAGCAACAACAACAACAATGTGAATAAGCTGTAGATGTTGACAGCCGCAGAAAATTTTGTTTTTGGCTCACAATCTTTATTATCACCATGTGTATTTAAGTAGATAGATCAACTGGCAAACAACAGTCAGACAGACACTCAAACGATATGTAGATATATAGATACGTTCAACTGCGCGCCTGGCTCTGATCACCGCTCTCTATTGCTCTCCCACTCCCTCTCTTACAGTATCTAATTAAGTTTTGTTTACATGTGTTTTGTTTGTTTTGTTGTGGTATGGTGATTTTAGTAGAACAACAACGTAAAGCTCAGTTGCGTGTGGTGAGTTGTGAGAGTGAGACAGCAGGAGAAGAAGATTGGACTTGCTGGTGAACAGCCAAGGTAAGTTTACAAAGAAGATGACTTACTCACAGACTTTTGATGTAGTTAGCAACCTTTTAAGACATAATTAGTATTATTTGTAAGGAATGAATGTGTACATTGAGTAACATTTTGTAACTGTTTTTAAAAATAGTAAATAAAAATATTTACTTAATTATCCATTACATCTGTACAAATACTTCAAAATAAAACCCTTCAGTATACCGTTTTAATGCTTCTCTTTTTTTATATCAATTCTGTCAACTTTCCAATGTATTTAAATATATAATTTAATAAAAACAAATGAAAATCTTATGTATGAAAAATATCAATACATAAAATTTGAAAAAGTGATACCCACGAAAAAGTATGTACAAGTTTTGGTACAAATGAAGGTGAGTACAGAGGTACTTTACTAATAAGCAGCTGAAGCTTTAAGTTTCAGGTGAGTTTTAGCAGAGAACAAGAATGAAAACTTTGGCTAGATATATTTTGTGTATATCAGTTAGTGGTCTATTGAACCTATGCAAAAAAGGGTTGATTTCAGATCCAACTGATTGATAAGTCCAAAAATATATCGCTTACAAGTCAGAAGTGAACTTTACAAGAGTATCTGATAATTAAAGCCCTTGCTTTATTTAATAATGGTAATGTAGTTCAGATAAATACGTAATAAATTTATTTAAGGTTTAATCAATTATATTTTTACCAATTCATATATTTATCAATTATAAATTTATCGTCTGAGGACCCTGGCCATGTTGGCACAGCTTAGTTCAGCACAGCTTACCATAGATACTGAGGAAACAATTTAATTACAATACTGGTTATCTTTTTTTTACATTTTTAACTTACATTCACAGGCAGCGCGTTCCAGTTGACAGCGTGTTATATTTGTCCATCTGGCATCCCTTCGGCGGCAATCGGCATTCAAGTGTCTTGTGACAGCGTCTTCACGTCCTACTCTTGCCTGATGACTCTCACAAACACGAGTTAATTGTTCACAAGTCCTGCGATCTGCCTGAACTTGCAACAAGCACAAACAGCTGAAGACTATAAAAGATAAAAGGAAATTTCAGAATGATTTCTGATAGGATACTTAGGACAGGCTTACCCAAGAGTAGCACGAATTTCGACATGTTTGTGAAGACTTGGGACGCAAGAGGTTCTCTAACTGAACTTTGCCAAAATGGCAGGTATTTATAGTCAAGAATCAGTTTAAGGAAATGATTTCTGGTTATTGTAACAATGCCAGCTTTTGTCTTAACTTACATTGTACAGAAATTGTACTCTGTTGTTTCATTGTTATTTTTCGGCAATAATATAGAATAGGTATTGACTGCTTACAGCTGTTTTTAATTGACCCAATTTTAATATTATTCTCTGTACTATATAAGTTCGATCAGAAGCTCCCTTGACTATCAGTTATCGATTGACTATAGTCGAAATGCATATTCAAAGCATTGTTGCTATTTGCTTGATTTTCTGCGCTGTGCAAATCAGTGCCCAGAATGTTAATTGCGATCAGATCTATAATAGCTGTGTGGCATGTGCTAGAACAGTGCCTCAAAGAGATGATATAAATCGTCCAGATGCCTGTCCCAGGGCAACACGAAGACACTGGATTTGGCGAAATCTCTCCCAATGTGAAATTCAGCGTCTTTACTGCCAAAGTAAGTTTATATAACATCTATTTCAGTTCTTTCAAATTGTTAACAATATTTATCTGCAGATCCAGAAAAGAAATTCACCTGTAACTCCATTGCTGAAATGGCAAAAATGCAGCGTAGAACCTCACCTCGTTGTACCGATTGCACCACAACTCGCAGGACCACTCGTCGAACCACTCGTCGATCCACTCCCAGAACTACACGTAGAACCACACGCAGGTCAACATCACGCAGGCCAACCACTCGTAGAACTACGACACGTAAGGTTCATACACCTTAAGCAGTGACTAAAGGAAGAAGATTATTGTATGAGCGAGAATTTTAAAGGAGTTCCATTTGCTGTTGAATTAAACAAAATAAAGAATACAATAAACGTTATATGATTTTATTACATTTTAATTATTACTGAAGTGATTTTTATACCGGTTAAACCCCACGCAGATACCATTGTATCAAATTTTGGTCTCTAGCAATATAATAAAAAGGGTATTATCTTTACACTAAGGGCTAGATACATCAAATTTAGAGGATTGGTTTTTGGATTTCGAAATCCCTGAAAAACAGAAAAAACTTTGCTCAATTTACAGTTTCTACAATTGGGACTACCAAATTGTTTTTTCTGCGATGGTCACACAATATAAGTAAATAGATAAAGTTTGGACATTCATCGAGATTTTTAAACGAACAAACAGGTAATAGTAAATAGACCGGGAAAGAAAATTTGAAAAAATAATTTTATTTATTTATTTACATAATACCATTTGTTTTTAAGACAGCTGTTACTGAAATGGACTACTGCAGTGATTCTGTATCTTTTGACTTTGTCTTCAGCGAGTACCTGCCAGTACCAACATTAATAATAACAATGCACAAAGTCTGAAGGCAGAATGCCTTGTCAAAAAGCCTGTCAAAAAGTACATGCCTAATACAAAAAACTAAAATATTTCAGTTTCATTGAAATTATTTAATTTAATTATTTTGTTGAAGTTTAAATGAGTATATATCGATACATCAATATAATTTTAACACCTTTTTGCCAAATTCAAATTGAACGATCAAGGCAATATTTTGAAATTTAACGGTCGCTCAATTTCCCACATAAACCCGAAAAATTCCAACTAGTGGAAATTCACTATAAGTTACAAACAAGCTATAAGATACTGGTTAAAATATATAAAATATAAGTAAGATTCTAGAAGAAAGTTTATTCAGAAAGTCTACAAATTAAAGTATCTGTTTAAGCCAACAAAATTAGAAAAGTTCTGATAGTTACTCAAGTTTTTATCAAATATCATCGTCTTCAAGTTCAACTCTAGCCTGATTTCTCAGACAGACACGAGATAATTGTTCACAAGTCCTGCTGATGACTATAAAAAATTAAAAGTTAGCTCTATGATGGATATTTAGGAGAGGCTTAATTAAAAGCAGCACAAATTTTGACACCTTCGTTATTACTGAGGTTCAGTTTAGACTGAGTTTTGTGAGAACGTCAGGTATTTATTTATATATTAATATCTGATTAAGAAAGAGATTTTGGCTATTGTTCAGCGACAGTTGTGGAATTGGCTTTCATTGTGTTACCCACTATTATGAATTGAGCTATTTTGGGAAATACATACAAAATATATATTGTCTGATATTGTCAGCTGTTTTTCACTGTCCCAATTTTATTTCAGCGTGTTCTGGGCTATATAAGAGCCTTCCTAAGCTGATCCTACTATCAGTTATCGATTGATTGTAGTCGATATGCATATTCAAAGTATAATCGCCTTCTGTTTGATTCTCTGCTGTGTGCACATTAGTGCCCAGCATGCGGATTGCAATAAGATCTATAGGAGCTGTGTGGCACGTGTTGGAAGAAGACCTCAAAGATATTATATAAATCGTCCAGATGGCTGCCCCAAGACGGTTGGAAACCGGTGGATCTGGCGAAATCTCAACCCCTGTGAAGTTCGGCGTCTTCAATGTTTAAGTAGGATTATATAAAATCTACTTATTCTCTTTAAACTAATTTACAATATTTATATACAGATCCCGGAAAGGAAACCACTTGTGAATCCATTGCTGAAATGGCAAAAATGAAGCGAGGACCCTCATTTCGTTGCAGGACCTGCACCACTCGTCGAACCACTCGTCGAACCACACGCAGGTCAACCTCTCGCAGGCCAACCACTCGTCGAACCACACGCAGGTCAACCTCACGCAGGCCAACCACTCGTAGAACTACGACCCGTAAGGTTCATTCACCATAAGGAAGAAGATGATTGAAAGGCAAAACATGTAAACCGTTTATCGAAGTAAATAATGCAATAAAATAAATTTCAATATGATTTAAATGCATTTCATATTTTGTTTCAAATTCTTGTCACTGCTCAAATTTTAATAAAATTAGTCCAAAGCCCAAATGTTCTCATATTATACAGGTATACATATATAAACATGCAGTTTATATGAGTGATTATAAAAAGTGCCCCCAAAGTTATTTATATAACTGATAAGCACCATATTATGAATTTTATAATTTACATTTTTTGGCATTGCCTTGCGGATGATACTATGGTTTATTTGAGGCTAAAAAAAGTTCAGATGAGTGAATTCCATGTTTACTTAAAGCATTATAATATTTTGTTTTTGGATTTATTTATTTTTAGTGTTTGTTTATTTTAAAACTTCGTAAATTTTATCTTCCAAGGGCTTTGGCAATGTTCGCACAGGTCGATTCAGCACATTTTACTAAGGATACTGTGAATATAATTTAATTATAATTTTAGTTTTTTTTTTTGAAAGTTTTAACTTACATTCGCAGGCTGCACGTTCCAATTGACAGCGTGTTATATTTGTCCACCTTGCATTTCTTCGGCGACAATCGGCATTCACATTTTTAATGATAATATCTTCAACTCCTACGGTTGCCTGATTTCTCTCACAGACACGAGTTAATTGCTCACATGTCCTGCGATTTCCCTGAGCTTGCAACAAGCACATAGAGCTAAGGACTGTAAGATATGAAGGAAATTTTAGAAGAATTTGTAATGGGATATTTAGGAGAGGCTTACTTAAAAGCAGCACAAACTTCGACATATTCATTAAGACTTTAACTTAAAATGCTCTTTAACTGAGTTTAGTCTGAACTTCAGGTATTTATAGATTAGTCTCTGATTAAGAAAGTAATTTTGCCCATTGTTTAGCAAAAGTTGTAGCATTGTAGTACATTTTATTTCGTAGTGAAAGAATTGATCTGTTTTGGAAAATATATATGCAATACATATTGTCTGATTACAGCTGTTTTTCGTTGTCCCAATTCTTTAGCATGCTCTGGGCTATATAAGAGAGTTCTTAAGCTGACTGGCTTATTATCAGTTGTCGATTGATTTTAGACGATATGCATACTCAAAACATAATTGTCTTCTGCTTGATTTTTTGTGTGTTCTGTGTACATATTAGTGCCCAGAATGTGGATTGCGATAAGATATATAAGAGTTGTGTTGAATGTGTTAGAGCAGTGCCACCCAAAGCAGATATGAATATTAAAAATATAAATCATCCAGATGCCTGTCCCAAGGAGGTTCGAAACCGCTGGATTTGGCGGAGTCTAAGCCAATGTGAAATTCAGCGTCTTTACTGTCAAAGTAAGTTAACATAAAATCAATTTCTGTTATTTAACTAATTTGCAATATTTATAAACAGATCCCGAAAAGGAAATCACCTGTGACTCCATTGCTGAATTGGCAAAAATGAAGCGTAGAACCTCACCTCGTTGTATCACTTGTAACCTGCCCACACGTCGGAGAACCACCCGTCGTCCCACTCGAAGATTCACCCGTCGTCCTACTCGGAGAACCACACGTCGCACCACACGTCGGACCACACGTAGGACTACACCTAGAACCACACAAGGGCCAACCACACGAAGAACAACCACTCCTAGACCTACGACACGACAAACCACACGGACAACAACCTTTCGTATTCCTCGGCCAACTAACACTCGGAAGCCTAGACGACCATAAGTCTGGAGTGACTAAGTAAAGTAGTTAGAAGATTGTATATATGTATGAATTTAAAACGATTTCATATGATGTTGAATTAATCAAAGTCTAAAGTAAAATGAAATATAAATAATTAATAAATTTCAACAAGATTTTAATAGAGTGCATATATTATAGTGCTGAAGTATTTTGTAAATTCTTCTAAGGGGCTAAAACTTTAATAACCATGGCCCAAACAACAATACAAAAAATTTCCCAAGACTCAATCAACCATATTATACATACATACGTACATTAATATTCAGTTTATATAAGTGAACACGAAAAAAATAACATCTAAGATTTTCAAACTCTCAAATAACTGACAAGCAATATAATAGGGGCATTCAGTAGGTAATTCGATCAGTAATCGATCGGTGCTTTACAAGGATAATAGGATAGGCTTTCCTAAAAGCAGCATAAATATTGACATATTCATTAAAAGTGGCACTAAAGTAGTTCTCTAGTCGAGCTATACAAAAATCCCAAGTATTTATCGTCTCTTTCTGGTTGAGAAAGTGATTTTGGCCATTGTTTAACTATCATTGTAAAGTTGGCTAACATTGTTTTACCCAGTGGAAAGAATTGAGCTATTTTGGAAAATGTATAAAGAATATATATTGTTTGCTTACAGCTGTTTTTCACTGTTCGATTTTATATCCTACTCTGGGCTATAAAAGAGCGTTCTTAAGCTGACTAGCTTATTATCAGTTGTCGATTTATTTTAGACGATATGCATATTCAAGGCATTATTGTCTTCTGCTTGATTCTTTTCTGTGTGCACATCAGTGCTCAGAATGTGGATTGCGATAAAATATATAAGAGTTGTATTGAATGTGCTAGAACAGTGCCTCAAAAAGATGATATAAATAATAGTAAAAATATAAATAAACCAGATGCCTGTCCCAAAGAGGTACAAGACCGCTGGATCTGGCGCAAGCTCACCCAGTGTGAAGTTCAGCGTCTTTACTGTCAAAGTATGTTTATAAAAAATATATTTCTGTTATTTAAACTAATTTGCAATATTTATATACAGATCCCGACAAGAAATTCACCTGTGACTCCATTGCTGAAATGGCAAAAATGAAGCGTAGACCCTCACCTCGTTGTAACACCTGCAGCCCTCCCACTACTTATAGAACCACACGTAGAACGACACGGAGAACCACACGTAGAACCACACGGAGAACCACACGGAGAACCACACGTAGAACGACACGGAGAACCACACGTAGAACCACACGGAGAACCACTCGAAGAACAACCACTCCTAGACCTACGACACGAAGAACCACACGGACGACAACCTTTAGTCTTCATCGACCCACTAAGTCGCCTAGATGAACATAAGTTTGGAGTGACTAAACAAAGTATGAGATTGTGTGGCAAAACATTTGAAACAATTTCATTTGATGTTGAATTAATCAAAATCAACAGTACAATGAAATATAAATAAACAATAAATTTCAATATGCTTTTAATACATTTCATTTGGGTCCTCAAGCTGAAGTGCTTTTTAAATACTTGTTACGGTTTAAGCTTTCATAACAGACGCCCAACCAACAGTCCAATCCAAATCCATACCCATACCCATAACGATAACTTCCCAACCCATATTCAGGTCCAAACCCACTTGAGCTCACGTCATGAACATGATTATGTACTTTATGAATGTGCAGCAAAGATGAGTGGAAGTGAAAGAAATATCATCAGTAAATTATACAAACTTTCAAATACTCTATCGAAGTTTTTTAAAGAATATAATTAATTGAAAATCTATAATAAAGTAGGACTTGATTAATTAATGTTAGTCCCTTAAGATAAAAGAGGAGATGCAATAAATAAATTTAATGTAATATTTATTTCTTTGATTTATTTATTTTATTTGATTTATAATATTTATTACGTGTATATATTTACTAAGAATCAAGACGAAGTTTTCTGATATTTCTCCTTAATTAGTAATTTATTATGTTTGTGTATTTTTATTTAACCGAATTTTACAAATGAAATAAGAAATGTTTTCTATTTTTTATGCCGAATGATTTTAAGGTTCCAAATATAAATTTTGTAAATTAACTTAAGCAAAATCGAATAATCTTTATTTATTCCTATTAATTTAAGTATCACAAATAATCAAAAATAATCAACATTTAAAGTGGTTGATTTTGTTAAAATTAGTTTATATAAAATTAATTTAATGATGGCATTTTAGAATAAATCCACTCAAACTCTTTGCCAAAGTCATCTCTTAGTAATGCTGGCCAACTGTAAAAGGCCATAATGAAATGGTTTTAGGGGAGGTGTGTAAATGGTTTTCACAGCCTGGCAGCTGCTCCAACTGCTCTAACTGCTTATATAATACTCTTGTATTTGAAATTGAAAATCTTTTTGGCGCTGCACTTGAAAAATGCTTAGGACCAGGCCATGGATGATGAACTTTATAAAACTCTTGACCACATTTGCCGCAGCTACAACTGTTCCCCCTCTCTCCAGTCAATAGCCTCGCCCTGTTCTCGCCTTTTGGTCAGCTAGCAACACTTTGGCCATGTCGGACCAGCTGACGGCATTGGGGATAGATGGAGTAGAGACAGAGAGTGAGGAGGAGGAGAGAGGAGTGGGGGTAGGAGCATTGCACTTGACTTTAGCGCCACTTGTAAGTGTAAATTTTATTTGAGCCAACCAAGTGTTATAGATGTAGTTACATATACATATATATATTTGTAGAAACATATTTATATATATATTTCTATAGCTATAGATGTAACTGTATCTGTGTATGCAGCTGTGTTTGTATGTGTGTGTGTTGAAGTTGGTTATTGGCGCTGCTTTTGGCCTGGCAACTTGGCCATCTCTTGAGGTTGGCCTCGTGTCGCTGACAGTTAAGTGCTGATAATCGCTTTTGAATTCAATTTTCAACCAAGTTATATTCAACACACAGACAAAGTTGAGATTCAAAAGTGCAACACACTCTAATTTTGACATACATCTCCCTTTTTGCTATCATGCCCCACGTTGCAAGCTGGACACGAGACAAAAGGCTTTGCCCCCAGTTTGTCCCTAGTGGGAGTTTGTTTTTTCTACATTTTTCTCTGGGCGTTGTTTTTTGTGGTTTGGCAGAGGCGAAAACTGATTTTCTTGTTGTTGTTGTTGTTATTGTTGTTGCTGGTACTGCTGTTGCTGTGGCTTGTTTTGTTGTTTTTGGCTTTGTGGTTTCTAATTTGTAAACTAGATTTGGGGCTGGACTTGGCACTGAATTTGGTTTGTTAGTCATTTATTTATCATTTAAAGGAAACTATTAACTGTTCTCTGAGATCTATATTGGTAAATTTTGTAAATAGACTTTAAAAAATCTAATAAATGTATGGCAACCTTTGCTACTTTAAGCTGGAATTACTTAAGTTTCTGCAGTTCAAATTTAAATTTCAATGTTTTTATAAGCAAAGAAAACTTTATATTCAGATAAAATAGTCTAAGATTCCATTCCAACCTCTCGATCTTTTCGTTAGAATCAATCCATCCTTAAGTTTATAGAAAACCTTTTAGCTTAGACAGACTAAAGATGTTTTGAACTTCGTAAGTACCTTCTCTTCAAGCTAGAAATATATGTTATAAAAACTAAACTAGTTCAACATTAGCTATAGACTGAGAAATATATGTTCTTTTTTACTTTAATGATTAAAGTTTAATCAAATTCTAAGTGATCCTTAATCAAGTGGCTTGTTCCTAGCTTCAACTGAAGAGGATTGTATCTTTTAGTAAAGTAATTTATATGATGAGCATAATCTTGAAGTTAGTTTTATGTGTGTTTTTTATAGCTGAGAGATTCATTTGGTGGCTTGGCAAATCTCAGTGCCAAGTGTGTGTATGAGAGAGTTTGTGTGTGTGTTGGGAGCAGTAAACAAGTGTCTTCGACTTATATCGATAAATCTTGTCTGGCGCAATGTGATGTTGGCTGCTTCGAGAGAGATGCCAGCTATTCTAGGAATCAGCCGTCAAGTTTGGTGCATCTTTCACGTACTTGGCATTACCATAAAACCCAGACATGGAGAAAGAGGGATAGTGTGAACGAGAAAGAGATATATAGAGATCCAGCGGGCTCGTCATCATCATCATCCAGCACGCATTCACATTATCGTCATGCTTGTCGTCCACTTGATGCATCCTCATTCTCATCTTCAACCCTATCCTCATTCCTCCTTTAACTCCAACGCCAACTCCAACTGCCAGCCTCAAGTATTTGGTTGTGTGTGTTCTATGATAAATTCTCCAAAAACATAATTTTTCACACGAAATTGTTTTGATTTTCTTCATGAAATTGGAATTTCTTACTTGAAAGTTGAAGCAGTAGCAAAAGGAGAGGCAAAAGGAAAAACGAGAAACCTTGTCTATTTTCTATGAATATAGTTTAAATAATTTATTATTATTGTGAAATGAAAATGTAGTTAAAAGTAAAATGGTCTTTCTTCTTCTACATATTTTAAGAGTGCTTGTTTTGTATTCCTGTATTTATTTGTATATTCCTTCCCTCAATTTGTTGTTAAAATAATTACAGTCTTTAATTTACATCGTTGTACAAAGCTCGTACTTTAAATATTTATTAAAATTTAATAAACTTCCAGTTGTATCCCAAAAAATGATAAATTTAGTTGGACTCCTTGACAGCAGGATATGTTTATGAGCTAATCATTTTTAATTATTGTACAATTCCGTTGCTTAAAAATAATTACAAGACTGCTGCCGGAGGGCAACAAAAACAGAGTCGGGGGCAAGTTGAATAATAACATAACTAAAATCTAAATCAATTTCATACAAAGCCCCCGCTCCTTGCAATCTTGCCACACGTAGCAACGTGCCACGTGCCAAAACAACAACAATAACAATGTTGAAAGTAGCAGTTGCCCCTGCACTTGAAACCAAAAAATTTCATTATTAAGCAGGAGAAGGAGATGACTCACAAGGGGGGGGGGGGACTTTGGAGGTCTGCCCTTTGGCATTGAGTCAATTACAAAAAGGAAACTGTTTTAGCGCTCCCCAAAAACAAACATGCGATGACGTCGATGGCGACAATCCAAAAAGAGCTGCAGGGTAAATAGGAGGAGTTCAGGGGGGAAAACGGACCTTGGGAAGCTGTAATGTAGTTGCTTAATGTTTATCTAACATTCGTAATCAGCCAACTCAGCACTGACATGTGTCGAGGATCTTGATAAGGAGGCAAACCCCAAACTCAATTCGAACTCAATTCAAACTCAACCCGAAATCTAAATCCAAATCCAAATCAGGCTCAGTTCGAATGAGTTTTTAATAAACTGTCAGTTAATAATAAAATTTACAGACAAAACTGAACTGGGAGAAGTGTAGATGGAGGTAGGGTTAGGATTAGTTCCCCATATTGCTGACATATTTCAAGGGGCGCATGCGGAAAGTTTCAGTTAGGTGCTCAGCTATTGAATTAACTTGGGTGTGAAATTTGGCAGCTTGTTATAGAACTATAGTAAGAGGGGTAATAGGAGAAAGGGGGTGGGGGGATAGAAACACGGACGACCCCAATCATGTAGCAGCTTGTAAAATGTGAGCGTGAAAAGAAAATTTAAAAGTTCTTCACAGTTGCAGACTTTTGAAAGGCTGTTGATTTCAAGAATTCTTGAAAAGTTGCACCAACTTGTTAAGGACTATGGTTTGACTAGGCTAACTTTGAATGGGTCTGCGCTTTGCCAAATCTTAGAATGAGTCTTTTCGCTAATGGCTGCTTAAATAACTAAAATGAGGAACAACAGAGCTTTAATAGTGCAATATTAGTGAAATGTGTTTAAAAGAAGTAGCTAGAAATGAAGTGAGTTATAGTCGATCTTAGGAAATGCAGAGGAAAACAGTTAACTCTGCAGGCATAACTCACTGAAATAAATATAATATGGGTATTTAGATAATCATAGTATAGCTGACATGATTTAAAAACTTAATATAAACCTCTTATTGATAATCTTTGCGTTCCATTCCTTCATGAGAAAAGCTAAGAAGTAAAAGGTCAAGAACTAAATATCTTAACTTTTGGTCTTACTTCAGTATTTCAATTTTAGTGTATTTCCTACAAAATTTTTTTTATAAACAAAATAATTCTTTTAAATATTATTTTGAAAATAATATGTCAAGTATTAGACAAGATTCTAAATAAAAATATAAACACTTTTAATTAACAGAATAAAAATTATATAAATAATATCAAATATTTAATAAATAGATTTAAATTTTGCTTTTAACTTTTTGTGTTTATCTAATAATTTTCAGACTTGGAAAATCTTAAATTATAATTTAATTTCTTGAAAATGCTTTTAAATTCTTTAAACAAATAAACTTTAGCCTAAATGCCAAACCCTTTTTGATGGGTTTGTCAGCTTTAAAAGCAGATACAATGGAACATGGCCAAGTTTTTGGGTTGGCTGAAAACCCACCCAACTTGTCCTGTATGCAAGCCACCCTCTTTGTGCGCCACCCACATGCTACGCTCCCCACTTTCCCCTCATCGCGCATCCTTCTCTTACTATTGAGTCTCCCAGTCTAGGCATAATGATGGCACGTTTTGCTGCAATCCCAATGAGGAAATGCTAATCCGCATGTAATATTCGAAAATGATATGAAAATGCCAAACCAAACAACCACCCAACGAAAACTGAGCCCAAATGGGGAACCCAATGCCAACATTACTCAATGTCAACATCAAAATTGCTTTGGAATTCATGCATTCATTTCGTTCACTCACTCACTCATTCGTTCACTCTCATTCACTCATTCATTTGCCGCTTAAAAAACTAACGTTACAGTATAGAAATTTTCATTTCGAATATGCTAAGGGATCTACTGGGATTCCCCCTGCTTCTATCCCTGGCTCTTTAAATAGCTGCGCAGGGCGCTGATTAAAAGTGGCAACGTCCCTGGTCTCAATATGGGGTTGAGGATTTTTGTTTGTTGGTGTCGCGTTGCAACCTTTTCCATTTTGCGGTACACTAAGGGTCGTCCATGGGGGTTGTCATCTGCCGACGTTGCACTTGTTTCTCTATTTCCTCATCCTCCCTCAGCATCAGTTGAACTACAAATTTCGTCACAGACTTTGGCGTGAAATTTCGTAACGAATTCTCTAAACAACAACAACAACAATAACAACGAACAAAACTCGTGGCTCATTGTAATTTTTGTAATGTTACAGAATCTGCTGCATGGGCATGACAAAAAAAAGGACGATGGACGGAAGGAAGTTTGTTTTTGTTTAAAAATTATTATTAGAAATTCAGTTGGTTGTTGTATTATTCGCGTGTGATGGGTTACAGAGGGGAGTGTTGCTATTCCTCTGTTGTTGTTTAGGAAGATGGTCGGGGGGAGTACCGGGTGGTTGTACCACAGCTGGTGCCACGAATGTGACCGGCATTTGGCCGCAATGTGGTCGATGTTAAAGGACTCCGTCTACGGGCCAAACTCCAAATGTGTTTGCCGAATCATGTGCTTGGGGTTTTAATATTTTTATAGCAGGGCCACAAAGTGCAAATGCCAAGCGATTTGTTTGTCAAAACTCCCTTTCAAGAGGGTTGTCTATTTTCTTTTCCGATTTATTTAACTATTTTTTTTGGGAGGCACTTTAAAAGTTATGGCAAATTATGAGCTTAAATTGTTGACAGAGAACTGAGAGTTGTTTAGATTATCTACAAATATGAAAATAGACACAAAATGAAGTGCAGAAATGTGACTGATGGTATCTGTATTTATTTAGAATTGTGTGTGTAGTAATAAAATATTACTTTGTTGCCTAGGAATTATCTAGATTTGAAAAACAGTTTAAAAACAGTTTTATTTTATTCAATAAACAATTTCTTGAATTAAGATAGTCCTAATTTCTGTTAGGTATATATTTTATGTCTCGATATCTTCTTGTACATATATTCTCTGGTACTATTAAAATATTAACAATCTTAATGCATATTGATATGCTGAGATATTTTAAGTAGTTATTTTAAGCAGTCAGTTTTAATTGTAGATTATTATATTCTGTAATTTCAAATCCATTGTTGATAGCTTCATAAATATTGTCAGCTCTGCTGTTGCTTGAAAACTATTTGTTTCTTAAATAAAAATACATTTATTTGTTATTCCAAGTGAAAAGTGGAACACAATAAAATACATTTTGATGCCATTGCGCTAGAATCATTAAGAATGCTTAGACTATAAGTTTTTCATTACAGAGACTTACATGTAATCCAAACAAAACATTTTCCCCAAACAAAAGTTGAGCTTTTCGGATGCTTAAACAATTCAATGGACTGCAGTTGCCCCCTGGCCACATGCCTCTTGCCCCATGCCCCATGCCCCTTGTACATTGGCATTGCCTCAGGAATGAAAACCAAAACACATAAGCTGCAAAAGTAAGCTGAAATATTTATAATGCTGTCCAACACTTGGCTGACCACAGCAACAACAACAGTAACATCAGCAATGAGAACACAAACAACAAAAACAACGAATGGACAGCACATTGACCGCAGCACAGAAAACAATAAATTGATTTTGTATCTTTGGGAACAAGTGTAGGAGCAGATACAGATACAGCGACAGCTACAGATACATTTATAGTCCGAGGAGTCGAGGCGGAGTTGTATGCAGAATGTTGCAACATACGCCCCGATAATTATGAAATTTGAAGCGCAAAGTGAAACCAATAAAGAAACCCCCAAGAAATCCAATTCCAAAGAAAGCAAAGAAAACAATTTATGGTCAAAACACGCCCCGAAAAACTTTAGAAACGCGAACGCCCTTAAAGCCAAATGGGTAAGAAGAGAAACAAAGAAGACAAATTTGAAGGCGTGGCAGACGTTTGAGAACAAGAATCACAAAAGGACAACGACATATGCGAAAGGGATAATAATTCAGGCAAACTAACAAAGGATATACGAAAGGACAGGAGAACAAGGACCATACAATATAATAATAAATACTCGGGCGCGCCAGATGAACCAAAGCTGACCGCATTACGAGTATTGGGCACAGTTTTTAGAGTCCTTTGGTTGTACAAAGGATACCGCCAGGCACTTGTTCTGAGGGGACAAAGGACAGCAAGACTACAGGACTGCAGGACTGCAAGGATTCCAGGACTCGCTAACGATGCGACACGCGCGCAGCTGGACATCGCTGGTTGTTGTCCTTAGAGCCAAAAATTGACATTTAATGAGCCCGAGGACTACATACAGCTTCTCTCTCACTCTTCCTTTCCTTCTCTATTGCTTTTGCTGTATATCCGTCTCTCACTCGTGGTGTCTCCCTATCTGGCTTATGTAATCGCATAAATCGTGCAGCCAGCGGGAACTGCTGCATGCCACAGGCAAGTGCAACACCTTTTGTTATCATTCAAAGCACTTGTCTTACCTCTGGACAATCTCCCTCTCTTTCTCTCTATATCTCTCTCTATCTAGCTTGCTGTGCAGCCATTTGGCAAATATTACATTTGGCTTACCTGGTGCTGCTGTTGTGTCTGGGATTTCGATTAGCTCACATATCAAAATGGGCACGTTAATTGTTTTCAAGTTCGTGGCATGTCAACAGCAGCAGCACGTCGGGATGTTGCAACGTCGATTTTCGAATCAATTTATCTGTCTAGCCGGCGATTTAATGGTTTTGTTTTGGCTACATACTCCATATGCGACAGATACGAGCCTGGGAACCTCTTGTCTAAGCCAAGTTGATGAGATAGTTGAAACAGAAAACAATAGATAACTATTTTATAAGCTAAAAGGGCTGAGAAGTGTATCACAATGAGGTAAGGATACTTGTAGATGTGTTTATTTAGACGAGATTATGAAATATTCCATACCGAAAACTCTATATGTTGAAAAATAAGAGAAGTGTTTTACAATATAAATGAGATACAAATACATTGGTTATAAATGTTGATTTAGAAATACATGCAGATAAAGTTCTAATATTTATATTTAATTTATATTTATATAAAGATAATTGATTAAATAATTGCAAGAATAGGGAGAAGTACTTAAATGCAGAAAGACATATAGACTTGACTAGATATTTCGATAAAGATTTATCTCTGAGCAGGCAATTCAAAAAGAAAGTTGTTTAGCTTTGAATTTTTAAACTGACTTTGCTGTAAGGAGATTAAAAACTTGTATTCTTCAGATATTTCACTTGTTCTCTGCTAGAATATATATAGTCCGATCTTTTTTAATTCACTTATCAGTTGTGAAAAATAAAATAATCTCTATGGTCTAAAAGAACTCCCAACTAGTGATTGTTTCGAAGTCATTAGGATCAAGTATCTAAACCTCTCATCCAACAGCTCAAAACTTTGCTTTACCATTTTAGCTCCCAGGAAGCAGCTCTAAAGCACATTCGCTTATAATTCCCAACTAGTTCTAACTAAATAACAACTCACTCTTCACGCTGCCCTTTTTCCTAATTGCTTGTTGTCCTTTGTCTCCCTTTTAACATATTCAATGTGTAAGCAATTTAAAAGCAACTATCGTAATATCGTTTCAGGCATTGTCTCCATTTATAGTGCTGGCCAAAGTTTGGGCCAATAAAATGACACATTTGCCCAGTTGCTAATTGCAAGCCATAAATTAGGCCAAATGGCCAATGTCTGTGGCCCGAAAGCATAGATAAGGACTGGAAAGTGATACAAGGAAGGGAGGGAGAAGAGTAGATTGTCGTAAAACTTTAGATTGCATTAAACTGCGACTCGTAGGCGCAACTATTTAATATGCGGCATGCAACAAGCAAAGGAAGGCAGCCAGGACGTGTAGAGGAAATCATAGACAAAGCAGCAAAATATTAATTATGACAGTTCACTATGTTATGTATGTGGGTGTGTGTGTGTGTTTGTGTTTTGTGTGTGTGTGTGTTAGCCTTATAGACAGAGGGCCATTGCCATTGGCCAAATTTGCATTTATATTAAAAACAAACAACAAACCAGGCAACCGCATCGCAGATGAAAACTGTGTCTGGAAAATCCGTATGATGACAGACGCCAAGGACTTGCGGCATAATCAAAGACACGTCACCAACAGGCTATGACCAATTTGCAGTCCACTTCTCCCTCCCCTCCCAGTGACACATTCTCCCCCTTTGTGGCAAACTAGAAGTAGAAGCCAAAACTGATTTTGCGCAAATATATTTGGACTGCGGTCTGCGCTTTAATTATGGCTCATATATCAGTTTAGCTCTTCAGTTAGTTTGGCTAAGCATAAGAATAATTTCGTTTTGATTGCAATTACAACCCCTCAGCTACCCCCTCCCCCTTTCCCCTCTCTCTGCACCATCTACATTTTGTGGCAAGTGCACTTGAGGGTTGGTTGGGTTTTTCCCCCCCACGTTTTTGTCTGAGTCACAAGTGTTGCCAATTGTTTGTAACTGTTTTGTCAGCCCAGCAACCCCAAAAAAGCTGCTCTGTGGTTGCTCTGTGTAAACTACATCATGCTTCCCCATCCTCAATCCCCCCCTTTACCCCACCCACTGAGCCGTGGAAAATTATTAGATTTTATTGCACGCAACATTTTTGGCTATGAAATGAAAAATTTGTCTTTGTGATGCGATTTATTGGCATTGCGTCGCCTTTCTCTCATTTCTCTCAAAACTCCCTCTTCTCTCTTTTCTCTTTTTTCCGTTTTTATTTTTAATATCTGCAAGTGGCTTTTTAGTGATTCGCCATGGACCAGCTGTGGATCTGTCCAGGGAGCACCCTCCAAAGGGTTACCCAAAATGCACTCGAGCGCAAATGTTTACGAAACAAAATTAGTTTGGGGATTTGCATTTGAATATATAGCTTCAACTACGACTACGACTATAGTTCAGTTCAGTTGAGTTCTATAGAAAGTTCTGAAATAAAAGTTGATGATGGGTTGGTTGACAGTTGAGTTAGGGATTGAAATCTGTTTGCCATTTGCATATGTAATAAGTGAAGGGAACTCATTCAAATGGTCAGAACTGCTGATGGATATGTTAATCATGCGCTTATCACAATCACAATTCTATAGCTCAAATAAAAATAATAATAACTGCAGAAGATAAACTTTTATAGGAATTATTATAATAGTCTTGTTATGAAGTTGACGTCAGTAAAAGGACTTGATTTATTTTTATGTATATACTGCGGATATTAAATCTAATCTGTAAAGACAGCTTTCGATCGATAACCAAGTTATGCTGAAACAACTGTCATGCTGTCATTATGGTAAAAACAATCTTAAAATAGCAATAGATATACAGAATGTATTGGCCTAGAACTTCTGGGTAAGTTTGATTTTAGAGTGCTTTTCCAAGGCAAGATCTATTATTAAAGTAATGATCATTTTAACCATTTACTTGTAACTCTAAAAGTATGTGAATATAATGACCACGATCGCTCTGTAGCTAAAATTTGTTTGTAAATATATTAAAGATATTGTAGATTTAAAAAATTGCATAAATTCTTAAAAAATATATAATCATTTGATATGCTGATATGAAATTGATAAGCTGCTTTTATAAATTGATCAGGAAAATGATGCCATTAAGTGAAATTGCTCATAGAAATAAAAATTGGCTTGCCATAGTCAAAGTTTTACTTTTTAAACCAATAGATTTCCTAATCTATACAACAATTACAATTCACTTGATTGTGTTAAGTAAGCCAAACTTCTTAGCAGTCTGATATCATCTAGAATCTAGATCATAAGTATCTGCTAGCGATCGTATCTCAAGTCCTTCAGTTGTGGTGTGTGGTCATTTGAAGTTGTTAGCTCAACTATCAGTGCACTTTCTAACCTATTGTCTTCACGCACTTCTACAGAATTTTAAGGGCTACTTTAAAACGCATTCAACACGCGTCTTGTTAGCATACAGAATCTTCTCAATTTCCATAGATGTATACTGAAAAGAGAGAGAGAAAGATAGTAAAAGAGGGGGATAACAGTTGGCCTAAGCATTAGGTTACACAACTCAAACAGATGCCAAGGAGAACAAGACAAGGCTTCGGACTGGACTTAGGACTACTCATAGTCTATAGTTGAGTTGGGGGAATGGGCATTTAGCGCATCCTAACAACTGCTACATGACACCATATTATTAAATTAAATGCAGACACGCGTACCACAAGCAACCGGTAACAGGCAACTGGTAACTGGTAACTGGTAACTGAGGCCACCTTTGTGCAACATTTTGTGGCAACAGATGGAGGCAGGCGTTAGGTTCCAGACAAAGCCCGTTGACCATTAATTCTTTGGCTAAATGAGAATCTGCTTCTTCTCTTCTTCTGGAACTTGCTTAACTAACAAGCCAAATGCCTGTTCCTGGAAATGCAATCAATAGATTTGATATAATCGATAAGCCAAATGAATGAGTTTTAATTATGCGCGTATAGATTCTCTTTCTCTTTGTCCTGGATTAAGATCTGTCCACATATCATGTAACATTTGTTGTTTGGGGCATGCTACCAACAAAAATCTGTTCATGGATCTCTTCATATTTCAATTGGCCAAGTCAAAAGTCAGCTGCCCTCGAGCGCTTACTACCTGCGGCTGCTAACCATTTACTTATTTGATTTTTCGTTTTGACCAACAGCTGCTACTTTTTTCGAGTTTGGTTTAAATTGATGACGACAGGTTGCAGCGATCCCTGCTTGATCCCAAAAACCGAACCCAAACCCGAACCGAGACAGAAGACTTTGGTCTGTCTGCTGTTTCTGACGTTAATCGACTAAATTGTGGCAGCTGAACTGTCAGTTTTGTTAAGTGGGCTGCCTCTCAGGTACTTTAACATTGATGTATTGTTGGCCAAAACTCAGATGATGATGATAATAGTGATGATGATGGCCAGCTCTTGTGACTTGGCTTAAAACTAGTTCCTGGCTCATTAAAGCCTTGATTAATGTTAGTGCAACTCATTTAGCACTTATTGTCGCGCCTTTTAGCCAAAACATTTCATGTCCATCAGGACCATCTCTGCCCTATCCCCTCTCTACTCTTCACCCTTCCAGTTTTTAGCCTGCACTTGTTTTTACTTGCCGTGGTAATTAGTCTCGCTTGTTGTCATAAATTTTCGGTACATTTTGTTGAAAAGTCGCATTTAATTGCACTGATTTACAGTTTTTAGTTCTCTTCTGTTTTCCCCTGGCTTCATTTGGGCGTCTTCTTCGCCTGTCTACCCGTAATTACGTGCCAAATTAATGAGGTTCTTGTATCTCAAACACACATATTTCAACTTTAATTCGATGCTCTTCTTCTCACTTTTTGTGCCTCTTCATGAATTTTGCAGCTGCAATTTTGAGTTTGAAGTAGCAAAAAGCGTATCGAGCATCATCTTTGTCTTAGAACCCGACTTATAAGATAAGGCAGATGCTTTTAAGTCTTTAGGTTCCAGGGGAACTGAGAAGTGGGCGGGTTGGCAAACAGGAAATTAACTGGATAGTCGGAAGAAATGCAAAAGCATCAACAAAATTAATGAATTTTTGTTCATCAAGATCATCGTTATTTAGTAATGAATTCTTAATTGGAACTGTCAGATATCTGTACTATGTTGAAGTATTATCAGTTGAACTTCTCAATATGTAAGCTGAACAATGAGTTTAGTTCCTTAGAAATCTCCTTACAACTGACAGATTTTTATTATAAACTAAACAATAAGAATTTTAACTACAAGTCAATTCCCATTCTTAATGAGTGTATAAAGCATCTTAAGAACTAAAAGATTTCTACCCTAAACTGAACAATTAGAAATTCAACTACAAGTTATATTCTGAATTCGTCGCCTCATCAATGAAGTTTTTCCCTCGAATAAATAATTGAAACTCATCATGTTTTATTGGGTTCTGTTGTAAGGTGTTGGGATGTGGCATCATTAATGCCCTTATCACGTATTTCAATGGGACAATGGGACACCCCCTTTGAGGCACACCTCTGCCATGTGAGAATTATAGGATTTGTCTTAAAATTGCCACCCTTAATTACTTGTAAGCTGGCAGCTTCCCCCTCGAAATCGATTGGGTTCACTGGGCAGTTTGACTTTGCAATTTTTACCCCAGTAAACCCCCTGATTTTCCATTCTCTGCTTCCATCAAAGACGCCCCATTGGGCCTGCAGTATCGTTGATTAAATTGATGATGTTTGATGACTTCTGTAGCTGATTTCGTCTTGGATTTCGCCTTCATCTTTTGCCAATGGTCAAGGACCACATATGGCGTACACATGTGCCGCCTGCCACCCCCCGCTCATTACGATGCATTGGACATGCATCAAGATTTCCTTGCCCCTGCCACAAAACTCCTCCTCCCATGGGCTTATTTACGGAAAGAGAAAATCGGCATGACTAGACTTTAGATACTCTAGGCGGCATTCTTCTGACAATGAGAATGAAACTTGAGTCTGACCTTAATTAATCTTATGTGCTACAAGTTGCATGCCACAAGTACTGCAACCGGCAACCTGCAACCTGCAACCTTGCAACCTGCATGTGCACTGTGGCCAATGTTGATTAATGTGAGGCGCAACTTGCCGCGTGACTGGGCGTTTTTTTCTTATGGGAAATGAGTTGCAAGAGTCGCCTCAATTCGGGGCGTGCTATCAACTAATTGCGCGGCTTTGTTCAGATATGTAGATACTTCTAAAAGATACGCATCCATTGGAATGCAATGCACACATCACTTCCTCTACTCCTTCTACTTCCTCTCTCTCTCTCTCTCTCGAAAGTTCTCAAAGCGCATCTCAATGCAAATATATCTAGAGAACTCTTCCTGAACTGACTGGACAGAGGCAGGTCTTTGACTCAGACGGTGACAAATGCCTCCAGGGTGCAATAGAGCTACATGTAATGAAAGTGTGAATGAAATGTTCATCTCTATTTTTTGCGAGTGTGTGTGTGTGTGTGTGTGTGTTTGTTCGTGGGTTGCAACTGCCACAAGAGGTAAGTAGAAAGTTCAAATAGAATTTAACCCCAAGCGCATATTTATAGCACGTTGCTTCTTCCTCTTTTTCCCATCCTTAGAAAAAAGTTTACGTAAAACAAATACATGTGTAACCAGTAACACTCTGTGTGTGTGTGTGTGTGGGTGTGTGCGTGGGCGTAATTGTGGGTGTGTGTGTTTGTGTGTGGGTGTATATACCCTTGACTGTCATGCTGGAAAATGACCTAAGGTAAAAAGAGATTTTCTCTTGCTTTTGCTTTTGCATCGTGGGTAGCTTTGTGGGTGTTGCCAGAGTTTCATTTTGTTGAAGGTTGTTGGCCTTAAGGCACAGATTCGATTCACAATGATATGCCAATGATAAGCAGATAATACACCCATTTTTTGTGAGTGCAAACCAGAGTACATGACTTTATAGGATCATATTCTAAACTAATTAAATTTTGATGCTGTTCCTAATTGCGAAAGAGTTTTCTCTTTAGAGGGATTTTAATTTATTCCACTTAATTGGTAAGAATAAACTAACAGAATTTTTTGTAAGCTAATCTAATATTAATCATACTTTTAAATATACATAGAATATTCTGCTCTAAACATTTATCCTAGTCTGTTCCAAGAGAATATACATTTGATTAGATATAACTCTTAACTAACCTTATTTTAAATTAACATAATTTATTTCTATAAAATAGCTGACCAAAAAAAATGTCAATTCAGTAAAATAATAATAATAAAATTAGAATTTAAATAAACCAATTTAATTTATAAATTAAATTAAAAACTTAAAAACTCAGTTATTTAATGTGGGTTTTGTTTAACCCTATGAGTGAATGAATAAATTTTTAGAAATATTAGAAAAAGAATAATTCTTAACGCTTTACATATTTAAATTTATTATTTTATTGCACTTATCCATTTATAGTTGTGGAAATTCATATTTTATCGAAACACGCTAGTCACTAAAATTTTTATTAGCATGAATCCAAAGATATTTTATGTATTATATATTATTTATTTTCTGTCTAATTTGAACAAGAAAAATGTTCTAAAAATTCTTTAGTTTTCCTATTGAAATTCTCTAGCGCCTAAGCTTCTTCTACCAAGTCAAATTTCCCCTGCAACTAGCTATGTTATACATATATTTATCGAAAGATAGATCAGTAGCTATTAATCCATTTCAGTAAGAGCACAAATATTTCCCACCAACTCTTCTATTCCACAACGGAAACCCCTTGGACTCAAACTACTTTTTGGTGTTACCCCAAGCAAAGTTGTGCATTTCATTGGAACTTTCTGTGGTAAATCTCTCCTCTAAGCTGACTTGACTAACCCAAGCGAGTAGTTATTTCCACCCTTTTTTTTTTGGGTTGACAGATCGGCAAACCACTTCAACCGTAGCCGTTGTCAAACTCAAACCTAAACAGGAGCAAGAACACGAATGGGAACCCCAAACCCAAGAAACTATAACAATAAAGAGCGGAAATTAAAGTGTGAAAACCGGCAGGAAGTTGACTAGATTACAAGAGAGTGAGAGTGACAGTATGTCAAAGAGAGTGAGTGTGTGTATGAGTGTAGGATATAATGGGTAGGGTATATGGTAAGAGTAGTATATGCTCGGTATGTCTGACAAATAGAAAAGTTTACAATGCATTTCATTTGCACAACTGTCAACAGTTAGTAGAGTAAAGACAAAAGATAGTAGAAGAAGGAGACAGGTGATGGTAGACAGGACACAGCCACAGGCCACAGAAGGCGATGCCTGTGATTGAATGTTAAACATTTAATTTAAACTTGCAACACCGCACAGATATATTCACACTCACACACACCCACACACACACACCCACAGAGAGATGAATTTGGGACTCGGTAGGACATAATTTATGCACGCACATCAATTCAAATGCATCTAATTTGGTAAACAGACAGATACTCATCGTCATTGCCATCGTCACACCTGCGTGGCAGCCCTCCTCCTCCCTCCCTCTTTCTGCCCCTCTGGCATCACCTTCTGTCTATCCTGTTTAGTTACGGCTTGGCTTAAAATAGTTTTCATTTGTTTTCGTTGTACTTAGCTGTGTGGTGCAACATGTGGCATTGGCATTGCTTGCCACTAAGTAGCCTGTCTGCCTTAGCATCTGTGTCTGCGTCTGTGTCTATGCCACACTGTCTCTGCCTCAGTCTGTTGCAACTTCGGGGAGTTCGATGCGCTTCGTTTGCGTACATGCAGCTCATTTAGTTGACATTTATTAACGTCACATTGCGCGCAATGCTTGACAATTAATTAGACCGAAGATATGGCAGACAATGTCTACAATTCTCTTGGCCAGCTTCATCTCCAATCACTCATTAGCTGCTTAAATTAAGATTTAATTTTAGCTCAATTCGTGGTTTATTTATAATTGCTATTAATTCACTTCACATCAGGGAAACATCTGCAAGAAAGTGTAGCTTAAAACTTCTCAAATATCTTCCGATCCAAGGACTTACTTGCATCTCTTTATCTATAAAGTATCATCTTGTATATTATATGTATTAATTAAATGTTGTTTCTTAATTTTTTAATTAGTAACTTGTCTTGATTATCTTCTGCTGATCTGTCCTAAACTTCAGCTCGAAAATCCTGATTAGAATATCCTAATTGAATCGATATCAGCTAATTTCCAAGTATTCATGACAGGTTTGTATTACATTTGTATTTTTAAACTTTTATTTAAACAAGATTTCCACATTTTTATCCATTCTGCTACTAAATTTCTGTTTTATTTAGATTAATTGGTTCCAAATCAAATATTATATTATTTACACATTACAATTTTAACTTTAAACTCCCTCAATTATTATCCTTATACCAATCTTCTAGTGATCTTCAGATATCCCTTTCTATATTAAACTTTCCTACTTATTCCTATTACATTTTCATATCTCTATCTTTCCTTTCCTTTGATATGTTACAACTAACTATGATATAAACTGATTGAGAAGCGTGTTGGGTTTCAGTTCCTAAACTATCTACTTTTGCTTACTTGCATCCAAAGAAAAAGCTACCGTATTATTTTCTAAATGTACAGTCATTTTAATCTGTTAATTCAACAATCATTCAATTTTAAATTCCCACTTAAGATATGACACTCAAGTTTCGTTTTTATTCCATTGAAAAACCCCGGGAATGTGCCAAAAGAACTGACCGAATCACAGCAATTTTCTAAGTAAACATTTTTTTTATCCACTTCCCTCTCTTTATCTATCTCTCAGTCTCTATATATGTGTGTGTAGGTCTATCAAGCAAAAAGCGCCAGGATTTTTATTTATAAAACACTTGAAAAAAAGTTGAACAGAACGCACAGTTTGGAATTTCTTGCTTTCTTTTTTTTGTATTTTGGGAACATATTGACGCAAGGATTTCGTCCCGAAAAGTGGAAAAAAAAAGAGGAGGAAGAAAACAGTGGAAAATGTGCAATGAGCACTGTGAGTACGGAAATCAAACAGCAGGACCACGAACGAGGCTGGCATATCCTGCTGGCAAAGTCCTTTGAGGGTTTGTTGAATCGCTTGAGCGAAAGTTTGTTTTGCTTTTGCAAATGTCACATGAAAAATGCGTTTGCTCTGCAAATGCCGGCACTTTGCATGGCCGTTCCCCCTCTTTTCCTCTCTATTTCCCCCTCTCCTGCTGAGGGGGTGTAAAGCCCCTTTTTGATGGGAACATTCTGCTGGTCGCCTTGCACGAAATTTCCATTTAATGTGTTTGCGCAAAGTATTAAAAGGCAACGACGATTGAGTATCGAAAAGAAGTAAAGAAAAGAAGCATCCAAAATAGTGGTAGGGTGTCTCTTATGTGGGGAAGGGGATGCCTAGGGTAGGGGGGTATGGCTTGCAGCCTGCAGTCGCCAGAGGGCGCTACAGCTGCTGAGTGATTGCCATGATAAGTGGCCCATTATGATGCCAGTTTGCACAGTTTGAGATTGCTCTGCGCTCCATTGGAGTTCCTCCCATCTCTCCCAACCACCACCCCCTCTCTCTCTCTCTTTCTTTTTCCACAGTTCGTCAATTCGTCAGTTGGCGAGCTCTTTCGTCTGCCGGACATTTCTTGTTTAATGCATATCAAAGTGGGTAAAGTTGTGGCCCAAAAAAGTGCGTCATTGTTGGTCTCTGTGATGCTCTCTTGTTCTTCTCGTATACCCTGTAATATATAGAAAGTGAAGAAGGAAATAATGAAAATAGACACGTGTCAAATAAAGTAAAGTAAAGTATAAGGAGCCAAAAAATATTTAGATATATTTGTAAACAAAATAAAATGTTTTCAACTTTCTTCGTTAAAGTAAAGCAGTCACTGTTGGAAATTCATACATGAATACTCTTGTTGTATTTGTCGCTTGATTGTAGGGTATCTGCTTATCGGTTACTGTATATTTTGACATGTATATTGGCTAATATTTGTTTCCTTTGCTACTGATTTTTGATTACACTATACATATATTTAAATATTCATTATTGATTTGGCTTTGCTCATCTTAAAGCTACATTTCATTTAGCATTTTTCTCTGAAGTAAAGGGTATCTTCATGTCGATCCTTCTATAATTAAACATTCTTAATTCTTTTTTCTGTGGCTATCAGCATCTTTAGTGGAACGACTGTTGACAAAAGACATTTAATTTTCCCTTAGTTTGCTTTTGCTTGCCTCGAGTATCTCTGCCATAAAGTTTCCTAGTACCTTCTCCTCCCCGTCTACCTCAATTCCCCCTTTCTCTGCTATTCTCCTAGATTTTTTCATGCCCGATTTTTGGTCTGCGACAGCGAAAACTTTGATAAGTGAAATTTATTGTGGGCGCTTTGAGTTGTCCACTCTGCTTGGACACTGAAGTTGCAGAGAATGAGCTTCTCGTGGTACTTTGATGTCCTTCTCCTTCACCTCCTCCCTTCCCCTCTCCTCATAATGTTTTATGGCATTCATACTGCAGTTTTCAACAGCAATTGTGGTTTTGTTGTTTATGAAAAGCAGCGTCAGATAGATGTAATTTATAGGCACTACAGGAACTGTCCTGACAATCAAAATGATGAGCAAAGGATCCTTTGTTGAGGATTAAATTACGTTCTAGAAGCATTACTGATATTCAGGAAAACTTTCTGTCTTTAGTAATTTTCTAAATATTTCTCTTATATTGGTAAATACATATATTCTCCCCTCTTCTTAGATTGCAACCCCGCCCCTTACACCTGACATTATGCATCGATCATTACTCATGCTATAAAAGGAATCCACTTAATCTCGCAACGAAACATTCAAACATTTATTAAAGACATGACAGATCCTTTCCGGGGGAAACATAGGTTAGCAGGGGGTGTGCAGCCCCCTTAATTCACACAAAAACTGCAACAAAAGGTATAATTTATAGTTCGACACCCTTGGAGTGTAATTCCAGCAAAGCTAAGGGGGCGATTTGGGGAGGTCACAGGCGTACACATATACAGTCCGCCCCCGGTACGGCCCAAGGACATTGGTTGGGTGGCAAAATGTAATTGCTGCCGCCCCAAAATTTGGCATAGACCTTGAAAAAAAAGGGAAAGCAATAACAGAATGGGAAGCCAGAAAGTGTGAGTTGAGTGATAGAACTTAAAGCTCAAACGCCCGCGCGTATGCAATGAATATTTACGGGCGCCTGTTCTTTGGGTCCTCTGAGGATTATTCGGCTTTATGCAATTGCGCGCAAGTAAAAATCTAATTTATCCGCCTGCCACCCTTCGTTTTGTTTGACAATTGCCAACAATGATGCCCCCATGCATTGGCATGAGGTTGTCTCTGCCGGCACGTACCCAAAATACCCAAATACCCGGCTCTACCGGCCCGTACCGTACCCGGTCTTGCTTTAAGGGAATTTGCCATAAAGCAGCCTGAAAAAATTGCTTTGCTGCTGACTGCAGCTACCCTTTGTTAGCTACAGGTTCAAGTTTAAGGATTTTGGGTGGTTGCAACACGCCCGGTGGTGGGTGGTTGGGTGGTTGGTGGGTTGATAGGTCTCCAGTCTCATCATAATACCACATGTTCTGAAATTGTTGTTGGCGTCGCCACGTCGCCATCTCGTACTTCATGTAGATTTCTATCTATTCTATTGTCTGACTTTGACTCGTGCTAGATTTTAACATTCATTTCGTTTGATGAGGCGCAAAGTTGTGGAATTTATTGCGGGACTCGACAAAAAGTTAAGTGGATTTTACGTAAATTAATGAGTCCAGCTTCAGCTTCTGACCCCAGGGGTGGCAAACTACCCTTTAAATGTATTTACAAAATGCAAATTCTATTGCAACAGTTTCAAAAGTATGGGTAGTTGAGGCATGTGGTTGTGGGAATGTAGTTAGGTGAAGGTATTCTTTTTGTTTAAACAGACTGTAAAGCTATTTATATATTTACTGAAGATATTACCCTCATATCTTGTCAAAAGTATGTTCAAATATATCTTTGAAATTGTTTTGGATACTTTTTAAATTCGAATTCTAAGCTTACAGATCACTTGAAGTTTTCAACTTATTTTTCTTATTCAAAAGGTCATTTTATATGTTAAATTGCCTTTGTCTGTTGTCTTCTACTCTCAAAATTCCCTGCTTATAAACTTTCACAACGCATTTATAAGTTCATCTTATACGTCTTATACGCAAAACTCACTCTTACTCTCAGTTAAACAATTCAGTCTTGGTCGAAACGTGCGCGGCTTAAGCCACAAAGTGTGTGTTGTTATTGTATAAATCTTCAGTTTTAATAATAAATAGAATATATAAATAATACAACATAAAAGACAAATCTATAAGTTTATTTATAATGTTGAGTCGTGATTTGTTGTTAAAGCATAGGAAAACAATTTTATTGCTGCTGCTGATCGCTGCAATTTGCAATGTGGTCATCTACCTTTATATTATGGAACGAACAACACCATTAACAACAACAATATCAACAACAACATCAAGAGAGGAAGAGAGTGAGATCAGTCAGCTGGCAGACAACTTAATACTCTCTAAATTGGGCGCAATGGGTCGAACGGCGATTGGCAATTGGACCAAAGCTCAGCTGTTGGCCATGGAGAGCAGTGAGCGGGAAACGGGTTATAATGCTTGGCTCTCAGAGCGTATATCTCCAAATCGTACACTCCACGATATGCGACATCGCAGGTAAGTCGAAGGGAGAGGCGTATAAGAGTTGTGAGTCTGATAAAAACATTCTCTCACAAAAGCTGCAAAAAGCTCAAATACCCAATGGAAAAGCTTCCCACAATCAGCGTGATTATCACACAGTACAATGAACAGTCGAGCTTGCTGCTTAGAACGTTGAGCAGTCTGAGAAATAGAACTCCAGCTAAACTTTTAAAAGAGATCATTTTGGTGGACGATGGCAGCGATCGGGAGTATGGAAACTTTACGGAAACTCTGCAGGAGAAGTTCAAGGATCTGTTGGTGCAAGAGCGACATCCAAAGCAATTGGGTTTAATGCAAGCTCGTCTCACGGGCGCTCGTCAGGCTCAAGGAACAGTCTTAGTTTTCCTCGATGCCCATGTGGAGGTTACCCGAGGTTGGCTTCCTCCATTGCTCACACCTCTGCTGCAGAACAATAAAACCTGCACCACACCTGTGGTGGATACAATAGACTACGAGAACTTTGCCTATAGACGTGGCAAACCATCACGAGGTTTCTTTGACTGGGATTTTAACTATGTGCAGCTACCACTGCTGAAAGAGGAGCTATTATCCCTGCCTGCACCACACGATAATCCTATAATGAATGGTGGTCTGTTTGCCATGGATCGCAAGTGGTTCTTTGAACTAGGTGGATACGATGAGGGACTGCGCATTTGGGGTGCCGAGCAGTTCGAGCTCAGTCTCAAGATTTGGCTCTGCGGAGGAAGACTCCTAGAGGTTCCCTGCTCAAGAGTGGGACATCTGTACAGAAATGGCAGTTTCCAGGTGCAATATTCAAAGACAGACAGCGGCAGAAAAGCAAGAGCTAGAGTAAGAAAAGATCTTGAAATTCTTTAAACGATTAAAGTACTAACTTTTCTCTTATACAGAATTATAGAAGAGTGGCCGAAGTCTGGCTGGATGAGTACAAGGACAAGTTGTATGTGAATATGCCCCATTTGACCCACATCAAGGTGGGTTCATTGACCAAACAGAGGGCTCTACGTAAGCGACTCCAGTGCAAACCCTTTAAATGGTTTCTGGATCATCTGGCCAGTGATTTCTTGGAGCTATATCCTCTGGAGGAACCTGTGGATTACGCCTTTGGTGCTGTGCAGAGTTTAGTGGAACCAAACCTGTGCCTAGAAAGAACCGAATCAGCAGCACATCCCCAATTGCTGCCCTGTGATGAGGACCTCATGTATCCCAAACCACAGCAAAAGTGGATCTTAAGTCATTTCCGTGATCTTTATTCCAGTTCCCATTGTTTGGAGATTCAACAGAGACAGCCTAAAGCTAAGATTTGGCTTTGGCAATGTCATCATCATGCTGGTAATCAGTTTTGGTATTACAATTTCAATTCCAAACAATTGATAAATGGTCAGAACAAAACTCAACAGCTCTGTCTAGAGGCTGAAGTACAAGAACGTAGGGTTGTCGCAAATATCTGTGATTCCAAAAACCAGCGACAACACTGGAAGTTTGGCTATGTTGATGAAACTCGACTGGAAGACTTTTGGAAAAATGTGCCAACTCAAATGTAAAAAATTTAATTATGCGCAAGACTGCAAAACTTTAGATATAATATAGACATATAGATAGGGGACAACTCTTAGTAAAGCCCTAATCATTGGCTTAAATAAAAAATTTACATTTATATGTAATATCCAGTTAAAATGTAGATTTTAAACATTATAAAACGCGACCCATTGTTAACTTCTTGTTTAGTCCTTAAGCTTTTTATTTTAGCCTTAATGCATGTCCTTAATATCTGGCTCATCAACGGGCTCGTCTTGCCATGTCCTCACTTGGGGCACTCCAAAATGTTTCACCTTATAGGTCAGATAATAAAGATTGAATATTTCTGGCATATATTCTACGTGGGAACTGATAAATCGCACTGACGCTTGTACCATCAGCTGAAATTCGCATTAATTAATAAAAATGTATTAGAATTATTGTTAATCTAGAACTTACATCCGAAACATGGTAGTAAGAATAATCTAGGAATTTTTTGTGTGGCTCCAGTGAGTTGTTCAGTGGACTACTTAGATGATTCTTAAGCTGAAAAGGTAAGAATCTATGGTAGCCTTCATGATCTCGACTATCACCAGCCTGCACTTGGATGTTGCTTAGACAACGACCCAATTCTTCAGTTGCAGCATTATCCATATTCTTCGAACTGCAAATAGTTTCATTGGTCATAGCTTCTAGGACGAATTTTTGAAGTGTAGCGCTGCTGAAGACTATACTTGAGCGGTCGAACATATAGGGCTAGAAAAGGAGTAGAAAATGGAGAGCAGAGATTGAAATGGAGAGTGAAAAAAGAATAAAATAGAATATTAAAGTATGGTAAAATTGGGTACCTAGGAGAGAATCGATTGGAGTTTGGAAAACGCAATCGTATACGTCAACCTAGAAGGAGTAGGAAGTGGAGGGCAGAGATTGAACGTAGCATAGAGAGTGGAAAATAAAATAATAAAGCATAGTAAAATTGTAAAATAGAGAGTGAAGAATAAATATCTGAAGTTAGAAGGAATTTACACGTGATGGTGGATAGTGGGAAGTGCTTGGGAAGTTGAGAGTCAATATTAAAAATATTTGGTAGACAGAGTTTGAAAAAAGAATGGGCGTAGAGAGTAAAATCAAAAGTTGACATCAAAAAGTATAGAGTTTAGAATATTTGGTGGTAAAGAGTGTGGACTACGGAGTACAAAAAGTGTGGAGTATTCGACTTAATACACACTTGTCTTGTGAGAGACCTCAGCTTGCAGCCAAAATAGATGAGTTCCTCGGGGCTGTGGGATTCCAGCATATGTTTTAGATTTTCGATGATGACAAAGCTGTAAAAAATAAAATTTGTTGAGTATTTTTAATAAAAGTGTTTAGTTATCTAACTTACTTATCATCATTGGCAAGGAGAAACCAATCACCCTCGTCAAAATGATATTTGTAGACATACTCCAATTGGGCACGCAACCTTTGCCATTTATCTGGTAGATTCAGAAATACAGCGGGTTCAAGTTCCTCGTGAGAATCATCACTGACAACAAGGAATTGATCACAGTGCTTGGCCCAGGTTCGTTTGATATGGACAGCAGTTTGGCCTTGTCGATAGCCATAGGTGGAGATGATACAAAAGATGCGAGAAGATGCAACAGGAGGAGGCGCCACAGTCCTTGTAGCTGCATCCCTTTCTAAAAGCAGTGTGACCAGCATACAGAACATGCCAAACACCACCAGCTTATAGAGAATGGAGCAGATGATGGTGGAGCAGCTGCTGCATGGATTCAAAATGCTAATTTTATTCTTGCCGCTCAGAAAGAAGCGTCGCGTGCTAAAGAACCGTCGCATTCTAAAATCGAAACTGAAATCAGACTCCACTGAGGATGATGATGATGGGTCTCTTCTCTCTGTTGGCTTCAATTTAATTATATTGAGTGCTTTTGTCTGTCTCGCTTCGGGTTTTGAGCTTTCCTCCTCTCACTCTCCTTTCCGTTCACGTTTCTCGATTGGTTCGCCGCATACAAATTGCCTTTTTCAATTAGAAATATTAACTCACCTGGCGAGGTGGCAAGTCTTTCATTTCCACTTCCAATTGTAGTTGTAGTTGTAGTTCAAGTTGAAGTTGAAGTTGATGCAAAACTTTGGTTACGCTTCGTTTGCAGTTTGAAATTGAGAATTGACAAGTGCAGTTGTACGCGAGGGTGTGGCAAAAGTGGGCGTAACTGTTGCAACTACACTCTAAGCAGAGATATTGTCAGTATCCAAGGGGCAAAGAGGGAAGGAGAAGTTTTCAAATATTGAATTTCTGAATTGTGGTAAATGGGGCTGAGCAACTCGAACTACTGAAGGAAGGTGTTGAAGGGTCTTCGAAAGCAGAGACAGGGCCTAAGGTTAGTCAAGTAACATGAAGGGAATAAATGGAATAAACAGTTACTGTTGAAAGGGTTAGGAGAATATTATACAGCACTGTACAATGCAATTAAAGTGGATTATCTTGAATTTAATTTAAATTTAAGATACTATGTTTTATACACATACCATCTACCCATCATTTCTAAAGAGCTTAATACAAATAGCTCCTCAAGTTTCACGTATTCACAAATAAAAGTAATCTCAATATGTTTTTGAAAATGTTTAGCAATTTCAACCTTGTTTTATCTTAACTAACATATTTTAGCTATCCTTAAATGTGTTTTAAATTTCATATATTACTTTCTCTATTTCTCTTTCTCTATTTTACTATTTCTATTTTTTATATATTCCTAATCGAAGAACCTCTCAAAAATTATTTTATTTAGTCTCAGATAAACTCAATCAAGACTATTAGACCTGTATAGAAAGATAGATAGCTAGATACATTTCCTTAATTTAAAACTTCATAATCTTGTCTAATCAACCGAAATCTTGTCTGCAATCTGTAGCTATTTTGAATCTTTTGTTTTACTTTAATTAATATTCTTTAAAAACTGTTTATTAACTAAATATTTATATTTATACTTATACAGTTATCGAAGAATATGTTTCCATCTTTACGGAAGTCTGTCAGAACTATGCACGTTTTAACATATATTAAACAGAAAACCTCAATCATGCCGAAATGCACAGATTGTCTATTGTTATCTCACATTTGTCAGGTCTAAGAAAACCAAACAACACATGTCAAGATTTGCATAAGAAATCCTAGAAAAAGATACAAATAAATGTCATTCAAGAGAACATGCTTAGTTTAACCATTGTTTTGACAAAAGTTCAAGAAACACTTATGTAATAACTATAATAACATGTGAGCCAATTCAAACGAAACTGTCAAAAATAAAAAAAGGGAGAAAACAAAATATATACAAGAAAGGTAAACGATATTCTTTCATGTTGGGCATTAATGTCTCAGTTTACGTGCTCAAATTACCAGATGAGTTGTCATTGTGGGCTAACAGGTTGGTAAACAAAAGGCCTACACATGAGAAACAGTGAAAGAGTGGGACAGAGATATATAGAGAGGAAGGGAGTAACAATCAGGAAACTGAAGAAAAAAAAGCGCAATGTTGCATACAATTTACCTTTCTCCCTTTGACAAGAGATTCCAACAGCAAAATCCAATCCCCTTACCCAAAAAGACAGAGGCTGTGGCAGAGTCTGTGGCAGAGTCTGTGGCATTGGCAGGCATGATGCAACAATGACACTTTGCAGTTGCAACAAAACGGAAGTAATTTCGCACAGGCAGCCAATGTAGACAAAAGGTATATGAGAAAATCTGAGATTTCGCCAGACAGAAAGACATACGCTTCATTGATGAACACGTATCTCAATCACTATGTGGTGTGTGTGTGAGTGTGTATGAGGTGTGTGTGGGTTGAGAGATTGTTGTGCCGTATGTGACATGAGTTATGTGAGAAACTCTGGGCCGAACTACTTAGCTCTTAGATGTTATGTGGGTTACACGGAAGTATCCCTAAAAGTAACCCAAAACGTTACCTAATTGAACCATTTGAAATGCGGAAATGCTTGACAGTTTCTCTAGAGCAGCTGCAAGAGTTTCTAAATACTCTATTTCTGCAAAACTATTTTATAGAATAAATAGTATAAATTAAACAGTTAAAAAAGTTAAGTTATTTAAAATAAATATGATGCAAAATTAATAGAATGATTTGTTAGAATATTAACAAATTTAAATAACAATATAGTTAGCTAAAAATCAATTTTGCAAATCATAAGAAAAGACTTGAAACCTTCACAGTCAGTCCCAAAAATGGTGCATATCAATAAATCAATCTGTGATCTGTTGTGCAAACTAGAAAACCATAAGTAAACCTCGAATCCACAAACAATCGGGTATATTGAAAATTTAAATAGACGTAAAGCGATATACAAACAATTCTCATTTGAAAAACCGTGTCAACAAGTTCGGAAGATCCGAAGATCCGTTTCTGAATGAATGGCGGCGATCCAAAGTAAACAGTGCCAAGTTCAAGCCGCAAATGTGCGCAGTAAACACACTAAGAAAATACAACGAAAATACGTAATATTAATAAAACAAAAATAACAAAAATAAAAACACATTCAACACGTTTAACAAATTCTATACACGGGTCAGTATAAGTGTGTGTGTATAGTATGTGTTCGAGTGTGTGTTGATTTATTTGCCAAACAAACAGTAAAAATAATTGTAGATAATGCCGATAAGGTGAGGTGCTATACGACATGTTAGATGGTTTTTGTCTTGCCATCTTATAAACAAACTAAAACCGGTTTCAAACTGAGAGAACCTTTCAGCTTTCAAATGTTGCCATTATTTGAACATTACTAATTAAATTTGCAAACACTTTTTCATCTCAGCAACATAAAAAATAATATTTTAATTAGTTGCCGATAAGCTTGACAAGTGTGAGACAACTTGTCTCACTTCAGAACCCATTAAATGTTAGACAAAGAAATATTATTACAATTTCCATTCCAAGACTCCAATCTCACTCTCTATTGAAGGCGTTGACATCGCTTGTGATAAATTTCCAATTATATATGTACCCAGAGATTAAAGCAAAGCTTCCGAAATTATTTCATTGACCCGAAATCTGTTCAAAGTGCAAACAAAATATTGTTTATTTTAAATTATGTTTCTCATCTATTTTTATTTTGTAGATTAAAATTTAAATGTTTGAAATAAATGTCAAAAAAACAGATTTATGTATTGCATTGAGCTTACTTTTATTTTTTTCTTTGGAATCCCCTTCTTGAAAGTAATTTCATTTGCTTTATTAACAAACAATAATCTGATTAAAAAGAGCTTTGGAATTTTTGGCTAAAATTTCTAATGTTGATGTTTACATCTAAATTTAAATGAAAAATAAATAAAGAATAAATACATTATAATAATATTGAGTGGCGAAAAATAGAGACTCACCTTTAGCACATATTTTAAACAACGCTTCGACATTTATTGACAAACAACAAATAAATTGTTCAAATTGATTAGACAAGTTCGTAAATCACATTATTATTTTTGTTTTTTTTTTTAGCACACTTGACACTTTTGTTATAGGCGTATTTAATGTGCAATCTGTAAATGCGCACATAACAATCTTTCCAATACTCGATAAGCCTAACATGTGAATTTAATGAATACTTTGCACAATTCAGTTGAATCTGAATCGATTTACAGTTCAAATTGCAGAGCATCAATAAACACGTATCAGTAAAAGGAAATTAATTTAAATTTATTTATTTACAGCTGACGGAACTGAATTACATTGAAAATAAATTGAGTGATTACTTGTGAATAAACAAAATAAATAAACAGTGGGAATTTATGTCTGAGATTTGGTTAAAATTTGTTCTAATTTCAAGGTTTGTTTTTAGCTTCGAACCATAATGAGAGTACTATATAAAAGAGTTAAATGTATACATTTAAAGTCGATTCAAAGATAAGTTCTTAGTGCTATCTAAGATTCATTATGCCTCGGGGAATCACTATATCATCTTGGAACGATCTACAACTATAGGCTATTATCTACTGTGTATTGGCTATCATTGACTTGGGCCTGAGAAAATGTTCAGAGTCAGTTTCCGATTTCAAAGAGCTAACACAATTTGTACCAATTATGAAAGAAAAACTCCCCGGAGTGCAATCAGCTAAGCGCATATATGCATGTAGTTGGTGTTGTTGTTGTTGTTGTTTGACAAAAGGCAGCGGCAGATAAAAAGTGTTCTCTATAGATACGAAGATACTTCCTTTTTGCCGTGGCGCAGTTGATAAAGGAAACGGTTGTGTGAGCCAAACCACAAAGCACCAAAGGAAGCAAAAGAGAAACGAACACAAAAAAAAAAAGGAAAATAAAAACTTAACAAAACAGAACAGAAAAGAAAATAAGAAAAGAGATGAAAATGGAACTGAACGGAACAGAACGGAACCATAGTGTCACAGAAACCCATAGCCAGAGGCTGATAACTTTATCAATGAAAAGTCAAATGGAACAGTAGAAGAAGATGAAGGGAGGGGGCGCAGGGGCTACATAAAGAAGTATAACGAATGTCATAACAATATGCAAGCGATAAAAATAATATGACAAAGAGGAAAAGGGGCAATTTATGAGTGCCACAATTCAAATTGAAGTTATAGAGATTATTGGGTTAACCCTTACCTAAAGTCGTTTATCTTAAGAAACCAATCGGTATTGAGTTTGTAATAATCAAATGCATAGATCAAATCTATCAGCTAATTATCTATATATAGTATTTATTTCTGTATCAGATAAGTTTTCCAAGTTGTGGGATCTTCATTTATACAAAGGTAGAGCTGGGAGTTGTACAGAAATCATATAGTTCCTAATCAGATTTTAAATAAATCTTTGACATGCAGATTAAGTCAAGTTTAGAGTAGCTTCTGGTTTCCTAATACGTTGATTTAGACAAAGGGTTCAGTCTTGCGTGTAGCTAAGATTCTTACGGAAGTTGTGACATTGTCTCATCTATGCAAACCGGCTTGACTTTATGGCTGGGCAATTCTTTAAACAACACTTGATACTAGTCTTTTATTTGATTATTAAACAATTGTCTTTTGTTCAAGAGTACTTTGAACTTTTAATCAAGTGAACCTCCCATTAAAATAATTAACATTTTTAGTTCTTTTTCTAGAAAAATGCAAAGTGCTAATTCCATTAAATTGCCTTTAATTGATAAACATTTGCTCATCTTTTCAGTGATAATCACATTTGCCAGCCAATTGACTGAAGCTAATAAATTTATATTAGTTATAAGTATTTAAGTGTACACCTTTTAATCAAACTTAAGAAGAAGTTGCTACTTAAATAAAGACTTAAACTTTGTTCAAATATGCCTTGGCATAATCCTTGGCCTTTATTTATTGTGTTTCTTTTGAGTAAGCCAATGTTGTCACAACAAATACCCCAATTTTAAGCACTACAAATAGCCACAATTAAGGTCTTACCGAATGGGGCCATAAAATGCAAATCCCATCTCTCTCTTTTTTTAGTGTATTTCTCTTGAAATGTGGCGAGGCACAAAAGCAACAACCTGCTGCTCCAATCCAATCCAATCCAATTCCAGTTCCAACTCCAGCGAAGCCAAGTCGAACAAACATTAAGTTACAAAATAAAATCTTTGGGCCATAAAATTAAAACACAGCAAAATACGCAGAAGACACCAAAACTCCAGCGAGAGACAGATAGAACGAGAGAGAGAGAGAGAAAGAGAGAGGGTGAGAGAGAGGGAGTTGTCTGTGTGCAACACGTTAATCTGCGGCGCGGAGCTTATCAGAAAAACAAACCTGCAAGCAACCTACTTTATATGTGCATGTATCTCAATCTCTGTATCTGTAGCTGCATTCGTATATGCATCTGTATCTGTATCTGTGGATGCTGTTGTCAGTGCGGAAAACCCTTTACCCATTCCGTCTTTGATGTCGTCTGATGCAAGCGCCCAGATAGCAACAGTTAAATCTCTGTCTCTGTCTCTCTCTTTCTCTTCCTCTATCTATCTCTTTGGTTCTATTTTTATGAGTTGTATTCACGTTAAGGTCGGCAGAGTATCCAAACATTTAGCTGCATGCCCATAACTCCAGATCATCTAATTTTTATTTGCATTTACATTTTTATTTCTATTTCTCTGTCTCTCTCTCTATCGCTTTTCTCAGAAGTTTATTTGATTTGTTAACTAAAACAAACAGAAAATATTTATTTTTCTTTTTTTTTCTATTTTATTCACAGGTCAAACTTGACCCAATCGGAATTAATGAGCATTTTGCCAAGTCCAAGTTCAACAGCATGCAAAAAGCTTGTTGCAGTCAAGCTTACGTATACTTAATATATGATTTTAAATTAATAGCTTTTTATCTCTTTTTCTGGCTTTAATGTAAGCAAGATGTAGTTAAGAGGAAACTGAGTTTTTGTTTGGTTTCTTTCTTCTTTGTTCTAAGATTTTAGCTAGAGCTTTTAATAATGTAAATATGGGCTACAAATATTTATTTGAGCTCCGCATTTGCCTTGCCATATTACAAAGGCAAACAAATCAGAATAACAAAAATCTTTATAACGTTAGTCTTTTATTGCATATATATTTACTTTACTGGTTTTGTTTTTTGCCAAACCTTTCATTCACCTTTGGGGTCGTAAAATAGAAGCCATGTAAAATGTGATGATGTTTGCTCAAGTCGCAAGAGAAGAGATAAATATTTCAAAGCTGAATGTTGAAGTAAAATTAACACAAGTCTTTTCAAAAAAAAAAATGAGACACGCGGTGCAAACATTTTGAGGCAGTGTGACTTTTAATGCGAATCCAAATAAAAATGTTTAAAGAGCTTAGTTAAATGACACAAGACATGCCATAAGGCGGACACAGCTGGATTTTGTTTAAATAAAATGTGTAAATTCTTTAAAACCGTCTCAGATATTTTTTAATATTTGTTTTGAGCTTTTAAAAGATATCGTATTACTTCATTTTATCTTTAAGGTTTATTTACCAATTGGAATTGGGTTGAAGATTAATTATTTTATTTCGTATATAGTTTCAGAATAAATTTTAGCTTGCAAATTTAAATTTCTCGTACAATATAATTAATTCAAAAATATATGGTTTTAAAGTTTATTACAAAATTAAAGTCAATCTTTAAAATGCATACTTGTATTTGCACAAGTGTTTAAAAATGTCGTAAAAATTTATAGTAAAAATATGTTATGGCCATTTAGACTTTGTTCAAAAATAAAATAATTGTTGCGTCAATTTTTAATAAGTATTTAATACTGGTTTGCAAATTGCCTGCAATGGTATATTTATCGAATCTTGGTTTCAAGTTTATTGGTAGATTTAAAAATTGATTAAAATAATTCGAAACATTGCTTGCTGGCTACCAAAATACCAGATTAAATATTAAATAATTATTCAAGCTGTGTTTAATAAACAATTATCTTAAATTGGAAATCATGTACTACGAGTTTCTAATTATATTTCAGTGGAATTTTAATTATTAATTATCTCATAATTATTTCAGAAATGCATGTTTATTATTAAATACAGGTTTGCAATTTGTTCTTAAATATTTATAAACTCTCTCTCGCAACAGAGCTTCTGTTTTTTCTCTGTTGTTTAATATTTATGCAATATTTTTATTACAGTTGCATTTGCTCATTTATTTGACAAATATCATTTACTTTTTTTGTGACCACATTGCATCGATATAAATGGTTTTTATTCTTGTGCAAATATATTTATTTATGTATGTCGCTTCTGGGCACTAATGTGAACAGTTTGAAAAACTGGCTTGCCAATTTTTTACTTTTTTGCGCCACCTACAGAAAAGTGGGTCAACTGTTGCGTATGACGTCGGATTCGGAATCGGTTTCAGTTTTTGGATTTGGATTCGTCGTCGCCGTCGTCGTCGTCGTCGTCGTTGTCGTCGTCATTCAACCGGTTTTCACTTTCATATGACGGCGGCGGGGCGTCTGTGGCTATTCCCGAGTTTGGGCCAATGGATTTGGCGCTTAATTGAAAATTCATTTAACTAAATTCCGTTTCGAGGCCCAAAACCGTGGGCTAATATGCCTTTTTTCTTTAATAATAAATTGTTCGTTTCATTAGCCTGGCCCATTACAGACTCCAGAGGGCAACTTTCTCCACATCTGCATCTATTCGATGGTTTTTTAATAAATTGTTTGCCCTTTGGATGCGCTTTCTATGCATCTGTTTTTGGATATGTATTTGAATTTGGGCATTTCATTTGAATTATAAGCTAATTATGTTGTTTATGTTGTATAATATTTTGATATGCTCAACGCACAACACATGTTTTGTAGCATTTTGCAATAAACTTCGATTTCAACTTAAATGTAAATGAGAACTCTTAAGATGACATGATATGATGGGAGTGTGTTTAAGAGTTTGCCTCCTCAAAAGCGTGACTAAGGTGTTGATCTTTGTACCTCTACATACAAATGTGTCTATTTATTTATTATATAAGTCATTTGGATGCAGTCCATTAGCTTAGCAATTAGTTTGCATAAACAAAAACTCATTAGCAACAATTTCAAGTACGCACTTCACAAATCTCTTATTTACACACTTTGTAAACGATTCACAATTAGAGTCTGCTCAACTATAACAGATAATACATATAGAAGATAAATGAAACGAGAACGTAAAAATTAACATTAATAATACTACATACGCTTTAAAAAGTATCGATTGTTGTGAATATTCGTAGAACAGAAAGGAATAATTATCGAGACTTTTGGAAGTATGTCGAGCCTACGTGGACTGATTATGAATAACTACTTGAATATATTTAGGATTGAGACACGCTTCGATTGGCACACGCAATACCAAAATGTTTGGAATGTTTACTTTGTTTTGATTTTGATGATCGGAATTCGATTTTGGCTAATGAAATAATTTGCACACATTGCAGTGCCACAAAAAACAAAAACAATAACTTTTCCTTATTATTTTAGACAATAAAACAAGAGGAACACCAAAGAACAAAAATCCAAGTGCTGAGTCAACTCAATAAATGCATGGAAAATTATCATAAGATGTCAAATAAACTTAGGATTGCCATAAATTGTCAATTACAATTAAATTATATTGTATTGCAAGTCTGGAAAGTGTTTCCAAGAAAACTGATGTAAATAATATGCAAATTTGACTTGGCACCTCTTTTCACATGCATATCAAGTGGATAATCCCCATTCGATTCTCTGAGTAGTGAATAGTGAATAGTGAGTGGTGAGTGCTGCAAATGAGTGCAGAACCACGCCTCTGATTAATGACAAGTTGTAAAATGAATTATTTTTATATGCCACATTATACGATAGTTATGGTTTTTATCACCTGACCAGTAATAACTATACCTCATAACAAATGATTTTGTTAGCAATTTGTTATGGCTATTTGCAGCATACTAAACAATAATGGGGCAACGGATTGAAAGATAACAGAGGAAATTGCAATTGAGCAGCTAAAAATGCGAGTAAATATTATTTGAAATAATAAATTTTCAAATGCAGCTAAATGCATATTGTTTACTAATGAGAAGCAGATAAGATCTGGTTTTGAGATTTTTAATTACTGTTGTTTTTTCTTTTCCTCTTTGATAAATTGATCTAATAAACATAGAAAAAACTAGCAACTGCAATGTTTTAAAATTGCTTACAAAACTATAAGTGTTAATCTAATAAAAATGTTAACTACCTTCTCTTGCATTACATTCTAATAAGTTTCTAGGAAATTTGAATAATTATTATTCATTCACATATTAAGTTAGCAAAGCGAGCCATATTTTATTTGGTTTTTAAGTTAATGGGAAAATTATTTATTACCTTTGCTTTTAGCAAACTCAAACGTATAATGCATGATTTATTTCTTTGTAATCTCCATCAATCATTTGAAGAGCGGCTTATTAAAAATTCCTTTCAATTAATTTATATTTATGCCTTTTGACTGGCGTCTGTAAATGTACATAGAAATTCTTTTTGTATAAAATGACTTTCCCAGCTTATTTGTATCATTATTTATGTCCAAGTTGGATTCAATTGAGAGCTTGACAAACAGATTTGCATATGCTGGAAGCTTATCAAAACAAATGACTAAAGTGAGTGAGTGCAGTGCAAGTATTCAAACTATTCGTAGTACATACACTACTAGTATATTCGAATTCAGCTTATCACGTGGCACGTCCTTAGCTCAATGTCAAACTCAAACTGTCTCCATCTATTTGTCTATCTTTGCATCTGTCGAACTGACTGTCTGTCTGTCTGACTATCAGTCTATTTGTTGTAACTGTCTCAATCTCGTCTGGCATCTGCTTAGTCAAGCCATTTTTATTTATAAAGCTCAACAAAGAAATGCTGGGAAAGCCCTTGTTGGGTTTTACTGTGTCTGATAAGGATTGAAAACTGACTTTTGATTGAGGCATCAGCTGCTGTACTGCTGTCAATCAAATCAAGTTGAATGCCACACCATTGATAACAACAATTGACGACAGTTCACAGAGAGAGTAAAAAAAGAGAAAGATGTTTTACTTTTTGTATAATAATTGTGTATAATTTATTATGATCTACTTAGAAACTAATAACAAGCTTTTACCAAACATTATTTATGTATTCTTGCGAGTTGTCTTTTCTATAATCACAGCGCTTAGTTAAGACTTAAGTACAGTGGGTATATATCATATATGATATCGTTGATATGGAAAACTGTGCGGAACAACAGCAACAATTATTATCACAGAGCACATTTGGTTAACAGATCTCAGGATTGGTATATTCTATCCTAAATAGAGACTTTGTTTCTTTAGCATTTATCGTCTTGGCCTTTTGTTCCGCTTTTCGTTGGCTTCTTCTTCTCATCGATCGTCTTAAAGCCAAATACTTCGGCATAACTTGGCACAAAATTGGGCTTAATGCTTTCGCATGTGGGTGTGTTTGTTGCTGTCGTTGTTATTGTTGTTGTTCCGATTGTTGTTGTTGTTGTTGTTAGCAGCGGTGTCGTTGCCTCGCACAATGCTGCCGTCTGTGGCAAAGTTGCCGTTGATGCCACTTCCCCAGCAACAACATCTATTGTTGCCGTGGGTGTTGCTGTTGCTGATGTTGCTGTTGTTATTGTTGTTGCTGCCGTGTTGGCTCTTTCATGCTTATTGAATACATTAAACACGCTTGGATAGACAATCAAACACGACGATTGCGGCGTTTTATGCAACAATTCCAAGGCGGCCTCATAGCTGGGCAGACCCGATACCAATGTGTATTCCGGGACCGGATCCTCCGAATCGGGTTGCAGTTTCAATGCCTCAATATCAACAATTGTGCACTGTGACGAGCTATTCGCATTGTTGTGATCTTAAAAGAGAGAAAAGATGATGATTAGCTTAATGCTTGAACAAGTGGGTTGAGCTTAAACAAATACTTTTAAGATGTGACCTAATTTGAGCTACTCTGGAATAGCGGGAATATTAGTTTTGTGGAATATAATATTCAAACAATCACTTAAGATTCACTTTCTAAGCCGGCATCCAAACTGATTAAATTTAATTTAACATTAAAAAATATTTAGCTAGTCTGCATTTTAGCATTCTATATATTTCTTGAAGTTGAAAGATTGTCTTGAAATGATGGAAAATTTATTCTCTAAACTGGGATCAAAGGATATTCTGCGCTATTGTCTGTTTCCTGTTGTCTATATATCTATATTTAATACATTAAAAACATTTACAGGGTATTCAAGACTGCGTTACTCATATTTTAAATGCCTATATTATGACTTAATACAATTTTATAAAAGTTACTCAACAGTATTATTTACTTGCACATTGCTCTGGAATATTATATTTATCATTAAATTATTACATAAATACGCTTCTCATTGATTGTTTAAATTTATATGTATACATTTTTTACATTATAACGTGTTTTATTTTATTTTATCGTTGCCTTGACGCTGGCAAAATGCACTTGAGCTACTTTTACGATAATAATATTCTTATTTTTCTTCATGTTTTTGCTGACGCAGATAAACCTTGGAAAAGTTGTATGTAGAACACATAGAAGAGAAAAGTTGAGAAGAACAAAAACGAGCTGACAATTGCTTAATAATTAACATGTATTAAAGTCAAACTATATTTTAATGACAGTCTTGGATAATATCTTGAACTATAGTTAACCCAGAGTTAATTACTGAATGAGGTCAGAAATCATTGGAAATCATTATACAATATGTAAATTACAAAAGGGGACTTTATCTACTGTTGTATCAGCCATGTGTTAATTGTCATTCATGGATTAGTTACTAGTTCATTCATAAGCCAACTTTGTAGAGTGGCTTCTTGAGATTTTGTTCTACATTTCAACAATTAGCAAATAACACGTAGACCTCGTCAAAGTTGTTTTTAACTCTTGAAGCTAATCGGAAAAAAACAACTAAAATAGCTAACAATAAGATACGATAAGACCTAATCAATACTATTGAGTCGCTATCAATAGGCGATTAAAGTTAAAGTAGTTCGTCAGATCTGTGGAATTCTTTCAGTTAAAGTTATAGGTACTTACAATTGCGTTTCCAGGTACGAAACTGATGGTACAGGAAGCAGGAGCATATGCAGAAGACCATCGAGATCAAGATTAGTGTAAAGACAATGCCGATCCACACCTCGTTCATGAACTTGTCGTACTCGATCTGCTGTTGAAGTTGATCAACACTGCTGCTATCCAGCACCACATGATTGGAGTTAAATTCTAAATCCATGGCCAGTTCACTGGAATTCTGTGTAACTTCGTTGAGTTTCTGATGTTTCAGTTGAATTGAATTGAAGATGGCAGCTCCAATTTTTTGCAGAAAATCGTTATTGGCCAAAGCATCCAAGGTACTGATCGTGGGCGTTGATGCCTCCGCTGCGGCAAGGTTCCTTCCACTCTCGAGGATCTGTTGAGCGGCACCGGCGAATTGATCAAAATGCAAATCGTGCGACAGTTCGTAGTTTAATGTGTGCGGTAGGCTCTCCATGTTGCCCTTATATATATGTATGTTGATATCTATCTTAACGCACTCGGATCACGTTCGGTAATTACGAGTATTACAATGAGAGTATCTCTTTTTTAATGTTGTTGGTTTTTTTTATTTCGGTTGTTGTTAACTGCGGCACACTTTCACTCTATCGTTAACTTTATCTATATCTTCGTCTGCTTCGGGTTTTAATTTTTTTTGGCTTTCGGCGAAGAGCACACGTCCGATGTAAGCGATGTCTACAAACAAACTGATTAGCGATCAGCCTGCAGAAGCAGCCGAAGGCAGCTCGACTCGATCGCTAAGCGCGCTGTTTCACTCAAGAGAGCTAGAGATCGAGAGTAGAAACGAGAGCGGGAACCACAGTGAGAGAGAGTGTTTGCTACCTGGCTAAAGATGCGCTCAAATGTGCTCAGTGTGTTGTTCATTTACCGCTTGGATACGCATGGCTAAAACCTTTTCCTCACTCTCTCACTCTCTTTCTCTCTCGATCTTCTTGCATTTGGGTAGTAATCTTCTTCTTTTTCATCGTGTAATGCTCGCTCGCTTAGTCTTTTGTGCTTACTCCAGACAATGCCTTCGAATTATGGGCCCATAATTGGCGTTACAAAGCGGCGCACATGTTGCCCGACTACCTCTCTCTCTCGTCCCAGTCCCAGTCCCAGTCTCAGACCCAGTTCCAGTTCCCGTCCCAGTTCAACTCGTACTGTTATGGAGCATCGATCTTCATTTCAGTTGTGTTCTGTTCTTCGATTTCGTTTATGCCTGCCAAATGACATATCTCTACATTTGTTTTGTTTGAGAAAAGAAATTATTGCTGTAGGATAATACGAATGTGTGTGTCTCTGACGGGGCCTGAGACCATTTCTCGTTCTTTTTCTTTTCATTTCTTTTTTTTTGTTTGTTAATTTTTTCTTCTTTTTTTTTTGTTGGTGGGGTTTTAAATTACAGCTACGTGCAGATATCTTATTTCGGTACTCGCGAGCAATTTGTGGGCGCACAGGCCTGCGTATTCACCTGGTGGAAGATGAGTTTAGTGATATTATCTTCAGGTAGGAGACAGGAGACAGCAGAATGCAAGAGTTGCTCATTTCAAGATTGATGCATTTCCCAAATATAATCGATGTGTAAGAGAAAATTGAGTAAAGGCATTGCATAAAATGACAGCGGATTAATGGATCTAAGAAGTTATACTGAGAGATAGATAAAGAAAATCCTAAAATGGCTTTACTTAATATATCCTATAATTACTAACAGCTAACATTACATTGTATGTGTATTGATATAGATAATGATATAAATGTTCTGAAGGTATCAGATTAACTTGATTGTCTTTATATTAAAGAAGACGGTAAGTTTTCTATATCAAAGTTCTCTGATTAGTCAAGCGAACTTTAGAAAAACTCTAGCCCACCTATTTCAGAACATTGATCTTTAAACTCCAAGCAAGCTGAGAAATATCTTAGCTAATCAGTTGTTAACCTCGAAATAGGTTTTTTCAACCGTATATCACTTGATCATTGGTTATTAACAGACTGTCTGTTTGCCATTTTTCACTAGGCTGGCGATAAGGAATCTTATGGCGAATGAACACACTCAAAACAACATGGGATAAGATCAGTTTCTCATAGAAGAAACGAAATTGCTTTTCAACGAGGTTTGTCTATGATAAATTTGAGTGCAATTTACAAAGGGTTGGTCTGGTCTGGACTGGACTCTGTTGATGATGTTGATGAGCTCATCGACTGCACAAAAGAACATTCTTATCATGATCGTCTAATCTATCCAACCAACGAAATGAATCAGCACAACAAACGTAGATGACGTTGATGATGATGAGGCTCTTCTTCTGCCTAGCAACCCAATAAAGAACCCAGACGATTGTCTATTACGAGGGTCAGATTAGCAAAGATTCTTGGGTTATATTTTTGTGTCACAGTTGATGACGTTTTTTTCTCGTTTCTTTTCTTTTCCTTTTCCAGCTCATTTAAGACTGGAATTTGCGGCTCTTGCGGCTAGCCATATGGGCTTAGACTCGGAACCTTTTTGCAATAATTTCTGCCCAACTGTCAGACAGTTAAGACAATGGCCCTCTAATTAGGTGAGGTAAGTAACCGTTCCCAGCCCCGACACCGTTCCCGTTTCCGATCCCAGACCTACATAAGAACTTAACAGTAGCTAGCTAGTAAGACGTGTCTTTGTTAGACTGTCTTCTGTCGCTTCTTTTGCTTTCTTTGGACTTCTTGCTGACCCTTGGGGCCTAGTTGACCGAGTTGTGTTTAAAAGCGGCCCAAGTAGCTTTAATTTAAGACCCTAATGAGCCATTTAGGCATTCTGCATTCTGGCTTTGTATTCAATGCCGACTACTGTGTGCCGAGCCCCACAAAAATTAATGAGTCCACGGTCAGTCAGAGCAAGAGACCCAATCCGCTACGGATTGCATGCGGGTGATGGCACTGATAAAGCCGCTTAATTTTTCACTGCCTATGGGGTCCAACTCCAATTCGATGCTCTGCTTTGCATAATGCATCCAAACAGCCCAAAAATTTAAAATAGTTTATTAATTTTTTAGATATCTTTCACATTGTCTTCCACTCTGTTGGCTGTTCGGTTATTGGATGGAGGCTTTGTCAAGCTCTTCTGACATCTATAAATCGGCTTAAATTTGATCTTGAACCATTTACAGTCAAGCTTCTTTAATTTGAACCGGCCTTAGACAAATTCCAACGTAGCAATTATCTTAAGTATAAAATTGAAGAGCTGAAAGTTTCCCGATATACTAAAAACTATTTTCCTAGAAATTCATCTTAAACTTGCTTTTAAAAAATCAGAATTCTTTTTACAATAAACCTTTAAAAGAATAAACTTAACAGCAATAAGGTTTTAAGTGAAAATACTGAGAATCTTTCTTGAACTCCTCTTAAGTTTCTTAAAAAACGATCCTATTCGACTTCCAGCTGCTATAACTCTCTGAAAACTCAACTGTTTGCCATGTATCATATAATTTCGGTCATAGCTTGACATCTATTTTCCAGCATTCATTTCCTTTTTCACAATTGTTGGCTTTTATGTAAAGATCTTGAGTTATTTTCCGCATAATTACATGCACTCATTGCATTTCACACACTCTAATTGAGTAATCAGTTGCAGCATCAGCATCAGAAGATTTGAGTAATAAGAAATAGTAATGGTAGAAAAAAAGAGATATTATACTGGGAACTCTAGGCACAGCCTGATATCAACTCCTGTGGTGGAGTGTGCGCCATAAAGTCAAAATCCCGATTGCTTTAAAGACGTCCTGCCAGGCGGGCAACTGGAAACTGGAAGCACTTGTTCCCTGACCCGAGAGTCTCGAAAGTAACTCTGACTTCGCAGCAAGGCGCAACAGACCAACAACTGAGCTGTGACGCCGGGAGGCAACAACAACAACAACAACTGGAACAACAACAATATGAGTTGCATAGGCAGGTAATTGCTAGAGTCCGGGAACGCAGTGATGTGAAACATTTGTCATATGGACCGAGACGTGCCGTGAGTTGCCCTGGGAAAGTTGTCAACGATGGTTGCCCCGTCTTGGAAGTCTTGCAGAGCCTTTAATCTGTGATATAGGTCATGCAACCCTCAAGGTTCCACGTAGTTCTCGTTGCATGCCTCAACTCTAGCGGCAGCTCCAGCATGCCGCATGCTACGGCATTGTCTGTATCTTTTGTAGCTTGACTCGACTTGAATTCGTAGAAATTATGCATGAGCATGTAGCAGAAAGTAGCCTTGTCCTGTTGCTAGTTGCAAGTCCCTATTATGCATGTTGCATGCCCCACTGTGTCTCTGCACATCATCCACTAACAAGTGTACTTTGAGTGCCGCTTTCATTGCATGCACAATTAAAAACGCAGTTAGACAACAGAAACAGAAACCAACTCAAGCTGCAAATCCCCCCCAAACCATAGAACCACTGAACCACCCAAAAGAGCCAACGCCAACCCATTCAATGTCAATGAACCGCAGTCGTAATAATACATACAACACACACTGTCACACACACACACACACACACACACACAGACACACACACTCGCACACCTAGCTGTCGTTTGGATTGAATTCTTTCCTTATTTGTTTATGGTTTTGCCCCGTCTCAGATAATCTTGGGCGCGTTAGCTTCAAGTTCGTTGTGCTTGGCCAGGTTGCACCGTACCTGGTACTATAACTTTGACTGGGACTGTGACGGGGTCTGGGACTGGAACTGAGGCTAGGGCCCAGACTACGCAACGTATCTATATCTATAGTACTTATGATGTTATTTCATTTTATTGTCGTCGTTGTCGTTGTCGTTGTAAACGTCGTCGTCTTCTGTCATAGTTCTCTACATTTTGTTGGTTTATCGCTTCAAAGGTTTTCAATACCTCAATACAACAATTGATTGAACATTATTAGCACTCAAGCATAAATATTTTCGACATGGCTTTATATGGTTCTTTTTTCCTTACGTTTCTAGGTGCAGGCGATCTACCAAATATGTCTTTAAATCAATTCCAACTTTGATTGTTTTTTCGGCCAATTTGTCTAATTATTTTGTGGTTGAGGTGAAAATGCAGTAAAAATAAATAAAGAATAACCATTAATAAAATGAACTTTACTTGAGCTCAACCCATCATATTTAATGTTCAGCTATCAATGTACTTACTTTACTGAGCAAGAGTTAAGTAACTATTTTTTAATTATAAGCACACACCAATTAACTATAATGGTGTTAATTACAATGTTTAAAAGCGCTGATAAAATATGAATTAAACATTCTGTCAGCCCCTCAATTGAAAGTTGATCTTATGCAAAAATCTTATTAAAGATTCCATTTCAACGCCATGACTTATTTTATAATTGTAATCGGCTTAAAATCTTTAATTAGGCTTTTTCAACATGTCAACGCTGTGAATTATCTATTCAAATTAACAACAATAGATATTATTGTTGCAATTGAATTCCAGACTTAAGGTTATGCAAATCAAAACACGATATTTTACAAATGTTAACAGTTATTTTTACATCAATCTCTGTGTTAACTGGCTTATGTATACATACACTGTAGAATTACATGTTATACCTATCTGATCATGTCTATGATCTTGATATGCAACTGTGGTTAAAAGATAGAGAAGGGTATATTAAGGCTATAAACATTTATTAAGAGAAGGGTTAATTAAACCTCGAGTTTTCACTTTTAATCAACTTCTGGTTTATCCTGGTTTAGGTTTATCAGACTTGAAACTTTCATAAGTTTGTCTAAACTTAACCGATTAGAGTGTCATTATGTCTAGAATAATTTCAATCTGTTTACAGGGTATCGTCCAGTCAGTCGCACATAATTATAATATTTTATCTAGATCATTGTCTACGTAACTGTTATTTAACAGTTTTAATAGAATGCTAATAATAATCGACATAAGAGCTATTCAATGTAAGTATAGAATACTACATTTATAACTACCTGTCTAATGGGTATCTAATCGTCACATATAACCGATTAAAATATTTTAACTAGTTCTCTGCCAGTTTGTGTGCTAATTAGCACCTTACGCCACGTGTCTATTTCAGCAAGTAGTTAAAGAAACTAGTTTTCAAAATAGTTTCGCGGAAAGAAGTAATACTAAGTACTTTTTTAGGAAAGCTTTTATGACTCTGGTTTTTATATATATTTGAAATGACTCAATTAACCCTAATGTTGCACTTTGGCGCCTTAGACGAGAGACAGACTGTCCCCAATTGAAGTTTCTGTACAGAACATGAAAGAAAGCAACAATGAAGTGTATAAACTGGTCAATCGATTGATTGATTTCGATTGGGAAATAACATTTGAGTTGGCTTATCAGTATATTCTTATCGCTGGGCACGATTATAAAATGATATGCAAGGTGCTTGGCCGGCTTTCAGCTTGGGCAATTCATCAAATTCATCAAATACACGAAATTCATTAGCCATAAACTTTCAATTTCAAGAAGTACCCCGGACGCCTTGTCGAGTCTTGTTATTATTGACATTACAAATGTTATTGATTGATAGATAGGAAAAGGGAGGGATCGTAAGGAGGTGGGGTTGTACTATTGTGGCTCCATTTCGTTTCACTTTTCCACGGACTGCTTTTCTTTCTTTCGGCCCAAGTCACGAAATTGAAAGTACATGTTAATTATTTCCACATACAACGGTAACAATCACCTGCATTCATTGTCGAAGACGAAGTAGGAGACGACGACGACGATGTCGGAGACCCGATCAATTTTCACTGATAAGCGCATTAGTTTTCGAGTGTTACCTTGTACAATCATTTCCCCTCTCTGCTTCCCTCCCACCTCGTTACCCTCTTCAATATGCCTCGTTGCGTCTCTTGGTGTCAATCAGTTTCAATTCGAGTCCCAGTCTTTCTTTTTTGTTGACATTTCTTTCAGCCTCGTCAACGTTGCATGCAAACAATGAAATCGGTTTTTATTTTGTACTTTTTTATGTACATCTATTTTTTATGGAGCAGGAGACGTTTGTATTGGGGTCCATCAGTCTGGCGACAGTAGCATTACAATGCATTTGCTTTTGACTTTTTGGTTTAGCAATTCTGGGAAATTGTCACAACGGCGCTTTGTTTTGCCCCAAATGCGATATGGCCAAGAGATATTCGAATCATTTGAATGGAAGAATGTGGCACACATTTTCAATTAATAGTTAAGTGAGAATTTGTATCAACTTGTGTGCATGTGATCAAGACTATCTAAAGATCAGGAAGAATTAAAACTAGTTTGCATAGAAACAGACAGACAGACGGACAGACGGACAGACGGACATGGCTATATCGACTCAGCTCGTCGCCCTGATCAAGAATATGTATACTTTATGGGGTCTGTGAGGCTTCCTTCAATGCGTTACACATTTCGTGACAAAATTATAATACCCTCTGCAAGGGTATAAAAATGTAAAAATAGTAAATAGAAGAAAACTTGGAAAAGTTAGTATACAATGCTAAATATGTATGAGAGATTAAAAATCGTTGCTTGAGAATTATTTTATATCTAAATTATATAAATGGAAAATATAAATAATATTCAATGGTAAACTTGAGAGATTTAAAATCTTTGCTTAATACTTAATACTTATTATTATATATTTATTGCAAAATGTTAATTAATATTGAATAATATTGGTAAGCGTAAAGTTTTTCTAAAAATTCATGGCAGAATTATTGTTTAGAAATTAAGGATAGGTTTTTAAAATCAATTTGAGATATTTCTATCTCACCGTTTTTGATAAATTCTTTAAGATATAAGATTGGCAAAACGTTCAACTCTTGCTTTATATTAATCTCTTTTTTAATCAGATTAAATTGTAAATATATTCTGAAATGTTAGATAAAAATTAATCAAATAGCAAATTGTATATAGCTGAAGGCATAATCATAACTTCCTTGAAATTGAAAAACTCTAACTGCAAACACATCTACTAACGTTTGTAAGAAAGGGGATAAAGGGGCTTTCACACTTCCCTTTCTTTTATTATTTTTACAGACTTATTTCAATTAAAGTTTTCTTAACACATTTCTTTCAGGGCGCCATCTCATTTGGAGTGGCATCTTCATAATTTGCATTCCTAATGAGGTTAACAGTCCTCAGCTTTACAAACGCCCACTGCACTGCTCTAATTACATGTCTTAAAGTCACACTTAATACTCCATTGCTCCTATTCCCTCTCCATCCATCATCCCTTACTCCATTCAGCTGTCCATTCCATTCCCAGCGACAATTAATTGCATGCCAAGTTGTTGACACTACCTTTTAAAAATTAGTATATGAGAAAAGATTGCCACAGGGCATAACAACAAGTGTTATGGTGGCTGCAACATGGGGAGCAGTGGCATGGCCAGGGGCAGAGGCGGGGCAGGGGCAGGGGAAGTCTTGTATTTAAAGTCCAATCTGCAACAATTCAATTAAGCCAATAACTAAACCAATTTGTAATGCGCTGCAGCTTTTTAGCTACAGCAACAGAGAATGGCAAATGGTGACGAGGATGATGATGATGATGATGATGATGGCTACAAAGTCTTCGAGAATTGGGGTAAGTATGCGCAAAGCAGAGAGGCAGAGAGAGAGAGAGAGAGAGAGAGGGGGAGACTGACATGGAAAGATACTATGGCCAAAGCTAATGCCAAACACAAAGCCACGCGGCAGCGAGGCAAATCCAATTAAACTGGTGACAACGACGTTGCAGCCACTAAAAAGGGCCATAGACCCTCTGAGAGAGGGCCAACAGAGGGAGGAGAAGAGAGAGATGGGGAGCAGTGGGGGCTGAATAGCGCATAAAAATTGAATAAAGCGCAATTTCAAATGGCTGTTGTGGACCATAGAGCAATGCCACCTGCTGTTGGTTTTCATTTGCAAAAGTTGACTTCAAAGCAATTGCGACATAATTAAGTTGACAACAACAACAACAACAACAGCAACAACAATAACAAGCCAAGTCAACGATTGACACCAGTGACCCAGTTTAATGCGACGGATAAAACTGGACGCGGCTCTGACTCCGACTTCAACACTGTCTCTGTCTCTGTCTCTGCCTCTGTCTCCCTCTACGACTCCGACTCCCAACTCTGGGACTCCATCTGCGTCTGAAACTGACTAAGAGCCAAACCGTGTGACGTCGTTGTTGTTGTTGTTGTCGTCGCTGTTGCAGTTAAAATTGAAAATTAAAATTGTTAGACAGCGTGTCGCGCTGTCGCCTGTCACTGGCATTAGTTCAACATATTACGTATACGTAATGCCCTGCTCTGGACTTTTAACAATTGCCCCGTGGAGAAACATAACTAAGGTTCATTATTCTATTACATACTCCAAAGTTCAAAAGGTGAAGACAATTAAACAGAAGAGAGTTTATTATAAAATCATACTTTGAAGAAATTTATTCACTTCAATGGGTTACTTTAGATTGATTAAATTCACTTGCTCATAATTAGAGCTTAAATATAGTAAAAATTACTATTTAAAAGGGTTAATACATATTTTGTTATTTGTCAATGTTTGAGTGTTCTATCACTACAATTTATTTTTTGTACGAATCGTTTTAATGGCAGCTATATTATTTAATAACTATCATTTTGGTCGTAAAATATGAAACTATTGAAACACTTGATTCGCTCAGTTGTATAGCACAAAAAAATAAGATAAATCATTTATCGACTTCTTGTTAATAAAAAAGCTATATGTTATAATAGCATGGTCATTATAAAAAATGTTCAAACATAAAGAGCTTACTATATATTAACCCATTTTAAAATAAAATATTCCTAAAGCAGCTATAAAATACACCAAGGAAGGTTCAAGGGAACTTGCCTATAACAATTGAATTTTGTAGACTTTTGATCATACAAATACAAACAAAAAAATTAATATATTTTTTCAAAATAATCTTTATATATCTTATATTTATTTGCAGCGCATTTCCATAGTTCAAAAGACCGAAGTAACCACAAAGTTGTGCGCTTTTAGGCCGCTATTTTAACGGGTTTTACCAGCTGCCTTTTCGTCTGGCAGTCAGTCCGCTTGTCTGTCTTTCTGTCCATATGTCCATGTGTCTAGCTTGCTTTTGTTGTTGACTGCTTCTTAATTTCACACCGACGCCACCGCGAAGTGGGAAATGTTTTTGCGGCGCTTTTAATACTCGCATTTGCCCGCTCAGCTTCTGGCAGCTATGACGACAAAATCCAATTAAAGAAATTATATTTGCACAAAACATATAAGAAAAACCTGGTCACATTTGCGGCAAATTGTTATTAAAACCATTATAAAGAAACTACCAGTTGGACATGAGTTGAGTCAAGTCGTGGAGAGGAGAGTAGAGGAGAGAAAAAAAGGAGAGCACTTAAAATGTTGACGCCTCAACCGCACGGACAAATTGTGAGTGCATTCCTTTTTTTCTAGGTTGAGTATTTTGTTAAGGATCTGGAATTGTTTTTAGAGGATGTGCCACAAACCACATCCACACATGCTTAACTTGAGAGATGCTTAACAAATTTCTTAACGTAATTTCTTTGAAGCTACACAGCAAAAGATACACGATACAAGATACAAGATACTATTTACTGCCCGCTGGCCTTATATTGTATAAGCAGGAAGAAGCAGAAAAAAAAGGAGAATAGGAAGAAGCAGAATCAGCGCAGTTTATGAAAACAAATTGCTCAAATTACAAGAGGTTCTCATCTTTTCTTTTTTCAGTTTCCTTTCTTGTTTTTTGCTGCACTCACATGTACTTGTAGTTATTTGTATCTTAAATATATACATGTGGGTGTAAGAGTATCGCTTAAGTGCATTTTGGTATGGATTACGCCAGAGGAAGTTATATTTAGGTTAAAGAGGGAAGTGTACCTTTCAAAAAGGTTATCAACTGTTGCTGGGGAAACCCTAAGAAGTCTCAGAAATAAAGATAACTTTATCTGTCTATGATTCACTCATTAAATTTCCTAATATTTGCCTTCTTACAAGTTAGCATGAAATAAAATACTTAGATGATAACTGTGATTATAAATACCTTAGTCACATTGTTAGATAAAGAATGGGAATTGCATATCACCATCAGACGTAATTGTATGATTAACAAAAGAGGAATGTTTAAAAAAAATTCATATCCTAGCAAATAATATAGATAGAATTTAAAGTCGTCTAATAGAACAATTTAAATAATTTGTAAAGCTGTATCCCTCACTGACCTCGGTCTCCCAATTTGATTTGAACTCTTCCCCAACCCTCGGTTCAGTCATAAAACTGTAAAATCTCCAAAAAGGGCATAAATCTAATTTGGCTCTTGGGCTGCTTTTATGATGGCCATCGAGCGGATCATTTGAAAAGAGAATTGCCAAATGCTCTGTTTGATGATGATGGTAATGATGATGATGATGGGCTATCTAAGCGCCCAAAATATACTACTCCAAATCCATTTACACACCTGACTGTAAAACAACAGGCCAAAGCCAAATGATCAACTACAAAATACCCTTAAATCTTCAGTTAAGACAGAATTTATATTTATTTTAACTTACCAAAAATAAGTAAGCTGAGCTTCTTTTTGTTTCGTAAACTCATTTCAAAAGTGTAGCTAACCTTTGAACGCCTACTTTACTGGGTATCAACTGAAAGTTAAAAGCCATTCAACTTGGCCCGCAATAAAACGCCAAATGTGAGCGCGAAAAATTTTCCAAACGCGCACACGAAAATTATTTTATGATGCTTTTAAACTAATTTTCCGGAAAAAAACAAGAACAACGTGCGAGGCACTCGGAATTGGTGGAAAACGTTAAAAAAAAGGAATAGGTCGCGTAAAAAACTGTTGACGGGAAGCGTGAGGATGTAAAAATTTTATTTACCTTAAACCAAATTTGAAACCAGCGAGAGAGCACGAGTTTAGAGGCAATTTAAAGCTCTCACATGCGGTGCGAGTAACAGGTTAGTACTAGTCCTTTTACTAGTCCTACGACTAGCCACAGTTATGGCTCTGTTATTACTACTACAGTTACAGCCAACAGTTTGTGGTCTCTCATAGTTTTTGGTCACGAACTAGCCATAAAAATGTGCAGAAAGAAAGGTGCGAGACCTGCGCAAATTTGTCGATTATTCGTCTGGAGACACTTTCCCTTGTCCTTGGAAACCATATCGAGGTCTTATCTGAGGGCCATCAATCTAAATTACAGGGCGAGGGAGTGGGGTGCATTAAATTTCCAGACAGCATTAACATTTTTGTGTGACTTTTAGGCAATAATAAAAATATTTTTATGCCCTTGACATTCAGTTGACAAATTGATTTATCTGAGCTCAACTGGAAGTTGATAGATGAGTCCTTGTACTTCTTGTGCCACAACAGGAAGTAAGTAGAAGTTGCAACATGCTTGCAACAGAATTGACATGTTCTGCAGCATAATGAAGCGATCAGTGGCAGGCAGAGCCTTAGGCCTCAAACAGTTTCATAGAGAACGAGCTCATTCTATTCATAAATTCAGGCACTGCCTGCTGATTTGTCAGCACCAGAGAATGGTGAAGGACATTCGGGCAAGGACATAGAACACAGAACACAGAGCTCAGGTAAACTCCTTATTGTCTCATCCTATCTCATCCCATCTCAGCTTCCATCTCAGCTTCGCTTTTGTTTTGCTCTTTTTTTTGCCATCTTCTGTTTGCTTTTGCAATTGACAGCCTGCTGCACGTAAATTTGTAAGCGTGGGCATAATTATGGTCTTCAATCTATTCCCAGAATTTTCAGAACAACTTCAACTCCAACACGCACACGCACACACACACACACACACACACACACACACACAGAGAGAGATAGATACTCAGTGTGAATTATCGGGTTTCGGCTTGGGTTCGAGTTTACTTGGAATTGAGGCCTGTTGCTCTACAGGATTCATTACTGTAGGTGTCATAAATTTATCCTGCAGTCTCTCAAGTTGATTTGGCTGCTGCTCCTGTGGCGCAAAAAGAGAGAAAGCTATATTTAAAGAGAGATAGATTCAACATCATAACTTAGATGAATTTAAGTTCCCTTCCCATCATAACTTGACATGATAATGGAGTTTGTTTACCTTTTCGGTAGCCTGTCATTGACATATCATAACTCAAAATATCGACAACTCATGTTTCCTTTGCGCAAACAAGATAGTAATTTCCTGTATTATTTATTTACTTTTAAGTAGTTGCAGCTCACGAAAAAAAAAAAACTGACATATCATCCTGTAGAAAAGTGTCCTGGCAACAAAACTCATTCATAAATCAAGGCAACACGGACAACTAGACTGACAACAAGTATTGTTAATTTTCGATATATCTCTGACATGTTTTTATATTCATTTTTAGGAGAAACCTCTTAAGTGTTCCTTAGTTGATAGGAAAAAAAACGAAGGAGCGATGGAAAAAACTGCTTCCTCATGGTTATTTCAGTGCTCGAAATATGATAGCGTATAACTTCGAGCCATGAGCAGCTGATGAATGCACTAAAATAAAGATAGAGAGGGAAAAAGGAAGAGAGAGGGATGGGTAAGAATTCAGAAAGAAAGTACATGTGCCGACAGTAGTAAAATTCTTATAATATAGTATATTTTCCCTGAAAATATACATTCTCTTTAAACAACTTATATTTAAATTTTAAACAGTATTACAAGTTAAATCTTTTCTGTCATCCTTTGACAAATACTTTAAGAAAAAAAATGAAAAGGAAGCTTCTTATTGTACTTCCTGCAGTTGCATTTTTAAATTAAAATGAAATAATAATAATAAAATAGTTTCTTTTCAAACGATTTCTGCTTGAATTTTAAACAATTCTTTTGCTCTGTCATCAAAAGTTGAGTCATTTCTGAAAACTCTCTTTCTATTGCCAATAAAAATAATACGTAGAAGGGAAAAATGGGAAAAAGTTCTGAAAACGTGCTGAAGCCATAAATATCAATTAGCTTAGATAAAGATACTGAAGTGAGCCACGGGCTATATGATCCGAAACGAAGGCTAATTGCAGTTCGACTGTTAGCCGGTGGTCCAGACTTAGAATCGGAGTCTGAGTCAGAGGCGGGTCAGACTGCAGGTTGAAAAGGAAGTCGTTAAATTGATAAGGATAAACTGAATGAAAATGCGCTGCAGGAAAAACTAAAATGATTATAGAACGTCACCAAAGTGCCAGGTCACGTTCCACTCACGGATGACTCAGAGAGACAATGAGAGAGAGAGAGTGTGTCCGACGGGACTTATCACGAGAAGAGACGCCACTGCCGCCTTGACTGTTGATAAGCTGCTACAAATTTGATGACGCAAATGCCTCACAGAGAATTTCCCGGTAGTTGCTGCCACTAATTTGTTGCTCACTTTGTTTGATGATGTGACGACGATGTTTCTGTAGGCGGCTCTTTGAACTCGACCTGCGGCATTTTATCAACTCTACTCCATTGGCCCAGTCTCTCTTTCTGTTCCTTATCACCTTGAGAAGGCATAGTGCGGTGTGGTCCCTGAACCTTATCTCGGCATGTGCTGCTCTCCATTCTCTTCCTCTCTCTCTCCTTTATACTCTAAGGTGGCCTCTCCTCATATTTGCATTCATCTTAGTCAAATAACAACAACTAGTTGGCACGCATTCAAATTGACTTAACTTTTGTTGCTTTCCATCTAGAATTGTGGCCAAGGCAATCTCTGTGCTTATCTGGAAAAGAATCCGACCCTGACCTAAGTCAAGTCTTGTTGCTTATTTACTGATGAGATACTAGATAGGTATATCTATTTGACGTAGCTAAATGTAGTTCACACTTAGCACGCTTATCGTTCTTATCGTATACGTTCTAAAATATAAATTTAAAAAAAAAACTTGCTTTTTTAAATATAACCAGAAACTGTCTTTAAGTCAATTTTTGCAGAATAAATTTATCAGTTTTTTAGTTAGCATGAATCAGTTGGATATTAAACTTATACAATGTTAGCAATTGAAAAATATAGACAACTCTAAATAGTATTTACTTAATATGCTTTATGTGCATTGCCATTATTTAATAAAGTTCTATGAAAAAAAGAAATTATGTAAGAAATATTGAAAACTACTCTTTAAGAGTAGCTGAAGATATTTTAAAAATGGATCAATCAACAATTTATAAATCTGAATACTGCAGTAACATAACAGATTGAAAAAGTATCACTTTTCTATCGAATTTCAATAATAATATTATTAGATAATTTCATATTGTTAAAAAGTAATATATTTAAGTAATTAGCTAAATATTATTTAAGATTAATATTTTACTATTATTAATGAAATATTTTCAAACAGTGATATCATTTCAATATTCATAAATATTTAAGTTGAACATGTTTCTGTTTATTTGAGTTCTGTTTGATGATAGTTCAGTGAAAACTTCAGTCAACGAGCAGATGGAAAGATGCCTCTCAAAATAATTTGATACGTGTTCTATAACTTTTCTACCCTCCCTCAATTACCAAGTTATTACTTAGCTCACATACTGCCATGTGAATTGTGTTAGAACTTTACACAAAATGCGGCAGCAACATAGAATTTACAGCCAAATCATAAACACGAACAGAGTCTGATTAAAATTTCATTTCGCACTTTCGACTGCGATGCCGTGATTGGGTGTTGTAGGTTTTTTTGGGTGTTGGGAGTTGGGTGTTGGGCTGACAACCAGTGTTGTACAAGCCCCAAATAGTAGTGTCGGGTAGTAAAAAGTGCAGCGACAACATCCACTGCAATGCAGCAGCTGAAATGTCAGCGTTGTTGCTTCAGGTTTTATGGCCCACACCGCAAATGGCTATGCGAATGAATCTAAACTGAATGGCCAGGGGTCTGGGCCAGGTTCTGGGTTCTGGCTCTGTGCTTGGGTCTGGCTCTAAATTCGGTTTGGGCTAAAACGTAAAAGTTTTATGGCTGGCGCAGAGCGTGCGCGAAGAAGACGTTCAGGCCAAGTCAAAAGGCAGCCGCAATGTTGACGTCAACGTGAGTTAGAGATGAACGCGTGAGCACAAAGATCAGAATGAGTAAAGTAAAATTAAAATAAATAGTAATAATATTTATATACATTTTGAATTTTGCACTAACCTAAATTTTCATTTCTAATTAAATCTCTTTAAGTGTTAAATGTTAACAAGTTCGTGTCACGACCTGTCACACTGTCAGCATCGAGGTTCGTTAATTCAAATTTGCCGGTAATTAATTTTGCATGCAAGTCAGCAAGTCAGCGAGATGGAGAGACTGAACAACAGACAGTGACTGACTATAGTACGAAAGTAGGTAGTATGAGTGCTACGTACTATATATTCCATATACTATGTATTGTCGTACTTAACTTGTCTCAGTTTTTGGCTTATTTGGGAAGTTAATAAACGACGCACACGGCAGCTGATTTTGAATGCCGCCTGACGTTTTATCCGATTTTGATATGCCAAATGTGTCGCTAAATGATTCTTATTTTTGTTGTCTGTACACTCCACACACACACCCAACACCCCACTACACCCTGTGTGCACCACTCTCCCCTGGGCACCTGTCTGTGTCTGTTGCGTGCGTTGCGCATACGCCGCGTGTGACAAATACAGTTTGTGACTGGCATTAGCTTTCAGCTTGTCTCTTCGTTTTGGCTTTTTTGTATGCAAATTGGCTAAAAGGAGGAGTTGGGGTAGGGTGAACTGTTGGTAGGAACTGTTGTTGCTATTTCTGCTGGCGGAAAAACTTATGCTCTGACAGATCGAGAGCTGAGACCGAGGTTCAGGTTTTTTGAGTTTGCATTGCATTTGTCAGTCAGCTCATTAGTGTGCCTGTTGTTGTTTGTTGTTGTTATTATTGTTATTGTTGTTGTTGTTACTTAATGTTGTTGCTGTCGCATTATTTATTTGACATTTTTAACACTTGGCTTACAGTTGACAGTTTACCGCGATTTCTGACTTTTGCGCTATTTACACACTCCCAGCATTATTTGCCAACAAGCAGAAAATTAGTTAACTGCATTGACTAAAACTGTTATTGCCCTTACTCTCTTTGTTGACTTTGTGCATTAGCTGCTTGACTGATTGACTGCCTATCTCTCTTCAACTCTCTATATCTCTTTTGTGGCTTAGTTGATATGTTTGCATAAATTGGTACAGGATATTGTATGAGTTTATAAATCTCAAAAAATAAATATTGATAAAACATACAAAAAAGTGTATGCTGGTTAGGTTAAAGTGAGCATATATGTACATATACTGTACAGGGATGGCGAATAATTGGCTAATTGACTTTAATTTAAAACGTTTGAGGTTTTATTGAATCTAAAAAGGTTTCAGTGATTTCGATTAATTCTATAAATAATATAACAATGATCAAAATCAAACTCATTTTCAATGCAAAGTAAGTATTTGTGAGACAGATGTTAACTAAAAATCTCCATAGCTTAAAGCTTTATAAATTAATAAAATACTTAAACAAAACCTAATTAAATATGAATGAAATTAAAATATTTTCTTTAACAAGTCAATTAATGATTACAAAAGGTTATGGGATTATTCATCTATTGTTTATTATATAAAAATATGAATAAATTCACAGTTTATAAGACATATTGGAGCTCCAAGTGAAGAGAAAATCAAGTATGCTATGACTTAAAATTAGCTTTTCTCGATATTTATCTGTGTTATGCTTTCTATATTAAATACACAACGTGAATCATCATACTGCATACAATTAATTTCGTCTGCATATAAAGCATCTATGGTCTTCAAAATTTCAGTGAATGTAGGCAGAAAAACACAATCGATCGATTCGATTCGAATCATTAACTCGATTGGGATTGAGCAATATGAATTCCAGGCAAGTCTATATTGCATATAGAAAGGCTCGTCGAAAGTTCTCACTGAAAACGTATATATTGCTAGCGGTTTGGCTGGTACTTGCTCTTGTTCAATGGTTGATTGTGTGTTTAGTGTAAGTTCAACAGATTTGAGATATGTTACTACTTCTAATATCCGAATTTTACAGTTCACCAATACGAGATATCTTCCGGAAACACTATTATGTAAGTGTTGCGACCTTCATATTGGCAATTGGACTCTTTTCGCTATTTCTATTCTTTGAAAAGCTTCGATATAACAAAATTTTGGCACCTCTGATATCATTTGTCATTGTGAGTGGATGAATGTTTTGAATGTTTTAATAAATAACTAAGGTATTATCCCTATATAGGTAGAGTTGCAGATCATTTCCCTATTCACATTTGTCTCTCGTACATTTTGGGCGGAAATGCTTATGTATTTTGGAATCTGCGCTGTGCTTATCTTACTATTTGTGGTAAGCGGTGTGTTCTTGCCAAGAAGGGTAAGAAATTAAACAATTATCAATTTATTATTATGTAACTATGTATATCCTATTTTAGATGGATCTGACTATTCACATAGCTCTAATTTTTATACTCGCTTTTCTCTTTCTGCTTGTGGCCATCTACTTTCTAATGCTTCAACTTCTGGTCTCTGAGGTCTGGCGAGATATGAAAGACTATGGCTTTGTTTTGGTCCAAATACCCATTACTTATACAATGCTATTCGTAAGTATTATTTAGAGTATTCTCATTAGATTAATTGTAGTATAAAGTGCAGTTTGTCATGTACCATGCTCAAACCATTAATGGAGGGAGATTCGCGGAAATGCGTCTACATGATTATTGTCTTGGATCATTGATTCTTTTTCACGATTTTCTCCTCATTTATTGGTTAACTTTCTACTGGCAACTTATTTCGGGAGTTGTCACTCCCAAAGACTGGTCACTTATATCGACTCTATGGGATCGGAATGATAAGAGACAGCTTGGACTTGATGATGATGAGTATACCGAATATCCGGAAAGGGCACGTGATAATAACCAGGCGACAGCAGATGGACCGAGGATGCTTATTACTCAAGACTTTAATGGAGATAGGGAAACCGAATCATTACACGATCGAAACCGGAGAGTCAAGTGGTCAGCTCAAGAAAAACGCTACAAGTATGCAAGAAACCTCAACCAAGGAATAACTATCGAAGAGCCAACTAAAAGTATTTTCAACGACGAGGACTCACAAATTGACTTAAAGTGATGTATTGTTATATAAAATTATATTAATAAAAAAACAGATAATAATAATAACTATCTATTACAATATTGTATATTTTTTATTTTGCTTTCCCTAGTAACTGTCTTAAAATATAGCAGTTCAGACAGATGGACATGTACTTTTAAAGTACAGGCTAAAATTGGAAGTTTTTCCAAACAATAACTTGAATCTGTTCAGATACTTTTCAGATTAATGTCAAATTAAATTGTGTAATTGCAAAATTTACCGTAAATAGTATATATTTCTTTCTTTTTGTTTTTCGCCGTAAATGTTAGTTGATAGAGAGGTAATATCGCAGTTAATTCAGGGCCGATGCATGCCACCTATCGGAACTATCGAATTTATAAGAGAGCCCGCAGAAAGTTTGCCTTCAAGACATATTTGTTATTATTTGTCTGGCTTGTCTTGGCATTATTACAATGGATCGCGATAAATCTATTGTAAGTTTTATATTATCCGATGTGTTATATGTGCATTTAATATTTCCAATTTACAGTGAGGGTGCAAGAGACGTATTTAAGGACTATTATTATATATGCTTTGTCACATTTGGTCTGTCGATTTTCCTCTTCAGTATCTTCATATTCTATGAGAAGCTACGTTTTATGAATGGGGTCAACTTTATATTCTCTGTTCTCATTGTGAGTGTGTACCCTGAATTGGTATTATATCATATTATTATCTGTTTGTCAAGTTTTCAGGTTGAACTGCAGATAATATCCTTATTTGCTCTGGTGGCTCGTGTTTATATAGCAGATCTATTAATCTTTTATGGAATATGTGTTATTCTATTGGTGATGTTTATAGTAATTGGTTCTATACTTCCAAGAAATGTTAGTTGTAATGTGATACTTTTACTCTCTTTCTATTAAATCTAACTTTTCTTACAGATTGATCTCACTTTGGATGTGTCAATCATTTTCATTCTGGGCTTTATTTTCCTGATCGTTGCTATCTTTTTTCTCGTGGTAAAGTTTGTAGTACCCGCCACTTCACCATGGACTTATTTGGTCTCAGAATTCTTCATTAGCACAATCATGTTGTTTGTAAGTTTGTATATATTTTTCTAGATTAAAATTTGACCCTCTGTCGTTCTTAGTTTGTCATGTACCACGCACAGACCATCAATGGGAGTCGATTTGCTGAGATGCGTTTGAATGATGCCTTGTTAGGATCTTTAATTCTATTCCATGATTTTCTTATCATTTATTGGTTAACATTCTACTGGCAATTCTCCCATAACCCATTCGATAAGTTGATAGCAGGCACGACCAAAGGTACAACGACTACAGTAGATTCAGATGATTATGAAGTGGACACTGAAGAAGATAATGAAACAGAACCATCTGCAGACTCTGGAGGATCGGATGATGCTGATACAACAACGGATAGTACAACTCCGAAAGGTACAACTCCGGATGGTACAAAACCGGATGAAGAAGATTATGAAACAGACGCTGAAGGATCGGATGATGATACAACACCGCATGGTACAACACCACAGAGTACAACATCAGATGATAAATCACCTGATGAGACATCATCATCACTGGATGATACATCAACGGTTGAAACATCAACGGTTGAAACATCAACGGTTGAAACATCAACGGTTGAAACATCAACGGTTGAAACATCAACGGTTGAAACATCAACGGTTGAAACATCAACGGTTGAAACATCACCAGATGATACTTCACCAGATGATACATCAACTGATGCGAAAGCGGAAACCGAGAAACCACTGGATGATGAGTATGAGTAGAAGATTCATCCGATGATGTACCAGCATCATCAGAACCATCAGAAAATGAAAATAAGGAAATGTAACTCGCTTACCAGAAAATATCCAACTGATAGCTGTAAAAAAAGTAATTCCAAAATTAAAATATTTAAAAACAGAAGTGATAATCAAGCTTAGTTTAATAAATTATAAGTATTCCTACATAAATCAAGTCAAATCATGGCAATTATTAGTATTCATAAATAAATTGAGTCAATCCGTGGCAACACTCTCCACAAGCAGATAATTTATTAAAGATTTATCACTTGTTAAACCAAATTATGTACAGTAACCTGTTCAATGAACTTTTCGACTTTTAAAGTATAACCGACAAATTACGACCAGCACACGTCTTAGGCCCCATAAAAACGTTCTCTTCATTCATGCACACACTCAACATTAGCCATAAGACATAATACTATATCTGTATGCACATCAAAGTACATACATACATATACCATTGCATATCGGTTATCTTTGAGGTTAGCAATGTCAATGGTCGGAATATTTATACCCTCATTACCTTACGAATGATGCGGGTGTGCTGATATGATCGGCTTGTAAAAATACTTGTACTTTTAGTGGAGTCTACTACAACTTCCACTACAGTTATCTTTTCTAATAAATTTTTTATCACTTCTACTACTATTTCCATCTACTTTTTCTACTAATATTTAGATCATTTTTACTAATGTTTCTATAGTTTTAACTAATACTCGATTTTTCTATAATTTCTTATATAATTTCCTCCTTTTCTACTACTACTTCCATAGCTTAAACTTATATTTCCATACTTACTTCCTATTTCATAATTTCTATTATCTGGCGGATAGTATCTGCATAAACTCTATTACTATTTCCATCTTTTCCATAACTATTTTCATAATTTCCACTTCTATTTTCATAATTACTACTACTATTTCCATTGTAAGATCGATAGCATTAATTTTCTTAACCAGAATGAAAAGTCGAAGAAATGTCAGCAGTTACAGGGTATTCACAAGTCGGGCACTGCAGCACGATGGCTTATGCTTTTGTTGTGATTTACAGTTAAACACGACCACGTCACAACCTTAACAACGATGGAGCTGCAACTGCAACTGCTGCTGGTGTTGATGTTGCTGTTGCTGGTGCTGTTACTGGTGATGTTGCTGTTTATGTCAGTGCCAGGTTCTACACCCACTTTGCAGACCCCCTCTCTCTCTTGCTCTCCCCACTTGTCCTTCTCTTTCTTCTCTCTTCCTCTGAACGTGTCCAGAGCTTAACTGGCAGTCACTCATGACTGTGACCTGAACCAGATACACGATGCACGATAATATAATTTATGGCCCTGTTTTGGTGTTTCTTGCTCCGTTGCGTTATGGAATGTTTGATGTGGCGTGTTACTCCGTTCATCCGTCTGTCCTCTCTGTCTCTCTGTCTCCCAGTCCGTTTGTCAGTCTGTCCCTCGTCGACTCATCAACAAATCGTACATTTGAATACAAATTGCAGCATTACACGAGTCGAAGCGCAGAAACCTCAACAAAAGTGTCAAATTTGACATGAAATTAAGTATTTATTATGCTCACACGAGAGCTCCAACAACTCTGGCTTTAACCTGGTTCCATTCCCACTTCCAATTACCATTTCCCTAGAGTTCAAAACATTTCTAGAGTTTCTATTTTTGCAGAAATATTTAATTTTGCTTGCATTTCTCTTTTTTTATCATAGTAGTTGACAATATTTATTTGTTTTAGTTAATTTGTTTAGCTTGAAGTTTTGTTTTCGTTTTCATTTTCATTTTAGTTTTAGTTTTTGTTTCTCTCAATATAAGCTTATACATAGATATTTTTTTAGTGTATCTATAATAATCTTTACTTCTTTCTTTTTAATTAAAGTAGTTTTAGTAACTGCAACACTTTAAGAACTAACAGTGCTTGATCAAGAGGTGCCGAATCAACTGAAACTCTAATTAAACAATAAAACAGGGAATTAAAATATTCTCAAGAATAAGTGACCATAAAGTAAAAGATATCTCTATATATTAAATCATACTAAAAGGCAGGATGTAGATTGCAATATTTATAGTTCGAAATTCAGAAAAATAAAACTAGTCCTGAAACAGAATCAGAAAACTTTAATATTCAGTTTAAGTTAATGAATCAGGAGATGCTGTCGCAGTTGAAAATAAAATTTAAGGAGAAATATTTAAATATTCTCAAGGACAGGAAACAAGGATAACATTCTCAGATTGACAACTAGCAACTATCAGTAAAGAGATAAAAATTAAAATATGCCAGAACCTTTTTATTTCTCCACGACTAATGGGCCAACGAAATACAGGAAACCAAATGAAATCCATAACAAATCAAATAATGGGCTAGAAGGCTTTCAAAATGAATGCGTAAATGAAATTCCAAAAGTAAATAAAATCAAATTTATGCATGTTTTTGTGTCATTTTCATTTTAGATTTTGTTGAATATATATTTTTGCGTTTATATATTGGTTTATTAACATTTAAGCTTAATCGATAGGCAATTCGTTTAAATTACTTAATACATAGACAATAAATAATACTCAGTCTTGGATAATACATGATATAACAATAAACTAAAACAAAATTAAATCAATTTTTTTTTGCTTATAAAGCTATAGGATTTTTGTTACGAGCCAAAGGATTCAACTATTTACAAGTGACTAAACATGTAATCATGATCTCTGGCTCCAATCAGTATCCTATAGTCTATACCCTATACACTTCCCTCTCCCTCTCCCCAATTTCCCTCCCACTTTAGTTGCTGGGCAATCACGCGGCAACAACAACAACCAATGAGGCACAATCGTCGTCAGCAGCTGCCGCCGGCAGCAAAGTTTGTGCTGCATCTGTTGACGCAGCATTGGCCACCACATTTCGATGCTGCAACTCCTCCTGCCCCAGAGCCAGAGCCAGTTCATGCCCCTGCTCCTCATCCGGCATGTTAATGCAAATAGCTGGCAAGGCTTTGTCCTCTGTCTGCCTCTCCGTTTGTGTCTGCCTCAACTCAGAGTCGTCTGTTGCTGACAGTTTGCACTTTTGCAGCTTATTCGAACCTCGCTGCACTGCGTCCTTTTCCCAGTTGGTAATGCACGCACGTTGATTATGATGATGGTGATGATGATGATGCACTGCCGCCAGACTGGGATACACAAACTTCATGCCATAGGCAAAATGACGCGGCTGATGATGCAACGCCTCATCGTAGCTGGGCAATCCTGTGGCAATTGTATAGCAGGGTGGCGATTCAATTTGATAGAACGCCGCCTCATTTCCCCCAGTTGTGGCACTGCCGTTGCCTCCATTTCCATTGGCATTGCTGCCAGTTCCTGCTGGCAGTTGCTGCAACAATCGACGGGCATCGCAGCTGATCAGGTGATGACTGGCGCCATGTGAGGAGTAGGAATCGTTTGCCGCATGAATCTGTGCCCTTATGTCCTTGTCTGCAAATAAATAGAAGGAGATAGAAAAGTTGCTTAGTTTTTGTTGGCTTTGACTTTGACAGACGTCTCATTAGATTGTTTGTGTCCATCCCTCCCTTTATCCTACACAAAGGACACTTGTTGGTTGGGGAAAAAGGAAATGGAAAGAAAGGGATCCAGGACTTTGGCCTGGGCATTAAATTCAATTTAGCGTAAAGGCGCAAACGCTTGAACTTTGTGAATGCCAGGACATGAACAGGAACCTCAGGATCTTTTATTGAAAAGACACAAAAAATGCGAAAAACAACACAATGAAAGAGACAGACAGATAAGGAGATAGAAAGAGAGAGAGAGAGAGGAGACGAAGAAAACTTTTGTGCTGACCGGAAATGCCTGTGAGACTGGCCGGACAGGCAAAGTTTCCCATTCACAATAACAACAACAACAAACTGAATGAGTGACGGACTGACTGACAACAACAACAACCGCTGCTACTACAACAAGTAGGCAATAACATGCCGGAAGTGCGCGCGTGGCACACGAAAAAAAAATAAAAATAAAGGAAAACAAATAAATACTAAAGAAGATGCAGAAATGCAGAAGGCATAAAAACGCTGGAAAGTATGCAACGTCAAAATGTTGAATCTTAATGGAATTTAACTTTTTTGTTTATTTAAAAAAAAATTGTCATAAGGTTGAAACATTAATTTTGTATGTATCCTTAATTTAAAGTAATTTTTGCAGTGTTTTATGGATATGTTTGAAAAGGCTTTTTAAATTGGAAATGCTTTTCTAGATAATTTGAATTTTACGTAGTTAAAGAAAATGTAGAGAACGTATCCAGATTTATTTTTAGTTATGGACAGACTTCAGCTTGTTTTTAAGGCAGTTAAGTATTATTAAATAATATAAAAAAATTAACCAAATTTATTTGATTTCATAATAACACTTGTCACAGCTTTTTTTAGTGTGAAAGCAAGCAGAAAAGCTTTTATGCATCTGTAAACTGTTTACCCTCAGTTGTGAATGGGGTTTCCCGAATTATAGTTCAAAGGAGATTGATTTAAAAATATGCATATGAAAATAAAAAAGGGTTTCGAATCCCTTTTATTGGTTGTCCTGATGCACAATGTTGCAGTTATTAAATGCAATTTAAGCCACATTCATGTGTGTGCGTTTTATGCAATTGAATGCAGCGATTTCAAAAATCTCGACAATTTTTTAATTGTCAGCGAAAATGGTTTTGTCCTTTTTCCTTTTTTTTTAAATTCTTTTTTCATTATATTTAATTTAATTTAATTTTTTATTTGTGTGTGCTAGAAACTCGCATGAGTAAATATTTTGGTCAAATGGTTTTCCATTAAAGCGACGGCATTTTAACTTATTTTTTTTATTATAATTTTTGGCTGCGTGTGTGAGTGTGAGGGGGGCGTGGCATTCTGTGGGAGTTGCGGGCCTGTTGAACAAAAAATGTTCACATTACAATATTAAAACAGAGGAACAACAACAAGAACAACAATGAGAGTTGTAACAGCAGCAGCAGCAGCAGCAGCAGTCGCACAGTACTTGTACTCATACTGTTAGTAGCCACTGTGCTGTTGGCAGCGTTTGTTGATTTATTGTTATAACTGTAGCACAAGCTCTCATATATTTTTCGGGTGCTGCCTCCTGGAAGAGCACTTTCACAGACCCATTTTGACTTTTGTTTCATTTTTTGATAGACAGACGGCAAACACGACCAACTGGAGCCCACAATGGGCGTGGCACACACACATTCACACACGCATACACATGCTGCGGGCATCATATTTTATGCAAGTGTTTGGGGCACCTCTTCTCCTTTCCGATTCTCCCCTCTTGCAATTTGCGAAAACGCGGAAAAAAGAAGTTACTGTCCCCTGGTAGAGGAGTTGTTGGAGTTCTGCAGAGAAAGCGACAGAGAATGAGAGGAGAAAAGGAGAGAAAGAGAGGGGCAGTGGCTGCGAGAAAAAATTAGCACGCCATTTGTTTTTGGCTTTTGTTACAGGATTTTTTTACTGCCGAAGCGCCCAAATGTATGCAACAATTTAAATTCATTGCAATGAGCTGACGAACGTCGAAGGACCCAACAATTGGAGTTTTTTTATCCATATATATATATATGTACTCGTATTTTGTTGTTTTATTTGTGTTGTGTGTTTTTCATAAATGTTTGTTCATTTTTTTTGGTTAACGCTGAAAACAGTTGGCGCAGCTTTTTGAGGTTGGATGGTATTTTTATTACATTTAATCGGTTGGCAGGTGATTTCAATGAAAGCTGAGTGTTGAGTGATGCTCAAATTAAGTTTATCTGAATTTATCCGGCATTATCCGCAGTCCGTATTTGTTTAAAGAGAAACTATTATAACCTCAATAAGAGAAGCTACTCGAACTTAACAAATTAAATTGCTTAATAATAATGTTTTAATTGCAAAACACTTGCAGTAACAAATTACTTTAACTAATACTCTATAGAATTCAGTCAAGTTGCTAGAGAAAGTCTAAGAGGTAACCACAAAATCCATTAAAAATTGACGCAGCTTTCGGGTGTCCTTCAAAGGGAGTCAAGTTTTTGGCAGTTAGTTTTTGTCTTGGAGAAGCTAGACAGGGAGAAATTGTGCTACGCTTAATTACATTTTTTGAAGCAGGCAAAGTAAATTATGCACAACCTATACAACATAATAAACAGTGGCTGGGAGCTGGTCCTGTTTCGTCCTGTTTCTAGTACTTTGCTTCAATTTACAAGTGCCCTGGCCCCGCTGGCTGTTGTCCTGTTAATAAATTCAGTTGTGCGCTGCTCTAATTGATAACAAGCTGAAACTTGCTCCTCATTTGTAGAGAGTGAGTGTATGTGTGTGTATCCTTGCTTAATAAATAAACTGTAAGAGCAGGATGAGAGGCAACTTGGCCAGGTCGGCATCTCAGGCACTCGTTAAGTATTTATAAGGTAAACACACTCTCTGTGAGCAGCGACAACAAAGCAAGAGGAGGTAAAAGTGGACAAAGAGGAGGGGAGAGGCGGCAGTTGCACGTAGTGAGCATTAAGCGCACAAAAGCGTGCTATGAAAATCGAGCAAACTTAAGCCAAAGTTGCTTAATTATAAATGACACACGTGTGTGCCGCACACACACACACACACATACATATGATGCACCTAGCACAACTATATAGATACATGTATGTGTGTGTATAGACCATATCTATGTAGGCCAGTCTAACGTGTATTACCAAAAACAAAAAAAATAAAAGAGAAAAGCAAAAACTAAACCCAACACGACACTAACGAAACTAATTAGACGCAGAGGCGCCCCAAAAAGCAGGCAACAAATACACACACACACACATACAGAGACACACGCACATATCGCTCAAAGCTCAAATTGATATTTTACGTAGTGCTGCCCCCACACACTTCCCTCATCCCCTTGCCGTTTCCGCCATACAAACATTTTCCACGGACGGGGGGATAGAAAAGTTTTTAAGGCTCGTTAGCACGAAATTGACAGTTTGACAGTTGAGTTGGCCATACTTTAATGCCATGGCCTTTTGGCCCCCACCTCTTAACAACTTGTGTAATACTCTATCTCCCTCTCTCACTCTTTCTCTCACACTTGCTTACTCATTCTCTCTCTTTCTCTGGTTTTGGCCTAAATAAATCATTTGGCTAAATTGGTCTGCAAAAAGTTTGACACTCGAGTTGAGACTTGTGTAAGTTGCATAGTTAGGGCCAGGTTGTAAAGCTTGTTGCTCTCCACCCTCTCCCTCTCTCTATGCTTCTCCGGGGACTCACATGACTTGATTGTGTGTGTGTGTGTGTGTGTGTCTAATTATGTGTAAAGTGCCTAAGCATATGATTTACTTTTTGGCATTTATTTACAGCTCTTTATCCTTTGGGCTCGAAATCAACAGGTTCACTTTTTCAACAGATTAAAGTTGCCTGGGGGCAAATTTTTCTTAGAATTTTCACGATTTTTCATTTCTTACAAACGACATGACAAAGTATATTCACTTTCAGCTTTTGTTGCTGCTACAAAGGCATGTAATATTAGAGGAGTTGCTAAGATATTGTTAATATTACTCTTTCTTAGGATACCATACTTTTGTTGAGAAAACTTAAATGTAGTTTGGATTGGAGCATAATGTAGTTGCCAAGGGGATTATCTTTTAAAATTAAATATTTGCGAGGAAAGCCTTTCTGAATTGTTTGTTTATACTTTATCTTGAAACCAAATTCTATTCATATTTAAAAATATTTTTTATAGTACTTGTATAATTGCAAATATACAAACTATAAACTGTTTTTGCTACATATCTCAGCTATCATTGATACATTTTGTAGTAGTTATGGGATACTATTTTATTAAAGACAAATTTCAGCTAAGGAAAATAAGGCATATACGATATTGTAAGTGTATCTAAGCTTCGTCTACACAAATAAAGCGATTCTTTAATGTCATCCCTATATATATTACTCATCTCCTGCATTATCATTGTCCATTCAATGAGACACACACAATTTCACGCCTTTCTCCTAAAAGTCAGAGCTGCCATATTATCACACTCATAAAGGGCAGCACTGGGTGAAGTAGGGGCAGGGGCAGGGGTAGGAGCACAGACTGTGGTAGGTCAATTTAATATTATAAATATGCGGCACATACATATATTTTGTGGCATCATAAAGTTGTGTATCTAAAATTACAGCGCCCTAACAATTTCGAAGCGCGCCAAAATTTATGATACTGTCGGCTATAACGCAGCATAATACGAGGGGAGTCAACAGGGAAAGAGGGGGGAAATGGGAGGGACTGGAGTATTCTGCATTTTATATTGTTTAGCCTGGCAGCCAAAACAGCTGGATAAATGGCCGTTGATAAGGTCGAAAAACAACCAACAAACATTTTGATTAAACTCAAAAAATACAACAACAATTTAGGACGAGGGAAGTTTGAATACTTACTGCATTTTTTCCATGTACGAAACTTGCGATAGAAATAGCAGCTGAAGACTATAAAGATTAAGGATAGCACCACCAAAGAGGTGACAACACCAATCCACAAATAGTTCACAATAGCATGCATATCCGCTTCTCCAAAGATCTGTTCCCATGTGGAATTATTCTCCGCCTCATTGTTATCCCGCAGATCGGCCAAATCAAGGACTACGGAATTGGATAACTGTTCCGTGCTGATGCTGGCCGAGGATGCCAGATGAGGAGAGGAATCATAGTTGACGGCAGCGTTGCCAATCCTTTGCAACAATGCGTTGAATGAATGCATTGCATCAATATGACGCAGATCATGAGCTGTGGGAATCTCAAAGGTAATTTGATTCTGTTGCATGTGCTCGGCAATTGCAGCAGGACTCATGCTGCTTGCCGGGGCAGAGATAAATTCCGCATATAGTTCCGCTCCTCCAGCTGATGCTGCTGCTGCTGCTGCTGATGCTGTTGTTGTTGTCTCCTCCAAAATCAGCGGGTAATCCGTTGTGCTGCTCACCGACATGTTTCAACTTGTTCTTCTTTTCTCACTTGAAACACAGTTATATTTTCTTCTTCTACTACTACTTTTTCTTGTTGTTCTAATTTGTTTGTTTTTTTTTTGTTTGTGTTTAGTTTGCGTTTAGTTGGCACAGACACGCCGCGACGTCACGACACGTAAACAAAGCGTCGACTATAAATAGTCATTTGTCGAATTCGGAACTCGAAATTCGATTACGTTTTTCTTTTCACGTTTAACGCTGCTCCGCACACTGCGTCCGTTTGCTATGGCGGCTCGTTGTTGACTGAATTCGCCTCTCACGCAGAGAGCACAAGGTAAATTCACAGCGAGTCCAAATGCACCAGCTGCACTGCTTGCTCTCTTCCCCACTCGCTCAGAGGGACATTTTTCCACTCTCATTGTGTTCACTCACTCACTCTTTCCTCTCACTCGCTCAACTTCGACTCGCAATTCACTCCAAGTCGAGTTTAAGTACAATTCCTTTGCGTTTGCAAGTTTTTGTAGCATGTTTTCTGTTCCTTTATTTTGTTTTTTTAGACCCAGTACTTTAAAAAAGTACAAATGGGTCTATTAAGTTTGTGCAAAAAAAATGTGCGTAACAGGCAGAAGGAGGCGTGGCAGACCCCATAAAGTATATATATTCTTGATCAGCATCAACAGCCGAGTCGATATAGCCATGTCCGTCTGTCTGTCCGTCTGTCCGTCTGACCGTCTGTCCGTCTGTCCGTCTGTCCCTTTTTTGAACACCTATATTCTCAGAGACTATAAGAGCTAGAGCTACCAAATTTGGCATGTACGTTCATCTGCCTTTTGCATTAAACGAGTTTGTTTTAGATTTTTGCCACGCCCCCTCCGCCCACGTAAATTTGAAACAAAATTTCAAAGTCGAATAACGAAAGCTCCTTTAATGCTAGCGATATGATTTTTGGCATACATGATAAACTCTATAGTCCAATCCTGTCCTGAAAGTTTTATCCGGATCGGATAATAAACGGATAGTATACGGCTGTTCAAAATTTCGAAAATATGAACACCTAGATCTCAGAGACTGTAAGAACTAGAGACACCAAATTTGGTATGTAGGATCATCCACTTCTACCATTGATCAAGTTTGTTTTAGATTTTTGCCACGCCCCCTCCGCCCCCGGAAACTAAAATACAAAATTTCGAAGTCGAATTAAAGAAGCCCCTTTAATGTTAGCGCCTTAATTGTTGGTACATATAATATACACTATGATCCAAACCAGTCCAGAAAATTTCATTCCAATCGGATGATAAACACGGAAGTTATTCAACTAACAATGTTACAGGCAAAAGAAGAAGAAGAGACGCTAGCGACCTCTGTGTTTATTAACTTCGTAGTGGCGCCATCTATTGTTTGGTACGCATTATTGAAGAACAATCAATAGTGAACGCTTTGCACTCAAAAAGTACTGGGTCTCCTACTGTCGAGCTTGCTCCACTGTAGCTTACTGCATTTTTTTTCTTTACTCTTATATTTAATGTTTAACGTCCTCATTGCTGACCTAGTTTGAAGCGCTTCGCCTTTTTGGCCAAAGACAAAGATGTCGACATTTTGGTTAAGGAAAAACTTCGACCCGGTCACGTTCGTGACGCATTTCGAAGCGTTTAAACTTTAAAGTTATCAAGTTTTGTTGAAGCAAAAACCAAATTGCAACTACGAAAACTTCCAGCTTTTATAATGAGCAGTGACACCAGAGGCGGAAGAGAGGAATTTGAAATGGTGATAAGCTTGAGTTTGGCCAGAGGATTTATGAACGCTAACGAAAACATGGATTTAGTTAAGAAACTTTGCAACTGTTTCATCAGTTCTTATGGTTTCGCTTAAGCTCACACAATGTTAAGGAGCTTAAAAGAGTATCCAAATGAAAAAGCTTATAGAATAATATGAAATAAGTAGCTGAGAAATTACAGTTTAAGAAGTTGTGGAAGTCCAATTTTATTTATGGCGAAAAGCAAGTGCTAAGAACGATTTAAATAGATTTCCTAATTTATATTTAAATTACTCACTTTACTCTAGAAACTGGAGCAGAAAGTACTATAAATATGAGCTAAAATGAATGGGGATTCAGAAACACAACTCAAATTTCAGCTGAAAAACCACAGTTTAAGAAGTCTCTTGTTTTAAGTTCACTTTTATGTAAATTTAAATACTTTTCTTACTAACTCACTTTACTCTGAAAACTGGAGCAGATAAACTTTAAATGTGACCCAAAATAAATGTAAACTAAGAGCCGCATTTCAAATTTCAGCCATTATGTGTCCTTTGGGTGAAAGGAAGCTGCAATACATCCTGGCTAGTGCCGTTTGTCCGCTGGCTGCAGTCAGGACGACGCACATGAATATGTCCTGGACACGCCTCTAGCCTAAAAGTCTGACCAAATGCCGGACAGCAAAACTCAATGCACAAAGGTGCTTGTTCCGCAAAAAATAAAAATAAAATAACGTGCTCAGAAAGTGGAACAAATGCAATTTCTCCCCTCCCACAACTCCTGCTCACACTCTCTCACTCAACCCTCCAGACAAACACTCATACTCAACTGTTTTGAGTGTCACTCAAAAGACCGGTTTTCCACAGCGCTTGTGCGCACTCAATGAGCGCAAATTTCCGGCGAGAGAGTGTGCTGAGAAAATTTCCCTTAGTTTAAACTCTCACGAGGGCAACACAGGCAAATTGCCAGCATTCGCCTTTGAACTGCGCCCGGCTAAAGGTCACAGACGCGTGGGCGCTACGTGTGACCAGGTTTTACTCTTGTAAATAGATTTTACGTAAAAGCAGCAACTGGTTTTTGGGTCTGGGAAGTCAGTCTATGGAGTGGGGGTGGTAAAGAGGAGTTTGCAGTACATGCTTGTAATTGCTGCAGGAAATTGAAATAGATGCCCGATAATATGCACTTAGCTACAGCTACCAAAGTCATTCGATAAATGCATTAAAACTTTTCGATGGCAGCCAAAACTTGGGCCTGTACTTTGGGTTTTGGCTATGACTTCAGGCAACAGTCAAACGCTTATCGTTAATTAGCTTTCGACTAATTTAGAACTTAAACATAAGTTTAAATGCAACCGGCTTAACGTAGATTGCCACATAGATTTATGTCCACAAGCCACGGCAACAGAAGGAGAGGGTGAGAGAAGGAGAGTGGAGGACGTGGCAGCAACAGGGAAGTTCAGTTGGGTGTGAAATGGGTCCATTTAAAGTGGGTTAAATTGGAGAAATTATGACTAGAAGATGATAAACTTAAAGTAATTGTTACTGATTCAATTACATGATATCTAAGCAGCAGAAATTATTATAAATTTGATTTGCAAAGTTCTCCAATCTGTAATAAACAGAGTTTCTAGAATTTGGAACTGAAGACTGAATCATGGCATGGTTAAACTTCAATTCGAAAAATATCCATCACAAATATGTACAAATATATATATAACATGTAAAGTGCAAATATATTATGAAGATATATAATAAAAGATAATAAAAATATAAAGTATATACTTATACAGAAGATGCAAAGTTCTCCTAAAAAAAATGTCCTATCAAGAGATATAAAAATATTACCCATAATAATTTTAATAATATTTACACTATCCCCTTCTTCAAATTATACCTAATATGAACATGTTTATAATGATTTAAGGTAAGGATAGAAAAGAAAATCTCAATTTTATCTCAATTTTCATTTGCCTTTTTATTTCCTGTGCATTTTTCTTTTTCTTTTGTTATTTTCAAGTTTCCTTCATTCTTTCACTTTAATCGAGTTGCTTGTGAATGGAAATTAAATTCACAGCACTTGACTTGTCGCATTCAATTTGCAAATTTGCAATCTACCTAAGAATGAATATAGAAACCTCCTTCGCCACCGCCCCCACAACCTTCCCCCTAACCTTACTCACCATGACTGGCACTTTTCAGCACATATGACAATGGATGCCACGTCATGTTGTATCTTGTGCATCTTTGCAAAAGATAAAGAGAGAGAGAGAGGAAAAGGAAGAGATGAAGAGAATGGCTGGATGTGGCCAGTGAGGCAGAAAGTTAACTTTTATAAACAAATTTACACCTTTCATTTTGTGCACGTTTTTAATATATATTTTCTAAGAAAATATGTAAGCTGTCAGTCCCCATGAAGGCCCATACATATATTCCATAGCATACTGGTACTCTCCAGGTATGCAGATGCTCTGTGACACCAAACTAAAAGTAAATTCATTAAAAATTCCATCATAAAGAATACCTAGACAGAAGCTGAGCTGAACCACAGCCAGTGATAAAGGGAGGGGAGGTTGGGGGAAGTTGTATGCTTTTTACTTCAACTAACTAAAAAGTAAACCATAAAAAGAGACAAGTAAGCAAGGGATAGTTGAGGGTTCAAGACTAACGGATGCCCTCTGAAATATGCGATAGAGCTGCTAGCTAATATATATAAAATATAACTTCCATGTTGACTTTAATATTATGCAATTTTTAGTATAGTATAGATAAAGAGCAGACTTATAAATATGTAGACCAAATTTAAAGTCTATAGCCTTGCGTATAAGTATGTTAGGTGTTTTTACTTAACTTTAGGGAGATGCTCTCACATACGTAACTATAACAAACTCTGAGGTATTCTAAAATGTTGATAGGAGCGCAGTTTTCTTCATTTTCCTTACTATAATACCTTTATCCAATTTAGTACAGGGTATTTAAAGAGAGACAAGTCAAAGAGGCAGACAGGCACTCTAAGTACACCCTCCTAACTATGCGAAACTCACGCGTCTGCTCTTTGATATCTTGCAGCTTCCATCACACTTCACTTACACGCTCTTTAACATGTCAGCATGTCAGCCAAGAGTGTGGGAGATAGACAGAGACAGATGGAGCAGGAGAGAGAGACAGAGTGAGACAGAGTATCTGTGTGACATAGTGACATAATAAAAATGTATCTTTAGTCGCATTTTTGCAGTGAAGATACAATGTATTTTAGCTGAAATTTCAGTTATGCCTTAAACATTTCTAAGCCCATTAATGAAATATGCAATTGGCTTGAGTTTAACTTTGTGTGTGTTTGTGTGTGTGCATCTGCATAATTGCCCCAGGATTAGGGATTAACATAAATCAATCAAAGAAGAGAAAGCCTCCTCAGTCTCTTGGAAAATGCCTGTGAAATTGTGCATAAGGCAAAAGGCTGAAAGAAAAATGCAGAGAATGCCAAGGATGCAGGACCTCAGCCTTAAGGCAAACCGCTTGGCTGGCTAAACAAATACAATTGCATAAGTCCTGGCAATCCTAGCAACCTTTGTCTCAGTCCCTCTTCTTCTCTTTCTCTTTCTCTAGCATTCTCTCCCTATCTTGCTTTCTCTATAAAGTTGTATGTTTATCATATGTGCGCTTGATTAGCGCTGACAACATATGCAGGCAGGCAGGCTGGCATTCAGGATACCAGGCAGGAAACTAGTCAAGCCACAAAAGGACTGCACACTACAAAACTGTTGACAAACAAACAAGTGCTCATTTCTTTTGGTATACCCTGTAATATGAACAAAATATGGTATTATAAATGACTGGTCAAGGAGTCAAATACGATAAAGTAGCTCTAACTTTGAGGTGTCTCTTAGATAATGAGTAAATTACATTTAAAATAATCGTTTTTAGAACTAGAATTTTTAATGCAAAATTACAATAGCTAAAAAAAGTTAATAAAAATACAATATTTTTAAACTATAAATATAAGATTGAAATAAATATTTAATTTAATTTTTAATTCGAACAAATCTAACAGATTCATTATCAGGCTATATACAAATTTAATTTATTCAGATTATATAATATTCTTAAACATATATTATATTATATTATATTTTTAAACATTTTATATTTATAAGCAAATTATATAAATTGAAGTGTTTGCACCGTATTTGTGAATTTAAATATAAAATTAAATACGAAAACTAATTTATTGCAATTTAATGCAAAATTAATTAAAGTTGATAGAAAATAAAAGTATTAGATATAATTGAATTTAAAATAAAATCACTAACTATTGAATACCATTAAATCTTCTGATAAATATTGATGCTACAGGATATCTTCCTATCGCACACTCTCGTCAAAATCATTTTTATTTGTTTTTGTTATGCTGTAGTGCATATTTTCTTTTGGGAAAGTGGCACAACAAATATGGTTGAGGAGGTCCTGTTTGTACTTAGTGCTGCTTTCAGTTTTTGTTGCATTTGCCGTTGCTGTTGCTGTTGCCGTTGCCATTGCTGTTTGTGGCATGTTGCATCATGGCAGAACAAAAGGCAGAAGAACTGCATTCAGCATGTTCAGTTTAAAAGGATTTGCAGCTTGAAATATGTGCTGTACATTGTTTAAACTACTATTTACTTACACACATATATACTTATGCGATATAAGTACTATGGAGATATGAAGGGAGAACTATGGAGATATGAAGGGAGAACTGTCGAGATTATGCAAATAGAAATGACGTCTGTGAAAAGAACAATTTGTTTTCAAAATAAGGCTGAAAAAAGATATAAGTAGTTCTGAACCAAAAAGACAACTATAAATTTGCAATGCATTACAAAGACAACTCGTCAATTATAATGCTTTGTTCTGTTACCTATTATCTATAACATCTATAGTCACTTTGTTTTATACTTCTTTTTTTCCATTGATTTTACTCATTTATTTTCTAAAAAAACTTAATAAGTATGTACATCCTTTCTATATTTTTTATTTGATAAAGTTCACTTACTAACAGCACTTTATTTGCATAATTAATCACTGTCTATTCGATTTAGTAATTCTTATACTAATCACACTAAAATTTGTAATTAATATTTATATATTTAAATTTATTTAATTTACTAGTTTCTTCAATCTAAAACATCCTTTGTTGCGTTGATATATATGCCTTTTAATATTCTGCTGCTCTTTCAATAAATCTATATGTTTACTTTAAGATTTCATTGTTTCTTAAGTTTCTTCACTCACCACATCTACATCCTTACTTTATACCCATATGCTCCCACTACCTTCTTTAGATTTAGTAAATATTCTATATATTTGATAAATCCAAAGTTCAGCTCAGCTTTATTTGTTATCTAGAAGAATGGGTATAAATCTATTACACTTTTAGGTTATTAGACCTCTTTCCTTTGTATCATATCAATTTTACTTAATTAGCTGCAGATTATACGACTATTTCAACTATTTTTGTAATATTTCAAACTAATTATTTATATGCCAAATTAATAGCTCTCAGCTGGCTTTCACAGTTATACCACTTCTTTTAGACTTCTCCTCTCAAGGGGGGCATTTTAACAATTTCCTTAGATCCCAAGTTGAAGCAGTCGTAATTAATCTATTTCAGTTTCAGTCGCATGCTTTGCCATTTCGACCTACATTAATTTCGTATTCATTGCTCGGTTGCAGCATCAGCTGTTGTATGACCCCCTCTCTAACCGCCTGACCCCCTGACCCCCTGACCCCCTTCGTCTTTAGTACGCCTCTGGTAAGTAGAATCGCGTGCCATTCGCGCATAATTCGCGCACTTGAAAAGTTTCTGTGCCGTTGCTTATTAAGAGGCAGCTGGAAACAAAACAACAAACTGAAAAGGCCAAAAGAATTTTAGCCATAATTCAAGTACGGCTCACAAATACCAATACAGCAAACGGAGAAAAATAAATACAAATGGCAATACGAATTGGAATATCCAAAAAGCCGTGACAGGACCCCGGCTGTCTTTGGTCTCCATTTTATGACGGGATGAGGGGATGCGGTTTTGTGGGCCTTTTGCTAACCGGAAACTGGCTGCACGCTTCCGTTTTGTGCCTTAAAATTAATGAGCTGACAGGGTTGCGGGCAACGGGGGCTAACCAGCCCAGAGTTGCCATACTTTTCGCAAACTAATTCCGTGCAACTTGTTACAGTCGCAAAAGTTTTGCAAGGACCTAAAGCAGGACGACCTTCGTGCCAGTTCCTGCCGGCGCATCACGCCGCACGTATCCGCATCCGAATCCGTATCTCTTTTTTTCTCCCAGTACCAACAACAAACAACAAATACAACAACTGGAGATGAAGAGAAAAAAAATGAAAAGCCAACATTATTTGAGCAAAATTTTCGCTTCAAAGTTTGCTTATTGTTTACGTGCGTTGCTTCATTAAGAACTGTCGGAGAGAGGGACAGCTGAAGGGAGTGTACCAGAGAGATAGAGAAAGAGAGAGATAATGTGGAGGACAAGGTGAGGCGTAGTGCTTGAGGGGCGTTAGATTGCCGCGAGGGGTAACTTGACTACAGTTACATTTCTACAGACTTGAATTGGGTCAGACAGTCAGACACTCGTGTTGCAGTTGCACAGTTGAAGGGCCACAAGGGGAAGGAGGAGGTAAAGGAGGAGGAGGTGGCTGAGTGGAGGGTTGTTGCTCGAGAGGCGCGTGTTTATTTACTTTTGATATAGATTGGATTGTTTAATAAGTGTAGAGCAGATTAAGTTATGAACTGTTCCACACACTTTGATAATTCCATGAGAAGTTCTCACATTCTCAAAAAAAAAGAATTACATACACAGCATGTGAGAACTTTTCATGCCATTCGCAACAATATTTGTATTAGTATCTGTATTTGTACATGTATTGGTGTGCTTTCATCTGTAAAAGCTCTATACATTTGAGTTTCACTTAATCAAAGCTTAAATCTTGAAAAGCTTCTCTATACGTGTGCTGTGTAATGAGGTGAAAGTTAATTAAAACTAGTTTAAAGTCGATTTGTACAGTTCTTTTACGATTTCATTTTAAAAAGATTTTCAACTGATTAGCTACAGGATAATTAAAGCCATTTCGAGGTTTTCTAAACATCCCCAAAACCAGTAGTCGTTTAATTTAAATAAAAAAGAAACCAATCGAGTGAGCAATCGTTAGAAACAAAAGAGAATAAAAATAAAATCAAGGCGGAAATTGAATAAGCAACTGAAGCAAATAATCAAAAAGCAACAAAGAGCAACCAATAGAGCCTAATGGAAAAAAAATACATCGAAACGACCAAATTTCCAACGGAAAACTGACGCCTGCCATTCAAAACAGAATCATTCAAATCAATGGAGTTGCTCCAAATCAGCGTAGCACCAGTCAAAAGTCCAGAAATTAACATTTCCACCAGAGTAAACAATCAGAAACGGCGCCAAATCACGAAAAAATGAAGTAAAAACAGGCGAAAATTGCTGTAACTCACAATATAAGTCGACTATGAGATACCTTGTAGAAAAAATACATACACGTCTTTTGTCTTAGCAAAGTTGTACTTAAGAAATCAATCTCGGATTTGTAGGTGTACTACAATTTACGCTATAACACAGTAACTACTAAAAGATACCCTGTAGTAGTAATATCATGGTCTTGTTAGTGTAAATTGTGTTATATGTAGAATTTTGACTAAGATATACCTTGTTTTAAAATCCGATTTAAGTTCTTAGATAAGTTGTGTAAATTTAATGGCTCTAATGAAATTATGAGTATATAGTATAACAATATCTATATATTTTACATAATACTAAAACTACATGCGAATTAAAGAAACATTAGTTTTATTTTTGTACCAAATTCAAGACCTGATTTAATTACTATTACTCATTTCACTTTAGAAAACTTTAATACAACCTACTAGACAATGGTTTTAGTACAGGGTATGCAAATGCTGTGTAAATTGCTTTGCGGGCTGAGGGAAGGTAAACGATGCGAAAAGGAAGCAAAAGAGGGAAAAGGGAGAGCTAACTGCACATTACCAGAACGAGAGAGCGATAGATGGAGTATTAAACAAATTTATTCGATATAATTAGAAAACTTGGCGACTACTGAAGTAATTCGCTTAATTACTTTAAGTGCGCAAATGACGACGTCGACGACGACGTCGATGATAGAAACGATAGCCAAGTGAGTCAGTGGCCAACCGACAAGAGGCTGTTTGCCAGTTTCAGAACCAACCCCATTCCCATTTCAAGTTCTAATTCCAGTTTCAGCTTCGTCACCAGTTGCCCAGCTGCTGCCTGGTGACAACATAAGAGGCGCCACAAGCCAATAAAAGTTGCGACCAAAGTAAATCGCAAATGCCAACTTTGGTGTGAATAATGCCTAGGACCAGCAATTTCGGAAACTGTGAAAATTAATTGAAGCCAAACCGAACAGAGACTGTCAAGCTGAAAGAAATAAGAGGCTCTATGGGTAACCATAGCTATAACAGCACAAATCAGAGCTAAATTAGTTTAATTTAACATAATTAGAAAGAGAAAGTACAAAGAAACATATTCAAAGTTAGTTACAGCTTAAAAATCATCAGAACAAATAACCAATGAGAGATTTCAGAAAATATACATATTTAAGAGCACACGATATTATAGAAAACATGAATGATTAAATGTGAAAACTTTTTTGTTAAAGTGAAGTAAACATATTAGGAGAAACCTACCTCAAGTATAGATATAGAATGTCTTTTTTATTGAAGACAGGTGAAGACTGTCAGATATGCAGAGAAAGTTCAACAACTTATTTTATGAAGATGAAGAGATTTATAAATGAATCATTATCTAAACAATGCTGGAACAACTATTTTCCACTTAAAGATAGTGTTCTTACTTTTATTTGGTATAGATCATAGAAAATAGCTCTTAAAATGATCTAACAAAAACATTTTGAGCCCATCTACCGCCCATAAGAGTGACAGTAAATTGTTAGATTATCTCTCTCAATCAAAAACAGTTTAGCAAAACTTTCAACTAATCAATTCAGATATATATCTTAAGCCCTTTCAATTTTCTTTTAAAGTTCCATTCCTGTGAACGACTATCATAATGAAAACCTCTAGAAATCTCTGTCAATTTTTAACCCAGTTTCCTCCCATGATAATTCAATCATCATTCCAGTTGATTCTCAATCTTCAATTCAAATATGTACCCTTAAAGCTTATTTTAAAGTTCCACTCCTGACAAAACCTCTACAAATCTGTGCTAACAAATCGTTTATTTAAATGTAATTTTCAATAATACATCAATTAGGTTAAGCTCACCTATTTCAAATAAAGGTTGACTGCTGTGCTGAAAACTGACCTGTCACAATACCATAAAACCCACCCAAAAAACGTAATATGAATGGAACCCAAGTGAACCGTAACCCAGTCATGAATTTTACCATGAAGCGCTGAAATTCCGGTACAAACTTGAAAACATAATCCCACATCCGGTAGCCACAATTTCCGGCAATATGAAAAAGCCACAACAAGTACACCAACAACAATAATAATAACAACAACAGCAAGAACAACAATGCTAAGCCCTAAAAAACAAAGCTCTCTGCCACGTTGAGCGATAACAAAAAGCGAGTCCTTTGGCGTGGCCGGACTTGAGCAGAAATTTGTGTAAATTTGATGGCAGGATTTGTCGTGGACAGAAGGAAACGTAGCAAAAAGATAGATAGAAGATGAGGAGGAAGGAGACAGCAGTTGAAGTTGGCCGGAAAGCGCGTCTCTAATAAAGCTGAACGAGCAAAAATGAAGATGCGATGGCAATAAGGATAAGGCAAAGGATAAGGCACAGCTACTTATAGGGTACATGGATAGATGGTAAATGGTTGAGGCTGCATTAGGCATGTGGCCAAAGGACAACGACAATGAAATGGCAAAAAGCAAAGGCAAAGGCGTTAAAAGCCAACTTCAGGACATATACAGGATGAGCCCAGCTCTCCCTCTCTCCCTTTCTCTCTCCCTCTGTAGTGACTTTCTAAGAGAAAGAGAGAGGTCTCAGCTAATAATGATGTTATTAACATAGAAATTCACATTAGAAGCCACAGGCAGTGACGGGAAATGTTAGCTTAATAAAAATTAATGTTTATTTCGCGCTTTTGCTTTTAATTAAAAATTGTCAGGCCAGCAAATTGAAATTTCAAAACTGCAAAAACCAAAAAATGTATAACAATTTTCATAGTACATTCCCCCGCTTCTTCCACTGCTGAAAGTGTTTTGGCCATAATGCAAAGCTTTTAACATAAACTTTGTTTTGCTGTGGCCACCTCTTCCCCTCCCTGGCTTTTTTGTCTAGTGCTGTCGCAAATGGCAAAAGTTTGAGCTTTAAATAATTGGCGAGCAGGGAAAGAGATGATGGAAGGGAGCGGAGAGGAGTGCTGCCAGTTAGTTTTAAATATTGTTGCTAATTTGCCACATTGTGCGTGAACAGCAGGCGTCGTCGTGGTGCAACAACAAAACGGGGGCAAGTGGCAGCCGGGGGACCTGAAAGCTGGATTAAAATTATGAGCTTGCCATATTTTTTGAAGTGTGCGCGACAAAAGCTGCCCCTACCTCTACCAACCCTCCTTCCCTTCCTTCTTAGCCCCCTCTTCGCCTTAGCTTTAGCTGACGCTGCTGATGGATGCCTGGCAAGGACAACAAGACGTATTCTTGGCAAAGGCAAAGTTTTTCTCCAAGTGGACAACAAGAGATGAGCTGAGACGTTCAAGCTGCAAAGTGCGAAAATTACTATAGCGGCAGATTTCGTCTTTCTCATTTTTATTTCTTGTGTTTTGCTAAATTAACAAGAAAGATAAGTTACAGTTGCAATATATAATATGCCAGTCAGAGAAATACCCTAGTAAAGTTGTATCAGTTTTAGTTTAAGGTATGTATATTACCAAATAAAATAGTATAATATTAGATACAAATACATCTCACAATTATAGTGGCTGAATAATAAGATATAAGATACAAATTCTACATCAAATATTTCAGTTGAAAAGCAAGTTCTAAACTCTAAACTAAGTATAAAAATGCAGTAAGCTACAGTGGAGCAAGCTCGACAGTAGGAGACCCAGTACTTTTTGAGTGCAAAGCGTTCACTAAAGATAGTTCTTCAATGTTGCGTACCATCAATAGATGGCGCCACTTGATAAACATAGAGGCCGCTAGCGTCTCTTCTTCTTCCTTTTGCCTGTAACATTGTTAGTTAAATAACTTCCGCGTTTACCAACCGATTGGAATGAAATTTTTAGGACAGGTTTGGACTAAAGCGAGTATTATATATACCAAAAATCAAGGCGCTAGTCTTAAAGGTTCTCTTGTAATTCGTCTTTAAAATTTTGTTTTTCAATTTCTAGGGGCGGAGGGGGGCGTGGCAAATATCTAAAACAAACTTGATTCAATGCAAGATATAGATAAACCTTCATGCCAAATTTGGTGTCTGTAGCTCTTATAGTCTCTGAGATCTAGGAACTCAAAAATCGGACAGACGGACAGACGGACAGACGGACAGACAGACAGACGGACATGGCTATATCGACTCGGCTGTTGATGCTGATCAAGAATATATATACTTTATGGGGTCTGCCACGCCTCCTTCTGCCTGTTACGCACTTTTTTTTGCACAAACGTAATAGACCCATTTGTACTTTTTTAAAGTACTGGGTCTAAATATTTAGCCTTAATGAATGTACATAATAAGGGAAATAAAGCACAAAATAAAATTAAAAAATAAATTAAATAAAGTTAAAATTATATTTTATAATACTTATTTACTATGCTTATTATTATTACACTCAATTTCTATAATTAAAGTTTTGTATTAATTAAGATCTTATATATTTTATGTTTATCAATTTATTTATTCTATTTATTTTTTAATTCAACACACTCAAATTTATATATCTGTAAGCAGTTAGAACAATTAAATTTATTAAAGTATCTTAGGGATATACAATTTGCATCTTTAATTCAACAGTTGCGATGAAGCGTATATTCCAAAAAATATATTACTTTAATTATGTTAAGTATTTGTTATATTGTTCTTTTCTGTCATTCTACCATATTCAACATACCCTAACCGTTTCATATTTGCAGAGCCCATTTATTATAAATGGCGCAAGTTATTACTTAGTTTACAAAAGATGGTGTTAATTTAAATCCGGGAACAGGAAAATTCTGCAGACAAAGAGAAAGAAGTAGATATATAATTAAGAAAAAGAGATGAATAGCCAAGTGAAAGACAAAGAGGCAACTAAACTAATTAAACACTTTAATTCTCTTGCTATGAGTGAACGAATATTCGAAATATTCATAAAGTATGCACATAACACACTCCACTTCAAGACCCGCAACTTTAACCAACTGCCTGGCATTCTAAACAATGTCCAGGCACATGGAGTTGACCACATTCGAAGCCCCAAAGCTGTAGCCAGTACGAGTGCTCGTATATTTGTAGTATGAGTAACTCATCCTGTGAACCAAAAGTTCATCCGATTTTCCCCTGATGCGGCTGTTGATGCTCCTGCTGATGTTGTTTGGGGAGGCTTTTGGCCATTTGAGCCTGTTGTTATCCTCTTGGCCCCAAGGCTGGGCCAGGCTTGTTGGTCAGGCCAAAACCGCACAACTGTTTTGGCATCTTATTATGGCCAGTTGACAGGTGCATGACATTTTGTGGCTGCACGCATCGAGTGGACAGTTCCGACAGCTGGCGACGCATGCCATCCACTTCCTCTGCACCCCAAACCCCACTACCCAACCTTAAATTGGTAATGTCCTTGTTGTCGTTGTCGTCCTTTACAGAGGCGTCAACGTGCAAATAACAAAAAAAAAGTCCAACCAAACCACAATGAACAACATCCTGACCATTCAACCTGATATCAATTGCCCTCGCCTGGCATCAAATTACATTATGCCCAAGTAAATACAAATGGGAAATTTAATCTACATGCATTTATAACACATATAAAAATACATTTTTTTAACACTCTTTCCTTTACAAAAAAAGGTTTATTAAAAAAGCCAAACACTTTGCTTCTCTTTTGACATTCCCTGTCTTCTTTTGGCTGGGAATTGAACAGCATTTCACAAATTGCTGACAGCTGTAGGGGTTTTTAGGAGAAAGGAGTGGGATTTTGGAGCATGTCTCTGCTCTGTCTACGTTAGGAGTTTCCAGCATTTTAATCCTATGTGAAAACTACTTTCCAATCTGACGCCTGACAACGTGGCGTGAAAATAAATTAAACGACAAATTTGAAACCTAGTCAAAAGTCGACTGCAAAATTGTCTACAATATTGAGAGCTTATGAAACTTTAAGTAAACGAAACTTACTCTTAAGAGAAAGACAGATAGAAAAAGTAGAGAAAGAATCAGATAAATAAAGTGAGTCAAATAAAGAGAGAGATAAAGAAAACTTATAGTTAAGGTCAGATTAGTAATATTTAAATATATTTGTTTGATTTTAAAATAGACTTTAACAATATGATGAGATATTTATATGTAACTTTAAAAAGATATTTAAAGCTATATTATACTAGAAATTGACCGATAAAGGAGAGAACTTGTATTAAAAGACGTCAAGAAGAGATTCCTATAACTATAACTGAGAATTCTTATTAAAAAAATTAATATTTTGCTTTACTTTTCAACTGAAACTATTATTATATAATATCAAAGCTAGCCCAATCCAGCTTATATACTAACTATAATCGTAAAGATGATGTCTACCAACTTTTCAAAAATTAAATGTACCAAGAAACGAGTTTATATAGTCGGCTCTTGATATATAAGGAATTATTTTGAATAATTGAAATTATTAAGCATTATTTCGAAGCAGCTGCGTGTAATCTACTTATATGTGCTATACACTCGATATCTACATGGATAATAATAACAATAAACCGTAGAACATAATTTTAAAGGGGCGGCACAGTTACCCCTAAAAGTAATGCAACCGCTTAGCATTTGCAGAGCACATTTTGTGTTGTCGTGCAAATAAATTCAAGTTCAAAATTTCTGACTGTCATTTTAGGCCGTGACAGGCTTCAGGCCTTCAGTCTTGCAGTCTACTGTCCTTATTTGATTTCTCACAGAACACGAACACTGATCCAGACCCAGACACAGACATAGACTCAGACAATCTAAGTTTGTTGGATAGAGTCGACTGTCGTCTGTGCTGTCTATCTTCATTTGATTCCGAGTCGATTTCCTGGCAAAAACGCGAACAGAACCCGTCGTCCGGCTACGTTATATTGACATAAGTCAACGGATTTCATATTGGTCACGTAGTGTGGCATCTGCCACAACTGCCACGTCTGCCTCTGCCTCTGCCTCTGCCGCTGCCTCAGTCATTGCCTTGCACATTATTTCTCTGTATGTTTTGGCATATATGAATATTTTAGAAATGTGTTTTTCTTTTTGTTTTTTTGTGGAGAAAACTTTAGACGTTTGATATGTACAACACCCAATTAAAAAGTTTTTTATCACCTCGTGTATATATGACAGTTGGCTGTTGGCTGCCCACAGATTCCGATTCCGTTCTGGGGTCTTGAACAGATCTATAAACACGTCAACTCACAACTCAACGCATAAATATGCAAATTTAATGTGTTTTTAAATAATTTTCTTCAGTTTTCGAGGCGTTTTTCCGGTCGCCTCATTTGCAGCCCACGCCAAAAATGCGCTTTGAATTTCTATTTTTGTGATTCGATTCTAAACGGGTTAAAAGTTTAATATGATCATCGATCAGCTAAAGCAGCTACCCCATTCCCTCTTCCTTCCCTCCTATGCTTATTTAGATGAAAGTTTTGTGTGTTTGGAAAGTTTTTCCAAATGTTTTGGTCTGTTTTTATAGGTTTTAGATTGGGCGTTTATGAGAAAATGTTTATGATACGATTGTGAAAAGAAAAACATACATATCTAATCAACAAACATGACTTGAATCGTTCGAATTGCGCCAATGATTTACAGATTGTTAAATGTTTGCTACGAATTGATATTTAAAATATTTATAAACTAATAAAACCGAAATCTAATGGCCATAAAAAGGCAACTTGAAATATTTTAAGATGTAATCAAAATAAAAATTCAAAATATCTTTAGAAAAGTCTTCCTTTGAAATATAATTTATACCATCCTTCTTTTTCCACAGAAAGTCAGGATTTTACGAGTATTATTTTATTTTTATTATCAAACACTAAAATGAATTACGTCCAAATGTAAATTCTTTTGTTTTTTTGAGGGTGCATCAAATTAATTTTATTTTCATGATGACGCCACCACAATGAGCAAAGTTTTTGGCAACCAGCCCCTAAATGGAAATATAGGCAACCCTTTTTTTATTACGTGGTCTGTCTTTAATCAGACTCTTTTCGATGGAAACCAACGGAAGTTATTCAAAGTGCGTACTTTGAGGCAACACATAATTAAGCTTAATAAATTTCTAATTATCAGATGGACGCTAAGTGAAAAATAAGGCAAAAAGGGTCTACAGGACTCAGTTGGCAACACATGGTTAATACCCCCTCTTGCAAATTAACCCTTTTGTAGGACACAGACCTCGGACTTGGACTCGGACTCGGCGGACAATTAAAAGTGCGCTCATAAAATGCCACGTTTTATGTTCAGTTGCTGACTGCAGTTTAAATTTGAATAAATTGTACAAAACAGCGATGAGGATAGGAGAATAGGATGAGGAGAGAGTAGGCTATAGGGAAGAGTAAGGGGGAGTTGCTCCCTCAACTGTCGGCAATGCTTCCCACGTCCAGTTTTTTTATGACCTGACCAGAAATTAAAAGTTTATCTTGATTTCCCTCTAAACAGTTTGATGAACAAATACAACGGCGTTGACGAGACCAAAGAGGAGACTCAAGAGAGAGGAGTGGAGAGAAGAGTGGGTGAATAGGAGGGGTATTCACGAGTCAAGCTGCATAATTAGACACCCGTTGGGTTCATCCTATGTCCCAGCTCTAAGATGACCAGCTACGTATGCAAATCATTTCGCTCTCTCTCGCTCTCTTCTTCTCTCTCTACCTTCCTTCTTTTCCCTATTTCTCTTTGTTTCTCTATCTAACTGTCTCACCATTATTCACGCTCAGTTGACCACCTGTGAGCGGCGTGAGACAACTTTGATAGACTTTTGTTACGGTAAAAAAGACAACAAGAGAAAAAAGTTACAAAGAGATTACAAATAATACTCCACTTGCAGATACCCTGTATCTTACTGCAGACTATTAAATATTTATTGATATAAAAATAAATATCAGTGATATTAACATCTTCATATAATAAATAAGCTCTCAGGTAATATCTAAATTTTCATCATCATTTCAAATAAAATGATGTCTTATTTTTAAATTTTTTCTTTATATACTGAATAAAATAAATAAACCATTTTGTTGGACTTTGAATAAAAAGTGTTCACTGACATTTTAGGAACTTCTTAAATGAATTTTGTTTGTATTATAAAAGTCTGTCAGGAATATTGAAACACGTCCAATAAATGTATAACTATTTTACAAGCATGCTTATCATATTAGCATACCCTCTTTAATGCACTTTAATTGTTCTAGGGTATCTACAGAAAATAAATACTAAAAGCTGGACATTGTCGTCGACTTTTTATCGCGTTAAGGAAATTAACATAATTGAATTAAGCATCGATAAGCGCTTCAGCTGCAGTTTGCTCTGATATCATTAGCTGCTTTCGTCAGTGTTGTTGTTGTAGATACAGTAGAAATTGTTGTTGTTGCCTTTAAAGTTGGTAAAACGCAGCCGCAGTGGCAGGTTGTGTTATTCAATGCTCATGTTTTAACATCATTAATTTAACATTTGATAAGCCCAAAAACTGGCAACTGCCAAATGTCAACAGAGAGGGTAAAGAGGCAAGAGAGTGGAGTGGAGGGAGGGACGATAAAGGGGGGGGGGGGCAAGTGGCGAAGTAATTGCCAAAATGTCAATAAACATTTAAAAATTTTAAACCCTTTGCAGTGGCAGACGCATCAAAAACACCGCATAGAATTGATTAAGCAGGGCTGTCGAGCAGCTAAAAAATGAGTTACTAGGGGGTTCGAAGAAAGAACAGTGTTGATAAAGAAAAACAACAGAGAAAAATGAAAAAGACATCTTTTAAAATATTTTTCTATAAATAATTTATGAAAAAAGTAAATTAGAAGAGATCAACTAGCTTCTTAATAATTAAAAATATATACATTTATAAAAATGATCAGCTTATACAGATATAAAATAAATATGAAATATTAACTTATATTTACTAATTAAATTGCATATTTATTATAGTAATAAAATAGTTTTCAAAAGAATATCAAACAATTATATATATTTACATAAATAAAATATTATATACTTACATTCAAAACCTTGAATATGTTGGAAATAAATAGCCTTTAGAAAAACATACCTGGAAAACAAACCGAAAATAAAATAGGTTTATTGTCTTTTCTCGCTGTACAATTTAATTGGAAATTTTTTCAGCATATTTACAAAGAGTTTTATGTGATAAAAATACATACTACAAATTGGTAGATTTAACCCAATTCGAGAGCTGTTCAAAGTGCTTGGCAAATACACCTGGCAACCCTGGCAGGCAAAGCCAAGCGATTAACACACCCAAACCAGGCGAAACCAGTTGGCTTACAAGTGCACAGTCATGTCCTAAGCCAAACAAACAAACAAACAAACAGACGGACAGACAGACAAATATTTGATATTTAATCTTATGAAACGAGTAAGCAAAACAGAAGGAGAGAAGGGGTAAAAGGAAAGGGGAAGATGGCGACAAGCTCTGAATGAATTAAACAGGCAGCGCATGAAATTGTAATTAATTAAATTTAAAGTCAACTTCTGGCCAGACAGACAGACAGCTTTTAGATGGAGGTTACTGGGTAGGTTAGGGGATTTGGGAGGGACCTACATAAAGGATTAACACGAATACGAAAACAATGGGCAACAATTTGACGCTTAAACTGTTCCAAAAACCAAAGACAAAATGCAAACAAAATAAACACAAAAGCAACGCGACAAAACAGAGTGGGCGTTTGGGGGGCAATGTAGGCGTGGCTTTGGCCCAAAAGTGCTTTTAACCTACTTTCGTGTAAACAGACACACACATGTCTGTGTGTGTGTGTGTTCACATATGCATAAATAAACTTAACCTACCCCTTCTTTTCATACTCCCCTTTTCACTCACGAATTCCACAGAAGCGCGCTTTGAATATCTGTAGGATAGAAAAAAGTATGTGGACCGCACTTTGTCGCCGTTCTCGTTGCTTTCAACAAAATTTAATCTCATTTACACACCAACACACACACACACACAGTCACACTCACACCCACACAAGCATACACACACTCTTTAGTTCGTAATCCTTTAAATGAGTTTAGCGTCACGTTCGCACTTATGCATTAAACACGTGTTTTTGCCTCGCATTATCCTTGCCTAGCACACAACAGACTCACCGACACACCAACACACTCACACACCCACACTCGCTTAACACATTCACACACAAACACTCACCCACACTTATTCACTCACTCATACACTCACTCCGTTGGATATGCAATGCTTTTTTGCACTCGGCACAATTCAAAATGTCAATTGAGGCATGTGGCCATGTGGCAAGTCCAACAGCACTTGAGTGCCACAGCAGCCATAGGGAACTTCAAGTCCCCCGTCTACCCCCTATTCCTCCCGTCCCTGTTAAGTCACCACCCCCTTGTTGCATCCATGCTGGTGCCCTGATGCGAATTGTTGGACGTCAAACATTCACGACATGCGCCGCGGGCCGATCTCAGTTTAGTCCACGTCGTTGCACCTACAACAACTGCCCCTACCTAGGTGAAAGCTAAGCTCTGTGGGCGTGGCTGCCAGTGCACTGCAGGGGAGTGAGGTAGAGGGCAAGTGGTACGTAGAGGGGCGGCACTCAGTGCGCAACGTTGGCTCATTAAAGTGGCATATTTCACACATAGCCCCAGTACCAACAACAACAACTGGGAGAACAACTACTGAGTTCATATATGTAGAAGCAGAACTTTTATACCCTATCCTTAACTCCAGATACTTTAAAAATGGTATAAAATTTATATATACTTAGTGGCAGACGAAAAATATATGTGGAAAGTTCATAAAGTCAAGTCTATTAAGTTCCTCTTTTCAACTTCCAGTTAAGGTCCCATATAACTTATTGATAGATATACTTATAAATATAAATCAGATAAAATTTAGCTGAACTATAAAAAATTTACCTAAGAGTCCTAAGAATATATAGTAAGTTAACAACCTTGAATCAGATCTGATTATTTCCTATAAAATCCTATAAAAATTGTTAAAGAATAACCCAAATCTTTTATTTAGAAAGTTTCTTTCTCACAGTTTTAAATATTGTTTTAAACCTTGTGTTCATGTGTAAAATTTTAAATATAATTTCTTCTTCAATGATCCATAAATTATGTTCAATCCCTACAAATACAAAATTATACTTAAAAATCTCTTTATTCAATAAAAAAGACTAAATATTCACTTTCATTAAATTCATAAAAAAAAAAAAAAACTATCTATTTTTCTTTTAGGCTTATTTTTTAATCCATCTCTCCATCTACCTATCTATCCATCCATCAATAAATCTATCTATTTAACTATATATTTAAGTATCTCTCAGTAAATTTCTATCATATCCAAGCTCTACATACCTAGAGTATCTAATATTCCATTTGAAATATAACTAAATTCCATCACAGTTGAGGTTCTTCTGGGCATCTACAACATGTCCTGGCCTAAAAGTACAGTCGAACACTGTCTCAGTTAAGTGCTGGCAATTTTAGTCTTTGAAAAAATAAAACTTTGTTGTCGTAGCTGTTGCTATTGTTGTTGTTGCTATTGTTTTTGCTATTGTTGTTGCTTTTGTTGTTGTACATAGTGCATTGCGTTAAGGGACGGTGCGAGTATGTGGCAAATTATTTTAATTGTTTGGCAAGTGCTTAGAATGCCGTCGACTTAATGGACTTTTTGAGGCAGTCAGCAGTGCCAGGACAGAGGACAGAGGGGCACTGAGGGGGTTAGCAAGAGGGGAAGGGGCAAGGCTCTGGGTGTGTTCTGTGTTGAGTAAATTATTATCAAGGGAGTTACGCTTTTCGGTTAAATTAATATTCTTTGTTAAGTTAATTTCCGAAAGAGGTTCCAAGTGCGTCATAGGCATTGTGGTTAAACCTCTTCCTAGGGTACAATTGAATTATGTAAGTGCTTCTTATAAAATTGAGTTATTAAAGAGTGTACTTAAAAGAGAAGTGTATTCTTATATTACAATAGTTTACCTTGTTCTTCTCAGTCATCATAAAGCTTATTTCATGTTAATCTATTGATTAAATTAAGTATAAAAGTAATTGTGCGCAACGAAAATCGATTTACCTTTTAATTACTATTCAATATTTATAAATATAATGGGTATGTGCATGAATAAAAACACTCTTAAATTTACAGCAAATTAATTCCACGCACATTGAAAGGGTTCTTTATGGCAAGATATTAAATGCAATGTAAAACGAAAACAAAAAAGCGAAAAACGCAGAAAAAACTCGACTGTTTAATACCCCTTAGATAGTTTTGAAGCGCTGCTGCTTCGTATAGTATTCAAATTCAAATAATTCATGCTTATCAAATTCGTATGCAAATAATTTTGACTGACAAACATTTCCACAACTTCAATACACCCTTTTTCATTCCATTAGAGGGTGTCGAGTGAATAAAAATGGGTGACATGCTGCAAAATAATAATAAATAACGTGCCAACCAGGCGAAATCAATGTAAAACGCGTTGATGCGTGTCATTAGTATGTGTGGGCGTTAGCCCAAGTGGGCGTGGCAGTGACAAAATAACCGCATGACGTCAATCAACAGTACAGTATAAGTGACTACATTTCAATATGTGTGTATATGAGTGTGTGTGTATATTTTTATGGGATAATATATAATCGAGGGATATCAACAACTTGCCACAGTGTTGGTTAACACTTCAATAAATCGATAAATGCATCAAAGAGAAAAGCTGTTGCATAATTATCGGCGCACAGGCTGCATTTTAATTAAATTGGCTGCATTCGAGTATTAGTGCCATTTCTCCTATCTCTTTCTCTCTTCTCTCTCTCGCGCACCCAGCATTAATCATAAAAATTGCAATCAATTGGCAAAAATTGAAATGGCTGCCAGTTGGCTGACGTCCCATTTTTGCAATATACATACTATTCCCAGGATATTTTAACTATGTGACGTTGTTTGCTAAAACTATGAAAATATAACTCTGTTTCTCTAAATTGAGTTGTTTTTTTTAACAATTGTCCATTAAATGTGTTACATAAATTGTATTTAAAATTCTTATTTTTTATAGATATTCAAAGTGTTTTTGGGAATTAAATCTAACTATTTTCTTTAACTTTCCCTCTATTTTTCCTAAAAATCTAGTTTAGTTATTAAAATATTGTAATTTAAAATACATTTTAATAACTCTTTTACTATTTGTAGGTCAATTTTAATTGCAATTCTTTTTAAAGTCGTATACTTAATAACTCATGCTTATGCTAACTTTCCCCATCTTATTACTTTTCATTTATTCTTTTAGACACATCCTTAATCATTTCAAAGATAAATATGCTGAAACTCTGATAGAATAGTGAATGTACTCTTTCAACATATGACGGAACATTTAAATGCTGTTATACCATGCTTACTTGTTTGCCATTCCAAGTGAATGGAAGCGTCAGTCAATGTTGATGATGTTGGTGGATTGGGTTGTAAATGTGAATGTGGATATGGATGCTGATGATGTGGTTGGTTATGCTTGAGTAAGGAATATCGCAGTCAGGTAAGCTGTAGAGCCAAAACGAAAATTAAGTTGGCAAAGCGTTCAACTGCAAGTAACACACCCCTTCTTTCAATTCCAACTAGACCCCATTTTGGGAGGTTGGCAGTAAACTGAAGTTGCTGCACGTGACCGACAAACGTTCGACTCCCGGTGCCACTTTCATTCCCAATCCTCAGACCCAGTCCCATTGCCAATCTCAATCCCAGTGGCAGTCAGCAGTTGCAGCTGCCACGTGCCGTCAACAGCATTGCAACAGCAACAGCAGCAGCAGCAGCAGCAACATCACTTGTCAGCACATGTCGAATGGGCTCAAGTGCCACTGGAAGTGGCACAGTTGCTGCAACTGCCCCATGATTGCTTTTATGGTCACCTGTGGGTGTCATTAAATGATATCGCTCAACTAAGTCAACTAAAGTTAGATTTCTGTCATTATATAAGCACATGTAAGCCAGGTTATTTTACAGCGATCATTTGGTATGGTTTGTATACTGCATACCCTATTATGTACCTTACTGTATACCCTACTATAAAGCTTATTTGAAATTTTAGCTTTAAGTACTACAAAATATTCTACGGTATAATCTACTCTATTTTTTATTGTATACCCTCTTTTCAACTTTCAATATACTTTAATGAGCTTACACGATTCTTCAATCTCTAGAGTAGTTATATCACAGTATAGACATCACTTTATTTCTTCCAATTTGTATACCCTACAACCATATACACTAGCTACAATACTTGTATACTCTACTGTAAGCATTGTAGGGTTCTTCCTCACTCTTTCACAATTTCCTACACAATCTACTCTCAGTGCTGCCTTCATTAGATGTTCTTTGCTCTTTTAATACCATTTTGCCAGTTTCCCTTCATTTTTTCCCTTTTTACTGTATTTTTTTACACAATTTATTTAGCATTTTGTTGTTATTGTTTGTCGTAGCTGTAGTTGTTGTTGTTGGGTTCTTTAATGCTGTTAAATGCATTGCAATTTTTATCTGTTTTGAAGTTTTTCCCTACAACTACGTGACGTTGGCGTTTCGCATTTGGAACTGGAACTGGACTTGCATATCCGTTTGCATATCCTGAATGCCTGTCCTAGAATCCTTCCTGCTGTCCCGTTGTGTTATCTTGCGGTTTTTTATATCAAGCTGAGAATTTTCTCATTAATTTCAACGTTTTTTCCCTCTCTGCCTGTCTCAGTCTCTTCATCGCTTTTTCTGTCGTTGATGTGTTTTGTGGTTGTGTGGACAGTTGTCGGTCTACGTCCTGTGGCTGATTCCTGCCCCACAAACCGGGTAAATGAGTGTGTCGCATCATAGAGAGAAATTTTTGTACATTAATTATATGGATGTATTGAATAAATGTGGAGATATCATTTGACTTTACATAAAACTTTGAATGGGATCAAGTGCTTAAAAATACTATCTAATTGTAGCTAATTAAACTCTTCTCGTAAGCAAAGTTTAATCGAAGAAAGTTCTTTACCTAATTAAACTATTTTAGTAAATATAGTTTAATCGAAGAAAGTTCTGTAGTGTCTTTAAACTTTAAATAAAACAATGGATTCCCAATTCTACTTCTATCTATAGCTAAGCAGTTTATATAGTTTTTTATTTACTTCCTTATTGAAGAAGAATTTTAAAGTGAGTATTACATATCTAGAAACAGTTTTAATCTCACCTAAATACCCTCTTCAATCAAATAGAGTTCTCTATAGCTGTTAGATCTCTTTACAAGCTACTTCAACCTACCTTAATTTTGGGATTTTCAGTGTCTCTGATAATTTACAGAAGTTAAGGAAACATGTTGAAATTTTAAAGATAGCATCTACAATTACTTATAGGCAAAGAATCAACTAGCAATCAGTGCGCCAAAGTGGAAGTTCACACAAATTAGTGATGGGGTCAAAGGAAATACTGGGCAAGAGAGTAAAGTGAGGAAGAGAAAGAAGTGCAAGACAAACACCAATTAAATGAACATAATGATAATGTTGTGCCGAAAAGTCATTTGGAGCTAACTAAATTACAACTTCCACTTTACATTAGATGGCAGGAAAGCGGAACCTCAATCCCCTCCCACTGCATTGTTTCAACTTCAACTTCAACCTCAACCTTAAACAACGACCTCGACCTCGCCCAAGAATCGCGTCGTATAGAAACGGAACTGGAAATCCACACAAATTAAAAGTCTGCTGCAGTTGCAAGTAAGAACAGATGGCTACTGCAACCTAATGAAAACAAACACTTCCCCAACAACAACAACAACAACAATAATAACAATGCAGAGGAAAAACTAAAAAAGAAAATTCGTTTCTAAAGTGAACTCTAAACTGGAAAAAGTGAAGCTAAAACCATTTTCAAGTTGGTTTTCGGCTTGGTTGACTTACCCGAAGTTCAATGCACAAGTTCATGAACTTGGAACTTCGAAAGGGTTTACCGGGTCGCTTCACTGACTGCTGACAGAGCAGTTTATAATTAGAAACCGTAAGATGGCTAGAAGAAGACGTAAATCTTCAAGAAGATGAAGAAGAAGAAGTAGTAGTAGTAGTCGAAGCAGTTGAAAATAGAAGCAGAGCTCAGAGACCGACAGTTTGACTTGCCTCAAGTATCTGACAAAAAGTCAAGTGGATTTTGGCGGCAAAAGTTGCATTGCCACAGACCCTTTCTCCCCCCTCTCTCTCTTACTCTCTTCTTTCCATTCTCTGTCTCTCTTCCTTTAGCTGCGACGTGCGTGGGATTTGATGTTTACCCAAGGCACAGACCCAGACCAAAGCCAAAGAAGAAGAAGCAACAGCAACAGGGGATGATGAAGTTGATGATGATGATGACAAGTGCGCACTTCTCCTGTGATATTGACAGAAAAACAAAAGCAAACAAATTGTCGGTGTGCAGTCGTGTATGTAAATAAAAAACAGAAACCAACAAAAAAAATAATCGGAAAAATATTGATAACAAACGAATGGGAAATACACTTTGCAATTGCAGTATAGAACTGAGAAAATTTGTGAAATTAATTTATATAACGAATTTTACATTTACTTTAATAAGCTAGTATAGTCAATAGAAAGACGATTGTTGTAGAAACAAATTTGTAATTTATCCGATTAACTTTAAACTTATTATAATAGATCTGTCATAATAAAATATAAACACATAAAATACCGATGTCGATATTTATCTCAAAATAAAAACTATTTAAATAATTAATGAATAAAATCTAAAAATATTATCCCAGACCTACACTTTTTTATCTTTCCTATTTTTTTTTTGTCAATTGATTTAGTGATGATGGAATACTCGAATATTAAATAAAATTTTTACGATTTAATAATTTTTTATACCTTCAAATATGTCATTATATTATTTTGTCCGTCCTCTCAACTGGTGTTACATAATTATCAAAATATCGTTATAGATTACTCAATTGTAGGGTATATTTAAATACGGTATAGCGGTGGCAACTTATCAACATTGATATGAAAATCGGTTTAAAGAACAAAAACCTCAGCAATACCAAAATGGTAAACAAAAAAAAACAGAGGACAGAAGATGAAACTGTCGGGTTTTCACATGCGTCCAGCCTTTTGTTATTGTTTTCAGCAGCTTAAGCAATATTTAAAACTGATTTAACAAGAATAAAGCCGAGACAAAAGCAACAGCAACAAAGAGAACGAATTATTCCAATTTCAACATATGTTTATTGATATATATGTATAGTAGGTGAAACCTTTTCGCTTGTGGTTAATCTTTAAAGTGTCTCCCTCTATACCATAATATCTCTCTCCTTCTATCTGCATGTTTGTATTTCGATTTAAAATTCTGCGCACGAGCCATGCATTATGTTTTCTATATGGTATATGATGATACTCGAATACCCATATTCAAACAAACGAATACTCATATACACCCGATGTGAGTGTTTGTTGTCGGTTTTGTTTGCATTTTTCCATGTATGCAAATAAATAGTGAATATTATAACGAAGAATATGGACAGATATGGACAATAGTCAACGATGCTTTTTAAATAAATATAACAAATAATACTCTCCCCTTATTGACACTCTGATAACCTATTATTTGCTGCTGTTTCGATTGATAAGCGAGTCGAAATGAAAACTGTAAACTGAGCACTGAAAAGTGCAAAACAGCATTGCAATAAATTGCAGGAAATGCAATATAAAAATGTTTATTTGTCATAAATTGCCATAGTTGGCATTTGCCCCTCAGCATTAAAAAGGCAATCAAAAAAGCAAAGAACATAAAAATATGCAACAAGGTGGAAGTGCATAAGGTGGAGACGGAAGAGGAAATTAAATAAATGCTAGGTGCAGGCAATTGTTAAAGATAAACTGTTGAGATAATAAAAAACTAATAACTATCTTGATTTTATAACCATTAGTTTAATAATGAATTTTGGCTTTAGGATTGAATTGACTTCTTTGATATCAATAACTCTCCTATCTAAGCTCGGATTAGATAAGTTAAATATGTATGTATAATATTGTGATATTCTATCCCTTCTCAATTAAATAGATTCATAGATTCACTATATATTCAGTATATATTAGGACTAAGTCTGATAAGTTCAGAACAAGATTTCCTTAAAATTTATTAGATATTTTTTATTTATTATTATTATTTATTTTGTTTCTAGAATGAAAGTTGCTTAAATATTTGCTATGGTCACACTGTACATGCCCTTTAAAAAGATAAAAACTTGATAAACTCTTTGACACTCGCTTCGGACACGTTTATAAATCGTCAGCAATAAAGCTGGCTAATAATTTTTATCCTGTCTGTCGACTTTGGAGCTATTACCAGGACAAACATGAGGCATATATACTCGTAAATCCTTCGGTCCGGCCATCTGCATAATGCATTTCTATCCTAGACCAAAAACAAGACCAAACTAAACCTTCATTTATCACATTTATCGCTGCAGGCAGCTCAGCTCCGAGTGCAATGCAAAAATTCTATTACAAGCCAACAGACCGAATGCTTCCCATTCTCTGGGCATGACCTGCAGGAAGCAATGCCGGCAGACCATTAAAAATTACAATAAGAATGAAAGAGAGCAGAGCAGAGATAGAGAGAGAAAGAGATGGAGAGAGTTGAGAATCTGGCATATCATGTGAGACTTGCGACATATGCGATAAATTTCCCGAAGAAAAGTGCCGAGCAAAAAGGCACTGCATCATTTTCCATTGTGCACAGAAAAGAAAACAAGTTTGCAATCCAGAAGAGAAGAATTGACTTAAAGATACCCTGTACATTGTTTCGAATATCTCTAACTTGTATCCGGTGAGAAATCTATTCCTATTTCAGGGTCATGACTTAGTAAATATCCTGTACCCAGTTTGCGTATCTCAAGCAAGTATCTCTCCGAGCTTAAAGTTTAAAAAATATGCTAATAATAATAATAAGGAGAATATCTCCTCTATAAAGATTTACTTTTAAGCATTCCTTGAGCTCTTTAAGTATCTGTAGATATCTATACAAATTGCGATCAGATTTTTCCAAAAAACTGTAAGCTAATCATACCCTCTTTTACATTTTCACTGCCCACAGGGTATTCATATAAAAGATGATTATAATGCACATGTTGAGAGCATTTCTTGAGATTCAAAGATTTTCTCCTTTAGCTGCAGTTTGTTACAATTTATCAATGTCCTGGCAATGCATATAATCCGCGTCCATAAGGATCAATGAGGATAATGCGAATATATGTCGTATGTGTCGTGTCGTATCGTGTTGTAGGTAAAACGTCGATTCTGCCACATGTAATTATCGTTTATGCCACAACGTGGCACGTTTCGTATTTGGATTTGAAATTGGGTTCGAGTTTGGGTTTCGATTTGGAACTTGAATTGGAATTGGTATTTGGGGGAGTTGTCTTTAATTTGTCATGGTTTTCAGCTGCACATGCCTCTCGATGAGTGTGTGTGTGTGTGTATATTTGTGTGTTTGCGATGTGATAAGCACATGTTATGGTTTTTCACACTTACAATAGCTTAGTCAATGCGGGGAAGGGGTTTAAGGTGGGGTTTATGGGGAGAATTTGGATTTGTGTGCTATCGATTTTGCCTTTTTGGTTTTCAGTTTGCTGTTGCGGTCGTGTTGCAACATGTTTTCGTGCTATCAGAATTATGATTAATTGATTGCTAGCAGTTATCAAGCATTGGGCAAAGGGAGGAGTGTTGAGTGTGTGGGTGTTGGGTCACGCCCCTGCAATTTGGGGCGGTCAACGGCCGACTGTGAACACCCTTTGGCCCCGAATAAACGCACAATTCTAGTGAAAAGCATTTAAAACAATTCTGTTACTGCTTCTCCCACTTCTTCCTCTCCTGCTGCTCCTCTTTCTCCATCTCCTCTTTCTGCCCCAATGATGACAAACAGCTGGAAGACGCTGGCGTGGCATCCACATGAAGCCACAACAACAAATGTGCAACCAAATTGACAGCCATAATCAAACATAAGCAACTTTTAATTGGCACTCGTGCGAGCAGCTTCAATTAGAAGAACTTCAAATACACTACAAAGAAATATAAAATAACCACAACTTCAAAATTAAATTAATATTAAAATTATAAATCAACATGTGCTGAACTACATTTCCTAAGGCACTGTTTTTATGATTTACATTAAATTTTCACACAACTTTCAAAAAAAATTTGAAAGAAAAACTTGGGAGTGTGCTCGACAAGTAGATAGCCGGTAAGACACGTTTTTCGTTATCATATTTAAATTACCACAGTAATAGAAAACAGTCCGTCTAATCAATTAGTATTCAATGAACACATTTATTTCAAAAGTGTTTGACTTTTTAAATGATTATTTTTCTTTTGTTGATTCCACATTCAAATAAATTTATGAGATTTGCTAAGGGTATAATCATGTTTACAGATGTTTACTCTGCTGCACGAATAATAATTGTAAGGATCTAGGTTGTTACTTTGTATAAATTAAACTAACAATCATCAAGTAACATGAACTAAAAATATTATTAAAAATAAAAATGTAAATTCTATTAGTAACTAGCCATAACTTATAAGTTAAGCTATAGCGTGTAAGAAATAAAAAAATATTATATTAATATTATTTTTAAATTAATAATTTAATTTATTAAATAAAGTTAACACATAATATCATTTTTAAATTAATTTAATGTATTAAATGAAGCATAATGTATAATGTATAATCTATAAGAATAATGTATAAACCTGTTTTAAATTTAGAATTTAAATTTTATTAATTAAGGTTACTTGAAGTATATAATGTTTTAGATCAGATCTTATTATCCACTTTAATTTTAATTTTAAATAATTTGTCCACTGCTAAAAATTAAATGAATAAAAAAGCTAAAGGACTCTTAGACAGCTGGAGACATGTCAGGGGATCTGTGGAGAGCTGCTTCTGCGGCTGTGGCAGCCACATGTGCGCTATGCAATCATTTAAATAGTTATTGCACTTTTCTTGCAACACACACACACACACACACAAACTCGCACACTCAACTTACACGCACACGGCAATGCAATTAGTTTAAAAGGCCAAAAAGAGATTCGAAAGGGGAGGAAAAGTGGAAGCTTGACAGGCTGACAGCACAACAAACATGCCTCAACAGAGGAAGGGGGAGGAAAAACGACTGCAACGAGCTGCATGGAAAAATGTCAAAGCAGAAATGAAGCCATTAAATGAACGGCAAAAGTTGCCAAAAAAAAAAAAAAAAGAAGACAGAAGCTGTAGAAGAAATGAAGAAAGAGAGAGAGCATAAAAAGAGGAAGGAAACTGCAGCCAACGCCAGTGGCAACACATTTAACACCCGCAGAAGCGTTGCAAGCTTGATGAAAAGAGGCTGGGGAGGAAGCAGGGAAAAAGTGGGAGGTAGTTGGTGGAAAGCCCGCAGAGTGGGCTGAGTTAAAAGGACTGGCGGCTACACTTTTGGACTGGTTCAAACGTCATCGTCATCGCCGCAGTCCACAACATCATCGTCATCGTCACGATAGATGAAGAGGGAGAGAAATGGGAGCAAGAAGAGACTCATGGAGGGGCAGGAGCAAAAGGGAGTCTCGTCTACGTCGTAAACGTCAACATCTTTCACGTATGTGCGGCCCTTTTGACGTTTACAGTACGCGCTAGAAAAAGAAAAAAAACAGAAAAAGATTGGTCCAGGAATAGTGCCAACAGTTTTGGGTAGAGTTTGAGTTTTGAGGTTGACTCGAAGTTTTAATGGGCTACAGCCCATTGTGGTCATGTCATTAAGTGCAGACGACTCTGATTTAAAGTGGGCGGACGGTTAATGGGCGTGGCTAACCATTGGAGAATATGCTAGTTAGCAATAAGGTTAAGAAAAGAGGTAACTACTTAGAAACAGGCATGTTGCCAGCAAAGGACAATGGAAATTACACTATGCTGGCAACTTATTGTTAAAATTGGTGACAGGGTAAAATAATAATTGCAATTGAATAATCTCTATAATTAGCTGATCCGAGAGGTTCCTTTCTTGAATATAATAGAAGCTACAGTGAAGAACAGTATGTATCCTAAATTTCAGCAGCTTAGCTTCAAGCAAATGCTAGTTTACATAGAATAAGATGATGCAACTAGCTTTAATCACTCAATACTAATATATAAAATTCATTACAATTTGTATGATACTTTTGTCACTTAATAAACATGATTTCCCAGTAAACTTTCACTCCTTCTTTCACCTTTCAGCTCAACAAAAGGTCGGAACGAGCAGCTCCTGATTAGCTTAAACTGTTGTAACTTCTGCACCTGTTTGTTGGGTAATTAGTCTAAACAATTAATTAAACTGGCAGCTGCAGACAGGCAGACAGGCAAGTTTACTGGATGAATCCTTAAGGTTTACAATAAGTAGGTTATGCTATCAATTTCCATATTCCATATGCCAGGATTTGGAAGGAGCGCAGCGCGATGTTAACTTGGCCCAAACAGCAGCCCAACAAGACAAACGACTTCTGCAGTGCTGAAGGGGAAAGTACAATGAAGATGGAGGCAAACGAGAAGAGGAATTGAGGCAACATAGAACACGTGAGTTGTGCAACATTTTTGCAAAGTAATTGCTCATTTTGACAGCTCGTGCAACGCCCTTGTTTGCAGTAGCCCTTTGATGGAGAGGGAAGGTAGGGGTGAAGCTTCTTTTAGGGCTTTGCCAGGCTTCGGCTTGTTGCTTCCTGCCACTGCCAGCAGAAGCAGCAGCAGCAACTGGCAGCAAGTTGCAACAACCCACAGCAACCTGCAGCATCAGCTTCGCGTAGTTGTGTGTTTTTTTTTTATTTCACATACGAGAAAGCAATAAAATCTTATAGTTTGTTTTGTTTTTGTGCTCCTGCTGATGCTGGTGCACATGTGGCATGCCACCAGCGTACAACGGTGACAACGACAACAATGACGACACTGACTACAGACAGTATTCTGTCACTGACAGCCTGTCAGACGACACAGGCGACTCGAAGCTGTCCCCCACTTGTTGTCAACTCTGATGCACTTGCTCCTCTGCTTCATCTATCTATACACTGTATCTAAGTGTTCGACTAGGGTATATTGACTACATCAGAGACTTTGTACAATAACTTGAAATTATGATGAAGCGTTTTAAAAATGAACTGGACTTATAATTAAGTGATTATCTCAAACTGTGACCAGTCGACAGGTTCAGGGTTAATTTTTTGAGCTTTCATTTTTATACTTAATATCTGTATATCAATTGGGTTCTATTTCGATTTTATACAAATTAGTTTTTACTTCATAATTAAAACCCAACTCTTAGTCGGATACTCCCCACTCCGTTCTATGATATCGCCTTTTGTTGTCGCTGCTTGCATTGTTGCTGCATTTTAGTACAACTATTAAATGCATTTCACAATTGTTGTCGATGGATTTGTTATAGTTGGCAATAAAATTAATATGCATGTTGGGGGCAACAGTTCCGATGACATTTCAACATTTCAACAGAAAGCAGCTTGCAGCATGCAGCATGTAGCATGCAACGACATCTGTTTTGCATATCAGAAAACGCCATCGAATGGCAGCTTTTTTGCGTCTTTTATGGCTATTGCAGCTAGATTTGCCCCCCATGTAAACAGAATGTATTACTTTTTTACTGAAAGACATTGTCTAGCGATGATGTGCCCCCAGACGAGGCAGACAGAATCATTCACAATTTAAACGCATGACACAACACAAAAGTGTCAGTCAGCGGGAAAGGGGGAAAAAGCCTGAAAAGGGGAAGAGAGTTGAGGAAGGGAAGGGGGTTGAACACTTCATAGCAATCTGTCACAATCAATTAATTGCCATAGAAAATATCAACAGAGCACATCAAACAAAACTCTGTGGCAAGGTAAACGCTGCAGATGCCTATCCGTCAGATACAAGATACTCTACTTGGAGATACAAGATACAGAGAGCACACTCGGTTGCCTTTGGCTTTTATCAGCACGCACGATCACTTCAAAGAGGCAAACAGAATCATTGAAACGGAAGTGATTGCATTCACACCACCGCACCACAATGAACCACAGCTGGCCCAAGTGGGGCAAATTGTGGTTGGACTTGGGCATAAATACATATCTGCAGTTGGCCCTAGACACTAGACACGGCGGCACTTCATTTGATCAACGCTCGATCGCATTTACCAGATACTTTTCCTATGCTACATGTCAGACCGATAATTTGATCATCTCTGTCAGTTTTATGCGAAGGCATCCACACATAATACAATACATTTCAGAGAGATGTCAACCTAAGGTTAACTGGAATTTCTTGGGGCAATGGTTTGTTTCTCCTATAAGGTATGCTCGATATGTGTTCCTTTAAATTGTGAGTGACATATTTTTGAACACTTTTTGGTGTTTTTTATGGCCAAAATGTAGATATAAATTTGAAAGGTCAAGAAACTCAGTGATTGAAAAGTGAAGAGGGTTCAAAAAAGAAGAATTTCGGTTAAATCAAAAACTAGCTGATTTTATCATAGAACTTTTTTTTGGTTATCAGAGATATTTTTTAAAATGGTGAAAAATCAAATAGATAATTTAATATGTAGAGCTATTAAATTTAAAAGTATTAAAAATAATTTTCACTCCTAAGTATATCTGGCTATTACTGATTAAAGAACATATTCTTAAGTCTTCTTTGTCTCCTTTGCCTACGTAAAAAAAAGCTTTTCGAAATTTGTACATCTTAAGTTTAAGCTTTTAATCAATTTCTTAGATTATGAATAGTAGAACAAATAGCAAATTTTAATACAAATTTTACTTGTCAAATTTTAAAAACCCATAGTACACGACTTCTGAAAAGTTCTGACTGCCATAATGTGGAAATAAATTAAAAGAGTAATGAAATTATATCTAGAACTTTTTTAAGAAACTTTTCTATAATGAAACAGTTGTCGAAATAAGTGTTACATGAGTAATGAGTAGAGTAATGAATACAAAATTAGTTATTTTTACCAAATGGTATTTTTCATGAACGAAAATAAAGAATGCACGTAAAGTGCAAATGAAATGAATTTTTAGTCATAAATAATACGTTGACAGTTGTAATTTTCGAAAGTAATCAGGCAAAGCTAATTAACAACAGCAGAAAACTAAAAGAGAAAAAAAAGACAAACAGCAGCCAAGTAAAGTCGAAAAAGGTGCGCACTTCAAATACTTATATATATGGGCGTGGCAACAAGCCCCCTATAGTATACGTATACTTGTATATAGATGGGAAATTGTGTAGGGAGATGGAGCGACATGTCATCTATGAGAAAGTCTGAACTGCGCTAATGAGAAAAATATGACACAATTGTAATTATCTCTATCGGAATGGTGTCTCTTTCTTGTTCTGTCTCACTCTCTGTCTATCTATCTCTGTCTACGCTTAACATTTAATACCAATATGACAGCGACAGAGTCAGAGTCTAGTGGCAGTTGCAGTTGCAGTATGTGTAAGATGAATGAGCATGAATTATAAACACATAAAAAAAGAACAGCAACAACTTGGCAACTGGACAGTGAAAATAGTTGTTGCCACTGCAGCTGACATTTCAGTTAATTTTGATGTATGTTGTATGTTCCTGCGGACGCGGCCGGAGGGGGCGTTTCCATCCGCTGGATGTGGTGTAACCGTATGTGTTTGTGTGGGTTTCCCTACCGAATACCCGGAGCTGTTGTTAAGCCAAACGGATTTTCAACTCCTGCGGGAAAATGGCTAGAGAGCAGCTTGAACGCTTCAAATAACAATAACAAAACAATGAACATACATACACACTCACGGGAGAGAGAAATGATATGTGGGCTCGTAACTCGTAACTCGTAAACTTGCTACACCTGCCGCTTAATTGGGAACAGGTTAGTGGAAGTGACCCTGTTTTGTTCTCCTCTTGTTCTAGGCGCCATAAAGTTTCATTAAGCGTGACGTGTTTTATAATTTTGTAATCCAAAACCGCCCTCGAATCAGCTCGTTCCCCACTCCAACTATCAAAGAGCCGTAACTGATTAACTAAATGCCCATAAACATGGAAACTAACTGAAAAGCGAAAGGAAACACACGCAGAAAGGAAAAACAGCATCCCAGCTAGCAACCCCTATTAAAAATGATCTATGTTTTGTTTTTGTAGAAAAATATGAGTAAATTTTTGGCTTGTTTTCATGGGAAAATTGTTTGGAATCGTCCCGTTAGTCTGTGGGTGGTAATATTTCGAGTCCTTACACAGCATTACTTGCTATTTTTGTTAGTGTGTGGATTGTGTGGTGTCATTGCGGCACTCAAGCGTGCTCTCCCTGTGGAATCTTTCAGGATCATTTAGATGGGTGAGAGTGCAGGAATTGAATGTGCTCAACTCTGGGAAACAAAACTCTTACACGAGATCTTTATCATTGAACTGTGACTTCAACTGGCATACAGAGAATCATAATTCATCTCTTTAGACATTTAACCCAATAGTCGACTTTAAACTTGCACCTCATTGACCCAGATATCGATTCAGCTCGTAATATGCCAAAATTTATGCACAATATTTCTTCTGTTGTTGTCTAACAATTTGCCAACATCTGAATCTGAATCGGAATCTGAATCAGAGAACAGAAATTGAAAAGCTGTGATGTGTTTACACAAGAGACGTTCACCAAAATGGAAAATGGAAAATCGAACATCGACATGCAAGGCAAGTAAAAATTCAAAATACGAAATTTACGAGGCATCCGATGAATTCTCACACTGTTTATCATAAAAAAAATACAGAAAAACAGAAAAATGATGATTCGAAAAGGAATGGGGGACAGAGCCAAAAATCAGTGAGAAAGCCTGGCAAATGTTTACACAAATTACGTTACCCCAGCACCGAGTTACACCTCCCTTTGCTCCTTCCTCAATTTGAACGGCTACCGTATTGGAAAATAAACCAATTGCCTTGTGCATCCGATAGATACAGATAGATACAGAGAAAAGTGCAGATACATACAGGACGTGTGGAAGAAGGCGGACAAACATGCCCAGGCTGACAAACAGTATATGTCAGACGATAATATTTTTCCAGCACATATGTATACATATTTAAATGTATCTGTATCTGTATTTGTATCTGTAACTGTAAGTGTGTGTCTACTACTCGTGTATCTATGTATCTATTGGTACGTTCGAAAAGGCGAAAGGCAAAGCGGATTGAAGGTGTTAAATGGGCATGAAACAGCTGCATTGCGACGTGGACGAAAGGACAATCACCAAATAAATACAAACACACTCATACACATAACAGTAAGTCCTGGGCACCTCCTGCTGTCTGTGTGGAGGAAAAAGCTCAAAGGACATGTACAAAATTTCCCAATTGGTAATGCAGGCGGGACACATTGATCGGTTCTGTTTCCATTGCTGTTAACGGGCAAACGGGACATATGTAAATACCAATTTACGTTACGAAATGTCAACAACTACAATTACAACAATAACAACTACAACAACAACAACAACACTGGCAGTAGTGGCTATAACAAGGGTCGTATCTAAGGTCCCCAGGGGTCCTTCTTAACCCTTTCTCGCCTCTGCACATACACAATACGTAGGCAGCTCGTCCTTTATTTAAATTTCATTTGTTTTTACCCTCTTTTTCGGGGCATATTAATTTCCATATCGATCAATCGGAACTGACCAGACATGCTCCCACCTTTTGGGCAGCTGGCCACACCCCTGCCGCCCCTCTCCCTGTCGTTTATGACCCAAATACAACTAATTGAGCATGACGTAATTAGTCATCTATTCACAGGGTTGTTGCTCGTTCTCCTTCTCGCGCTTGATGTTGTTGTTATGATTTACATTTAATGACCATGGGAAAAACTATTTGATTCATTGAAATCTATTGAAAATGCATTGAAAATTGCAACCACAAATTAGGCTGGGAAAACCTGAGTTAGTATTGCCAGGCTCTTGCCATTTGTCATAATTGCAAGGGAGAATTTCGCCGGAAATGCTTTCCACAAGATCTGAGAACTTGTTTTTTTTTAAATTAAGAAAATTTGATCATTTAAATAAAATATTAAATTATTAAATTTTATAAAAATGTGTATTATATTACACAACTAAAATGTGGCAGAGACTTCTTTGTCTGCTAAACAACCATTAATAAGAATTAGTTTAAAATTAGTACATTAAAAACTGCATATTTAAAAAAAAAATGCATAATTAAGTTTTAGTACTTCCCAGAAATAAAAACTAAGTTTCTTAACAACAATATTAACAAAATTCTTAAAATTTGTTAAAAATAAAATAATAAATAATAATATAAAAATACTGAACTGATTTTAAATATATTTTATAAATCACATTTAATTATAAACTAATGTTAATATAGCCGTTTTTATATTTTTCAAATAACACTTCAAATTCTTGCAGTAAACTTTATTAATATAACTTTAAAAATACAAAAAAATCCCAAAATATTTAAAACAATGCTTGAATTTCATCATAAAACTTCTCTTCAATTTTCAATAAAATATGCAGACCTTTTGCCTGTCGAAACAAATTATAATTGCATAATAAAAGGACAGAAAATTTATGCATAATTGAAATGAATGATAATGCTGTTCAAATGACATTTAGAAGTGTCGCAGAAAATTTTATTATTTTAATTAATACATTTATTGATATACACAAAATTATCGTTTTATCACAAAAATTTGTCCTCAAATTTTGTAAAAATTATGCAGACCTTTTCCCGGTCGAATCAAATTATAATAAAAGGATAAAAAATTGGTGTATAATTTAAATTAATTATAGCCGAAAACTGTTGAAGCAATCCCTAATGTCCGTTTCAGCTGCTGCTTATTAAATGTGAAGCTGAACTCAAATGAAAGAGCAAATTTGTCACGACAAGAAGCAACAGCAAATCTCTTAAACCAAAGCAGCTCCCACGACAGGATGAAACCAAGGATAAAAAATTGAAGGATGCAATCCAAGGAAAACCCCATTACTGAAATGAATTTATGCGCATTTCAAATTGAAGAAAACAAACAACAAGTTGAAAGAAGAGTGAGATCTGTAGATACTTGTGCCATGACCATGACCAGGATGACGTCGACGCCGGAGTTACGGATGTGCTGGAGTTGATGATGTTGACGGGAAAAAAACTGAATAGATGAAACACTGCAGAAATGAAAAACTTTGCATGCTGACTTGAAGTTGGAATTGGAGTCGGAGTCGTAGTCTCTGTTTGTTTTTGCCGTTGTCGAGAGCTGAATAACAAATTGCCAGAGAATACTAACTAGACCAAATATTTATTTTTTAACACGTTAATCTCACAAATCCCCTCCTCAAGTGCAACAACAACAACAACATCGAACCGCACACAGTTGTCTGTGTAAACAATATGACACCAGACACCAGAGAAAGGTACCAACAACCACAACCACAATAAGTTTCGAGTTGTTCTTTCGTTGTTTTTACTCTGAACTTTTTCTAGAGATTTTTGTAAATCATCGTAGTTCCAAACTGGACGCAGGAGTCTAAACAAACAGAACTCGTAACAGTAGCTAAAAGACCCTACAAGAATTGAACATAATCAGCCGCAGGCCCTAACATCAACCGGAGCTGTCACCACTTGACTTTCCCCCCAGACTCCCTCTGAGTTGCCCTTCGAGACGTCACACCGTCCGACTGGCTGCACTTTTTCTTTCTTCATAAAACATGACGCAGGCGTCGCAGCCTGCTGACAAAAATGTCGCGCCCAAAGGCGATGTCACTACAAAAAACACCAAATAAGTTAATAATAAATGTCACAACGAATTAAGAATACCCTAGATTTATTTTATTTATTATAGAATAATACTGAATACTTGAGTAGACAGCGAGTTAATTTTAACAACTAACTATTACAGCATTTAGCAGATATAATAATTAACTATTCTGAGTTTTGTAAATATTAAATTAGCACAAAATAAACTATAATTAAATAGACGTAAGTAAAATTGAATTCTTAATCGAAATATAACAAAACTTTGTAAATATTAAGCTAAAATAAGCTAAACTATAATCAAATTGACATAGGTAAATTTGAATATTATGCTTAATCCAAATATTACAAAATTCTATGCAATATTCAGTTAACTTAGAGTCATTTTTAATATAACAGCATTTATGACAAATTTTAGAGACTTCCTTGGTTAGAAATTTGTTATCCTTGTTGTAAATATTTTATTTAATCAAACTGTAATCAAATAGACATAATTAGAATTGAGTATCATCTTTACTCTTTAGAATTTTATAAATGCGGGATATTTTTCTTTAAAATCATTTAATAGCGATTTTTAGAGATTTCTAATCAAGCATCTTGTAGATATTTGAATAAAACAAACTAAAAATAAATTGAAATAATTCTAATTGCACTAATTTTGTATATTAATATATTTTGATCATCTTTTATATTTCTTTCATTGACGTTATAACTAAAATTTAAGCAATATTTTGGATTAACAGACCCTGCTTATAGTCTGTAGAGTAGTGTTTTTTGTAAGGGTATTTATAAAATTATGACAGTAAATTCAATTTGTATGAAAGGGCAACAGAAAAGCAAAATATATTTATTTTATCTTATTTTTTCCTTTTTTTAGCCACTCGACAAACGACGCCTCTTCGAGCCTGTCCAACTCAACTGTCAGGCGTCTACGTTGAGGTTACTCTAAGTGAATGAGGGATTTTTTTTGTATGTTCGTATGTTTGTGTGTGTGTGTGTGTGTGTGTGTGTGAGTGTGTATCTGTGTGGTCCACTCTTGACGCAGTTCAAGTGCTCGCCCCCAAAAGGCAACAACGGAAGCAACTCAATGGGTGGCCAGGCCGAGATTGTGGGTGGGAATGGGTGCAATTGAAAGTGTGCGTGTCTGTGTATGTAAGTCTATTTGTATGTGTTGGTCAATGCGCGAGCTTGTTAATTATGATAACCAGGCAGCTGGGCCAGGTTAACACAATGGTAAATGCAGAGCAGCAGCTAATTAGCAATGGGCAACTAAAAGCCTGCTCCTAATATCGAATTGGCAAAGTAGTTACTAGCTTGGAAACCTCCGGATCTCCAACAGCGCGATTCGGACACGAGTTGCTTCATTAGCGCGCATTAGCGAAAACTAAATTTCCGCTTTCTGCTGATGAAGATGAAACACATGCCAAAAACAACAACAACAACAGCAACAACCACAACTGAAACAACACAACACCAACCACAAAAAGTGAGCAATACAAAGCGAAAACCCATCAAATCGCCGCAGGTGATTTCTGTTTTCATCCAAACAAAACAAAATCCAAAAAAAAAACAAAGAAAATAACACGCAGCAATATAATTAAGAGCCTCAAGTGTATTTAAATCAAAAAAGTATAAAACAAAAGAGACCAACAAAAAAAGCATCTTGAAGTCGCGTCATAAAGGAATTGGGCTTAAGGCTTTCGGTTCAGGGATGAGTCGATTGGCAGGCAGCTGTTGCTCTGGCTACGCTTTTGTCTTTAGTTTATGAATAAGTAAGCCCCATGGAGTTTCGAAAATTCACACAAACTCAAAACCTCAAACTGAGAAGGAAGCGAATTTTGGCAAGCTGCAATTTTTAAATGCGCTACACAATAATCAAAAGGGCATCTAAGTGAGCATAAGCTTAACTAATAAGAATTATGAATTGAAAATCTCAATTATGGGAAACAAAAATATAAAGTAAAGAACTGAACTATCGGTCCAGTCCAACAACAATCCTTAAAACTTGCATAGCTTTGTCAAAACTTTACCGATTTTCGTGTCATTTTAGTGATGATTTTTTCAATAAATTAAATCTACATTTAACAATAGTTATTTTCAAAAATCTTTTTTTACTTAAGTTAGATAAGTTATAGTACTTATCTTTAAATCAATTTAAATCTTATATTTCCCAAGAAAATAACTTAAATAAATTTCACAAGTATTTGAACAAAAACAAAATAATATATATAAACTAATAAATTATTTCCAATGATCCCAAAATTTCTCAACAAACGTCTCCACATAATTATAATGGCCAACTGTAGAAGATTATTTTGATGGGCCGCCAGTTTGTGCAACTTTTGCTGTAAATATCGGGAAAAAAAAATGATGGCACAGCGGGAATTAAAGACTGCTCGAGTGGAGAAGGGAGAAGAGGGGATAAGGAAACTGAGAACTGGCAGGGAGAGACTGTTGTGCTGTGGGGCACACCTACCCAGAGTGCCCCTTGCTGTATATGAAGATACAAGTATGCCAGCTACGCACACGCGAATAACTCGAATTCACAATGTATCCATATTTCCCCTTGCCCCATATACTCTTCTCCCCCTTTCCGCTAAGCCGGATTGCGCATTGCGTGTGATGTGCGTGAAATGCAACTAAATCATGCCGCGAAATATTTCAGGGATTTCAGAAACGCATACAAAAGAAATGAGGCAAGAGCTGAAAACACAAAAATACTGAAGGGCATTGGGAATACATAACTCGGTAGATGGGGTAGAAGATGATGAAGAAGAAGAACGTTCCCCACCAGGCGGCAGATGGCCAGTCAGACCCATGGACGGACTCTGGACGGACAGAGCATGTTGCACGTTGCACGTTGCACGTTGCTTGATGCTTGTTGTTGTTGATAACTTAAATGCCACATTTAGATACAAAATTTCAGTAAAGGCGGCGCATAAATCAAGCGGCAAGATCACCAGAGGCTGCCACAAAACAACAGCGGAAGCAGGGGGCGTTGCTGGAGACGAAGAGAAGACAGACTCTGGAACTCTGGAACTGTAGATGGTAAGACCATAGTGACTGCAATATGATCGCCAGTCAGCGGAGGCGGGAGAATCTCATATAGGAAAGAAGTTTCATAAAGAAAATGTGTCCCGTGCGTTTAATTATTGTCATTTTTTAAAGCAGTTCTTCCCCAAGACACTTAGAGAAGGAGTTGTAATTGGTAGAGAATAAAGGGAATAAATATGGAAACGGGGGGAGGTGTCTTTTGGTAGCTGCTTAGTCACAGCTCTTTATCATAATTCGTCGCCCTCGTCGACGTCATTTGACACTTTTTTGACATTTTTATCATTTAAGTCACATTCAGTTTTTGTTTATACTCTCTGATCAGAGGCAAACAAAGAATCGACCCCTTCAGCCTTATGACAGCTTTACATCCCATCCCCACACACCTCTTTCCATTTCCTAGCCATAAAGATATTTTATTGTTGCACAATTCAGTTTTGTATTTGGTATTTGGTATCTCTTTGCTTTAATGAAAGTGTTGAGTTTTAGTTTTGAGTTCTCGTTGCGCTTTTTCTCCAATTTAATTGTTTGTTTATAGTCAACGCATTTGGGGAGCATTCGTGGGGCTCGTTAAGAGGCCCCCATGATAAATTACCAGACGTGCAATGAAAAACCATTCAAAATACGCCATTAAAAATTGTTGTTAAAATTCCCTCTGACTCAAATTGATTTAAGTTGCGAGCGTTGTTGAAACACGAAAATCTATTAAAAACTTACAGTTACCTTAAACAACTCTATTAAAATAGAGGGATGTCTAGGTAGCTAAAGAAACATGGGAGCAGGGAGAAGGGAGAAGAGTTCTATTCAATTTGCGAGTATCTACAGCAAACATTTCAAAACATTTCAATGAGTTCTTTTTTTACTGCACACACTAAAAGCCAAGGATGAGTTGAAAGGGGGTTATTTAAAATGAAGGAACTGAACAAACAAAAAATATTCAATAAAATTTAAGTACTGACTAAAATAACAGACGGGAGGGGGAAGAGTGATAGAACTGTGAGTGATTGAATAGATTTCAGCTTATTTGAAGAGCACTTTGCTTTATTTAAACTAAATGAATAGTTAATAGTGTACAACATTTACAATAACATACAGATAGATGAGAGGAAAACAAATTTTCAATTTTAAATCAAAATATATAGCTAGTCTGATGGACACAAGAAATAAATCAGGTTATTTATGGAGTAAAATAAATAATGTACACTCTAAAACACAATTGAAATAAAATAACATGTTAAAATATTAAACACCAAGTTGATAGAGAGATACTCAGGAAAAACAAAAAATAAATAGATACATTTTTTCTGTTTAAGGTAATTTCTTTAAGTGTTTCCCTTAATTTAACTAACGTTTAAAACCTATGTAAGAAATAGAAGCCCATAAAAAAGTATACAAAGGTAGGGCGAAGTTAATTGATTATTACAAACTATACACAGTCTAACATAATTTAACTCAACTATAAGACTTGTATATTGGAATAGGTTAATAGAAAGACACGCAATAAAAGGAAGTCAACGGCATTACGTAGGCTCATAGGCTTGAGGTAATTGTTGTAAGATTACAATCTATTCAACAACCAACTTTCCCCATTATAAATTCAGTTTTCCAACTCCCACACTAGTTTAAATTATTAAGTAGGAGAAAGACTAAAATGTGGAATATTTATTGATTAAATTTAAGTATGAGCTATAGAGGTAAAGTTTCTTCAAGTCAAACTCTATCCTTACAATAATAATAATTGATTCAATGTTTCCGATAATTGTTAGTTCTAGGAAATCCACCACCAAACTGCAAACTGCAGCAAATTATGTGCACTTATAAATCAAATAGCCTAACAACATGGCCACTATAATTATGGGAAATTTATAAAAAATTACATAATATTTACAAGATGTTATCGAAGTTAAGTATAGGCCAGACAGACAAACGGACAAACAGACAAACAGACAGAGCCAGACAGCTGCCTTTGGAGTTAACAGAGTTAATTTGTCTATTAAGCGAACGTGGGTTGCAACCTTTCTCTGACAATGAGAGAAAAAAAGAAGTCTCTACCGGTCGAAGCAGAAATTTGTAAATGAGTCTAATCAGTCAGGCAAAAGGGTAAGCCTATAATTTGGTAATTACGAGTACCAGGAGCTGCTGCTAAGAGCACCCAAAAAGGAGCCAACGGGAACAGGCCAAAAATGAAGGCAATAAGTCAAAAAAAAAAAGAAAAAGTATATACAGAAAGAACATAAAACGGTTGCATGTAATGCATAATTTTTGGTATTTTGTATGATCTTCAACATATTCCCAGCCTGCAGGCATAATTAGCAGTTCCAAATGGGCTGCCCTGCTGTTCCAGTGTGGTTCAGTGGTTCGATGCTTTGGTGGTTGCTCACCTCAGGTCAAACGGTAGCCACAGTGTTCAACCAGATACCAGTTGTCAGTTTCCGTTCCAGTTATTGCGATGGAAGAGAGATGCAACCTTTATAGAGACATCAACAGCTGTGGCAATTTTGACATTTTGATTTGTGGTTTCTTACGAGTGATGATGAACATGTTTATGATGGTGCCATGTGGCTGACTCGGGATTGAAAGCAGGAAACGCTGGTGGAGATCACAGAACATGACCTAAACAAAAATCCAATTAAAATAGTAAAGAGCTAGAAATGAGATGATAACCAGTAAGAATGTGGCTGAAATCCTTGCACAACTTTTCTATACCTTAATAGATTCTTAAACAACCTCTATAAACAGTAACTGATTATTGTGAAATCGGCAGAATAAGGAGATGACATTTAAATATATCATACTTATCTATATCTATGTTTATTTTTTGATCATTAAAGTCTAAAGAAATGATATATTAATAAAATATACTTATACAAACTACAAAACAAATTACTCATTTACATTTTTAATAACTTGAAACCTCAACCTTAACAAAACTGCTCACCCATTAAATGTTGTGCAGGGTACAACAAATAATGGAAAATTGTTTAGAAATATTCTGTGGACCACAATGTTAAAATGTCAACAGCAGTTGTAACCACAAAAATAAAATACAACGACAAGAGTTTGTTATTTGTTATTTTAAAACAAATCGCAATGACCAAAGTTCAAAGAACCCTCAACTGACCAAAAAAGCTTGGCTAACAGAAACATGTGCTCCTCAATGACCTATTTAGGTCATATTTTTGGCAAAGGACCTTTTCTCCTATTCCTCCTCTTTAAATAGCTCACGCGCCTACGCTTTGGTCGAGGGACACGCTCACGCACTTGGTAGCTTTATCTAGTATAAAATATTTACTTCTTGTCAGAGGAAATTTGTAAACCATTTTTAAAATACATGGAAGTGGAGACAGATCTCCTCCTACTTATCTCTCTCCCACATATGCTCTTGTCGTCTATGTCAAATTACTGTTTAACTTTTATGGTGTTTTGTCGTATTTTGTCGCATTTCGCCAGCTATTTATATATACAGATTGTTGTTATATTATTTTTTGTAGCTTTTGCAGCTTATTTCTTTGGCATTTTTCGGCTGTTCGGCATGTGACGCAAATGTGACATAAAATTTGAGGGTAGAACATCCCCCATACTCCTGTTTTCCCATTCTCCCATTCTTCCATCTCCCGAACTCACATTCCCATTCCTTTACACACAATGTGGCGTTTCTCTTGGCTGTTGTTGCATGACATGTTGCGTAATTGCTGCAATCTGTGGGACTCTCTTTGGAGGTGGTATAGCTGAGCTATTGGGACCCTGGCACATGTTGTCCCAACAGCTTTTAAATTGTTATTGATTGGGTAAAGCACAGACACATACAAACAACTGGGCCGACAAGTGAGTATGTGACATGTTTTTGGGTGGGTGGAGTTGTAAGAAAAGCGAAAACAAACAAATTAATATGCACATACTTATTATACATATTGGAAATTGGGTTATCAAAATGTCTTTCTACTCAATAACAACATTGTTATGCCACAATATAAATTCCTATTCGTTTCGATATCTCAGGACTCTGTTAAGACAATGTCATGAAACTCTGTTTACATGCTATATTAAGTGTGCAGTTAAGTTTAAATGTTGTGGAAACTCTGGGTGATTTAATTTCTGCAAGAAAATCAGAAACTACAAATCAAAGCATATTGAAGCTTGGTTTTCCTTAATACTAGACTATTATAGGAATAATTATTTTATATTTTATGCAAATATTAAATGTGTTCAAATAAAACAGTTCACAGTTATAAATAAATTAACTATTTTTTAACTGAATGATAACTCAGAAGAGATTGATATCCTAACCAAGTATAATTTGGTATTCATACTTGATAGTGAGTCTATTAAGATACGATTTTCTATGGAAGCCTTTAATTACATATGTATATTTCTCAAGAGACTGCCTATTTAAAAATATCTGTGCTTCTGTAGTACAATCTTACTAAGAAATTACATTGAAGTACAGAAAAAGGCTAACTTTAAAAGATTGGAAATTATTAAACAGCCATTTTCCGATTGAATCTACTCAGGTTAGCTAAATTAAGCTTGCTCCATGTCTGTACTATGTGATTGCAACTTCAGTACTTGTTTTGTAAACCATTACACTACTTAATTTAAAACATTAAAAATTAAACAGCAAATGGCAATTATGTTTTATCGTACAGCTGCAGTGGATACTCGTATTACACATGTCATATGCACACACGTCTGATGATCAAAAGAAAAATGAACTGAATCCAAGAGAGGAAAAAGGCGCCCAAAGCGGCAGAACCCAGAGCCTGACCATGGTCAGTGGACTGACTGCAATGCACTTTTCTTATCTAATTGCATTTAAAGTCAATAAATTAATAAATAGCAAGCAATAAATTTAGTAAAAACAAGCCATTAATAACACTTTGGTTGACACAACAACAGCAGCAACAGCAACAACAAAAACGAGACCCCGGTGGTAATGTCGGTGGCTGTGGCCAGAGTTACGTTGGGTCAGGTCAGCCAGCCGGAGCCAATGAGTCGCCAAAAGGTCGCTGACATGTTCCTTGGACAGGGGAGAGGGGCTACGAAAAGTTGAAAAATTGAGCGCACAATGTTTTTGTCACCAGACCAAAAACTAGCGGAAATTCAAAGAAAAATGAAAAGTTCGTTCAATTCGTTGCACTTCGTTGAGTTTGAAATTTAAACCTAGCCATAGTTCCTGTGAGACCCTCGAAATTCTCGTACTTACAAAATCGAGAAGTGTGGGCGATTTGTGTTTTGGCTTAACAATACGACGCAATTAATTTTAAAACTATTTAAATCAGCGCCGTCAACAATTGAAATTTTTATTGTAAATTAAATTTTGATGGCCCATCGACCCGCATGCAACATGCAACGTGCAACTTACAAAAGATATCAAACCTCAACGCGTGCCACTTCCCATTAAGGCCAAACTATTTTAAAATGCTTCGGGTAATTTGTTTAATTGAAAAATCGTAAAATGCCATTTTCTTTTTTCTCTTCTCTTTCAAATTGATTTTTATGACACGCACAATTGACAATTACGGATATAACGGAAATTTACGATGCAACATATTAAGCCTTCTATTATTATGGTACTTGCGTTTTCCGAATCCCATTCCCATTCCAAACCCTATTGATAGAGTTTCGAAAGCATGTGTGAAAAGCAGTAAAAGAAATGCTCGACCTGAAGCTACCCTGTTCTCATTACTTTTAGTTAAAAAGCTGCAAAGAATAAATTTTCGCTGCCTGGTGTTTTACATTTTTTTTCTGCACTTCGATTTAAAATAAAGCTACATTTGACGAAAAATGTTCAGATTTTGTGGAGGATTTTTGGATTTGATATAGTATGTATATGTATCGGAAAAAAGGTGAGTTTTGTCGGTAAAAGCCAGATTTGTTGAGAAAAGGATAGATTTTTTAGAAAACGACCAGGTTTAGCGGGAAAAATACAGTTGTCGCGGGAAAAGGAAAAATTTCCAGTTTTAGCTGCGAAAAAGTCTGATTTGGCTGATTTTCCACCTAATTTAATGGGAAAAGGATGAATTTCCCGGTAGACAATCTTAACTAGGCGGAAAAGTCAATATATTAATACATTTTGTTTAAATATTTATACAAATTTGTTAAATCTAGCATCTAAATCTGTCCTAGTCAATAATTCACCAATACCCTTGGTCAAAAGGTTATAGGGCATAAAAAGTCAAAGCCTAAGACCAAAATCTTACTCCATATAGTCAATTAAATCAGACTCTCTTCAGCTTCCATCCCTTCCCATTCCTCCTACCTAAACAGGTCAAGTCTATTAGCCTAAAGCACGTAGCACATTTGGCCAAGATAAGAGACTCCTCTGGGCGCCTCCCAGCTTCCAGCTTTCAGCTAGTTCCGGACACAATGTGCGTAGGCAATCAGACTCGACAGTGGCATATAACTTGGGAGACCACCGGCAAAACCACAAAAATGCACGCCACTCAAATTTGTGTGGTGTGGTAGAGTTGTGTGTGTGTGTGTGAAAATGGCAGCAAAAGTAGGAAAAGTGGTGAAAATGCTGGAAAATGCTGAAACGAGTGTCTAGCTTGCTGACTGACATGCCGACTGTCCGACTAACTGACTGACTGAATGACTGACTGCCCCATGGACTGATGGACTGACAAAGTGCGTTCCAGAGACAACAAATAGCATTTGGACACGCAATGAGAAATTTATGTTAGATAATGCCTTGTTCTACTGTCTCCATGTGTGTGTGTGTGTGTGTTGTTGATCCAGAGATAAAGTTTCAAATTAGTTTTGTGGCTGGTAATTAAATTTAATTTTTTTTATTAGGCCAACCGCACAACACAATGGGACAAACGAGCAGGCCAAAAGGCGAGCTGGCTTAAATAAAGCTGCCAATTTTAAGTCGAAATTCTCTCTGCAAATAAAACCATCTCAATCCCATTTAAGGTGTGGTTTCGAATGAAAACTGTTCATGTTATGACATAAATAAATATCTGTTTTAAAGAGAAGTGTATTTGCTTTAACAATAAAATAGGAAATGGACTGTAAATGTACATAATATTATAAACAAGTTATGGAAATAATATGAAATATAAATACACATTTTAAACTATTCAATATGCTAAGAATAACTTCAATTTAAATGTTTTTTATTTATTTTGGAAAACAACCAATGATTAATAGTACGTAATTACAAATAAACCAATCAAGGAAAGTTCTCAATATTAAAAAACTTTATAGAAAAATTTGAATTTTTTCAAATCAATTACACAAGTAATTCAATTCACATTGATGTTTTGATACGTTTAAAATCAACTGTAAAATCAATTTAAGGAATAAACCAATAATCTGTATTACATCAGTCTAAAATAAGTTATGGAAAATATAAATTGTAAAAGAAAATGTTACAACAATTTAGTTATGGAAGTTAACATAATTTCTCGTATATTATAAAATCTACTCGTGTTGAACGAATTTTACCCACATTTACATAATCTAAAAGCATTTGGCCTGTTCTTGTCAGTGGTAAATGGAAGGCGTCTCAATTTGATTAGCATTTGATTCGTGAACTTGCAGAACAGAGCTGTCAGTTTGGTTGACTTGATGGCTCGTATCGACTGCTTGATAGATTGATTGATTGATGACTCAAAGATGTAAAGGGACTGGTAATACTACCTACTGCCAACTGGTAAATACCAACAGGCAACTGGCAACTGGCAGGCAAAACTCTTTAAGAGGTCTTTAAGGTCGAGTGGTTACAGGCTTTTTGCAGAATGTTAAGTCTGGGATAAGCACAAGGGCACAACCTGTTAACCCAGAAACCCCAACAATCCCCAACAAAACTGTGCAAAGTAAAAAGTTCTTTCGTATTATTGTAACAGAAAATTCTGACAGCAACAGGAAAAAACTTGCGAGCAAGGTAAACAAACACGTGAAATAAACGAAGCGGATAAAACAATATCGGGAAAATACCATCAAAAAATAAAGGAGAAAAGAAAACGGAAAACTCAGCTGGGTCACAAGGAGAAAAAGAAAAGGTAGCCTAATAAAGACGCTAACAAATTGGAGCACATACATATCGGAGAGACAAAACATAATCCAAAGGTTTTCCTTGGCCTGCCTTGGGTTATGATAAAGTGCGAAAAATTCCTGAGGTCCTGTCTCCTTGAGGAAAACGCCGCCAGGTAATTGAAATAAGCGTTGAAATTTATAAGGCTCAAAAGTTGGAAGAAAAAAAGCTTTTTACCTTGTCGTTTTTTCCCTCCCCCTCTCTGCCACGAAAATGTATGCGTGTCTATTAATTATGATTTCGGGTCTGGTGAGCTGAAGCTGGAGCTGAGCTCCCAACTGAGCGCCCACCTGCGCAGTGTGGAGGCCTGGATAATAAATTCAATTTAAATGAAGCGTAAAATTCAATCAGTTCGTGGTCGAGGTCGATGTTCAGGCTCAGTTGAAGGTTCAGGTTCAGGTTCAGTTACAGTTTTCGTGGTTTTTAGTTTGAAGTTTGAGGCTACTGCGGCTGCGTTTGTGGCTTCTTAGGTGGTAAATTGTTTGAACCCAGAGCCCTCGACAGATTCTGCGAAATTAGAGGGCCAATGCAAGAACAATAAAGAAGTCAATTTATATAAATTTTCCGTCTCTCTAGGTCCCAAGACCCAGACCCAGACCCAGTTCCTGTCCCTTCCTTTGCTCGCACTGCGGTCTGTGGCTCAAATGCAATTTAAGAGCTAGCCGTGGCTTTGTTTTTCCCATTTTTCTTGAAGTCATTCACCGAGTGTGTTCTCGAGTGGTTTTTCTTTTCATTTTCCTTACGCTTTTTTTTTGTTCTCCTTTTGTGTAATATAATTTAAAATTAGGTAGCATATGTTTTGCGGTCGAGACCGGGACAGTATTCAATCAAAATGATGTTATTTTAATTTCGAAACGGATTTGCGTAGAGAATTTTTAATAAATTGTTTTTTATGGGCTCTTTGGTATGAGGTTAGTACCATAAACAATTGCCTGCGGTTGTTGGTTTACATCTACTCTCTCTTTCCACTTCTGTTGTCTGCTTTTCTGTTCTATTCTATACTCTGTTCTGTGCTGTTATGTCCTTTGGTCTAATTTTATTGATGGTGTTTCATGTGCAGTGAATTGTGCGGACATTTGTAAACTGTAATTGCAGTTGGGTTCCGCACTCAGTACTCTGTACTCGGTGCTCGACTTTGAACAAGACGCAGATGTAGTTCCTATATAAATGCATATGTTTTGCAGGCTTCACTAACTTTGGTCCAAAAGGAAATGAAGCAACCGACAGCTGCCTGGGAGGGAGTTACGAGAGGGTATTTCAAATGTGAAAATTGTGTTGAAAGCAAATTGTGAAGACTTTCCTAAGGGATTAGATTAATTGAAGCAGTTCTTAGCTACAAACATGCCAGGAAATCAACTAGAGATGAATGAACTGTAACTTTTTCAAATAAGAGTTATACAACAAGTGTGACTATGGCTTAGAGAAGAAAAAGAAAGCAAAAATATAGCATAAAATATGTTTGTCAAGAAGGAAACTGTGACTTGAAAGATCTGTCATATAGGGAACTAACCTTAGAGTGAAAGGAAAAGGATACTTTTAAAAAATATTTAAATGTATCGAACTAGTTCTTAAGTATGTATACATTCATATGTGTAGATATCTATCAATACTAGTGACTGATTACATTTATAGCCCAGTCAAAATGTAATCCGCTACCTTTACCTTTAGTTATTTCATCAGCCACTGAAAAAATAAATATTTACCTACCTGTTTCATATGTAAAATACCCCAAGAATGAATCCATACTTAAGATCTGCATAAAGTAGAGCTTTCATGCAAAAAGGTAAAGCAATCTGATGGCTACAAAGCATAAGCTTCAATTTGATAAACGTAAATCCCACAAAGGTGCCTCAGTCAACATTTTTGGCATGTGAACCCCCAAAAGTGGTCGCCGTGAGCGAAATCTAAGTCATCCCCTTTCCTCCCTCCAGGGAAGAAACGCTAGAAATGCGAAATCAAAAAGGTGGCCCTAAGCAAATAAATAAATACATTCACATACAAGTAAATACTCATATGTATATCCATATGGTATTTACACTGCATTGATTTGAAGATTGCGAAACATTTTCCTGCTGCGGTTTGTTTACTTAACTCCTTACAGATAGAGGGATAGAAGGGTAGAGGGATGGAGCCGCAACTATTTAGAAAATTGAGACACCTACGGCTAGAAGGAACCGCCAAGTCTATTAGAACGCAGTGTTTAGAAGCTGTAAAACAAAATATTTACACGCGTTTCAACATAAAAGGCGAAACATCACGCAAAGGCAGCACCAGCAGCTGGGACCCTGAAGTCGATGTCGGAGACGAAGCCGAAGCCGGAACAAGGACCTGCCCACAGGACATGCGAACGAGACATTAAAGCCAAAAAGACTCCCAGCGAAACACTTGCCGCAAAACAACTGCTAACAGAGAGAGGGAGCCAAACAATTTTTGCCACGAATGCTAAACATTAAACTGACTGGCGGGCCATGTCCTGGATACAGGATACTCCTTGGGTTCCTTCGGTTCCTTGTCTCCTTCCTGTTGCCACGTCACGTCTGCTCGACGCTTTTAGTCTAAATAAAGGCATTTAAAAGATTTAGAGCAAATGAACCTAACCTCAAGCATTCGCTGTCTGCCATTGCTCGTCAAGCTTAATGGGCGAGGGCGATGAGGAAGAGGGACGGAGGGGGCGTGGCTTGGTGTGGCGCATAAAAACAAAAGACACGCATGTCCTTGTCTGTCTGTGTGACACTTTTATGGCAAATTTAAGACACGCAACTTCTTCTTCTGTTTCTTTCTCTCGTTTTGTAAGTTTTTTTCTTTGTTTCCTTCTTTTTTTTTGCTTTGGGTAATTTGTCAGTCGTCGCTTTAATTTCTCTGACTTTCTGACAGTTGCTATATATAGAGTATGTGTGTATCCTGTGGAAGAACAGTTGTTCCTGTTGGCCTCATGATGACAAAATGACGCAAATAAAATGCTGTTGTGCATTTCCTTTAGCCGCGTGCATGTAATTGCTTAATTCTTTACTTGCCTTCCTCTTGATTTTATTATTTTTATTTTTTGATTTTTATCCTTATTTATTTTTGCGCCCTTTTTCAACGCACTTTTATTGGCTTCCCTTTCCGTAGGATTTGCTGTTAATTTTTTGCGCTTGATTTTTATCTCTTCGCCGTGGAAGTTAATTAAGTTATTAAGAGTCCTTTGAGCCCACTGAGCGAAGTCCCCAAAAGCTGTTTATTATTATGTATGGTCTTCTGCTTTTATGGCTGCCACACCAGCACCTAGATCAAGCCTTAAGATATTAAGCCCTCCCTATAGAGAACTGTGGCTGCAACATTTTAGCTAATTAAATTGCCGTCTCTTAAGGTCGATAAACATCGCAGATATGGTAATAAATTATATAAAGCGTTATATTTTATAGATGTTGCAATATTTTTATTTGACTTTTTGAGTTGGTTTAATTTGTTTGAGTTTTGGCATTAAGATTAAGATTATTTTTTGAATACGTTTGGTGGTTTTGTAATTTAAATTGAAAAAATATATGAATTGCAATTTATTTAAAGGGATTTTATTTTTTGACAGCTTTAACAAGTTTATGGAATTGGATTTTATTGTCTCTTATTTTTTAATTCTAGAAATATTTATAAGAAATATTTAATTATGTTTTTTGAAGTAAAAGATTCAAAATAAATTATATTAAAATAGATCGAATTATTCTAAACAAATATTGATATAAAAACTTAAATTAATTTGAATGTTAATTAATTGTTAGTTCTTCTACAGCTTAACTAATTAACAAGTTGCTAATTTAAATCTGGATTCCTCGGATTTCATTATAAGTTTACAGAATTGGGTGTCTATTTTTCAAGTGGTTGGCAACTCAAATATTTTTCGGTACATTTACTTGGTTACTTTTGTAAGCCAAGACTTAGACTAGTTTTCCTATTATGGCCCAACGCCTACATAACTTTTTAGCCACAACTTGTAATGCAAATGAACATTAGCAATTCCAGAGCCCGGCTCCTAGACAATGGTATTACATTAAGAGAGTGCTCCATAGAGCCCTATCCATTGTTATGCATAAAACTCTCTAGACTTTATGCATAATTCAAAATGTCCGTCAAGTTGTCATAAACTGTAAAAGCAACAAAGAAACTGAGCTAAAATTAGGAGATGGCAAAAATTTGCTTGCCAAGAAAGGAAAAATACTTTAAGGACTCTAATGAAATGCAAGAAAATGAGTGAGCTGGTTAACTAACTGGCCAACTGGGTGACTGACTCACTGACTGACTAACTAACTGACTGAGTGACTGTCTGATTGACAGAGTGACAAACTGACTGACAGACTGCCTGACAGTGGCACCCAGTTACCCATTTGAGTTTCAACTTATTGCAAATGTAAATATTTTGTTTTAATTTTCGAAATGATAAAAACAACTTTTATGCGGGTTTTCTCCTCAACTGACAGTGAAGTGAGAAAGAGAGAGGGGAGAAGAGAGATGGAAGAGTAAGAGGTAGTTAGAAAATTGTTGAAAAAGTGACGGTAACATGAGACAACTCTCAAACGCAGTGATACGAGTATAAAATTATGAAAACTAATTATAGGGGTGCATCCCAACCAGAAGTTAGGGGGTTGCAGATTGACTGAGGTGCAGACTTTTCCTATAGAATAGCTCTCACTATCTGTGACCATGGCACGCAAACGTTCAGCATAATTAACCACTTATGTTTAAACAAATTTTAAGTGCTGCCCCAGCCCAGAGGCGGCTCTGGAACCAACGTGGGAATAATCAGAGGAGCAACAATAATGTCAGGCTAAATGGACAATCAACGCATTTTAAATACCCTAAGTCTATTAAATGATGTCATTGATAACGAAATTAATTGGATTCGTTTCATGATGAAAGCTGGTTACGATTTCTATCCAAGCACAAGCACAAAAAAGATATTGAATGTTCGGGTTAATATCTATCTAGACTATGTTAAATTTGGGTAATTTCAGATTTTATTAAGCTAAAATAATAAAAATCCAAGCAAACCACAGAAGGCACTGCAAAAGATTTGAAATCTTATCACATAGTAAAGGATTGAATATAAGTAGCGATGTTGTTTTATAAGATAGTTTTTATAAGTAGGGCTTTATAGACTGGCAGACTAAAACAAAGTTCCTAAATTACCTCACTAAACCTAAAAATTCTTGAAAAACCTTTTTTTAAGGTAAAGAAAACTGACAGCTTTCCACTATAAGCTCGTATAATCATTGCAATGAACAGTCACGCAGAAGATTTCTCATCTTTCGAATTTTTCTAGGTCTTATCTCCTCAGTCAAATATCCAAAAGTGGCAAACATACCCTCTACAAGTAGGGTATTACAAGCTGGCAGTCTGACTCGGTCAGGACCCAGGACACACTGCAGCAATGCGGCGAAGTTTAAGTGAAAAACTTTTTGTTTTTGCCGCAAAAGTTTTGCAGCATAGCGTTGCAAATTGCAGCGGTTGCCATTACAGCAACTAGGAAAATCACAGAGAAGCAGTGAAGGAAGAAGAAAAGGAGAAGGGAAAGGGAAAGAGAGAGAGGTTAAGGAAGTATGGTAGGAAACGGAACCAAGGAATGTTAACCAAAAACAAACAGCAAACAACGCAATGACATTGATTTTTACGTGCAATCCCAGGACTCTGCCTCCCATCAGAGTCCAGGATCAGGCCACAAAATGGAACAACTCAAGTAATCATTAACACGCATCATCCTGTGAGGCCAAAGAGGTCGACGGGGCAATAGGCCACGCCCACTGACGGAGGCAAGTTAAGCAGCTTAGCGCAGTTGCATGCAAACGGAAGCACATTGTAGCTGCAGGACCTTAAAAGGACATTACACTCAGAACACATCAGCAGCGAGCCAAAACTACAACTACAATGTATTCGGGACACGCAGACATTCAGATATTCACTTGAATATAGTAGTTGAATACCCGAACACTTGGATACTTGAATATAGTTGAACATAGCTGAATAGTTGCATATATAGTTGGATAGTTGCAATTAAAACTAAAGTACTTTTGCCATTTTTAAAATAGTTTCCTTTTTGGCAAAGTCCTCTGAATCTGAGAAGCATTCCCTCTCTCTCTCTCTGACTCTCTTCTGCCATTTCCTTCTTCTTCTTCCCTTTCCCCCCCTTCTTCTCATTTTCTGACTAAACAGGCAAAGGCAAGTGGCAGAAATGTAGCAATTACTTTAATTATTGGCGGCAGGAAATGGGTTGACAGACAGAACAGAAAAGACAGTCAGAAAGAGTTGGCCAGTGGAACATTCAGATAGACACTCAGACAATGCGAGGGCTAATCGAGAAGTTGCAGGAAAATGCTCTCAGTAATTGAGGAGTAAATAGATATTTCGAAATCAAAGATCTTTAAACAATATTTGCTTTAACTGGATTAACACTTAACAATATTAGTTAATATTTGAATTTATTTCTAGATATCCAAACGATAATCACGATATTTGGATCAAGCTAAGTTACTTCATTAAAATAAATTTGCTTAAAGATATATTATTATTTATATATTCTAAAGGTTTTGACAGATCGCCAGAAAGTCAAACAATTTTCCAATAGTTCATAGCAAGTCCATTCTAGCTCAATAAGAAATCTATATAAAAGAAAGAGGAATCTAAGAATGGCCATTTAATAAAGTTTTTTATAATAATAAGTTTCATTAAAATTCTTAGCTCAGTATATGTATACTATATACATTCTTGATAAAGTTCATAGCCAACTTAAGCTGTTCAAATGGTTGAAAAAATTAAGGCTCCTGGGGTATTTCCATGTTAAACCTATGAACAAAAGATACAGCAACATTTTATTATGTAACCAGTAGCATGGTAAAATTCTCTTACCGCCCTCGTTTTTGGTACTTGAAATTTCTTACAATTTGCACGTTTCGTTTTCGCACACCCCACGCCCTTTCAATTATATTGCAGAGCAACAGAGAGTTGGAGAATGAGAGAGAGAGAGAGAGGGAGAGAGAGAGAGAGACAGGGAATAAGGAATGGGCAAATCTGGCAATCGCAGTCGAGAGCTCTACAAAAGTTTCGTTTCTTTGATTTTTGTCTGGCATTACATACTTTTTGGCGCCTTGGCGCTGATTTTCGCGTTTGTTCTGATTTTCCCAAGTCGACTTTTTTTTTTGTTCAACTGATGTTAGCGTCACGTAAAAAATTAGTGACCACCCGCTGTTTGTTTTCCCTTTGTCCCCTCCATGGAATTCGATCCGGTTACCACCCAAGGTGGTTCAATATGCGTTTTTTGGCACGCCCTAAAATGGAATTTCTTTCATTAGATCTGAGTTTCGATTCGATTCTACGTTAAATTGTTTGCACACGTTCTATGCAAACTTTAAGCATGATAAATGAATGAGCATGGTATGCTGTTCATCAGTAGTTTTTTTTTTTTTTGTTTGTTGTTGTCAGGCAATTAACTTTTGCCTTTTCAATTTAATTTTTTTATTGAAATGCATTTTCAACCACCGCACCGAAGGAAGCCCTTGCATAACTGAACCTGAGCTCTGTCTGTCTGTCTGTAATAATCTCATAAATAAGGCAGTCAATGATGGTAGGGATAGTTCTAGGTAGGTAGGCAACCCGCATCCAGATCTACTTCCACATCCACGTCCCTCAAAAAACTGGACACAGTAGCTGCATTTTTTGTTGACAGCATTCACAATGAGAGAGAAACGAAATAAAAAATTGAGTCATAATCGATAGATGTTTTCAAAATATGACAGCAACTAGAAACTAACGCATATTATGGGTATTATTTCAATTCCTTGACTTGCGCTGACAGCCACCGCCATAAATTGTCAATCAAAATCGTAATTCTTTATAATTTCTATCCCCATACCATTCCCTTCCAATAAACGAGTCAAAGCCCAGGGTATTCCAATCAACGTCTGTCTCCAACTGCAACTTTGACGTTTGCATTGTTGTCGAAGACGAAGAAGGAGACGGAGACAAAGACGAAGCCAATTTGTCGGGATTTTGGGTACCAGATAAGCGGCTTAACTTGGTTTATAAATGGAAATTGCAGTCAAGACGCGTTCCTGTTTATATAAGATGATGACGATGTCGACCTGATGATGATGACGTTGCATGCAAGTGATTTGAAAAATCAGATTAATAACTTCGATTGCACTCTTCAGCAAAAGAGAGAGAGAATGAGAGAAGGATTAAGCAAAAGAGAAAGAGAGAGAGGGCGAGAGAGAAATGTGCTGTATTTTCTTAAGTCTACCTGATAATTGGCTCACGTTCCAGGTAAATACTCAACGCATATGCTCCAAGCTTGGGGATTTGAGGTACACCTCTGTATGTAAGTGTGTGTGGGTGTGTCTGTGGATTTTAATTAAAATTTTTCACTGCGCTTTTGCTATTTGATCTTAACAAAAGCAAATGTGCAAATAGAGTATCGAGTGTTACCATTAAATTGAATTTCCTTTACTCCAGCAGAGAAAGCAGCTGAAAATCATCAGGAAATGCTTTGAATCACCGCACGTAGAGAAAAGATTTTAGGAAATATCTATGATTAGGTTTAGCTATAGAAAATGTTAAGTAAACGAATCTTACGTTTTCAGTGTAGTTTATAATGGAAAAAACATTAAGAAGAGTTAGCTTATCTAAAATTGCAAAGAACTTTGACTTTATGACTGCCTTAAAATATTTGCTATTTACCAATCTAACAACAGTGTAATAAACTTTAAATTAAAAACAATTCAACTAATTAAACATTATCTAAACTAATCCACTTTGGCTGCCCATTAATCACTGGGCCCATTGACCATACAAATAAATAGAAATGCTGTCCACTTCATTTAAACAAAATTAAAGTTTTATCACCAACTTGGGACTCAAGTTGAGAGAGAGACACACACGCCAATCAATGGACACCAGCATCACGATATGAGCCTAACACACTGAAAAACTCAATGAGCCCAAGAGACTGGGTCCGAAATCGAGACCGAGGGCAAAATGAAGAAATTAGCAGCAAATAGAAAACAAATTAGGAAAGGGTCCAGTCTGGACCTCAGATGAGTGCTATAAAGGGCAGACAAATGCAGACACAGCTCGACCATGAAATGAAAATCAAAGTGATGGTCAGTTTATGATGGTCCAGTGGTTGCTTGTGACCAGCCCGCACATTATGGAGACTGATAAGACTAAGCTAACTCGATTCCCGATACAGCTGCCATAAAAACTGACCACAGTTCGTGTCACGCAGGAAATAAAGAAAATTTGCTGCTTGATTGCTGGGAAATCCTCCCCAAAATAACAAATCCAACACCCGACTGTCAATTGTCAATCATGATGATTTCTTTTGGGCCATCATTTAACTATTGTGGAGTATATCCACACATACAAATATACTATCTATCGATAATGAAATGCTCATGTGTCCTCTACTTTTTTTCCAAACTTTTGCCGAGGAAGGCAAAAATCAAATGTGCTTAGCTGATTGCTTGGGGACCTGGGTGTGAATATCCCTATGTGAGTGAGTGTGTGTGTGTGTGTTTGCCAATGACTATGACAAATTTTATGCTGATGCTGCATGTAATTCCATTGATTAACTTTCTATGCTGATATTCTGCATAATTTCGTGTGCGACAAGTTGTCAAAAATTGTGTTAGGCATGCTTTGAATGTCCTGGGAGATTGAATGAAAACAGATAAGCTTGAATAGAGAAATATTTATGAAACTAACTTTAAGCTGATTTAATGCTCAATTGAATGCAAGTATATGTACCTAAAGTTTTGATATTCGATTAATGCTCCTTAAGATAATATGCTCGATTTCAAATAAGGCTTGTCTAGATTATTGATTACAAGCCAATAGCCAATTTACACTACAAAGTTTTTAATTCTGCAACCTTACATACGTTGCCTGTATAATTCTCCACAAATTGTATTTTTCCTAATGGAAAAACTCAGAAAAAGTATAAAAGATACTTAAAAGTTACTTAAATCTTCGAACTGACTGCAAATATTTATAGCCCAATCTAATTTAAATATTATACTTTTCCGATAAAATACTAATAAATCTAACCTTTTTTATTGGAGTAATTAAATGTAAATGAGCCAGTTGAAACTAGTATAATTGAGTTATAACTGTAGCTAAGCCCTTACCACTTATTTAACTTTATGTGCTCTGAAAAAATACCCCTAATTATGACATAAAATAACCCAAAACGATAACACAAAGAAATATGAAACGATGCGATTCTTTCTTGACTAATCAAAACGTTGATTCGATTAGCTGCACAAAAGAAAACTGAAAGACTCGGGAAATACTTATTTATATGATAAACTTTATGAAGGGTGATTAATGTGGGGACAACAAAAGAAATGTCATAATAAATCTTTATCAAATGCTTTGGAAAATATGACAAATTATGAGCCAGAGACGTAGGCATAATAAATCATCAAATCAAATGTGAATCGCGATCTGAGCCCATGAGAAATTTGCCTGACAGCAATTAGAAATCATTTAATTGCAGCAACAAAGTCATAAAAATAAATTTAATGAAATTAGTTGAAGAGAGGGGGAATGGGAGGGTTGGGCATTTTACGCAACAGTTCATCAATAATAATCATCAAGTTTGATGTTTAGTGAAATTTACATGATTTGGCCATAAATCAATGTGGAAACTCCATAGTATAGTATAGGGGCAGCCCATTAATTAGGGCGTCAATTTGAATTTGTTTGTCGAACGTCGAATCTCGAATGTCGAAAGTCTAATGTCGAATGTCGAAATTGAAAGAAAAACTTGAAGTCAGCTTAACACTTTCAAGAGCCAAAAATCAATATGAAACAGAAGTTACCGAAGTATCAGAATGCAATTTGCTAAACCAACACCTTGTTTATCCCAGCTCCATTCCCCCCTCTCTCTCTCTCTCTCTCACACACACATTCATGGAGAATTTTCAACAAAATTTCGTTTGGATATTTTGGCAAAAGCCATATTTCATTCGCTGCCAGTCAAATCGGACAAGCTAACAGACAGATGGACAAACAGTCGAAACTGTGGGAATAACTGGGGAATAAGTTCAAATAAAACAACAAAAGATAAAAACGCACTGTGCCAGGCCCTCCACTACGGAGTAAAGGAGTACGGAGTATGGAGTGTGAAGTATGGAGTACAGAGTGGCAAACCCTATCTCATCCATCCAAAAGTAATTTAACTCCACTTCAAAACTCCAACCAGACTCCAAAAACGTGTGGCAGGCAACGGCAACGGCATCGGCATCGGCGCTTGGCTGCTGTCACTGATTTTCCGCTTCATATTTATATATATATATATTCCATATAAGAGCAGATATGCCATGCCTCCAGAGAGATAGAGAGAGAGAGAGAGAGAGGAGGAACGGCCGTGCGACAGAGATAGAGCAACAGACAGTAGTCGAGGAAAAATTGTGTTTATTTTTGTATATATTATATAAAAGCAGCCAGGGACAGATTTTCGTTGAATGCTCCACATGTATGTAAATTTATTTATTTTTCATCTTTTCCTTCAGTTTTTTTTCCTTTTCTCTCATTTTCTTTTTTTTTTTGCTCCCCCCAAATGAGGCAAGGCTGGGAATTTTCTTTTGGGGCGGCCTGTGTCTGGCTCATGTTATCGGCGGGCGGGATTTGTAGTTGACGTGAAAATTGTCAAAGGGCGCTTAAAGTCTTTGGTTCGCCTCGTTGTCCTCGGATTTTTCTTTCTGTTTTCCCTGTTCAAATTAAAGAAAATATTATTTTTAGGCCTGACAGCCCAAAAGGATTGAAGTTGGGATCACGTCTTCATGGCACCTCAAACTGAGCAGGGAGGGATTGATGCTGGATTTGACATGCTAATGGTTTGTTTTGTAGGGTGCCACGGGGAAATGCACTGAAAATTGCCGAGCAACTCCCCGCGTGTATGGTTATGTTATGGAGTGTTGGGTTCTCACGCCTTGACAGATGACTTAAGTGAGAATAAACGGGGGGAGACAGGCAACCGAAGCGTGGAAAATGATTGTTTAAAATGTCTACAGGGAGTTTAGGTTGCGACAAATGGTGATAAATACAAATTCGACAGGAAAGAGTTACCCAAGACAACATATCTCTATTAAGGAAGTTATTTATAGGTAAATATACTTTATATAAGCTTTGAGTACAGCTTAATAGATTCGATTTTTAAAGAGTTTATTTGAGGAATTGCTAAGGCAGCTTGTATTTGAAAGACTTTATTTCCTCTTATCATGTCAAAATGTATGAGAGGAATCGCTTATAGAAGTTCTAAGCTATGTTAAATTATAATTATACCATATTATATTTAACAAAAAAGATATCCCCAATATTAAAATTTATTTTTAAAAATGTAAAAGTATTATTAACTTTAACAATATTGCATCTATTGTAAGGAATTAGTTTTCCTTCTTAATATATTTAAATTTCATTGCAGACAAAAGTAAAGTCCTGTAACCAATTGTATTTTCCACAGAATATGTACAAATTTTGTAAAGATCTCATAACCGATTGCTGAGTTATGAATAGGTTAACACGTCCTGTGTCCTGTGTCCTGTGTCCTGTGTATTCCTCGGCAAGTGTGGCCATTGCACAATCACATTTCGCTGATTTCAGTGTCTTGCTTTTATGAGTACTTTCAACATTCCACACGTCCCATTGCCAACACGCACTTGTTTTATCGTTCATACTACAGCCATATCACATTCCTTTCTCTCATAACAATGGGGCAGTCGAAAAAGTCGAGAAAGAGTCCGACGAGTCGCGGAGCCAACACACATTTCGGTGATTTACATTGATAAAGTTAATGGAATGGAATGCGTGTGCGCTTGCTGACTCGACTTCAATTCCGATTCTCGACACTCGACTTGGACTCGAAATTCCGGCTGAGAATAAAGTGGGGATGATATGGGAATATGTAAGGATGTATGTGCAGAAATTTGCATTTCTTGCCAGCGTCACACGCCAAACGGAAGTTGTATACAAAGAGTTGCACTTAAAAGCTACCCAGAAATGTTACCATTCCTGTCCAGAGACCAGAAACCAGAGTCGGGAGCTTGGACTTTGGTTTCTTACATGCACACATGCAATTTTTATGGCTTGTAAAACATTTCAGGCATCCAAATGGTCTTCTGCTAAAAGCCCCCTTCCATCCCCATTAGCCGATATAATAGAGAAGTGTTATATATTTTTTAACGTGCCTCGTTCCATTTTTATTTTTTCGGCGTACTCAGAAACGGAAATGAAATGCGCCTAATCTAACAAATTTTCGTGCTAATTTGGGTCAAATGCGGATTTGCATAAATTTGCCGGTTACCTGTTCGTTGATGGTGTTGCCACCTTATCAAAGTCCATTAGAGCGGCACCACTCGACTCAATTTGTTGTTGTTTTTGAGTGCCAGTCAACGCTGTGGAGAAACAAAAATTATTATTTTCTCGGCATTTAAGTCATACTGACACATGACAAATTCCACATGAACCTACACCCCCAAAACAGGCCTCTATATTCCTCTGGCACCAGCAGTCTCCCTCTCTTTACACTTGTTGGGGGCTGGTGCCGAAAGTCATTAGCCCAAACACCCACCGCTTGTGCCAAAGCGATTCTGGTATGGGAACGGCAAATGGAATTTTGTCATAAATGTTCTTGTTGTTGCCACTGTTGTTGTTTTTATTTTTTGTCGGTGCTGCTTTTTGCTGGTACTAGTGACATATTTTCGTGCAAAATTTCACGCTCATGCATATTTAAATCGCTCCAAAAACGTGTTAAAAAGTAAGCACAACGAAAGAACAAATGCCCTGCAAATTGGTCTAAGTTTTGACAGCAAATAAAAATAACTAAGCCAAGATTTTACCTTGGGAATAATTCCTAATTGTTTCTAATTACGAAGAGTAATTTAAGCTATTTACTATACGATGTTCAATTTCATCTTTTATAATATAAAAAGATAAATGAATTACACTTTAATTCCTTGAATTTACCATAAGTAATTATAGGTAATTAAATGGGCTTGTTATTTCACAAAGTTTTCCCAATGTCATATTAAATTAAAGTTATAATTCAAATAATTCAGAATTTGAGTCTCTTAATTACTGATAATATAAAGTTTATATTATAAACTTATACAAATAACAAATCAAAATTTAATTTTTCAGAATTGTACATGCTTCAAATATATTATCTATTTATATTACAATATAATTCCTTTTAATTACTTCAAATAATTAAAAGTATTTAAGCCTTTTATTTATACAAAAATAATAAAAAATATCAGCTTAAAAAATAGCTTTGATTTAATTCATTGAAATAAAAGCAATGTATTAATGTTTATTAAATAGATAGTCTGGTATACTCACTGTTAGGGTATTCGGTTATACCAAGCTACCAGTATTGGTTCACTGTCGTTTTTGCTATCAGCACAGCTTTCCCATGAAATGCGCTTACTAAATAAGACCCCACATTAAAAATTACCCTAGGATAGCAAACACGAAGTGTTACAGCAGCTGATACCGCGTACGTAGTCGGGTTTGCCCATATACCATATACTATATGTATTTTTGCATTTCTGCAGCTGTCTAAAGTGCACATCAATCAAATGTCGTGGAGCATTTAAAGCAAGTACGAATATTTACCCAGGTTATTATTTGACTCGGAATATTTTATTTGGGGCGTGTCCCTAACCGGACCGTTTCCATTCCCATTCCCGTTCCTGAGGTTCCCTAAGTTCCCAAAGGTGGTGATATTGTAAGTGCAGAGTTGCGTGCCAGACAGCAAAAGCACACGCCTTGTTCGCTGCCAACAACTCGCATCAAAAGGTGTAAAAAGGGGCGTGGCCATTGGCACGAGCCCAAAACGTTGAACGCCACGGGGCGTCCAGTCAGCAATTTGGTTTAAATTGTTGCCATTTGTTCCACAGGCTGCTTAACACACATAGCCAATGTTGCATAATAATTCTTTTGTTTAAACTGTACAAATTATAAAAATTACTATGCGACAATTTGGTATATGGGCTTGGGCTTGGATTCAGATCTTGAAATTGTCCTTGTGCCAGCCTGGATTGTAACTGGACTTAAGTGGCAATTACTTACATGAATCTTAAACTTAAACATGACACTGGGAAACACATTTAAAATCAGAGATGCGTTTAAGCAATAACAAAACACATTTGTCTCTAATATAATTAACCATTCTCAAATATTAATTAACAATGGCAAGAGAATAAAATGACAAAACTTCTGGAAATCTTTCAAAACGATAATTAAGAAAAGAAAGTGGCAACAGTTTTAATATTTGATGTGTTTAAGTTTATGTTTGACATGAACAAGAGTGTAAAGCTAAAAGAGTTTACTTAGATAAAAAGTCGATTTAATTTACATTACAATAAAAAAGAAAATACAATCTCAATAACTTTTTAAACTAAGGAATAATTATTACATAATCATAAACAAGTAAAAGTTCTCAAATCAATCCTTTAACATTCCAAGTTTTGTCCGTTTGGAAGTAAGTATAAATAAAATAGGATATATTCAATCCCATTCAAGTATCATTATTACACAGATAAAAGACAACAATTTAAGATTCATTTACTTTCCGATAAAATGCAGGAACTCTGCAGTTTCAGCTTCTTCAGTTGAATGCACCCATTTATATGGATGTTAACCTCGTCTGACCCGCAACAAGGATTGGCATTTGGAGCTGATTCCTGGTATTTTGGTTGTGACCTACTGCAGAGGGCTCAAATGCAATTTCCCTGCTCAATTTTTTATATGCACATTAAACGTCTTTTCACATTTCAATTTCCAGAGCGAATGCCAGCCATCCGCACTCTGCCATCCGCACACTCCCACCTGCCACCTGCGACATGCTGCATGCCACACTTGCCTGAGCCATAAGCATATAAAAATTAATATTTTACAAGTAGCCCAAAAAAACTGGCAAGAATTCAGGAGCGGCATTGTTGTGAAGCCAAAGCTGGAAAAGAGCTACAGGAGCACCAGGAGCTCGAGGAACTAAAGAAGCACTCAGTGAAAATTCAAAATGTGTGCTTAAAAATGCATGAGAGTTCAGTGTGCTGGAAAACTAGGTGAAAGCAGTTCCCATATGAGAAGTTGATTTTCATTTAAGTTATAAATTATAAGAAGTGCCTTCCATTTGGCACCAGTCCTGGCGCCAGTTAGGTCAGCCCACCCACAGGTTATACCGATGATTTTTGCAATTGTCTCGACCACAAACAGAAAATTACTTTGTCCAGGGGGTCGACCAAAAAACAGAGACACCAACAAAGAGAATCAAAAATCACATAAATTGAGCTAAGAAAAGTTCTCACGCATCGCATATATAGATTTATATGCACGTAGTACACCTGTGGTTAGAATCACGTCCATGGTTCCAACAATGGGAATTGCCCCTAAAACGTGGGCTACAGAACCGCAGAGAGACAACAACAATGAGCTAAACAACAGACTCTCAGACGTCTCGCGGTGCAGCATCAGAGGAGCACAAAAGACCAGAAGAGGCTCAAACAACAGATGACAAAAAAGGCGAAAGAAAGAAAAAAATATAATTTCTTGTTTTCCATTTCTATTCCATTCTATTCTATTGCATTCTATTGTAACCATCATCGTTATGGGGTGTAGTTTTACTTTTGTTTGTTGTTTCTGCTTAAAAATGGGTTTGACATTGTCTATGGGGCCAAAGTGTTGGGCCAGAGAGAGAAAAAGACCCCTCGGAACTAACGTCTGTCTATTCGAAACTATCGCGTTAAACGCACGTTGATCTTTTGTCAGGATCGTGTTATAAAAAATTGATTACACACAAACAAAACAGAAAACAAGCAATGCGTGTTAATAAAATTTATTATATGATTTCTTTGAATAACAAAATACATAGTAGAAAACCAAAGTTTGTGTTTGGTTTTCATTAAATTACTCATTGTCAGATGAAAGTTAAATTGGGAAGTGTTTAATCAATTTTCTTTAAATTTAATGTGCTGAAATAATTAAAGTTTAGGTTTGGATTTTGTTAAATAAATTAAATGAAAATTAAACTAAAAAGTATTTAACCCATTTCCTCTAAATTTATTGTCCTGCTTACACTTTATAACAAAAACCAAAGTTTGTGTTTGGTTTTCATTAGGTATTAAATTTTCTTTCAATGAAATGTCCTGTTTTAAGAGTCACCTTTAAATTTAATTATAAATTTCTAGTTGTATTAATGTTTGGTTTTCATTAGGTATTAAATTTTCTTTCAATGAAATGTCCTGTTTTAAGAGTCACCTTTAAATTTAATTATAAATTTCTAGTTGTATTAATAAGAAAGACTTCAATTTCTCACTCTTACATCAAATATTTAAAACAATTTGAAATAGAGGTAACTTTGGTATTCCTAATCTAAACTATCCTATCTCATTTCACAAACTACACTGCATAAACCTTTCAAATTACCCAGACATTACCTAAACTGCATTTCACAACTGTTGTAATTTTGTAACACCCACTTACACCGCCCCTCGTATCAACAACAACACCTCCGAGTGCACAAAATGTGCAATTTTTGGAAATATATTCAGACGTTCGCTACTTTTCAGAGCAATTAATCGACAATTTTAGAGAGACGAAGGTCGGGAGGACAATGGACTATGGCAGGTTGTTAACTCTGACAACACATTTGGACAAATCCGTATTTTGGACTAAAGGATAACAACAAACAACTTGCTGAACAAGTCCCAAAAGAGCTCAGCATGAAAAACACATGCCAGGAAAAATGGAAAATCAGGTCAGATCCAACAGGGACACGCCAGATTGAGGCTCAAACTCCGGCTCAGGTCCTGGCCCAATGCAGTTGTAATCGTTAGAAAATTCGAACATATTTGACAGAGCGCAAAAGTAAACAGTAAATTGACACGGACGGGGGTTGATTGGTTGTTGGGGAGAACACGAGGATAGATGGAAGGAGGAGGGGTAGTTCTGATACAGTTTCACATTCAGATCCTGTCAACAGGCAGCGAGTGAGAAATGAGCAGAGCCAACAACAAACACATCCAACAGCTTGTTGAGCGATAAAGCAATTAGAAGCAAAATGGGATTTTGCATTTGAATTGCAGCTACAATGACGTGACGTACAATGACAATGGCCAAGGGTAGCAGAGTAACAGGGAGTAAGGGGTAAGGATAACTGCACAATTTTGTTTACACAAAAAGGATTTTCAGACGCGCTCTTTAAGCTCCAACAATGACAAGCTGTATAAGGATACCACAGAGAGTTCATAGACAGAGAGAGAGAGAGAGAGAGGGGAATTCCCTTAACTGACCTACTTCAGTTGCTTTTGCTTTTGGTGTTGTGGCAGGATGCACACAAGGCTGCATATAGGATTGAGGTTTCGTCAAGGAGCTGCATTTTCATGCATTTGGCACAGCTTGAAGTGTTGAGCCGCATATAAGGAATATAAGCTGAGAGAGTTGAAGATGGGAGATGAGAGATTGCCTCTCGTATCAAGAAAGAAAAATTCGCTTCGTTGCTCTGAAAGTTTTCATATTTGTTCGCCTCGTCGAACTTTTGAGATTCTGTGTGTACGTGTGTGTGTGTGTGTGGCAGCCAATTTCTGTATAGACGAGAGTGTGATATGCCATAAAAAGCAATGAGACACTTTTGGCTCTTAAGTCAGCTGATGTGCGATAAGCAAGATGAGAAAATATAAATATAAACTTGAAAGCTGACGAATATTTTAGAAAAGAAGCTAGAAAAGATATAAAGCAGCTAAATGCGTCAAATCGATTAAATTGTACTTCGATAAGTTATCGATTCTGTACAAATGAACTTAATATTTGGGAGCTTAACATATGGTTGCTGACAAGGTTAACTTTAGGTAAAGTTAGTAGGGCAATATTTAATTTCTATCTAATAGTTAGATATATTTGAATTTGATATTTACTTTTATACATTTTATGTCCATATATCTTTCAATTAGTTTAATATGACCTAGTGTAGACAATAAAGAGTTAGGATTATGGTTTTGAATTGTGTTAAAGTGTAATTTGTACTCTATTCAAATGTTTGTAATAACATTTTAGACTCACTTGGGGATATGTGTAACTTACTTGTTGGACAACTTCCAGTTCAGGTTTTTGTTGTCAAAATGCAGCTGCTTTTGGGGTCAAGTCAGGACTAATTCATATAACCCACTGCCAGGACTCAACAGTAGCCACTCAACAACTGTAATTTTTATTTGAAAACAAACAAAACAACAAGCAGTCAGGCAGTCAACCAAGCTACCAACTAACAAAGATCCCTAATCTGGAGTAAATCCTGCAGCTACTGCAGACGACATTGTTGTTCTCGTTGTTGCTGTTGTTGTTGTTGTTGTTGTTGCTTTTGTTGAATTATTCGCACATATGCAAAGTGGGCAAAAAGTGCGAGGCGAGTCCTGCCTGGCAAAAAAGGACATGGACAGCAGAAGCCGAAGCAGGAGAGCAAATGAAAGGATGCCACAAAAACAGACAAAGGGCGGAGAGTACTCGTATAACTCGAATAACACGCCTTTTCTCCCCCCTCATCACTAACACGACAATGACTGTGCAAATTTGGTGCAGATAAGCAGAGTCCGAGAACTTTGCCAGCAGCCCGAAACTAATGCGCGCTGACATGCAAAAAAAGGGTAAATGAGTGACAGGATATACAGGACAGACTCTCACTCTACATACATACGTACATATATAGAATGCCAGCCAAAGAAACAAAAGGGCTAACAGCCCATCTCTTTCTATCTCTCTCTCTTTCAATGGCTCTATCCCACTTGCTCTCGGTCATGTTAAATGCTATGACAATTGCTATAATTGTCAACTGTCAAATGGCATTAACAATTTGTTGTTGTAGTTGTTGTTGTTCTTGTTGTTGCTATTTGCACTTGCCCGCGCGCTCAATTGTGTGCGTAGGTGTGGAAATTTGTAAATGAAAGCGGAAAGGGGAAAAAGGACAGAGCAAAAAAGGAGAGAGACGAGACGAAAGTAAAATGGAAAAAGAGGCTTAAGCCCAGCTGGTTAGACATTTGCTGTTTTGATTCAGTCAATGAGATTAAAGAGCAGTCTGAAATTAGCAGACAATGTGCCAATTTCCTTTGTATACCCTACACCCCTTGCATACCCTGCAGCCAGTCTGGGTCTACTTGAAAACATGAAACAGTAGAGCACAGATTTAAAAATAAAGCCAGACAGAGTGGAAAAGCGAAATATATGTATATCCTGACAATGATAATTTCTAAAATAAATTTACATAAAGGATCGAAAAGTAAAGTTTATCAATATAAAAAACTTAATAGAATTGATCAGGAAGCATAAATATTGTTTTTTTACTTATTTCGAAAAAGTCTTCTAGTAATAAGTAACTTTGAGAGACCGTCAAATATAGAAATATTTGCTTAAAAAGATCATCTATGTATTAACCTTCACAATGATTTTAAACTTCATGCATTAATTGTATCTCTCACAAAATTTTGATTAGTTTAAAGATGTAAATTTTATTTTCAGTTGGTTTTATGTTATAATAATATTTCTTGGCTGAGTTGATAACTAATTATAAAAAAACTACAACTAAAACATAAGATCAGAGAGCACAGTTAAACTAGAAAAATATTAGCTGAATTATATCTTTTACCATAACTATCTTTTGCTGAAAACTTTAGTCTGAAATCTGAAATCCTTTAGAACCACAATTAGCTATAGAAACAAAGCTTCAATAGATAGTTTATTCTTTTGCCAAGTACAAGTATAACCATAAAATAACCACGCAGAGACAGCTTTCAGTTTGAAAGTTTTTCGTAATGCCAAACCGAGCAATCATCGTCAAGTTGGAAGCGCGTGATGACAGTTTTTGCCAGCCACTAAATGTCAAACTTTTTGACATGTTTAAGGGGTAAAAGAGACAGACAAAGAGAGAGAGAGAGTCAGAGTCAGAGGCAGAGAGGAAAAGTTTATATATGTACAGTGTGGTGACATTTCCCCGACTCATATGTGACATTCAAGTGTCATCAAAAAGTGAGCGCCCTGGTTTGCATTTTTATGAGAATGACAGAGAAAAGCTCTGCAATGACTTGAGTGATTTTCTTTTTGGTGTTTTTTTGTTCTGCAAAATAAAGAAAATCACGGCAAAAGATTTTGCATAATTAAATTTTGTGTCACTGAAAAGAAGCAACAACAACAAATAAAAATTTTGTTGTTAGCACAAGTATCTAACAGATACAGATACACGAGTGCACGGATACAAAAGATCTGCGGCGCCTGCGAATCAGCATAAAATAATTGAAAATGTGTGCGCTCGGATCTATTTGAATAAACGCAATTTGAATGCAAAAGCACGAAGTGCAAACAAGACGACAGATGAGTAACACAGGACAGAGTATACAGGACACAGGACAGAGGAGTCAGAGCACAGGATAGCAGGACCAACTGTCTGCTGATGTTGATGGATGGTATGAGACCTGATTCTGATTAGAAGGCGCTAATGTTCAAGCTACTGAAAGGGTTGTGGTGAAAGCCTTAAAGTGCTTCAAGAGAAATCAAAACTGTAGATGAAAGATAAGGAAATATTTCTGACTTGTTTTTAAACTAGCTGTAGAGAAGTCTGTTGATTATATAGGTAGACACGCTACTAATTTATTAGAGATTCCTTCTTCAAAAGAGCATTTAAATATTGATTTTTAGACATAAACTTTTGTCTGAAAAATATATAAATTTATGCCACAAGATTACGCCTCCTTCAACAATATGAACTAGAAAATATGAACTTTAAGTCACCGATTTTTGAGTTAACATTCATATGCAAATAAATTTCAAATTTCAAGGGAGGATTAAGGGTAGATAATTAAATTCTTTACTTTAAGTTTCTTTTAAAGAAAATGAAATATTAACAGGATGTAAATCAATTAAACATTTTTGTTAAAGTTTTTTTTAGAGAAACAAATCAAATAAACAAAGTAGAAATTGGTGTAAAAACTACATTTCCATCTTTAATTGTTTATTCAAATTAATATGAGTCATAGAGTCTTGTCAGTGAAATATCCAAGCACATAGTTGAAAATGTAAGGGGTAAAGGCAGATCGATTCATTAATCTAAAAGTTCTTCAACATAGACATTAGTGTCATCATTACCATACCAATATCTGGGACTATGATTTGCCATTTGTAAAACCCATTAGGAACCCACATATGTCAACTCTCTATATGCTATCCACAAGCCAAAAACAAAAAAATAAAAACATGAGGCCAATAATTGAAATGTCAAATCCGTGCTAATGACAAATGTAAAAGCACCAAAAACTCAACCGAAATTAATAAATGACACAGATTTTAGCACTTTACTTTGGGAATATGCATACGAGAAAGAGGAAAAAACACAAAAAAGATTCTTCGACTGGGCACTCAAGAGACAAAACTGTTATAAAAACACAAGTGACAAGTGTGGCAGACATATGGAATGGGAGTGGGAAAAGGGAGTGGGAAAGGGAATGGAAATTGAGAATAAATGGTATGGGGGAAAGACCCGCACAAGCCGCAGACATACAAATCTGAGATGTGGCAAGACAGAGGGAATCAACCGCACACTGGAATTTTGACACATTTGACAGGCGAGTCGAGTGGCACTTGGTAAAGCAGCCATTTGATAGCCTCATTAGTGATGAGCCACTGTAGCATCAACAGCAGCAGCAGCAGCAGCAGCAGCAGAGAACACAGAGAGAACATCAGCAGAAGAAGACCCAAGCAAAAGAGTAGCTGTCAAAATGCTTAAGAGGTTCCTTGGATTCCTTGCGTAACTCAAAACCAAAAGGATATCGACCGTAACGCATGTGAATTTGACACTTGCTTTGGCTTCCATCAGCCCTCCCGCACATGTGCACATATGTAAACTGTCCCAGTCCCAGTCCCAAGTCCTCCTATAGTTAAATATATCAATAAGGCAGGCCACCAAATAAATACTTAAGAGCCATCGCCCTATATAACGAAACACGCTCGAGGGAAACTCTACAAACTGGGCAGGTTCCAGTACCCAAAACGAAACCAGAACCACAGCACAGCCTGAGCCTTGACTCTGCCCCAAAGCATTTAGTCATATTGAAACATTAAAAAAGTCAACACCCACATGGCTAAACTAACAAACTAACACAAACTTCGACCGTATGTTCTCGGACCAAGCATAATAAACAAGTCAAGGGGTAGTCAGAACCAGAGTCCGGACAATGATAGACTAGTTATACAAATTTCAAGGGGCAAAATCATAAAATATAATGGACTAATTCAATTCTCGTATGCTCTATTGGGTCAGGAAATGCTTGAACTGCTGTTGAAGTAATAAAATATCATAAATTAAGATAGATATTATTCTTATAAATAAAATTTTGGATTAATGTAACTAAAATCAATATGTTATTAGAAAATGATTTTAAAGATGGATGTGATATATTTATTGATAAATTATATTCCTACAATTATTGGATATTTACTTACTACTTACTGATCGACTTACTGTATACGAAGGATGCATTGTTAAATTACAACGTATTACTAAAGATGATATTGTTTATAAGTGTAGATCGATTAAAGATTTGATTACACTTGTGTAAAATAGAAAAACAATTTTCTAGTAAACGCTCACCATAAGATATTATCCAGTTAAGTTATATTATCTTTTCAACACAGATAACCATTTAAATACAAGTATTAATATGTATCTTATTATCCACAAAATTATCAACGAAACTATAGCTTTGTTTATTTGAACAATTCAATATTTATAACTTTTAGACACAATGAAAACAAGAGAGCCTTTCTTCTGTAATACGATCAGTGTTATCGATAGGTATTCCTTTCTTATTTAATTTTTTTGCTTGTCAAATCCTTTGCAATCTCTGGTATTCCCTACAATCTTAACTGCTCCTGCTGGCAAGGGTATCGCAGCAATGCCCCAAAGCAGCCATAAAAATGTCAAAAAATTTCTATGTATTCATAAACACGTGTGAGACTCTGTGTTGAAGACCGAGCGGACCCCCAGACAGACAGAAACCTAAACATGCCACGCCGCAATGTGACCACAATGTCGCTGCTCCCCACTCTACACACACACTTTACATTCTGTCTTTATGTACATATCTGTCTATATGGATAGCGGACAGAGGACACAGGACATTATATGGCCAGTACATAACTTAAACAATCCCCAGCCCCAAACTCCGCTCATATGTGCATTTAACATGCAAACTATGAGTCCAGCAAGGACTTTTAGTGCCTGTTAACGTTATGGAGTTGATGGAGTGTAGAAAGCGGAGGGAACGCTCAAATTTCCGGTCAAGCGAGCGAATCCTTACATATTCCTTCATATTTTTTGGGTTTCCTTTTGCCTAACGCCCACAAAATTTCAGCTAAATTAAATTATAAATATGGCAAAAAGTCGCTGGCAGCCGAGCAACACAAATAAAGTGGCCCAAAGGCAGCCAGAAAGGACGTTGCCATTATGATTCATGACAACGTCTGGAAATGTCCTTCCCTCTCACTCTCTCTCTCTCTCCCTTCGCTTTATTGTCGTTAGTTAAAGCTGGACAGCTTTGGTCTGTTCCTTAGTTAGGATATCGGGATATCTGCTTACAAAATGCGTGTCAAATTCAAAATGCGAGTTATTCAATCCTTTTTTTAGTCATTGTCAACATAGTTTGCCTGCTCAGTGGGCGACTTTGGCTTGTGATGTCCTTTATCCTGTTTCTTAAGCATATTTTGTTTGAATATTATTTGGACAGATTTGGGTTAGAGATAGGCATGTCATGGTCAAAACCGAGAAGCAAAAGAAAGAGTTTAGATATTTCGAAATACTTGTGATTAATGAAGGTTCGAGTCTATTGAGGCTGCTTTCAAGTGGAAATCAATTGAATATTTGAAATGTGTGTAATCCTCAATTCCAATCAATTTGCACAAAGATTTTCGCTTTCTTTTCAAAATATTTCATCAAATTTAATTATCCTTTTGTTAATGATAATAATGGTGTCTTCACTCTAAACCTCAACCAATTTCAAAAAGATCTTTAACTTTATCAGTTTAGTTTAATAAATTTTAATACTATTCTTTAAATTTGTAGCAATTTCAAAAAGATTTCTCAATTCTTTAACTTGTTTACTTTTCTTTCAATGCTCATTAAAACTTTTTCAATTTCTCATTTCTGTTCATTATTTTGAAACTTATTCAACCCAGTGATCTATATGCGAATTTCCAGTAATGACTTCTACTCGTTTGCACATTGTTATTGAAGGTCGAAAACCCCTCTTCCCCTACCAGTGCGGTCCTACCTCACGTAGCTGTATCAAATGACCATCGAGAAACCAATAAACGAACGAAAATCCAAAAGCAAATCCTTAACTGTGGTTAACATCTAGCAAATCCATTAACTGGCACACTTGGAGCGTGAAAAGGAACCAGGAATGGGAGTCAACATCATCGAGCTGAGCCAGCAAAAGAATGAAAACAATAGCAAAGGAAGGCAAAGGAAGGAGAGTGTAAAGTGTAGGGAGTAAAAGCAAGCGGACCACATCATTTCATAACACTTCCAGTTCATATAATCTATTTAACCCAAATTTAAACGTGCCGTGCGTTTGTTCAGTGTTTAATCAATTGTAAAGCAATTTTCGCAATGTTTTTTCTTTAAACGACGAGTCGAATCGGTTCGGGTTGGTATTGTGTTGGGATGTTGGGTCTGGGATTAGAACTGGCGCATTGTTGCGACTCCTACGTCTTCCCTACACTCGAAGAAAGAGTCTAGTATTCTTAAGATGCATCGAATACACGTAGGAATCCATTTGTTGTATAGGTTTCTCTCAGTGTATGCTCGGTTATCCTTGCTTGGTTTTCTCTCGCTTGCCTTTGCGTTGGCCATCTATCTAACGGCTTCTGCTCCATTTCAATGGCAACTGTTTCACAGCTGATAAAAATTGGCAGATCCGAGTAAAAGGAAAAGGCAAAGTAAGAATAGAATAACCAAAAGGCGGAGGTACAGATGGATAAGAGGGGGCGAATGCTAGGGATACTGTGCCTAATCGTCTGGGTAATTGCTCTGCCACAGTGCGTGAGTCCTGCTGTTGATGCTGATCCTGTTCCTGATCCCAATTGTTGGTTTTAAAGAGCATGCCAAAAATGTACAAATGCAGCTGTCGGAAGGTCACTCAAAACCTCCCACAACCCCGTAACCCCCAGCAGCCTTACATCTCGACAAGCGCTAAAATTTCAATTAACTTTCCCAAAAGGTCGCCCTTTGTGGAATTGTCCTTGTTTAATTTGATTAATTGCTGCGAAAATTGTTCACTTCGTGGTTGGATTTGTGTGTGGAGTTGTCTCTGTGTGTGTGCGTGTTTGTGTGTGTGACGAATGTGATATTCAGGTATTTCTAGGTGTCATTTGAATGGTGATTGTGTTGAAAGGATTATGGCTTAGAGGAGGGCATGTGTTAAGCCCCTGTGTCAACAATGTTTATGAATACCAAAGGAAATTATAGAAGGATGCAAAATTGACAGAGTTGGTTAGTTCCTTCACAGAAACTATTGTTTTACTCACTGTGTTATGTTATATGATAAATCAAACATTAGTTTATGTAGTCCAAACCGTAATCTTCAATTTAAAGCAATGTCGAGACTCAAAATACAACTTTTTATAGAATAGTCGCTTAAGACTAAACTAAAAGACTCTAATCCAAACCAAAATTTTTAATTCTACATTTCGACGATAAATTTTATATTCAGTAAACAAACTATTGGTTTATTTATTACAGAATTTTCTATATTTTAAATAGAGGATCATAAAACGCCATACCTTAAAACGTACAAATCACGACTGGGTTCATCTTAAATCCCAAGTAAATCCCATCAGAACATTAACTTTTCTTTAACTATTACTAATAAAATAAGCTGATAACTTGGAGTGCATTCAAAGATACACATAGAAGCTGTCCACTTAATGCAAATCTAAAAATAGTCTCAAACATAATCTAAGTACAACAGAATATTCATAAGGACAATCTCTTACAATACTTCCGACCATCTAAGAAGTATTCTAGAAGAAAACTCATCAGATGGAGTCTGTATCAATCCTTCTGTTCATCTTTTAAGTGCTCTAAGCTCACATATGAATTACCCATGCCAAATACATATGCCATTTGCCCGACCTAAGCTCAGGTCCATTAAAAAAGTACCCCCCTGAAAATCAACAAAATGAAAAAGGACCAAATGACCAAAGCATAACGAAATGTGTTCACTTTTGACCTTTTGCACTCTCTGGTTAATGTACAAAGGCGACTGCCTAATTGAATTGTAGCAAAAGTGAAAATAGAAGCAGAAATTGGGCAAAATAGGAGAAGAAGGACACTTTAGAATCTTTTGATGGCAGTGGCAGAAACAGTCGTTGTGGCAGTGGCAAGGACAATGAACGCATTGTATGTGCCACAAACGGATGTTATATTCAGTTTCAGTTGAAATGAAAAGGAAGCAATAAAATAATTTTTTTTCAAACTGCAAGCAGACAATTTGTAGCGCTTCCGGGGCCAAAAGGAAGCTGCTGCAAAACCAGCTAAAATAAATGCCTCTCCTGGTCCCATCTTCAATTTCCACTCCAACGCCATCATCTCCAACTCCGGGCATCTTTTCAGACTCTTACGTCCTGTGAGGCCAACATTAAAACAAACTATAAAATGCAATCGATCTAAACGGTATAAACCGGAAAAGTAGAAATGTGGCATTGTATTTATAATGGAAATGGCTTTTTTTTATTTACTTCTATTTTCTTTTACAAACGGAAAATTGCACATAAAAAAAGGAAGAAAAGTGAGCAGGAAATAAAAGAAAATAATTCCATTGCAAGACGACGACGACGACGACGACAACGACGAAATGAAAAACTGTGATATTGATAAATGTGATATTAATGGCAAAACGTTGTGGGAATTTAAAAGTTTCAGATTCGCTTTGTTGTTGAAACGCGGAAAAATGAGCTTGGTTTACGCGCGATTTAAAGGCTCATTAATCATTATATAACTTAGGATTGGTTGATAGAAAAGGAAACATGTGGAAAGTGCCAACTGAAGGCGTGGTAATTAAAAAGATTGAAAAATTAAATAAAACGAATAGAGTGTGAAAATGAGATAGTAAAAAAGGTTTGGGATTCCAAGAAAGATACTTTGTGGAATTATAGTACAAGTATGATACAGAAATTACTATACAGAACTGCTTTTTATAAGAGTTGGTTGAAGAAGGGGTTGGGTATTCTAACTTAGATATAGGTAGTTTTATGAAAATATCTGTAAAGTTAAAAGAAGTTTTGATATCATACACATTTTTCTATGACATCTATAGAAATATGTAATTTTAATGAAAGTCTGTCGAACATTTTAAGATGTACTTTTAATAGTAATAGTAGTCTTTTTAAACAAAATTTATCCGAATATGTGGTATAAACTTTAAATTAGACAGTGGAAATTTGAGAAAGATATACCTAAATTAATTTATACTGCATGGAATTTGATCCTAAGAATTCTATATAAGAAATAAAAATATATATGTACTCGTACATAAATTGGAAGACTTCGCCGTATAGAAGTCCTTCTCTATAAATTAAATTGACCGTCTCTACTTTCAGGTTCTTCCCTTACTATCTAATCTAAACTCAACTAAGCTCATATAATCTCAGCTTCCACTTGACTATAATTTTTCTCTTTACTATTACGACTTTAGTGCCTTAACTTTGAGTTTTCTTATCGTTGTCATTACTCAAACTACTATTCCCTACCATTCCTCCGATTTGGTATGTCTATTTTAATGTTACTGCCATCATATTTTCTCATATCTGTTGGCCACATTAAATAAGCAAATCTCTTTGACATTGCTCGTATGTTTCCCAAACTTATCTACCCTCTACTCTACTCTGCTCTCCACACACAGTCAGCAATTTTGCGGACAAGCCAAAAAAAACCAAGAAAGACCAAAACGAGAGAGGAGAAAAAACCGTCAACTAAGTAAATCTCGTCGCTTGCTAACAATAATCTGACATAATGTTTCAATTATGCGTCGTTTAGCATTATGGACGCTATATGAACGACCCCCACGACCCCTCACACCCTAAAATGAATGGGCAGACCACAAAACGAGCAAGGACGATGTACAGGTTTTGGGGGGAACCTCCCACAACCCGCCCCCTGAAGCATTAGAAGCAAAACAGACGCAGCATTTGGAGAGCTAAGCAAATCTTACTAAAATAAACATTTTAGCATTAAATTTACATAAGACGCGACAATGAGGCAACCGACAAGGGAAAAGGGGAGTAGAAGGAGAAGCGATGGGATAAGCAAAAAGGGAAAGAAGCTTGGAGAACCATCTACTTACGACACATTTTCATAAACAGCAACAGTCAACTTCATCTAAATATGAGTACGCATTTCAGCTTCTACTTCCCACAAATTCCCTCCAACACCTACGACTCCTTTAGCTTCTCCCACTTCTCCCAATTCACTCCGACTCTTGATGTGCTTTCGCGTATTTGCATAAACATTAGCAAAACAAATTTGCACATTTGCCCATCCAAGTTCTTCGTCAGCCTCCAATTGCGCACCCGACATATGCAAACAAACCGCAACAACAAAAAGCAAAAGGGGGAGAGGTGCATAACTCAGTATTTAGCACTTAAACATACCCTATAATGTAAGGGTACTTTGAAATAGACTTCAACAATTGTTGTTTACTATAATTTGTGGTCTAAATATGGTGAACTATAAAAGAATCGTCTTGGGCTTCGATATGATTGATTAGGATCCTTTGTATCATTTTGTATATCGGAAAACAATATAAAGAAAAGTCTATACACTGTAATTAAATAAAGCTCTTACCTATCTTTAAATATACTTTTAATATTAGGGAATTAGTTTATCATTTAATACCCGTGCATACCCCACACAACCTTTCTACTGGGTATAAGACAACTGTCAAGTTCATGGCGCACAAATAAGATGAAAATGAAGTTAGAGCACCGATGAAAGCGGAAGTCTTTAGGCCAACGTCAAACCCAAAAGGCGGAAGCGGAAGTGCGTGCCAGTCAGAGAGAAAAGCAGAGCAAGATAGCAACAACAGACAGAGACAGAGACAGAGTTAGAGCTGTAAGTGGCGAAAAATATGCTAAATCAGCCAAAAAATGCTTATAATCATTTCAAGATGATAAACGCCATGATGATGATAATGATTATGAGGATGATGGCAATGACGATGTAGAAAAATGCTCCCCAAGTTGTCGGTTTGTTTGTGTCTATGTTTTTGTCTATGTTTTCTTAGTAACTTTAGCGCCATTTTCGTCGCTTTTGCAGCAAAACTCCGAAAGCATTTTGTGGCACTTTGGCGCCCAAAACTCGGAACAAACGACAGCAAATATGCGTTTTATTGAATTTTATGGTCCTCGACGACGCAACTTCCCAACTTCCCACTGGATGCGGCTGCCAATTCTAACTTTTTTTTGCGCACAACCTTGCCTTGGCCAACATCTTGGCCAACAAAAAATGGAATCTTAGTCTGGCCAGCCAAGTGAGCGTGAAATATGCCAACGACTTTTTGTTGGCTCCCAAAGCCTTGAACCGCATTGCAACGACATGCATGTTTCTTTGGCATTGAACTTGGCTAAGGATTGTTGGCAAAATATGGTATAAATATATTTGTAAAAGAAAAGTATTTAAAACTTTAAAATCTTCCCCTTGCGTGATAAGCCGTCAATCAAATATTTTATTAACAAGGCTAAAATTCTACTTTCGTTTGATCAAATTGACTTTACTTTCAAAACATTATATGAAAACTTAAGCAATCTGAAATAGTCTACCATATCTTAGGAAAATATATAAGAAACTTATTGTGAATCCTTAAAGTGGAAAATAGGATCGATAGTCAATTTGCCAAGTACTTAAGGAGCTTGACATTGTAGACATTGTATACAATACATTATATTACTTAAGCAATGGAAAAAGTAGATACGATTATATTGGGTATATAAATATGTACATAAATAAAAAAATATTAAAGAATTGTGCACCTTCGCCGACCCATAATTCTATATATTCTAATCCACTATTATAGTTGGTTACAAAAGAACGCAAGCTTTCTTTAAAGAATAATGTATTACAGATGTTGTCGGTAAATACAAGAACCGAAAATAGACTTTAAAAATGTTCTAAGGTGTAGTTTTTTAAAAAAGAGGAACAGTACTTAAAAGGATAAAGAATACATATTTATTCGAGCTAATTTACACATCAAATGGAAATAAAGAAAAATTACTTACCCTTTTACTTTATATACTATTTACAATATATGTATATATTTTAAGATTGCATGATAAAAGCTCAAAAATAATTTTCAAACAATTTTCAAAAATCACTTCACTACACTCTGATCAGCAATTAACAAAAGCTGACTTCATTGAAAACACCAAACAAAAACAAAAAAAAACTATAGCCTGACTGAAGCTGCAGGCTACAACACACACACTTCATAATTCTGAGCGCTGGCAATTAAAACGTGAGAGCGCGGGAGTTAAAACGAGCAACAACAACGATCACAAGGAGCACCCACATTAGCAACGCGTAAGAAGGAGCGGGAGAGCGTTAGATTAAATGGCGCCAAAGAGAGCAAAGTGGTGCTTCGCTGGCAGATATGCAAAAACAAAGCACTTGCAAATATTAAAATTTAAATTTAACAAAATACCGCTGTTTAATTTAACAACTTTCATATGCATAAAGTGCACACAACATTGCTTGACCGTTTAACACACAATTTAAGCTAATTGGACCGATTAAACTATTATTTTCAACCGAGAACGCGGAACAATTAGACAAAGCGAGCTTATGAAAACCGATAAGCATTTAGAACTAATCGATAAGCGATTATCGATGTAGCAAGATAGTTTTTATAGATCTTTCTTAAGATATCTTAACCAAACTAACCTATTTTCTGTTTGATAAGTTAGTTTCACATAGACTGATTTGGCCATAGAATTTAATGGTTAGTGTTTAAATCTTTAAGAGTGCTAAATCGATGATAAACTTAACAGTTGACGGCTTTAACATTGACAATCTTTAATTGATTACCAAACAACCGAAACTTTCTTTATAAAGAATAAGACTTAACAGATATTGTCTGTAAATACAAGAATTAATTATAGTGTGCCATAATACCTCATTATTACAGGTAATTGATAAAGCCTTTAAGCTGATCTGCAATTGAAAGTTAATAAAGCCTTATAACTAACAACTAATTCAGAGCTAAAGCTATTAAATTGTATTAAGGCTTAAAGCAAATGACCAAATCAATGGTGCTGAATTGAAATGAAACCTCAGAAACTAATTAGTAGAGGCGAGAATGCAGCACAACTCTAATCCAAGCCAAAGTTCTACAACAATTTCATTACAAATGTGTCGGATAGAAGATTGTTGGTTAAATGTACAAGTATATATGGAATCGTTGTATATGGAATCAATTAATCAACGCCTATGAAACGCCCACAAACAAGCAACGGAGCTGAGGAGTTGAGGACGTAAATAAATTCAAATCCTTTCGACAGCTGACCGCACTGAGCCTAAACCAACAACAACAATAATAGAAGCAGCAGCAACGACAACAACAACAACAATAATAATAATAATAATGGTAAACTATAGGAAAATGCATAAAATTTCAATTTTCTCTAGCGTAAACAAGAAATTGGTCGAGTGCCTGGGGAACGAGGAGAAATCAAATCAAAGCCTAGGGCAAAATTTAATTGCGTTTAACCTGAAATCAAATTTTCAAGAGGCTACCGAGAAGAAGAAGGCTGCAAGTCTTAAGATTCAATCAACGTACGGTCTACTTGAGGCCAACAACCAGGACAACAGCTGAAGCGGGAATCGGGAAGAAAGGCGGGAGCATTAGGAGGCGGAGGATAAACAACAACAAATCAAAAAGGCTCATGTTTATCTTAATATGAAATACTTTTTCCCACACACACACACACTTTGATATTGGGAAAAGGGATAATAAAATTGCCAGGGAAAGCCCAAAGGCTAGTAAATAAACAACAACACGCTTGACTGGATGCAGCCTTGAAGGATAGTTCAGGATACTAACCGAAAAAAGGCTTAGACAAGTTTTGTTGTGTGTGTTGCAATGATTTTGATTTTGATTGTGGCATTGATTTCACTCAAAGTCCGACAGGGAAGATGGAGGGCTGGGGAACATCCCCTCTTGAACCGTTTAACACAATCAGGATACAGGACACAGGACACTGTACGTATCCTGGCTGTTTCGTTTTATTATTTACTTTTATTTTGATTACATTTGGGCTTCTAGCAAAAGTTCTCAGCCACTAGCCAGAAATTCACACTTCATCTGCCTAGAAATCGTCCCCAAGGGACAAGGCTCCATATGGCGTAGCTTTGTGTTCGGTTTTTGTTTCTGTTACAACGACCTTCGAACCCTTTTTGGCTAACCAAATCATCGACTAATTTGCTAGAGGCCAACAAACACAGAAATGTTTTTTTCATCTCTTCTTTTTATGGGCACACACAAAATTAGCCGCCTTATCAACAGGTGTAGAACCTTAAACAGCTGTAACCCCTCTAAACTTAAACCTTTCTTTGTCATATTTCGTTCCAGGTAAAGTGCACACATAAAAAAAACAGACATTCTCAATCCCGATTCCATGTATTTCTGTTATTACTACCCTTTATGGACCTGATGCTTATCGAGGCAGTTTCTCATCTCATCTTTTATATTCCTAGATATTCCTTTTCGAACATCGTAAGGAATATAATAAAATTTTTATTAAAAAACGCGAAAGCCTGTCAAAATCTAATGGGTAATGGATTTTTTTGTGGTATGCTGCGATTAAAATCTGTAGACTGACAATTTGTGGATAGTTTATGGAGGGTTCAACAGTTAGATATGGACCAGGTGAGTCACATCTGTGAGTCACTGTACAAAGCAGCTGAAGATACAGCTATCCAGATGAAATTTGTAAAACAAACAAAACTTTATTGCGTTAGCATTAAATTTCTATTATTCAAGCAAACAAACAAATTAAAAATAATTATTAATAAAGGATAAGAAAGGCTTGAGTTTTTATGTTTAAATATAGATATACAGTTTTTAATTTTTATCTTAATCCGTTTCCACTTACAGGATATCCAACTATTATATTTTTGTTTATGATAGTTACTAAATAAAACCATGAAACCAATTTTTAATGGTGATTAAATGTCTATTAATGTTTTACACGATGTTGTACTTATATTCATACAATTTGTTTTATTTATAATTAAGTAACTGATGTACAAACTATTAGATATGTAATCTGTATTTAATCAGAAACACTATACAAATCACTTGCACTAGCATTTCAACCCCACAGCAAAAGAACCAATTAAAATTAATTTTATTCAATCGAAACCAAATCCCAGTTGGGTCTTCACTTATTCTTTTGTATTCGTCCTTTCTCCTTCGCGTCCTTGCCTACGTCGACTTCTGTTGCTTAAGGAGCGATTATTTAATTTCAGCTATTAATGCTGTGACTCCCCAGTCGCCAGTTGCCAGTTGCCAGGTTCCATAGTCGGAGCATCCCAGTTAGTCAATGCTTATTGATGTTTAGTTGCTGTTGTTGCCGTTTGTTGAGCTTCAGCTTCCAGTTCCGTGCAGCTCTGTGGCATTATTTCACTTGCGTTTCCGCTTTTAGCTTTGTTTACTTTTACGCTTGCCACACAAAAGCCCCAAAGCCCCAGGACCATAAGCAAACCCTCCAGCCACAGCCAGCCGAACCACATAAACCCATACCCACACACCATCGAACAAGCCGCACTATGTTTTGGTATTTGTGTTTGGTGTTTTATACCCTGGACTGATAAAGCAAAGGGGCTGTGCGAAAAGAAAAGGCGAGGGGCACTTGTAAAGTTGGGGTTTTTAATAGTCAAAGAATGGATTTATAAATGTTAAATTAATGGTAATGTTCTATTTAATCTTTATATTTTATTTAATATAGATTACCCGGATAGTCTAAAGTGATTGAGTCTGTTTACCTTTTAAACGTGCCCTTAAAAATATGAAAACGAAGTCTTACCTAAATAAAAATAATAAATCTTTGCTTAGAGTGTAAAGATTTTAGCCAATTAAAAAGTTAGTTAGACTAAAATGTAGCGAATTGTGGCTTGAGTTTTGTTCGATTGTTAACAGAACATTTCATTAAATAATAGTTTATCCTGTTTTCAGGATTCTACATACTGAATTAATATTTCCAAGATATTCCCTTTCACCTAGAAAATGTTTTTCAGGTTAGATTTCTTATTTGTGATCCCTGGATTTCACAGTCAGTATCTACATTTGAAAAGTAGAGCTTAAAACATGTAATGTTATTAATTAACAATTTTTAATAATTATTACTGGGTATATTCATAGTCACTATCTTGTGTTAATGGTTTGCTAACTTGTTTGGTATTTGTATTTGGTGTTTTTCTTATGCCTTTTGGGTTTCTTTTCATTTTTTGTTGTTGTTTATTGTTGCCGTTGTTGTTGTTGTTGCTCCTGCTCCATTGCGAATCCCTTGACAATGCAATAAATTGCGCAAAAATTGGAAAAATAGAATTTTAGCCGCACCACAACGCAGCGCCAGTAACAACAACAACAACAACAGCAGCAATAACAAATACAGCAATAACAACGACAACGAGTCCTTTGGCTTTTCTGGGTGGCTCACGCAATTTTCCCAATCTACCGATTCCCTCATCCTTGTCGCTTAGCGGTATCCCAAATAACAACAACAACAACAAAAGCAACGGAAATCAAGTGCTAAGCTTCCCACAACGCAATCAATTGATTTCTATTGTTTTGTTAAAATGTCGTGGCGGGTCCCCAACCAGTAAGGTCTTCCCCCTATCCCCTATCCCTCATGATATCCAATATTTTGTTCTATTTTCTGTTGTTTTCTCTCTCACAGAACTCCCTCCACACCTCCCTAAACCCCTCCCTCTTTACACTCAATGGCATTTTTATATAAATTGCTTTGTTGTGGTCTTTATTGAAATTTTTGAGGTTACTTTTGTGATTGTTGCTTTTGGCCAGCTTCCAGTTCTTATCTAAAAAAAAAAGTAGTGGAAAAAAAAGCAACCTGATCCTAAATAAAACTGTGCATTATTTTTGTTTATTTGTTGATTTTACTTCGACGTCTGTCGTCCATTTTTGCATTTTATTTTTATGGCCTTTTTCTGTTTATTTTGTTGAAATATTCATGAGTTACGTTTTCAGTAAATGAAAAACGTTCTTTAGGGATTTATTGTATAGTCGAGTCTCTCACCGGACCTATGAAAGCTTGATAATTTATAGTTTTTGCCTTTCCGGAGAATATATATGCTGCATATTTGTTTATGGCAACATTTAACGAGTTACAAATGAATACGAAAAATGACAAAAGCTGGATTGAAAAATAATATTTGAAAAGGAGAAAATCTATTTAATTTGGAAATGTATATAATTCACTATTGTTCATAGATCTGGGAAGTGAAAAACAATGAAATTGAATTTAATATAATGTAATTTGAAGAAGTTTCGGAGGGTTATTGAAAATGTTACAAATTATATTTAATTGTGATAGTAATGAAAAACTTGATAAAAGTAAGAACTCAAATTGCTAATTTAAAAAAAAATAGTAATGAAGAAATGAAGAATACTAAAGGAAATTATTTAAATGTGACTTAGAGCCATAGATTCTCTTACAGTTTCCTCTTCACATGTACCTTTGACTATTCAAAATCTTGACTTCCCCAAAGATAGACATCTAACAATAATAAAAAAAAATAAAGATGTATTCTTTAGATAAATATCAACAATCAAATTTTTAAACAGTGGGCAAAGTACTGCCCATCTTTCCTTACTTTGAGAACTATTCAGTTATTTTGAGTAAGTACAAATAAAGACGCAACATTACAACGATTAAAAAAATAAAGAAGATATCTTCTGCTTCAATTCAGCTGAAAACAGCAAGACAAATGCTGACAGAGAAGCTATGAAAAATAAAAGAAAAGCAAATAAAAGAAGAGAAAATGTCATGATTATGGCAAATTTTCGGTACCTTTTGTGGGCAGTATTACGAATAGAATTGCTCTTTTCAGCGATGTCCCTATACAATTGCCAGGACATTGTCCGACGGCAATGACAATCATCGACTGCTAAATCTCAAATGTCATGGCAACTTGGAAAGGAGGATGATGCTCTTTTATGATTTGTACTCACCGGGGGTTCGTCTGTCTCTTAGGTAGGCGATGTCCGATCTCTAAACTGAAGGCAGGTTTCACAAATTAGAGGCTGCCTGGCGTGCACCAAAAATGTCGTAGCACTCGCCAGGGGCGGTCGATAGACTCCAGACTCCTATATGTATCTCCTATGTATATCCTAAGTCCTGGGGTCCGGCATGCGTTTTATCTCTGTGACCAGTTTTATGGTTGACGCGAGCATCTTGCGATTTGACTTTGTGCCACATTGTCCTGCCGGCAGCTGCGTTTGATATTTTTTCTTGTGTCCTGACGTCTTACTCGCAATCCTACCGACAGCTTCCCTGGTAGCATTTCCCAAAAACCCAACAACAACAACAAAAGTAGAAAATTCCAAATTGAACCTTTTTTTGCGCAATGTTTGCTTACATTTCTTTGCTGTAGGTGCTTACTAATTGGCTTATTGTCAGTGTTTGATAAGATTAGTTGCAGCTGCTGCTACTGGCAACACACCTCCTTTCCCTTCTCTATTCCCTACCAGAGTTCTTCATTACTCCTTCCCCTGCTCTATTAATATGCACTCTCTTTGCTTGACAATTTATAGTTCCATGGAAGCGCCATGGCGCGCTTGTTATCCTTTCCTGTGCCCCAAAACATTATTTAAATCGTTAAGCAGACAAACAAAAATCCCACACCGAATCCCAATCCCATTTCCAATCCCAAATACTGAATACCGAATCCCAATGCAGGTCTGGCGCCAGGAAGCCAGGCACCGAGTCGAGCTCCTCGTTGTCATAATTTAAATCGCGTCCACGCGTAAGCCCAGGCAAAATATGTTAAACTATTGCCGGAGCACTTTTGTGGCCGGGCTCGCAAGCCAGCCATAATTTTCCGGGGAAAACGCATGGAAATGAGCATTAGACAAAAAGGGTTTTTCACCCATTTTAACGATTATGCAATGTGCCAGCTCCAGCTCGCTTCTCTTCTGCCTTCTCCTCTGCATACCAAATCAGCCTTTTTACCTGTTGATGATACGGCACAAGGTGCACGGGGGTAGGGGAAGAGCCTAGGCCAGGGGCATTGCCAGGGGCAGAGAGAGTGCTCGGAGGGGCTTTGGGGTGCTGCCGGAAAGTTGTGACAATGTTATGCACTAATTGAGCACAAAAACATTCTTTACTCCACGTTTTATGGCAATATTGAGACACTGTGCAACAAAATTGGGTTTGAAATGAAGGGAAATTGTGCATAAATTTAAAACTAAAACTGAAGTATAAGAATAATAACAAATATGATATAGCTATCTCATTCAAATTCTTATTTAAATTTTTTCTTAAATCATAGAAAGCTTTATGGATTAGATTTAAAGTTATAAAAAAGTCTTAGTACTTTTTCAGCTGTAATTTCTTATTCATGAGTAATATCAAATATATTAAAGTCTATATGTAAACGAAATATTATTTTTCTCTAATCTATAGCATCCTGAAAATAATCAAGAGAAGTAAATTTAGTATTTAAAGAGCTTATTGTATTCTATTCTATATGTTAAACTTGTAGCATAGTGTAATGCGCTCAATATGCGCTCTGCACGCATTGTTCTTTGCCACACGTGTCCCAACCTAAAAAATAAAGAAGGAATATGAAAAAAATTGTTGAAAATTCCCCATATCTTGTTAGCTCCTCTCATTTGCAGCGCCTTACGACAGTTTTATGAGCTCTCACTGCTCCCGACCCTTCTCTCTCTATTCTCTTACTGCCAGACAGGCTAGTTTTGTTTAAATGCAGGCAACAAAAATAATAATAATTATGCATAATTTAATTTTATTATAATATGCATTTTCCATATGATTTTTTGTTCAGTATCGTAGAAATTCTTGGAAGACGCAGCGGAAGCCGATGGCGACAGGCGGCTCTTCCCCCACACTCCTCTGATTCTCTGTGGTGTGTGTGTTGTCATTTTACAAAAATTTATGCATTCTTCATTTTTAGTGGTAATTTGATTTTGATTTGGGAATTTTAATTAATAATCATGTTTCGGGGCGGCCGAATGCTTTGCATTTGTGTTGATATATTGTATAGAGAATGAGATGCCGAGGGGGAGCCACAGGGAGAGCAGCAAAAGAACAGACATGAACATTGAATACCAAAATCAAATTCAGCCCACTAAAATATTCAACATAATAATAATTTTATGGTATTTAAAACATCTAATTGGGCAGAAAGAGAAACAGTTCTTTCTGCATATAAAAAGCTTTTTGATTGCGGGCAGAACGTTCACTCAGGTGTGGCCTGTTTATGAGATTGGTTAGTTTTAATGGTCTCAATAATGATGAGGGTTATATCAAGCCTATAATTAACAGACAACTGTTGAGGTTTATTACTGGAAAATTGGGTGATCTTTTTTAATGGCATTGCTGAAATTTCTATGATATCATGTGAAAGAAAAACTAAGAAGAACTTTCATCTAAAAATCATTGGAAAATTGTATTTTAAGTATCAAGAATTTTAGTAAAGAAGATTAAACTATGATAGAGAAAACGGAACTCATATTTCGGATTATAGAACATATAATTAAGAAAATAAACTAAGAAAATAAATTCTATTTTTAAATATTAGTAGTCAGTTACTTAAAGGGTGTAAAAAAGCTCTTAGGAGTTTAAAAAAGCATGTAAAACTATATCACAAATACTTAGTTCTGAAAACTTTTTGAATAAGATTCGCTTATGGAACAGTTTTTATCAACATGATTTTACTGCTCTATATTATTCATGAGAATGGTCTTGTAATTGTCGGAAATTTTAGCAAAACTATTGATAAGAAAGCGGAACTCACGTCTTGGATTACAGTAATCTTATGTACAGATCAGAAAGACTTAATTAGTGTCCGCTCGGGAGCATCTAAAGAATTCTGGCTACTGGCGGAAATTGGCAAAAAGGATCAATTTTCTGCGAAAGGACTTTTGAAACAGAGCGCACACTTTAACGGGATAAGATGCATTTAAGCAAATGAACAGACAAAAACGGCACAAAGAGTAAAGTATGAAAAGAAGTAGGAGCAAACACAAAAAAAGGAGCAGCAAATGCGTCGGCAGTGCATTGAAGTGGGCCAGACAAAAGAGCCTGGCGAGCACTTAGCCAGGGCCAAAACGGCAAATGGTCAACTGGCTGGAGGAACCACAAAAGGCAAACGGAGGCAGCTGGCAAAAGATGCCGGACAAGAGATTAAGATGAGCACAAAGTGGCAACAAAAGGGAGCCTGATAATAGAAGAAAGCCAGGAAGGCGGAAGCAGCTCCGCTTTTAGCTCCTCAGAATGTTGATTCCATTTAGCAAATAATTTTAAAACGATGCGTAGCCAATGCAATAAATGTGAGGCACAGCTGCATGTCCAAACATGTTGTATCCTGTTGCGTGGTGTACGTCTCCTGCTAAGGACTCTAAGGATTCGGTGTTTAGTGAACAATTTCATGGCAGGCCCAAAATTTTAACAGCTCACTTTTCTCTTTTACTTTACGCCGACTGTTGACACTTTCAGCTGTCCTGTGAAACACCACCCGTTGGTCCTGCAATGTCCTTTGGTGCTAATATGCTAAACAGCAGGTTGCCAAAAAAAAAAAAAAAGAAAGAAAAAGGAAAAACTCGTGCTGTCATCAGAGTTTCACTCCCACTGCGATTTTAGCCAGAAAAAATCTGTTGACGCTCTCTTCAAACACAACTGTGGGAAAGTCTCCGTTGAATATCACAATCCCGAATCCAACTCAAACACTTGACCCACATCCAACGATATCAACAACAATCTAATCTAAAGAATTTAGTTGTTGTTGCATCAAATTGCGCAGCTTGTAATCGATACTTTGAGGGGATCAATTGAGGATCCTTTACAAAGGACAAGCGATTTTATGCTACATTGAATATTATCAAAAGCAAAAATAAAATCATACCAAAGCATAAGATAAAAGGCATCTGTCCTGACCCCAAACAAATGTGGGCTCATCAATTGATTTTTATTTGTGGTTTCCATATCGAAAGAAATGGAATGGGGGTGTCCAGGTAAAAATAATGGTAAATGAATGCTCTAAAATTATGTAGTAGGTTTACCTTTGGAGTTATTAAAGGAATTTTGATGCGCATTTAAAAACAAAACTAAAATTCCTTAAATGTACTTTTATAAATAAATTGACTTACTTAATACTGTAGCTAAAAAAATAACTAAGAATAGAATTAGTTTTCAAACTTGGTTAACGAACAATAAACAATAATTTCTGTTTTGAGATTTCCTTCAGCTCTAACACAATTTACTAAAAACTCAAAACATCAAAGCAAACCTTGATATATAACTTATAGAATAACAACCTTTTTGTGGGTTTCTACCAATAATTTTAGTGTACAGCTGAACGTGAGTAAAGGAAGAGCTGAATCGCCAAAGAGTAAGTCCAAATTTTACTTAATTTTACAGAGAACTAAAAAAGTCCGAACCATACTTTTCAGATCTGTGAAACGAACTTGTTGTGGGTCTTTACCAATATTTTTAGTGTACAGCTGAACGTGAGAAAAGGAGGAACTAAACCGCCAGAGTAAGTCCATATTTTACTTATATTTACAGAGAACAAAATAGGTACAAAAAAAATCTTTTTAGATCTGTAAAAAGCTTGATTTTAAAATATTTGTTATCATGGGACGTCGCAAGTCGAAACGGAAGCCCCCACCACGACGAAAGCTTATTCAAGACTTGGAAACACAGTTTACCTGTCCATTTTGTAACCATACCAGGGCCTGTGAAGTCATTATGTGAGTACAAATAGGACAAACGCATATACATTTAAAAAAATTATCGTATTAATTAGAGACAAGCTCAAAAAAGTGGGTCGAATCTCATGCCGCATATGCAAAGAAAGCTTCCAGACTCCGATTATATTTCTGTCGGAGCCAATCGACGTCTACAATGATTGGATAGATGCCTGTGAACGAGAGAATTGATCAACAAACTTATAGATACTTTACAATAAACCTACAAAATATAAAATCTGAAAAACATATAGCCCCAATGGTGTAATTGTAAAACTCAAAAATTCAGTGGAAAACTCTGAAGGAATAAGTTATTTTTACTGACAACTATTAAAATTACTTGCTTCAGTTACATATTTTGGACTTCCATAAATTCTTTGCAGATCGGTGGATTTCGGCCTTACGATTTGAAGGAGACATGTCCTGTTAAAATGCGCAAGGATATGGCCGAGATATACGGATACTTTATTGAATTTACCCAAATTTGATGTCAAAAAATACACACAATACGAAAACAAAAACGACGACAAACGGTAAACTTTGAAACTTTCCATGGATTTTTAGGAATTTTCTAAATGTTACCAGAATTTTCCAGATTTTTAAGAATTTTTTTGAAGGAACTAGTCCCCGAGAAAGGGTACAAAACATATTTTAAGAAAATCCACTTGAATTTATTGAATTTCGAATTTCATTTAATTGCTTAAATAAAATCATTTTGTTAATGATTTAAATTTAAAAGATATATAAATTTTCGTTTTTTAAAACGCGCGCGAATAAAGCCGTATAACTTATTTGGTGCATACTTTTAGGCTTTTTTATTATTTGGCCTAGTTTCACTCTAAATTGAGACACCCAGAGCTGTCGTGTTCACGGTGATCACGCCATCCATTGTTTGCTAGCGCCGCTTTTTTAGAACTACAATTTTACCGTTGTGATTTTTGTGAGTGAATTAAAGTGAAATACGTTAATTTTGAAAAATTCAACATTATTTTTAGTTAAGTCTCGAACAAAGTTATAATAATACAAATAAACAACATGAACAAACAAAGGTTTGTCTGATAATTTTTCAAAAAATTAAGTACTTATTATAAATTGCTTTGAAATGCATAAATAAACTACAATCAACTTAAAAGTAAGGCCAAATTTTCAATATTAACCTCAATTCGGTGACCGAATTAAGCAAATATTTACTCAGCTGTCTAAAAATTTGGCAAAAACTTCATATCTAAAGTTTCGTATAAAAGAAGCAACTAAATTTGCATCAACAGTTAATCAACAACATGATTTCCAACAAGTTTCTCATTATGAGCTTTGGTAAGTTCAGAGTATATCCGACATCCATAGAAATATTTTTAAACAATATTTACAATAAATTAGCTCTTTTTGCTGTGATTATTGCCGTGTCTGGCGAGGAAATTAGCGATCGTCGCTTCCGCTGGGCTGGATCCGAGGATCAACTCGGGGATGAGAAGGCGGATGAAAATAATGATAGCGATGTTCAGGATGATGAGGATACTAATGAAGGAAATAATGACGAGCAAATTCTGCAAGACGAAGCTGATGATAATATTGTGTTTCAAGACGACGTCCTAGACGATGACTTCAACGATAGCAATAGCTCCGAGTAGAAAAAATAAGTGTAAATAATTTCCTTCAAATGTTATCCATTATTCAAATTGTTTAAGCTCAAGTGGAATCACAATAAATGTTTGAAAAGCCAAAATTAATGTATAATTAATTTTATTTAACATAATTTAATTTATGTGTAATTCAATTTTAATATGGTTTACATACATTTATTTATTTATATTTTAATAAGTATTTGTATTATGCATTTAAATATATTTTAGGTATATTTAAACTATGACTAAACGTAAATTTCACATAATTATGCCATCGTTCAATAAGTTAATTTAATTATGTTCAATTATATATTTGCTTGTCTATCTTTATTTGCTTTTAACTAAATTTTAAACAAGTTTCGATTGTGTGTTAAACTTTGAAACCAAAATTGGAATGATACATAGGCAACCAAATGTGAAACAGAAAACGCCAAAACATTTAACACAAAAACTTTTACAATTACTAGACGGTTCTTTAAAAGAGGTTTCTTGAGGTTCTCTTCTTTGCCTTCGCTTCGCTTACATTCATTCTCCCTTATAAACATTATCGTCACCTCTACACCGAGAGAGATCCTTTTATACTTGCGACCCAGATTGGTTTTGTAATTTTGGCCGCCAAACAATAAATTGCACACGTTGTTTATTAAATTTTTCTGATAATCTTGTTCTTATTCCTGTTCTTGTTATTGTTCTTGTTTCTGTAGTTTGCCTTTTATGCGTTGCGTTGCGTTTTGAGTCTTGTTTTCTCATCGCACACCCCCAGCCACGATCCTTGATCCCTGATCCGTTCATCACACATTGCTGTCCGTGCCCACGGCTCCGGTGAAAGAGAACGGCTGCGCATTATTCACAATGCCCGCCCGATCATGTGTCGTGGAAGCCGAGTTTCCGCCGTATCCTGTCTGTTGTGCTGCAACTCGCATATCATCAACGGAGGCTCTAGGACGAGGTAAGACAAGCAAAAATTAGTTATATAAATATAAATTCTTATAAAATACAAATATATACAGCCTAACAGAATAATTACTGGGAATAATAGGCGAAATTAATAGAGCAATAATAAGATTGTGTGCGTACTAAGGAATCGTGCTTTGCCAAAGGCCATTCTATAATAGGGAAATATTATATCCAATTGGATAATTGGTAGAGAAATCCAGACACTGTGTTGGTAATCATACTATAACTATTATTAAAGAAAAATCAAAATGCTAAGAAATAAATAGGACTACTGAAATATACGTAGCATACTTATTCGGGTTTCTTTCTTTCAGGAAATCAAAACAAATACATTTATAAATATAGCGCAAGCTAACTTTGGCGCGCCAAAGTTTGGATACCCTTGCAGTGCCCTGTGCAAGCCGTCAGATTTTTTACAAAATTTGTTGATTTTGAACCGATCGATCCTATGGCAGCTATATGATATAGTAGTCCGATTTACACCAAATTTGGTCGGCCTGTTTAAAACTTAGTCAAACACAGAATGTGTATATTTGGTTGAGATATTTTGAGAAACAAAAAAGTTTTTCATACTAAATATTGTTTTCGATCCGATCGTTCCTATGGCAGCTATATGATATAGTAGTCCGATTTACACCAAATTTGGTCGGCCTGTTTAAAACTTAATCAAACACACACTGTGTATATTTGGTTGAGATATTTTGAGAAACAAAAAAGTTTTTCATACTAAATGTTGTTTTCGAACCGATCGTTCCTATGGCAGCTATATGATATAGTAGTCCGATTCACACCAAATTTGGTCAGCATGTTTAAAACTTAATCAAACACACAATGTGTATATTTGGTTAAGATATCTTGAGAAACAAAAAAGTTTTTCATACTAAATGTTTATTTCCAACCGATCGTTCCTATGGCAGCTATATGATATAGTTATCCGATCCGGCCGGCTCCGACATATGTGCTGCGTGCAGCAAAAAGACGGATCTGTACCAAGTTTCATCAAGATAGCTTCAAAACTGAGAGACTAGTTTGCATAGAAACAGACAGACAGACGGACAGACGGACAGACGGACAGACAGACGGACATGGCTATATCGACTCAGCTCGTCGCCCTGATCAAGAATATATATACTTTATGGGGTCTGTGAGGCTTCCTTCAATGCGTTACACATTTCGTGACAAAATTATAATACCCTCTGCAAGGGTATAAAAAGGAAAATCTAGAATAGATTACTTAAGTTATCAATCAATTTCAGCTACTCAACTATTTACACATAGTTGTTATCGATATACATATACAAGCAACTATTAAAAAAGCAACACAGTGCACTACATTAATAACAATTATTTGAACTACTTAACAAGGTAATTTGCCTTGAATTTAGCGTACTTCATTGCTGTTGTTGTTGTAGTTATTGTAGTTGGTATTTGCTGGAGGCTGCAATTGGTTTATAACTGGACTGTTCTGGGGCAGTTTTGGCATATACAATTCATTAGCATATAAGTATAAGTATAGAGTTGTGTTGTCGCTTATTTTCCGTTAAGTTACAAACCAAATATTGGACTTGAAATGCTAATTTTTAGTGTTGCGTTCATTATAAATTAAATATTCATTTAAATTCTATGTAATTTCAACGAGATGCAAGCTAGGAATCTTCTCTGACAGTAACACGTTATCATATTTGAGATTATGTGAGTATTTTTAAAAGGAGAAAGCCATATTGGATGCCAATATGGATCCACTAGGATGAGTTTTAGATAATGTTGCGAGTATTATTATTTTGTTTCGAGTTACTATTCAAGCATAACAAAAACTTAAACTTAATAATTATAAACTGCTGGCTAAACATTAATAAATACAAATGCTTTAAGTAATGGGAATGTTTTGAAATTTTTGTGTATGCTATAGCAGAAGTGTGGTTAAGTCTGACAACTGATGTGTTTACAATATTTATAAATCAGTTATGAACAATTCTGGTACATACAACTAGATATTTATATATTTATGCATATCGTGAGCAATAAGAAAAAACAAACCTTTACTTTATTTCAATTAATATTTAACATTCAAATTTGTTTTTCATTCAAGCAAAGCATATTTAACTAATGCTCTCTGATTTTGTTGTACAATATTGCTCTACGATTTCGTAATTTCCATTTTATTTGCAGGTAATTTGTGTAATTTGCCGTGTGGAAGCTGCTTTTCATTTTCACCTTCTTCTATTTTGCTCTTATAACTGCTTTCTAGCGTGTTTGTATTTACTTTTGATATCTATAGAATTTTCTCACTAAAAATAAACTTTACATGTATTTATATATAATAAATATATATACATATGTAAACTTTATGTATGTATTTATGCATATGTATGTTAGTATATTTAACTGTATTTTTTTTTAACAACACCGTCGCTCGACAAAAGACATTTAAAAATGGAGAAATGCAACTACATGCAAAGGACGACAAATGACCAAACAACATTTTGCAACATTTTGTTTAGTAACAATTATGAAAAGTTTACTTTCATCTTTGTATTTTGGTTTTCTTTAGTTTTCTTTTTCAATTGGTGGGGTGTTTTGTATTATTTTATGACCTCTTGTAGTTATTTTTTAATTGATATTTGTTAATTTACTTTCAATTGGAACGAACACTAAAAACTATGCGCCATAAAATATTTATATCCTGAATATTTGATCATGATATTTCTTTGTCTAATTGTCATTGTGTTTGTGTGTGTGTTTCTGTGTTTGTGTGCCTTTACGGTGTGTGTGTGTGTGTTTATTCTGGTAGTTGTTGTTTGTTTGTTTGTTTCTTTTGGCAGTTTATGTGCATTTATGTTGGACGCCAAACATCGGGATCTTCCATAAGTGTGATATGTTGATCGCCGCCCATTTGCATTTGGCCGCCCGGCTGGCCGCCTCCCATTTGTGTGGGCGATGTGGCCGCAGCGGCCATGTCCTCACGCGAAGCTCTATTATTATATATTTGGTTCGTATTTTTATGTTTTTTAGTTTAATTATGATGTTAGATAACATTTGTTATAATTTGTAAGCGTAATCACAGCGAAAGCACGTTAAGGAATAGAGAGAACATTGTTTTCGATTAGCATTTAGTGCCATTTGTATTGGTAACTCCTCTTCGCTTCATAATAACAAACTTAGCCTAGCCAACAAACTGGTTAAATGCATCCAGTCTGTAAACAATACTCACTTTTTGCCTAACGCCATCATGCCGTATACGGCACCAGTGGCAAAGATCAAGCCGCTGCCAAAGAGACTTGCCAATCCAAAGCACATAAAGATGGGTGGCACAGCCAATCTATTGAACAAAAAGGGATTCATTGATTAAAATATACTTTACAGGGTACAATTGTGGTTACTTACGCGCAGTAGAGACCCGCTCGGAAGTACATTGGCTTGGAATCGACCTTAGTCGCCATCTGATCGACCTGCTCGATGCAGGGAAAGCAACAAGGAGCTTCCAGCCCCATCACCACAAATCCGGCTACCATTTGGATTATTCCAGCGACAAGGCATCCTACATTCAGTGTGAGAATTGAAACAACATTCCACAGACCAAACAGTATGGCAACTGAAAAAGAGAGGGTATTAGTATGTGTTTCGTAAATGTACTAAAATTATGGTTTATTCTTAATCTATTAGATCGTGATCTTCGGACAATAATAATCACTATAATCACCCATGTATTATAGGGGCCTTTTCACAACTTGCCGACAGTCTTACAGAATAGATAAACTTAAAATGTTGTCATCTTATTAGCAAGTTCATCTAGACTGTAAGGATGCAGGCAAGATGAGAAAGCGACCCTTTAGATATATCATATAAAATATAATAAATTTAACATTATTTGAATTTTTAAAAAGATTTGTCTTCTATCCAAAATGAAGATAAAACAGTCAACCCACAAAAATAAAACCAAATAGGGGCGTTTCCGCTCTCTCAACATACAAATAAGTAAATAAATGCATTAATTTTATCTAACTTATGATACGTTTGTTAATCGGGTTCTACACTAAAAAAAAGAAAGATAAATATCAATCAGTGCAACCTAAAAAAAACGCCTACAACATTTGGACTCGTTTTCGCTCTTTTTTTTAAAGCATTTCAAGCGTAATCTAATCGACAATGTTGACTCATCCAGCAACTAAATTTGCCACAAGGTTGTGTTCTTTTATTTGTTATAAAATAAACAAAAAGAAAGAATAATAAAATACAATAAAAGAGCGCTAAACAGACCACAGAAGCGTGACAAAGTAAGCAAAAACACTTGTTCAAATTGGAGCATTTTGGTCGGCTCGACAACTGAGCGAATAAATAGAGCATTCAGAACACATTGTTACTCTCTGTCTGTTTGTCTGTCTGGTGATTTCTATAAGCCGATGATCTACACAGAAGAGATAAATGAAACTATTATTAAGCACATGTACACAAAATTTGTAGACACGTATCACATTTAAATATTTTATCAGCTGAAAGTAGAGAAAACTAAAAGACGACTGATAACAATTTGTAAGACAAGTGCAAACAAAGGCCTTAACTTGTTAATTGAGCAAGGTTCACGTTGAATACACAAATTTTTAATGGAGATTATACTGCAATCATGGAATTTGTTTTCAGATAATATTAGCACACTCTCATCATCATTTTATAGAGTATTCTAGTACTCTAAGCCGGCTAAAAGTCTTTAAAAGAACAAGTTACTCTGTAAACTGATCTCAATTCTGAGGTTATTGCGGTACAGATCTCAATGAACTCAGGTACAAAGATGTGAGCGGCTTTCAACAAAAGCTGTGAGTAATAATTATAAAGTAAAGTTTTGGTTAATGCAAATAAAAACCGGTTTACAGAAGCCGCAAAAGTGAATTTTCCGCAATAGTATTAACTTTGAAACTATTAACTATTCTTAACTCTGTAGACTGAGCACTCTATCAGGGAATCTCTCAATTTAGAAGGGTATTTAAACTTTGTTAAGTCAAGAACCCAAACTATCATTGTAAACATTGTAAAATTGATTTCCATATTTTTATGGTTTGTTTATAAGTTTGCTGATTACGAAAGTTCTTTCCAATATTGATTATACCGTATTTGCTGTGTCATTGAACTTTCTTTTGTCATATTTATTTACGGAACTCGTTAAAGGAGCAAATCATATAATATTGAGCAAAAAACGGATTGAATGTCATGGCAACTGAGAGAAAACTAAGGAAAACATTAAAAGAACAATATGTATTACGCAAAAAAGCAACGACAACAAGACGGAGAGAAATACGGAAGGAGAACTAATCGAGAGCGTAAAAATGTGGGGGAGTGAACAAAGAGAGAGCGCATGTTACTGATAAAATAAAAATAAATAATAAAGAAATAAAGAAAAGCATGCAAAATTCATGGCAATTTTATGAGTAAGGAAAACAAAGAATTCAACTGCACGAAAGATTACAAAGTGACAGTTATGTATGTATGTAAAATGTATAGGGCACATATCGACACATATAGATAGACAAACATTTCTGTATCCTTTGTAGCATTTCCTTTTGTCTTTATCAATGTCAGGTCGAAGAGCGAGCGAGCGAGTGAGTGAATGAGTGTGCGTGCTGTGAGTTTGTATTGTGGGTGTATTGGGTGGCCCAGACACAAGCACAAACACACACACACACCGTCCACGAATAGATAACATGCGAGGCCCATTAGAATAATAAAAAATCGATGCAAGTAACATCTGTAAATGTTCTTGTTCTTATTGTACTATCTCTAGATATTGTTGTTGTTGCAACATGCATTTAATACTTACAAAAGGCGGCAACAATGCCCAGCACTCGACTTCCATATTTAAGATACCAGGGCGCATCTACACCGCCAACACCAGAAGGATCTTGCTGATTGGGTCGCGCCAGCCGTCCCGTAATCCATTCCACAGCCGACTGCACATAAGAACATTACAATTGTATTTGTTATTATTATTACAACACTTTTATCTATGTGCATATATTGAAAAATCGAAAATTCGGCATGCAATTCTGTGACGCGGCCGCTTTTAAAACATAGACACACACACACACGGTGAGCACCTTTGCATACACGTAAAATTTCACGTCAGCAAACGCTTGTGCCGCGTAAAATTGTACAAACATTTGTTTGTTTTGCTTTGCCGCTGCTGACACACACACACATTTACGTACCATTTTGTTAAGCAACTATTTCAACTTAATCTATGTTCAAAAAAACACAATTTTAACGATTTTATGCACTTTTATTAGACCAACGAAAAAACGCAGAAGAGAATGAAATGCAGAATGAAAACGATAACACTGGCCAATCGATTTTTCGTTTTGGCACTGCCAACCTGATTACAGCTTCACACATTACAGAGTCGAGTCGTTGTTAACAGCGACTGCAACTGTTAAATCGCTGTATCTCTGTTTAAAAAAGAACAATGTTTTATTTAACACTAAGATTAAATTTAAATAAACCAACTTATTTATAAATTTGGTAAATTAAAGCAGCTTATTTTAGTAAAATTTTGTGTTTGTAGCCTCTCTGGGGCTAAATATATTATAAAAAAATTAACTTAACATAAATGCGCCATCTATGATTTACTTTTAAAAGAAGAAATTGAAAAGAATTTTAAAACTAAAAAATATTTCTCATTTGGCTTTGAAAACATTTTATCACTTAAACCATAAAATATATTTAAAAAATTTGAAAAGCTTCTGATGGAAAACTGCGTAGGTTTTTAAATGAATCCTTATACATGGTGATATATATGGCCTATAGGGTGCTTACATACATTGATTAAAGTAGGTAGAGGTTCGTCTTAAAACATATATTGTTTATATTATTATATTAAAATATTTGTTGTTATATTGACGCCGAAAATTCCGAGAGCTCATGCACACGATCTTCTTTTCTCTCACCCTGCCGCATGTTTTGATTGCAAAGTGACGTCAGTAATTAATATACTTAACTTGTTAATGAGCAATAAAAAATGCGCAGTAATTTCACTACATATAAACTTTAAAAGTGGCTTTAATTTGTAGGTTTTCATACAAGTTAACAAATTAAAAAGGTCGTTAAAACCCACAAATTTAAAATTTAAAAGTTATCTTCTACCAATAATGAAAAACGTACTAAGAACTTTCAACTTTGAGATGCTGTACAACTCATAATTCTTACCTCATTTCCATTTGAATTCATCTCTGAAGAGTTCTCTTTCGGATGGATGTATGTACTTTTTCCTAAAGACTCCGTTAAAAAATGTATATCGGACACTTTTTTCGTCTCAACTTCCTTGGGAGCTGACATTGCGGGGTCTACGTGTTGTTTGTTGGATGAATGTAGTTGAACAATTGTTTAGTTGGAATCGTAGGGTTAACAGAATATAAAGCAACTTGCTCATTTGAAATTTCAAATGGGACTGGATTTTATTTGCAAATTTCCGTACTTACAACGAGACTGGGGTTTTACGTTGTAACTCGACTCTAGCGGGTCTAGAATTACATAGCTGCAACAAAACATGAAATACTGCATCAGCAGTTGCCGGGCAACGGATCTGAGCGGCGCTTTTCGTGATAAGTAATAGTGAGCAAAGTTGTTTAACATGTATTATAAAAAAAGAATAAAATAAATATATATAATTATCTATACACATATTTAAACTCTTTGACCTAATTGATTTTGAAAAACCCTAGTCATCATCGCAATTCAAAAAACATGAATTCACTTTCACTGTTTGAATTGAGTGGCTTTAACTATAAATCCTTTCAAATCGAGCCCCATAGTATATGATAAATAATATAATATATGTTCCCAACATTATCAATCCCTTACTATTGGTGAATTAAAACACAGTTGCTTTTGCGGTTTCTCGGGAGTACAAAATAAAATTTGAATACAGTTTTTATTGCCAGAATTTGTTTGAAAAATATTGCCATTGTTTTTTGAGTTGCACACAAATGGGATAGAGGAGCTGGGGTTGTGGGTATGGAGAGGGGGAAATAACTATAATATGAGTAATTTGTATTTTAAAGTTGCGTTGTTCTTGTTCTCGATTGGATGAAATTGGCGTTAACTTTAATTCGATTGGTTCGGTTTTTTTTGTTTTAAACTTTAAAGTCTACAAATTGCCATTGTTTGTTGTTGTTGTTTGTTTCTTTTGATATTAGTGTTTACATATTTTGGACGTTGTTTTACAGTTGAGAAAACTGATGGAAATGCATAGCAAATTTCGATGTTACTTGGGATACGACTTTTTCACTTAATCTACGGCAAGTGTAGAATTTTGTAGAGTGGCAACCAATTGTTAAGACTTTTCTTTAATTGTCGTGAAATTTTAATAAATGAGCCCAAGTAATTATCAGATTCGTTTGCTTAATGATTAACTTAATGTTGTTGTCGATTGTTTTTGTGTTTTAGGTTTAACTGTTAATAACCAGCAGCCCGTTGACTATCTTTAACTATTTGCTATGTCTATTGATTTGTGAAACATAAACTAAGTAAGTATATGTATGTATGTATGTATGTGTAATTTGTAGGTAGGTATACTCGTAGTATTATAAAAGCATTCGCTTTCATGTTGCACAATTCAGCATAAACATAAACATAATTATAATTTCTGTATTATTGTTTGAATCTGTTGTTAATACAATTGATCAATTTTCTTGGAATTTCTTTTGCATTTCTTTGATTTTAACAAATTTTAAATGTTTGTTGTTGCTATTGTTTATATTTGATATTCATTGCAATTTGATGATGTTCTGCTTTTCTTTCTTGTCTTGCGCAAACAAATGCACAATGAAATTGCAAAAAGTGAAAGAGAAACAAAAATTATACAGAAAATAAAAATTTCTAATAAAACAGAATTAATTTTAATGTGAATTTCATTGCACATTTGTCTGGCGCTTTGAACAGTTTGGTTGTTCTTGCTGTTCAAGTTTTTAAATTATAATGCAAATTATAAAAGTAATTAAAGGGAATCTGCATAAATTAAAATAATTAATTTCAAAATACAAAGTTAATATGGCTTTTCGAAAAGCTTTAAAAGTCAATCATAAAAAGTTGATGTGGGAAAGTGGGAAAAAATCCTAAAGTTAAAGTTATTAAGAATCGTTTTAAAGGCCAGTCTATAGGCAGCATTTGCGAAGACACATTATCAGTTTTAAATTTGTTTAAATTTAATAAATGTTATTTGTTAAATTCGTTAAATATATCAGAGTGGTCACAGAGTGGCCTCATGTTTTACTAGTTTCTTATTTCTTGGATATGCCTGCCCCCTCCTAACTATGGGATTCCCCTTACTCGCTTTATGGGGCAATTGGACAAGTTCATCAATTGAATTATATTAAAATTTTCTTATAAAAAACACTTGTTCGGTTCGTTTGTTATGCAATGTACGTATGTGTGTGTGTTGTTGTTTATGTGTATGTAACGTATGTTATGTAATAATAGTTGTAGTTGTCGTAGTAGCTAGCCGTTTTGTTAAGATCACAATTGTGCTAAGAAATACTATATCACAATTAAATATTTACACTCGTTATTATTTGTATTTTATGCTCATTTGCATTACATCTTAATTGGTGTGGCTGTGTTGTTGTTGTTGTTGTAGTTGTTCTAGTTCTTGTTGTTGTGTGGTGGTGGTCAGGGGCGGGGCAGAAAGTCATGCAACATGTTGCATATTAGTTGTTTTCGCCTCTTTGCCACACATACATATTTGTTTGTATTCACCTTCTTTTAGTTATAGTTCTTGTATAAAAAGTTCATTGTGTAACGCACAATCAACAAATTCTACAATTAGGAAACGTTTAGAAAACAGAACGTTGGGCATTTTAAAGCTACGCTTTCTTTTCTTTATCGTTTTGTTTCTTATTCTCTTTAACTCGCTCTTCTTCTGTCTCTTATTTATCATCATTATTTTTCACACTTAGCTGAAACTCTAATTCGAAGGATACTTTACTTCGTTCACTTTATCGCTTATAAGAAATAAAAACAATCTAAATAACATAATTATTTTAAAGAGTCGTACATTGTATCATATTGTATCGTAATGTACTTAAAAAGTGTTTTTTCCTTTTCATTTCTTTCTCTTCTCTTCTGTTCTCTTAATTTTTTGATTTCTTTATACCTTTTACATATACATATAAAAATTTAATTATGCCTGAATTTATACAAAATGACGTGTAATTCTTGCTGGAGTGGAAGACTCAACTCTCTTCTTTCTTATTTTCTCCCCCCATGCTATCAAACTATCTTTCTTAGCTTCATGCATTCATTCTTCTTAAGTTTTTTGGTATGAAAATGTTTTTACGTTAATTACAAAATTTTATACACTTTATGCTTTTCTTGCTATTTACACATAAATGTTGAAACTTTTCTTTTGAATATTGATCAAAATGCACCTCGAAAATGTGCGCTTCGAGAGATCCACGAAACACTTTTTAAACTTTAAACTTGAATAAACTTTTTAACGATTATTTAACGATTCTTAATGCTGCCTAGATGCTGGCCTTATGACTTAGAAAAATGCAAAAAAGTAGGAGAATTTTTGGGTTTTTTAGGAATTTTGAAAAATGTCACAGAATTTGACTTAGCAAAATACATTTGCTATAAAATTTTTGGTGAATGAGAAATTCGTCCACGAATTGAAGCTGGGCGTAAAATTAAGTGGCCCCTGGTTTAGTTGATCTTGTTGTTGTTGTTGCTGGCGCTGCTGCAGCATCAGCTGCTGGTGTTGTAGCTGTTGCAATTGCTGAGGTTGTACATGCAATTGTTGTTGCTGAGCCAATGGTTGCTGCGATTGTCCACGCTTCAAGATACGCAAATTGGTGCCCGATGCCATGCGCTGCAATTTCTGCAGTGTTTGAACCTCTGGCATTGTACTATTGCTGCTGTTGGATGCACCAGCAACCATTGCTACTGGCGAATTGAGTGATACCGAAGCTGGCCGTGGACGCTGCTGTTGCTCCGGATTTGGTGTCTTTTGAGCTGCAGCTGCTGCTGTTAACATTGCAATCAAATCGATGCCTGTTGTTGGCGTGGATTGTTGCCGATGGAGTTGCTGTTGCTGCTGCTGTTGTTGCTGCTGCTGCTGTTGCGTATTATTTTTGCTTAAAATGCTTTTGACAACCAACTGTTGCTGATTGCCTTGCTTATCACTTTGCGATTTGGTGCGCGAACGTTGCTGCTGCTGTTGTTGTTGTTGTTGTTGCTGCTGTTGCTTTTGAGCCTTGGCCGCCTTCAGTTGCTGCTGCTTTTCCTTGCGTATCAAATCAAAGGAGCTGACAATCTGCAATTGCTTTGGTTTAGCATTTTCAGCATTTTTTGCAATCTTTGATTTGCTTACCTTCTCATTGCTTGCCGGCTGTTGGGCATCATTTTGGCTTTGGCTATGAAACAGTTGGCGTTTGCTTGTTGCTGCTGCATTTATTGCTGCTACTGCTAAAGATGCTGCTGTTGTTGTTGTCACTGTCTGAATAATAGCTGTTGGTGTTGCTGTTGCCGTTATTATTGTATTGCTGCCCGCAGCGACATTCAGTTGCTTGTTGTTGTTGGTGTTGTTGTTAGTATTGCTATTGCGCTTGATATTGCTATTGCATATGTTGCTGGCACCACCATTTGGCTTCCCATTGAGATTATTCAATTTAACACCATCCAAATCTCCCATCGACTTGTGTCGTTGACGTCGCGATGCAACACGTTGTTGCTCCTTCTTGCAACTACCATTAATATTGTTATTATTGTTGCTGTTCGCCATCATTGTTGGCGATGCCGATGATGTTGCATTTAAAATTCCCTTTGGACTCTGCTGTCCAGAACATTTGCGACGACGCGATGGTGGCTCAATGCCAGCACGCCTCTCATTTACCCACTTCTTTAAACGCTTCACAAATGGCATGATCATGAAAAATGAATTGGAATTTTTGCCCAATTTGGCTTTTGATATGGCATCGTTCTTATTGACCGGCAATGCATCAATGCGAAACCAATCGCAACACTTAATCTCATTGCGCGTGCGCGGCGCAAATTGTGTATCCAACGGTATATTGCGCACTATATACAATCGTGTGTATTGATAATTGATAAAAGCCTCAATATAATCATCCGCATCGATGAGATCCGTGATGTCAAAACCAGTCTCCTCATATACCTATCAAAAGCAGCAAGAAAAGTGATTGAACATTATTGTAAATGTCAAGTAAATAATTGATATTTATACTATGTATTAGTTTATAAGGAAATCTTTTGTAGATAATGATTAATATAGGGGGAAAAAATTTGAGATACTTGCCTCCCTGGTGGCACAGTGTGCCTCGTTCTCATGCTCGTTGATTTTACCCTTAGGAAATCCCCAAGAGTTACGAGCAAAATATGATTGCACCAGCAGACATTGATTGAGATCCTCCGATACAAGTATGGCACCATATGTGGGCACCGATACCTTATAGTTTTTCCATTCCTCCAATATCTGATCGACAGTGCCAAAATGCTTGTTCAGAAAGGGAATGTGCTGCATTCAAAATAAACAAATCAATTAATACTTAAATGTGAGTATTGTATTATTTACAAGTCTTACCTGAAAGAGCTGCATGGCAAATTGTTTGATGCCAACAACGGGTAATTTTCGTTGCTGTTGTTGTGCCTTTTGGTCTGGATCTTCGGGGGCACAAAAGAAATCTAAATAGAACCAATGGGCCAGCTCAATTTGAAAGCAAATGCGTATTAAATTATTTAGCTCCATGTCCGGCACATTAATAATGAAGCGACTGGCCAGATCGTCGAGTATATCGGACGGAATTTTCGATTTCTCTGGCAATTTAATGCTGGACGACTTAATAGTTGTTGCTGTTGTTGTTGTTGTTGTTCCTGTTGCTGATCTGCCTGACGGATCCTCTGTGGAGGAACATGAGCTGCCATAGCTATTGGCCGTTAAGGAGTTGCTTGATGTGCTTGAATTTGTTGATGATATGGATGAATTGAGGCGTTGTTTTTGTGCGCTATTTGCATATTGTTGCTGCTGCTGCTGTTGTTGTTGTTGTTGCTGTTGCTTATGCTGCGTCTTCTTCTCAATAGCAATGGGCGCACTTATGCCAGTGGGCGTGACAGCAGCAACAGTTGCTGTTGTTGTAAATACCGCGCCCGTTTTAAGCAATTGATTTAATACATCATTTTCAGTTTCGTTATCAGAGTGTCGTCGTTGTTGTTGTTCTTGTTGCTGTAGTTTGATTGCAACTGCTGTTGTTGCTTTCGTAACCGCCGACAGTTGTTGTTGATAAGACGACGACACACTATCGTTTCTTGTGCCATTATTATTATTGTTGTTGTGGTTGTGGTTGTTGTTATTAATATTGTTGATGTTGAGCACCTTTTGCAAAGTCAGCGATGCGAGCAACGCCAAGTTATTGACTTTAGAAAAATTATAAATATACACAAAATGTTTAGATAGGCAAAAATAAGACAAATTACTTGAGAAATATTTTTAAACTTGTCTAGCTTTTATCAGTTTCTAAAGTTTCAAGTAGATAAATCTAATTGGAATACCTGTTTGTTTATCGATAACAAATAAAGATAAGGCTGAGTGCAAATGTGATCGATTGTTTATGTAGAACATGGATTTGCAGGTTGCTTTACAAATATGTACATTTTATTAAATTGATTGTCTATAAAATATACATTATATACCTAAAGTTATGTATTTTAAATGCTCGCAGCTAATTAAATAACCAAAAAACCTAGATTCGACCTTGAATCGCATTTTGTTGCCGCCTTGTCTGCAGTTTCATTTTCGAAATACTTAATAGAGAGCACCTTGAAAAAAAATGCTGATTAATCATTGATAGTAGTCTGTGTAGATTCTCATACACGTATTTATTATGATCACAGCTGCTGGGCCAATGATCTACAAATTGCGCAACAACGGAATGTTTAAACAAAGAAACTAAACAAAAAATAATAATCACAATTGCACACTATTTTATTACTACTCATGTTTTGGCCTCTAAAAACAATAAAGGAGGCCGGCTTCAGGGGTGGGGGGACTCAGTTCACCGACCTGCATTCGAGTACTGCAAGCGACTGCGCTGCAACTGCGCGCGTGGAAAACTACTGAGGCGGGAGAGATAAAAATACTAATACTAAGCATAGAGACAGAGAGTGAGTGAGAGAGCGAGTGTATGAGGTGGGGGAGTAGCGTTGCCATTTTAGCTCATTTATACCTAGACAAAAGTAAGAGAGAGCTACACAGTTTGAGTAAATTATACTGCGTAGAAATTTGGCTTTATTCGAAGAGCATACGTCTACTTTTTTAAATTATTAATTATTGTTTTTAAAAATTATGACCATACTGAGATTGATTGAAAATAAGTGGGCGGTGTTGCTTTAATTGCTCCCAATTTCTCATTTTAGCGAATTTAATATTTTAGAGCTATATTTGTAGAGCTATTTCCAGCTACTTTAATCATCAAATCAGCTATTATTTCCTACGAAATTTTCGTATTTTTTTTTAACGAATTTATTAACTTCTTAGCTATTTCTAGCTATTTTAGTTTTGGCAACACTCGTGGGGAGACCAACTTACTTCTCTCTATCTCTCTCTCACATTCTCCCACACTATTTGCAATTGCTATTTGTGCAATTGCCAACAAGCTTTATTGCAAAAGTTTGTTGTGTTGTTTATTTTAATGCAATAATTATTATCAAGGCCTTATAGAATGATTTGGGTTTTCCTTTATTGTTTTGTGTGTGATAATTTACCGTTATCATTGGGATTGCTGTTGCTCTCTTTACACGTAGTAAAAACGGCGGCTGCTGCTGCAGCTGAACGCTTCTGTCGCTGCTTCTGCTGTGACGTCGTTGAGGCTGTGGTGGCAGCGGCGGCGGTTGCGACGACGGCGGTATTAAATATAGGAGCAATTTCCATAATATTTCGTATATGTTGTTGTTTAAATTTCAGTTTTATGTAATACACTTTGTTTTATTTCTTTTACAATAGTTTTTATTATTTGTTTTGTTTTTAATTCACACTAAATTCATACTCAGTCTTCGCCTTCTTCTTCCTCTTCTTCTCGAACTTTTTGTCACGTAGCTTTACAATATCGTGGATCGCGCTTTTGTATTAATTGTTGTAGTTGTAAATATGGCTGCCAACTATCGAAAATTGTTGTTGCTAGCTGCTGCTGCTCCTTTTGTCGCACAAATTTCAAATTCCAATGCAATTGTTGTACTTGATAGTTTCGATTGTTGTTGGTACATGCATAGTTAGCTGCTGCTGCTTTTGTTGTTCTTGCTGTTGTGGTTGTTGTTGTTGTTGTGTGGCAATCAACATTATCTGCTTTTGTTTTTATGATGTTTTTGTTTGTGGTGTAAGCCATCCACAATTAATTGTGTCGCTAAACAGAAACAAAAAGTCTCCGCTACTCTCCACTCTACATGCGTACACACACAACCAAACTTGTTTTTTCTCACGTACTTTCTAAAAAAAAATGAGGCTGCCAATGTGTGTGTATGTGGTTTTTGCGTCACTCGTATTTGCTGCTTGAATTTCCCTTATTTACTGATATTTCTTTGCATGCGTATGTTATATTTATTTATATATACTTTGCACTTAAATTTATGAATTATTTTGCACTATTTAATAGCTTTTTTAATTTTTGGAAAATGCTTCCTCGTCGCACGCACATATACACATGAAATCGCAAACTAGTTCTAAAAGTAATCAACATTTTCGGTGGAGGCGCTAGCAAACAAAAGATGGAGCCACAGAAGCTGTTAATTAACAGCGACTTAACAGTTCCAAGCAAGCACTTGACTAAAAGGCCCAGCTGCTTTCGACTTTTTTTTTGCGATTTTTGGTGCTATAAATGTTTCATGAGCTTGGGATTTTGGCTACTTTGTGCTATAAACCAACTAAAAATATCGCTTTTAGTATTATCGACAGAAAATAATATCATCCAAATATATATCATCACGAAAAAATATCTATTATTATGTCGATAACGATAACGATATTTTTGAACAACCCTATTTGGCAAAGGAAACGACACAACTCTATTTCTATCCCAACGAGAAGCTTTTTGATGAAAATATTGTGAAAAATTGTGTTTAATGTGCAAAAATATGTGCAAGTGCATTATTAAATAATGTTTAAAGTGCTCATACAATGCCCAGCATTGTTTGCAAATTGTAAACTAACGCGCTAACTATAGCAAAGCATAAAAAATTCTCTGTTTTCAATTGTTCGATTTTTCACCAAGACACAAATATCTGTGTGCAAGTGTCAAATCTGGTCATTTGCGCAAGCGACTGGCAACCTGAAAACGCGCAATACTAAAATATTTAGCACAAATGTCGCTTTAAGCAAGCAGCAAAATTGCATTTTCGAACATTTCCGCCTGCACCTGGTTTCCGTGGACGTGCTTTGGATCCGTGGATAACAGAGACGCAAAGGTATTAAACAAATATTTTTCGTGTATTCATTAGAGTTGAGCGACATGGTGATTTTTGTGTCACAGCGTCAACTGTGACTGCAACAAAAAAAAATGTACAAATAACAATGACTATTAATTAAAGAACAACGCTTAAGCAATAAATGTTTGTGCTTTGCTACATCTTTATTTGTATTTAATTTTTTTAAATCTGTTCTCTGTCAAATTGTGACAGAATATCGGACAATCACTGTGAAATATTTGTGACAAGTGACAGCGACTTGAAAATATCACTTAATTCTAATAATAATGCATTTGACTCGAAACTCTGCATATGGGAAATACAAAAAATACACTTTCTCATAGTAGCAACAACGTATGTGTTTATTTAGTATATTTTAATTTGAATTTGTTTATAAATTGAGCGTGAAGTCATACTGTATGCTGAGCGAGTACACACTCACACATCTTCATCTTTACATTGTATGCGTTGCATGTGTGCGTGTGGGCGTCGGACAAAGTCAAAGGCAAAAGGCGTAGCATTAATTTAATTTCGTATTCTTTTTGTTCAATTACTCATTACCAAATGTCCTTTTACCCTTTCTTTTCTTGTTTCTTTTCACATATTAGATAGACGCCGTGTGGGGTTGGGCTTCCGCCCCGCTGCGCTTAGCGGCGAATAGAATGGGCGATCCTTTGCTGCCGGGCTCAACCGGCCTTGGCAGTGGCGCTGCTGCCACAGCCACAGCTGGTTCGGGCACAACAGGAACTGGCCTAGGGAGCGGTGGTACTGGCGGTGCAGAGCGTCCACCATCGCCGGCCCGTCTCACCCACACATCCGAGAAGCATCCGAAGGTAACGCTCACCGAGTTGAACATGTTGCGGCGGCATCGTGAACTCTGCGATGTGGTACTCAATGTGGGTGGACGCAAGATCTTTGCCCATCGTGTCATTTTAAGTGCATGCAGCTCCTATTTCTGTGCCATGTTCACCGGCGAGTTGGAGGAGTCGCGTCAAACTGAGGTAACCATACGGGACATCGATGAGAATGCCATGGAGCTGCTGATTGACTTTTGTTACACCGCTCACATCATTGTGGAGGAGTCCAATGTCCAGACACTGCTGCCAGCCGCCTGTCTGCTTCAATTGGTCGAAATACAGGATATTTGTTGTGAATTCCTTAAACGTCAGCTCGATCCGACCAATTGTCTGGGTATACGCGCCTTTGCCGATACGCACTCCTGCCGCGAACTTCTTCGCATTGCCGACAAATTTACACAGCACAACTTCCAAGAGGTCATGGAGAGCGAAGAGTTTCTCCTGCTGCCAGTTGGCCAGCTGGTGGACATTATTTGCAGCGATGAGCTTAATGTACGCAGTGAGGAGCAGGTCTTCAATGCGGTCATGTCCTGGCTCAAGTACAATGTCGCTGAAAGGCGACAGCATTTGGCACAAGTGAGTTTTCTTTCTATATCCTCTGTTGGTCCACTTTTTAACTATTTTCCAATCTCAAACAGGTTTTGCAACATGTACGCTTGCCGCTACTCTCGCCCAAGTTCCTCGTTGGCACTGTGGGCTCTGATCTCCTGGTTCGCTCGGATGAGGCTTGCCGTGATCTGGTCGATGAGGCCAAAAACTATCTGCTGCTGCCGCAGGAACGTCCACTGATGCAGGGACCACGCACCCGTCCACGCAAACCCACACGACGCGGCGAGGTGTTGTTCGCCGTGGGAGGTTGGTGTTCCGGCGATGCCATTGCATCGGTTGAACGCTTTGATCCTCAGACCAATGACTGGAAAATGGTGGCACCCATGAGCAAACGACGCTGCGGCGTCGGCGTTGCCGTACTCAATGATCTGCTCTATGCTGTCGGTGGACACGATGGACAAAGCTATTTGAATAGCATCGAAAGATATGATCCTCAGACCAATCAATGGTCCTGCGATGTGGCGCCAACCACCTCGTGCCGCACAAGCGTCGGCGTAGCCGTATTGGATGGTTTTCTGTATGCAGTTGGTGGTCAGGATGGTGTACAGTGTCTGAATCATGTGGAACGTTATGATCCCAAGGAGAACAAATGGTCCAAGGTAGCACCAATGACCACACGCCGTCTAGGCGTTGCTGTTGCTGTCCTTAGCGGCCATCTCTATGCCATTGGCGGCTCCGATGGTCAATGCCCGCTCAATACCGTGGAGCGCTATGATCCCAGGTATATATTACTTTAATTTTGTTACACCCAAAGTGTTACCAGATTTAAAACTTGCATAACTTGGCTTTATTACCAATTACCTCTTTGAACAGACAAAACAAGTGGGTGGCTGTCAATCCAATGTCAACCCGTCGCAAGCATCTCGGCTGCGCCGTATTTAATAATTATATTTATGCCGTTGGCGGTCGCGATGATTGCATGGAACTGTCCTCCGCAGAGCGCTACAATCCCCTGACCAACACATGGAGTCCCATTGTCGCAATGACCTCGCGACGCAGTGGCGTAAGTTAAAGAATCATAAAGACTCTGTATAGTTTTCAATTTAATTAATTTCTCTTGCAGGTTGGCTTGGCTGTCGTCAATGGGCAACTGTATGCGGTGGGAGGGTTTGATGGCTCTGCCTATTTGAAGACTATTGAGGTGTACGATCCAGAGACGAATCAATGGCGCCTATGCGGCTGCATGAATTATCGCCGTCTGGGTGGCGGCGTTGGTGTTATGCGTGCACCGCAGACTGAGAATTATATGTGGTGCGATAACAGTTTTAGACAGAATAATCTATAAATCGTAATCCTCATTATAACTAACTAAACATAATGTCATTTCTTTATATTCATCTTGTATTTTAAACACACCCATAACACACACACACAATTTATGCTAACACACAATCGCAGGATACGAAAGGATTCTGTCGTCTGATGGGAGCCGAAGCCGACGACGACAGCGCTGCCATCGCAAACGTTGCCGCCGCCGCATTTCTACTGAAGTAACAACCACTGCAACTAAAACAACAACAATAACAACAAACAAACAAACAAATGGACAGATAACTGCAAAACAAATCGAAGCCAAATTTTTTCCAGCGGTTAAAAGTTGATAAACCTAAGCATTATAAACATAATTGTATAATTAATAATTAATTGTTAAATGTTTCTCATTTGGTAGCGCGTTAAAAGAGAAAATGTTTGTTGTGTCGCGCGTTTTTAACAAAATATGCCTAGCGTTAGTTTAATACACACACTCACACACACACGCACTCATCAATACACATAGAAATATAAATTTAAAAAAATTAAAAATATAGTATATTATACGCTAACATATGTACTGTAATATTGAATAAGCAACTAACAAATGCTATTTGTTCTTTGTAAAGTAAACAAAACAAAATGAACAAAAAATAACGAAACACTGTTATTGGTTAAAATTTCATGGAAATTTCTAACATGCCTTTCCCCCTCACTCATCTTACACTTTAATTTATACATGTATTTGAAATTCTCGAAAAAACAAAGCATTACAAATCAAATATATAGATATTATAATTAAGCTATACAAAAAGAAATGTATTAGATATAAAATTACTTAAATGACCGCGTGAATAGTCCGAGCGATTCCCGTAACGAATTTGTAAATTGTCTATGCATAAAAATCGGAAACAATTTATGCCTAAAATAATGTCATCAAGTAAAAACTAACAAATGATTATTTATAAATAGTTGTTCAAAATAAGCGCCAATAACTTATCAAGCTTAAAAAACAGATTAAACATACAATGAAAAGTAGTTCTAAATGGTAGTAAATAATCATTTCAATAGCAAAATTAACAAATGTATGAATCGTAGTTAATAAGTTGAAATATCTATCGAAAATTGATGCAATTTTTAAAGAGTTGTGGCAGTTGCTGCCAATAATTAGAGACCACAACATCTTGCTAAGGAACCAACTCGAAATAACATTAAAAAAAAGTAGCTTTTATTTTGTTTAGATTTAGACCTGTTCGCATTTTATTTATTATCACTAAATATACTTTGTTTCGTTGTACTCTTTTAAACTCACTTACTTTACAAACATTTATAAATTATTCATTCATTATTTATTCATGATTTTTATTGATTATTTTTCTATCACACATTTTATGATTATTAACTATTATTTAAAACGTTGTTAACTTGGCAAAATTAGAAGTTTGCTTCCACATAAATCTTAAGAATAGCATTTAACTACAAAACAAAACACTAATTTATATATTAGCATTAAGATAACACACTCTCACACACTCAATAACGTTAAATAATAACAAAATGATATTTAAATAACTGCACAGTAAACAAAGAATCAATAAGATATCGTAAGAAATGTATAAGAATATACATAAATACGATAAATATAACAAAACTGCGTATCTAAAGATTGTGTATTTTATTTAAAATGGGTCAAATTAGATTTTTTGAATTAATTTACTATCGATTATTGGCGGGAGATTCACAACTCACTACGACATCGGGTGACAGAGGCACCCTGTTTATACAGAGCGCATTGCGTAAAAACATTTCACGTATTTGTGTTAAATATGAGTGTGCTTTCATTAAGCTTGTTAATGGGTAAAACAAATGAATGCAAAGAAGCCGTTGCGCGGTTTTTTAAATGATGTGCGGATCTTTTAATTCTTGAATTTCTTTTGTGCTGTATTAACAGGTGACAGTTTACGTTTCGCGAAATTTGAAATACGTAAGACGGTTCGTATAAACGTAGTATGTATCGATAGAAAATGTTCCGATAATCACCATGCAACAAATCGATATTGACAAACTGTTGCTCGTAGGCAGACCAATGTGCTTATTTGTGGTTTTTTAAGCCAGTAAAATTACTATTTACAAATTAAAATCATATCAGTATTATTGATGTAAGACATGGAACCAGTGTGCCGTGTTTGCCTGTGCAGTTCCGACACTCTGCTTGAGATATTCGGAGAGCGACAGAATGCAGAGGAGACAAGCTTGGCAGATATGATGAACGAGTGTGCCGAGTGCAAGGTAAAGATTGACGATAATCTTTCAAAGATGATATGCTTGGCCTGCTCCTTGGATGCACAAGCAGCGTTTAAGTTTAAGCGCAAGTATGAACAGAGCTACAAGTTGCTGACTTTGAAGGTGGAGAAAAAGGAGTTTGAAATGGATGACGATGACTTTTGTGATATGCTTGCAGCAGAAGATTGGGATCTTCCAAAGAGAGTAGACGTAGATTGCATCAAAATAGAGCTTGACGACAGTCCAGAGCGAGAGAATTTTCAAGATTTGCAAGAGAAAGAAGCACCAAATCCTCCTGAGAGCGGTTCGGAGTCTGAAGACGGGAGTCATACACCTACCAACAGTGAGAAGAGCTTTCAAGATGGTATGTCACCCCCATTTGCCGGATTTGAGGAAAAGGAACACACTTCAAATCGCTACCCTGTACGCCAAACTACCGTTAAGAAATACGTAGAAGCTAATAAGGATGCGGAATCTGACACTAGCAACATTACCGACTTTAGTGTAGACGACGATGAAGATGAATTTCAAATAAATGAGCCCAATGTCAAGAACAAGCTACCAGGGCCAGAACGTCCACACAAGTGTCAAGAGTGTCCGAAGGCCTTTAACAGGATTGAGACACTCAAGTCACACGCACGTACTCATACTGGAGAGCGTCCCTACACATGTCCATACTGTCCGAAGCTCTTTGCCCAAAGTCACCATGCTAGGGATCACATACACATTCACCTTAATCTGCGTCCGCATAAGTGTCCACACTGCTCGAAGGCTTTTGCGCAAAAATCCAATCTAAACGCACACATCTACGTGCATGACGGCGAGGGACCTTATAAATGCACCCACTGTAAGAAATCTTTTTGCAGAAACTATGATCTTAAAGCTCATCTCCGGGTTCACACTGGTGACCGTCCATACAAGTGCACCGAATGCCCGAAAGCATTCAACCGTCGACGAGATCTTGAGCGGCACAATCGCATCCATACAGGGAACAGCCCTTTAAATGTACCCAATGCACATGCGAATTCGCCAGGAAAGATCGACTGCAGGCTCACATACGTGGACATAAGTTGGGGATACTTATACCGCAAGTCAAACGCGGTAAGAAAGAAGCCAAAAATCAAAAGTAATTCCTAAAATTTCCTTTAAAGGATATCAGTATATATTAGATGGTATTGTTAAGAAGTTATGAATGTATTACGTATAATATTTGATATGTTATTTTGACACTCGGCGGAAACTGTGAGAATAGTTATATTTTTGGAAAAAGATTCTAAAAGAAATGCTTTATTTAACCTCTTATAATTTTAGGTTTAAGTGGACGCATTTTGAATGAAATTCCATATATTTTTAAGATAATGAAGTGTATTTTCTTGAATAGAATTCTATACTAAATGAAAGCATTATTTTTGTTAAGATAAACATATATATATTCTCGAATAAATTTCATAATAAATGTTTAGTTGAAACATATATATATTTTCTTAGTTCATATAAAACAATTCGTTACTTAAGTTTATTTAGTTTTCTTGTCCTTTTTGATTTTTCCTTTTACGCCAGCTTTGCTCTTAATGTTCGGCTTGTTCTTCTCTGCACTTTTCTCCGGTTTATTTTTCTTTTGCTGCTTGGAATCTTTTCCATTTGACTGTGGTTTCTGCGGTCTATCCAGGTTCCTTGGCAGCGGCAGCCTTTCCGGACGTATTTTGGTTGATATATCCTCGCGTTCCAGCGGCTTCTTGGCGCGCATTTTGGCCTCTGACTTTTTCACCTTTTTCATTTGCAGCATGTAGTCGGGCACCGTTCCGCCGGAATTCTTGATAATCTGTGCAATGCTGTTAATGGAAACTGGTTATTTTGATACAGATAATATTAGAGAGATATTTACCTTCTCAAATTGGCAGTATCGTCCTGCGTAAAGAAGGTAATAGCACGTCCGGGACGTCCTGCGCGACCTGTACGTCCAATGCGATGAATGTAGGAGATTTTGGTCGGAGGAAAATCATAATTGATGACCAGATTAACGCCCTTAAAATCAATACCACGTCCCATCAGCTCCGTACAGATGAGAACCCAAATGTGACCCTCACGAAATGCGCGCACACAATTATCTCTCTGATGTTGAGTTCTTTCCGCATGAATGACATCCACATTGATGCCATCGTAGAGCAGCTCCTCGAACAGTTGCTTGGCACGTTCCTTGCTCTGCACAAAGACAAGCACCGGCGGTTGTAATCCCTGACGAACCATTTCACGCACCGCCAACAGTTTGCCACTTTCGGAACCCACAAATAGTAACTCCTGCTGTACCGTATCCGTTGCACTGTTCTGCACGCCAATTGTCACACGCACTAGATTTTTCAGATGCCGTAATGCCCATTTGGCCACGGGAACCGTGTAGGTGGCACTAAAGAAAGCCACACGTTTCTGTGCATGTGAGCAGGCCGTATAGATGTCGTCCAACTGCTCCTTGAAATTGTTTTGTCCCTCCTCCATAAGCCGATCCGCCTCGTCCAGCACAAACCATTCAATACCCTTGAAATCCAACAGTGGAGGCTCTTGTTGAAGGAGGAAGCGCACACGATTTGGTGTGGATATCAATATATCATACTTTTGCTTGCAATCCGGACCATGCTGCTGATGAGCCTCGCTCACTTTGCTGATGAAATGTGTGCGCAGGCCCGTTGATCTCGTTAGCTCTATGCATTCCCGATAGATTTGCTGGGCAAGCTCACGTGTTGGAGCCAGCACTAGAGCACGTAATCCAGTCGTCCTGTGGCTACGCAATCCATTGATTATGGGCGTAAGAAAGGCTAAAGTTTTACCAGAGCCTGTCGGAGCACAGGCCATCAGAGCTCTATCTTTTAGCAGCACAGGGAGCGCTTGCATTTGAATAGGAGTGGGCTCTGGAAAGCCATAGGACAATAGGTTCTCCTTAAGGCGCGGCAATAGGTTGAAATCAGCTGAATTTAAATCATCAAAGCTGGTAATAGGCGCTGGCACATCCTTGCCAAGCACGGTTATACTGTGCTGCTTACGCAGGATGTTAGTCTGCTCCAAACGCTGTTGTTGCTCTAACTGCTCCGGGGACAACGCCTTTTTGGCCTTCTTCCGTTTGGGCTCATTTGCCGGAGTGCCAACAGCATCAGCTAGTAATCGAAATTGAGTGGTTTCTGTGCATTCCTCTGATAGCTTTGGTACTTTTGCTGGCTTAGACACAGGTTCCTGTTTTGCAATGATTTGAGTTTTCTTGTTGACTGCGGAAGCCTGCAAAGAATTTTGATTCAAGCGTGTACTTCTCTAACAGGACACTACATACCGTATGCTTTTTGGTAAATCGCACACCTGCTGTCAATTGTCTAAATATATCATGCGTATCCATGCTGTATAACAATTATTATTATTATTTAAATCAAACAAAATTGTTACACACGTGCATTTGTTTTGTTATTGCCGAAGAGTTGTCAAACTATCGTTATCGATAACGCAGTGCTGCCAATTTTATATCGAAAAGAGCTAAGTTTTTAACGAAGGGTGCTAATGTTTTGAAATGTTAAATAACATTTTCAATAATTTTCAATATCCTCTCGACACTCAAAACTCTTTTTTGGATTAATAAGTATTAAATGTTAAAAATTTCACCAAAAAGACTTTTTATAATTTCCAGATTTAACGGAAAAATGGTTTTTTGGCAGCACTTGCCAGAAGTATCGAGCTATTGCAGTGTATTATCGATAATTCAAATATATATATGTTTAATAACAATTTCAATAATTTTCAATATCCTCTCGATACTCAAAACTCTTTTTTGGATTAATAAGCATTAAATGTTAAAAATTTCACCTAAAAGACTTTTTATAATTTCCAGATTTAACGGAAAAATGTTTTTTTGGCAGCACTTGCCAGAAGTATCGAGCTATTGCTGTGTATTATCGATAATTCAAATATAAACAATGTTTTATTTTAAAATTACATTTCTTTTTATTTCTATTGCCCTTCTTCTGTGTTAACCAATGCATCGAGAAGTTCTAAACGTCGACGCAGTCCTTTGACATCCTTCTCGCTGCCCCTGAGTCCAGAAAGTATTCCACCCCAGGTAAACTTTTGTTGCTCTCCCGCATCCGTGTCCAAGTAGTTATCCTGAAAATCTATGCAGAGATTGTGCATGGCACAAATGCTTTCCACAATAAGTCGGACCTCATTCAGATCTCTGGCCTCCAGCGCGTAAAGAGTTTGAAATCGACGTGCCAAAGAGTCCAACACATTGTCCGCCAATTCAAATGCTGGCTTCAAGAGACCGTTAAATACGGAATCCTTGCGAAAGCATTCCGTTTCAATGGGACGTATTAAGTAGGATTTGAGTGGGAAACTATTGCTGCCGATGAGATAGCTGCCTGCTGGCATTGTGCGTGGATTGAGGGCAAGAGTTTGTCCAATTGGCGATTCCTCAAACGTGTAATCCTGCTCCAACTCCACATAGCAGTCAATGATCTTGTTCTCTGCATTACATATCAGCTGCAGTACAACTGCCATTTCGGCGTGCTCACTCTCCATAAAGATGTCCACACGCTTCAGGGCTATGATGCCGAAGAGCTCTTGAAAGCAGTTAAGCTGGGGCACACTTTGAAAACCTTGCAGTGTGCTTTGCTGTGCCTCCAAAGAATTGGGCCACTTGATAAAGCTCTCATAGTTATCAGAGATGATGTGCCAGAAACTGCGCACCACCTGCTGACATAGGGACCAAGGAAACTGAAATTTACGCGCAATTTCCTCGAAGTGTTCATCCGTTGCCAGTTTCCACAATGCCAACGAAAGAGTTGTTTGTGGAGTAGGTGCTCCTGGTAGCACATGCCTTTGTAGAACACCCTCAAGCTCCTGTTGCATTTTCTACCAATGATAAAGGATACTTTTAAGTTATGTTCTTTGTGTTTGAAATAAGTAAACTTACTAGAAATGTCAGCTTTCGCATATGCAAATAAGATTCAAATTGCGAGTCCACATAACGATGCAACAAATTGAGTTCCGCGTATTTCCACTCCAATTTGGGCGTTTTTCGTTTCTGCTCCTCCGCTAGCTGCTCGACATGCTGTCGCTTTAGCTTTTTCATCCCCTGTCCAGCACTTGCCGCGGCACGTTTCCTTTGCATTAGTGCAAAAATCTCAGCCTCGTCATCATCGCTGCCTTCCAGCAGAGGAAAGCTAGAGAAGAAGCTTCCGCTGGTAGTGCGTCTAGGTGGTTCATCAATGAGCAGATCCTTTGTAATAATTGTGGCTATATTAGCTAAAACGGCGCGTTCCTCCATTGCAGTTGCTGCAGTGTCTACGGCTTTCTATCAGCTGTTAAGATAGTCTTTGTGTCCTTTTTCACCCTCATTACCAGCAAACATGGCTGCGCCATCAGCTGACTTTAAGTGAAAAAACATTGCAATTAAATTCCATATTTACAATTTATTACAGCTTATATTTAATTGAAACTACAAATAACAATTGCTGCATATAACTACAAAATCAAAATTATATACAAAGCGAATTCAAATGATTTATAAAGTTGAAGGGTTGCCAGAAGCTCAGTCACATATTTGAATTGGCATGCATTAATCGTTATCGATAATATTCTAGCCGTTACATGGCGTTCCCTGACAACCGCACTTTCAGACGCACTGCAATTATAAATTAAACTTTGATTTTCAATCGCATTTGTTTAGTTATTTCATAAGGCAGCAGGCACAGGCCTTCGCTTCATAATCCCCATAACTCCCTCTGTGATGATTACCAGGACGAAGTTGTTGGACAGCTGTATAATTTATAAGAACATAACTTGTGGCGCATTTTGAGATATGAATTTCCACGCGAAAGTCAAAACCACTATCGGGGAAATTTCGCTGCACAATAAAAGAAAGATACTAAATCAGTTGTGTTTAATTAATCTCTAAAGATTTAAAAGAGTATTACTTTTGAAAACGCTCTGATAAAAAGACGGTGTTCTTAAAATATCAGATATATGAAAATTTAAAAAAGTTATTAGATATTGCCATGACATTATACATTATAGTGAATTTTATGCCTATTTATTTGTCAGATTGTCATGGCAACCACCTGTAGCAGGTACACAAGAAAAAGGAATCAAAACAAAATGTAAAAGAAACTAGTTCTCTTTTGAATTGTATACCTCAGCAGTTCTCACTGAGAACCTCTCAGAGAAAGACTTGTTCAACTTAGCTTCTATTTCTGGTTTCTTGTGCTCTTTTTTTGGGTGCTTAGCCAGTAGAAGTAATAAGTAAATCTTGTTGTTTATTATAGTGTGTGAATTAAAACAAATAAAATTGTTGTTATGAGAAACATAAACAAATGTGTACAGCGCATGCGCAGCTGAAAGAATTCTGATTGTAAACAATTAGATTTCCATGACAACGCAGGTGTAAAACAAAAGTGGTAGCAGCTAAAGAAATTGGTAACAAAGCGGAAAAAACGAGAAGAACTTGTCCAACATGTTTGTCTATCTTAGCAAAAAGGTATGTTTTAATTGTTTTTATCAACAAAATTGCATTTATTTATTATAATTTGTGGATAGATTGCGATACCGAACAATGTGAAGCTAAATTGTATTGCCTGGAACAAGGAGGAAGGTTACATTGCAGTTGCCGGCACTGAAGGCTTGCTCAAGGTGCTCAAATTGGATCAAGGTAAGATCTAAAGACTTTTATTAGAAAAAAAGATATTTATTTATTGGTTTGCAGCTGCCAACAATGGCCAAAACAAAGGTGGCCTCGCTGCCGTTTCAAATTTATCCATGAATCAAACATTGGATGGCCACAAAGAGTCTGTCAAGGTGGTGACGTGGAACGATGCACAGCAGAAGCTGACATCCTCGGACACAGATGGCGTCATTATGGTTTGGATGCTTTACAAGACCGCCTGGTATGAGGAGATGACCAATGATCGCAAGAAATCGACTGTGGCTGGCATGAGTTGGACCTCGGATGGTGCCAAAATCTGTATTGTCTATGAGGATGGTGCCATTATTGTTGGCTCCGTGGATGGCAATCGTATATTTGGCAAGGAGTTGAAGAATACACATCTCACTGACGTCCAATGGAGTCCAGACAATCGGCTTATACTCTTTGCTTTGGCCAATGGCGAGTGTCATCTGTACGATAATCAGGGCAACTTTGCGGTAAGTGGTTTTAGAGACTGTCTGTGTAAACAGCTAGATCTCAAAGACTATAGGGTCCTTAAACTTGGTAAGTAGGGGCTTCTCTATAATACGTAAGTAAAACAGATATTTTAAGGACAGAGCCCTGCGTTTTGGCATAGATGATTTATACTTGAGTTCGGATCTGTCCTGAATATTTTATCATGATCGGTCTATGAACTCGGAAGTTATTTAAAAAAAATTGTGAGCAATCATGTTTTCTGAACTGTAGCTTTTCCTACCAGTTGTATACAAGAATAATTAATTTCTTTAAACGATTTACTTACTTTCTGCTTATAGATGAAGCTGGGCATTAAGTGCGTTACTCTGGGCAACTCCACAGGACGTGTTCATCGCATTGGCAGCATTAGTTGGTTCAATGGTCGTTCAGCCAACAATCGTAATCGTCCTGTTTTGGCCATTTGCTATGAGAACGGCAAGGTGCAAATAATGCGCAATGAAAGCGATGATGGTGAGTAAAAGAATTCACCAAATTAAAGTAATTTTTACTAAATTAAATTTATTAATCTACACCTAGCACCTGCCATCTTTGACACGGACATGAGGAATGTGGACGCCAAGTGGAATCATGATGGTAGCGTGCTTGCCATTTGTGGCACATCTTTGGAGGCCTCTTCACCTTTGCGAGATACCAACCAGGTGTGCTTCTACTCACCTTTGGGAAGGCTTTATCGTACCTTAAAGGTGCCTGGCAGTGACATCACATCTCTTAGCTGGGAGGGCAAATCTTTACGCATTGCCATGGCTGTTGATTCGTTTATTTACTTTGCAAATATTCGACCTGACTACATTTGGTGTTACTTTGAGAAGACGGTGGTCTTCCTCAACAGCAACAATCACAGCGGGAGCAGCACCACAAGCAGTGCCACAGTCACTCCCATGAATGTCATCACATTCTGGAACACTGTCTCCAATCAGAGTTTCCTCAAGGAAGTCGAACCCACACTTTGTTTGGCGGCCAGCAATGAGCATTGTGTCCTGGGTGTAGAGTGTGTAAGCAGCAACATTAAGGAGATTGCGCTTAGTACACTGGAAGGACGCACTAACACCACGGAGAACGACAGAGTCTATCAGTTGTTACTCTGCAACTCAATTGGCACCACTGTTGATTGTAAGTCAAGTTCCCATTTACTTGTCTTGATTGATTAAATTCTTCTCATCTGTAAATTTGTCCACTTTTCCATTGCAGCTAAGTACACGGACATAAAGCCACGTTTTGTGGGCATTAATTCAGGCTATGTGGCGATTGCTTCTTACGATGAGATACTTATCTGGCACTATCATACTCCTAAGGTAAGCACAGGAAGAAGCTAAGTTAGTTATAGTCTAGTCTAGCTAGTGTAAGCTCTGAAATGATTTGCATGGGCAATACCTCTACTTAAGTCTGTGGAGGAGAAGGGTTCTTACCCAAAGCTTCATCTGTAGGTTTCTCCTAGACAGCCTGGCGTGGAAAAGAATGGTTCCTTATAGAGATTTATCCTTGTAATCGTTGTAGCTGTTTCCGATATATGCAGATAGTCAAGGCAAGATTTTCTCACATAGGTTTAAACTTCCTTAATATCCACAACTTTGACGGAAGTGAAAAACTTTCAATTTCAAATATCGAAGTTCGAGTTTCCAAGACTTCTTGCTATCAGAGCTTCATTTACATTTCAATCAATTTACAAAATACACAACTATTCATTTAAATTGTTTTTAAATTTGTTTTTTGCCTACAAATTCAATAATTCGTCTGGAAGAACATGGAAGTGGTCAAGAAATATGAAATAGAGACACCAGTGTATGACAGTTTTGGATCGTTCCTGGTTATACTAACCACCTTCTGTGGCATTGTCCTAGCCCGTATTGTCACCCATTCATTGTGTCCTCCAAAGAATCCAGCAATATGCTATATGTTGGAATTTCCGTTGATTGTGCTGCCTGGAGTGCTCTTCGTGTCAGTTGCTAGTGGTTATAGTGGTGTCTTTGTGGGTCTGATGATCCTGCTTTCAATTTGGTTTATTCGTAAAACTGATATTTTATCACTTGCAAGGAAGCGAACCAAATTTTATATTGGAAATAGACCCATTGTCTTATCGGTGGTGAGATCAATGATTCACCTGATCACGTCTATATGCATACTTGCTGTGGATTTTAATAGCTTCTATCGTCCATATCGAAAGAGTGAGTTCTTTGGGGCGCAACTAATGGATACGGGCATTGGACTGTTTGTAGTATCCATGGGATTCGTTTCACAGCGTCCTCAAACTCGAATTGATCTTCGACGTAATGTTTTCGGAGCCGCTCTTCCAATAATTCTGCTCGGTTGCATCCGTACTTTGCTCGTTGTGGTGTTAAAGTATCATCTGGCTGAACATGAGTATGGTCGTCATCTGAATGCCTTTTTCATCTTGGGATTCACAAAACTCTTTGGCAGCCTGTTTGGTTACATGTTGAGCAGCGATGCCAAGTTGCTGCCAATGGGAGTTGGTAAGTTTGAACCGATCTCCAAGTACTTCTAATGCTCATTTTCTGCTTCAGTTATACTCAGCTGCCATGAAGAATTACTGTCTCGTGGCATCTCTGACTATGTTCAGACTGACAAAAAGGAACCCTTAACCTTACTGGATGCCAATCGTCAGGGTCTCTTCTGCGTGCCGGGTTTTGTGGCCATGTATCTGCTATCCATCTATTTTAGCAAATGGTTGAGGTCCAAAGTAGTGCTCAGTTATGAGGAAATGCATCAAAAGATGCAGAGTTTAGGACTCCTATCCATACTCTGTTGGAGTTTGTCCCTTATCTGCACCTACACAATTGGCATTTGTCGGGTCACCAGTAATATGGGTTATGTCAGCTGGATGTTTGCTCTTTTTAGCACCATGTTGACCCTTGGATTGTTTGTATTCGAGTTCATTATCAACAGCGTATATCCAGTGGAAGGAAATCTAAATACAGCTAAGATTTTTGAGAAGGAAATAACTGGTGATATAAAGGAGACTTCTACTGATATAAAGGAAAATCCAAGAGCATCTAAAGTTACTTATGTCATTTGTGAATCGGTGAATGCGTATGGACTCACTTTCTTTCTGTTGGCAAATGCATTCACGGGTCTTGTGAACATGTACTTACAACCAGACATTCGATCTACTCCAGTTTCAATCGCAATCCTAGTGATTTACATGTTTCTTAACACTTTTATTGTTTATAGCATGTATAGAAAACAGTCCCTGTTAAAAAGTCTTAAAAAGGACTCTTAAATATAACAATTTATATTTTTAAAACTTTTTTTTTGTTATTATACTTAAACAGAGTTCCTCTAATCTCCATGGCGTTAAAGCCCGTAAAGAGAAGCGCTTTCATATCGATGATACACCCACTGGCGTGGAGTTGGCCAAGGATCTTCTACAGGGTCAGCAACATCGGGTTAACGATCCCATCTGTGCTCTGGCCTTATCCGAGAAGCTGTTGCTGGTGGCGAGAGAGTCGGGAGTCATCAATGAGTACAGTGTGGCAAATGTAGCACTTAGGAACCGTCATACTCTACACTCCAAGATCAATAAGATAGCCATCAATTGCAATTCCACGTAAGTTAAAAACATTCTTCATACAATATTCTCTTTCAACTGTTATCCTTGCAGTCGTGCAGCGATTATTGATCATGTGGGTGTCATGACACTGTTGGAACTGGATGACAATCGAGAAACTCAGCTGAACTTTAGTCGAGTGGAGCGCAAGGATGTTTGGGCTGTTAGCTGGGCAAAGGATAATCCATTGTTGTTGGCCCTGATGGAGAAGACTCGCATGTATATATTCCGTGGCAACGATCCCGAGGAGCCCATCTCCTGTTCCGGCTACATATGCACCTTTGAGGACCTGGAGATTACAAGTGTTCTGTTGGACGACATCATCAGCATTGGTGAGCTGCAGAATTCATCGCATCTTATACAGCTGCGAGTGAAGTCACTGCGTGATACGGATGATCTTTTGGAGCATGTAGGTTTGGAGGATGCCAAGCAGTTTATAGAGGACAATCCACATCCTAGGTTGTGGCGACTACTAGCGGAATCGGCTCTCAAGAAACTAGAGCTTGATACGGCGGAAAATGCTTTTGTGCGTTGTGCAAATTATCCTGGCATCAAGTTGATCAAAAGGCTACGCAATATCAGCTCCCAGATCCTACAACGTGCAGAGATTGCTGCTTTCTATGGAGAGTTCGATGAGGCTGAGAAACTGTATATGGATGCGGATCGCAGGTGGACAGAGTTTGTATTCATTTGTGATTGTTAATATTAACTTTATTAATTCCTTAGAGATCTGGCTATTGATCTGCGCATGACACTCTGTGATTGGTTTCGTGTGGTGCAGCTTTATCGCATGGGTGGTGCAGGTGTCTCGGATCAGCAAATGGAAACGGCCTGGCGTGAAATTGGACATCATTTTGCCAATCTCAAGTCCTGGGAGAGTGCCAAGGAATACTATGAGAAGTCACATTATCTAGAGGGTTTCATGGAGGCTCTTTATCACATGGAACAATTCGATGAGCTGGAAAAGTGTGTGGACAAGTTGCCGGAAAAGAGTCCATTGTTGACCAAACTGGCGGAAATGCTAGTCTCAGTGGGTATGTTGGGTAAATCAATTTATATAATTCTTTACTTTACCTTTTCAAATCCTTTACAGGCATGTGCTCGGAAGCTGTGCAGGCTTACCTCAAGTTTGGCGATCAAAAGGCCGCTGTTAATGCGTGTGTTAATCTTCGACAATGGGGTCAGGCCGTAGAGTTGGCCGAGAAGTATAATATGCCAGAGGTCAATGCGCTGCTTAGTAAACAGGCTGCTCAACTCCTAAACGAGGGTCGTTTGTCGGAGTCCATAGAGTTGCAACGCAAGGCTGGAAGATTTTTGGATGCGGCACGTCTACTCTGCAAATTGGCCGAACAGGAGGTGGAGCGTCGTTCCCCAATGCTGCGCATCAAGAAGATTTACATACTGGCTGCTCTTCTGGCTGAGGATCATCTAAAATCGGTAGCCACTCCCCAGTTGGATTATGCTATTGATCGGAATACCCTGTTGGATTCCATTAGTTTGGAGGATGCCGCCTGCATTGAGCGGATTTGGCATTGTGCGGAAGCCTATCATTATATGCTTCTAGCTCAAAGACAACTGCGATTTGGAATAATGCACAGTGCGGTGGTCACATCACTCAGATTAAGGGATTACGATGATGTCCTGCCAGTGGAGGATATTTACAATCTGTTGGCTTTGGCCAGTTGTGCGGATAGATCGTTTGACACCTGTTCCAGGGCTTTTATGAAACTGGAATCTCTCGACTTTCTGCCTGAAAAGCAATTGCAGGAATATGAGGATCTAGCGGTTAATATATTTTCAAAAAATCCACCCAAGGATCACAAAGTTGATACGGTTACCTGTTATGGGTGTGCGGAAAATGTACCCGACAAGTGAGCAAACTTTACGAGAGTTTTTTATGCAACTAAAACTCTTTTATTTCCGTAGTTTACCATCGTGCATGGAGTGTGGCGCCCGTTTTCCAGGCTGTATTTCCTCTGGGAAGCCCATAACAAACCCTACAGGCAATATTTGGATATGTTCCACTTGCCACCACTGTGCCTCGCCCATGGAGATAACACGGCATCGTTATTGTCCTTTGTGTCACAGCCCAATTGCTGCACAAACTGCGGGATCATAAATCTAATTAAATAAATACAAAACACAAATTTTTAAATGTAACAGTGGCTTTACATTAACATTGTCTTAGTATAATAGAATAATAGCCATTACTTTCGTTGAGTGTAATAACAGGCCAAATTCGCTGCTGTTAGCGACATCTGTGTGTAGCGACATCTAGCGATAAATAAAGACACTATTGCTCGCTTAACGAATAAGCGCAAACTCTTAATGTAATTATACAACACTGATTTGAAATTTAACGTTACACAGTACTGTGATGAAACCGCGTTGCTGCCAACTCGCTGGAACTGAGACTCCGCAAAGTTTGTTGATTTAATTTATTATAAGCTTTTGAAATCGAAAAAAACGTTAAGTATGCGCGTTCGCGACGCTTTCTAACTGTCGTTAAACGGTTTGCGTCACACTGTGCCTCCGGCGCCGCTGAAAATCCCACACGGTGTACGGTTTCCAACCCCTAAGTTTCCCCCTCCCCAAAATTACAAGCTGCGATTCTCAGCTGTTTTTTTCATGTGCGGCGCGCATTTTGCATCAACATTTGCAGTGATAATTGTGTTAAATAGTGCTTAATTAGGTGTTTCAAATGTAGCTTAGCATCTGTCGCATAGTTAGCAATATAAAATCAGGTAAGTGATGCTTCCCATTGTATACAACAACAGCAAGCGGCTTCTTAGCAACAACAACAAAAATTCGTGAGTGTCAACTGGCGCCAAAAAAGTTGTTTTGTTTTTAAAGTGCATTAGGAAAGTTTCTGTAAAATTCAGAAAAGTAAAGTAAAGTGATTTAGATGTAAAGCAAGTGTGTGTGTTGGTGTGTTCTCACAATACGGTCAAGGATACAAAGGATGCGTTGCAAGGATTTTCATGAGCTGCTGGAGGAGGAGGAGGAGCATAAAGGTTGCATGCCACCTGCAACAGCTGTTTACAACATTGCTGCATTGTCAAGGTAAGTGCAATTGTGCGCCACGTGCAAACAGATTATACAACTTGCTGCAGCCTTGCATGCTCTCTCACACTCTCTCTTTCTGTGCTATAATCTTGTGAAGTAACAGAAACGAATTACCGGCACGCCGGCGTACCGTTAGCTCATGAAATTTGCCCCTCTTCTACCAAAGATCTGTTGGCAAGCATCCCTCACTCTTTATACTTAGACCCTGTACTTGAATGATTACAAAGGGTCTATAAGTTTTTCGTAAGAGAAATGCGCGTAACAGGCTGAAGATGCGGGTCAGACACCATAAAGCTCATATATTCTTGATTAGATATTATTATATTAGCTAGTGACATCAACATTTTGTATGTAGGTTCTTCTATATTTATCCCAGATCAGATATGTATATACTAAAGGGTCGGATCTGCCCTGAAAATGTCAGTTTGATTGGACTAAAATCTCCAAAGTTCATAAAAAACTTTGGGTTTTTGTTCTGTTTGTGTGTATTAAGTTATTAATATGTCTCCCACAGTCGAGCATGCTTCACTTTCGTCTCTTCAACTTTTTATTTTATAAAAAACACGCTCACACAACACTTTTCTTTTGCTCATTGAGTCATTTTCTGACTGTGCTCTGTTGCTAAAATAGCATTTTCCGTGCTTTTCCCCTCCCTTGGCTTGGTCTTTTCAATTTTCCGAGTGAGCATGTGTGCCGAGAAGAGCGCAAGTACTCGGTACTATGTAGAATAGGCCGGTTGCTTGTCCAAATCCCATTTCAGTTCTACGTAAGTTGTGTTCTCGTGCGCGTCGCGTTTGCGGCTTTTCCGTTTTCTGCCATTTCCTTTAAGTTTTCCGCCGTGCTCGCCGTGGTCATTGCTGCCTGCCCAATACGAACTTTTTACCCAAGGAATAAGGGTACATTTTTCAATCCAATTTTCAAGTTTTTTAAACTAATTTCAAGAGTGTGTCTACGACAATTGAAATATTAAATTGAAAACGCGTATACGCCCAGTTAACGAGTTGTCGAGCGGCTTCTTCAGACAAAGCGACCGATAGTTGGACTGCTAATTGGATTGTCAACAATTTAGCCCTACGGCCTGTCACAACATTGTCCAGAGACGGACGACTCCGCATAACTTCTCGCCCGGCTTGCATAGTAATCAATAGTTTGGCTTTTCTTATGTTTTGTTTTGTTTTCGCGCGTTTACTTTTATAATGTACTCGTTGTCGGTCTCGAACAATGCCTTACTACGACTACGACTGTGTCGTGCCTGGCCATCGTGTGTGTGTTTCTGTGACAACGTGAAGGGGCACCAACAAAACTAATCACAGATAAAAAAAAAGTAACCACAGAAAAGAAAAATAAAACCAAACCAAACCAACGAAGCAGCAACGACTCATTGACGGCATTTCTAACATAGTTTTCACAAACTTTCGGTTACTTTGGGAGTTGCCACATTTAAATGCCTTACAGTACGCGCCATAAGTGTGAGTATTTGTACCTGTACCTGTAGACCACTTGACGGTCCATTCCGGCCATGTTTTGTTTATAAACATTTCTTTGCATATCCGCTACAAATTTCGTATCTGTTACAGCAATATTTAAACTCATTCTCTGTTGTGTATCTATATATCCATCTATCTAAATATCTATGTATCTATTCAGTCAGTTTTGGTTCACACATCTATTTGGCAGGCGGAACATTTTCAACTTATAGCCACATTTGTTTTTACCAAAGTGAATCTAGAACTCAGGCAGTTCCCATTCAGTTTGCGGCTGTCTAAAAATGGATCTATGCCTCGGCAATTAAGCCCCACAGAGATTTAAGATAGAGAAATGCCCCTCGACAGTCAAGTCCTATGCCTAATTTGCATTGAATGCTACACTAAATCATTTTTCTATCAAGTCTACTTAACAGTTTTGACTACTGTAAATGTGACATTGACATTATGAGATTAAACTGATGGTAAATTTGGGTTTTTTTTTACCCACAACTTGTAGCTTTTCAGGAGTTAAATAAAAACTGTTCTATATTTCAGTCCTTCTAAAAGTTAAACCTACTTTAAATGATTAACTACTGCTAGTCTGACTTTAACAGTGCAGTTATTCTGTTAGTTATCTACTTTACCTAACTTTAAGTGCGGTTTATTGATCTCTCAGGAGATTACTTAATTCCTATATGAAATAGTTTCTGCAGTGCCTAACATAAGTGTTCTCCAATACCTTCAAAAACATCACCCCAAGACTCTTCCACTCGGCACTTGTGTACTCATAAAATGTATCTTTTGAGCACAAATGTCAAATATTGCTTTTTAAGGGTCACCGACTAAATATGTATATTTTTCTTTTATTTGTTTTTGCGTTTTCTTTCAGTTTTCAATGTTGCATTTTTGCTTTTTGCTGGCCGCCCTTTGACGCTTTTGTTAGTTGGTTAGTTGAGTCATTTCTCTTGGCCAAGTTGTCAGGGGTTGAATAGTGTTGACTGCAGTTCAGTTTTGCCTTTTTCTATGTAAACTATAAACCAAAAGATGCTTAAGGCCATAAATTTACAAAAACATATACACAGCTGCTGTCTGGCCTTTGCCAAAAATCCTGCACTAACATTTGCGTAGTGTTCAAGGCGCCGTCTAAATGTTTTTTGATGTTCTTCTTGTAGACATGTAGACATGAGATGGGCATCAAGAGGAAGCATAATAGAATGTAGAAGATGCTAAGCGGTTGAAGCCAACTTTGTTGTTAGTATTTTAAGTTGACCCATTAAGAATTCAGGATTTAATTTGGAGCTACCTATTTTGAATTTTGAGAGATATAATCGTCATATTTAGCGGTTTTCTTTATTTATGTATTAAATGACTATTTTTGATAGTTTTAAAAGAATCCTTTCATTAACTTATAAGTTACGATTACCCAACAGGGTAGCTGTTGGTCGACTACAGCCAGTGGGGTATTTTAGCTAGCTACATCTCTTTATTTTATTTGGTTTTTGATTTATTCTCGACGCAGATTTTCATATGCCAAATTGAAAACATTAGCGTCGTTCACTCGGAAAAGCCTCCATAACATATCCCAAAATCATCTTTTCAATCCCAATCCCAAAAACCAAAATAATCTATTCTTTTTCATTCAATTCGATTTCATTCGATTCTAATAGTCAAAGGCATTGACGTCAAATTGTTTATGCAGCTCAGGGCATTGATTGCCAGATATCTATATAGTAGACTGTATATATCTACTTATGTGTATACTATAAAGTATCTGCTTATATACTCATTGACTGCGTATAAGGAAATTAAATGTGTCTTTTAATTGATATGCAGCTCACAATCTGGCATCAATATCAAAACTTTGGCAAAATCGCGACTCAAGGCACATTTCGCAGTTGAAATATCAATTGAGAGTTCGTTTTTTGCTCTCTAAATACATATTATACCTTATTATTATTTATCTTGGTTATTTTATGACTTGTTTAACAAGCAACAAATGAAAAGTCGCTTAAATGTTAAATGGTAAATCGTATTTTCTTCTTCTGGCAACACGCGTCGCACTTCCGTCACGAAAATACACACATGTATTTTCCGTGGAAAATGTTGAAAATTGTATTTAAATATTTGTCTTTTACGTTCCCACGACAGAGCAACGACATCGTCATCGTCATCATTGACTTGAAAGCAGGCAGCAAGTGCCAAAATAATGTGACATATTATTATTGGGGATCTGGTACTAGCTATAGATATGTATATAATATCAGGGTCATCTTACGATCCGCTGACAATTTTTGTCGCGTAATTATAGCTCGTTAAATGTTGATAAATGTATCTCAAAGAAAGCAAAAGACTTAAGCATGGCATGTGCCATATATTTTTAAAGGAAGAGTCTGATTTATTTGCGATATGAAAGAGCTTAAACTGGGGGAAAAAAGAGTTTATTTGAGGCTATAAAAAGTACAACGAATATTAATAATTATTTCTTCTTATTTATTCAATCTATTACCCTTCTTAAGCAAACGAACTTTTAAACAAAAACAGCTTCGTATTAATAATCTTAATAATAATAATCTAAGTTATGAACAAGAATTTCTTAACGTTTAGTTATTCAATCTATTACCCTTCTTAAGCAAATATCTCAAGCCATTTTCCTGCTGTTATTTCTCAAAACTGTATAGTAATTCAAAAATTTGTCGCCACATAAATTTTGTTGTGTATTTAAAACAAATTCCCAGCTAGACACTAATTTTTGTTGAACAGACTTAAAAAACTGTGGAGCAATTTAAACAACAAAATATTCAAAAATAAAACCACGGACTGACGACATGAATTTATTGTTTAAAAATAAATTTAGTTGAGGTTTTTTTTCGTATCTTTCGCTTTGGAAATAGTTTGCGCAAATATTTAAATGTTTCTTGTTGTATTATTTTGCGATTTTCACACGACCCTGACAACCATCAAGTTAATCTAACCCAACTCGAACTATGTTTACCTATATATAGAGCGTGTGTTTTGTAGTACGTACTACGTAGTATATATGTATGTAGGTATGTCTGGTTTCCATCTGTTTATGGGATACCCGTTGAACTGGGTCAATAAAAAGGGGCATGTGCGTTGAGTCAATTTTGGCAGGCATTGAGGTCAATAAAAGTAAGATAGGCCGCTGGCATGGCAACCCCCCTTTGGCCTCTACCTCCTCCCCTTTTAACAATAAACAATCCAATTAAAACAATTGTCAGGGATACAAAAAAAGGCGTAGGAAAACTCACCCGTAGCTTTTGGCATTGCGTGAGGCCTACAACTGAAAGATACTCCACATCGATAAAGAAAGAAAGACTTTAGACTTCAATTTCAGTTTAGGGTCTATCCGATCTAATGGCAAAACGCTTTTCCCCTACATACTCCAGGCAAAAGTGAAAGTCCATTTTTCGCATATGCTCCGATAGAGAGACCCTCCTGACTTCCACTTCGACGACAGCAATTTAATGTGCAATTTCTGTTCATTAATCTTTACTTTGGCTTACATTTTTATTTTCTTTCTTTAACTTTCTTGTTGTTGTTTAGTTTTTTTGCGATAACATTGATTGTTTTGCTCCATGTTGTCCATCTCGAATGCTTGGGTATCTCAATTTGGGTGGCTGTTGTGGTGATCCAAAGATCGATGGCACTGTTGGCGGTCTGATTGATTTCTACGACGTGCCTGACCAATTTCAACGTTCAAATTTAAAACAATTAACAAACGCCGTATCAAATTTGATTAATATGTATACAACAAATGTTAGTTTATGGCTAAAACAAACTCAACATACCCTAAGGTAGGTTATGGTAATTAAAGTATGTAGGTAGAAGGTTTAACTCTGCAATTATTTGTATACGCTATGTTAACTCTTTTCTTCATGTCAGTCAACTAAAGATATACATAGTGAGATTATATATCGATATCTGAAGCAACAAAGTACTTTATTTTATAGCTATGTTAGCAACAGTCCCTCCAAAAATCTGTTTTTATCAGAGAAACCAGTTTATTTTTTATTTTTTCTTTAAATTAAACATTATTCGATGATCTCTTAAATATAAAATAGTCAGAGTATTAACTCTTCGTTTTAACTTGTTCTTATATCGACTTTACTACCTTTAAAACCTGCTAAACAGTTTATGCGCTGCCACACATTATCAATTTCTGTGAATGTTTCTTGACAGACACTCAGAATGTGGACAACTTAATGGAGCACAAATTGCAAGAAGCGTTGCTAGATCTTAAATATTAAATAAAATGATGATTAATGAGCTGGACTTAGGCTTTCTTAGCTTGTCCAATTGATTTTGTAGACGAGTTTCACTTGATGAGTTTCAAACTAGTTTAGATATCAGTTAATGATACTGAACTCAATATGATTTTAATCAGGTTCTTAAGAACTCTTGGAAATATTTGGAATTTGTCTACGTTTTATGAAGTTATTAAAAAGAGAAGAATATTTGCTTTAAAGGCTAGTTTAGATTATACACTAAGTAGAGTTGGGTAGAGAAGTGTAAACACCCCTTGGAGCTTTACACTAGAGCTATTTGATTCTCTATGGGAAAAACACATTTTCTTAATCAACCTAGTTGCTCTACAGTTTAAACACAATCAGTAGAGCTCTACTCTCTATTCTCTACTGAGAAAACTCTATAGTGTAATTGAGCCATAAAAGATATTTCTCATTGATATCATTTCAGTTTTTATTAAGTTATAGCAGCTGCAAATATAGCAACATAATTTACTTTGATAGATTTGGGAGTACAAGGCTGCTATATATATAAGTCTTTATCCAGTTTTTACTAAGGCGTAGCCCCAATGTAATGTCTGCATGCAGAGAGACAATGCTTTTTATGATTATGATTATTTTAAAGTAATTACAGGCTAGGATTGTCTGTAACCCAATTCGAGCTTGGCATTTCATTCAAGTTCACAATGCAAACACGTTTTTTCAATTTTAGCCTCACTTAGTTAGAGTACTCAATTGTTATTGTTGTTGCGGTTGCTGTTGTTGTTGTTGTTGTTGTTGTGCGTGGGTTATTACAGCAATGGAAAATTGTTTCGCGCCTTAAAAAAAAGATTTACATTTGGAGTCTCTCTAGAGGGACTGACATTGTTTTGAGGCATATCATTTCAATTCAGGCTGGCAAAATGCTTATTACAGAATTTGCATATAAGTTGGCAATTAAATTGCAACAACAAAAACAATATGACAATAATAACAATAACATGACACACCTCATAGTAATGCCTGCTGTCTCAAGAAGTTGTCAATGCTGTCAAGGATTGGCCACGTCTTGAGTCTATTGGCCAACTCTGAAGTTAGTTGGTAGTACTCTGGTACTTGCGGATAGAGTTTTGCCAGAGTTAACTTGAACTGGCCAAGAAATTAACATAAATGCCCATACAAACAAATTTCTAAATCCCACAACTACAACAACTTCAACTACAGGCCTCGATACGTGCCTCTTGTGGCATTTGTTTTCTATGCCTGTGACAAACTCGACGCGTGAGCAGTTTACAAATGATTTGAGCACCATCAACTTAAAAAAAAAGAAGCAGCTGAAGAAAACAATAATAATCATAACAACAACAACATTGCAACTAGCTAAAGAGATTTCATAAAAAAACACACTCACACACACATGTTGAGGCAGAAGAAACTATAAAAAAATTAAAATAAAAACCAAAAAGATAACAACGAAAAACAAAAACAACTTTAAAGGCGCAAAACTATTTTCGAAATACATATTCCGGCGTACTTTTGAAATTAGCTGTCGCTATCTTTTTTAATCGTTGCATTCTATGTACGTGAAAACTCAGCCTACAGGGCATAGTTGACTATACAATGCTCTACAAATTGTATTGAGTTTTTAGAATATTAAGAAATTAATGATTTAAAGTGGTGAAGAGCAGTAAAAACCTCTTAATGAGCATACTTAAACTAGATAATAGACCTAATATCTGTATAAGATATTTGAAATGAAATATATATATTATTTTCATAAACTTTCACTAATAATAGCTTCGTTTTTTTTTATTAATGTTGATTATTCTTTAATTCCTTTCGGGTATCCTTGACTGTTATCATATGATACTTGGAACTAAATTAAAACAAGAATAAGACATAAGAATTAGTGTAAGTAATATTCTTAGTATTAAGTAAGGAAAAAGGAGAATTCCTTGCACTGATTAAATGCATTTTTTTTTTATAGTTTTGACGCATTTTTTAGTCTAAACTCTGAGTTTAAACTTTAAAGACCTTTCGACTAAAACATACGTTCTTAAAATTGAAATCTAGCTCGTGATTGTAAAGTTGTGTTTATGGAATTTTTATTAAATAATTCCTGAGTGTAGGTTAGCTTCTTTTCCTACGTAGTTAATGATTATCACATAGCTAATGCGATCTACAGAGTCCCTTTTTGACTATAGGGTATAGGAAAAGCTTGTGTATCTTTCAACTTGGTTAGGGATTTGCTTGATGCGCGCTAAGCTGTCGATGCGTGTCGGCAGTTTAGATAGCATCTGGTTAACTCACAGAAGGGGACGTCAATTGTGGGGCTATATTTAGGTGTCGAACTATGAGTAGATGACTGCATATTGTCTATAAGGAATGGCCAATGGCTGATATAAAAACGCTGATTAAGTTTATGCACGACGCTTGGTGAGGGGAATTTTTGTATGGTATTTAATAAAGATTGTTGCAATGTTTTCACTTGTCTGTGATTTATGCCGACCAACACTCGGAGTGGGGCCAGGCCTCATATTTATATGAACTGTTGGGTGTGGGTGCAGTCAAGAGAATTTCTTAATGGTCAGTTCGAGCTGGCGAACATTACGTGACCAAACAGCAGCAACAATAACTACAACATCGGACTGCAGCTAGTTAAAAAGTGAGTTCCACTGTTGCGAGAGTTGCGAAAGTTGAAAGAGGTAAATGATAAAAAAAAAGAAAAAAACGAAAGTGCCAAGTGGAAACTGTGAAACGACCCAGGCTCCTCCTGCCATTGCAGTTTCCCTAGCTTCCCTCCTCCTTCTCCCTTTTCTTTCTCCCATCTCTGCCTGTTGCATCATCTGTCTATCTCTATCATTGTCTCAGTCTGTCTCTGTCGATTCGAGCATGTGCAGAGCTCATATTTCGCCTGGTCGGTCCACTCAACTGGCTGTAAATACCAAATATAATTGTTTAACTGTCCATAAAAATGAAGAAATAAAAGACCCTTTTGTCTGAGACTTGAGTTCGCCACGTCCATTGAACTCGACGACGTCTTGAAACTCCCAACTCAAAGAGAGATCATTCAGTTCGCAAGACAAATAATTTCACACCAATATGTTGGCAATTGCTTGATTGGTCTCGTAACAGGTCTCTCTCTCTCTCTCTCTCTCTCTCTGTCTAAGTTTCTTCTCCAATCTATTGATTGACTGACTGTTTGCCTGACTGGCTGACTGACTGACTGTCCCATCCATCAAACGCACTGGCAGTTCAAGCAGGTGTCGAACATCTTCATCTCAACTTTTGGGGGCGTAAATTATGAGATTGCTTTTTACGATTTGAAATGACATAGGTAAAGTTATTGTTTTGCTGATCTTGGATAGGAATAATATCAATGAGAGCTCATACCTTTTGTACAATCAGAATTATGGGTTAGAAATCAATGGGAAGAAATTAGAGATGTACAAAAACATCGAATCATCGATTAATCGATTTTTGCATAAGCGGCTTTGGAGGTTTCTAACTCGATATATTTTAAGCCGATTAATCGACTTAATTTATGTGTAATTTGGTTGCATGTATATGTAATATATATGCATGTATATATAATATGTATGCATGTATATGTAATATTTATGTATGTATATGTAATATTTATGTATGTATGTGTAATCGAATCATCGATTAATCGATTTTTGCATACGCGGTTTTGGAGGTTTTTAACTCGATCTATTTTTAGCCGATTAATCTATTTAATTTACTTGATCTTGAATTAAATTTGTGTAAAAGTGACAAATATCTTATGAAATGTGTAGTTCTCTAGAATATAACTAACTAACAGATAGTTTAAAAATCAGTTGGATTTTGAAGTTCCAGGGTTTCATATAATATAGTTTATATATATATATATAAAGTTTCCCACTTGAATTAAATCATTGCCCGTTGATAAGGTACAATTCAATGGCTTTCTTCTTTAAGTGGCACTGAGTCTCATTAGGCAACAATAAATTGAGCCTCGTCTATCACCTTTTGCCCAGTTGCAATGCGGCTACCGCAATAAAAGGAAAACAACAAAAACAAAAACAAATCAGAGAAAATGAAATGGAATGGGAAAACTTGATTTATGTTGAGCTGAGTCAATCTGTTGGTTAGGGGAAAATTGCATGTCAACGGAAATTGCTTAATCATTTCCATGCGTATTTTTCGCCAGGCCTGTGTGTAATCATATCGCCTTGTGAAAATGCGTTTTTCCTTTCGCTCTGATGACTAATAAAATAATAATCAACTGACAACTCTCTTTCTATCTTTCTATTTGCAGGTAAGTTGTTCCCCTCCAAAAAAGGAAATCGTTGCGTAAGTCAATAAAAAAAAAACAAAGTCAGATGTTTATTTGCTTAGGACTTTGGGATTTGTGACTTGGGGTTACATAAGAAAAGGTAGAAAAGTAGTTCCTGTAAGGAAGTGAATTCTGATAGTGCCTAAATACGAATATCTTTTACCTGTATACCTATATCCATTAGCATGAGAGTCTTAAAAAAAAGAAGAAGCGAATAAGTTTAGAGTCGATTCACTTTGTGGATTGCCTCGTAAATTATCGCATTCATTTGCAACATGTTGCATTGCCATCAAATGAATGCCTCATTTGTGCAGGCGGCTGCGTTGATTGCGAATATGAAAATACATGAAAAGCACTTATGAATCCATGAGATACAACAAGTACTTGTCCCCCGTACCTGACCCCTTGTCGCGCCTAACGATCTTTAACCTCAGACGGCCAGACGATCAGCCAATGTCTGTCTCTCTGACTGTCTGTCAGTCTATCTGTTGTTGTTGTTGTTATTGATTGTTGTTGTATTTACATTGTACAGCATAAGCACGCATCGTTGTTTACTTGTATCTTGTATCTTTTAGTTTGTTTTGCTATCTTGCGAATACATTTTTATGCTACAACATGTGCCTACAACTCTGTGCTGTGCCTCTAGCTCATTTGTTAATCACCTGGGTAATCAGTGTTGTTTTCGTTTGCTGTTGTTGTTGTTGATGTTGTTGTTATTGTTGCAAGTTGGTCTATCTTGTTGCATGGTTGCATTTAACCTTGCGGTCTTTGCAACCTGGCCTACAAGTGAAAGTGAATAGTGCCGCCGCGTGGGCTGTTACCGCTGATTACTCAGCTCAAGCTACTGTCCAAATGGACTCCACAAATGAGTGATCAATGAGGGATTCATGCATCAGCTACTTGGACACACACAAAGCCTGGCTGATTGGAGTAGATTCCACTATTAGTGGATTTTTCTTGATTCAGCACAAAGTTCCTAATTCCCACTTTTCAGCACAGAACTTGTTTTGTATCTTTTTGTATTTGTATCTTTAAGGTTTGCAGCCCACGTTCTAAATTAATGCTGGACATAGGTTTTGCTTAGGCCCGGCTTTTACTTTGAGCTTTATGGTGCACTTTATGCTGGTTAGAATATACCCTGTAAGCCTGCCACTTTTAGGTATCTCATTAACAGTTGATACAAAGCAGATATTGGTAGTGTAAGCACTTCTATATCTTCTCTATTATTTAAACCTTAAATTTTAAAGGGATATTGCTTAATTTCGATGAAACTCGTTTCTTTTTCAGTTTAGCATAAATACATATAACCTTCTAGTTCTAACTGCGAAATAGTCTGCTATATAGCTGTATTCTTGTATGATTTTTAAAAGTTACAGGTTATACGAAGTAACCTTTCTCACAATGAATGCTATCCCTTTGATAGTTTTCAAGCTCAGTTCCGCAATTTATTATTTTTTCCGCCAACTGCCACAACTTGATGCTACCCCATTTGAATTGATTGCAGAGTATTTAAAACGAAGCGTCTGTAAATTTGAGGCCGCCCTTTTGGCCAGGCCATTTCATAGTGCAGCGAGGCAATTTATAACACAAATTAAATGCATGAAAATTATGATGAATGCGAAGTAAAATTTATGCTGATGACATACCCCAACAGAGTTCCGCCCGCTGTTGTTGCTCCAAAGTCTGGTCTCCGAGACTGCTCCTTTGGCAGTGCCAATCAAGCTCCAGACGCGATCCGCCAGACAAAGTCAAGCGGATGATGATGAAGATGGAAGTAGGAGTAGAAGCTGTAGCTGAAGCAGGAGGAGAGCATTGTCTGGGATATTGTTGTTGTTGTTGTTTGGGTCCCCGTTGAAATCTCATGGGCGTCTCAGAGCATTGGTATGCCATTGAGCCGTGTGGCAGCTGCAAGTTGTGTTGCGGCCACTTCATGTTTTGCCATGCCACATGCCACATGGGTTTGGAATTGTGATTGTGATTGTGCTGCGATTCCTTAGCCATAGCCTGCCTCTAGCCGAAAGTTGTTGCGTATTAAAATGGAAATTGCAAGTTTTTCGCTTGGCATCAAGTTCGGATTCGGGTTCGGCTTTTGAGTTCGGATCGCTTGGTTGCTTGGGCTCGGTTCGGTTTGGTTTGCTATGCTTTGGTTTGGTTTGTCTTGTCGGCACTTTTGTTTCACTTTCGTTTGGCGAGTTGCTTGATTGCAGGTTTTTATAACCGCATTTATCACGCTGCCACACATTCAAGCCATAAGATGCTGCCTGCCACAAGATCACAATAACAACAACAATAACAACAACAACAATAAACGGCAAAGAGTAAGAGTTTCAGTTTCATTTAATTGCCGTTGGCTTTTCAGACTCTGTTGATCAAGGGTTTACTGGACAGTCCACAAGATCCGGAGTCCATTTTTGCCCGTCACTTCATTTGCTACACTTTGTTGTCAGCTGTTTGCCACGCCCCCTTGCCGCCTGCCCATATATAAGAAGGCGCCAATTTGTATTGAATTGTTGTTTCTTTTCAGTTATCAGTTATCTTTTCTTTTTTGTATTTTGTGGCTTCCTTTGACTCCTCAGCTTCGTCATATTTCTGCGATTTATGTCAAGTTATGAAATGTTTTACAAGTTTTTTTTTCTCGTATAAACAAAATTTCCTGTTTTTCTTTATTTTACCAATGGTTACGCACTTTGTGGTCGGTCTCTTGGTCTTTTGGTCAGTATTAATTATTATAGTCTTATGCTTTTATTTTCATATACTATTTTATCATTTTCTGTTGTCCTTTATTTTTTTATGCCTCCAAAGCAAACGCCAACGAACCTGTTGCAATGCGTTCCACAGTGCACAAAATATGCGAATTATTCCAAGGTGTGGGGGGGGGAGATTTCTGAATTTTTTATGGGCTTTGGCTTGTTGGGCAACTATTTTGCAGTTGTTGGCTTTCAGTTTCGTATAGGGTTTGCCACTAGGAAATGCCTAATGAGAAGACTTTTTCAACGGGAAGCTGATTAGAGGCTTGTTTGAGGTGTTAGAGACATCAGGAATGCTTAAATAATTACAATAATGAACCTAAATTATATTTGTGAATTTATTTTACTGAAATTTACGCTCCCCGATAACTTATAAGTTTCTTGATATAATTATTATTCTAATTTTATAGGTTTAAATTCTACAAGATAATTATCATGATCCTAAAAGCAGTAACTGTAAATTTGCTATTTCTTATTATAATTATTTTGAATCTGGAAGGCCTTTTTTCGACATCTAAAGTTTTCTAAATATCTCCATAATCTTATTATAACACATGCTCAACAACTTGACTATCGTCTTAACTATTATACAGCTTAGCTTCCACAAGAAATGTTTCTTTATTATGGGCCCACTGCGGCTTTCATTCATTTAATATCCATTAAGCTAATTCCCCGCATAATACAAATTACTTAACCAATGAACTAAATTCCTAGTTTGGCTTGCGCCCCCAAAATAATATGATATACATTCCAAAGCTGCCACACCACAGAGAAATATGCCCCCAAATTTCAAGTGCGACGCAACTAAATCGAATAAGACTTCTGAGACTCACGAATACAACAAATGAATATGATAATCATACGTCCAGTCGAACATCATAATGATGTTCCTATGTGGTATCAGTGATGCCAACTAATTGCGACATAAACAGGACAAGTCGAGCGGAAGAACACGGAGAGAAGAATTTGAAGTCTAGAAATGCATTTTTGATACATTTTAGAATTTACTGGAGATTTAATTTCCTGTTGAGACTTTTCCCGGCCAAAGTCGTTTTAAAATGGATAAATTCATCTGGAATAAGTCTTAATTCGCAACACTGTTGGTATACGTTATTTAGCATCCACAACATACGTACCACAAGCAGTGCGCGTTTGCGCCTTAACATTACCATTTTGAGCGTTAACAGCGCCATTTCGAGCATAACATTGACAAGCCGTCTGTTAAAGTGGCTGCACCTGAACTTTGAAAACTGTTACAATCAGTTCGCGCTCAACTCGCACAGAGAACACACCTGCGACGCGTTTGCAACGGTTGCAAATGAAATTATAAAAAGAAAATATAACCGATTTCTAACTTAAAATGCACTAAACACCTCACAATAACCGCAAACCAACGAACTGTAAATAATAATTACTAAGAAATTTCATCAATTTGCACCAGTGTAGAAATTATAATCAACGAAATTCCAACATTGCTCAAGTTCCAATGCATTGAGCTCGCTTACGCGTTTGAAAATTGTTTGATCGATTCGCATTCGAATCGAAGGAACTCTGCTTTGTAAAGGCATTCGGAGCCAAAACAACAAATTACCATAGTGAAGTGTGGTACTATAATTGGTAGACAACGACAAGCGAATGTCCAGTGACGCAGGCCGAAGAACAACACGAGCCAAAAAAAAAAATTATTTCAAAAATAAAAGTTCTGCAAAAAGTGAAAAACGACAAGAAAACAACAAAATAAACAGCTGCACTATATAAGACAATCAACCCCATAAAAGTGACCACAAGTGAAACAAGAAACATATTGCACACCTTGTTATAATTATTCGTGTTTTTGTTATACTTATTTTTTTGAGCTGTCGACTATTTGCCTTTATATAGCCAGACTATATAGAACTGTACAATAAGACACAGCCAAGACTCCTATACTCTCTCCTATAAAAGAAACTATATGATTTAACTCTTTCCTCTGTGCTGGAAATCGCTTCGTTTTTTGTAACGAAGTTGGAACATTTACCAAGCCACAAAACTTTTGTTTTTGTTTCTTTCGGAATTGTGTTCAATTTATTTTCATTAAGTGAGAAAGTTCACAAATTTCCATTTAATTGAAACAATTGCTCTAAACTCGAAAGTAAATAGACTGGGCAACATCATAAAATACAAAAAAAAAAAAAACTCAGCTGCATTCTAAGTAGAGCAAAGCCATAACAACAGCAGCATCCACTAAAAAAAAAACAGCAACCGCAGTGTGAGTGTGTGTGTACAGATACAAGATAGAAAGATTCAGATACAAAGATACCTGTCTCTCTAGCCCAACCCTCTACCAAAACGGCAGTCGTAAATGCAGTTTGAGGAACTGCAGCATAATTAGCATTGTGTGCGACTTTATCGTGGTGTGCGTGTGTGTGTGTTTCTGTGTGTTTAAAACGCTTGGAGCAACAGAAAGAATAACAACAACGGCAGCAGAATGTATCTCATACAGGTGAGACAACCGCTACAACAACAATTACAGATATAACTACTTGTACAGTAGATCGCATAGATCACAACAACACGCAGCACATCTAATTGAGTGTTTGCTTTTACTTATCACATGCTTTAGACAACAACAACAATTGCACTTGAAGCATGGAATAATCATTATTTAAAGTGAGGCATATTAGCTGAAAGAAGTTGTTTGTTACTTTTGAAAGTATCTCAATGGTTTCTATGATAAAATATTTTCTTATTATAATATGTAAATGTTAACCATTAGTTATAAAGCAAAATTAATATGTACTAGGGAATATTGTATCGAATAATACAATAATTCAGATACTTATTGTTAGGAGATTTTGAAGTTAATCAGCAGACATATGATCTATAGGCATTTCCTCCATCAACAAATATTTCTTAGGGTTGTTCTTAAAGATTAGCTGTCCTAATTCCAAACAACCTTTAAGGAGTTTCATATTAAGATATCCTTCATTATCTGACTCAAATTTTATGCAGTTTTATTTACAAATTAAAACTTTCTCATAGTTAATAAGTTTTATAAGGTATTAAAGCTGCGGTGTTTTTTTATATGATCTTCTCTACTTGTTAATTGCTTGCAGACTAATATTTCTTGTGTTTACCCCTTCCTTACCCCTATACGTGCTGCAATTCCTCTGTTTCTTCTCCTCATCCACAAGTAATTTGTTTAATTTGTAGCTAATTTATCTTTTCACTTGGCCTGGGGGGGCGACTTAGGTTTGGTGTTGGTTTCTTTTGTGTTTTTGGGTGCCGTTGATATATGAGGGTTAACTGAATCGGATCAGGTGGCTCATTAGTATGGCTAGTGAACTTTGAACTTGAAGCGGCACCATAGAATAATAAAAACCAAAACAATTTTAAAGCGAGAACTTCAAATTAAATTTGGTATTTGATCTTCAGTTTGATTTGACCTTCTACTCGCATACATTCAGTCTTCATTGACTTGATTAATAGCTTGCTCTATGCATTCCAAGACAACAAACTTTAAAATAACTTGCACAACATTATTTAATAACATTTGAAACATTCAGAAACGTTTGGCAAAGAACCAAGAAAATATTTTAAGCTAGTCGGCATTATCTATGATACGACGCATGTAGATAATGCAGATCTTAATCCAGAGGTAATCTCTACATGCATGGAATTGCTGCTGATGCTTGTCATAGAACCCCGAGAATTGGTCAAAATAATCAGTATTATTATGACTTTGTTGTTATTGAAAATTTATTAAGCAATTTAATAGGCAATTTGTAGATTTTTTCTGGGATACTTGGGTCATTTTAAATGCAAATACGAACTTCATGTTTGAGAGCAGAGATTGATCAATCATTCTTGTTGTCTACTGGAAATATATTTCCACCAGTTTGATGTTTGGCCATGTAGATAATGCCAGCCATAATAATAACAAACTGCAGCATCTTGGCCTGGTAAAAAGTCTAGAATGTGGAAAGAAAATGTTATTTGGGTTCCATTTAAGATAAGGGAGAATAGTTGCCTGTCTAATGTAAACGGGCAATGGCACATGGGCCCTATGAGAATGATAATCAATTCCTCGATATAGCCAATATCCTGGCCAGGCGCCCAAACTGGCCAACAAAAATGGTGAGGCCGTATTCATGACATTTTCAAATTCTGGCGTACGAACAACTAATTGAATGTCCTCTCCCAAGTTTGGAAATTTTGGTTTCTTCTGATCATCGTCCTCATTTTCTCTGCGATCGAGTTTACTCACAGTCCATCTCTTAACACTTTCAATGAAGTTCGTAATACCCATTATATTGAATTTGGTACACCTGCAAAATTTTGCTGTTAAATGTTTGATGTTGTTTCAACAATTGTAAACAAAATATAATTTTATCAATGACACCTACACTTATTTTAGAAACAAAGCCTGTTTAGCCAATCATCATCATCCATTGATTCCTGATTCGAATTGTAGTTAATTTCATGGATCTCATATCCGCCACTAGAAGGACGCGGCATATTGGCCATAAAGAAACCCACGGCCAAGATGGTCAACTGCATTAGCTTGGCATGCTGAAAGGTCTAAGTGGGGATGAATATATAGTGGTATATATAGCTTAGGAAGGGGTAGATATAGCTTAAATCTCACTCTTGAATGTATAATCCGATGCGTTCAGTGCGACGTCTTGTCTGCCAGTGATAGCCACGATATAGCCAATAACTGGGCCAAGTGACAAAGCCAAGAGCTAGATAGGGCAGAAGATTTTGAAATTTTTGCGAGAAACCCTGCGGTCCATTGCGATCTATGAAATTAAGAAATTCCAAACGATAATTAATCGCAGGTCCTGTATCTCCAATATACATGGGATTAACGGGCATTTGTCCTGGCATTGACAAAATTGGACTCGTATCTGCTGGTGGATCCGATGTGGTTAAATTAAATCTCGATGAGGCATTATCATTATCATCCTGATTCTGTTCATCTTGTTGTTGTTGCATTAGATCCAACATTTCCTGCGTATTTAACCCCTCATTGTCTTCGGATGTCGAAGTATTTCGAGTGAACAATGTTGTGAATGTTTTCCGCAATGTATCCATTATTTAAAATCCCAACCGATGGTAACTCAAATTATATTTATTTTATTGTTGACCGAAATATGGGGAATACAAAAATTTAAAGCTGCTGAACTGATTAAAAATGCGTAGTTTGTTTGGAAAATTTCCTTCGAATTTTCTTTAGTTAATCCCCGTTCTTTTCGGACTTGGCTGTTGTGCAATACAAAAGAACTTTCGAAACGCATTAAAAGTTCAAAGACTTGTGAACGTCTACATAAATTATGTGGTATTATCGGTAGGGGACAAAGCTACCCACTCTTCTTCTTGAATGCATTTCCAACATATTCTTTCTTTAAGCCCGATGCGGGCTTTTAAGCGCCCTCATCAGCTTTTTAGACCTTTTTAGTTGCTTTGAGCCAAGCTACTGTAACAATAACAACAATAACAGCAACAACAGTGAGCTCAATTAGCATGGTTTACTGTGGGTGTGTTACCAAAAATGTGGCTTATAGTTGGCCAAAAGCATTGCTACTTGGTGGTTTGCTGTTTTGGTGGTTTGGTGGTGCTGTTGCCACTAAGTGGGTCAGTTTTCGCAGTTCGCTGCAGCTCTATGCAATTATAAAGCGCATACCAAAGTTTGCAAGTCTTAGCCACTGTTTTAGCTTGGCTCGGAAGCTACCAGCAAGCTAGCTGGTCCATTGTCTTGTAACTTGGCTAACGGCCTGAGCAGGTGTCTCTTTGTTTGTGTGTGTGTGTGTAAGTGTGTGTTGGGTTTCGGTGTCGAAAATGTGGCTTACCTTCAGAAAGAACCCGCAACGTTACGGTGTCTAATGGTCAGGAAGCTGCCGCTATCGTTGCTTTGTGTTGCCTTTTGTCTAAACTAGTTTTCCATTTTGGCTAGAACTCTTAATGATCAATGCATTTAATCAAACTCAACACACACACACTTAACAAAATACCTCAATAGAAAAGAATGCCAAAAACAATTTAACGGTAGTTAGACTGTACATTTCTCACATCACACAATGCACACACATCAATTGGTGAAAATTTCCACAACTTTGGCACAAAGAAATGTCCGTCAATAGAAATTAATTGAATGAAAACTTAAAGAAATTGTGTAGAAGAATCATTCTTTATTCTAATTAGCAGTTAGTATACCCTGTAAGACCATAAATAAATAGAAATTCTACCCTGATCATCTACAAGTAGCGGCAAACAAATAGCTTTAATAGAGGGTATCTTTTAGCCAACTATAGCACACTTAATATATATATGGGCTAATTCATATTCCATGCAAATTTTTGTGTTCACTTTACCGGTAAATCTATGCAACCTATTTTAATAATTTATGAACCGTTTTAAGGCTATTGTGTTAAACTTTTGCAAGTTAACGAAATATAAATGTGTAAAGAAATTCATGTTATATCATTTTTCAACAGTTGGGAGCTTTATCTTCCTACCAACTTTCCAGCTACCTTTCATTGTGGACTTATCCAATTATTTAGTTATTGAGCTCTAATCTAATCATATCATTGTCTGTTCACAAGCTTTCTTTTTTCCATATCCATATTCAGATACGACAATTGCTGCTTCAATTTTCAAGGTTTATTGTGCAGATCTTTTGTGATCGCACTCTCCCACATTCCTTATACGGTTTCAGCCGTTTTCAGCCTACACAACAACTCATTCTGGCCCTTTAACTGTTAGGCCACCAAAAAACACAATTAACCCCATTTTCAATTGTGAGTTTGCAAAAATCGGAACGCGACAGGCATTTGAAAGTCTTGCGATTGCTGTCAAAATACATCTTGAACATAAATCAAATCAATACGAGAGCAAATTTCTTTGACTCTTTAACTATTTGGCTCTTTGGGTATTTGGCCAACGCCAACGCCAACGCTTGACAACATTTTGTGGGCCACCTGCAATTAGACGTGGGCTGGCAGGTAAATCGCAGCTGGAAACTTGTCGTCCCATCAAATTGCAATATGTTTTTGTGGCTCGGTCAATGGCAAAACTAAACGACAATTTGGTTAACTGGTTAACTGATTGGGCAGCTATTAGTTAATTGTATAATCGATTGGCTGCAACGCAGAAAACTATTATTGTTATTATTGTTATTGTTGTGAAAGGCATAGACAAGAGATGACACTTGAAGTGTCAAGTGCCTTGCCCATTATTGGAATGCGAAATTCGTTGGAATACCAAAGAAGGCAATAGGTATTGTGGTTGGCCATTGCTCAATTATTATTATAGCCAAGTTATTGTTGGTTTTGCTCATCAGAATTGCTGTGGGACGTGAATCATCAAACAAGACTGCAAAATTTCTAAGGAATTATGATGTTGTAAGGTTATTGCAGGGTTTGGCATGACGTAAAAATTCTAAAATTACTTTTCAAGTCATTCATAGCAACTTTAGAAAGTTAACAGTTTAATCTAAAATTCAGCTGTTAATAACAGTGCGTCAATAATGGGTTAACAGTGGCTTAAAATTACCTAATTACTTTAAAATGTCAAAGAATCTTTAGCTTGTAATCCATAAGAAATTTTAATAGCTAACAGTTGTTTTTAACATTTACATGTTAGTAACAGCACGAAATTTCAGCTTTAACAGTGACTTAACAGAGCTCGCGAATGAAAGTGTTTTTTTTGCTCTTTACTGATCTCACCTCTGAGTATGGTATTTCAATTTTTTTGTTGCATCTGCAGACAGTCTTTATCTGTTTGATCTTTCAAACGCATTCCTGACTTTAGCTACCGGCCTTACTGAATCCCCAGCCCTAATCTTAAGTAAAAACCTGCACAATCCTTTTAGTTATGTATTCTTTGCTGACTGCCTCATCATTCTCATTCTGTTTGTTGCACATCCATACCAAGAATCGAAATGCCACATCATGCGATAGTCGGTTGAATGCTAATCTCAGCTAACCCATCTCGCCCGCATACCAAACCGGAGCATATTACTCAATTTTCAGACAATAACATTGCTCAGATTTCGACGTCAAAAAACAAAACGAAAATAATAATAAACGAAGATGCCACACCAAAACTATAAACAATACAAAAACAACAGCAAAAAAAAAATAAGGAGGAAAGGCAGTGACACATTGACAAATGATCTCTGGTCACAACGTCCAACGATAAGGTCCAATTCGAGACGGGGACTTGGGGGTCTTATACATAAATATGAATGCCATACATCAAATAAGCAACGGTTGACAGTTTTGCCGCAATGGGAGGCACAGCTGCGACATAAACTATATGTCAAAGTAAATAAATAAATAAAAATATATAGAATTAATATGATCATAACTGATTAGTTTAGGTAGACTTTGCAATTGTCAATCTGATCCGTTATGTGCTGGGTCAACAACTTCCCAGAGCTGAAATGTGAGTCGTGGCATCTCTAACATTGATATTGATATTCATTTGCTCCACATTTACACTCGAACGATCCTCAACTTGATTCAACTCGACTCGATCCGACTCGACTCGTTCGATCTTTTGCATTTCACTGAGCTCATGTGTCGTCTGTGGTTTTGGTTTTTGGGTTGGGTTGGGTTCGTGTTCAGTACAATGTTTATAACATTGTTATCAAGCAATGAGTCCCAATGCAATGCGATCCTAAGTCTGACCATTCTCAAGTAATTAACTCAGATATTATACAAACACGCTTCAGACTAGAGGATTAGGAATTCTTTGTTTCGTCTGGGTGAGGCCTGAAATTCCATGGGCGTGGTCCCAATAAAAAAAATGTATCATTTTAATTACCTTTAAGTCCTTTATGTGGAATCACATGGTCACAGCACACGCAATTAAAGTTTGAACCCCAAAAGAATCGAATGTCTTTGAACCCCTTTGAGTACATTTTTTATGAGCTGACAACAAAACACACCTCAATACATGTTGACTACCTGACTTCCCGACAGGATTCTGTAATTCCTTAAGAACCACAACCAAAAAAAAAACGAAGATCTTTTTACAGTATATTCTGGCTACCTGTTGAAGATCATTACAAGCTGAAAATTTCCAGTGAGATCTCTTCTCCCTTTGGACATTACTTGGCTAAATGCATTTCTTTTGTCTGCATTTTGTATGATTTATCTTTGACATTCACATTTCATGCCTTATCAATATCGCTTTTGGGGGAGACTGTTAAAACCTTTTTAACGGTTAGATTTGAATATATTTAAAAACAACAAAAACAACAAAAAGAAGGGGCTTCAAGTTCATTGCCGTTTCGGGGCGTGGCCAAATGCAACGACTCGTAACGCTCCCTCTGACAGTTTTTAGGGCGTTCCTAAGACAAATTTCAATTAGGCAAATGCTGCATAGATTAATTCACGGCTCTTTCTATTATTATTCCTATTCATATTATTATTTCTTAGTGTAACTTTAGAATCGTTTTGATAGGCGGAACTTTGTGACGCACGTAGTCAATGTAATTCGATAAGTTTTCGATTCGGAAACTTGTTTCATGATTAACTTGGCATGACTAAGGCCAAAACCGAGCGACAGTTAGACATGAAATCAGTCAAGGCAAGGCCTCATAATGTGGAACTCTATCTATGTATTTATATATACACTTAATTGGCTCCAATGCTCAATAGACATAAATCTAATCGATAGCGCTAAGTATCTAACTAATTTAAGTAAACCCAATAAAAAAAATAACATTTCTTCGACAACATTTTGATGACCTTCGAAGTGTTTGCAGAGAAATGACGTTAATTTCGGTTTGTTGTCTTGTTGATTTTTAGCTGTACTGATACTTAACCGCAATTGGAGAGTATTTATATTTAGTTATAGGCTTTGTAACGTCTTTGGAGGTAATTTGATAGAACTCAACTGACTCTTAAGCTATTTTGATACAATTTGGTACAGTTACTGCATTTGGCGATAGTTAACATACAAATCAGAATTAGCCTAATCTCAACACTATATATTATAGCAGACAATGTAACTATAATTGTTTAAAAATCTGTTTGATCTTAAAGACATCTAAAAAGTTTTTAAAAATTAAATTATTTGTGAAACACCTGCTCAGTTAATTAATCTCAATTTTAAAGTGTATTTCAACTTCGTTACACCAAAAATCTCTCTGTTTTTTACTTGTTTTTCGTTTGCCTAATGACCATAATCGTTTCGATTGGACCTCAACATGTCCATCTACCTCTTTCAATCATTGTTATTATTATTGTTGGTTGTTTTTTTTTCTCTGTTGCTGCATTATTAAGCAAAAATTTTCTTGCCACAACATAATTGCCGCACGTGTTTCCAAAAGACAAAAAGCTGAAAAAAAACTCTGATGTGGGTTCCCATCTAGCGTATGCAATATGTTTATTGGATACTTTTAAGGCTGACATTGATGAAACGGACTTTTTATTGGCAGAAATGTTAACGTATGTTTCAGTTGTTGTTTTTTTTTGTGGCAAGCCACAGCTTATTGTGTAATTATTAAGGGGCTTTTAGGGTAGACAGTTTGAATGGCATTGCAAATGGAGTTGAAAGATGCAAAGATGTGGTAACAATAAAGAGAAAAGTATCAGCTAATTGATTGTCAATTAATTTCTTATCAATTCAAATTGAATACTTCTTAAAATACTTCCTGATAAGTTTCTCAATTTCCCTAAATTAAATTACATGCGTAATCATCTAACTAGTTTTGTTTAAAGCTTTTTCTTATAATATTTTCACGTCAATTCGATTCAATTTCTGGGTTTATAATGAAATTTATTACGTGATGCTGATGCCAACAACAGAAGCCTGTAAAAATCTCATAAAAAGAAGATAGAGAAAAAAAAAACAAGTAAAGTACATAATGGAAAATTACAGCAAAAAAATACTAGTATGGTACAGTGAAGACTGCCTAAAGAGTAAACTAAGTTAACTTTATAGATGTGTATTAACATTGAGTAGTTTATAAAGTTTTCTTATTTTTCTGCAATTAGCTATTGCTTTTTATGAGGTTATCTTTAGCCGGTGCTGACTGTAGTTGCAATGAAATGTTTTTACAGCATTTTTAATTCCAATTTTCTTGCCTCATACGCAGTTCGTGCGATAGAGTTGTTGTTTTTATTGCATTTTCCACGCCACACACAACGCGCTGGCAAACCATAAAAATTTATGATAAATACAATTTTAATTTTTCTTTATTTTTTAGTTTCTATAGAAATTCAACAGAGTGAAGAGAAAACAATTTCTTACATTTTTTTTTCTTCCAAGGCAACTTTTAAAGTGCGTAACAACCAATTTCAGATCCAATTAGTTTCAATAACAATTAGATAAAAGGGGAAGGGGAGAGGGGGGCATTAAATGCATTTTGATTAATGCAAATTAATTGAAGCCCCTTATGTGGAAAGGGGGGCAAGTTCAAACAACGATTTAACTTTTAAATGATGTTGGCTTATTTTATTGTTTTTATCGCATTGCATCGATGACACTTTAAGTGGGTGTAGGTCCATGTTTAGTACCGTCTAAAGCTGAAATCGATAGTGCGTAAGTGTTGAAAGTATAGGGAAAGAGTGGGGGGGGGAGAAGAGAAGGGTTTATATAGAGGCATATAAAGAAGAATGTCAAGAGGCCACAATAATTGCAACTAATGCGCCACGAGGGTCGAACCTTGGGCCATAAAAGCCGCCGACAACAGTTCTAAAAGCACAACCCAAAAAATGTAGAACACCTGTCAGAGAAACTGAACCACAAACTGTTAGACAGACAGATTGACTGACTGAAGCGGGAGAGGAAGAAAGGGGGAAAGGAAGCAAAGAGCAGGGGAATTTGGCACAATTTCCACACGTGTTCAATTTATGTTCACAGAACTGTAAAGATTGAAAGTTCATTCTATGCCACAATGCGAGTATATCTTTTGCCACTGGTCAGCTGGTCAACTGGTCAGCTGGTCATCTATTATAGTACTTATATGGTTATCGTCTGTAGTCTGTCGTGATTATAGGTAATGCTCTGTGGCTATTCAATTACCCCAATGTAATTACTTGGCCCGCAGCTGCACATGCGTTTTGTTGTAAAGCGGAAATGCAAAGCGTTCGCTTCCGGCAAACTTGCAACTTGCAACTTGCCACTTGTCAGTCACCACTTGCCCCAAAGGATGTAAGCCGCCGCGGCTATGGTTGATATTAATTTTTATGGTTTATGGCAGTTCTAAACGGCTTTGTGGCTTTGATAACTGAATGAAGCACATGCAAATTGAACGCTTCCTTTGTCGGCTTTCATTTGTCTTTACTTTTCCATATTGATTTGTGATTTATCAACATCACATGCCACATTCCACTTGGCCTTGCCACTCCCAATCAAAAATATACAAGAAATGTTTGCCAAAATAATCCAAATAAAATGTATATCGGGATTTATCAACTGACAAGTGTGCGAATGATATTATGAATCATTCAATAAACATTTTACTTCAACTATTTTGACTGCCAACAATTCACAGGTGTATATATTCATTTCTTAATGGACCGACATTAACTAGAAATATCGCACATACATACATATATAAATACTATATAGTTTTTGCGTAGATTATTTCAAAATTTGCTCATCTTAAGTTCGTTCTGCTTGGCAGCCAAGACCGCTGTCAGAAAATTAAACAAATTCAAATAGGAAAATAGAATTGAAAAATATCTTAGCGAAAGCTGCAAATTTGAGAAAATAAACATAAAAGTTAGATGAAAAATGAAGACCTAAACTAAACATTGAGAATATATTGAGAAACTGCAAAACAATCGTGATTTATTGCACATTTACCTCCTATAATTTGAGAACTAGTATAATACTCAATATTTTGATAAACAATAAAGTTACTTAGTTTATTCCTCAAATATACAATTTGGAAATTAGTTGTACAACTTTCTAAGACTCATCTTCAGTAATGCGGGTAGTTTCATATTAAAAAACATTAATGATTCATAAAATAAATATTCCTGTATTTTTTTTATCATCTTCCAAATATTCTCTGTTCACCTCTATCAAACCAAATTTATATGCAAAAATACGAGTATATTCACATGCCAAAATAAGCTACGTAATATGGTTTTGTGCAATCTAAACAAGCACATGTGAATTTTTTGGGCCATGGCAAATACTACGGACGAGTACAAAATCTCAGAGATGAAATCACGGAAATTACTAGAGACTGAAAGATCGACGCACGTTTCTTTCCCACAATCTAAACAATTTGCGTGCATATTTTCAAGATAAAATCGTTTAATAAATTTGTTTTTTTCTTTATTTATTTTTGTATCATTTTTTGGGTATAACAATTACTGAAAGTAGAAGACTGAGTAAATCCAGTAAAAACGCCCATTTAACATTGAGTTTTCGGAGCGCTTCGAGCGCTGGGTCAAGGTCTCTATACAGAGTCACAGTCTTGGTCGCAACGTGTTAATAGCTTGTTAAACTGACTGAGAAACAGCGAAAAAAAAGGTAGAAAACAAAACTTAAAAAGCGTGCAAAAAATGCATTGCACAGAAAATGTTCCGCTTTATGGGCTTTAACAGAGTAGAGAGAGAAAGATGTTTATATAAGATGATAAGAAATACCGCCTCGTTTGGTGTGTATATGCGCAGCATTAATACCCTGTAGTAATTGAAAAATATGAAAGAGTTAATGTAACATAAAATACAAGGAAATGATGTAGATATAATCCTAAAATACACTTTAAGTCAAAAATATGTTTGCTCTACTTATTTGACTTACTTTATTAGTATCAGGTAATAAACATAGTTACTATTAAATTTGTTTTACACCCAAGTACAGAATATTCTTGACTTATCTGTATCGAATACATGTTCTACTTATTTCGTTACGATCTGAAAACAAGCACAACAGTTATTAATGCTTATTGTAAAGTACAGAGTATCTTACATGAGAGCTTTACTTGTTTCTATCTGTATTACACATATTCATTTCCTTAGGATCTTCTTTGTGCTTTGTGTATTCTTTCCCCTTGTTTGTTCAGCTTCCCAATGGACCCCTAGGGGCATTCTGAAGACCATAAAATTTACACGGTTTGATGTTTTAATTACGCAAAATGTAAACGCAACCTAAATGTAAGTTTCTGCTGAAAGAACTGTTATTGTTCAATTGGCCGGAAATGGAGTTTATGGAGTATACTAGACATCAGTCAGGGCGTTAATTGTATTCAAAAATGAACTCTCACAGTGCTGACATTTAGTCACCTGACATTTCAATTCATTCATGAACAAAAGTTTCCCACGTCTTTAAACCGTCGCATATCAAATATCATAAGTCTTGTACAAAACTTTTCAACACATTTGCGTAATTATGGAAATTTTTTGGTGTTGGGATTTAATTTGGTAAATAAATAAATGCTACAAATTAGTTGCAGCTAACAAAAACTAACAATTTTCATATGAAACAGGTGGCAACTGCTTATGAAACGAGGAGAAATATAAATCCAAAAACCAACGCACATTTTGAGAGAGAGGGGGCAATTAAAAATCGATTTATATGGCGACCGAATTAGTTGAAAATTAATGTTATCCAGTGAAAGTTAAAAAAATACATATACAGAGTTTGTATAACTTTACGCACAAAAGCCCCTCGCCCTGCCCTCTTCAAACTTTGGTCACTTCTCAAAACTGCGTGTCAAATATCTGACTTTTTTCGGGCATTTTTTTTTTTGGCGTCTCTTCCAAGTAAAGTTCATTGGCCCAAAATACAAATTTGAAAAATGAAAGCGATGAGTTTTTGATTTCATTTAGCTCTATGAAAGATAATTATTTGTATGCAAAATAGTCGGGTTTATACACTTGTCTATGAAATTATATCTTTTATTTGTCCGCTTGTTTTTTAATTGGCAATTTGCTAGCGATTTTGGCTTAAGGTTGTTAAATTTATATAAAGTTAAATATGTGGAAACATAGAAGATACACTATTTAAAGTGCTAGACTTCGAGATACCTAGCATTATAGGATTTGATACTAATCTAAGATATAAGGTTGTTAAGTTTATCAGTCAAATGTGTAGAAACATACAAGATAAACTATTTGGGAGTGCTTGGAGATACTAATTTAAAAATACAAAGATACTTTGTAGGGTCAACACTTCCGAGAGTATTATATAAAGCTATATTCTAATTATTTTTTTCTTCTACTGATAATTAAACTAAAAAATGCCCAAAGAAAAGTCATTAACCTCAAGTTTTCACGCCTTACAAACCCTTTTACATAATTTTCAAGCATGAACAAATATTTTCTAATTAAAAATGCCTCGAAAACAATAATAACAATTATTCAAAAAATCTAATATGCAGCTCTAAACTTCCTGATGCCAGCACTTGCCCCGCCCCCCGCTGTGCACTCACGCAATGCCACAGCAGTTGCAACAGCAACAAACACAACATTAGCTGCACTATCTAAACAAATATGTTGCCACAAGTTGCAATCCCGGATCCCCCTAGAATGCAGGCAACACGTGCTATGCATAAAAAAAATTGTTTTTCAGTTTTTCCTGCTGTCGAAATGAGTTTTCCCATTTCGACTCCTTTTTTCCAGCTGAACAACTCGCTGGACAGCGGTCAGTTGCTAAGTTTAGGGTCTGTCATTGACCCCGACAAACAATGTTTTAGGTCTATGAAATTAGTATAGATTATGCATGGGGCAAGAATCCGTCCCGTTGTCTGGTTGTTGTTTGTTTCTGTGAAACTTTTGATGCCATCCCTAATGAATTAGCAGTCGGCGTGTCTGCTAAGTGGAATCATTGCCAGACAACGCTTCAGCACCAACGAAACCACTTGTTGTCTGTTGTGCGTTTCGGCATTTCTCGTAAATTTACATAAATTTTGATAGAAACCCCATAAAGAGGGCTATTATATAATTTTCCTATGAACTCTGCTAATGCTCGAAAGCAACTTTCACAACGAATGTGGGTCGATGTTCTATCAATCTAAGCTCAAAGCTCAAACTCTGTCGTTAATATGTTGATAATTGATAAAGACATTTAGGAAATATGCCCATCATTATACTCTGTAAATGTAAAGTGAGTAGTATCAGACAGTAGATTGGATTGGTAAATTAATGGAATCACATCTTTTGATACAATTAGGTGTTTAAACCTAGATATAAATCAGAGTCTTTAAGTGAAGCGAGTATTTTAAATTATATTTACTTATATACGTTTTAATCGGAAAATTATTAAAAATGATGGATAAAAGTTGAAAATTTCATTAGTACAAGGTAGCTTGTAGTCTATAATTTTATAATAGTTTTCTGGTTGTTTTGCATAATAATAATCTAGGTTTAATTCTGATTTCAAACTCTTTCTTTTGGCTGCCGTGTTGAAGCACAGATTCCTAGCTTGAATTTTAAGTTGTTAACCTTTGAAAATTATCAAAATTATAATCATTTTATATTATTATTAATCAGCTTTCAATTACTTAAATGATTAATTTTTGGCCGCATTAATTGCAGTACATTTGCTGACAGTCAGTTCACTTTGAAGTCCCACGCAGTCAGAATATCGAAATAAAAAATATAAAATCTGAACACAAATTAATGTAAAAAAGTCATTAAACTTTTTTTTTGCAACTTTTTGTTTTTGGCAATACTTTGGTGCATAAATTATAAATTATTGCAATTGAAATTGAACAGAAAAAGACAGAAAATTATAGCGAGTGAACTGCTGTTTCAGTTCATTAACTTACGGTTGAACAGCTGCAAGTTTGTAGCACATTTTAATTAAAATTCAAATAATATTTTTGGTGTTTATTTGCAAAAATATTAGGAACATTTTTTATAGCCTTAACTTAAACAGCAATAAATAAATTTCAGTAATGTATGTAAATCGAGTTTTGGGTATAGAATATTTATACATTTAAAGAGTATTTCAAATATTGCTAATTAAACTTTGTCCGCTCTTGAGTCGCTGCCAAAATGCCCACTGACCCATATGCTGGTCTGATGCTATATATAGCAAAATATGTGTTTATATATAGCACGATCTCAACATGATACACTCACCCACTTTACAGCAAAATTACTTTTACTTTTTTGACTAAGCAAATAACTTCCGCATTACAGATAAAACTCTTCTAAATTCTCTTTTGATTTGCTCAGAAAATACAATAACAAAATTTTAGAATTTATATCATTTATAAATGGGCTGACTGAGAAGTTCTTTTCTATTTTTATACAGATTTTTCCATATTTTCACATTTCACTTCTCTATCTCCATCTCTATCTCTTTCTCTGTCCATGTAAGACTCTTGACATTAATGATCCTGTTAATTTGAGCGACAGCCAAAACAAATCTGACACATATTTTCCTTCTATTTATTCTCGAGTGGGCGGGCAAAGAACTTTTTCCACCTGAAAGAGATTTCGTATCGTAACGTATCGTAACTTAATTGAATTGTATTTCTGCCCCAATTCGATTAATTCATTTCTCTTCTCCTTTCTTAATTAAACGTCTCTGGGGCCTCGGCAACACTTTCGGTTGGGTTCATTGACTTTGCGGCTAATCCGATTTTAATGATCTTAAGCTAAGGGCTCTATAAACTAAATGGAAAATCATTTTGATTTTTGTTACTATTTACTTAATTACATTGCTCGGGGCTCCCTCTATCCCACACTCTCTTAAGCTGTGTAGTTGCTCTCTTCGGAGAGCGCTTTAAGAGCTTCTCGTAAAGCTTTTTTTTTGAGAAGGGAGGGAAACATTTTCGATCGCGCACAATTTTCCCTGTCGTATCAGTTGAGTTAAGGCGATTGTTCGGCCCGGAACGCTTTCGGATCGTGGCTAAAAACAAGTTTTCTACATATATAGCCTATATAGCGCGTAAATTTTATATTCCACTTGAAGCATATTTATTTATAAATGTTCACATACATTTTCCGCAATTTTTAGCTTCAATTGAGATTTGCCATTTCGATCGCTAGAATCGTAGCGCTTTTTTCGGTCAAAATAAAAAAATTAGAACCAAAAATTTGTATCCACCGACTGGAACTGTGCGTGCTTATTTTTAGTTACCTCACACTCACTGACTGTGTGTGTGTGTGTGTGTGCTTGGTGTGTGTGGTTTCTATTGTGTTTTCTCCGCTTACGCCATAGACACGCGTTACACAGTGCGTATGAGTGATTTGTGCCTTGGCAGACTGCCCGACATTACGCAGCTGTCTGCGACGCCATAAATTTTTGAATTTCCTTTGTAATTTACATACGATTCCAAAACAAATATTACATTTAAAAATTTTTAATTTGTCTTTAAACTGAGTCACGTAAAAGTTTTTGACTTTTATGTCCGTCTGTCCAGCTGTCTGGCCAGTCTCCAGAATCAAGTTCTTGCTGAGATTGCAGTCTATAAATCATTCTGGACAAACTGATTGTAAATTGTGACCACAAGACACGTGTTGAAACTCTGTTGAAATGTTTCGCCGAAAACTATGCTCACATAGGCTGTCAAATTTACTCGTTGATCAGTTTGAGAAATGATTAAAAAATGTGTGAGAATATTTGAGGAACTTCTTGGGGAATTATTTGCAGTATTAGTATTTTGTTATGAGGGATATAGTAAAGAAATTTAGAGGCACCATAGTTAGCTAATAGAAAACTCTTTAAGATCAGTGATCTTCCATGATCAACTATCACATTTCTGTTGTAACAACTGATCCTCTGCGATCTTGTGGGACTTTTAATTAGAAATATGATTACCTCATCCTCTTCCTTGATTCACTTTTCCTCTGTAATCTTTTTCAATAATGATCTTTGATGCTCTCTGTTGCCTTTAAATGAGTTCTGCTTCAATTTCCGTTTATCTCTTCTGTGTTTAATGATCCCCAATTAAGCACTTCAATTTGTAGCCCCCTTAGACCTTCAGCCTTGCTCCAAGCATATCAAATGTCATTTGATTTGGAACATAATCCCTCAGTGTGTTGCTTTATCATGTTTATGCTTATCGCTGGTTTATTTGTTTATTTATAATAAGCCCCTTCAAGTCCGCAAGTCTTATTAATAAGACAAGTGTAACCCTTTTGCAACGTATGGTTGCACGTTGGACATCAATGAGTCTTTTTAATGGCGTCAGCAACGGAAATGATGCCTCATCTCAAACTCATCATCTTTATGAATCCCACGCCCAATTTTAGAGCTTTTTTTTCCCCTGATCTATAAACAAAATTCGTAGCAAAAACCGGGGAACAAATATTGAAAGACGCCAGAAAAGAAAGAAATTGAATTTCACACGCAATTTCGTTTATTTTTGTATAATTGAATTGAAATTGAAACTGAAATGGAAAATGTGTGAAATTAATTAGTTCTTTATTTGGCAAATTTAAACTGCAGATAAGATTAAATAGTTTCCGGGCCTTGCCCATAGTTACATATATTACTATTTATATGGTTTTTTTTTGTAGTTAGCGTGAAATTTATCATCGCAAAGTTTGACTTATCTAAAAGTTTGCTCACGTTGATTGATAAGATTTTTGTTATTGTTGTTTGTGTATCTCCACACTTTGTTTCGCTTCTAGTTTCTTGATTCTGGATTCTTGATTCTGCGAAGCAATTAGTATTATGCTAAGTATCTAAATTGTATGATAATGAGCTGTTTCCGCCTTGCCTGAACTGAATCCGCACAAAAACCGAAACATAAACGTTCCACCGTGGGAGTACTATGTAAATTTCTCTTGATTGATAAAGAATTGCAGAGCAACTGTGCAAAATACACAAAAAACAAAAAATAATAGAATAAAAGTGCGCCAAGTACAGAGTAAATCTCATCTATAGAGCTGACAACCTGAAGAAAAACCTCAGAGCGAGAGACCAACGACCCTGGTACAAGTCTCTATCTGTGTAGTTGTCATGTAAACGACGTGAGGCCATTAAAAACAAAAACAAGAAAATAAAAGACATTACTATTTTAAATAAGTCGCAGGCGAAATACCCTTTACTCTGGAGACCCATTAATACCCAGAACATAAACATTTATCAGCAACTTTCGGAATAAATACAAGTACAATTGCGGAATAGTTTCAGATTAAAATTTCTTTTTATGTCTGCATATTTATTAGCGCCTTTGATCTTTTATTTACTTTAAACATGCATAACTTTGTCAAAACTTAACCAAATATTATGCAGAAAGTCATTTTATCCATGGTTTGATCTCTTAATTGGTTCCACATTTAAAAATTGATAGCTTCTGGTACTGAGATTACCTTGACTTCGGACTCAAATGTAGCATCTAAATTAAGTTAAGGTTGTAAACATTACTTTAAGATACTCTTATACCCGGTATGGTAAACTTACAGGGTATAGCTTACCACAAATGCCCATCCATAGATGGTTTTGTCAAAGCGCGCTTAAGTAAGTCGATTTTGTTGTTTGTATAGCTCGCTTATCTCAGGGTCTCTTTGAGCCAAGTTAATACAATGAAATCTTATCGTTGGCCTGAACAACGACAACAATAGACAACGACTTAAACCATTAAGTGCAAATAAAACAAATGTTTAAGTAAACTTATCTTGATTTTGCCGCCTATTGAGACTAAAACTAATTTATATCTTTCTCTTTCTCCTTTTCTATCTGTCTCTTTCTATAGACTGTTCAAACAAGCTGGCGTCCGCAGTTGCCGCTGCCCAAAGAGCTGCAATTAACCGATGATCATCACTGCGCCGATGACGATACGAAAGCCAACAACAACCACAACAGCAACAACAACACATCAATCATCACAACAACCACAGAGAGTAACAACAATCACATAGAGGATATGGAACGTCTGCGAAATCATCAACACCACCAAAGTCTAGGAGGTGGTTCCTCCCAGCAACTGTCGAATAAACAAAAATGGTCCTTTGGCCGTCTCTTTCGCAAGAAGAAGGACGAGGAGGCGGAAGGAGGAAGTGCCAGTTCCAGTGAGGAGGATCGCAAAGCGGGTTTTGTGCCCTCCCAGCGTCAGAGCTCAACGAAACCCAAAGCGAAACATCCCGGAAAGTCCACACGTGGCAGTAACAAAGCCTTGGGCTTTGATCACATTGTGATGCCATCACAATCAGGAGCAAATGCACCACTGCAACCACCAGCATTACCACATCCTGCTGCCCACATAGACAATGAGTTCTTTTTACCCGTGGAAATGGTGCCACCCGAGCCGTATTATCAAAATCAACCTGGTTATTATAATCGCTCCAGCAACTCATTGGATCGGAGACTTTATCTTAATCCACAATTGGCGGCGGCGACACCACACAAATCACGTTCCGCGCAGCGTGGCAAGGTGGTGCAGCCAGGTCAACAACCCGTGCACTCCAGCGAGGAGGAACTCATCTCGCTGAATTCGTCGACCTTTTCCAAGTATCGCAGCGACGAGAGCATACACAGTGGAGGTCAAGCTCTGTTCGGTGGTCCTGGACAAAGTCGACGAAGTCGTGCCGCTCGTAATGAACGTTATTATAAGAGATTGTCCCGTGATGGGGAGGTGAGTCATGGTGGTGTTCCAGCACAGGTGCAACAACAACTACAACAGCAACCTCCGCATCTAAGCCAACAACGTTACAAGACGCAACCGTTGCCATTGTCCATTTATCAGGCTCCTGCCTCCAATTCCACCTCCGGATATGTGCAATGGCAACCACAATCGCGTCCCTTGCAGAACTCTATGCAAAATGATGGCAAGCGTAGCATCAGCTATGATAGCCACATCCATTTGCAGAATGTGAATGGAAGAATGCAGAGTAAGCCTTTGCCACCACCGCCACCACCAAGGGATCCACTGCGTCGTGTCCATGTGATGGGCTCCAGTTCGGGAGATTTACGTCCCGTTTCCTATGCCTTTGATCAGAGTGGACGATGCGTTTCGGATGATCGCATTTGGCAGCCACCTCATTATCAATCCGTGCACTCTCTGAACTCACAGCCAAGCAGCTCCATTGCGAGTGCTCCTCCTGTCCAGCAGGGACGTCGCTTTATCACACGCTCCGAGAGGAATGCGCTTCCTGGCAAGAAATCTTTGCCTAATGGCATTGATTTTCATTATGTGGCAGACGCAACACCACGTTCGAGAAAGCCCATCCACATGCTGGAATCACATGGTGGAGGAGTACATGATGTACCTCCTTCCAGTGGTGTTTTACGCACCTCCAAAAGTGGTTTACCCACGTCCAATGATTGCTGGCAACCGCAACCTCAGCCGCCACAGCGTCCACAGCAAATCATGACCAAACCGCGCTCCATTTCAAGTTCTCGGTTGAGTGAACTGCGTACTTATCCCATGCCCATGTACTCCGAGGTGCTGAAACCCAAGCGAGCAGCTCCTCCACCTGCAGCTGTTGCTCCTGAATCCACGGATCAGCAACAGATCGTCTGCGGTAGCCTTCACATCAAGCCCAGCGAACATTCAAGTCAAAATTATGTGGAAATACGTCATCGTGACGTGCACAAGACCAACTCAATGCCACATCATTATCAGCGAAGATCTGGCGAGGATTTGCCCAACAAATATGAGGAGTATGTAGCCGAGAAGCGAGAACAACATCAACAGGCGCCGGCGCCAGTTTATCCGGAGCGTAAAGCAAGTGCTCCAGCCATAACTCCCCTTTATTACCCACGCAAGAAGCCTGCTAATCTGGAGGAGGCCATCAACGAACTGGAGGCCATCTATAAATCCCTTGGACTTACCGAACCGCCAGAGCCGAAGCCGGACCCAAAACCGGAGCCAAAGACGGAGCCAAAGATGGAGCCAAAACCTCGAATGCCTACGCCAAGTGACTTTGAGAAGTTCGCTTTGGCCCATGCCGATGAGTATGATGATGAGGATTCCCCAGCTGGAGAGCCAGATCCAGTGCGTGATGATGTTGCCTACCGAAATCTGCAGTTGAGCAACTTGCAACATCGTGCGTCAGAGAAGCAACCACCATTTGGCATCCCTGTAGGTCCTATTGTGCCAGCTCCCCAAAGCGATTATCTCCATGTAGAGCCAGTACGTGCGCCAAAAAAGAAGAGCGGCTCCCCGGACATTGTCAAGGATGATTTGGCTGTGCGTGCCTTGCGTAAAGATCCTCCTGGTCCCAAGTCCAACTTTGTGTATCCCATGCAGAAGAAACAACGTGCAACACGCACTCAATCCGCCAATATCTACAATCTCATCCAGCGGGATGCAGCAAAGCCTTCAGGTGGAGATCTAAGTAGTTACATGGAGCTCACGCGGAACATTGAACGTGCCGGCTCCATGTCAAATCTGGGCGTAACAGAGACAAGCGATACGAGCGATGTACCTGCCACTTTGGATCTGTTGCGCAAACTGAAAGCCCAAGATGAGGAGATGACCCGGAAACCGCATATACCCTTTAGGCATCCTAGTCAGGGTGGTGCCATTGCCCAGCTCCCAGAGCGTTTGAGCCACGAGGAGACTCCCAAGTTGGCTCCTGTGCCAGCACCACGCAAGAGTCTCACGCCAGAGCCGTTGCTGGAGGATGCCTTAAACAAAATTGCACAGGATGCCCAGGCGAGCAGCATAAAGTTGTCCCAGGAGTTGAAGGAGCTGCGCAAGGAGGCCTTGATCACAGCAGCCAGGCCTAAAATGAATGCCGAGCAACAGAAACTGGAGCAGGAGTTGCAACAGATTGAAGCTGTGTCCGAGGCAGCCAAGAGATGTGGTCAGCTCTTGCTGGATACGTTGCCCGACAATGATGAGCTACAAGATCCACAGCTGAAGCAACAGCAGCCCAATCCACGCAGACTCCACAAGGAGGGAAAACTCATTCGTGCAATAGATGAAGTTTCCGAGGCGGCAAATGCCGTGTGTGACAAGATACTCAAGGATATTGTGACAACAGAGCCACCTGTGGTGGTGCACGAGGCGTTGCTGGTCAAACAACATGCCACGGATCAACTGGTAATGCCAACTCTCATCAAGAAACTGGATCCCATACAATCGGACAAAATCGAGGCGATTGCCAAGCGGTGTATGCGACAATTGAGTGAATTGGCGGAATCTCAGCCGGACTATGACAATCTGGTCGGATGTAATATGAACACAGCAGCAACAGGAGCTGGAGGTGGATCTGTCCAAGCTGATGCCACTCTCATTTGTCCCATTGCAGAGGACAAGACGAAGAACACGACCAAGACCCGGGCACAGGCCAAGTCTCAAGCACTCGAGGACATTGATAGGATCATGCAGGAATGTGAGAGACAGGCACGTCAAACGGGATCGGGATCGGGATCCGGCACGGGAAGCAGTAGCATGACCACAATAACCACCACCCGCACCACATCCAGCACTGATGATCAACGCACCACAGCGCCAAGTATGAGCAGTGGCAGTGTGAGTGGTGGTAATGCAACCACAGTTAGCACCACAGCATCATCGTTTAGCTCGAGCAGCGATTGTTTGGCCAAATCATCGAGTCCATCGAATGCCAGCCGTCCGATGTCCTCAAGCATTACCTCATTTAATCCATACTCATCGAGTGATTATATTAAATCACAGAGTAGCGATTATCATGCACCCAGCACAGATCCCATCAAGACATTCAGCACCACATCGTATGATGTGCAATCGACGCCGAACAACACCACAATTAGCACAAACACACAGAGCACTCTAAGCAGCAATAGCACCACCAACAACAATATCACTTCGAGTGAAAAACAAACCACCAGTGTGACCACGCCCTCCTCATCGCCTCCGTTGCAATTGACGCCGGTGGGTGAGCGTCGAGCACGCTCCTCATCGCCATCCCAGTACAATTCTAGCGAAGAATTAGCCGCCATCTTTGGCATCGAGGAACAGCCGCGACGTAAACAACTAGATGCAGCAGCAACAACAACAGGTAAAGGTGCTGCACCCGCTCCTGACCAAGTCCAAGCCAGCTCTGAAGACGCTACTAATACCCGCTGTGCCGTCCAAGCTATTGCTACTAATCCAGTTTTGAATGAGCCTGAGCCTGAAATTGATGTTACCACCTCAACCACAACTATCATACAAACCATACCATACACTAATGATAGTGCCCGTAGCTCTAGTAATTGTAGTAGTCATAGTTATAAGCTAGCCACTATACCAGAGTCGGAAACGGAGCTGGAGCTGGACCCTGACGAGGAGGTACGGACAACGGAAACGGAAACTTGCCTCAAGCTTTCGCCCAATTTCAATCGCATCTATGCAAGTAAAATCAACATTGTTATGGATAAACCTGAGTTGGAAACAACTACTTCAACAATTGCTGAACCCGTCATGACACAGTTTGATTCGTTAAGTTCACTGGAGGAGACATCATCCAATCCGGATTCGGGTAATGCAAGTCTGGCCGATTTTCCATTAGCCGGACATGCAAATACCTCCGTTGAGCTGCAAACTACGTACAATAGTCGCTTTGAGGTTAGGGAGCATTATGTATCAGAGGTATCGATAAGTGCGAGCGATGACGAATCAGATAACGAGAGTGTTAGAGTCGGGGTTAAAGAGAGGGAACAGGATTTTCCACCTTTGCCTACTGCAGAGGAGTTGCTAGAAAGTCTAAGAGAGGAGGCTGAGCTTAATGAAAGTGAGAGACAGGCAGAAGCTGAGAAGCAAAGACTTGACGAAGCAGGTAAAGAAACTGAAAGCAAGTTCTTAGATGAAGAGCAGACACTTGACGAAAAAACACAACAGGTTGAGCAGTCACTTGACGAAACTGAGAGTGAGCTAGGAGAGACTGAAGCTTTAAAACTTGACGAAACTGAGCGCGAACTAGAAAAGATCAAATCCTTAAAGCTTGACGAAACACACGCACTGAGCGAGGCCGTCTATGATGTGACAACTGAACTGTTGCTGACAGAACTTGACGAGCCAGATCTTGACGAAGACGAACTAGACTTTAGTAGACTAGTCGAAATAGCACTTGAAGAAGCTTTTGACGAAGAAATGCAAAACGACAGCGAAGCGGAATTTGACGAATGTGATTCGACTTTACGCAGAAAAAGTATCGTTTACGAGACACCGCAAATTAATTTAAGTATTTCGGAATTGAAACTCAATTACGAAACGAAAGTAGAGCAAGAGGCGACGACGACACTTGACGAAGCCAACAAAACGAGCAGCAAAGGAAGCAAAGAGAACGACACAAACGACAACGAGAGTGATAAAGAAGCCGACAATGATGATATGCCAATTAGAGGTACTTCAGCACGTAATGAGAATGAGAGAGACAGCGGGTTGGAGAGAGCAGCGAATGAAGGACATCCGGCCGATGATGAAGAACAGCCGACGACGAGTACGAAGGCGCTCTCTGTTTTCGGAGAGGTGCGCTCTCTGCAAGTAGCGCCAGCGGCAGCGGGGGCGAGGCAGGGTGGTGCAAGGGGCGGTTTGACAACACTCGAGCACGTACTTGTCGCCTGCACTGTGGGCCTGATTACACCAAACGATTTGCTCACACTGTGCTTGATCGTAATTGGCGTTATTATCATTGTTGCAATTGCGCTCACCTGAGCGAGCTTCCACTTATGTACTTCGTAATTGTTGTAAATGCAACTTGTTGTTGTTCATGTTGATTTCTTGTTATTATCGTTGTAATTATGAGCAATCATAAATTGTTTATTCATTTTTGTTGCAAGTGCAACACTATTCATATTAAGCATATATTATTTCTATATAGTATATAGACCAAAAGTATTCTCACTTCTATTATTATGTTTAAACTTAAAAAACTACACTATATTGTAATACACACATTGTTTTGCCACACTGTGCAATACTGCATTTCATTCATCCAAAATCGATAAACTAACCCAACTAATTTCTATATATCGTTTGCAATAATAATTTTCTTTAAAATTAATACTTATTGTTAATTTGACTGCAACTTGTGCCAATGATTTTGAATTAATTACATATGTTCTATTAATTAATTAATACCTAAATACATATATAATTTGTAATCCTCTCTAATGTTTAAGCCCACGAAAAACGCAACGATCAAATGAAAATGCAAAAAAAATCTATATTATATTTAAATATATATTTACTAATCATAAATCATTTCTAAAATCTCTTTGTATATTTTCAGCTCAAAATTTAATAGTTTAAGTTATAAGAAATATGACAAAACATACATAACGATTTTTCCTTACATTTATTTACGTAGAATTCGTTTGCTATAATTTTTCTATAAATGTTATTATTTAAACAAAATACAGACGACGCATACACATAAATCTTATTAATAATAAAAATGTTATTAAACAAAAATACAAATAGAAAATGTGCAAAATTATTGTCCATTGTTTTTGTTTTATTGTTCGCTTGAAATTTGCCTAATTCGCTTTTATTTATGGTTTCCTGATCTTTTTTTGATTTGATTAATTAGTGTTTTTGTTAGTAATTTTATGTGCTTTTAATTGGGCTATTTAAAAGCTAATTCTGCTCCTTTTTACAGTTTATGGCCAAAATAGTATTACTAATAAAAAAAACAAAACAAAAACCAAATTGAAAATCAAATTAACAAGTTTGTTTCCATTTAATGTTGTTGTTGCTAAAGTAAAAGCTGCCGAAATATACATATAAATATTTATTGTTAATTTTGAATAACTTAACGTAATTTTTAAGCATTAACAGAGAAATGTTAACACTTTACAGCGGTCGCTTGGGTTTGCGTACTTGCTAAAGCCGACAAGTGCGAAAGCTTTAAGTTTTCGAAATGGTTGCAAACACCAATTATGTGTGGTGTGAAACTTGACTAAGCCTATTTCAAATTTGTAGCTTTTAAGCAGTTAAATAAAAGATAGTTTAATTTTTGGCGCCATCTGGCTTTAAAGTGGCTGTTGTAAGTCGAACTTAATAGCTTACGTTAAGCTTAAGTTGTCCGTTGGGTTTAAAATTGTAAGTTGAACTTTTTGTCAACTTTATTATAGATTTTGGCTATTTATTTGGGATACATTAATAATTTAAATATTGTCTAGACATAAATTGGAAACTTTTATGTTAGCCAAAGACCCGAAAACGACTTCAGGTTGACTTTTAGGGGCAGGAGTTTCATTCGCCTGTCAGTCAATAGAACTCAACATGTTTAGGGATACTCTTATTATACTTATTGTTGATGCCACCTTCCCCCACCCTCAAATGTGCCCCTAGACGGCAAGTAAATAGAAAAGCACAAAAAGATGTTAAAGCAGAACAACAAAAAGCGAAAGTCTACTTCTACCCAACTTTGTTCCCAATTGTTGTTGTTGTTGTTTTTAATGCTGTTTCTACGGTTCGACGACGTCTGTTGTTTGGCATTAAAAGGACATTCAACTGCAGGTCCTGTGACCTTTTTTGTTGTAGTCATCTGACGTCTTTAAGATTTAAGCAGACTTTGCTTAATTATTGCTAATGAGGCCTCAAATTTCTATGGGTAATTCAAGTCTCTGTCAGCCCAAAAGGGAAAAGTTTCTTTACGCTTAATAAATATAACGCATTTGGGTTTTTAAATTCTTACAATTTGTGTCTAAATTGAGTTCTCACATTTCCCAGTTGTCGCTTATCTCGATGTTTCGATTCATTGGGTTTCCTTTTTATTTGGGACATTGAGAGATTTATGGTGTTCTCTCTGTGGATTGACAAGGCAAGAGACTTTAATCTAATTGAATGTATTTACAGCAATCAATATGTGCTGGAAGCTCACTTTAAAAGTTGAATATTATCCTCAACTAGCGGAAGTTCATTCACCTGACAATTGGGGTCACATAACCTCAAAATGTCATACCGAGTTCAGCTGGTAAAACTAAATAGCAATAAAAATGTCACGGCTCTAATTTGTTTTTGTCACTCTGCCACAAAAATCCCCTGCCTCACTGTAAGTTACCCTACTCTACCCAAAGTTCCTTACCCCCTCTCACACTTTTCTTCCTGGCAGCGACTCTTTGACTCCAGACTTGGCCACAATTCGCCTGCTTGTCATAAATAAGACTCCTCGGGAGCCTAGAACAACAGCCAAACAGGCATACAGAGGGCTTTTGCCACATACTTATAAATACGAGCTTGTGTGTGTGTGGAAAGCAACTTTTCCGCCTTCCAATTTCCCTGGTTTACCAGAACAACACGCCCACCTATGAAATAATCATAACTTACTTAACCCAATTTAATGTTTTATTTTCCTAGACAGAACTCCCAAAGAATTTGCTTACGAGGTTGGTTTGTAAAGTATTGAAACTCCTCCATAATCATTATTTCACCATATAAAGTAGTATTGTTTTAAAGTATCTCTGCGCAAATAGGAAAATCCTCTTCTTCTTAAGAGTATGTTTATAAATTATACAAATTAATAGTAAACAAATCTCTTTATCGTTGTATTTATTCTTACAATTAGCATTTGAGTATATCTGTATATAAGTATCTTAGGAATTACATATTTTTCTATGTGTTCTACAGATAAGAAAACGGTTTTTTTAATCTGATAACTCCGCTTTACTTTACAAATGACTCTAAAATTGGGATCTAGTATTCAATTAATATTTTTTTTTCTTAGAAAAACTTCCCAAACTTTTCAAATTTTTTTCATATAATTCGGTCTATAATTACTACTATATCTTAAAGGGTTTTATATGCAAAGATCTTAACCTTTAATTAATTTTGATGTATAGTTTTCTCTGTTGTTTTTAAGGACCTTTTAAGAAAAATAACGACAAACGATGAAGTAAAATAGTTAAAATTTAAAAATGATATAATATATTTAATATTTTTATAGATCAACTTACCATATTCTATATTCCTCTAAAGCCAATGTAGCCATAATTTAAACTTTTTTCTCAAGTTTCTTGCAAACTTCTTAAGTTTTCTTTGCAAACTGTTGGAATATTCCTCGCTGCTTAAGTCTTATTTATAGCTGTTTCCACATAGTTTGTAGGCGTGTCCAAGTGGGCGTTTCGTAGACTGTGCCTAATTATGCGCTTCGAAATCCTTTCAGTGTCTGTCTCTCTGTCTCTGTCTTTATGTGTGTCTGTCGTGGGAGTGATAATTATTATCAGACACCACGCTGCAGTTGCCTGTAGGCAAAACTCAATATCACTCATACGCCGCATGTTGCACAAGTGAACTATGTGTGGTTTTCAAGTGTTGTTGCATTTACACGCAAGCGGTCAAGTGTGGGCTACTGTTACGCCCCCTCGCCATCCCCCCAATACGCCTTGCCTTTGCGGTTGCAGTTGCAGTTGAAAGGTGGAAGGTGGAAGGGGTAATGGGAAGGAGGGTGCATGCTACTCAACTAAATTGGGGGCATGCCGCGACATAACATATTTGGTGGCGTTCAATGCATTTGTGGTCGCCGTTGGCTACGAAACATGCAAGTAAATTAAACGTTCTCCGGAAAATTCTTGCTTGCAACAGGAGAAGAGGGAAATGGAGCTTTTCCACTGCGCAGGTACAAACAAAAATGCGTTTGGAAAAGTAGACATAAAGGCTGTGGTTGCGGCGAATTCGCAGGGATACAAAAGGGGGCGAAAGCCAGATAGAAAGAGAGAGAGAGCTAGAGAGAAAGAAAAGCGCGAGAGAGCGGCTTTAAATTGGGAAATTCCTTGTAACTAGACAAAAACACAGACGTTTTGCGCTCAGTGTCAGTGATGCCAACTGCTCACAGTACAAGCCAACCAGAAATAAACAGGACAAAAAATATGAAAAATACACAAACAAATGCATTCTTAAATTTAAATTTAAAACTTACGACTCAAGTATATATAGTATTTCAGATCGATAGCTTTACCAATTTGGGCTGCAGCTTGAATCTCGTCTGGTCAGTAAATCACTCAATGAATCAATTAGGACAAAGAGTTTTATATATGTTGATATATATCAAGGATATTATTGTTAAATGAAGACTATAATAGTCCTAAGATATTTGATTCAATTACAAAATTAAAATAACCTCGAAAATCAAAATATTAGCTGAAGAACTGTTCTAAATAAAAATATTTCGCAATCCGTTTAGATTGATTTTAACCCGCTAACTTTTTTTTCTGAGTAGAAAATAATAGAAAGAGAGAAACTAATAAAAGCTTGATATTTTGACAGCTAAAGTAAAAATTAAAGTTTAGATTTTTATGCAAACTGTTAAATTGCCAACGCTGTCAGAGGCACAGACGAATTGCGCTCAGTGTAGTCACGCTAGAGAGCAGACAGGAAAGATAGAGAGAGAAGGAGTGTGCCTGAGAGAGATAGAAAATAAGAGAGTAAACGAGAGACTGCTTTGCGAATTCGCCGTTGATTTTACGCTTAAAACATGAAAAATAGAAAACCGGCTACAAAATCAGCTGTTTTGACCCCCACACAACAAGCGCAGGACTTGTAACCTGCCTCTGTTTGTTGCATGGTGTGTATTGAAATACATGTATATGTATGTTTGTGTGTTTGTGTGTGTTTTGGCCTCATCAGGCTGGCCAAATCAAGTCAAATCTGGCGAGCGCTCAGTACGCTCAGAGTTTTCCACCAGCTCGCAACACGTTGCGCATTCAAAAAAGCCGTTGCATGTGGCAACAAAAAAACTAAACACAAGAAATTGGCGTACTTTTAAACAAGACAAAAAAAAATAAAGTAAAAATTGTAAAACCCGAAAAAAGTGAAAGAGTCTAAACAAGTGAAAAACAAAAAACCAGAAAAAATAAGCTGTAGACAAACTTAATAAAACGCTGAGGAAAATAAAGGAAAATATAAAAAAAGGCGACAAGTGCTAAAAAGGTGCGTCTACGTGTGTTGTGTATGTGTGTGTGTGTTGTGTATGTTTGGCTGTGTTGTATGTAAGAACGTGTGTGTAAGTTAAGTTAACCGCAATTAAAAGGAATTTTCCGGAATGCCAAAAACGCACTCTTGTAATGCGACTAAGAAGAGAAAAAGGGTTAAAATAGTTGTTAGACAGTAGCCATAAAATGAAAAAGGGGAAAAGGGGAGAGGAAAACAGAGGCAGACAGCGAAAAGTGGGAAAAGCAAAGAAAAGTCGCATCCCAAACTTATATTTTGACTCCTTTGTGCTTTGTTCTCTCTCCTGCACAAAGCAAATATTTAGTTTGAGCTTCATTTCCTTAAAGCCTGCCTGCGTGCCTTTCTATGCAATTCTCAGGACCTAAGGGAACGGCAAGAGGAAATGAAAAGAGAGTTGTAGAACATTTTCTTATTTGATGATGGTTAATTTTTTTTTTGCTTTGTTTTTGTTTTTGCAATTCATTTCACTTAAGTGGCATTTAGTTTGTCGCTAGTGTGGTCTCATGCCACGCCCACAAGGCAGCCCCATTTGGACTGTTTGTTTGTTAGCCAAGTTCAACGCACCAAATGTGGCAGCAACAATGGCAGCAGCAGCAGCAGCTGCTTGCAACGCATATTGTTGTTGTTGTTGTTGTTGTTGGCACAGTCAAGTTCAGTTCTTATCCTTCAACTGTTGTTGTTCTTCTCGTTGTAGTTGTTGTTGTTGCTGCCTTTTGGAGTGTTGGCATCTCCTGCCTAGACAGTCCCTACACTCTTTGTATTGTATTATTTTCCTCCGCTTTTCCTTCTCTCATCGTATTTACATTTACTTGAATTTCTAGAGGTTTTTCGGTAGTTCCAAGTCATTGTGTGGATTTTGTGGCTGCTTCTTTTTCTTCTTCTTCTGCCCACTTCTTTATCTCTTTGCTGTTGTTGTTGTTGTTGTTGTTGTTGTTGTTGTTGTTGTTGTTGATAGTTGGTCTGGAAGAGTTTAATGTTCCTTGAAGTTCCATCCTTTGCTATATGACAAGTGAAATTTCTCGTGTCTGTTGATTGCATTGAAAGTCGAACAAAAAAATGCTCCTGGTGAATGCAAAATGAGCCAAAGCAGCTTCTCGTGAGTGTGTGAGTGTACTCAAAAGCATATTCATTGTTGAAAAGAGCTCCTGATTATTTAAGTACAAACACGAGCATCTTTAGAGTTATTCTGGGAATAAAGGCAGGCAACTTAAGTTTTCAGAATAAAGATTGCTTGGTTTGAAAAATTGGAGATAAACATTACTAAGAATCTATTAAAGTGGAATATAATAGATTTAATTTGGCTTTACAAAGCTTTGAACAAAGGATTGTTGTTAAAAAATGTTTTACGAAAATGTTTTGGGTTCCTGAAAGAATTTTTGCGTTGATTTTTAGTGAATCCGGACTATTAATTGATTCAAGATTTCTTCCTCTTGTTATAGGGCAATATATACTTGATTGTTTTTTATGCCTGTTTTAAGTAATTCGTAAATAAATCAAGAATAGATTTTAAGTATTCAAAATACCAATTTCGATCCATTTCGCACTTAATTTTAGCACGTCCTTTTTCTCTCTGTGTAGTTATGCTATTAAAAGTATAAAACAACACTTTCAATCTGAATCTGATTCGTTTCATTATTTGTTGTTAAAAATCTGGTGCCCAAATTAGTAAAAGAGAATTTTTTAAAGTTGATTTTGAGGTGTTTCATTTTTTTTGTAAAAATTCCAAACTTGCATAACTTTGTCAAATCTAACCCGATTTTCGTGCGGAATATGATTTTAGTTATGTTTTGTTCTATAAAGTTATTCAACATTTAAAAATATCTATTTTTTCCAAAATTTGGAAAGGGGTCCCCCCATTAGGGTTTTGCTTTTGAGAAAAATATATTTTTGTATCTCTAGTAAGTTTTTTCTTTTCTGAAACTTGCGTTTTAAAAATACCAAATCGCTTTCCTACCAACTAAAATTTCCTTTCGCGATTTGGTCTCTTTTATGCTAAACATTGCTATCTACTTCTACAAGCAAAAAATTATTCTTACCAACAACTTTAAGCACATGTTCTTGCTGTTTGGGCCAAGTCTGGGAAATTGACTTTCGAAAAGTGCGATTCATGTTGCGCTTTGGCCCCAAAAAAAAAATAATAATAATAAGTTGATCTCCACTTGAAGCGACATATGCGCTACCTGCCACCTACAAAAGCCAACACAGACAACAACAAACAACAACAAGTCAACACCCACACACACACACACACACACACACACACACACAAGCATACAGCTTTTGGTGTGGTAGATTTCAGTATCTTTTGCTGTTGCTGTTTATTTTTTTTTGGGTATCCTTCAGATACGTGAGTGATTCAACATAATTATGTTTCAGCAGTTTGAGCTGCAGTTACAGACAGCTTCCCCTTCTCCCTATCCCCATACCCCCTTGATCTTCACTTCTCGCCTACCTTTTAACCGTATTATAACGGTTATATGCACGTATGCACGAAATAACAGTTAAAGTATTTCAACATTCATTCGAATATAAAAGAAAATTGCCAACTGATTGTTTGGTGGTTTGTCTTTCCCCTCTCCTCTTCCTCGCCGTCATACGTCTGCATCATTAAGCTGACAAGGGAGAGCAAGAGAAGGAGATAGAAACAGAGACAGAGACAGAGAGAGAGAGGTAAAATAGCGAGTGTGACTGACTGACTGACTGACTGACAGCAAGAGACAACTGACAACGACAACGACAACAACACTAACAACAACGCTACAAGAGGCACAATTTGTAAACTCTGTTCGCTTTTAAGTACCCTGCAAATACAATTTGTAAATAGGGTATATTGTATTATAATGCTTTCATATTTTTAGATTGTTTAAAATTGCATTTTGTAACTTGTCTTACTTCAACAGCGTTTGCTTATTGCAAAAGGTACTATATAAATGTGTAGGTAAATGAATTAAGCTTTAATACCTTTTACTTCTTGAATAGGATATTATAAACATGTTCAGAAGTATGAAACAGATGAAAGTGGAAATAATTGAAACTGTTAAGCATGACATCATCAATAGCAGAGATGATTTTGCTACTTCTTCAGGATTTTTCTTATCCAGGATTGCTATTTAATGGATATCTCTTAGTGGACACACTATTATTTGTCATATTTGGTATTATATTTTCGTGTGTTTAATTTGTTAAATTATGAAATTCTTATAATTCGCTTATAAACTATTTACAGGGTATATTTAATTATATCTATGGTGCAGTTTTTCTATTGATTTTTTTAGGCTTTAACTAAATGCGATAATTTTCTGCTATATCTTTAAATTTGTATTCAGATTAACTCGATACTTTAAAGATAAAAAAAACTTTGTGAATTATTTTAATATCACTTAAAGGGTATGCTATATTCGATCTGTTTATAATCTCCGTTCCGTTTGCTTTGGTTCTTTGCCTGCCGCACGTAGGACGAAGTTATCGGCGCTTTTGGCGTTGGCGTCGCTGCAAATCAGTGATGCAACAGAAACAGGACCAACCAACCGAAAAAAGCGACAGAAAAAGGACAGAAATTGGGACAAAAAGTTTTCTTTTAAAAAGCAGGCTAGATTGATGCTTGTCATATTTTCTGACTGATAAATTTGTAGAAAACGACAGATCTATCCAGAAAAAGACTGAATTGACAACACTGCTGCTAATGGAGCACTTTTTGCTCGTAGGCTCGTTAGAGCCATCTCGAACCCCTTTGCAAAAATGGAGGAAAAAAATAGGCAGCAATATACGGAAAATAGGAAAAGCAAAATCGTTTGATTGGTGCAATAAAACACCTGTCGAGGTCGCAGCCAGTGGTTAATATAATCATCATCATATTCTGATCGAGTTGGCGTTGGATTCAAATTTCAAAATTTGCTTTCGAGAGATGGAATAAATTTTCTTACTTTAAACAAATTTTCCTTTGACAGACAATTGTTGCACATTTTTTTGTTTTCTTGCCGCGAGCACACACACATACACAAAGTTATAACTCTACCACACACAATCCGACACACAAAGAGACAACTAGTCAACAATTATATATACAATTCCTTTCGAATTATCCGCGGAATTTTCAATTTTAATAATCAAATTTCGTAACCCAAAAGAAGTGCAATTATTTCATGTCAAGTTGTAAACAGGAGAATCAAGAGGAAGAAAGAGAGTCCTTGTTGAGGAAGACCTTCGCTGAGGTAAGCACGCAAAATGTCCGTTACTCGAGCTCATTAAGGAGTTTTTGGTCTGGTTAGAAAATCTGCATAATTCAATTCTAAGGGGCTTCCCCTTACCATGTTAAACTTTTTGACGCGTGCTTAAATGGCACTAAGAAAACAACAACCACAATCACAAGTTTCCAACGGCTTTTTCTGGCTAATTTGCATGTTTTTTATTGGACAAGTGACATGAAAAGCCCCAAAGTACTGTGTGTGTGATATGTGCGAGAAGGTCCTTAAAGCTGTCCTGGCTGACATTGTTGACAGCACAAATTGCAAGTGACATAGAGACAAAGATAGAAATAATATGTATATAGAGTTGTTGGCTTTTATATCATACTTCTGGTCCTATTTATTGCTAAAAGCACTTGGGAACTATAAGCATAACATGTGGAAATTATATAGAGCCATTCAACTTATTCCACTTAATAACTTTTAAGCATCAAGGCGCGAACCAGGACCTTGGGCTCAGAGGTCATAGAAACCCCAGGCTTGCGGCCATTTTAAACCGTATAATCAAAAACAGGTACTATCGATAACCTCTTGTATAATATCGATGGCATTTTCAGCTTTAATTTAATCCTTAAAGTGGAAAAATCATAGGAAAAGCTTGCCTTATAAATTTTCCCCCACACATTGACATTCATACGTCATTCGTCAAACGTTTTTGGCGCCACATTTCCGAGCTCCTCCGCCATATTATCGTACTTGGTAAACCCTCCCTCTTTCCATCCCTGCTCTACTTTTTGCTGGCAAACATGATTTTATGGAGGCAAAGTCGACACACGTGACTGCCTTTTCGGTTACAGCCATGGCAATAAAAATCTTTTCATTAATTAAAAAGTCAAAGCCATGGCAAAGACTGGCTAACAAGAGTAAAAAAAGAACCTGGCTAACATATAGGGCAAAATATGATAAAAGGAATACGAAAAAAAGCAGGGATCGTAACGGTTACCTTTTGTAAAACAAAAGTGTAAAAATAAAAATAATTATCTATATATATAAACTCTTTGTCCTGACTGACTGACTGACTGACTGACTGACTGACTGACTGACTGACTGACTGACTGACTGACTCACTGAGTCATCACGCTGTAGGCCAAACGGTTCCAGATATTAAGATGAAATTTTTACACAACATAGCTGAGACATAATTATCGTGCAATAAGACGGGATTTTTGATAATCCCCACTGGAAGGGGCTAAAATGGGGGTCAAAGGTCAAAATTGCTTAGTATGAAATTTTGTTTTGTTTTTGAGCTATCTTAACCAAACTCACAGATTATGTATTTCTTACTCACTGCTACATCCTGAGAAAATTTGGTCAAGATCGGACCACTATATCATATAGCTGCCATAGGAACAACCAGATGCAAATTAAAACTTTGTATGAAGATCTTTGTTATTTTTTGAGATATCTCAACCAAACTCACAGATTATGTATTTCTTACTCACTGCTACATCCTGAGAAAATTTGGTCAAGATCGGACCACTATATCATATAGCTGCCATAGGAACAACCAGATGCAAATTAAAACTTTGTATGAAGACTTTGTTATTTTGACGCGAGATCAAAATGTTGTGGGTTCGAGTGCCGGTTCGTGCGGTATTTTATTTATATTTTTTTTTAGTTATATACTTTTAAATAAAGTAACGTGCTTTGCATTGTTGTTGCGACTTTCAAACTCAATTTGCAGCATATGGACCCATTATTCGCTTTTCCTAAAATATTTCTTCCTTTTCTCTTATTCTCGCTTTTGTTGATTTTTTCATATTACGCATTGAAAAAAAAACACTCTTCTAAGGCTTCAGAACAGAGCCTAATCTATACCGAGTTTAACTGCTCGAGTCCAAGCGGGTGCAATGGCTTAATGGAAGAGCAGAAGACTCGAGATCGAATGTTGTGGGTTCGAGTGCCGGTTCGAGCGGTATTTTATTTATTTTTTTATTTATATACTTTTAAATAAAGTTATTTAAAGTTATTTACTTTAAAACAGGAGCAGCGAAAATGTAAATTTTCCATATTATACGAGCAGCGAAAATGTAAATTTCTATCTATCTATATATATAAAACTCTTTGTCCGACTGACTGACTGACTGACTGACTGACTGACCTGACTGACTGACTGACTGACCTGACTGACTGAGTCATCACGCTGTAGGCCAAACGGTTCAAGATATTAAGATGAAATTTTTACACAACATAGCTGAGACATAATTATCGTGCAATAAGACGGATTTGATATCCCCACTGGAAGGGGCTAAATGGGGGGTCAAAGGTCAAAATTGCTTAGTATGAAATTTTGTTTTGTTTTTTGAGCTATCTTAACCAAACTCACAGATTATGTATTTCTTACTCACTGCTACATCCTGAGAAAATTTGGTCAAGATCGGACCACTATATCATATAGCTGCATAGGAACAAGCAGATGCATTAAACTTGTATGAAGATCTTTGTTATTTTTTGAGATATCTCAACCAAACTCACAGATTATGTATTTCTTACTCCTGCTACATCCTGAGAAATTTGGTCAAGATCGGACCACTATATCATATAGCTGCCATAGGAACAACCAGATGCAAATTAAAACTTTGTATGAAGACTTTGTTATTTTGACGCGAGATCAAAATGTTGTGGGTTCGATGTTCGTGCGGTATTCTGATTTATATTTATTTTTATTTATATACTTTTAAATAACGTAACGTGCTTTGCATTGTTGTTGCGACTTTCAAACTCAATTTGCAGCATATGGACCTATTATTCGCTTTTCTAAAATATTTCTTCCTTTTCTCTTATTCTCGCTTTTGTTGATTTTTTCATATTACGCATTGAAAAAAAACACTCTTCTAAGGCTTCAGAACAGAGCCTAATCTATACCGAGTTTAACTGCTCGAGTCCAAGCGGGTGCAATGGCTTAATGGAAGAGCAGCAGACTCGAGATCGAAATGTTGTGGGTTCGAGTGCCGGTTCGAGCGGTATTTTATTTATTTTTTTTTATTTATATACTTTTAAATAAAGTTATTTAAAGTTATTTACTTTAAAACAGCGAGCAGCGAAAATGTAAATTCTCTATATTATACGAGCAGCGAAAATGTAAATTCTACTATCTATATATATAAAACTCTTTGTCCTGACTGACTGACTGACTGACTGACTGACTGACTGACTGACTGACTGACTGACTGACTGAAGTCATCACGCTGTAGGCCAAACGGTTCAAGATATTAAGATGAAATTTTTACACAACATAGCTGAGACATAATTATCGTGCAATAAGACGGGATTTTTTGATATCCCACTGGAAGGGTCCACTGGGGGGTCAAAGGTCAAAGAATTGCTTAGTATGAAATTTTGTTTTGTTTTTGAGCTATCTTAGCCAAACTCACAGATTATGTATTTCTTACTCACTGCTACATCCTGAGAAAATTTGGTCAAGATCGGACCACTATATCATATAGCTGCCATAGGAACAACCAGATGCAAATTAAAACTTTGTATGAAGATCTTTGTTATTTTTTGAGATATCTCAACCAAACTCACAGATTATGTATTTCTTACTCACTGCTACATCCTGAGAAAATTTGGTCAAGATCGGACCACTATATCATATAGCTGCCATAGGAACAACCAGATGCAAATTAAAACTTTGTATGAAGACTTTGTTATTTTGACGCGAGATCAAAATGTTGTGGGTTCGAGTGCCGGTTCGTACAGGTATTTTATTTATATTTTTTTTTATTTATATACTTTTAAATAACGTAACGTGCTTTGCATTGTTGTTGCGACTTTCAAACTCAATTTGCAGCAGGCACTATTATTCGCTTTTCCTAAAATATTTCTTCCTTTTCTTATTCTTCGCTATTTGGTTGATTTTTTCTATTACGCATTGAAAAAAAAACACTCTTCTAAGGCTTCAGAACAGAGCCTAATCTATACCGAGTTTAACTGCTCGAGTCCAAGCGGGTGCAATGGCTTAATGGAAGAGCAGAAGACTCGAGATCGAAATCTTGTGGTTCGAGTGCCGGTTCGAGCGGTATTTTATTTATTTTTTTTATTTATATACTTTTAAATAAAGTTATTTAAAGTTATTTACTTTAAAACAGCGAGCAGCGAAAATGTAAATTCTCTATATTATACAGCGAAAATGTACCTCTATATTATATAAAGTACTTTATTACTATTATCTTAAGTCCAACTATAGGGAAAAATTGAATTTACAATTCCCGATATCTAATTAGAAATGACATAAGGTCTGGCTATAGCTGTGAGAAATGTTTCCTATTTTCACTCCACATTTTTCCCCGAGATTTCAGCGAGCGTAGCGAGCAGGGTTGGCGAGCGAAGCGAGTAAAAGGCAAAACCCCTAGTATTCCTATATTTGACTTATATATTACTAGTTTTTGGTCTTCTAAGCTATTTAAAATAAAATTGAAAATGAATCAAAATTTATTTCAATTTAAGGATACTGTATTCTAACACATGTTTTGTATATGATATATGTATATGATATACATACATATTTAATATTTTGCTAATCATCTAGATTCTAGATTTTATTTTAAATAAAAACTTATTTGTGATCCCTGGTTGTTGTTCTATCGTGACCATTTATTTACTACTCATTAGGGAGCATTAAATTTATTTAATAAAGACACTAAAGAAGTGTAATAGAATAATTAAACAAAATAAAGTTGTCCGCATAGAAATCGCTTGAGTTGGGCCAAAGTTATGGCAGTGGGAAGACTGTCAGGAAATGGCCCATATGAAAAGCTTTTTGTCAACATCAAACAACAACAAAATGGCCTGCGCTGACGTTGGCGTTGATGCTGACGCCGGCGCTGGCGCCAGCGCTACATAAATTATGGAAAAACAAAGCTGACCAACGTCTCATAACTCAAAAGCCAACAAAAACAGACACTCAAAAAGCGCCCACCTACACGGGGAACAAGGCACGCAACGCATCCCCGCCCCCTTTTCCTGGATGTTTGCCACTCTCCTCTCTCTTTGACTCTCTTAATCTGTCACTGAAACTTTTGAGTGACGTGCAAAGTTTTTGAGTTAGTTTTTTCGCAAAAAGTTTTTGCGAGTGCTTTTTTTACTCTCTTTAGTTTGCTATGCTGCTGCTCTAATTAATTAGCTAATTTTGTTTGTTTATCTCCGTGAGCACGTGTCGCGTTCTAGACACGGCAATGACTTCATTTAAGGCTTAAATTTGATTTTTTTATTTGACTTTGTTTGACATTTTTTAAGTGACATTTTCTGTTAAGACTTGATTTAATTACCTGCACAAATTTTTTTTCTAATTTGTTTAACTAACTTCATCTTTCTCCTTTTTTTGCAGGTGAGTCATAAGGCAAACAATCTTTAACCTTCTGACGTACATCTCGGGTTAGGAATGCAATCAAAAAGTTTATGAAAACACACTCAAACATAAATGTAGAAGAAAAAGCGTAAGTCGTATAAAGTTTATATCTGGAAAATGCAATTGGCAGCATGATATTATGGGGAATAAAAAATCGAATTACACTTTTTTAAATGCCCACAATATGAAATCGAAGAGCCGCAATTTGGTGCAGCTTTAAAAAAGTGAACCTCTCAGAAAGGCGTAACCTTTTTTTTATGTTAGCATTTGCCTACTTCTCTTTCACCTGTGTTGTACTCTCTCTCTTTTTGTTGATTAATGTAATCCAAGTCGGCTTGCATTTCTTTTGCCATTCCTCTTTTTTGTAAGCTGCAATCTCTTTTAGAAGTTCTTGGTATCCATTAAACACCTTACTTACACTCACACTGTGTTCTCTTCAATTCAATCCACATGCAATCACCTCAGCATGCAAAACTTTGAATGCTGTTGCGGTCGCTGCGCTGCCAACGTCGCTGTCGCTGCTTTTTTTTGTTTTTGCTTGTTTCGCCTGCGCAAAAAATCTATGAAAATGCAGTTTTTATATCCTACACAATAAATATTTGTGTACTCTCTGGAAGGTGTTAGTGTGAGTGTGTATGTGTGTACATTGCCGCCACGCGCCTTATTTATATTTATCTACTTTTATGGCTTTATTTGCAGAATCGACTTGTCCGAGCCAAATGGTAGCAGAAATAGTAGTAGCAGTAATAGTAGTAGAAGCATTTGTAGTTAATGTTCTAGCTTTTTTAATGGCATTGAACTTGCTGGCTGATCTATGGACTGGTTGGCAGAACAACTACCATTTGGAGCAAACGTGAATGCAAACGGTTCATTAAGCAATTTTCTATGGCATTTCACATTTCCGCGCGCTTTTCATCATCAGCCATCTATTGGATGCAGTGGTCATTAAATTGCGCCTAACGGCACCAACTGCCTTATTAGCAATAGCACCTAGTCCGTCATGTCTATTTAATCTGAACCTATCATTTTTAATGTATAACTCAATTGAACAGACGGAGAATAAGAGAGAGCGATTGAAATTCTGAATTCTGTGTTTGTTTACATAGAAAGAAATAGAAAACTAACACAAGACTGTCAAATTCAATATGTACTAAGTATTAAAATCTACTTATCAGTGCTGCCAAATTAGCTTTTTATGCAGCCTTTAAACACAAGAATTATTTATTTTAATTTTGGTACTCTTTTTTTTTAATTTTACATTCTTTTCTCTGGATTGTCTGTCCTGTTTTTGTGGCACGAAGTTGACATCACTGCTACTAATCGACTGCATAACTCCAATACTCTCTTGAGGTATCTCTGCTTAGTTCTCTCTTGTCTGCGCTCTCTCATGACATTGACAGAAGTTCGTGTTGCAGCTTTTTTTTGGCAATCGCTGATCCTTTCCCTTTTACACAACTGCTTCTATTCCCCCACCCTGCTTAATATCACTCTCTTTGCCATTGTCGATTGCATTTACAACAACAACCGCCCACACAGAGTGAGTACTGCGCCCGCGTCACTGGCTCGGAAAGCAGCACGAACACTCACTCAAACTGCTATCGTTACTCTCTTTGCAGCAGCTTCGGCTTCGGCATTGGCGCAACTTCAGCTCAGTCTTTTGTCTGCGCTGTTCGACGTCGGTTCATGTTGGGCAATCAAAGAGTTCTGGCTGCTGCATCGCGTCTCTGTTTGGCAGTATTAAGCTGTGCTTTTGTTTTCGGCTTGCATTACGCTTCCGTTATTGTTACTGTGCGTATAGTGTGTGTGTGTTAGAGTATATGTATACTACCTATGTATGTGTATGTTTTAAACAAGTTTACCAATGCGTTTCAAATCGCCGGTTCACATATTATTTCGTTTATTGTCACGCTCGATTTAATCAACAATGCGACTGACTGTGAGTGAATGTTGTGATTGCCAAAAGTTTATAAATCATTGCAAAACAATTGAAACCGCATTTGTATGTAAGTATTGAATTTAAACAAATGAATCACACTCAACTGAAAATGACAAACAAATTGTTCAACTGATAATTTACTTTGTAAATGAGTCGGGACTTTGTCTCTGTATCTATCGGGTGTTAATTTCTGTGTGAAAAGCTAATAAAAGCAAATGACGCTGCAGTCGCTAAGAGGAGTCTTAATTTTCAACATGTCATGTCAACCGCTTTAAAGCTTTTCACTACAACGGTAAATACTCGCTCGCTCTACTTTAAATGCGTGTGTGAGTGTGTGTGTGCACTCTGTATAGGTGTAGTTTGTCTCATTTTCGGCTGGCGGACAAGTGCTGCCCAGCAGCCACAACACCCCGCCTCTCTTTCTCACTCTCTCGATAAACACAGACTTGTTGTTATTTTTAGCAAATTGCGTTGGCGTCGTCGCCGTTGTAGCTGCGACTGCTGTCTAGCGTCGCAGTCGGCTTATCAAAAGTGTTTATTTTTAGCAAATGCTTTAAATAAGTTCTTGTCATTTTTTTACATTTATTGCGCGAATTTGCCTTAATTTAATTCAATGGCTTGTCGTGACAGCGACGCGCTGTCTGCTCGAGTTGTTGTTGCTGTTATTTGAACTTGCCAAGTATCAGTGTAGCTTTTATCTCTCGTCAGATTGTGAGAGAAAGAGATGAAGTCAAGAACAGTTAGAGGTAGAGTGAGAGAATCACCTGCTACTGATTTGCTGTTGCTGTTATCAGTGTTGTCACAATTTTAAGGGCTAAATTAGCTGATTTGATGTTTGGAAGTAGCTAGAAATAGTTAAGCATTTAATAAACCTGCTAAATAAAATGATAACAGTTTTATATGAACTAAACTTACCATAAGAAACTGCTGATATTCATACACAACCATATTCTATTATTAAAATTGTTTTATCGGCAAAAATATATAGAATATATTCGTAATCTAAGAGAATAGACCAATAATTTTGTTTCTATTGTCAATGAAAATAGCTAAATGTAGGTATGAAATAGCCAAATTGGCAACTCTAATTGCTCTTACTGTTGTTGTGTCTCTTCTTTGTGCTCTTTATTATTGTTGTTGGACCAGTCAGCCGTGCGTTTTGTTTGCACTCCCTTTGCTTTTGTTCTGTTGCTTTTATTATTGTTATTGTTGTTGTTGTTGCTATGGCAATGCCAACTTTCAACTGTAAGCTGCATTTTGTACTCGCGTGTAATTTGTTTGTGGAAAATTACAAATTTCATGCCTTTTAATTGGCAATTCAAGTATTTAGTAATATTGAAATACCAATGGTCTGCTAATTGATGTTTATTTATCAGTTTGGAACATTATGTTAATAATTCATAATGTTGTTTACATAAAATCAGCTAAATGATGAGAATTTTCGCAAGTGCGTTTTTTATTTGTTCAGTTTTATGCTCAAATATGTATTTTAAATAGTTATTTGCGACTATTTGTTCGTAACTAGTCAATCCTTACAAATAGAATTCGCATTTCCCACTTCATTTAAGCCATAAATGTTTTATGCAGATTTGCACTTGTATTTTCCGAAAATGCTATTCATTAGAATTCCATGGAACAGAATTATTATTGTTGTTTGGCATTTCTCTCGATATTAATTGCAATTGTTGTTGGTTTTCGATTTTAGAGCTAAATTTTGGGCTCTGCGTCTGTCTGAGTGAGCCCAATACAAATATGTATATTAAATTGTACAATTTAATTTAGCCATTCAAAAATATGTTACCTTTCTCAAATGGAAACGCCGCACTGCTCTACTTAATTATGCCAACCGCAGCGAAGTCCATTATTAACTGTAATACATTTTAATTAATATTTAATGTATGTAATTATAATTTGTCGATTTAAAGTTTCTTTTCAATTGTATATTCATAGTTGATGATTGGAAAATGTGTATCTTTATTTTACCCTTCAGTTAGAGTTACTGGGCATATATAACATCATTATTTAAAGGGCTTTGTTAAGCGATACGTGACCTTTGAACTTGATTCACGGTCTGCTTTCACTACTCTGCATCCCAGGGCCAATAGAGTCGGTTGAGTTGCAAAGGTCATTTGACTTCCAAAGTCAATTTCCGAGGCGACATCCCAAACATGAAACGTTCTTGTCTCTAACTCTCTCTCTCTCTCTAGCTGTCTCTCTCTGAGGGAGCAGAAACCTTCAAATGAAGCGACACCCACCAAGTAACCAAGTTTATCTTGGTAATGCCCCATTGCCAAGGCAACTGTCCTTGAATGAAACCAAACTCAGTTTCCCCCTTTCTTTAGAAATAGAGAGAGGGAAAGCAAACAAAATTTATGCTTTTCTTTTGCTTACGCTTAATAAATCTCTTTTGCTTTATTTTTTATTGTTCTTTCGCTTCGCCTTTGGCTGTAATTTCTTGTGTCTCGTTCTTACAGTTTTCATTTTCATTTTCATTTAATTTGTTTCAATTTTTATCTCTCGTTGCACGTTGACAATTTTGTTGAATGGATTTTCCATGAGAATGATGATTCACAATTGTCATAAATCGACATCCAACTGATTTATGCACAACTGGGCGTATGAGTGATGGCCTTACCTTTGCTTCCTTTTGTGAATTATTGGATTATAAGACTGACAGTTATCTTTACTGCCCAACCTATTGACCGTTGAACTTTAGACTGAATTTAACAATAAGCTGCCTTTTGTACTATTATTAATCCATTTAAGCGTACTTATCTATAATTTAAGTCTGCATTTCATACCACTTATTGTTAGTTGGCTTAAGTATTAATTAAATCGATAAATACGAAAATAGCATTTACGAAACCTTGCGGCATTTCGACGTCTATCATCGTCGGTCGTCAGTACCCCTCTTTATTTCCTCCTTACCCCTCGATTTCCTGCATAGCAAAAATGTCGCGTCAGTCAGTCAGTCAGTAGAGTGTTGGGTTTACTTCCTTCCTTCCGTTGCTTCCTTCCGTTGTCGCTGACTACATATAAATATGTATGTATGTATGTATATTGGTATGTGTTTGTGTCTTGTCAATTGAATGACAAAGGCTGCAGCTGTTGGTAGCAGGGGGTACTATAAAAGGGTGGGGTATTGACGTAGCCTGAACCCACGCGGATTGTCACAAAGTGTCAGCTATGCGTCAATAGCTGCTCGTCTTTGTTGTTGTCCTTGCTGTTCTTCCTGTTGTTAACTGTCAATAACAACAACAACAACAACAACGACGGCAACAACAACAGATACAGTGACAGTAAAAAAGCTCAAGCATCATGTCTATTAAATCAACAAACAAACAACAAACCAACCAACGTGTTGTTTGAACGCCTAAAACTGTGCCATAAGCACTTTGAGCCCATTGAGAATTGATGGAGCAGGCGAAACCATCGTCAGGTGGTGCGGGCTCCATTCGCACCACTCGCCAACATCTGCCAAGACACGAAAAACAATCGAAAAATTAGAAAAAAATTCGAAAAGGCTGCATTGTAGCATGCTCGAGTGTGGGAGACCCTGTACTTATGAAAATTATATATTGCTTATGGAAGAGTTTAAAGTTGTGTAAAATTTAGAGGACCCTATATAGTCCTTACCAAGTTTGGTGTTTTAGGTTCCTTTGTCTGGGGTCCTTATGTTCATAAAGCCAGTTATGGTTATATCCACGCCTCCTTCTACCTGATACGCACATTTTGTTGCTGTCAAACCTTATTGACCCCTTTTACTTTTTAAGGTACAGAGTCTAAAAAACAAATTCACATTGACAGCTGTCGAGCTGAGCCTCTCAAGCTGCGCATTGTTGTTGACCCGATGAGGCAGTGAATCAGAGGAGGGGGCAGTGAACTAGAAGGGGGCTAAGGAGATTTATCCCCATTGATGCGGGTGCACTCATCCATGTCGCATGTTGCTATTGCAGCTTTGTCATTTCCACAATGTAACATTGCATTGAGATACTTTTCTGCTTGGTTTGGTTTCTGCGGCCTCATCTCCATTGTGAAGCCGACAGACAATTTTGACAGCTCTGTAAATGGAGTCATGTATTATTGAATTGCATTTGGAGATAGGTAGCAAAACGGGGGGCAAAAAACAGAGGTAAGGAGTGATTGGTTGAACAGGCCAAGGATTGTTAATGAGCTGTTGATGACAAGCGCCTGAATGGGTTGCTCACAATGGATATTGAATTACAAATTGATGAAAATTATTATGTGAAGCGAACAAAGACAACAGTGGAAGCTAACTGGAGAGTGACTCTCGAGAGGAGAGGGAATCGAGTGTAAGCAGAGTAAAGTTACAGCCAATTAGGTCAAAGTTGAATAGTGTGATAACATACACTCTACATTCTACACTTTCATTATTACATGTTCTCTAACTTTTAGTTTTCATTTCCAGTATTTAGTAGCCGTAACTTTGGCATGTTTTAAGTGCAACCTTTCACATTAAAGTTACACTTGCAACTTTTTAAATATTTTCCGGCTCCGCCCTTTAGAAATCTCTCGACTCTGTCGCAAAAGTTGATGTGAAATTTTTGCAGTTTTACAATTTTTACAGCCCTTAACTGTAAGGGCCAAAGCTCTCTCAATAATTGAATTCCGTGCTTGCATTTTCACATATTTTGTGCTACCACAACAGCTGCACTTTAGTTGATACCCTCTAGCTATTCCCAACACCCCCTATTCCCTTTCCACCCCCGTTACAAATATTTTTCGCATCTAAGTGCATTGCTTACATAACTTTCATATTGACTGTGCCCTTTGGCACTTGGCAAACTTTCAACTCATCAAACGGCCCACGCGGCCCAAAACTGTCGCCAGCTACAACTACTAAAAACAACAACAACAGTACCTCCAACAACATGACCATCAGCGATAGCAATAATAACAACTACAACAATTGCATTGGCAATTCTTAAAGCGATTTCCGTTTTACATTTAGCACAAATCGGAAAAATCACCACAAAGCCATTTGCCTAGTTTTTTTCTACCTCCCTCTGTCTCTCTCTCTCTCTTTTTGTGGCGCCCGCATTTTCCATATACACACACTTTTCCACACCTGCACTGCAATTTAACGAATGGCCGAGTATCCAAGTTTTTCCAACATAAGTAACATAAATCCAACTGGCAAATCGTTGGCCATCAACGTAATTGCAATAAAAAACACAAGTTGAAAAAAGGTGTGTTAATGAGTGCTTAACTTAGACATACTCTGTAGTGGTAGCTCTAAGTATGCATACTAAGTTTATGTCAGATCAATCTTTATAAAATTTTAGAATACTCCTTTGACGCAATATCTAGAAGTTAAGTATAAAGTTGAGATTAAAATAACGTTATTAATTAAAATGCTGAAGATCATGTAATTTTGAAAGAATCTGTATAATAAATTTGTTTACTCTATATTTTGTAGAGTCTTACAGCAAAAGCTAACAACAAGCGAATCTGTAGATCTTTCAAGACTATATAGATTTAAGAAGATCATAAATATAGGCATGTAAAATATACCTTAAGGCGAGTTATTCCTCTTTAAAGTCTATAAAGTTTGTACGCACATTTACCTTTTTTGGGTCAAGTCGTTTTTTACAGGGTATATGTATTTATTGTAACAGTAATGCTAATGCAATTTTTTCTCTCTCTCTTTCTCACTCTGCCTTAGACTATCTTTGGATCATGAGCTGATTTTGTTTTGTGTGCCACTTACATTATTATTATTGGCATTGCCTGGCAGCCAGGCTAATTATGCAAATATTGCCAGGCAGATTATTATGTCACGCCTTGTTAATTAATTTATAAATCTGCCTTGTCGCCCGTATTCCCATCGTCATTATTATTTTCATCATTTTGTTTTTGTCTCTTTCATGCTGCATTATGCATTTCATTCACATTTGCATCACAATTAATTCAAAAACGTCATGAAGTTGAAGTTGCAACGAATTATTTACATATTTTGTTTGTTTTTTGTTTTTCTCTCTCAACTTTTGATCTCGGCATCTTATGCATCTTTCGTCATAAATGACAAGAGATTTAATTTTGATTTGCTATTGGAATTTGTTAGTGTTGTGGCTGTGTTTTCTATGTTTTTTAACGCTTCGTAATTGATGCAATTTGCATATAAACTGTTTTTAATGGCCATCAATCAATGAATTATTCACAGATGCTCATTGAATACAAACACAAGTTTGTCTTGGTCAGGCAATTCGATCATTAATACATGGAGGTTCATGGGAAAATGTCTTAAAACTAAACTAAAGAAGGAGAAACAAAACATACTATCAAATAATTAGAATACGCATTACTAAACAAAGTTTAAAATCTTTAATAGAAAATTCATTTAAAGAACCATAATAATAATATATATTATTACAGATAAACTAGTTTCACAAAGGTTATCTAAATATTTTGACTAATTAGAACTACAGATCTTAAAATCTAATTCATATAAATACATTTAAGATATTTATAACTATTGATTTATTGTTAGTTGAAATAGACTTTGATTTACAAGGAAATCAGTTCAAAGGTTCCATTTATTTAAGATAGAAGTGATTAATATCTATTCACATGTCTAAATGTAATTCAATTATTCATAGTTTTCACATAGTTGTGATTATTTTAGCAAGCAAATTATTCAAATTGCATTATGAATCATTCATCAGCAGTTCAATATTCGACATTAGCTATTCATTGACTTGTCAAAATACTTACTTGAAAGAGAGACAGAGAGAGAGAGAGAGAGAAATAAGAGATTTGCTGTTGAGCCGAGTTGATACCAGAGAAGACCAGACAATTCCCCAACTCCCTTGGATTGACCCCTCTCTCCATGATGGGATCCCCTGGCGGTAGACCACCTAACGATGTTGTCATACAATGGCAAGTCATCATAAAATGCAATTCTCTTGACGCTGTCACCTTCAAGGGCCACGTAATTTGCAACGTGCATTGACGTTGAAATTTAAATTGAATTCAAAAACAACAACAACAACAACAACAATGAAAAGCGCATAGAAAAGCAAAAACAATGTAAGAAAAAACGCATCACAAAATGGCAATATAAACAAAAACAATGTAAATATATGTATATGTATATGTACCTAACTGATTTGTGTATGTGTAAAAGTCAACTTGACCCTAATACGACGCCAAGTTTGCTTGGGCGGGAATGATGATATAAAATAAGGCAACAAAAGGCTTGAAAAAGCTGGTTAGATAAGGCTCTTAAGTGTCTTTTTCTCTTCTCCCGTTTAGCAGTCGAGTGGCCAATTTGTTGGATAAACAAAACGCAAATAATGACTTCATTTAATGTTTGTATTTGTGCCCATTTATTCATAACTCTTGACTTTTATTCATAACTAAGTTAACGTTTTTCTACTTATCCCCAAGATTCGCAAGTTTCAATATTGAGTTTCTCAATTTAACTTAGATTATTCCATTTGTCAGTCATCCTGAACTTGAGTTTTTGCAATATAATCTCATTATTTGATATTTGTGCATATTTATTCACAACTCTTGACTTTTGTTCTTGTACTTGACAATTCCTGACCTTTTGTTTACTCTTTTCGATTTCTTATACATACAGTTTTCAAGTTGAGATCCTGAGACTAAGATCTTACAAATATGGTCAGCTTGTGATTGTTATTGCTATTTATTTTACGCTTAAGTAATTTGTTATTCTACACTTTGGATTATGCAAATTATTTTCCGCCTACAATAAATAATCTCTCTTGCGGTTTTTTTCCTTCAAAATCAATTTAAAAGTTTCACAATTGGCTTCCGCTTGACTTTTGACGCCCACACAAAAGTCGCAAAAAATATGTACATATATATTGAACTTCTGATGTTGATTTAGATTTCGCATTAGTTTATGGCTCAATTATTTTTGAACAAATTCACAAGAACTGTCGCATTGTTAAGTGATTTTTTTTGCGTCTGTATATTTATTTATTTTTTTGTGGTTAAATGTCAGGCTGTTTTTTATGTACACACGTCAACGTAAATACGTCATTGTAAGATGAACGCCCGTTGACATTATCAGCTTATTCAGCATTCTTATCTATTCATTGGGTATTCACAGCTAGCAAAATCTGTTGTGCTTTTGCACGTGATGTGAAAAGTGCATTGATTAATATTCATTCAAAGACTTGTTTGACTTGAACTAATTTGATACGAATTTCTAATTGAGACGCCTCTCTTTTTAAAGTTGTTAACGATTAACTTAAAGCTGCAGCTTAGCTATATTTTCAATTATAAAGAGGGCACTCTAAGCAGCTTAGGGATTTAAATCAACAACATATTTCATAGAATGGTGTTTACACAATTGTTCTCAGAAGGACTGCAGATTATCATAGGTATTGACAGGCATTCCTGCTGTTGTTCATACATTTTATAGTTATACAAATTGCAAAAACACGTGTTTTTAACAGCCAACAGCTTTAACAGGAAAATATCATTAAAAATTAACAGTTAAATAAATATAAATAACTAGAATTTACAAAAACTAACTATATTTTTCACTGGAAGTTTCGCCCCTCTCTCTGCAGTTCTCATGAAATACAGCTGGTGTTTCAGATAAGCAGAGTTATGCACAGACCTTGTCAATTTGTTTTAACAACAGCTTTTGGCTCATAACTCTTTGCATACTTTTTTCTATATTATATGATATTCCATATAAATTGCTGATTACAACTGCTGCAGTTGGTTGATTCAATTGAAGTGTCTTTTTCCCCTTTGAGAATGTTGCAGCTTAAAACTTGTACAAGTTTATACTTTGGCAGTGGATTGTATAGAGTGAATGACTAAGTGAGTGGCTGTTGCAAGAGTTGTATCCTTGCAACGTGACTGTTGCTCTTGATTCACTTTACTTTCAGCCATGCGCCACAAATTAAATATAATATAATATACTTGTAATTGTGATTAAATGACGCTGCGCAATTATGCTTCTAGCCATGTTGATCAAGTTATTTCTTTACCCAACTCGTTGAAGTGAGACACAAGTTGGATTCAACTGAGACGCCTTCTCTTGCAGCTTACCTCGTCTGTCTCTCTCTCTCTCTCTATTTCTGTCTCATTCTGTCTCTCTCTCTGCCTCTGTCTGTTGCTAATTTACTTTTGCAGTTGCCTGTCATGGCATGCGTCAGCTTCACAACGTCTGTCTCGTCGTTTTCATTGCCATTTTGTGTCAGTTTAAGTGCAACACGCTGTCTTGCCACTGCTTTTTCCCCCTTCCCCCCACTCCCTGCTCTGTTGCACCTTAAGCTCATTGCTTATTCTTGTTCTGCTTTAATTGTCAGCGCTAATTGCGATGCATAGTGTAAACAATATAACAACAAGACTGACAACAATCAGCTGACAACATTTTCTTTTAGCCAAGTTTGGCATATCAACTGGTTTTGGCTTTATTCTCATTTTCCATTCTTGTTTTCTCCTACGCATATCCTTTCTTAACGCTTCCTTGACCTTTCACCATTTGGCTGCTTTTGTTAGCGGTTTTTCCGCTTCAATTACAAAACTAGTCTAGAATTTCACTTGTTATAGTTTTGGCCCAGCTGTTGGCCAACAATAATAATAACAACAGCAACGATAACCACAGCTAACAATGCGCATCAATTTATGAAGCTTTTTCAAATGCGCTTGAACTCTCATTGTAGTTGCAGCCTTGCAACAAAGTTTCGTATCCTGCCACAAGTTGCAGCAGGCGTTTTCCTTCCTTCTCCTCCTCCCCTGTACATCATTGTAAGTGCCACGCCTTTTAAACTGGTTAAATGGGCGTAACTAATATTGACATGGTTTCAAGCATGTCATCCAGTTGTTCTTGTTGTTGTTGGTGTAATGAAAGTAGGTTGCATTGTGGTTGCATATAAGAGTGTTGCAGGTGTACACTCTACATGCTGCAGCTGTGTGTTTCTATGTGTGTGTGTGTGTATTTAATCCACTTTCATTGATCGTTTATGAGCTTGGCCATACACAACTATTTGGCCAATGCCTGACGAAACTAACTGCCAAACAAGCGAAGGACAAGCTCATAAAAGCCAAAACACTTTTATGGCTTGTACTTGTATTGCATTTTCTCATAGTAGATGTTGTTGTTGTCGCTGCTACTGTTATTGTTGTTCTGTGAGCACTTTTGCAATTTGTTTTTTTTTTTTCTTATTTATTCATGTCATTTGCAAAGTGCACAAATAAGGTATTTTCTTCGTATGCTTGCTTTCTTTTGCGTTCTTTTATTTTTGGCCATATTCTCATGGCCATAAAGTGCGCATTAATAATGCAATACCTGACGTATGCGCAATATGAGCTGGACATGGCAATAAATACGCATCAATCATACGCCGCATATCCTGAATATTAATGCAAATAATTATGACATAAATCATTGTTCCGACTGAAGCTGAAGCCATGAAAACTGAGACTGTCCAGCTGACTGGCGACACAGCTGCACATTAATTAATAATTGTAATTAATTCATAAAAATGCCCAATGATATGCCCGTGCAAATAATAAACAAGATATTAATGTATACCCTGAACACCCCCAACTCTACACACACACACACACACACACACACCCCACCTTTGCTTGCATTCTTCTTGTGTTTACATCATTATTGTTATTATTTTCACAACAAACTGACGCAAAAACTGAGAGCAAAAGATAAGAAGACAGCAAAAAAATAAGTAAAAATGTCTGAATTACAAAAGCACAACTGCAAGATGCGCTGTAAAATAATAAAAAATCAAATTGATTATTACACTTTGAAATGATTTACAACTATTAAAGTACAAATTATGTGTGTTGCCATTTTCATTGTTAATTAAATATCCCTTTCAAAATCATAAGTACAGGGTATACAAAGCGAAACAACTTGCCACATTTGGCCATGACTGTGAGTTCAATAATTAAATTGTTGCGGGTGTGTAAAAACAACAACGACACGTACGGAAATGAGAATTGGAGAACTTATTAATATAAAGAATATTAATAATTAGTAAAGACATTTTGCGTGGGCAGTTCCGTAGTGCCAATTTCCGGGGAGTGCGGGTCTACATACACTCAGTTACAGATAAATACGTACAGTGTATACAGATTGAGATACAAATGCGGGCCCCACTATGTGATGTGATATCATAAATCAGCGTTGCTTTGATGCAGTTTAAACTGACGCTAGGTGGCGCTTAGTGGTTTCAATTACACTATTTTTGCTCATAAAGTTGCAACATCCATCCATCCATTTAGCTAGTCAAACAGCCATCCATCCATCATCCAAATTGACGCCCACAACGGAAATAGTCGGAGAAGTAATGAAATGAAACTCAATTAGCATGAACTCCCCTCCATCACCACCCCCTCCCTTTGAGGCTGTGACCTTCATATAACGCGGGGGCATTACAAGTTTTGGATCCAGACACGTGCCACAAGCAAAATTGATAACATCACTTTAAAAATCATTCTGCAGCTCATAAAACCCACTCAAACAGAAAGAGAGACGGTGAAACAGAGAGGTAGAGATAGAGACAGAAGAAGAGAGAGATAGATATATATCTACATTGCAGTTAGCAAAAGTTCACGTTTGACATTTGACATATGAACCAGAGTTAAACTCTCATGCTGTCGAGTCAGTCAGACCTGTCAGATGGCAGGTCAGCTGTGGCAGGCTTTATAAATATTTAAAATGCACAAGCATGTGCACACCCACACACACACACTCACACACACACTCAGCTTGATCGAGGGTATAAGCAAGAGTTTATTTAAAACAGGGTCCGATTATAATTTTCAAACAAATTTAAATCATGAAATAAAGTTTGTATTTATCAATAATTCAAAAGTAGGCAAGTATAATCCTAATTATTAATTCAGAATACTTTGTAAAAAACTTAATTTTTAAATAAGTTATTTAAGCGTATTAAAGTATTTTAAATAATTAAATTTACTAGGACTACAATCCATCCAAAATTAGTATAGAATAGAATATATATAGTATAAAATTATATAGAATTTCCCTTTCATCCATAGTAATTTAAATTATTTTAGTTTTGATTTCTTAAACCTTTTTTAAAAAAAGCGTGCCACATTTTGTGGCAGCCTTCGCTCTGGCAGCTTCACTTCAAGCGTCAAGTTGATGTGTAATGCATCCTTTAAGCCAACTCAATTACAGCACGCACTCATTAGACGTGTGTGCGTAGCTGAGATTCCATTTAGCACCGCCATTTTGCTGCCCCTCCTCTGCCCCTGCCCCTGCCCCATTGCCTGCAGCATTTACCGTTGGACAACCTCATAAACCAGATAATGCCTCCCAGTCCAAGCAGACAACTGACTGCGTAGCTCTCTTAGTTGTGGCATTTAATGAGTTTTGTTTCTCGATATTGTTGTAGTTGTTGTGGTTTGTTTTTTTTTTTTTTTTTGCACGGCATGTGGATCACATGATGTGGAGCTAATGCCTCTGATGATGACCAAGTTGATGTGATGCTGTGGCCATGGCTGGTGACATGTTCTATCAGACTGCAAATGGTCCATCTGCTATTTCACACACAATTGGTACACTGGTACACAATTATGTTTCATTTAAGTTAGTATAATGTTATCTAGTTCCTTTTTTAACTTAAAGGAGAATTTAAAGATTGTCGTACTGTAATTTATTGTCAGTCTCAAAAAAAAATAGTTAAATTATTAAGTTAGTCTGTGTTTGAGAAGAATAATTTCACTTTTAAGATCAATAATTATAATTAAACGAAAAATATGTCTTGTATAATTTTCGGTCTTAACGACTATCAGACCTTAAACTTTGTCAAAGCTAGACCGATTCTTATGTGGAATGTCATCTTGATCATGGTTAGATTTATAAATTGATTCTCCATTAAAAGTTTTTTAAAAATGAATTGTTTTAATACAAAACTCACAGTATTAGAACTCACAAATATTCGATTTTATTTGAAAACTTTATTTTTTAATATTTTAGGACCGCACTCTTATCTTTAAGAAACAAGAACAAGTTCAGTTTCAATTCATAGTCCAAACACTTATAGGTTCCACTGTACAGTAGCGTATCCACTGACCTATCGATCTGCGGTTGAAGCACAAACAACGCACGCATCCCAACAGCTGAGCATCTAATGTTGCCCCCCTGCAGTGCCAACTTCTCTATCTATCCACATCTCTGCCTCCCTCTTTCTATCTCTCCAACTTTCTGTCTCGTTCTGCCGCGCTTTGAGAGGGGTTTTCTTAAGTCTCTTGTAGCTGTTACCGTTGCACGTTTTTCGTTTTGTTTTGATTTTGCTGCTTCTAGTCAAACACAGATACTCACAGAGACAGCTCATGCTATAGCACTAGCTCACATAGATACTCACACATACAGATAGATAAAGATAGAGAGTAAGAAAAGGGGAGAGAGAGAGAGAAAGAGCTGCCGCTTGTTCGGTTTTTGTTTTAATTCTTTTGCTTCGTAGAGTCCAAAGATAAAGAATGAAAATCGTACAATACAACAACGAGAACGACAACGACAACCACAACGAACAACGACAACGGAACAGAAATGAACACAGAACTCAACTTAGCTGCCGAGTTCTAGATACTTTCGTCTAGCGTTCAGTCGCAAAAACGTTTAGCGCCGAGACGGACGACGACAACACGAACTGTTGTTGCTTGCTTTGGGGGAAAATTACAACAGCAGCAGCAGCAACAACAACAGCAACAACAAATACGTGTAGAACAACAACGACAACGGAGGCGCACGTTGTAAAGTTGACGTGAGTGAAAAGCGCTTTTCTATTTTTCGCCTCAAGTGCAGTCCCACCCTCCTCCCAAGTCAGTTCGTTGCAAAATCCTACAAAGAAGCAGAGATCCGAAAGATACATCTGAAGAAGAAAAAAAAAAGATATATATATAAAAGATACACATATTCATGTTTATATATAAAAACACTTGACGCGTGTGTGTCTTACTTTCTAAATGAAAAAAGAAAATTAAAAGATATACGCAAGAGTTTGTGGCCAATTTTAGTCAGTGTTTTGTAGTGCAGTGTATGTGTTTGTTGGTGTACAATTGGATACAACAGCATGTTGGCCATCAAGGAGTGCCTTATACGTGAGGGTGTCCTCAATCTGGATAGTCCCCATCAGCGACATTTTCAACTGCAGTCGAGCAAAAGTAGCGGCAACATGGATATGCCACGCTATCGCAGTTAGTATCTATCTACGACTATATACATATATCTTTCCGATATCTATATATATCTGGAAAATACAGTTTTTTGTTGATAGTGTTGTTGCCCTGATAAGATTTTCACATTTGCAACTAGCCCTGTAATTGCCTTTTAGTGCGCACTGTATGAACAGGTGTACAGCTGCACAGGTGTAAAAATAAACTTTCAAGAGAATCGATTTCATTAGCCCCAATAAAATATATATTGTGTTACTTACTGTAATCTGATATTACAGTATAAATATATACTTTAAAGACACATTGATTTCTCTTTGAATCTGTATTTCAGATTCTTTGTTATAATATTATATGATCGATTGAATGTTGATCGTACACAAAGGGAGTGATACGACTTGAATGTTTATACCTATTGTTTACAGTAATTATTACATTAATGTTTTTAATAGTGTATTTACTTACTTTTTAAATTACTCAACTAAACACTCACATGTGTTTGAAATGAATACTCTTTTTTTTTATCAATTATGAGTCATATTTAGTATGACAATAGGCATAGTGCATATAACAGGGTATTTTCAAGAATTGTTAACTAAAACTTGTGTTGAAATCTGATATTATAAAGTTAATCATTGATTATGAAAAATTTTGAGTTCATTAATGGGTCATTTTGAAAGGATTTACAACTTACATTTGGGAATGTGCTGTTCAAAATGTCTTGAATAATTATACCAATTACTTTTAGCTTTTCAATTGCCTTACTATATTTTACAGAGTATTTACAAGTCCTTAGCAAGTAAATTCCCATACACAAGCTTTTTACTGTTTTCAACTAACTTTACAGGGTATTTGCTAGTCACTGCTTTGCTATACACTTGAATCGACCAACTCACGTTGTATTTTTAGACTCTGGCGTCGTCCACTATTCAGCCAACTATTTCAGCAATTTACTATAAAAAAATTCTTTGCCTTGTTATTGTTTAATAACTGTTAATAATTTGTATTGCTTTTGTTTAACAGCAAATTGTTGTTGCCATTGTTTTCCCCCACCCCCTCTCCACTTTACCCAATTCAATGTATTGTATTTCGTTTGTTTTTTAGCCGGTGATAAAAAAAGGGGCAAAACTTAACCCGAAGCCGGCACTTGGGGTAACCAAACCAAAGATTGTGTCATTTGTCTGTTGTTATTGTTGTTGTTATTGTTGTTGTTGCTGTGGGTTTGCCTTTATTCGATTTTGATTGTTTTTAGATATTTCATGTCGTTTTTTTTTTCTTTTTCCAAGTGTGTAAGCCATGATGTATGACCGTTTTATTTTGTTGTTAAGGGCTTAAGTGCTAAAGACCCTAAAACGACCAAACAATCAACCCAATACAAGTTTCCATTTGGCTTATAAAGTTGTTCCAATCAGAGATCATTTGATAAATGCTAAATTCACAACTTGAATTCGACTCTTTTCATTTACATCTGTTAAAGTTAAGACCATAAATTCTTAAAGCATGTAAAATAGATTCCAATATTCTAAGCGAACAGAGACTTTAAACTGGCATTGAACTTTGTATATCATCGAAAGACAAATTAACGATGATTAGCTCATTTATCATTTGTAAGTTAATGAATAGTATATAGTATAGTCATTAATATGCCCAAGAGTCAACTAAAATCTATATGTACTTAAGTTGCAACTGTTAAACAATTATTTATTAACTTGTAATTGAGTTAAATGTGCTAATTAATATCAAATAACATAAAGAACTTTTCATTTACAACTTAATGTTCAGTTTTTCTAGAAATTTAGTTATATTTGAGTTTATAAATTTACTGAGAACTTAGTTGAATATTTAATTATGAGATCTTTCCTAAACTGCTATATCTTTATCTTTAATGATTTTAATTAAATGCCATTTTTAAGTACCAAATTCTCACCCACAGATAATCAATTGCTTGAGTTATACTTTTTCTCTTTTCAATTCTTTCAACTTTTATTATCTTTTAGTCTTTTTTTAATGATTGTAACTTGAATGAAAATTTAAGCACCAAAAAGAAACCCACACATAGATCAACAACAACTTGACAGCTCTTAAATGATTTTTATTGCCACTGCTGCAACCACAATTTCACAATTTTGTGTTGCACTCAGGAAACCAGCAATAACAATAATAAGAATAAGACTAACAATAAGAAGAGAAGAGTGCCAGAAAGCTATCCCAGTTTTCAAGAGGTTCGCCATTCTATAGACCATGTCGATCGGGGAAGTTGAGATCGATCATTATCATCATGATGGCCTACTCAGTGTGGTTGTTGCTGTACTTGTTGTTGTTGTTGTTGTTGCTTGTGCTGTTGCTGTTGATAATTAAATTTGTTCATTGCATTGGCAGGCGGCATAAAAAACTCGAAATGTTATTTTTAGAGACAGACTGCGAAGAGAAGGGAAGGGGCAAAGAACGTTGGAGGCACAGTTTGTCTGCCACTTGATGTCGATATGTGGGCAGTTTGCCCTTGCGTTTAAAAATAAGACTGCAACTGTAAACAACGACAAAACCAAGACGGCAACAATTGCAACAACAGCAGCAACAACAATTGCAACGGCGACTGTTAATGCAATTCTTGTTTTTTGTTGTATATATTTCTTTTTTCTATATTGATTCAACTTTTTTGCTGTGCCACAAAATGTGCGAGGCAAGTTTTCTCTCTGCACACACACACATAGACACACTCACACTCACACACACTGCCTTGACAATTTGATACGAGTGCGAGGCAGCCACATGTGGCAAGTTTAAGCTGTGTGCTGCCTTGAGTTTCAGTTTCAGCTTCTGTTTCAGCTGCTGCCTGTTGTTGTTGCTGTTGTTTCTCTCCACTTTCCATATTAATTATGCAACCCGTGGCCAAAGCAAAGCAAAGCAATCGATCAATCAGCTTGCCACACACACACAGAAATACAGCAGCAACAAGCAACAGAAGCATTTGGTAATACGCAGTTGAAGCCACAAAAATGTTGCACAGACAATTTGTAGTGCAACGAGTGCAACAGTTGTTGTTGTTGTTGCTGTTGTTGTTGTGCTTTTGCTGTTGTTATTAGTATAAGCGGTTTAGTTACGCGAAGTCAACTCTCAGTTTTTCCTGCCAATAATTAGTTAGTAGCCGACTTTTCCGCAACAACAACAACCCCAATACCAACACCAACAAAATCAACGACAACAACAATTCATTCACATGCAACAAGAAAATCGTTTGCTTAATAAACCCAAAAGGCAAAATGCCAAAAGAAAATGCATTTTGTGTGGCTTACTTTATTTATTATTTCTTGAATACCCATTCCCAGGATCCAGGAGTAGGCCTTATTAGTTCTTAAGGAATTCAGATCTTTTTCAAGCATTGTTATTGTTATTAAGAAGTTTCTTCTAGAATAGATTTTTCGTTGATCATTTAACTTTTAGTTGCGAAATATTTTTAATTTGACAATAATTTCTACACTTTTTATAATAACTACTAAGTAGAAACGATTTACTTTATTTTTTAGTTGAATTCATTTAAAAGGGTATTAAATATTCAGCATACCCCGAGGTAGATGGACTATCCATCTTGTCTCTTTTTGTTCGGTTCAATTTTTGGCATGCAAAATACGGTGGAGAATTCCGCGTGCTGGCAATTTGCCTGCTTTTGGGCGGTTTATACAATAAATTTTAACAAACTTTGTATAAATTTGTACAAATTTAGCAATTGCGTAAATGCATTTCATTATTCAATTTTATATATTTTATATGTGCGCTAAAAATCCGTATTTATTAGACGAGTATCATTAATGTCAGCTTTAAATGCAATTTCGTTATTATACCCTATAACCAAAATGGATATAAAAAGGATGGTATAAACTTATGCGACTGATAGAAATATACTTTAGCGATGAGATAAATATTCTATATTCCTGTTCAGTATCAGTAATCAATTAGGTTGACTTGAGTATTAAAAAACTGGACACAGGGTACCAATGAATCTAGAATACTCGTTATTAGTCATTTTTATTAAAGGTACGCTCGACTAAAATGGCGACGCATTTTCTTTTTAAATTTTTACGTTGAACAAATATTTATTTTCCATTATTTTCCCTTTTTGCCCTGTATTAAAGCTGTCGGGAAATGTGTTGACTAACAGTGAGTAACGGGAAGAGTGTTAGCCATTCATCATTTGATTGAGTGTGTGTGTGTTTGGGAGAGTATTAACATTTTCCACTGTGCCAAGTCAACAACTTTGTGTATATATATATATATATATATATATATATATATATATATATATATATATATATATATATACACAAAGTTGTTGACTTGACACAGTGAAAATGTTATATATATATATATATATATATATATATATATATATATATATATAATCAAGCAAATGTGAAAATTCTTTAACATTTTTTATGTGTCTAATAAATTATTGTATAATTCGGTTTATGACTAATAAATAAACTCATAAAAAATTAAGATTAAGTAAAGAATTTAATTGAATTAACATTAGCCAGCTCTTATCTATTGTTCTTATCTTTTTCCTTATTTGTAGACACTTGTTACAATTTAATTTGAACATGAAACGCAAATATCATGCCAAAAAAATTTGTTTCTCTGACAATTAAATTTGATTTTGTTTAAACAATATCTGACAGACAGACTGGCAAATATCAAAAAGAATAATATAAAAGAATTTCATGAATTTACACACAAATATGAAAACGTGGGTAAATTTATATGTCTTGACTGGCAAATGGTCAACAAATGCAACAGCTCAACGAACTAGAGAGTATTATAAGATATATAATTTATGACGTGAATTGCTCAAAACAATTAACACACAAATACGAAAATTGTATCTCAAGACTCGCATCTTGTTCTTAAGATATTTGCACTTGAAATTACGATAGCAGACAGAAGCACAAATATTTAAACAGTTGGAGAAGCCCTCGGATATCTTATCAAAGTGCAGTTTTATAACTGAAAACGGGGAATCGATTGAAATTGCATTTTGCAGCATGACAAGCGCGCTAATTATATAGTTAGAGGGAGAAAGAGAAATCAAGTGTGAAAGAGATAGAGAAAGGAGCCAGCTAGCTGTAGGGAGTGAGACTATCGAGTAATCAAATTACGCGATTGGGCCACTTACATATCAGCAAGTAAATGAAGAATTTTGTAGGTAAATGTCAAGTTAAAGCACGACTAAAAGATACGCTATAAAAATGCAAACTGCAATCAAAATTGTAGTGTTAAGATACTCTATGTAAAATGATAGAGTGTAGTTTAATAGAGAAATAATATAGAAATATAAGGAATATAAATGGTATAACAAAGTAAAATAAAAGAATACAGTAAATAGACTATCATTTTTATAGATTCAAATATTTTAAGTAATCAGTAAATGACATTTATCTGACTCGCAATAATGTTAAGCTAAGCTATCTTCAACATACCATATAGATATAGATACGACCAGCAGATAGGAATAAAGTTAGACTACCTCGTTCGCTTTCAACATAGGGTATAGCAACTGCAGACAGATTTTAATTCAATTACGCCTGGAAGAGAGGCAACAATGGAGGAGCCAAAGAGTGACAGGGAGGGAGGTATCAAGGGGGCTGTCTGTTGAGACACACAAAAACAGGTTGGCAAATGTGGGCGAGCATTTGTCATAGTTTCAATTTTATAAACAACAGACACGCATGTGAAGAGTCCATTCCCCCACTCCTACCCTTGATTAATTCCAATCAACGCTTTAAAGGGTTTGTCTCTCTTCTCTCCTCTTTCTGGTCTCGGGAACTCTTCCTACACGCCTCCACACTAAAAAAAAACCCATCGCATACAACTTGAAAAACCGAAAACAGCAGAAAAAAATTGTACAATTAAAACATTAAAAGAGCGTTGCCAAGCGCCAGCTTTTGCTATATGCCACGCCCACAACTAGTCTTCAACGCCCACAGCAATTTAACATTTCGAGGGCTGTCTGCTTTTTTTCTGTGGTCTTGTGTTTAATTGATTAAATTGCCTTTTGGCTGACGATTTGGCAATTGGATTTCGTTTTGTTTCGTATTTTGGATTGAGTTCGTTCTAATGAGTTGGCCCTGTAGAGTACAAGTGTACTAATTGTTTTCAATGAAAACTGTATCAGTTTTGCTTGATCATGATGTGTGCACAACTGTCACTCTGTGCAGTCAAAGTGCATTAACAATTGGCAATAGATTGGCAATGGAGTTGCCAGAGAACCATTGTGGGCTGAGCACGTGCTCTTGGTCCGAAAGGAATGGCAAATGTCATGTGGCATGTGGCATGTAGCATATGGTAATAAATGTGTATGGATTGATTGCAAGGAATGTGAATGCTATTGTGTAGGAGAATGCAAATAAACTTTTAACCTTTTCTCGTTTAAATTGTATAAATGCCAAACACAGCTTCCTATAGAATTCAAATGAAAGAGAAAAAGAACAAGTGATTGTTATCAATAAAATATCCTTTATTTGTTTTGTTATTCAAAACAGTTTTAAGATTTTATAGCTTTGTTTATGCATAGGACATTTATGGATTGATATGGGAATATACATTGTATATTAAACTTAATTTAATGTAAATTATAATTTTTAAGAATCATGTGAAATACAGTGAGAACTGCTTATGAAGTCTTTTACACAAATCAATTAAATCCTATAATTTTAATCCCATATTAATTTGCCTATATATTCAGAATACTGAATAACGCTTTATGAATTTTACGAGTTGATAGATTGAGGCAATTTAATTATTATTCTATCTTAACCATTTTAATTGGTTATTCTAATCAACAAGCATATGAATTACAGAATAAATATATCTATAAATAATGTAAAAAATTTATCACACGTTAATGTTCTTTAATTCTTCAGACACTCGGAGTAATTAATAGATTCAAGCAACTTGTAGAACATTACTTTTATATCTGGGCACCACAATATGCACCTGCTAATTTCCTTTGGTTAATTAGCGTAATTGTTTGCCTAATTATACGAAAGCAGGAAAACATTTTATGCTTTCCAAGAAAGAGAGAGAGAGAGAGAGATTATAACTAATCGGCTTTGGCATGGCTAATAAAATGGGACCTAGGCAAATGTGCATAGAGTGAGCCAGCAAATAGAAATTCTAAAAGAGATGCTATGCACATTACAAAATTTATATATATTTAAATGATTTGTTTACATATATGTATGAGATTTATATATATGTGGGTTGTTGTTGGCTATAAAAAGCGTGCAACCCTCACCTCACCTTGACATGGTTGTTTTGGGGACGGTGCGCGATATTAATACAAGTGCTCAGGTGCAATTTAATTGCTGCCAAGATTTGCCTAACCTTAACTAAGTAGAAAAAAGAAGGAGGTGAAATAAAATACATGCACATACATACTCTTTGAGTATATTTACATACGTGTTCCCCCATTTATAAAATGCTTTTTAGCTAAATGTAGATATTTTTATTACATTTACTTTAAGCTGCATTTCTAAAATGTGTTTTTTTCCATCTTTTTTTTATAGAAACCATTGCGGCCTCAAGTGACTTATCCACAGCATCTGCCACTGCCAAATCTAGCTGCCAGCAAAAACAACCATCTGACGAATCTGTTGGCTCAGAGTCTAAAGTCTCGTATCGTGGACAACATCCGCATTTCCATCATCATACAACGCCTGCATATTATACGGATCTACAATTACGCATTCATACCCCTAATGCATCGGATGTTGGGGCATTGAATGAGAATTATCAGAGTGTCTATAGCACACCCAGTACACAGTTGGTGGAACAACGTTGTTTCCCCAAAAGCACCACAGCAACAGTTGCACCACCACCAATTGCCAGTCAACGTACATCGTTTTTTCGACTTGGCGATACTGTTTCCACGGACAACAGCAACACAAGACGACTGCGAAGCAGCAAGGAACGTTGCGCCAAGTCCTTGCCACCGTCTGTGAGCCCTATAAAAGGTGAAGACAACAAAAACAACATCAACAACACTTGCAGTTCCCCATTTGGTAGTAATAGTAGATCACCTGTAGTTGAATCAGCTAGTAATTCAGTAGTTGTTGCCTCGATTCCTGTTGTTGCGACCAACGGTCGCAACAGTCGCCATACGCAGCGCTTTCAACAGCGCTCCAAGCGGGCGGTACGCGTACGAAGTGAATCGCGTCCGATAAGCGCATTGTATGATATAATATGCAAGGAGAAGGGTCTCGACGTTGGGGACACAACTTCAAGCAGCCAGCACAGCAACAGCAGCAACGACGAGGAGCAATCGCAGCAACCACCGCAACAGCAACAGCCAAAATCAGAGCAACAACCACAACAACAAAAAGGCAACACGCTGGCGACCTTTTGGCCTTTGCACCACCAATACCACAGAGCCTCAATGAGTGGTGCCAAGCAGCAGCAGCAGCAGCAGCCGCAGCAATTATCGGATCAGCAGCTGGATAAGCAAAAATCTCAGCGCCAGCAACAACTAAGCAAACAAAAGCGCATTCAGAGATTGGCCAACGACCATAATGATGATGGCTCCACCAGCGATGAGGATGATGATGCCATTGGTGGTGGTGGTGGTGGCTCACCATATGCCCTGCACTCTAGTCAAAAGGTAACCAATCTAAATCCTGGCAAATCCAATTCGCTGCCACCCACAGACTACCTCAAGCAGCAGCAACATACGGAGCAACAATCTTCTCCACAAACACAAACACAATCCCAATCCTCTCGCATGGCCAAAAGCCTAGAGCCCATGGCCAAGAAGGAGCAGGAACAACTTTTACAAAGTCACAGTGAAATGATGCCCGTGAACACGGAACGTCTTTTTGTGGAGCCACCGAAAATGTCGTTGCCGGAGCTCAAGTGTTGTCTGGTCAAGAATAAGGATGAGGCAAAGGAATGCAAGGAATTGAAAGCGAATGTATTTGATCAGGGCGAGGTCCTTGATACTTTGGCGCGTTGGCAACAGGAGCTGAGCTCCACAATAGACAAATCCTCACAGCTTTTAAACGGTGCTAATGGTCATCATCATCATCATTATGAACATGAGCTCGATCATCATCATCATCACTATCCGCACCATCATCATGAAGGGTCCCCTACATTTGATCATCAGCCGCCAGTTGCAGTAGAAGCTCATCATGAGCAATCCAATAATCATCATTATCATCATCAACACCACCAGGCAACAAATGCACGAAGGTAAGTGACAACAAATCAACGCACCACCCAACCACCCACTTATGTATCTATTCTCTGATATGCGTGTGTATCTGTATATGTATCTATATAGTCTGTATTTGTATCTTTGTCTGTTTAGTCGCAGTTACGTGCATAATTAGCATTTATTTTTTCCCTGTTTTGCTGTTGTTTTCGTAGGCCATTAGATTGGGTGGTTGTCATGATTACAGACATCCCCCAGTACAGTGGACACCCACAACACAGACCAATTATAGACTAATATTGATATATGAGTATTGGTATTTGATTGCCAATACATTCAGTTGCCAATTAAGCGTGAAAATGAGAGCGTGTGTTTCAAGGATTTTGCGGTTGTTTGTTTTCTAGCTAATTGGCTTACTGCATTTTCTGAAATGAACGTGTTAAAGTGAATTGCTCCTATTATTTTAAGCTAATTAGTTGATTACGCTTCAATTTTAACAGCTCTTCTTCTAATATTGCTCAATATAGATTAAATCTTGAACTAGAAATATTGTTCCTTTTGACTTTAATTTGCTAAAGGAGAAATTGTTCTTGGCTTTTATGTTAGGGTTCAAAAGACGGACACATAGCTTCCATTAAAAATACAACAAAACTCAGCTGAATATCACACATTTTCAATTCGTAAACATGACAAATGATATTACCTACTCGTATTACAAGCATATTAACGAATGAAAGTGAAACTATTTAAGCAGATAATTAATTATATTCAATCTTTGACATTTGTCTGGCTCTCATCTCGCCTAAAAGCCCCAACATTAAGTAAGATATCAACGCTTAAAGCCAAATGTTGCACTCTTCCATTTGTAAGTCTTTCTTTAAATCCTGTAACCACAACAACAAAACGAAACGAATTGCATACAATTGTTGTTGTTGTCACTGTTGTCTTTGTTGTTGTTGTTGTTTTAGCTCTCTTCACAAATCTTTATTGAGATTGTTACACAATTCGATGTCGGTTTGCCTTTAAGCCGGGCCCCCAAACCAAATCGTTGTTTGTTAACAAACCAAATCTGTTTATTGTTAAATTTGTTGCTATTAATGCGCTGTTATGTTTGTCTTTGTCCACTGTCTTCTTTTCGTTTTCTTGTTGGCCATCCACATTGCAATTCAACGTTTCCATCAATTATAATGAGATATATCAAAACGAATGGCACATTGATGCTGACGTTGACCCCCAACCCATGTCAACCCAACCCCGGAACCTGTGCAACTCTATAGAAAGCACCTGTTGTACACCCGAAAACTGAAAACTGAAAACCGAAAACTGAAACTGAAAACCCGAAAACTGCGCGACAAGTTTTCCATAGGCCTTTTGCTTACGGCTTTCGCTACAAAAATGCCTCATAAAAGCGACAACGACAACAAAAAGAAAGAAAAAAAATAAAAAAACAGATATGAGAAAAGAAAATAAAAAGAGTAGAAAATTGTCTATAGAAAAATGCATTCAACGTAGAATTTGTTCCGAAAAGCAACGAAAATTTGAATGCGTTCAATTAAGTTTGGTATTTATGGAGCCCGTTCCGATGTCAACGCTGCCCCTCTTTCTCTCTCTTTCTCACTCTCTTCCCCTCTCTCTCTCTCTCTTTCTCACTCTCTTCCCCTCTCTCTATTCCCGACACCTGCTGTGACCAAGCATCAGCTTACCATCTACTCTAGACTATTAATTTTATGGCCAAGTCGAGACCGTCGACATCGTCTTGAGCCTGTCTTCATCGGCCTGGCCCAGTTCGCGTCTCATCGTCTGGCGGTTTTCTTCTACAAAGTCCTGATTTCGCTTTCGTGGAAGTTTGCAGCTGCGCAATCGAATTGAACACGAACCCAACCGGTTGCTGTCGGTGCATCACTTTTCCTTTCTTCTTTTTTTTTTTTTTGTTGTTGTCCCCCCAAAAGCTTTTCCTTGACTTGGCCAACAAGTTGGAAAGTTCTTTTCCAAATCCACTCCAAACAGCTGGCTGTCAATTCGTATAGTTTTCGTCTTGAAATTTTAATGGAATTTTCCATTTTGACAGATGTCTTGTAAAACCAACGAGACGTTAATGATGATCCGCATTTATATATTCGAAATACCCTTGAAAATGTAATGATACCTTGGCTGGCATTTCGACTCTGTCTGTTCTCAATTTGAGCTGAGCTGGGCTCGAGGTCAATTCGATAAGCATCTTAAGAGCATTTTAATTAAAAGGAAGAGTAGTTCAAGAATTTGAATATGGTTTTTGTTAGACTGTCTGAGCTAAAAGTTTAAAAGAAGCCGGATATGTTTATTACTTTGATACCTCAAATAATAGGATAAGGGTTCAGCTTAGTTATTTATTAAAGTTCTGTTTCTTGGGGCTTGTTTTGGTTTAAAATAAATATTTATTGACAAGACTTCCCGTTTTGATTTTTTAATTTTTTTTATTGCTATGAGATTTAAATATTCTTTAGATATTTATTTATTCTTGTTAAGTTAAACTTTAATGAAATTTAAAATTCAATTTACTGGTTTATCTTTATTTTCTCTTGAATTTTCAATACTCTTTCTTACTACAATTACTCTCCAGAGATGTATTACAATAATTGTATATTTTCTTGAGTTTCTTTTTGAGTATTTCCTTAGTCTTTAGGGTTTCAAGGGTTTATCAATCAGTTGTTTTTTTGTACCGAAGCTGCTTGTCACATATGAGAAGCAACCATCTCTTAACTTCTTGTGCTGTCTGTCAGATTTTGTGAATTACCCACTTCATGATCAAATTATCATGCCCAATGCCTTTACAAGGGCAAAAACCAAGAAAAATAAATATATTATACAGTCGCGTCATAAAGTAAACAGACGACGCGACATTTAAATGTCTGTAGACGAAGACAGTGGAGGTACTACCTGACAAATGGACAGACTGACCGACAAACAGACTGATCAACTGACTGACTGTCTGAATGAAGAACTGTAAACTGTGAACTGCAATCAACACAGCTGCAAGAGAAGGAAACAAATTGAACAGAGAGTATCTGTGTTTCTGCTCTCAATGGATATCATTTACATGACCGACAACGAGACAGGCAAAAACCAAACGACATTGAGATACATTTGGGCTACCTGCGCATGCGCGGCAACTGCAACAAGAACTACAACAGTAACAACAGCAACAACAATACCAATAGCAACAGCTAGCTGCAACAATAAAACAAACTTGTTGCGCTTTGTTCTTGATGTGTTGCAGATAAAGGTGGCAACAACAGCAACAACAACATCAACATGAGCAACAACACGAATTGTGTTTGTATCTGACAGATACGCGCACAAACGTATCTCTATCTCTTTACCTGGCACAAAACATATGTGCGAATTTTCGCTCTTTGAGTGCTTTTTTCATTTTTTGGGTTGGTTATTTGAGTCAATTTGTTGTTGCCGAGTCTCTCTATGAGAGTGTGTGAGCGTGTGTGTGTGTGTGTCGGTGTATCTGCAAGATACACAAACAAGCGGCGGCAAAAACCCAAAAACCAAAAAAAAAACCTCATGTTATTAGCTTCGCTTGGTTGTGAGTTGCTGTTGCTGTTGCTGTTGTTGTTGTTGCAACAGTTGTTGCTGCTGCTGTCGGAGCGATCGTCGAGCTTGGGTTACCAGCATTACTTTCGGTCTGCCCGTCGGCAGTTGTTGAGCGTGTTTGAAGGCGTCGAGGCAGCAACAACGCATCTAGCGGAAACCCGAAAACTACCATAATACAATACAAACTATATATTGTTGTTTTATTCAATGTGAGTGTGTGTGTGTGTGTGTGTTTGTGTTGCGATAACTCAGCTTGCTATCTGACGGATACATTTTTGCGCGTAAATGTAAATTGCCTAGAAATAAACTCAATTTAAGTGTAATTTCCATACAATATCTTTAAATTGTTCTTTACCATTTTGTTTGCTGCAGATTCATAACGCGCACACCACGCTCCAGCAGTCGTCAAAGTGCGGGACACTCATCACCGCCACCGCCACCTCAAGGAGCCGGCTATCACAGTGATTCATCCTACAGTTCACCATCGCCAACACGCCGACAACAGCAACATCAGCAGCAGCAGCAACTAGGAGCAACTGTAACTGGCAGCAGCGGTGCTGCAGATCCACAATCATCCACAAATGGGAATAGCTCCGCTTATGAAACGGCTGCCACAACTGTGATTACACATGCCACACCGGCAACAGAGCAATTGCAACAGCAAAAGCAACATCCACAACAGCAACAACAACAGTTACATCCACAGCAACATCCACAGCATCAGCAAGAAGTTGAAGTTCCTAAAACGTCTCAGACAAACGCAACGTCCAACGTTATCATACGCCCCGCAGCCGTCAACTCAGGTGAGTTGTCCCCTCTACCACCCAACTCCTCCTAAAAGATGTTGTCTTTTATGTTGTATCTGTAAATGTATCTGTGTATCTGTAAAGTCTTTTGTTGTCCGTAGTCGTCGCCTTACAAGTGCTTTTTGCTTTTTGTATTGTCCTTGTCTTTGTTTATTCCCAGTTTCATATTCTGTTGTTGCATTTTGTTATCCTTAAACTGCCATAACTCTGTAATTTCCTTGAACAAGTTTTTCTTGGCTTTCCTTTTTCCTGCTCAATGCTGTCTTTTCAAGTTTATAGCGCCAGCTTCGTACCATCAACTAATTTAAAAAGTTTTCAAGCGCTGCATACTTTTAGCTTCTAGTTTAGTTCCTCTCTTCAACCTCCTCATTAGTTATATCTTTGTTATGGGCTGTATCTGCCTTATGAGTTATATATCTTGGCTAGCTTTTAAGTATTTCAATATTGTATAACTCTCAAATGTATAAATTTAATTTCTTTAAGTCTACCAGCTTCAACACTTTAATTAGCTTATGACAACATAGATATATTTACTTTCGCTTGAATCAATTCCCCTCTTTAAAGTTTGTCATCTTTAGAAAATTGTACATTTGATCAATTAACCAAACAATTTAATTCCATCTCTTATGATCCCTTCAGTTTCCTCTATCTAGACTTTATATTAGAGTAAACTTTGGGGTCCTGACATTCTAAAGTGCACTTCAATCAATTGCTTCAGTAAACAACCTTCAGCTCTTTCCGTAGCTTTCTTTTAAGAGCAACATCTCTAAAATATATTACTCACATATTATCGTTATCTAATATTTTTCCTTAATATAAGTTTGCTGATAGCTTTGATTAGCTTCATTTGTAATTAATTTCAGTTGCTTTCTCCCAAGTAGCTTACATTTTCTATGAGGCTTCAACTCTTCTCCCTCTAGTTTATTTTTTGTAAGTCAATCAGCAAATTCACAACTTTTTTCACTTAGTTTTGCCACAGCTCACTTATAAGCTTAACGCATTCATTAGTTCTGTCGACCAAAGCTTTCCCACCAAAAACCGACAGACAAATATACCATAAAGACCATAATTAGTTTGTAGAGACAAGACGCTGTCCTAAAGGGGCGCAACTCTCGCAGAGTTGCAGAAAATCACTTGAAAATGTTTGCCACGTTTTAGTTTTCGGTTTTCTATTTTTTTTTTTGCAAAACACTTAAAAGTAATTTGAACTTAATTGGATTTTGTACGGTTTGCCAATCAAGCGAGAAAAAATTACGAAGCTAAAAGACCTTCAATAAAACAAAAAAACAGTAACAGCTCAATAGATTAATTTATAGATCTAGATCTATACACCTGCAATATACAATAACATTTGGGAGTTAATGTCCTAAAATTATATAAAATAATTTGCACAAATTTCAAAACAATCTCAAATATCAAATATTATGATTAAAGCAATTTTTGCTCAAGAGCCGCTGTCAAAATAAGTATTATCGCATGGATATCTATTGAGATCTAAAGATCGATTTTGCGAAATTTTGAATAGATTTGCTTGTCATTAAATTTGTATATATTTCAATGGAAGTCACACGCTGTTGAGAAGGAGATCGAAAGAGGGGAGTGGTGAAGTAGGAAGAGAAGTGGGTTACCTCCCATAACATAACATATTGCGACCCGACTTCACGCAACTTAGGCAAATGAAAGATGTCATAAAATTGCTAATAGGTATAAATAAAAAGTAGGAGAAAAAAAAGAAGACACAACAAGCTGTGCCCAATTTCTTGTATAGTTTTATATTATTTATCAATTCGAACCTATAGCATTTCATTCATTCAACTGCCGCCGCTTTTATTATCAATTTGGGAAAAAGAGTTTCATAAAATACGATAAAAAAACATAGATACATAGATTTTGACAAGCTCTCATAACGGCGCTGCCTCGAGAAAGTTAACTCAACTCAATTTGAGTCGATTCGATTGACTGAGGATCGTTAGTGGCGACACATTTGTATGTACATTTGCATAGTGTCGATAGGGAAATGTGTTCCATATCATATCAAATGATATGATATGTCACACGCTCAATCAAAATTGAAACAGTTTTCAATTTGCCACATCAACAACAGTTTGATGAAGATCGATTTGCAAGTGAGAGAGTTTTTTTTTAGATCTTGAAAATAAATTTACATTTCTAAGGCCAATTGTTTTTGGTCTTTGTATTGATTTTAATATTTAACAATTTTGCAATTTTTTTACTGCCCGGCTATTGTTCATTTCAATTTTTATTGTTTGGTTTTATGCGGAATTAATTTCATTTGTTTGTTATTGTTGCCTCATTTTTTTTATTATTTTTATTATTTTTCTTATTTTCGGGAATTGTGTCTAGGGCAATGTTCGAGCCAGAAAGTTTAGTGATCTTTGACTGACGGACAGTGAAAAAAAAGAGGCAATGAACGGAGTCTGTTCATTATCTTGTCTATCTCTCTTTTCCCCCTCACTCTCTCTCTCTCCCTTTCCTTCTTTTTGTCTACTTTGGCAGATGTGTCAGATGATTTGGCTAAAGAGTCAAATCTTTTTGGGGATTATGAAATCATTGAGGCGATTACATAAGCCAAGGGACAGGGTACAAAAAAATAAACAAATATAATAAATGTATATTTACATATGTGTGGATAGCAAATGTTAATAAATCGCAAAACTTGAGCATTGACTAAACTTAACTGATAATCTTATACATATTTGTCGATAGTATGAGCAGATCATTAATAACTGTTGCTCGTTTCGTACTTTTGTAGATTTAAGCCATATCAAGCTTGAAAACATCATGTTTGGCAACCTTCTTAGCTAAAGTTTCTTATGACATATGGAAGTTCATAAGTTAAGCAATTAATGATTAATTATAAAATAAAAGTTACCTTCTATTAGTTTTGCAACTGAATTATAATTATTTTCAAATAAAAGTTAGTTGTTTTTTTTTTAACATAACTTTTCTTAACTATAAAATCAAAAGAATCTTTTTAGCCAAATTCCCTTTCAGAGTTTGTTATCTGTTAATCTTTTATGCCTATGATATCTTGATAGTAAATAAATAGTTGCTGATTGCAATGTTTAAGATATTTTCAATGTAGATACTTTCCTTTCAATATCCTGTTAAGAAAAACTATTCCTATGAACAGCAACCGGAAACTGTAGCTATGACGCCTTTCAGATAATCGATCTTCCGCCAGACTTCACAACTTTCGCTTTTTATGAAATCTTACATCAAAGTTGAGGTATTTTTTGTTTTTTGGCTTATTGGCAAAGTTAGTTCCTCAATTTTTGTCACCGCAACGCATCAATCAATCAATCGTTGACTGAGTGACACGCCCAGCAGCTACCTTAATTGCATATTATGCAATTGACGCTTGAATATTTAACACCTTTCACACACACACATACACAAACACTTACAACAGCAACAACAACAACAACTAAAACAACTTTAATGTCTTCTAAACTCATGCGTATTCATCCCCTACCACCCAAATAAAAAACAACAACTATCAAACTCTTGAAACACAGCGAACCACATTAAAGTTGCCGCTGGAAGCACCAACAAATGCAACATTAATTGCGCTTACAACAACAACAACAACAACAGCAGCAGCAGCAGCAGCAGTTATAACAACAACAGTCGCTTGAGCCGCTTCAGTCGTAGCAATAACAACAGACACGCCACGCCCATGCCGCCCCTTGCTACCGCTAACAGCAAAGCGCCATTAATTGTGCTCAAACCAGGAACAACATCATCGTTGTCGGCAACAACTGTTACTGTTGCAACTGCAGCAGCAGCAGCTGCCGCGACGCCTGCAGCGACGACGCCGTCGCCTTCAAAGCGTCGCAAAAATTTGCTATCACCGCTTCGCATTGGTGGTGCGGGCAACAATTATACGCCCACAGCCACGCCCCCGCAGGCGAGTCCACTGCTGAGCAGTTCCTCATCCTCGCCACAAACATCGCCAGCGGTGCGCACCACCAAAGCCAGCCGACTGCGTGCTGCAGCGCTCGGTGAGTCATCCACAAAATCAAAAGTCCACATCATTTGCCTGCACCACACACAGTAGGGTTGTGAATAGTTCTAAAATAATCGATTACGCGATGTTCGATCTTAAAAGAAGTAAAATCGATCTGGTTTAGATTAATCGGAGCTAGAGATTCTATTAATCAAGGATAAAAAACGAATTCTTTATTTGTACTGAAGAATCTTTGACCCATCAATGTCTATATATGGCCTTAAATAACTATCTATACTACTTATGTAAAATTTAATTATACAGTCAAAAAAGGGAAACATAAGGAAATATTAGATTTTTTAAGATGCTTTATTTCAAAGACTTTTCATATACGGTTTACACTGACCAAAATTCTAACCAAAAAATATAATTACTTTTAATGTTAAAATATCATATTGATGACTTGACAATGCTTTGCATATAAATTCTGTTCCTTTTTTATTTGGGTCAGAATCCTTCTTCAATATTTAGTAAAAAGAACTTCAATGATCGTTCAATACTCAGGACTGATTTACATCGACTAATGAATGACTATTTACAACCCTACTACACACACGCAACACAAGTATCAGATACATGCAACACACACGTGCTACACACACTCTTGCCCCACATAAGTTCCTTCATCTATTCCTATCTCTACTTACTCCTGGTGATGGTTTCCTTTTCAATGTGTAGTTGCCCCTATTTTGTTGTAGTATTTGTTGTTCTTGACTTAACCTTGCGCTGAAAATTCCAACTAACTGTCATTTCATGCTGTCTTCCCAAAAAAACAAAAAAAAAAATACCATTGCAATACCACACACAAAAACCCAGACCGCAAAAAGGAGGAGGAGCATCAGCAACAACACCGTCAACGTTACAGTTCTCCCAGCTCCATTCGCATTGGCTCAACACCTCCGGCTAGACGATTGAGCAGCTCAGAGTTATCGCCCAAGTGCAGTGGCAGTGGCAACAACAGTGGCTTCAACTCGGAGCCGAGTGGCAGCAGCAGCGGCATCTCGAAACAACCTTCCATACGGTCTGCGTCACAGCCGGCGGACCCTGGCCTGGAGCGTCGTCCATTGTTGTTGGCCAACGCTAATAACGTTTCCATGAAGCAGAATCTCAGTGAGCTGCACTTTACCGGTGGCATCCTAAGTCCGCCCAAGGTCGAGTGTACGCTGCGTATGCGTCCTAGAAGCTCCACACTATGTGCTGATGCGGAGAATGGCATGGGGAACGGGGCAGCGGGTAAAGCACGGGATAATTTGACCAATTTGCAACTGAGTCCAGTGCAGAAGCACAAGCGAACTGTAAGTAGATGTGACATAAATACAAAAATATTGTATACAGAGCTGTAATTACTTTGAAATTACGTGTAATTACTTAGAAACTACTGAATTCATTAGTGGTTTACTAAAGTAATTTGATATATAAGTTCTTTTATTTTCATTTTGAAATAATTAAATTGACGATTATTTTAAGATTTTGTCACTCCTTACAAAATTCTGGAAACTATTTTAAAAATTACTTAAATTTTTAATGTAATATAACAATTACTTAATTCTTGCATTTACTTAAATAATGACTTATTTAAATTGCGAATTCTTAAAGTGTTTATTCAATCGCTTATTACACACAATTATCATATTAATTACTTAAATAATTATTTAAGCAATTTTCAGTAATTATAGCTCTTGGAATACTTAATTTCAATCGACAATATAACTAAGCTCTGGTCTCATTTTTTCACTAAACAGCCGGAAGCCTCACCCTTGCCACGTCGTGCCGGCGATCGCGATAAATCGGCGAAACGTAAATCGAATTTGAATCGTTCATACAACGAGGAAGCCACCAAGGATGGCGGTAAGTGGTGCACAACATGAACGACCACAAGAACAATAAATGGCAAACCGGAGATGCATCTTATGTGGAAGACAGTGAGGAGCGGCATAACCAACTTTGGGACTGTCAAGCTTGATTGCAACTGGGTCGCAACTACTGTAGTGACTTTAGAATAGTGGCACGTTTGGTGGCAGTGTGGCAGCTGAGCTGAACCAAGCAAGAGTGTCATGTGGCACGCAACATTACAACAGCAACATCAACACTTGCATCTGCATCATTTTGTGTTATCACATGAACGCTTCCTTCACATCCAACGCATCCAAACAAGCTGTGTACAATATGTTAAACTGCAAGCTGTGCCGCTCCCACTGTCATGCACGTCCCAAGTCCCAGTTTGAAACATTATTCTGTGTTTCCTTAACCGTCTAAACGCTTACCAGTCTAATCGTGTTTCCATTTCTCTTGCAGATGAGGCAGCATCAACGCGTCGACGACGACGTCGTGAATTGGGCATGGCACGTCCCTTGATGCCGGGAGATGATGAGTCCTTGCGTGAATTGTTGCAGTCACCACAAAAGAGTTCCTGCAGCGAATCCACCTCCAAGTCAGAGTCAATGCGTCAGGCACGTGGCATTAACCAAAAGTTCAATGAACGTACTAAAACGGAACTGGCTGAGATCAAAAAGATTGCCGAACAGGCGGAGGCAGCTGGCAATGATCAGCCGACAGAGTTGAAAATGTCACCAATACTGAGACGCAAGAGCACGGATGATGTGGCAGCTGCTGCCCCACAGAATTCTCCACCTGCACCCAATCAAATAGTGTCCATATTGAAGAAGAAGGAACAGGCTTTCGGGGAATGCAACTCGAGTGCTTCGAGTAATGCCTCCCCAGTGACCTTCTCCGCCAACGTGCTGGACACGCCACTTGCTGGTAGCCGTAGCAAGCGTCAAGGGATCCTCAAGAAGCGTTCTAGCTTGGATGAGTCTCGTTACTATTCTCGCTCCCATTCACCGGATGAACGGAGTATTCTTATCAAGTCAGCGCGTCGTAATTCTCTGGAAGAGGCAGGCTGTTCCTTGAGTCCTGGCCAGGCACATGGCATCCTCAAGCAGAGCAGCTATGACAGCAGCAAGAGCGATGGTTGTCCCTCGGCCAATGATTGTCAACCTCACAGCATACTGAAGAAGAAGGATTCATTGTCCACACCCTCGGATGGAGGTGGTCATGTTTCCAAGCATGTTTCCATTTCGCAGGCAGTCACTTTGGCTGCTGCTGAGTTGGCGGCACACGATGGCCTCGCTGGCATCGAGGATGGCATCGAGGAGCATGAGGGCATTAGACCGATCCTCAAGCAGGAGAGCACCTCCAGCGAGGAGGCAGCACGTCCAAAGCCCATACTCAAAAGAAGTCCTTTGGTGAAGCGGATGAGCATGAGATACGTCCCATACTCAAGAGCAGTCGGAAGAGCAGCCGCGAGGAGTTTGATCTAAGTGGACTTAATCCAGAAACCAACGATACCGTTGCCAATGATGCTATGCGTCCCATTTTAAAGACGGATTCTCCATCCAAGCGACGATCTCTTGGCTCCACACAGCGTACTGAGGAGGAGGAGAGCTCGAGTAGTTTGCTGAAACGACGCACACGCTCCTTGGAACGTCAGGATGCGGCTCCAGTGATGGATCTGGGTGCTGCCTTGGATGCCATAACCAACTCCCAGGCACCTGCCACACCTGTGGATTTTGTGAGCACTGCATCGAGTATTTCGGTTGCGGAGCGTATTAAACGCATGGAGATGCTATCGGCACCCACAGCACGCTTAGCTGGTGGCATCAACAGCAGCTGGGAATCCCCGTTGCAACAGACACCACAGTTTAATGAATCGACAGCTACTCCAAAGCTTCTAAAGCCAAGCGTTCTACGACGGGATCTCTACAGGGATCGCTACAAGACGCAGCCGGTGACCAATGAGGAGAAGAGCTTGTAAGTAAAGGGAGGGGTTAACATAGTTTCACACTCTCTGAATATCTCTCTGATTGACTCTCTCTTTCGGGTAATATCACTTTATCTGCCGGGTTTTGTATGATCTCTGCAAATGTCTGTTTCTCCATCACCCTTTTTGTCGGTCAGAGTCTTTCTCTGACAGTCTCCTTCTCTATATCTCTTTCTGACTCTGTCTCTTTTTCTTAGTTCATCTCCTTTTCTCTGAATGACTCTCTGGTTTTTCTAGTCAGGACCTATTGACAATCTCTATCTCTCAGTCATAATCCAGCCCACTCTTCTTCTCTCTGACTACTTTTCTTATAAACTTATTGCAGCCTGCTCTTTAACTATTTGTTTCCTTGAGTCTTTTACTCTCTTTCAGACTATTTCTGGTCTCTAAGTGTCTCATTTTTATCCCTCAATCTTTCTCTCCTGCTCTCTCTTCTTTGCGCTGTCAAACTGTCAGCTTCTGTCTAGTTTTATTCATACGCTTCGCTGGCAATACAATTTCCACTGCAGAATTATTCATGGATTATTTTTGCTATATAGCTATCGTGCTATTTTGCTATAATATATATAGACCCGCTGTCACGCCCCCACTCTCCATCACTGTCTCTCTCATATGTGGCATATGAAATTAGTGTTTTCGCAGTCCAGTTCAGGGTCATTTCCCCATCATTATCATTATCATCCTCGTCATCGTCATCGTCATCATCATCATCATCAACATTTCTTTCGCCGTGACAGCTTCCGTCGCACTTCGCTGAGCACTTAACCAATTTTGTTTGGTTTTGCAACTCTGCAAATAATGTTTTGAAAATTAAAAAAAAAATATATATATTAATTTTTTAAAAATATCTTTTTAAAATTCTACTTTATCTGTTTCTGATTAGATGTGTTTTCAGACCAAATAAAACCTTATAAAGTCAAGTGCCAAAGCTCATTCAATTGGCTTGTCATAAATTGTATTTCACTTTTCTTTGTCGATTTTTGTTTGGTTTTTGTTTTTGTTTTTATTAGCCTTCATTTGTTGTCGTTGTCACTTTAAGCTGCTTATTTCTTACCTAATTACCTCACTGACTATTGAGGCCAACTACAACAACAACAAGAAGACTCTTAGTAATGCCTGCAAATAACAGAAGAAGGTCGTTTGCTTGAAGCCCCTTTTTGAGTGGTTTATTTGGTGGGTTGACAGTGGTTTCCTTGAACCAGTCGAAATGTTTATTTAAATGGGGAATACCCTTTGTGAAGATTTTGTAGGTATTCTATTTCTATAGAATTTTGTGTGTTTTCAATGTCAATTTAATAGCCCTTTTTCCAATTTCCTCCCCATTTTATCTTGCTTTCAAATTTAGTCTATTTTTGTTTGAAGAACTTGACCTGGTTGTTGCTATCATTTTGGCAATTAGTCTGTACACGCCCAGCTCTCACCACGCCCTCTTTTTTTTGTGTGTATTTGGTTTTTTGTTTTGGTGCTTTGAACCTGCTCACTCGATCATTTCTGCGAATTTCAGACGGGCACGCTCGTAAACCCAGTTTCCAGCTAAATGTAGTATGTACTTGGTATCTATTTTGAACAACTTAGACTTGAGTCTAGACCCGGCACCTTCTTTCCTGCTGCCAGAGTGAGGTGGTGAGTTCTCTTAACGGGGTTTTCATGTCAGCATTTTATGTGCTTTTCGGCTTTTTTTTTATATGTTGATGCGTTTGTTTCGTTGCGCCACTCCCCGCTAAGAAAACAAAGGCTCGTTCTGGTATTATGATACCCTATAAGCAAACATATTTCTAAAATGAGTATGATTATATCTTATTATGTCTGTGAATAGATTTGATATTCCCAGGAGTAGGTAACTTAATTTAAAGTGAGGTAGGTCTGAAGGGAAATACAGTTTAACTCAAGTTTAATATTATCTCAGGCTTCTAGCCAATATTTTACATAACATCCTACACATATTTTTATCTAGATATACATATTATAGAAAATGTGGCCAATTTCTATCTTAGATTATATTGTATTTCATAAAGATCTCAACAGAACACTATAGAATAGCTGCATTTAAATTGTAGATTATAACTTAAAACAAGGTTTCTTGCAGTCCTTTAATGATGTCTACAGCAGGCCTATGCCTGTGTTCTTCCACATAGAATACTTTTGGTACTTCAGTTCTCTATACAGGGTATCTGCAAGTTGCTTACTCTCATTGTTGGCATGCTTACCTGCTTTTTTATACATTTTTCGCACTCTCCCACATTTGCATGCACCGATTCGGTGTATTGTCAATAAGATTGTTGTTTTCTTTGTACGTTCGCCATTGTGGCGCGTAATTTATGCTATCCATAGTTGCAGTACCTCCTGAAAAGGTAGGGTAGTAGGGTGCCACTGAGGGGGTGCCTCAGGGGGGTGTGTTTTATTTTTGAATTGTGGACGTGTTGAATTCAACGTTGCATTCAGTTGGTTGCGGCATTCGGACGCGTCCAGAGATACATTTTAACTGAGTTCGCTTGTTTGTTATTCGTTATTTCAATTGTTATTTGCGGGCTGTCAAGGGTTAAGAGCTCTTTCATACTTTTTCATGTTGTTCCAGCAACGGCATAGTGAGAAAATGTTTGAAGCGTACATCAGAAAACGGTAAATGAAATTTGAAAAAAGCCATAAAAAAGTCAACGACTAGTCGATAAGTGCGTCATTGAACGGTTTACATGTTGGTGCGATGAGCCACATTTTGATAGCCAATATTTAGCTGACATTGGCCAGATAACGCCAACAGTCAAGGGTTGTCACAACCTACATGCTTATATAGATACATATAGACCATAATCTATACGACGATCTGACGGTACCACGACTGAGCGAAGGAATTCTGAGATTAGATAGTAGACTTTGTTCTGATTGGATCCTACATGTGTTTTTAGTGTCAAATCATGAGGTACAATCTTTAATTTGTGGTATTTTACAACACTTGTTTAACAATGAAGAGTTGGGGTAACTTTACAGGGTAAAAATATTTACTTGATGAAAGTTGTTAACCATAAAGCAGTGAAAGATTTAAGACACTTCCATCCTACGTTAATATTGTGCTAATAACATTTATTTTCGTATATTTTTAATATTTCTTAAGAGAAAAGTAGCTACTCTTTCTTTGTTTTAACGCAATGTTTTAATTTTATTTTATTTTAATAGAATATAATAAATAATGATATAACAGGGGGAGCACTATGTACAATCATAAGCTTAAACTGCTTGTGAATTGTAAGAGAAAATGCTTTATTTAGTTTTTATTTGTAATAAGCCAAATATTTTCTTTGATACGTCATACTCTACTAAAAATAAAACTTACACAGGCTTTACTTATTGGGTTAATCAACTGAAAAGTTGTTCCATGTTAAATGTTGATAAGATTATTTTGGTTATAAATCAATGATAGTAATGATAAATGCTTAAGAAAAGCGTTATGTTAAATAGATAGATAGATAGATAGATAGATAGATAGATAGATAGATAGATAGATAGATAGACTTTACTAACGTAAGAGGAAATATTTTTAGCTATTTCGTAAGTTATTGGCACTTTTTTTTAAACCTTGTTACCCAACACTTGAATCAGCTATCAGGATTTATATGGTGAAATATAAGGCTTATCACTTCAAATAGTTAGATAGTACTTACAGTTCTATCAAGAGTTCTATAAATCTAAGTACAAACCACATTGACCCACTCTGTCAAGTGGCAAAAAAAAACGGCTCTTTTTGATTTCCGCTTCTCTTTTATTTCTCACTTGGCGCAAGAGAAAGAAAAGCCGCAAAGGAAAATGAAAACGACATTTTGAAAAATTGTGGAAAAACAGATAGAGGAACAAAATAGCGTACCGAAAATAAATATACACAAATATCTCCCTCTCTATCTCTCTGTTTCGTTCTCTCACTTCCACTCACACTCTCTGTCAATGTGTGAGTGTGTGTGTGTGTAAAGCATGGGCAATAAAAAGAAAACAAAACTGAAAATAATTTAAATTTTGCTCTGGCCGACGCTAGCTGCGACGTCGACGTCGACGTCGACGGCAACGCTGACGGCGACTGCGACGCTGGCGTTTGATTGTCGGCTCCACTTGCCGCTCGCTTTTTGTTGTTTGTACAAAATTTTGCGCTCAGTTGCTCGCGATCGCCTTTTCAATTTTCACGTACGCAGACGGCGATTTTTCAAAAATTTCGGTTTTATTTTTTTTTCAATTTCGAAATCGGGAAAATTCTATTTAAAAAAAAAGTGTCTATCTGATTGTGTTGTGTGGTGTCATCACTATCAACAACAGAGAATAAATAGTAGAAAAGTTACACAAAAAGAAATCGAAAACTAACAGAAATATATCAAATCTATTGCCGTTCACCTCTTGGCTAACTGATAAGAGATAAAGAAATAAAAGGTAAAAATATACAGCAACAAAGAATATCGACAACGCGCCACGTTCTATAAGATACTCGTACTGTCGTCAGTTGCCTTTGAAGCCGGTTATCGGACAGTTCCATTCCGTCTATAGGGAGAGAGATAGAGAAACGGGGAATTCAATGACCAAAAGGTAGCGGAAAAACCAACAATAACGAAAAGAAAATGAATTATAAACCATGGAAAAATCTATGGTTAATTATATACATATATGAGGCCATTTCGTAATGCTGCTAAAAATAAATGCATGGAAAATGTGCACTCAAATGGAAATCCACACAATTATTTACCAAGTTTTTCAAGTGCCAATTGTGCAAAATTCGCACAAATAATTCATATATATATATATGTATCAGTATATGTTTAACCAAAATACGAACGTCATAAAATCATAAAAAGTGCTATAAATATATTATAATTTTGTGTCATAAAAAGTGTGAGAATATTCGCACAGTGTATATAAAACAAAAAGTAACAGCAGCAAAAAGCAATGGGAATGTCACTAGAAAAAGCTATATACATGTGCTATGTGCTCTATATATACATATACCAACTGTTTATCACAATTTTTTATGTGCTCCTATTTCGAAATTTGTTTCTCTATCCAAATTGGGGATCTTGCAAGTTATTTACAAACTTTGCGACGCTAAAATTTAGCATTTGTGGGACTATTCAGCAAGAGTATTCCTTATAAAAACAAACAACTGACCAAGTGAACTCAACTTCCGCTAAAGCTAGGTTTCTAAAAATTGGTAGATTTGCTTATTTTAGCATTACTTGGTATACATAGAAGTCAAAAAGAAAGGAATTGGTTTATTTTATTGTATTCTTATTGATGGAATCAATAGACAATGTGCTTTCCGTCAAATCAAACTTCTGAAATGAATGTTATAGTGTAGTCTATATATACTAACCAATTTTCATAAGATACACTGGATTTTGTTATGAAATAACTGTTGTTAACTATGAATTTCTCACAGTATCCGAGCAGTATCAGATATCTACTACAGGAACAATCTTTAAGTGCATTAAGACTACTGCACTCTAAATAACTCAGTTCTTCTCTCGTTTTTTCACTCCTAGTTTTTGGCGCTCATTGCGGCTCATTCAAAAATAGATCTTTCACATTTGAAAATCCAATTAGCTGCGTTTTTTCCTTTATAGTTCATACAGTTTAGCTGTTTATTTTTAGTCTGTTCTTTGCACTGCATAAAAAAATGCGGTTAATGTTTTGTTTGGCTGATAAACAAACTGAAGAAAAACAAATTGGAAATTATTGGAAATTCCAAATCCAAATGAAATGAGGTGCAGCAGAAAACACTAAATATAGTTAATATTTTAAACAAAAGTGTTGACTTACAGATTTCACTGTGAAACAAAACTCATTTGCAGCTAATCTGTAGATTGTTGATTGCTCTCAAACTCCAACTTTTACCTTAAGGGGGAGATTGTCAATCAAATAGATGCAGCGTTAAAATTTCACCTGGTTCAAAAATCTGCGTGTAATTAAGGGAAAACCAAAAAAAAATTTGCCTATAATTATGATTGCCGCTAACTGCGCATTGTGTAGCGAAGAGAAAGAGAGAGAGAGAGAGAGAGAGAGGGGGAGTGAGAAAGAAAGAGATAGAATTGTTTATGCTTATAAAAAACAAAAAGAAACAAAAACCTAACATAATTTCCCTTCGTCTGCAGCTTTAAAGCCAACTCCACGCCCTTTGACATCTCGGCCACGTCGGCTTTTAAGCCCACCAAACCGTTGGATATTCGCAACGGTCTGCAGCAACAACATCAACAACAACAACAGCAACAACCGCTAATCTCTCCCATCACCGGACAACCACTGAGTCACGTTCCCGCCCCGCTGTTGCTTTCCTCATCGACAAATTCCGGCGCCGGCGCCTCGTTCCGTTTGGCGCGTAGTTCAACGCAACCGTTGCAATCACCGCGTGTCGTTCATCTGGCCGCTCAGGGCGGTGGCACGCCCCCATCTTCGATAACACGCCAGCAATCGATCAACAACGATAGCGTGAGTCTCAGTGAACAATTGACCCTCTCCTTGGGCAACGACTCTGAACGCATCTTCCAAATGTCTGGCTTGGATGATGACTCGGCCATACAGTCGCTGCAGGGCGACGATGCATCTGTAAGCAACACCAACAGCACGGCAACAACAACAACACAGTCAAGTGGTGTGGGTGGAGGTGGAGGTGGAGGTGGAGGAGTGGGTGTGGCACGTAGCAGCAGTGTGAGAGCACGTGCCAACATGTTTCAGCAGCTGCAGGAGCAATCGCGTAGCCAAAGGGAGGCAGCAGGTGGAGAGACGTTGCCGTCGCAGTCGCGTTCATTTGCCAACCGTCAAGGTGAGTCGAAAGTTAAGTTCTGGGCGGTCAGAAAGCCCACATACCAACAACAACAACAACAACGATAATAACATGATAGAAATTAGCATTAAAGCATTAAATAAAAGAGAGAGAGGGAGAGTGTGAGGGAAGGAGTACGAATAGGGCAGGGAACTGCGAACTATATTCGCCACTGGAGCAGCGATGCGTAACAACAACAACAACAACAACAACAGCAGCAGCAACAGTTACTGTATCAACAACTAAAACAACAGCAACAACAACTAGAGACAGTTGTGCAAACTAGTCGCGATTAGAGTTGTTGTTTTAATTCAGTTTCAACTAGTTCAAAGAGCCGGTTCTTCAGCTTAAATTAGTTTAACATACAATAGTTTAAACATATTCTTTTGTACAGACTTGGCCTAAGATTAGCATTCTAAATACTCTAGAATGGTAGTATTTCTAGAATATTTATTTAATATAATTTATGGGATTCTCTTTTCAACTAGTTTATAACTAAAAGGAACTGATCTTTTGGTATGTAAAATCAATCAACAGATGCTTTGAATTAAAATAGCTAAGCTGCCATAAAAATGTTGATATCGTATTACTTTTCTAGTTTTTTCATTAAAAATTAGCAGAACTGACTTTAAGCAGCATCTCACATAATAAATTTCAAGTCTTTCGATCTAAGTTTTTCAAAAAGAGTTAAGAATAGACATTCTACAAGGCATATGGCAGATTTGTGAACTAGTTTCTTCAGTGATATGCATGAAAGATGATCATTTATAGACTGATACTGTGGAACTAGTTCACCACAGTGGAACCAAAGAGCTCAGCTCCAAGTGTTAACCGCTTACAAAGATGATTCCGCTATGGGTTTCGGTCTGGTCAGCACGACGCAGCGTCAATGAACGCTCAATGGACGACACTTTTTAACTTATTTTGCTAACTTTGGTTGTTGTTATTATTCTTGTTGTTGTTGGAATGGTGCCATTATGGCCCGGCATGCTTGTTGTCCAAGTTAATAAGCTGTAAAATGTGTGTCACTTGCCTAACACACACACACACAGTCCTCCCTTTTCCCTTTTCTCCCCACTGCACACAGTCTGGCAATCAACAACTAATTGAGGTTTCTATTGGGTAACATTTGCAGCGATGCGTGGAAAGGGAAGGGAAGAGGAGAAGGTGTGCAGAAGAATTAGTTGTATTGGACAGGTCACTTGAGATTAGATTAAAGTAGGCATTGCTATTACTTAGTATGTCAAACAACCGAGTTTGTCTCAAAATTTATTAGTAATATTTAAACATTCTTTCAAACAAATACATACAATCTAAGTACAATCTAACAATGGATCCTATTAAAATTACACAGAAAGTATGTAACCAAAATTCATCGTCTCAAATTGTGCTCCATATATTAATGAACATTGATATCACGCAACGTAAGTAGAGAGGAAAAGGATATTTAGAATATTAGTGTAATTCAATGTTCCATTAAAGATGGATTGAGGAATGTGAAAGTATTGGTACAAAAGATCTTGACATTTGAAAATGTAGCAACTTATATAGTCAAAGGGTTTAGCTCTTTTTTTATAGAAGAAGACTTCTTCAGAGGTTTTATAGCACAATTTTGTTCTTGACCTTGATTAAATTCATGAGAAAAGGACATTGGTATAAATCTTATGACATATCAGTTTGAAATGAATTGATCTTAATGGAAATACTTATGAATGGAACAGATAATCTGAAAAGTTATCATACAACAAATAAGAACAGCAACTTCTCCAGTCAAAACTCGTAGCTTTAAGTATCTAGTTTAAAGAGATTTGGGAGAAAGCTTCCGGGTTTTAACATTATTCCGTTGATTGTATATAAGTTAGTTATAGTTCTCCTAGTTTACTCTAAAAATAATACTCGTAATAAAATGTATACTGTCTTCAAGGAACTTAGGAGGAAGCTTTAGGGACTTTACATGATTCTGACTATTTTTATGTGGATAAATCCTGAAGTAATCAGAGTTTTCCTAAGAAATAATACTCGTGACATATTCTCTTTTCAAAGTTCCATCTAACTTCCCTATTTCTTATCCTTTACAGCAACTTCTCACCACTCGCCGCCTCCGTCGTCAACAAGCGTCAACGTAACTGCAACGCTCGGTTCACCCGTAAACGACGAGCCGAGCACGCCGAATACGACGCAGGATACAACGGATGCGGACTTTGGTAAGTACCAAAAAATACCGAAGAAAAGAAGAGAGAGGGGATGAACAGAAGAGAGCCAAAGCCAATACGAGCACTCTCTTCTCGCTTCTCTTTCGTTTGTACAAACAACATTTACGTATCATTTGTTCTCTCTTTTGATTTGCGCGAATGCATTGCACGATATGCACAAATTGGCATGCGAAATATAGAAACAGAATCTATATTTTTATTAATAATAATAATTAAATGTTATTCTTATTGTTGTTGTTGTTGTTGTGACTGTCTTCAATGTGAAGTTAAAGATATCATTTATTTGAGTTGTTGCTGATTCTTCAGTTGCGCTGCGCTTTGACTAATTTCCAATTTGCATCATGTAATCAATCAAAATTATTGCCACGTTCAATTAAACAATTGGCAAAAAAAAACAACAGAAATATATAAATATTTATAAAGAAAACAAAAAAAGTGCAAGCACGCAAAATTGCGTAATGCAAACAAAGCAAAAAAATAAATATGGAAAAAAGTAAAGAAAATATGTATCATAATAAATACTAAAGCATTTTTCTAATATTTTTCATGGCATGCATTTGGTTCAGTTATGTTTTTTTCTTCTTTCTAACAAATAATTAACTCTCTATTGTTGTTGTTATTATTATTGTTGTTATTGCCGCATGAACAACAAATTAAACGAATTTGGTTTTTTTACACATGTTTTTTATGTAATTTATCTGCCTCACGTGAGTTTTATTATTCATTTATTTTGTAAACTCATTTTTGGCTTACTTTTCTTATCCATTTTCATTGAGTTTTTCCCCCACATTTCCAGTTAACTGATTTAAACGTTTATAATTAACTTGGCCTTATTTTTAAGTCAGTTTCAAACCGAAACTTCCTCATTGTCGATTTTAAAGATTGACTCTCATATCGTTCTCTATAAATTTCTATAATAATGCGAGGGCGTTTTTCCCTCATTCCGAACTATAAAAAACAGCTGGCGATAAGGTATACCTTGACCTTTGTGTAATAAGCATAGGGAACTTGGTTAGCTACACATGAAATTCACTTTTTTTTATAGTTAAAAAATTAGTCATCATTTGTAGTTTACTGATTAAATGATATGCTGTTATAGATTTACAAGTGTGGACTGTATATAAGGAATGTAGAGTTCTGTGAACTGTTAAGCTACACTAGATTAACTGATATGCTGTTATAGATCGATCTGTTTAAAAAATATATAGCTTTGATATATTGTTTTGCGGATCATAAATCTTGACTCTGCATATGGAAATTAACATAAACTATAAATATTACGCATATTATGTGAAGTTATTCAATGTTGATTCAACAACAAAACCACAAGAAATTGTTTAGCTCGCAAATAACCCGTTTAATACAGGGTATATCAAACTATAACTACGTGTGGCATTTCAATACACATGCTTGCAAAAAATTTTAAATAGAAAACATAAGTTGTACTTGGTGGATATGCAAAGATTATTTTTTTCTAGCTTTTACATACCTTGGGTTAGTTTTATAATAGCCTGCAACTTCACTTTGTGGTTAGAGGATATCAAAAGTAACCACAAGTTACATAAATACTTCAAAGTAGAGAAACTATAAAATAATGTATCTAATTCAAATGTAATTTGTGGTGTACTTTTTTCAACTTAATTGCAAATTTAATTGTTATATTTAGCAAACAAGGAAGATGTTATTTTGGACTATAATAAATTCCAATTTCTATTTTATTGTCGTAAAAAAATAGGAAACATGGAAAAATATATACAAATTGTTGTAGTATTCTGTATGATATAAGGCAGATTCATCAAATTTTGTAGGGTATTTTAACACTTTATACAAAGGGAATCCTCTTTTTAGGCAAAGATAGTTGGACAAAGCATACTGAGTACACTCTACTTTTTGTTAGTAATCTGTATAAAATATTCTCCTTTCTTCTTTTAGGATATATCGAATTTTACAAGCCCTTGTATCATCTATGCTCTAATTGGGTATTCTCTACCTATAGAGAGTAATATAGGGTATTCACTCCTTAAAAACAGAGTACTATAGAAGTAAATACCCTTTGAGTTAGTTTAGTTATTTCACACATTTGACCACTCAACGTTAATCAGTAAATCATTTTGTGTATTGCTCTCTCAGCTCAAAGACTCATACTGCGGTTTTCTATAGTCGATACAATCTGCAGTCTACAGTCCTCTCTATGCCCTATGGTTTGACTTCTGACTCCCCAAGTTTCTTCTTCGTCTTGCTTAAGTTAGTTAACAAAGGGTTTGAGAAGAAAGAAGTTGATATTGTCAATAGAGCTCGAAAACGAAATGAAAGAAAATCGAAAGCTTCGCATGAAAATGAAAACCAGCTGCTGAAAAAAGAAATATATATGTATATAGAGTACAAAGAGAACGAATGAAAGAATGCACAAAAGGCAAATGACAATAAAGAAACAAAATTATAGATAAATTTTTATTATACAAATTTGCGTCGTTCAACTTTCTATGGGGCAGCTGCAACAGCGGCAGAGGCAGAGGCAACTGTAAAGAAAGCAGAGTGATAGACTTATTAGAAGAGTTGTGTTTAGTCTTAAGTACAACTCACCAGACGCAACAACAATTTATCGCGATAAACAACAACAACAATAGAGAGTAATAACAATAACAATTGCAACTGCGCGCACAGCAACAATTGTTGATAAAAACGCGTTGCGCAGTTGCCACTTGACACTTGTTGAAGCAGCAGCAATCTCAACAGCAGCAACAGCAGCAGCAGCAAGTGAACAACCAATTGTAGCACAACAACAACAACATTAAATATTTGTAGTAAAAAGATAGAGAAAGAGAATTGCAAAGGATGCGTAAGTGTTGACCACTGTAAACACTCTAAACAACACACACACAAAAACTAATCCCTCCTCCCTTCCTCCTAAATTGCCTCAGAACCTTCATCGTTGTCGCTGGCCGAGCGTCTAGCCTTCTTCAGCAGCTTATGCGAGGGTGGTGGCAACACCACACCAACATCAACAGCGCCACCTGGTGGTCGTTTCTCGAGTCGCGCCAGCAGCATCGCCTCCTCACGCAGTCCTCCCTACAACTCCATGGAACGCACACCCTACAGCAGCAGCATGAGCAGCAGCAACACGTGCAGCAGCAACAATGTTACGCCCACACCCATGGAATGCACGCCCAGCTTGCAACAGGAGGAGCAACAACATCGAGAGGAGCAACTGCAGCAACAGCAACTACAACAGCAACAGCAACAGCAACTCAATGGTTTTGTTGAGCTGAGTCGGTCAGCAACTGCGCCACCCGCAGCAACAATCGCAATGACAACAGCAACAACCGTAGCAACACCGCTCCTGGAAACCACATCCTTGCCCCCGAGACCCATTAAACTGCGTACCATTGGCAAATTGGTGTTGCCGAGCACATTTCTGAGTGATCGCAACAATAACAATCATAATAATCATCGCAATAGTTGCATGGCTCGCATTCAAACATTGGAGGACATACACATCTCGATGGGAGTGCGTACAATAGGCAAGATAAAGTCACCATTCATCGAGTTGCAGCAACAGAAGAACCAACAGCAGCAGCAGCAACAACAGCATTTGAAGCAATCGCCAACGGACAACAATCAGAGTAAATCACTGAAAATGGACTATAAATCGACGCCACACACCACGCACACCAGCAACAGCAACAGCCACAGCAACAACGACAGCAGCGATGATGCACAAAGCTCAGATTCTGGCAAAGAAAACTGTGCTGCCAATCAACAGAAGAACCAGCAACAACAGGTGCAACAAGAGCAACAACAAATGCCAGAGATGCGACGCAAGTTGACATTTTCACAAATCACAGTGCAACAAAAGGTGCCACAAGCAACGTCAGCAACAACTGTAAATCGTCGCCACACCACCGAGTTGAGTGGCGCCACATTTGCCACATGTGGCATAAACACACGGGCCGCAAATCGCTCAGCGAATGTCGATGAACGTTTTGCCAAATACTTTGGCCTCAACGAGAGTTTCAACTCGACAACCACGCTGCTGAAGACACAATCGGCTGGACAAGTTGTTGTTGTTGTGCCACAGGAGGCACTCAATGAGCATGTGCGTCTGCCCCTAACGAATGGTGGCAGCAACCTCAGTTTGGTGCAAAAGCGTCGTGAGTTGTTGAAGCGAACCCGAGCCATGTCCCTGGAGACATCGGGTAGTGTGGCATGCAACAGTAGTCCAACGGTCACGCCCAGTTTAAAGAGGGCGCATTCACCGGCAAATCGTGGCAAGTTGAGCATTGCCAGCTTCGAGGATATTGTGATCACCGCCGATGAGTTGCATGCAGCGGGGCATGAGTTCAAGCGTTTGTGTGGCGAAATTTTGGGCACATGATCAAGAAAAATTGTAAATTTTTTGGCATAACTATTTAAAAATTTCACTAATTTTTCGAAAACATTTTCGCGGAAGAAACTCTATCCAAATCAAAAGACATTTCTATATCTCTCTCTCTATATATGTATTTGGATTTAGCATGTAGTAAAAAATTGTTGAGCTCTCTTTTTCAATGTGCGCTCAATGTGATTTGTGTGATAGATGCGCGTTTGAGCGCTCTCTCTCGCGCACCTACTTCCCCTTAACTCCAAGCCCCCTATGTCCCCACAAAACGAAACGAATGAATATAAAAAAAACAAAGGAATAAAAGATTTATGAATATAAAAATGAATTAAAACATATACTATATATAAATATACCCAAAAACGAAACGACAAATTGATAATAATTGCCTAAAAACTAAAAACCTACTCTTTAATGACATTGTAATTAATCCTACATTTTATTTCAGCCTACAATATCTATATACATATATCTATATATCCTATGATATGATATCCAGTTAACAGTTATTAATTATTATGTTTATGAATTAAATATTGTGCAACTACATTTCGTGCTTATTTATGACTTTTTAATTAATAATTTAAAGCTAAACGAATTGTACCTTAAATGGCATTATAATCATTACCATTATTATTATAATTATAAACATTACATTTAATTATCATAATTTTTATTGTAATATTTAATTATGCAAATTGTTAAACATTAAAAGAATAAATCAAGATTTGTGCTAAAGTGAACTTTAATTTCTAACTGTAAATAAGTAAGTACAGTACTGGAAACTCATCAAGCGCCTTTCTCTGCGCTTCTCATCAGGTTCAGACTAGAGCATGTTTTTAAAAAGCACGTTTATTACATTCTTATTTATGCTTATGCTGCTTGTCAAGTTATTAACTAATTAAAATTCATTTTTTTTTATATATATGTTTTTCTCGCTTAATTTTTTTTTTTTTCCCCCATTTTGAAATCGATTTTTAACCGCCTATCTTTATCTATAGGTAAACCCAAGGGCATTTTAAAGAGCGGCAAACCCTTGCCTGGCATGGGTCATGGTCTGATGCCCATTGATCTGAATGCCGAGCTTAAGAATCGATTACAACGCTCCACGCATGCCACAGTCTCCAACTTGAGGAAATCGGCAACCACCACGAATGCAACACGCGATGAGACGGACAACAGTTCAACGAATCCGCAACGCAACTTGGCACAGATACTACGTAATGTGTCCAAGGAGAATGCCACGCCTGCGTCCACGCAACACGATGATGCTGTAAGTTTGGTGCGCAATCTTGCCACACTTGGTGCAACACGCACTGTTGCTGATGTAACTGGAAGCAGCAACAATTGTGCCTCCGCCTCAGAGGGTGAAAGTTCCGGGGGTCGTGAGATTGAGGCCATCATTAAGAACAGCGCTGTGGCAAGGCGTCGTCGCCAGCAACAACAACAGCAGCAGCAGCAGCAACAGCAACAACATCAGCCAGATGGGTGAGTCTACGTCCAAGTCAATGTCCACCACAACCATCAACACCACCACCAACAACAACAACCGCTATCCCATGTGCTGTGCGTTCTGCTCGTATTTTAACCATTAGCTACTAACCAACAAAATTAAATTAAAGCCAACAGTTTCGTAAGTTGATCTCCTGATCGATCCCAGATCCAGGCATCATCATATATATGTACATACATATAGATAGACTCAAGACTGGTTCCACAAAATGTTTGTGTAATAATTAATATAACTACAAATACAACTTTTTACAAACTAAGCAAAAAACAAAAAAAAAAACATAAAACAAAAGAAAATATAAGAATTAGGGTTCGTTTATCTTTTGTGTTTCACATTTCGACATCAGTCTTTTTAAATGTTGATAAATAAATGTTTTTCTTAATCGATTCAACAATTTCAATGCACCCAAAAACACACAAAACAATGCGAAACAAACCAAAATAGAAACAATAAAAGTTTCCTAGTCAAAGTGAAACCAATTGTCAGAAGCAATTGCTGGCGTCCTGTGCAGGCGCCTCAGCAACAACATCCACAGCAACAGCAGCAACGACAACAACTGCAACTGCAACTGCAACAACGACAGCAACCGCTTTGGCAACTGCACCAGCTACAGCAACAACAACAACAACAACTAAAGCTACCAAATTTTGTTCAACAACAACTAATGCGATAAATTGATAAACCGAAAAGCAAAAAACTAAATAATAAAAAAATATCAACTAGCCCATAAGTTCAATTTGCATTGCTTACTAAATAACTGATATATACATATTTGAATATATATACATAAAAATATATATTTTATTGACAACTTGTTTAAAACAACAACAACAAAAATAATGCCACATATATTTTTACGTGACACACAAAAAAGAACGAAAACAATTTAATTAATTTCAATAATAAAGTTGATGAAAATCCTATGTAATTGTAGTTTTGTTTGCCTCTAACCGTGCTGTTTTACTAACAATATGTGCATGCTGGACCAAATCGAAGCTTTGCTTTAACTGAAGAATTGGGCTTTATCTTATGTGCATGGCTTTTCTAAGCTTAAATTAAAATTCAAAATTGGCGCCACTTAAAGCCACAGGTGGCCACTCTAACACTGCTGTAAAATAGCATACCCAACAAGGTGGTAGCCTTTGTTATGTTAGCTTTACAGTGGTGATATTTGCTTAACAGAATTGCTCCTCACTGTACGGTGTTGCTCAAACTCAACGAATGTTATGGCGGTCTGGGGTATTTTATGCTATAAATTTCCTAAGAGATGGCGTTTCGGGACATATATTTGCTATAATTTCGTATGAGACGCCTTGAATAAACATTTCTTGGACTAATAGACAAAATAATGAAAATTGGTAAAGAAAGTTTCTTTTCTCATAGCTATTTACCCATCCATTTTATTTTTGCATTCAGCTTTATTTAAATGATTTCCCACCAAATACAGCTGTTTTGACTTCTCAATAGTTGGCAACACTAACACGGCGCCATAGCTAACAGCATTTTAGCCTAACAGAGTTTAGTTCTGCTATTGTGCTCGAAGGGAACAGATGGGCTGCGCTGCGTGACGGTCGAAATATTTTGTGTTTGTTTTTAATTCGCGCGCATTTTGTGCCGGTCGCAAATTGCAATTGAATTATGCAAATTTAATATAGTGCGTCTTATCGTATGTCTGTTTGTGTGTTTCCACTGACTGTTGGTACTGTGTGTGATTAGAGGAGTAAATAAATACTACAGAATTGCAGCAACAACAACGATTGCATCGTGTGATCGGCTCTCAATTTAATTGCATCCAATTATTGCGTTCAATTGAAAGCGCAAGTGAAAAATGGCAACGAGAAGCTCGTCGTTGGCTTAGCAAAATACAAAAAAAAAACATCTGAAAAATCGTGAGAGGAACGCGAAGTCTGCAATTGCAAATAGCAATTAACAAAGGTTTGTACCACTGAACTCAACGTTATGGGTAGTTTTTTAATATTTTTGATATTTCTTATGAGACTGAGAGCAACAACAACAACGTCACATAGTATGAAGCTGACCAGTTTTTTTTTGCACAGCTTGTGTGTTTGTCGCGTCCTCCCTTCTTCTTCTTCTTCTTCTTGATTACCTGCTGCAACGAGCTATACAAGCAACAACAACAACAACAACAGCTACAACAATGTTGAAAAAGACAACAAAAACAAATAAAACAACCGAAAACTGTAAATCGTTCGTCTTGCTTTGCTTCCATTGAAAAATTCGCTGATTCAGCAGCAGACGCAGATTTGTGTTGTTTTGTTGTTGTTTTCGATATTCTTGTTTTACTTTGTTGCTGTTGTTGTTGTTGTTGTTGTCGTTACTTTTGCTCTTTATGTTTTTCTCTTGTTGTTATTGTTTTTTTGCACTTGGACATTTGTTGTCTATTGCTTTTCGCATAAGTTGCTCTGGTTGTTGTTGTAATTATGCGTTTTGTTGTTGCCTGCTTTACAGATTTGCAGTCATTTGATCTGCCTTTGTCATTGTGAAACACCCTGTAGGCTAGTAACACTAAGGGGTAGTTTATTTGTTTATTATTCACATATGCTTAAAATTTAAACCAGTTTATGATGTTTTCCGTTTTTAAAGCTATTAAATAGCGACAAAAGGTTGTTAATTTGTTTATTACTTACTTATCTCTGAAATTTATGATATTTTCCGTTTCTTATAACCATTATACATGATCTGATAAGCATAATTTATCGGCCAAATCAGCTTCTCATTAATGAATAAAACAATAAATTCTTGGCAATAGTTAAGGTATTGAATTACTTTATGGTATAATTAAGGTTTTACCTTTATTGTGAGCATAGATAAATCAACATGAATGATAAGAAAACTTGACTCTAAGCTCTATGGTTTATATAAGTTAAAACTTACCCAGAATCTGTAAAAGAGCCTATTCACCTGGGGACAGATTGTGACGAGCCCTGCTCATAACTTAAATCATATCCATAGGGTATTTTGCAGTCCAAACTTGTAACTTTATCATGGCGCTGCATTTTGACAGCTGTATGATAATGACAGCGCTGAGTATATAAAAGTTTTCCTTTTAATTTGTATGTTAAGTGCTTTGTCGCTTCTGTTTCCATATTTGCCTTTGTTGGCAACTCTATTTGTTCACCTGCTTAATTAAGAGGCCCTCTCTTGGATGTTGGTCCAATGCTTTTGGGCTCAAGGTCTGCTCACACTTTAAAAGTGGGCCAGCATTTGCATAAAGATATGTGCAGATGATCATCTTATTTGTTTAACAATTTTTGCTAGAGCTACTAGCAATCAATCAATCAATCAATCAAATTCTCATAATACATTTATGTATTCGTATTTCAATTGTAAAAACTACAATCACTTTCAATTGTTATTATCGGATTTCGTTTCGCTTTTAGTCCGCACTTCTCCTATAACTATCATTAATTGTCCATTTCGTAATAATCTACCTGAGATTGTGGCGAATAATTCAAAGTTTCATGTGCGTGGCTAATGAATAAACAAAAGCAAAACGAATCAACAACAAATGGTAACAACAACAACAACAACAAAACCACAAAAAATACCTTTCGTTTTCAATGAATTTGCATAATCTGTAATCGGTTGGTGTTGCTTTGGATCTGTCGGAACTCTTGGATCTGGAATTTCTTATGGCGAGAAACGAAAGAAATTAGTCGAAAACAAGAAAGAAAGAAAGAAAGATACAAAAATTATATTGATTTATGGTCAGCTTGCCACTTATAAGGAGTATTAGATAATGCATTGATTTGAAACCGAATCGATTGTCCATAAATAGACAATAAAATGTGTCTTATCAATAAGTAAAATCCGAAAGATAAGAGGCAAACATTCATTCAAGTGGCAAAGCAATCGCATCTAATTCCGCCAGTGTTATTCAAATGCATTCAAAAAAACACCCACACTCAAACTCACTCCCATTCACACTCACACTCACACTCTCACATATCCCGTATCATACATATATGGTGCCCTTTTTATAAGGCCATATGTCTGCTCACGTCTGTAGGGAAAACGTGAGCAACAACGCTAATGAGGCAAACCAACAAAAACCCAAACAAAACAAAGATTATAAAAATAGTGAAATGTTCTACGGGTTAATCACCTAATGTTGTGAGCTGTACCATTCACAGTACGATTATACGAATACTCCAGGGAATTGTACGTCGACGCACCCAGTTATCGTTTTAAAATACTCTACACTAGAGATTATACCCTGAAGCTATAGTATATCTTGCTATTATCTCGATCGCAACTATATGTAGAACACCAACAAAGAAAGTATTTATAAAGAAAAAGTGGAGCTGAACTTGTGCTCTGGATGTACTATATAAATAAAATGTTATGAGATCGGAGATATAACTACTATAACAAGGAACTACATATATACATATAGGAATATTGCCACCACACATTACGGTGGCAAGTTTACATGTGGTTAATTAGTTTGTTTGCAGTATGTTTTATTGTAACAAAGGGATATATTAGGAATCAATTGCAATTCATTTAAGAAATTAGCTTAGGATCAGCTATATATAAATATCCATGTTATTACGATTTCAGCTTACTGTATTGTTATTTTTACATGCCGTTTCATTACCACAACTCCTATTAGTGGCTTTATTACTTCTACTACTACACTTACTGGTGATACTGCTCTTAGTGCTTCATCTACTACTTCTTTTTACTACAGTATCTACTACTATTTAGTTTTACTCTTAGTGCTCCATTTACTACTACTTCTACTACAGTTTCTACTACTATTTCATTTTATAGCTTTAGTTCTTAAATTTGCATACCTCTCTCAAAAGTAAACCGATTTAGTTGCGAAATGTCATTCTATCAATAAATTGATTCTACAATTAAATATAGTTCATTAACTAAAATAAATTCTACTACTGTTACTACTAATTCATCTACTTCTACTTCTTCATTACTGATACTGTTTCATATACTACGATTATAACCTAAGCTCAATTTATACTTCTGCTACTACTTTTCCATCTACTTTAACAATTACTACTACTATATACTACTAAGCTTCTGCTACTACTAATCCGTCGACTTTAGAAATTACTACTACTATCTCTGTAGAATATCTTTCTATGTATTCAGTAAGGGTACAAAGACTTCGTTGTCTCGATACTCTACTCCTCGAATGGGTTGGCATTTGTGACCCCGCTTGTCTTGTAATTGAATTGCCCCGACCAAGAGATCGACTGTCTGTCTCTGTGACTCTGACTCTGACTCTGTGAGACTGACTGATCGTTGCACAAAGAAGCTTCTCTCAGATCTCTCAAATGCGATGCGATGATGAATTATCAACGCTTTTAGTGCGGCATCTCATTTGTTTGTGTGTGTTTTATGCTTTTCGAGATGAACAATTCCATTAAAGGCAAACTTATGGTCTGTTTTTTGATGTCAGATGCAAATGGCCGATGCCTGATGCTCGATCCCGATGCACACTCGGATTACAATGCACACAAAAGGCAAAAACGTGAAAATTTTCGAAGCCAACGATCCATAAATTATGTTTCTCTCCTCCCCCATCTCTAAACTCAAGTCAAATGCATTGGGGCATAAAGTTTTCTGTTTCTGTTTCTGTTTCTGGTTAGCTATAAATACTTTTATTGGGAAATTACTTTGTCTAGTCTTGGAAACAAATGAAGTTGTTTGCATTTACAATATGTACTATATCGATGGGTTCTGCTCTGTTTTCCTATTCCAATTCCTATTACGTCTGCAACGCTTATTAACTTGTTCAAAATATTACACAATCTTAAGCCGAGTACGTTGACTCTTTTTGTTTGTTATACGAATGTCTTGCAGCTTTTTGTCTTCCTTTGTCTGTCTACCTGTTCACGATTTGCACAGCTGTTTTATCAGTTTGCCAAGAGCGATTTCTCACTTTTGTCTGAGCTGAAACTACGCTTAAATTGAGCTTATTCTATGTTGCAATCACTTTAAGACTAATTTCCCTTTGAAAGCACTTAACAAGTTATTTATAGCCCTCAAAACTTTTACCCCATTAGAAGCAAAAGTTTCAATTTTGTAAGCTATCATTTGTTTGTTTTGTTTGGTTAATAACAAAACTATGAACAATTCAAGTGAATTGCAAACATGTGCAGGAAATGTTGTTGAAATATCAAATTAGTTTATCAGTTGTGCGCATTTAATTACTTTTAAATGAGAATTAATTGCAAACAGTTGGGTTTCTAGGCGAGCTAATTACACGCTATAAAGTTTTGACTGCATTGGGAAGTAGTTGTAGTAAAGCAGCTGGCAGTTTAAAAATCACTTCCACATTTCTCAAAGTTTGAAAATGATTCAGCTTACAGTTTGAGCAGCTTACGAGCAAAAGTGAGGTTTTAAAACCTCTTAACGATTTCTGATGCACTTCTAACTAGGTTTATGCGTTTAGAAGCAGTTTACAATTTTATATGATTGTTATTGCGTTGTTAGAGGGATAAATAATTTTATTTCCAATAGAAAGTAAGAGTAAATTGCTAAAATAACTCTGTGAGCAAAGTGAGTACCGTGAGCCATCCTTGACTAGACTGGACAATTTCTGAGTCATTGCATTGAACACATCCTTTTATGCCTTTTCTCCAAATGGTTGGCCATAATTTAGTTGGCAATTTATTCTAAATGCCAGACTTTTATGTCTATTCATTTTGTGGCCAACATTTTGAGTCATCAGGCTGGCTAATAGGATGCACCGCAGGCGGAAATAGTCCACAATGACACTGACATTGCTAGTGGCAAGAGGCAAGTTGTGTTGCAAGTAGCGATGTGTCAACAAACTCGCGACACAGGATAATGCTAATTCTGAGTCTGGGCTAGACTTCTGTCTGTCTGTCTGGCTGGCAAATAAATGTCAGTCAAAATGTTGACAACTCATTAGCTCAACAGCAGCGGGAGAGCAAGAGAAGAGCAGGAGGCTGGATACGAGGCAGAAGAGTAGGAAAGAGAGGGAGACAGCTTCCATGTAGCTGCTGGCTTTTGGTACAATGAACTTTTCGAACTGAAATGTTGTTGCCCCATCGCCTGTCTGAGCCTTAGCCAAGAATGATTTTAGCCAGAGTCTCGGCTACTTCGTTGCGCTGTACGTTGTCTGACAACTGCTCATAAATCTGCAGCTAGTCGAGAGAGTTGGAGGCAAATCAACTGCACAAATTTAACTTCTCCAACTTCTCGATCCAATCCCTCGAAGCGGAATGCAAAAGCGTAGAATATTTCCAACTCTGCTAAAGCAAAAACTCTTTGTGGCACGCTCGTTTTGTGCTCCTTTGTCTCGGCTCCGTCATAGATATCATCATTGGGCATTTATTATTGCAGGCACTGTCTATCCAACTCCCTACCTTCCACTCCTCTCGCTCCTCGCTTTTACAGTTTTTCTACATCTCTGTGCCTTTGCTATTGAATTTCCTTTGTGTTGTCTGGCACTTGATATATTCAGGCCGTTGGGTTGTGGCATGCCGCTTCCTTGTGTGGCAAGTTCTGCAACTGCTTATCATCATCAGCATCAGCATCATCATCTGAAGCATCGACAATGCCACTGCTCTGGGCGTTCCTGACAGTCCGAGTGACAAACAATAAATGTTTTAGTTGATATATTGAATTGCATTCGATTTCTTGGCATCTCCAACTTTAGATCCATTTCCATTTCCAACTCCATCTACATCTCTAGTCAAGCTATCGCATGTTGCTCCTGTCGCTTGTCATTCAATCAATTAGACACCTGCTACTGCCTTTTGTGTGTGTGCAACAGAATTAGCATCGTTTTTTGTATAGGAAACAACAAAGTTGCAACTACAAACGTTGATAGACTTCAGCTGCATCTCAGTCAAAGTTAGACAGCAACATTGAATGGAATTGAAGTGTCTAAACTATGGCTATAGGTATGTGATATGTTGATAAGTTACAGCTGGTTGCAACTTGCCTGGAACTTGCAACAATAGATACAGCAGACAAGGCTTCAAAGTGAGATGAGTTTGGATAGAAGAGATTGACAGGTGAATGGTTGAAGGTATGTAACTATAGTATGATAATCAGAAATGGCACATAAGCTGGCATATTTATAAATATATATTTAAAAGCAAAGTTTTATCTATACAAATCATTGATTCTCTACAAAATCAAAGCAGAAATTACTTCATCACATCTTATAATATCTAGTTACAGGGTTATAAATACTTCAAGATTCCTTCAAACTAATTCTAATTGTAAGATACAGACACTCATAAGATCAAGATATACAACTTCATATCAGAAATAGCCCTACATTATCATATTCCATCCACTTTCTAGGCATCTACAAATACTACCTACAACTTTTAATGTCCATCTTAATATTAAATATGTACATAGATTACATAACACACATCACTGCGTTTATCCAAAGATACGTTTTTGCGGTTAAGATACTTTGAACTATTTTCTTACAAAGTAAAATTTAGGCAGTGATTTTAAAATGGCATATTCCCTAAGAGATTTCGATCGGAATTTACTTCCTAACATCTCTTAATATCCCATTCATAAATTACTTTCTTTTGTGTATATCGCATCTCCAGACATCCACAGATACATTGTTAGAGTCAAGATACTTTCCATTATTTGCTAGAAATTCTTTTACCCAGCTGTAGCATCAACTTGACCAGTCAGTTATTAAACAGATTCGCTGTTGATTTGCTATGATTCTAGAGATTGTTCATGACACGGATGCCACCCAAGAGACTTGAGACATGGACACAAGAATTACACAGGAAACACAAATTGCTGGGGGAATAATAAACACGCTCAGATTGGATACTGTGTTACAGAGTACGAGTACGAGTTAACGTAATTGCCTTATGCCACGCTGCAACTTCCTTTGGTCATTTTCAACGCCTCACAGCATCCCCCACCCTCCTCTCTCCATCTCCAACTACTTCTTGGTCATAAAAAAAACTTGTCTGGCTTATATGGTTAATCGATTATTAATGACTTTGTCGCAATTAAGTAACAAACAAAGCTCAAATCGCTTTATCACAGGTTTGCAATGAGTTTGCCCCCCAACCCTCCACTCCACACCAATATATCCAGAAGGCATGTGGCAAGTAAAAGTTGCAATCAAGGCTGTGGCAGAGACTGTGGCAGAGGCTGTGGCAGTTGCAAGTGTCAGGCAAAAGTTATTCAAAAAGCAAAGATTAAAACAAAGTGCCTATAGGCTATATTTGGCAAGCCAAAGATTTCATACCCTTTCGGAGAATTGTATTCAACTTTCGTCTGATGAGAGCTACAAATGTATACATATGGTATAGTTGTCCGATTATAGCCAAAGTTATAAAGCACTTTCAAATCTATTTAAACATATCTTTTGATTGAGACATCTTAAAAAATAAAGTACTTTTTTATACTAAAGCTTATTTGCATATTGATTTCCAGTTTGTTTCAATGATAAGATCATCAGAAAATAACCAAGTTTTTCCTACCAAGCAATAAAACTATGAGCTTTTAACCCGAACTTAAGCCCATTACAATTGCGATATCGCTAAACGTCTTCTTATTGCACAATGAAATTGTCCTGTTGTTAGCTATTTTTAGTACAAATTTAAATTGTCTACTAGTTCTTACGGTTCTGGCTCTACGATGATGAGTCAGTCTTTTTTTAATCTCTAGATGGGAGCTTCCAAGTCTCCTTTAAGGAGTTCCTTATTTTGTGACAAAATTATAATACTCTTTGCTAGGGTATTAAAAAGAAAAGAAAAATCAACATGCAAACACACGCCTTAAAATGTGAAAATGCGAATGACCTGAATACACAGACATGACACACACACACAGGCATACACAAACACAGGTACACCAACATACACACACGCACTGTAACTGATAGCACGGGGCGCATGCGCAACACGCAGCAAGCGGCAAGAGGTAAGCGGCAAGAGGTAAGCGGCAAGAGGTAAGCGGCAAGAGGTAAGCGGCAAGAAGCAAGCGGCAAATGCCTTAAAAGGCAACAACGCCGACGATTTCCTTTTCTGCGCATTTGCCTCTTGTTGTTGTTGTTGTCTTTTAGTTGTTGCTGGCAAACTAGTTTTACTTACAGTTTTCAGCTTTTGTTTTTGTCTGTTTTTTGTTTTTTTTTTTTGGGGACATCGACGTCAACATCATTTCAACATTTGGTTGCACTTGCAGTTGCCCCATTCCACAAATCACACACACAAACACACACACACCATCATAATTGTAATTTATTTATGCAAAGCAGTTAACTGACTTGAAACTCGTATTTATTTACTACTTATATTTGTTAGTTGTTTTTTCTCGCCTTCGTCTTATTAACACATTTTTTCCCATTTCATTTTTGGCATTAAAAATGAAAAGTTTTTGTTGGTGTGGAAACTTGTTTTGGTTGAAGCGTTGTCCAGGATTCCACAGACGTGTTGCATTTGGGGCATGTGGCATGTGGCATGGACTCAATGAAGCGCGTAAATTGTGCAACGGGTTGAGGTGGCAGAGGGAAGAGGGGCAAGTTGCAAGTTCTCTATTTGTTGGCAACTCGTATTTCATCATCAACAACAACAAACAGCTGAGGTGCTTAGCTCAAATTAGCGTAAAGAATTCTATACTCGACTGCGATTCCGAATCCAATTGCAGTGCAGTGTTGAGTAATGCCATTATAGAAATGTGTGTTAGTATGTGTGTAGCTTACTCAAGGCAATTAACTTTAAATGAGCTGCAAAATGAATGAACAACGACTGTCAATTAAGTGTGCAACCTTGAAAGTATCTTAAGCTATGTGCGCATCTAACAATCGAGCTAAGTATGTATTAAATAATTCTAATGAAAGTATCTTGTTGTTGCTGTATAATTTAATAGATTGTTACTTAAAAACTCTAATATATTGTAGGTAGAAACTACAACTGCTATAATTTCAATCATACCTATTTTAGAAAAGTGTATTAAGCGAAAGTGATAGTATCTTAAAGATGCCATAGCATTATCTATCTTAAATCTACTTTAATTACTTTGTTATTTTATTTGATTGTAGACTACTTGTAACTCTGCTTCTCTAGATACTATAAAAGTTAGTAGAAGCTAATACTGCGATAGTATCGTTAGTACTATCGCAAAGAAGCAATAAGTTGACTATCAACTGTATCCATAAAATTAATATTGATTAGAAAACGTAATTTAATTAAGTTAACTGTCATCTTCAGTGGTATTAGCTGTCTAAATCAACTACCACAGTTATTCTAAGTAATGCTCTGTCTTCTACCGAACTAAGTAATATCTCTCTGACGATAGTTCGGCATTATTATCGATAGTAATTCAGCTCAAGTAAAATCTTTTTTAATAAACGCCCTGTCTCCCTTCTCTTTGATGCAAGTTAGTGATTCAAAAGTGCAGTCCCAATACATTCAGTAAACAGTGTATAGACATATGTATACAGCTTATCAGCTGCACTCAGTTATTAGTCATTTGCACAATCTTGAATGCACAATCAACGGCTACCAATCGGAGCCAAGCCTTATGAGTTTATAGCTACTATCTAATTGCATTAACTTGAGCTTCAGACACGTCGTAAACACCTTGCAACAACTTGCATTTCAATTCGTTTTCTTTTTTTATTCCTTGTTTCCAACTCTAATTAACTTGGCCATTGCCACGCCCATAAACCTGACTCGAGTCGAGTCGAGTTGCAATTGCCGTGTAGACCAATAAAACGCATAGAAATTGACGCAATCACATACCAAGAATTTGTTCTACGTAGTTGCACATAAAAAAAAAACCTGGCTGCCATAAAAGCGGTTGCCTCAAATACCAAAGCCAATTGTGCTAATAAATGAGGCACTTGCTTTGGGCCAACAGGTGACAACCAGGTCTCTCTCTTTATAGATCTCCCTAGCCCTGCAAGAACTCAACTGAATTGAACCAAGATCAGAGTAGAAAACTGAGAGAAGCCGCCTCGGCAATCGAACATAAATGGGAAACACTCGACACTCGAGTCTGTAAAAGGCAATCATGTTGCAAAGTGGTTCTTGGTGAGACAACTTGGTCTCGATCTTGTTTATGGTTCTGTCCATTTGCCTTGTCTTTCCATTTCCATGCCAAATATGGCCTATCATAAAAGCTCGCATAGTTTTCTATCTCAAGATCGCTCGATCTAAAGATCTTTAGTTACAAAAGTCTCAAGGTGCTACATTATTAACTCGATAATGTCTTAAGACGATTATTGGGACTCAACTTTTCGATCATTAATCATTAGCTTTGTTTGCTTCGTAAGTGTCAGAAATAAAGCGGAAGCGCCTCAAGCCATATTTAATTTATGCCTTTAGCTATGGTTTTCCTCAACTTTTGCGACTCATCAATCAACTTGTTGATCGATTTGAGATTCATCTAAAATACGTGCAATAATTATGAAAAATTTATTATTTTGACAAAACTGGAACATTTTAAATGGGGGTTAAATGTACGTTATTGGGGTTGGTTTTTTAAATTTACAGTGATTTTGACTGCCTTTGTTTGCACACATGGCTTAAGAACTGTCTGGGGTTGCACTTGACTTTGGGTTCGGTTTCGTTGAATGAGGGACTCGTGTTTCCCTTTTCAATTTAAACAAGTTCCCAGGGAAGTTTTTGACTTTCCAATTTAGTTGAGCAAGTTTTAAAGCTCCTTAAATCGATCCTCCACATTGCCATCGAGCAAAAGGATGCGTGACTTCATGAACTTCATCATGGGCTCAGGTCTTTGGGGAACAGTTCGTAATACAGCTCGAACATGGCTAACCTTTAACCAATATTTTTGGGTTCCGCACTGAAGGGTATATAGGTAAAGGTCTGTCTTGCCTCGTTGTCATCTAGGAAACGCTCTGGTTTATAACTGAGATCGATCGACCCAAAGTTCTCTATTTATAAAACTCGCAAGGTGCCTTAGAGTTAAAGCTACACAATTAAGTCGAAAATTTCTCAAGCCGATTATTCGAACACAACTTTTCAATCACTATGTTATCTTTACATTTGTTTGCTTCTTAAGTATTAAATATAAAAAGAAACGAAAGCGTCTTAAGGCATTTTATTTGTGCCTACAGAATGTGGTTTTCCTCAACTTTAGCCATTCTTTGATCAACTTTATGAAAGAGCATGTTTAAAACAATTATAAAACAATTGCCGAGCAGAAAATTATTTTATTATTCTTACAAAATTTGAGCATACTTTTGAAATGTTGTTATTTGTGTTGCTTTTTGGCATTGATATCTAATAGATTTTGACTGCTTTTGTTTACACACATGGCTTAAGAACTGTCTGGGGCTGCACTTGACTTTGGGTTCGGTTTCGTGTTGACTTAATTAAAATTTAAACAAGTTGCCAAAAAAGTTTTTGACTCCTTGTTTTAGTTTAGCAAGTTTAAAAGCTCCTTAAATTTATCCTCCAAATTGGCATCGGTTGTGAAGCTTGGTGTCTCCGTTGTGGATGTGGTTGTTGGTGGCTCTGTTGTCGTCGTCGTTGTGGTTGTGGTTGTCGTTGAGGTGCTACTGGTGGTGGTTGGTACAGGTTTGGGTTTAATTCGTCCCTCCAGACAGCCCTGCAGATAGTTGTAATTCCTGGCCGTGGATTCTACATAAATGCGCTCTGCCTTGTGGCTGCATTTCTCTTGTTGCAAGTTTATGACGCGGTAACGTTCCTGCAACATCAAGGCAGAGTCTGAGGCATTGCCAGAAATTGAGTACGTCGAAATTGTATTGTTTGAACCCTGTAGAAAAGATAATCAAATGTTGATCAATTTATGTTGGAAATTAACATGTCCAAAAATGCACAAAATGTGTTTTGGCCCGGGTTTAAACTTTGATGAGCACTGATTTAAGCAAGACTTTAAATTTAGTTTCAATACCAATGTTTTCCACTTAAGTCGATCAATTCGCGTTAAAATATTCAAGTACTTTTTCCCATTACTAAATGGAAGTTGGGATTAAACTTACCACTGATGAATGACAGTTAAAGGAGTCAAGAGTGTCCTTTACTTCGCTACAACTTGTCAGAGCCTTGCAAACACTTTCAGACATTCTTTCGATCTTCCTTCGGGCTGGTATAAAATCCCGGTCGATGCCACGTCGTGAGTTCGTTGCATTAGTCAGACATCCGCTAAAGTCTCCACTGTACTGCTGTGTAATCAGATTGGATTCTCCAATATAACCAGCAAAACAGGCCACCGAAGTCTGAGGATCTAGTTGAGTTAGCCTCGAGTTGAAGAAGAGACGAGTAAGACCATCCGGTGTGGGAAGTCCCACATGAGGAGGGAATGGTCGCCTGCCGCTCTGTCCAGACACTACCACAAGTAGAGCTAGAGGAGCTAGCAAGTTTAGCAAAAGTTTCGACATTTCCTTAGAGACTTCGACTTGGTTGCTACAGCGGATGAGATGCTTTTGGCGCAATGCAGAGAGACGACAGCATTTATATGCCGAGCCAATGGGGCTGATAAGCCCGTTATTGTCTGATCTCCTGTCTTATCAAGTTTGCAAATTTTTATATTAAGATAAATAGCTCTCCATCCACAGCTACTTGTTTATTTATTCGCATGATTAGGTGCCAACGTCAAACTAGAAACGCAGGGGAGTAGAATAGATCTTAGTCTTATACTATTTCCAAAGAAAAAGAATTAAATTTATTATCAAAATCTATACACAAATATCACACTTATTGTCGTTTATTGCATTGAAAGGTCTTTCCCCTTTCTTCTCCTGTGATTGTCCCAACAAGGTTGCAGTTTAATAGAGCAGTATTTCAATATTTACATTAAGCTTAGAAAGATAAACTTTTAGTTTATGATCGCTGTGCTGCTTTGCTACACAAATAAATATCTGAGAGGCCGAGCTAGATCTATGACGCCCAATCTTGGCAAATATTGATACACCATGACTAAGTTTGGTCTATTTTTAAGGTGCATTCATATTATTCAAGATTTTGATTAAATGCAGCGGAAATGTCACTTGATTGTAAGTCCCCTGCCCAAAAACAAATATTAAGTGTCAGTTTCTTTAATTGCATATTAAATTTTCTTTTATTTACTGCATTTTAAGTTATATCCATTCACAAAACATTACTCAGCAACACATCATAAATTATGGGCTTTACGTAGAACAGTTTTGAAAGCATGCTATTTACATTTTTCGTATATCCTATGAAAAAGGAGTAAACGGGTATTTTTATTGTTTCGAAAATATATGCAGAAGAAGGCAACTTCGACTCTATATAGTATATACATACTCTTGATAAGTATTAAGAGCCGAATCAATTGAGAAATTAATGACTGTAGTTCCCTAAAAATCCATTAATAATGAAACATGAAAGTTCTCAATAAGTTGTTAACTAAGACCTTAAACAAGCATTGACGAAATTTACTTTCAGTTTTGAAGTCATAATTTTATTATTAAAATTATTTTAAAAATATCTTATTTAGCTTTGTCAAATATCACAATAAAACCCTAAACCTTAAATATAACAGTGCCTCCTTTCTTGCCTTAGTTGGTGTACTTTGAGGTTAGTAATCACATTTAAAGGTATTTCTATTGTTAGTTCTTGCCCTGAACCTTTGACTACAGATGAAGATGCTTTATCTTTTTCTTTACTTTAATCCTACGTCAATCTCGGCTTGAGTCCCACACACATTCCAGTTGTTGAGCGTAGAATAAAGTTCATCATGGGCTTGATCTCAGGTCCTTTGGGTAATAGTTCGTAGTATCTCAAAACCTTGCTGATCAGCGCTTTCATCTCAAGCATGGCAAACTTTTGGCCAATGCAGTTTTTGGGACCCGCACTGAAGGGTAAATAGGTAAAGGTCTGTCTTCCCTCGTTGTCATCGAGGAATCGCTCTGGCTTAAAACTGAGGGGATCGGGAAAGTGTTTAGGATCACGATGGGCAAAATAAAAGACCAAATAGATGCTGGTATTCGCTGGAATTGTTTGTTTGCCAATCTGTAGATCTTTTGTGGTGTATCTGCCTACCGCTGGCACTGGAGGATACAATCTCATCGTCTCCTTGATGACACACTCCAGATACTTGAGTTGTTGCAACTGCGATTGAGTAACAGGCGCTGTTCGATCTTTTCCTAGCACCTGTTGAAGTTCTTCATAGAGCTTGGACTGCACTGCGGGATGTCTGGCAATGGAGTAGAGAGCATGAGAGACGCCACTGCTTGTGGTATCATCGCCCTCGAACATGAATGTGTCCACCTCCTCACGTATGTCCGCATTGCTCAACGGGGCACCTTGAATGGAGGATTGCAGTAAAATATCCAACAGCGCCATCTGTGACTTGCTGCCAATCTCTTCATCCCCCAGACCTAGGTTTCAATATAGTTACTTTGTTAATATACTGTGTAGATATTTCCGTACTAAGCTCAACTTACTCAATGGCCGGTAGCTGCCGTCGGCTATAGCACGCTCCAAAGCCGATCTTCGCTCTCTGATGACCTTGTCTGTGAAGTCATGCATTATGCGAATATCGTTCATCAGTTTGCGGTGCAACAATGGGGCTGTGAGCCGAAAAAGCCACTCGTAACGCTGCGAGAATTTCAGCATGCGATCCGGTTGAATGTAGACAACACTGTAAGAGAGTAAAGTGAGCAGAAAGTGAAGGAAAACGACTTAAACTATCTTTAAAACACCGCTTGACATGACTACAACGAATACTTAAAATATATTGTAGAAAGAGTATTTGAATTCAAATCAAATCGAAAGTGCTTTTTTTTTTCTTTTTGTGCTCGTATTTTTAATGTATTCTATATTTGCTGTATAGTTTTTAGAAAGCCAAGTTAGACCTTAGACCTTATGAATAAAAGTACTTAAACAACTTATGAATACTGTGCAACTGACCTCTTGAGTGCTTTTATATAAGGAAACTCGGGATCGCTTTGTGCATTCACCTGCACACCCATGGCAGTCTCTATATAAAATTAATATAGGGTATCCTTTAAGTAACCAAATCAACTCAATTGCAAACACTCACCTGTAATAACGTCTAGTGCTGCAAGTGACACATACTTTAACATATCCACGACCTCTTCCCCATTTGCAAATGGTTGTAGTTTCTCTACTAAAACACCACTGTGTTTATCCATAATATCCATAAAATGTTCCAGGATTTTAAAGTGAAATGCAGTGGTAAAAATCTTGCGTCTTGAATGCCACTTTTTGCCCACACTCAAAAGCAAACCATCGTTGAGAAAGGGACGCAGAAACTTGTAAAGTTGCCCCTTTGCTAAAAGTGTAGTGCTGCTCAGTATAGCCTCAAAGTGGTTAAGATCCATGGTATAAACTAGGGATTCATTGAGGATCCACATGCGAAAGGTCTTGCCATATTTCTCAAAGCACAAACCCACATAGTCGATGAGATCTAAACAGAAAAGAGATTGATGGTAACCAAGAAAAAATAAAGAAATCTAGTAAACTTACTTTCTGCACCCAAGTGAAGAGCCTCAAGGCCACAACCGAGAACGGGTAGAGATCTAGGACCTGTGATTCCCGATCTCTTGAAAGCCTGACAACTATGGCGCTTTCGTATATAATCCCAGAGAAGTAATAAAATCAGAGCGCCAACTAACAAGGTCAGCCACATGTTGATCCCGCTTTAAAGATCAAATGGGATTACTCAAAAAATGTTTGCGATCGCGTTGTTGATCGCGTTGTTCGGCGTTGTTGTTGATGCCTCAACGTGCGTTGTTCAACTGCTCGACGCTATCAGAGCTCGACGAGAGACCTCGACGAGGGGCCTTTAACGCTGGACGCTGGTCAGCTAAATGTTAAGCTCATATTCAGTTTATAATATTTAGAATGAACACGATATAATCCAAAACTGGTTTCCAACTGTCGTAGTTGTTATTATTATTGTTATATAGTCAATTTTTTGAGTGTTGCAACTTTGTGGCTACAATTGTCCAGTCGATTAAACAGCTTGACGATTAACAACAAACTCAAACACTAAACAACGTTTTGCATTTTGAGTGTAAGTACACTCGTATTTTATTATACATTCATTTATGTATATTTTTTTTTTTAAAAAACATTCAATGATTAAAATGCCGCTCAGTACTTTAACATATCCACGACCTCTTCCCCATTTGCAAATGGTTGTAGTTTCTCTACTAAAACACCACTGTGTTTATCCATAATATCCATAAAATGTTCCAGGATTTTAAAGTGAAATGCAGTGGTAAAAATCTTGCGTCTTGAATGCCACTTTTTGCCCACACTCAAAAGCAAACCATCGTTGAGAAAGGGACGCAGAAACTTGTAAAGTTGCCCCTTTGCTAAAAGTGTAGTGCTGCTCAGTATAGCCTCAAAGTGGTTAAGATCCATGGTATAAACTAGGGATTCATTGAGGATCCACATGCGAAAGGTCTTGCCATATTTCTCAAAGCACAAACCCACATAGTCGATGAGATCTAAACAGAAAAGAGATTGATGGTAACCAAGAAAATAAAGAAATCTAGTAAACTTACTTTCTGCACCCAAGTGAAGAGCCTCAAGGCCACAACCGAGAACGGGTAGAGATCTAGGACCTGTGATTCCCGATCTCTTGAAAGCCTGACAACTATGGCGCTTTCGTATATAATCCCAGAGAAGTAATAAAATCAGAGCGCCAACTAACAAGGTCAGCCACATGTTGATCCCGCTTTAAAGATCAAATGGGATTACTCAAAAAATGTTTGCGATCGCGTTGTTGATCGCGTTGTTCGGCGTTGTTGTTGATGCCTCAACGTGCGTTGTTCAACTGCTCGACGCTATCAGAGCTCGACGAGAGACCTCGACGAGGGGCCTTTAACGCTGGACGCTGGTCAGCTAAATGTTAAGCTCATATTCAGTTTATAATATTTAGAATGAACACGATATAATCCAAAACTGGTTTTCAACTGTCGTAGTTGTTATTATTATTGTTATATAGTCAATTTTTTTGAGTGTTGCAACTTTGTGGCTACAATTGTCAGTCGATTAAACAGCTTGACGATTAACAACAAACTCAAACACTAAACAACGTTTCGCATTTTGAGTGTAAGTACACTCGTATTTTATTATACATTCATTTATGTATATTTTTTTTTTAAAAAACATTCAATGATTAAAATGCCGCTCAGTTTGAGTTGCTTTGCATTGTGCGACACAGCGATTACAACTGTGACGAGGCGTGGCAATTAATTGGACTCTACTGTAGTTCTCAGCATATATGCTACGTACTTGAACTAATTTTGATTTACTAATGTCAAACTAATTAAATCTATGTATACATATACAACTTCTAGAATATACAATGAGTAATTAGTATTTGAAGAAAGTGCTTGCATCAAAAGATTTCGAATTTGTTCCATGTGTATAATAACAAAAGGGAAAATCGTTTTCCTTATAGTTTTAAGTGATTTAGTTATTAAGGTAGGTCGCCCATTTTCCCTTATAAATAAATATCACATATTAAATATAAATATCAATTAAAAATATTTACTATTAAAATACAGATGAAAAGCTTACGCACAACACTGTAAATATAATTCATAAACTAGCTTATGAAATTTGTATATTTAGGGAATAAGCAATGAATAATAAATAAATAATAAGTAGGGAAAATCGTGCTAAAATTCTCCAGCAAATATATTAGTTTTCTTTTTCTTTAAAATCATTTTTTCACTCACAAAAATCTGTCTCATAATATTGCAAAAAAAGTGTAAAAAATATAAGATTTTGAACATAATGAGTTGTTTATTAATATTCCACATTATTTAATAGACTTTCTTTTTTCGTTTCAAATACTCAATTATATTAACAACTCTAGTAATATTCTTTTGCTACTTCCTGATGTATTTTTGTAGCCAACTTTCAGATGGTTTATATGTACATGTTTCCTATATCGAATCTTGTCAGATGAGATTTAACTTACGAGTTTTGTTTTTATTTTAGTGTACGTCCAAGAACTGAAGGTAGATAGTTCTTTCCTAAACTACTTCTATCCTTTTTGTACACTTTAAGATTCTTGGACATGACCAAGAGCTCTTGTTAAGTCATGTCCCCCTTTCTAAACTGACAGTTTCTACTACAGTAAAGACAAAATGCATAGGTAAGCTACGTTTGTCAGTTCTCAGTTCAAGTTCAAGATCACAAAGACAACAATTAACAAAGAGTTGTAGATTTAAGAGCTGGACTAAATCCCTTTCTATGCAGATACCAAGTGGTGTGGAGATGGCAGTGCACACAGGAAACGGTGGCAAATCAGCCACAAGGCAAACATTGATTCAAGCAGCAGTTGCAACACTTGTCACTGTTTGAGAGAGAAAGAGAAGGGAAGAGGAAAGGGAAGAGAACTGCAGACAGAGAAACAGCTGTGACAAATGTAGCCATAGCCATAGTTGAATGGACTGTGGCACAAACTGAGACGAAGGTGCAGACGACGGAAATGTTCAAGTCAACAGTTGTTGTAGTTGCCATTGTAGTTGTTGTTGTTGTTGTTGTTGTTGTTGTTGTTACCTCGTTGAACTTGGCGCAGAGTTCATTTGGGAGTCGGAATTGGAGCTGTAGTTGTAGTTGTCTGAGTTCTAAGAGAGTACACAACATACTCACTTGACGGTCAATTAAGTCGCTCAACTCAAGACAACAACAACAACATGACACATAGTGGGCAGGCCAAACACCAAACAAGTTATCAAATTGTCCAAAAAGTCGACCAGTTTTGTTGAGATGGATGACAAAACGGTAAACGGCAACGTCATACATATATGTACATATATAGAGTATAGTATGAGGGAAACCATCTATGAAATACGTTGACTCATGATTTTCCCACAAATGTTTAAAAAGAAACAAAAGTAAAGCGGAAGATTTTTACGTTTCTGGTCTATTCGGTTTTATATTTTGTCTTGGATCTAACATATCATGGTTAATTATGCGGGCTCTGTCAGATGGGAATGTGTCAGACACAGGGAAGCGGTTAATAATCAATAAACACGTTGCCACACCCCCCTTTGTTGATCGGAATGGGAGTCGAGACTAAAATAACACGCCAGGCACGTATATCCATCAACAAAACCTCAACTCAACTCAAACTCAAAAACCGAAAATCGAATCCAAGGCAAACGAACTGTGGAGAGACCTCCCCCTGACAATGAAATTTTGCATTCCATTTCAAGAGCTGCATTCAACCAACTGAGACTCTGCTCTGCTCTCCTCTTCCCTTCTTTAACTTTTCTCGTTACTCTTTTCCTTCCTCTTTCCCCATTGTTTGTCTGCAATTTCAGAGTCTGCGTCTGTCCAGAGTTTAACCAAAAGTTTGCCCAAAAAAATGAAAACGCATGTTTCCTGCTTCCGAATTTGTAGACTGAACCCCACAGTGGGTGGGAAAGTCATCTGTTGTTGCCACTTGCCACCTCTCTAGCTATTTCCCTCACTCTCTACCAGTCTCTCTCTCTCTCTCTCTCTCTCTCTCTCTCTCTCTCTCTCTCTCTCTCTTCTAATGCCATCGACAACAAACAAAGGCAAAAGTTTGTTTTGACGCTTTGCATTGCGTTCGGTATTTTTGGTTACTTTGGCAACCGGCAAAACGGTAGCAAAAACATGTCTGGGCCAACAGGCAGAGTGGGTGGGCCAAATTGGTGGCATTGTGGATGGGGAAGAGGGGTCCTCTGTCTACTTCAGGGTTGAATGCAGCACGTGCTGACAGCATTGCGCCTGTCCGCAACAATTCAAATCAGCTGTTCACATGTTGCCAAGACCAAAAGACAACAATGTTGCTAAGGCTCTCATCTAAATAAATATTTCATGCAACATTTCAAAACGAAAACGTAAACTTTTCTATAAATGTGTACCAAGTTGGTAAATTAGGAATTGCATAAAATTTTACTTAATACTTTTATTCAAAACTTGCATAGCTTTGTCAAAATTCAACATATTTTCATTTAGTATGTTATATTGATTAGAATGTCATGGTTTGATTTATAAATAGCTTCTTTTAAGATACCTTTCTTAAAATTTTTAAAAATATATTGTTAAGGGGTTACTCTTTTTATTTTTCTGAAACAATATTTTGAAACTTTCAAACCCTATTTCATAATTTTGCTTATTAATACCTTACAGCTCTTCATTCATTTCCCTTGCTGATATTCTCGTACTTATTGCATTTTATTACAGTTTAAAGTCCCACACCTAACTCTATATAGAAATATATCTCCAGTTACATCATCGGCTTGGACAACTAATTGCCCTCCACACACACACACAGACAGAAATTCACACACACACACACACTCACTCTCACAGTTAAACCTTGAACTTGGTATGAATATTTCGACCACAATGCTCGTACAATTAAATAACAGTTTGAGCCAAAAAATTGTTAATAAACTGAAAAGGCAAAACGTGAGCAAAGCTCAAAAAAAAGCTTAAAAACTGAAAAGCAACAAAAAAAAAACAAAAAAAACTTGGTAGCCAAGTATTATTACGGAGAAGGTCAGTCTAATGAAATGTTGAATGCGCAGACAATTTGAACAAAAACAAAGGCAAACGATCTGTTTAAAATGGGTTGAAGAAAAGAGGGGAGAAGAGAGTGTGGAGAGACTTGGTAAAGATCGCGTTGACGTTGTAATTTTGCATGATTACGAACAAAGAGTTTTCTAGCCTAGGGTGGAGTAATATGAAGAGAGTTAAACTGAAGTAGGGAAAAAGGGAAGATAATGGATTTTCACAAATGAAATGTAGCGTGGGAAATGGTTTAGCCAGAGATCTTCAACTTGAATCTCACTGTATCACAGTTGTTATCTGAGGGATCTCTTAGTTTTATTTAGTTATTGTTGGATGTTATTTGCCTGGCATTGTCTTGAGGTCTACATTTTACTTCAGGCTTCAATCTTTTACCTTCTTCGTGAGTAATTGTCACTTCAGCGTTGAGTCGAGTGTCATTTGGGCAGCTCTGAAATAACATTAAAGAAAAAACAACTTTTGTGATTGCACTTGAGTTTTTGCCAAGTATTTGCCACATTTTTGGCATTAAATTGCACAAGTTTCATTTAACATTATAAAGATAATGATGTGATAATAATCATTATTGTTGTTTTTGTTATGTTATACACATTTCTGTCAATTTACCTGAGCTGTCATCTGATCAGCTTCTTGGTTTATAGTTTTTGCGGTTTGGCAGCTACTGATATGGCTATGATATAAATACACTGGAAAAAAGAGTAGCGTATTAAATCAAGAATATTTACTTTAGATATATAGTTTATAAATTTAGACAATTTTAATATCAAACTACTGAAACTGAGAATATTAACTTTAAAATCCTTTAATTATTTAAAAAAAAGAATAAAAATCTTACAGCTCTAAGCAAATATACATATGTACATATTTAAATAAATGTTTGTTCCTTTATTTTATAATAAACAGTTCTTCTTAAGATGTTTAGAAGAATTCTTAACTAATTATAACTCCACGAAGGCGATATTAAACTTGATAAAATAATAAGATTAATTTTTGTTTTGTGGTCTTAAAAATATAAGAATTGTAGATTTTCTTAATACAAATTTCTGTTCTTTCTAAGATGTTTTGGTTAGCAAAAATTTATGTTAGACCAAAATTCTTAGTTTTAGACACTTTTTTAACAGTGTAACTATATATATTATTCGCAACTTATTAACTGGCATTAAGAAACTTTTATTTATTTAGCCTTAACACGCTGCACTTTAGTTAAACCTTCTACTTAGTACAGTCTGTCAGGGTCTTATTACTCGTACTTGCATTTTCAATAAGTTTTCACACCTCTTTCGGTTTTGTCTCAATGTGAGGGTTTCTCATTTAACAGATTTGTGGCAAGTTATAGTTGTTGTTGTTATTGTTGTTGCTGTCGTGTTGAATGCTCATTAGGCTGCTGCGATGTCTCAATTGCATGCTATTATTTATGCCGCGCCAAATAGTTTATAACTTAGTTAATAAGTTAAAACAATTCACATTTTGTTATATCATTAAACAGCTTAAGCGCTGCCGCATTTTATTCAGCAAAAAAAAAACCTGATCGCGTGTTCAGCGAAAACTTTTAATTACATCGCAAAATGTGCATAATTCAATTACAAAATACCAAAGATCTCCTCGTTTCTCCCTCCTGTCTGCAAAAGGGGAGCAAATGATGCAATTTATGGCGTTTAGTTTTTGCTGTCAGTTTAAACAGTTTTTCCACTGCTTTTTTCTTTTTGTCCAATCGACAGACCCAACAAAAGGGCAGTGGAAAACTAGTTTGTTGGCGAGGTGACAGGTGGGGAAGGGGAAGGGAAACTGTCTGTCTAATGTCACGGGTTCATCATTTGGCCACACCTTAAAGCCCAACCACTCAAACTAATTGAACGCTAAACGGTTTTCAAATAACAATTTGTGCATTAAGAGTATCAACAAAGGAAGGACACGCAGCAGGAGAACTTCTTTCCCCTATCCCCTATTCCCGTATCCTCAAGGACCTGCGCGTGTTGTGCACTTTGACCTTTGACTTCCTATCTTACGATGATAAATGTATAGACGTATAGGAGGTTGTGCCTTTCTTTAAGGTGCTTTATCTGTCTGCAAGTTCGAGCATTAGCTGCGCTTTTTCCTTGATTTATTTTCAATTACACTGAAAGAAATGCATGGGAAATTAATAAATCAAACAAATCAAAATAGAATTTTAGTAATTTAGGCAGATAAAATAACAACTACATAATTTATTGTTAATGTTTAACACTTGTTCTTATTTACTAGTTACAGTGAGAGAAAAGTCCATGTAATTAAAGATTTTAGATTAACTCTCTCATAATTTAAGTAAATATTAAATATGAAGAATTGTAAAAAAATGAGACAAGTTTATAAATAACAGTTGAATAATGTTTTAATTACAAAGACTATTAAACAATATTAAAGACTTCTCTCCACCATTTCATTTCCTTTAATATAAATTAAATCTCTTAATAATAAAGAAATACGCAAAGTTCTTCAATTATATGTATAGTTTAATTACCTTTTAACTTTTTCAACTAACCTCTCTCTTGTCCAACTGCCAAATTGCATTTATTGAACTCTAAACTCTGCCCAGCTGTTGGAAAATGGGAAAATTGTATTGCATTTTCCAAGTAATTATGCATGTTAATTGAATTTGAGACGCTTTGATGATTGCCACTTTCGACATTGCTGAAATGTTGTATGTTGTGTGTTACAAACATTCAAATTCATTCAAATGCTGCGGTCTGGAACGCGTTTGTTGTCGACCTGATTTTCATTTTCAATTGTGGCTCTTTTTGGTGGGAACGAGGAGGAGGAGACTGAGGAGGTGCTCAAGCGTTAACAGCTACCAAAAACAAAAAACAAAACTAACTTGGTAGCATCCCCCTCCCCTGCCCCTGTAAACCAGTTTTACAACAGGATCAGCAAATGTGTGACAATTTATCAAGCGGTACCTGTAATTGTTTTTGCACCTGGTCAGGCTATCTTTTTCCGGACCGTCACGTCAGTCTGCCTGTCAGTCTATTCTGTTGACCTGCTCTCTTGGCCATTTTGAGTGCCTGTCAGCAGCTCGTCAAATTTAACAAATTAATATGCAATTTAACTGTCAGTAGTCTCAGTCTTACTTTTTTTACCTGTGTGTTTACCTTACCTTACCTGTGCTCAAGTCGAGGCTCTGGTGCTTGAATTTGATTTCGAAGCTGCAGCTCATTCGTTTATCGGCCTTCGCCGCGTGCAGTTCGAATTCTCTTTTACTCTCTCTTTCTCTCTCTCTGTGGTTTCCCTCAGTGACTCTCTAACTGTGTCAAGTGCTTGTTAAACATTCAGTAAGTGCCAGGAATATAAATCTTTGGTTTTTGCACCCTTGAAAAAGGTATTATAGTTGAAAATAAATCTGTAGTGTAAAAAACTTGTCAAATATTGTGTATTTAGTATTGCTTAATAAATCCTCTCCAAATTAGGATAACTATTCGACTACTTTATCATATAGCTGCCACTGGACCAATCGCTTAAAAAGCAACCTTTGGTTTAAATTGGAATACTATATTATCTAGCTGCCAGGTGAACGATCGGTAAAATATCAAAGTTTAAAAAGTAAAACCGATCTTTCAAATACCCATTTTGATCATAGATCAAATTGTTGTTTCTTGATATATTTTAACGAAACTTATAGTTAATATTGTTTTATGTTTAAAACTGACTTAATTTGTTAAAAATCGGATCACATCATATACTTATGTAGCTGTCATCAGTTGAAAGTTGCAAACAGTTCTCTACAAGGACAGAAAATCTTGGGAGTGCTAAAGATAGCATTTTTATTATATCTTTCTTATATGTACCATAACCAAATCAAAACAAGTTTCCGCACTTAGCGGTTTTTTCTTGTTTAATGGTTTCTGATATAAAATTCTGAAAACTGAAAATGATCTTTTGAATCGAAACTTGGAATACGTATGTACTTCTGGCTGGGTGACTAATGTCTCAGATACTCATAACGGTGCTGCTTACAAAGGTGCTTGTTTTTGTTGTTGTTGTTGTTTATTTTTTGTTGTGTTCCGGTTTAATAACACAATCAATATTATGATATTCTGTGTAGTTTGTGATCGTTTAATGACCTGCGATTTATCAATGGTATTTCAAACATGAAACTATGTGTGTGTGTGTGTATAAAGTGATAAATGAAGATTTATTTGACGCAGTTGATAAAAGGCATCATCCACAACAGTAGCTGTTGAAATACCTGAAGAAATGATAATGATAGATAACAGATTACTGGCATTATACATTAGTGGGGGATTATATAAGCTTTAACTAAGCCTATTCTTTGTTATGCTTTTTATTATCATCTCTTCTTTCTCTATAGATAATATAGCTAATCATCTAAGCTAACATCTTATTTATTTTATAGTAAATTGTTTGCTTATTTAAATGAGTAGATTTATGTTTATAAAACTTAAGTTTCTACTAAATGAAATGGAGTTCAGTTGATTATTTCAATATGTGTTCCTTTTAATCGAATTAGTTTTTAAAGGTTTTAGATTTGTCTTAGTTTTGTAAACATTTTTTAAAAAGTCCCTTACTAACTGTAACTCTTCTTCCTTCCGTTTTGGGTTTCTATATTTCATCAAGCTATTCAATAAAGTTTAAGATTGATTATAATCACCTTAGTGAACTCTGCTTCAATCCCTTGTCCACTTCACAACTTTCAGTTAAATGATTATAGCCAAAACGTTTTATACCCTCTACTGTCTCATTAAACGTCCGCAGTTTGTACAAGCAAAAAAATTTATTTTAAAAAAATTCCAATCGAAATGAAATTTTGGCCATAACAATAAGCTATCTGCCTGCCTGTCTAGCTGAAAATGGTGGCCCAGCGTTAATAAATGGTCATGGACCTCCTATTAAAGGAGAAAGTTTGACTTGGGAAATCGAACAGTAAAGGCTTCCTGTGAGTCTGCCTCAAATCTCCGACTCCGGCTAAGAATGCAAGCTGCAATTGGGAAAACCAATAAGGCAGATCGACTCTGTGCTTCCCCCACTTACCTTCCCTCCCTCTCTCACTCTCTGTTTTTTCTATCACTTTTTCTCTCTTTCTGCTCATTAGTGGCACTGCAAATGCTGCGTCACGATTTTGCTATTAATGGAGATTGACTTTGGGTGCTGAAGAAGAAGGGGCAGGAAACAGCTCTCCATTGAGGGAAGAAAAAGAAATAAACGCATTGTGGCAGGCAGGCCAGGCACTGCATGTGGCATGTGGCAGGTTGCTTGTTGCTGTTGCACGTTGCACGTTGCATGTAACTGTTGGATACGCGCTTTAATTGCCACACTTTATGCACACTTTTAACGGTTTTATCTTTGGTTGTCTTGTCTTTTACAGCAATCTCATTGCGAAAAGCAAAAGTTACTCGGGCATAGCACCCATTGGCATTGGCCCCCAGGTGTTGCCACCACTTGGCATCGGCGGCTTTGTCAAGTTGCGTCATGTAGCTGACGATAAACCGAGCACATCAACCAAGGAATCACAACAAACTCAACCCGATAAGCAGCAACAAGAAGGAGAAGTAGCAGAGGAAACAGATACAACTGAGGTGAGTACTTGACCCCAATTTGCATTTATTCATTTACTGACTCACTTGACTCACTTCTTACATCCATTTCCACTTACACTTTCAGATCATGGGCCCCGATCAACGCACAATTTCCAAGACAGGCTCCATTGCGGAGCGTTTGGCGGCATTGCAGAAAAGCGGAGAAGATGATTGGAAGAAACGCATCTCGAAGCGCGACGAGGTCGATGATATAAAACGTGAAAACTTTGTGAATGTAAGTAGATTCATTTTTTTTATTCTTTATCTCAATGGATTCACTTGATCCACACGTGCCCACAAAAACCACAACTTTAAGTGGTAAAAGACAATTGGCTACAACTCCGATTCGGAGTTTGAATCCGACTGCGATTTCGATTCCGATTACAAATTCCCCTTTTGCAATTGCGTGAAAATTGTTTCCTTATTGTCGGTCGGTCGGTCGGTTGGGGTATCATTTTATGATTACTCGTAACGCTGCAGATTTTCTTTCATTTTTCCTTCATTTTCTTTCGCTTCGCTTTTGCTTTCTGCAAGCGTCAGCTGAGCGTTAAATCTCTCGGCTAAATGACATAAGCTGAAAGAGTGCAAGTGTTAAAACATAATACTCTAAAGTGAAATGAGATCATTTAGCATGCTCAACACATAAATACACAGCTATTTAATAAAAGTATATATTTATAAGTACACTATTTATAAAAAATACATAACTATTTAGTAAAAACATATTTCTAACTATTTATTTATAAAGAAAGGATGTTTTTAAGTAAATTTCTAATTGAAACCTTTAATTTATCAATTTGTCTTTAATGTTAAATAATGTTTTATGTCGTTTGCTTACAATATGTCAAAGTTGTTAGCAGAAATTCCATGTAATTTGAATGCCATTTAAAATGCTCTGAAAAAAAATTATTTTATTTAAAAAATTAACCGTTATTATGGATTTTTCGCACAATACAAAAGCCAAATTTTAGTTCCAAAAAAAACGGCGCTAGCAAACCAATAGAGAGCGCCAAACACTTTGCAATTTTTTTTTTGTTGTGAAAAATTCCGCTTGAATTTATCTAATATATAATTTTATTGATTTGTTTAAAAAAAATGTTTTTTATTTTAAATGACTTTTTTTTATATATATTTTGTCTTGTTTAAAAACTCGCGTTAGTTGCGCTAGCGAGCGTTAGACGGCGTTAAGTAGCTGCCTAAAAGTATGCAATGATTTTTGTATACTTTTGCTTCGATTTATTTCTTTTTGTATTTTTTTTGTTTTCACATTTTTTTTGATTATTTAAGATAAACTAATTCTTAAACTCACTTTTAATAGTTTATGACTTAATTAAAGACAAAGAAGTTTTAAATTTATAAGTTTTATTTAATATCAACTTGATTTATGCTTTTTTTTTGCTACCCAAAATTCTAGGTAGCAATTTAAAGTCAACTTGACCAAGTTAACACCAGTTGACATTTTACTTTCATTTTGTGGCAGCTGCCCATGTTCAAAATATCAATTAACTGGCTTCACTTTTATGGGCAGGTGACATTTCTCCCAAAACAAAAAAGGCACTTGCAAAAAAATACAATCGAAGCAACAACAACAACAACAAGCTGACGCCAATCAACGAAGTTTAGTGAACTTTTCTCTCTATTTCTCTGCATCTCTTTTTTCTATTTCCCTTTCTTTCTCTTGCCTTCTTTCTCTGTGTTTGCCTTATTAAAGAGCCCATAATTATGCGGGCATGCTGGGTATTCATAATATATGGACAAGTACCCCTCTTTTCTTCCCCCTGCCTTCCTTCAGCTTAATGTACAAGTAATCACATTTAATTACAATGAACACGCCCACTTTTGGGGCATCATCAGCTGTTGTTGTTGCTGCTGTTTGACTCTTTTTGCGGTGGCGGCCTTTTGGGTGAAATTTTTGAGGAAATCATGTCAAACAGATCTAACAATTTAAAAAGGGGACTAAGAGAGGAAGAAGGGGGTAGTGGGAGGGGAAAGCCCACACAAAATGCTCACGAGGCAAATGAGTTTTGAATTGTTGTTGTCGTTCTGCGAATTACACGCTATTTGAAGTTGTTGTCGTTGTTGTGCTTGTTGTCTACGTTTTTCGGGTTGCCTTAAGATGCAGATACAGATACAGATACTCAAAGATGTTGAAGCACTTGACGCCTGCGCCTCAGTTGCCAACAGTGGAGCAAGGTCAATAGAAAGGTGAAGAAATTGTAATTGCCATAGTTGTTGTTGTTGTTGTGGCTCATTGAATGAATCAGCTAAGACCTTAATTGAATCTACATAATCTCAAAGTGAAATTTTGTTTAAAAATGTATGTGTCACTGTATCACTGTGCCTGAAATAGTTGACTTTAGTTTCTATGCCTTGTCTCTAAAATTTATAGTCTGATATATATTTTAAAATATTTAACAGAGTCCCAAATTGTATTAAGTTTTTAAATGCATCTAAGCTATATCTATTTTTAGCATAATTATTATGAGCTCTGCTTTTTTCTTTCATATTTCTTATATCTCCTTTTTATTCTAACATTTCTTATGTTAGCTTTCAAAATTCTGACACCACTGTGCCTGAATCGAAACTAAATAAACTATTAAATAGTTTACTTAAGTTGCTATGCCTTGTCTCTACAATTTATAATATATTCTAATAATAATTACGATGAATTTCTTGCCACACTTGAGCGAAAATTCATGCGCTGTTTGGCAGAGATCCCAAAAAAAATATTATATTTTTTGTGGCCCAAGTGCAATTAGTTGGGGCAGGCAGATGTTGCAGCTCGTAACTGGGGAAGGTCACAACAGCGTCATCAGCGTGAATACAACTAAATATATATGTACATATATACTTATAGGTATGTTTGTATATGTATCTCAAAATGGAAGTCTAGCAAATCTTTAGAAGAAGATCGACCAGGCGAATGTTGTTGTTGTTGTTGTTGTTGTTATTCTGCCAGTTACGTTTATTATTGTTGTTATTGTAGTTATATATAGACAGGGCTCTGTTGTGTTGTTGTTGTGGTTGTGGCAGCAGCTGCCTGCCAACTTCCATTTAGCCATAATTTTCTTTTTCTAAACTTGCCTTGTGGGCAGCATCAACAACAACAATTACCAAATGAAAAAAAAAAAAAGAAAAAAAAGTGGGAAACTTAAGGCTGCCTTTGCTTGGGTTGCATTTGGGCTGGGTTGGGTTTGGACTCTTGGCCTGGCTGCCACTTCATCTTCTGCTCCTCTCTCTTTCTTCTCTTTTGCCTGATCTTTTAAATTGTACACAGGAAAAAAATATTAGCGATCTTGGATTTTCTTAAACAGAGTAGAAGTAGGTTTATCATTTTGAAAATCGTTCTTCAATACAATATCTTTGCCTATTTTAATGTGTAGTTATTCCGATTTTTTTTGCATATAATCTTTAAATTAATGTTTTATTACATAAGTTATTACTCCGAGCTTATTTTAGAAAATACCTAATTCATTTGAATTGAATTTGAGTTGTGTTTATTTTCTCTCTGTATAATTGTAGTTGGGTCCAGCTGTGGCTGCATTGAACTCTGGCTTGATCTTGAACGTGCTCATCTGCCAGCCAGCCTCACTACCCCTTTCCCTCTTCACTGCTCCCCTCTCCTGTCCCTCTATTCAGCTCTAAAGTCAAACCCCAACTTAGTTTTCGTCTCGCCTTTTGGCTCGTTGCTCGTGCTGCTGTTGTAAATTGTTTTGTGAATTTGATATACTTGCAGCCTGTCTATGCCCCATGCCCCTTGCCTTCTACCCCATCCCTCTTTGTAGCCACATCTTCTGTGTGTACTTCATTATAGTTCGCGTATTGTTCGTTTGTTGCCTGCGATTATGTTGTTGTTGTTGCTCTGCTGTACTTGTTCATTAGTCCATGCCACAGCAAGAAGCCGCATCGCAATGACAGTAGCCAGAGCTCCTATTATTGTTCTTGTTCTTGTTGTTTGATACTGTTCATAAAAAACAGAGTTTTGACTAGAGATGGACATGGGCTTCTTTTGTAATCCTCTTCCAAAAATCCAAGAAAATTGGGCCTAAAAAACATAATCTGACACGGTTAAGATGGTCCTTAGCAGTAAAGAATATAAAGAATCGTTTCTCATATCGCTAACACGATTATTGCGATTATTGAGTTAATAACTCAGAAATGTTCGATATTCAATAATAATAATAATATACTCATATTTGCTATACTCTTCTTGTTTAAGGTGAATGAATTATTCGCTTTACCTCAACTTGGTAGCAAAGTGAAAAGTTTAGTAAGCGATTTGTACTTAACAATTGCTTTAAAAATAAGAATTCGATTTTTATGATTCACATCATTTTGGACTGGACCGTACTTTTTAGAGGAGGCCCGTTTCCATCTCTAGTTCTAACTACCGCCTTGGCAAAACTGTATAGTCCCCCCCTCACTCCCTTTGCTGTTGCGATTGTCGCGTGTATCTGTATCTCGCTGCTTGTATCTGTATCTTTACAAGCTGCAAATATGCCAGCGGCTGAGGCTGCTGCTGCTGCTGCGGCGTCTGCTTATTGCTGATTATTTTTATTGCCTCTATGTGTATGTGATTCATTATTTTCTTTTAAGCATTTCTTGGCTGTCAGTTGTGGAACATTGCGATAAGGTGGCCATTCATTCTGTTTCTTTTTTCTGTTTTTACTTTTTAGTTTTTCTTGTCTTTTTCTTGACTTATTGAATTTTTAGACAATTGCATCATCAGTGGTGTTGTTTTTGCCTTTGCATTGGTTCATTTTTAAGTTCCTTTGCAGACACTGTGCATGTGAATCATCATTAGTTCCCCAGTGATGATCGTCATCAAGATCATTCATCATTTACCACAATTTCTGTCTGTCTCTCTCGCTCACTCTGTTGCCTGTCTGCTCTCCATGACGATCTCGTTTATTACGTTCGCTTCAATTTAAATTCCCTCCTTTCGCCGCCAATAAAAACAAAAACTCGTCATCACCGCGCTCTCACTCTCTCTGTCTTTGGCTCTGACTCTCTCTCTCAAGTCTTCGCTTAGCTTCGGCTTCTTCAAGTCTCAGTTCAATTCGCGACTCCACAGCGAGCGCTTTGGATTTTCGCTTCTTTGTTATTTTATTTGCAATTGTTTTTTCGCTCCGTGTTTTTGTTATTATTATGCATTATTTTTTTGCTGCCGGTATTCATTGACATTCAATTTGATAAGCCGCAAATCAAAATAGACGCGCTGTCAATCGCGCTCTCTCTCTTTCGCTCTCTTTTCATGTTTGACACGCTCAATTCGCTCCGATTGCATAAAAAGTAATGTGAAGTTATTTCCTGACTGGCAAATAAGTTGCATAAACTGTCAAATGCGATGCAGCAGGAAGTTAACATAAAATAAATAACGAGTATAATTAAAGTCAATAATAAAAATATAATTTTCTAACATTTGCATTTGTGAAAAGTGCAGTCAAAAAATTACAAACATTTTGACAAAATGAAAATGTATTTCAAGGCTAGCTATTCCACTCACGTTCACACACATACACACACATACATTCATCTTTAAGAACTTTCTCATGTGGCGAATTCACGTCTGACCGCAATCTGTGACCATTACAAATCGTCACCCCACGTTAAATTGTTATAAATAAATCTAAATACATTCAGCGTGAAATGTTCTACAATAAAATCAAACATAAATGTATACAGCTGTCAGACATGGAAAGATGACATAAAATGCCTGAGAAATGTCAACAATTATTAAGAAATTGGAGTAAATCACTAGGCACACATTTGTTTTTATTGTTCGTGCTCTAAATTGCATAGATATTCTATTTATAAGCACACTTATGTGATGAACATGTCAGAATATACAAGACAAATTTGCACTGGAACATAAAAACAGAAGAAAGAAAGCTCACATTCCAACGGAATGGTTCTCTACTCTCTACGCACACTGCGATTGCGTTGCATCTCTTTTCCTCCCGCGCAGCGGCTTATCAAAGTGCCAATAAGGGAAACATGCCAAGTTGACCTCAGGCTGCAACTACTTGCACAAAAACGATAACAACAACAACTACGATAGTATGAGCAGAACTCTGCGCAAGTGTAACCGACGTTGTTGTCTCTAAAAACTGAACGAACGAGCGCATCATCATAAAGCACACGAGAGCGGGAGCGCGCCCCAATGACCAACAAAGAGAGAGTGAGCAGCAGCAGCATTAAATCAAGAGAGAGCGCCAATTGTAAGCTGACTAAAGCTGCGCGCGTCGTCGGTTAGTTAAGTTTAAGACGAGCAGCCGAAGAGAACGACCGCTGGGTGCGTCGGAATGTAAAACGCGCCTGAAATATATGTAAAAACAAAAAACAGAAAAATAAAACAAAAATCAAAACAAAAACAAACGATTAAAGAATTGTAAAACAAATAAAACGCTGCTGCTGTCTTGTTGGGAATATCAGATGACAGCCAAAGATAAAAATACGCAAAACCGTTGGAATATGTTTCGTTGTATATAAATATTAAAACAAGCTGTGCGGCAGATTGCAAAATCAAACTGACAGCACTTAACGAAAGGTGTGTGTGAGTCTGTGAATAAGCGAGAGCGAGAAAGGACATGCCTTCGTAACAGAAAAAAAATATTGCAAAAATTGGATAATAGAAAATAAATAATTTTTGCAATATTTTTTTCAGTTGCGCAAATGTTAGAAAATTACTAATCGAATAATTTTTGCACAATCCTTTTGCACAGTGTATCGTGATGTCATGGTAATTGTGTCGCTTATCAGAGACTGAAAAACGATAACAAACAGCATAAAGAAAATAATAAACCAGCGGAAAAAGTCAATAAATACTCGCAAAATCGAAAGTTAAATTGCAAATTGTGATAAGAAACTAGAAGAAGAACAGCGGATAAATAATGATGTCGGACTATCAATTGTATTTGGATACAGCCTGGGAATGGATGAGTTATTTCTCCTACCTGATGGTGACCTATGTCCTGTTGACCCTGCTGCCCAAATCTCTCAAAAGGATGAAGCGTTTTGCGGATGCGGATTACGAGGCAAATCGCCATAGATTCCATCGTTGCTATGGCCCCGATTTGTGTTGCCACGCCCATATTCAAGGCCAGGAGGTGGCTCCAGTTAAGCAGAAACAACGCAAACCCGTAACGAGAGTTTATCCCAAGCGACAGGTGAAAGAGGAACCAGTTGCGGTAATTCCTCCTCCCGTTAAGCGCAGTAATGTTACCAAGATAGCCAAGATGTTTGAGACGGGAAGTACAACACGGCAGGTGAGCCGAGTTCTGCCCGAGATTCGAATGTTTGGTGCCAGCGAGGAGTCCAATGAATCCACGCCTTGTGCTTCACGGAAGAGCAGCATTGCCACACAGCTTACGGCACAGTTGCAACACATTGAACACGCCATGCAACTGTGGCAGGAACTGGAGGAAGAGCAACATCAACAGAAATCTTCAAAACTCAGTGACTGGGAACCTATTGCAGTGCCTCTTCCTGCCGTAAGACGTACTCGTGGCACCTCAGCCACGCCCTCGACAGCCTCCCCGTTGTCCAGCTCCCCGGAGCCCACTTCCCCTGTGCTCCTGCGGCAACCTGCCGCCTTGTGCCTCAAGTCCAGCATGGAGGACATCTTTCAGGCAATTGCACGGAGTGCAGAGGAGTCTGTGGATCACAATAGTCTCGCTCCTGTCACCTGCATCGATGATATACTCTCGGAGCGTAGATTCTCAAGGCCCTTGTCCGCCTACTCCATCACAGATCTGCTCAATGAGGAGCAGGAATCAATCTATGTGAATGAGACGACACTTCAACCGGTGGCAACAAGTTGAGGCACAAAGAGAGAGGAAGATATTCAAGTGGATCAATCAGTCAGTTAGTCAGTTGGTCAGTTTAGTTCAGTTCAGTTAGTCGTGCCATCAAAAGACTTCCTGCCCCGCCTACCGCCTTTCTTACACACTCTCTCTCTCTTCCCCTTTCTCACCTTCAGCGGTTAACATTCGCCTTTGTTTGAAATGACTCAGAGAGTAAATAAAAAGCACTCACTATGCGAATGTACGAATGCAATCAATGCATTCACATTTTGTTGTTATATATGTGGAAAATGAGACGTCCCCTGTCCCATTCCCCCTTCCCAACAGACAACAATTGTAGTTGTTGTTGTTTAACAACTCCGATTTCCTCATTTGCATTTTGTTTGTTTAATTGATGAAAACTTAAACAAATTGAAATCGCATTCACAATAAATAAAATACAAAACAAAACAGAACAGAAAGTAAAGTTTATATATTTTATTTTTGTTGTACTTATGCTTAATTGATAATTTATAATAATATTGTAATACAATGCCAAACAAAAGTATATCAACTAAAATCTCAAGTGACGTCACGAGAATTGTAAATACGCAAAATATATAAAAGTATATTATAAATTTAAGACGATTTCACTATGAATTTGTAGTATTATTTAGTTAAACATTAAACCGCAATAAATATACAAAGTATAAAACAAAAATAAATACTTATTAATACTATACATTGTTTTAAAATGGGAAATATTCTTAAATTTATCATTCTTGTCAGCTGTGAGAAAGGTGCAATAATAAATTGATTGCCGGATTAATTATAGCTGCAACCAAGTATTTGCCACGTTCTGTGCTTCGGCAGCTGTGCTAGCAAATTGTTTAAATAATTTATTAATTTAAACTTGCAGAGGGTATTATGAAATGTAGATGCATTTCGTAACAACTAATTGAACTCTATGAATCTACCTTAATAAAACATTTGTTATTTGTAGTTGAGATAAAAGTTCCTTAAGCTATCGTAGGATTTGCTAGGTAGAGAACTGAAATGTGGTTATTTAAATTATATAATTTAATTAAATTATATTTACCTTATATTTCATACAGAAACAATATTAATCAGACTTTATACACAATTTACATAAACTACCTTTTATTATACATCAACATCATATTTCAGAAAGTTTCAATTAAATGTTATAAAAATAAGAGTTTTTCCTCTATAACACCTTGTATTTTTTAGTTTTCCTATTATTTTCTCCAAGCTCACATTCAGCTAGGGTATAGTATAGTCGTACACTCCTTTTCACATATATTTTTATCTGTAACCGAAGCGTGTCTGCAAAACAAATTGACGCAAATCAAAGTGTTTTTTTTTCGCTGTTTATTCATTAATTATAAACTGACGCCTCAACTGCGAGAGATTTATAAAACTAAAAATGTATAAATGTTATTGATGTTATAAATCTTTTAAGTTGTTAAATTGATTTTTTGAGTGATGAGTTGAACAAAGAGAAAGGTTGTCTTTTGTGTTAACAGCTAGATAGATCACAATGAATAGAGTCTGGCCCATAAATGGGTATTAAGCTATGTTCTTTATATTGAGTATATATTATTTTAAATAGAAAGATACTCGAGTGCAAAAAGCCAATGAACTTTGATCAGTTGCAAAGTGGCAACAACAACAGCTGTGTGCTTATCAATGCTGCCTCTTTTAGTTGCACAATCAACTGAATTAATTCATAAAGTGAATACACTCAGATACTATATGGTTTGCTCGACTGAATGGAAAAATCTAATAAATGAATATAAATATGGATATGGAAACTTTTCAATTGTCTTTTGATTGTTTTCTATAGATATAGGTATAAATCTCTAACTATAACTGAACTATCAAAACTATTGCCAAATTCAATTAAGAAAAAGCAAATATTGAAAAGATACGAATTAATAAAATGATAGAAAATCATTCAAATATTTTAATCGATGATTTATGCTAATTTTGGCATTTTCGTTGAATTTTCGCATGCAAAATTTGGCCAAAACAACATCAAGAAGAAGAGTTGGGCATGTTATTGTTTTATTGTTGTTATTTTTTTAACAAGTGCCTCAACAACAATTTTAACATTTTTTCGATTGTCGTTTTCTGTATATTTATTTGGCTTTTAGGTAGCTTTTACCCATTTATTTGTTTGTATGTTATGTTGTTTATCAAATTGAACGCTGATGATGATGATTCATCGACAAAACGCTGCTCAATGAAGTGTGGATAGGCTAAGAGATAGAGGGGTAAAAGGGAGTAGGGGCATTGTGATGACACATTCAAACCTCCAATCAAATTCAGGAGAATTTTCAATGCTTTTTGATATCAACGTGAAAGAGTCGCCAAGGTCGTGTGTTCGAGTATTCACTGTTTGATTTGAATGAGTTGATTTGAGTTCAGTTCAGTTTTGTTTATATAATCTCAATTGTTATCAACAAAAGCTGTGCCAATAATTGCCAATCATTAATGTGCAACAGTGCAACCAGTAAATAAACTGATAAAAAGAAAATTCAATTACAGCATTTACTTATTTACTATGCAATAACAATTTGTAAGCAGCGGTGAACTGAAATATAAAGAGAAATAGAGAGAGAGAGGGAAAATAGTGTAAATATCACATAATAAATGTTATCAAAGATAAGTACTTGTTAAGACTGTCCCTTTTATAGATAAAGAACTGAAATTGATATGTACAAGATACGTTTACAGTCAAGCTTGGCCATTGTAAACTAATTCAGGTAGACTGTAAATTGCTAATGAGTATACATTTTTAAAGTAACAGTTAAACTTAGCATTATAAAACCGCTTGGATATATTTAAAACTGCAATTTTCTACTTGTTCAAAATCAAACACTTTTATCAATAAATATAAACTACAAATATGCAATAAAATCATCAAAATAACATTTAAACGTATCTCTTTTTTGTATTTTTGTTACGCTTTTTATAGTGTATTTTGTTTTATTCACTAGAGAAGCAAAATATCAGAGGTCTTATACATAGTATAGGTCTTAATTTTTTTGAATATATCAAAATCTCTCTGTACTTACCAGTTTATAAATTCATTTTAATTAAACCAGTTATTATTAAAATTCAGGTGTTGGCTAGCTTTTTATTTGTTTCACATTATAATGATTAATATCCCTTACTTTCGTTTGTCTTAGCGTAGCTTCACTGTTCTGGCTTTAAGGTGTGTCTTTATCAGCTTCTCATTGACATTTGTCGAATGAATTATGGTCTACTACCTTTGAGTAAATGCTACCTGCTATGCAAACAGCTGATAGAACGTGTCACCTAACCTCTCTTTCCTCCCGTTTCCGCTTCCCTCTCCCACTCTCTCTCTCTCTCTCTCTCTCTATCTGTTCCCTTGATGAAGTTATCTTTATTATATGATCTGTAAATATTTACATTTAATTTGCGGCTTAAACTTTAAACTAAACGTTGGTAAACAAATATGCTCTCTCACTCACTCAATCAATCTCCTTCTCCCTCCCTCTCTTTCTCTCTCTTTCTCTCTCTTGTTCTGTATCTCCCATGCTCTCTTTAGTGCCTATTAATCATAGATAAATAGCCACTTATCTTATCTCTTATTGCAAATAACACCCAATCTCGCTCTTCCGATCTCTCTCGCGTTATCATTCTCTCTCTTTCTCTCTTTAGCCTAGGTACTTCCCCCTTTATCTGCTCAATTGTGCCTTCACTTTGTAGGTGGCATAAACGCAATCAATTCTCACTTCTCAGTTCATAATTCCGTTTTGTGTTGTTAACAACTTCCGAGATTCATTTGCGCATCAATTTGACTGAATTCAATTAGCCAAGTTTAAAGTTACGTGTGCTTTGACTTTTGGTCGTTGTTAACGTTATATGCGCACTTGGCTAAAAGGCGTGCCGGCATCTGTGTGTGTTTGTGTGTGTGTGTTGACGGATTGAAATGCGCACAAAATGCATAAAGTGAAACTGGTAAAAAGGCTATTTTAACTAACAATTTAACTAACTCAATTTACAGCTGTTGACAAAGCTCGCTCCTACGGCTAAGTAACTAAACTAAGCAACTAACTAAGTGAGCTTAAAAGGGGTTACTTAATGAGTCATGCCAAGTTTAGGCAGAACTTGGGAATAACCCAGGTTTATGGACTGCTCTATGGCTATAAAAAATCATTAACAACAAACAATCTCGACAACAATAAAAACAACAACATGTTTGGGCCATACCCAAATATGGCTTGATTGATGACCATTTTTGTAATCATTTTGCGCGCTTTTATTTTCTTATTAATAATCGAGATTTGAATATTTTTTTTTCCTATATTTGAAATTTCTTTATTGGCATTTCGCTTTTTAGCACCGACACGTGTGGGCGTAACGCCTCTTCCCCCTTTTGAGCACCCTCAAGGTCTTCAACTGCCAAAATGTGCAAATTGCCTAACTAACTGGATTTAAGTGTGCAACTTGTTAGTAGAGATTGACCTTAACTTAAGATGATTCAATTAATTGCTTGGCAAATACCAAATTGTCTCTTTTCAAGAGGAATTAATTATGATGTACCTGAAATTGCAGGTGCTAAATGAATAGGGCGATTCCTGCAAATGCTTTGCTTATACTTTGCTTAAAATTTGATTTGTTGCTCAGAACAAATGTGGAACATTTTACAACACTAGCGAACTTTTGGAGCTTGTTCTGGATTCAATAAAAGATGTGCCAGAGTCATGCTTACTGTTTCTTAAATTAATTAATCAATGTTTATAAATTCTAACGATATTTTCTATCTATAAAAAATACATATAATTCATTGTTATCACTAAGTGACTTTCAGTATGAAAAACTTGTTTGTTTTTTAAGATATTCCCATCAAACTGGCACTTTCTCGCCAAGGTTGTCCTTTTTTCCACCAGATCTAACCCTTTCCTGCGAAATCTGGCATTTTCTCGCAAAACCAGACTTTTTCCTGCCAATTCTTGAAATTTTTCCTTCTTATCTAGCCTTTTCCGCCTAATGTGTATTTTTTCTAGCAAAACTGGACTTTTCTGCCTAATCTGGCGTTTTTCCGCCAAGTCTAGCCTCTTAGCTTCAGATTTGACATTTTCCCACGCAAAAGGTGGATATTTTCCTACAAATCTACCCATTTTCCGGTAAATCAATAAATTACTATATTAATTTGAATTTTTGCTTTATTTCTTCCACAGGAATCACTTTCTTTGGCGCACTCGCTCTCCGACAAGCCTCTACCAACATCTCCTTTAATCGTGTCCAGTCTTGAGGGCGGCAAGGTCTCTGAACGTTTGGGAAAACTTAAAATCAACTCGGAAAACTGGAAGCAGCGCATAGGTAAGACTGTCCTCTCTTTCCCTCTAAGAAAAGTAACTACAGCAATCCTTTCCTTATCTTTCTACAGAACAAACTGATGCCAAGAAGTTCACAGTCGCTGGACGACTGCAGAAGAAGTCGCAATCTCCAGTCGAGTTGCAATTTGAGCGTTCGCCCAACGATGCCGCCAAGAAGTGTCCAATGCTGGAGGTGCGCAGTGCCAATCAGCCGCAATTGGGATTGGCCAAGAGTCCCTCGATGATGGTGGGCATGACAAACAGCTCAAAGATTGCAGTACAACGCAGTCTGAGTGTTAAAGCCGAGGAGGAGACTCCTTTGAGTCGGAGTAACAGCAGCAGTTCCGATTCGGATGCGGAAAGAAGTTCCCCAAGGAATGCCAAGCTGGATAAGGAGTTGGCCAACAACAAGAGCGCTGCAGCTGCCACAAATGTGGGGGCGAGAATTCAAGTGCCACGGCTGGATGATGAGGAAACCTTTGAGAACTTCTTTGCCACGCAGTCGAAGAAGACAGAAACTAGCGAGGATTCACAGCTGGAGATTAGCTCCTTTGATGACATTAAACCTACAGAGCGGTAAGTTGAAAGAGTTAATAGATGAGTTCCATAATTCAAATTCTCTCTCGTTTTTAGTCTGGTTAGCAAACGTAACATTCAGGGGCCCAAGGGTCGTCGTGCGGCACGCAATCCTCTCAAGAGTTTGGCCCAACGCAGCGACATCAGTTCGGAGTACACGGAACTCAAGACAGGAATTGCTGAGCGTGAATTGCGCCGCCTCAAGCTGGAGTCATGTGAGTTGGTGTTGCCTCTAATTTTTAGACCCTGTAAAAGGAGTACAAATTAATCCCAAATTCTTCATCCAGTTGGACAACGTGGCAATTTGGCAGCTGAAGCCATCGCAGGACTCGCTTCCATTGAGGACTTTAAGGCTGTGGCATTGAAGTCCTCTTCGTTGCCGTTGCAACAAATGTGGCTGCCACACAAGCCGCTGATGCTGCTTCATGTCAAGGGACGCACACATGTCCAGACACGACTTGTGGCACCGAATCAAGTCTCCTTGAATCGTGGTGACTGCTTCATTCTGATTGCAGGATCCCAGCTCTTCCGTTACGTTGGATCCTTTGCCAATGTCATTGAGATCTCGCGCAGCAAGAAGATCTGTGCTGCAATTGTGGAGAACAAGGATCTGGGCTGCACAGCTGGACAGGAAGTCATCCTCACTGATGGCAAGTTTGTGAATGAACGTCAGTGGCGTCAGTTCTGGACGCTGCTAAATCAGCAGCAGGAGGATGAAGATCAACAGCCGGAAATTGCGGATTGTGGACATGCAGATGAGGATGATGTTTTTGAGAGCAGTCTCATCGAGACAAACAAGATCTACGAGTACCAGGACGAGGCTCTGGTGCCCCTAGAGAAATACTGGGGATGCATACCCAAGGTGGAGATGCTCGACACTCGCAAGGTGCTCGTATTTGACTTTGGCAGTGAGTTGTACGTTTGGAATGGCAAGAATGCTCCCTCAGATGACAAGAGGGCAGCCATGCGTCTTGCCCAGGAACACTTTGGTGCCACAGATGCCGCAGACTATGCCCAGTGTTATCTAAACCCCTTGAACTACTCGGCAATTGTGGGCAGACGAGAGTCCACCAAGTATGCCAAACGTTCCACGGTGCGTCCAGATTGGTGTGTTCTTGGCAAGATTACACAGAACATGGAGACGGTGCTGTTCAAGGAGAAGTTCAGTGATTGGCCAGAGTTGGAGCGGGAAGATCTGGAGAAAGATTACTTGGCAAATGGTGTCCATGTAGTGCGTGCCCTCAATGGCGTCGCTCTTCACAAGGGAGATCCCTATCAGGAGCCCAATCTCGTGCTGGAACAGTCAAACTTAGGACGTGGCAATTTCTACTATGACAACGATACCATGCGGCATTTTGATGTCATTACCAAATCCACGGATAAATGGCAAATTCACGAGTTTAACTTTGATTCAGCCGAGGCTCGAGAGGATTACGGGCACTTCTACTCTGCTGAAAGTTATATTATACGTTGGATTTACCAGATTTCGGTCACAGTCCGTGAGTTGAGTGGCAAGGTGTCCAATCGGAGCACAGTTGGACGAGATCGCTGTGTCTACTTCACCTGGCAGGGTCAGGACTCCAGTGCCAATGAGAAGGGAGCCGCAGCTCTGCTCACCGTGGAGCTGGACAAGGAGAAGGGTGCCCAGATGCGTGTGGCCCAAGGCGATGAATGCACAGCCTTCTTGAGACTCTTCCGCCAGATGTGGCAACATCAGGGACGCAAGGAACAGTGCCTGGCCAGGCGCAATCAATGGCGTCTCTATCAACTGCAAGGCAATGTGCCCGAAGAGACGCTTCTCAAGGAAGTCAGCTGTGAGTCGCGTCAGTTGCGTTCGCGTAGTTCCATGCTCCTTATACACGGAGCCGATGGTCAAGTGCTCCTCTGGCATGGTTGCAAGAGTGCGGAACACACAAGAGCTGTTGCTTTGGCAGCTGCAGAGAAACTAATCGAACAACTGCCTCAAGATATGTTCAGCTGCAAAGAAGCCACATTGCAGGAGCTGGAGGAAGGATCCGAGAGCGATGCCTGCAAGCTGGCTTTGGGATTGGAGGAGGAACGTAACTATGGCAGTCTATTGAAGGCCACCAAGTGCTATGATTACACAATGAGGTTGTTTAACTTCTCAAGCACTCAAGGAGTCTTTAAGGCCTTGGAGTTGATCGATCCACTGCGTTGCCAGGATCGTCATAGTCCCTATCCATTTGCACAGGCACAGATCTACAATGCACGACAGCCAACTATCTTTCTGCTGGACGATGGCGATGAACTATGGCTCTGGATGGGCTGGTGGCCACTAGAGGATATCAAGAGTAAGTCAAACTGAGAGATCGCTTGTTTAAAGATATGCTAACTTATATTTTCCATCCAGTCAATACCGAGGAGCGCAGCAGTCCCACTAATGATAATCGTGCTGGTGTTAATCGCTGGATCTCAGAAAGACGTGCTGCCCTCGAGACGGCCGTTGATTATTGGCGTGCCAAGCACGGCGACAACGACTCGGCCGCCTTCCATGGCATCAAGGGACACGTTGTCTGGGCGGGTCTTGAACCTTTGGCCTTCCAAGCCCTCTTTCCCGACTGGTCTCCGCGTGAGGATGTGCGTGAAATTAATCTAGAGGCAAGTGCAACTACTTTGCATCTAATATTTGTTATTTCATTTATATGTTTATTTTCCGTAGGATGGACGCACTGATGTGGCCACGCCCATTAGCGAAATGCTCGCACAAATGACCCAAACCGAGTATCCTTTGGAGGTGCTCAAGGCACGTCCGTTGCCCGAGGGCGTGGAACCAACACGACTGGAGCTCTATCTGAATAGTGATGACTTTCAGCGAGCTCTTGGTGTAAGTCGTGTGGAGTTTGAACAGCTGCCCGTGTGGAAGCAGACGAAGCTAAAGAAGGAGCGAGGACTCTTCTAGAGATCTACTAAAAATGCAACCATATAGACTTGAACACAATCACAAAACAAAAAAACAAAACAAAACCAACTTTTGTATGCACATTTACAATCTTAAAGAGAACTTAATGTATTTCGATTAGGACTATTTACACAACACGTACGCATATCCTTATATACTCTCTACTATCTCTCTATTAACTATTTTACACCAACTCATCTTTTATATATACACACACATATATATATATATCCTTTTACAAATACGTATACACATATTTATACTGCGACTGCACTGAACTATGCAATAAACGCAAATTAAATTCGCTTCATTCGAAATCCTTTTAGAGAGTTATTCGATTTTACCTGTACATAACATTAAGCCCAGATATACATACGATCTATATATATATATATATGTATATATATATACGTATTTTTATGATTTATTTAAACGATTTTAACAAAATTTGCATTTGTTTAATTTCTGCAAAGCACCAAAAAAAAGCAAACCAAGAAAAAACCATCGAGCTCTCGTTATTTTTATTGTTTTCGTTTATTCGAAATTCGATTTTAATCTAGTTTTATTTTTGCCTATTTTAGTATTTGTGTTTTATTATGTTACATCATTAATTCGTATAATATATTCTAGTTTTTATTAAATAAACATTAATTGAAAAATGTTAAAATTATGGTTATAAATATGTATTTTATATAACTCTTTATAATTTTATTGATCTTTTGCTCATAGCTTAACCATGTTCTGCAGGATCTCAAATTTTTGCCGATGCCGATCGATAGATTTCGTCCTTGTGAATTGAACGAGACATGTCCTGTCAAAATGCGCAAGGATATTTTGTCTATAAACAGAAAATCCGCTATATCTCCGCCATTTAAAAGACGATTTTGATGTCCTTTGGCAGACACACTGTCCTTTTGTCACTTAATCAGAATATGTTATCAAAAGAACGAAAGTCCTTGAAACAGCCAAATTAGCTCCTTAGAGATCATGCAACTTTGCTATATCCTTGCGATATCCTGTCGAGTCCTATGTCAAAAAAAGCGCCTCAATCAGGACTAGCAACTGACCAAAGGACATCAAAATAGTCCTTCAAATGGCGGAGATATAGCAGTTTTTCTAAAAAACGCTTCGCTGAAAAGTGGCGCCATCCATGGTCCGTTTAGAAAAACCGCCATATCTCCGCCATTTGAAGGACGATTTTGATGTCCTTTGGCAGACACACTGTCCTTGCTCTACTACATCAGAATATTTTATCAAAAGGACGAATGTCCTTGAAACAGCCAAATTAGCTCCTTAGAGATCATGCAACTTTGCTATATCCTTGCGATATCCTGTCGAGTCCTATGTCAAAAAAAGCGCCTCAATCAGGACTAGCAACTGACCAAAGGACATCAAAATAGTCCTTCAAATGGCGGAGATATAGCAGTTTTTCTAAAAAACGCTTCGCTGAAAAGTGGCGCCATCCATGGTCCGTTTAGAAAAACCGCCATATCTCCGCCATTTGAAGGACGATTTTGATGTCCTTTGGCAGACACACTGTCCTTTTGTCACTTAGTCAGAATATGTTATCAAAAGGACGAAAGTCCTTGAAACAGCCAAATTAGCTCCTTAGAGATCATGCAACTTTGCTATATCCTTGCGATATCCTGTCGAGTCCCATGTCAAAAAAAGCGCCTCAATCAGGACCAAAGGACATCAAAATAGTCCTTCAAATGAGGGAGATATAGCGGTTTTTCTAAAAAACGCTTCGCTGAAAAGTGGCGCCATCCATGGTCCGTTTAGAAAAACCGCCATATCTCCTCCATTTGAAGGACGATTTTGATGTCCTTTGGCACACACACTGTCTATACTCTACTACATCAGAATATTTTATCAAAAGGACGAAAGTCCTTGAAACAGCCAAATTAGCTCCTTAGAGATCATGCAACTTTGCTATATCCTTGCGATATCCTGTCGAGTCCTATGTCAAAAAAAGCGCCTCAATCAGGACTAGCAACTGACCAAAGGACATCAAAATAGTCCTTCAAACGGCTGAGATATAGCGGTTTTTCTAAAAAACGCTTCGCTGAAAAGTGGCGCCATCCATTGTCCGTTTAGAAAAACCGCCATATCTCCGCCATTTGAAGGACGATTTTGATGTCCTTTGGCAGACACACTGTCCTTGCTCTACTACATCAGAATATTTTATCAAAAGGACGAATGTCCTTGAAACAGCCAAATTAGCTCCTTAGAGATCATGCAACTTTGCTATATCCTTGCGATATCCTGTCGAGACCTATGTCAAAAAAAGCGCCTCAATCAAGACTAGCAACTGACCAAAGGACATCAAAATAGTCCTTCAAATGGCGGAGATATAGCGGTTTTTCTAAAAAACGCTTCGCTGAAAAGTGGCGCCATCCATGGTCCGTCGTCGGAACTATAACATCAGTGGCGCCATCCATGGTTCGTCGCCGGAACTGTGCATAAATATTTGTAGCGTACTTTTAGGGCAAGCCCCTAGTATATGTTAAGTTTATGAAGAAGCCTTAGCACAGAGGAAAACCGAAAAACAATAAAACAAACACACCCAAACACCGTAAAAATTGCATATACAATTTTTGTCTTTGCTTGTTCTTGAAATACTCAGAAAAGTTATACAGAAATAACATATATATTTTTTAAATCGGTCATATCCTTGCGCATTTTGGCAGGACATATCTATCTCGTTATATTATTTGTAGGACGAACTATAATCGAGAACAAGGGTATGACCATTAGGAGGTAAATATTGCTTTTTCTTCGGATGAAGTACATAAAGTGTTGCAAACTCGCGAATTGTATTCACTAAAACATTTATTCTTAATGCTTAAATTAAATAATTTCTATGAATTAGCTTATACTGTAAATTTTAAAACGAAATCTAATTTTTGTTCTAAATTTTAGTTTTAAATCGAACACCCGAGTTAATCCGAATCCTTTCCAGGATGATCACTGATGATCTAAGAGCCTTTTTGGATTTCTCCAATGAGACGGGAGACGAGCTCGCAGCAGGATTTTTGTCGGAGTTTGGCAACTGCCATAACCTCTTCGTGGTTGGCCTCGTCATCCATCTTATCACTGTATTCGGTGGGGCATTTGTTGGTGATCAGACTGAAGGCGAACACTTTCATGTCGCAATGGCGGGCAGTGATTACTTCGTGGACTGTGGACATGCCCACTGCATCGACGCCCATCATGCGGAGCGCCCTCAGCTCAGCGATAGTCTCGTATGTGGGACCTCCAAGGCAGGAATAAACGCCGACGTGCATATTCGACTCGATACCCATTGTTTTGCCAATCTCGATCGCCTTGTTGATGAGATCCTTGTTATAGGAATTGACAAGGGCAGGAAAACGAGGTCCAAAGCGAGGATCATTAGGACCCTGGAGTGGTGAGTTGCCAGCAAAGCCGAGCATGTTGACATGGTCATGCATCAACATAATGTCGCCCACCTTGAACTTGGAATTGATACCACCAGCGGCATTCGTGGCAAACAGATACTCTACTCCACAGAGCTTCATCACGCGCACAGGCATTGAACACTTGGCCAAGGGATATCCCTCATAGAAATGGAAGCGTCCCTGCATTGCCATCACATTAGCACCCTCCAAGGTGCCCACAACCAGTTTGCCAGCATGTCCCTCCACCGTGGACACTGGGAAGTTGGGAATCTTCTCGTACTCAAAGACCTTAGCATCCTGAATCATATCGGCAAGGGAACCAAGTCCAGAGCCGCAAATAATGCCAATCTTAGGACGCATGCCAGCACCCTTTACAATAAAATCGGCAATTTCCTGAATCACCTCATAGGGATACCTGTGAAAATATAAAAAAGGATTAGTTAAGAGTCCCAATAAATAGGAAAATAACAAATTTAATCGGGATATGGACAGTACATATTTAACAAAGGAAAACCAAGAGATGTCGATCTGTTCTCCAATGAGGGAAACAATCAACTGGAAGACTTGTTGTTGACATAAATTATTCTCGATAGAAGAATACAAATGATTATAAGTTTGATGAATAACAACCGATGTATGATAAACAGACAAAGTACAAGAACAAGTACAATTACAAGAACGAAGAACCATCTCAAGGTGGTGCAAAGATGTAACCACAAATGAGTAAACGCATTGGGACAATAACGATAAATAATTGAATGGCTACAAACGTGTCTTCATTCAATACGCGAAGAGCTCGCACCTCCTCGGGTGACAGAAAGCATTGAATACGGTTGCCATTGTCGCTAGAATTTTTAGAAATTTGGAAAATGAATTCAAATATATTAAACGTTTAGGAAAAATATATTATCAAGATCAAGTAATGTTGAGGATAGTATCTTTTTTCCATCTTAAATCTGGATATTTGTAGAACTGTTTCAGATACTTTTTCAAAGAATACTTTGGACCAATTACAAGTCGTACCTTAAAGATGTCGATGGCTATATCGTATGGGTTAGTATACTATAACCAAGTTAGTTATTTATGTATGTATTTCAAAAATATATAATTAATTTAATTGAACAACAATCTGTGAGAAACATTTAGATGGTAAACGACTTGTTTGAAACTATTAATCTGTTTACATTAGATTTATAGTCATTATAGGGTTGGCGTTTGATATGTTTTGATTGACAGCTGAACCCCACTAACCCCTCTCCCATCTAACGTGCTGTAAAGAGTGAAATCTTAAGGGGGAGGTTTCATCAACATTCCTCAAAAGCTCATAATCTATATATAATCATTAAATAACAACTTTGTATAATTGCCAATAAACAAGAAATTATAATACTTAATTTGTCGCACTATCAGCCTGATTGACGCAATCTCCTGCTATTCCAAAAACCGGCTATGCAAAAGAGCTCCAAATATTTGGGAAGGGACATCCAGACGATAAAATGCCAAATGAATTGTATTAAAAAAGTGATTCTATAATAGAACACGCGACAAGAAAAATGCGACGCAAAAACTAAAAAAAAAAAAATTATGTTAAAAAAAAAGAATGTTTAACAGTCAACCAGTTTTACAAGTGAATCAACCAAATTGGCTAAAAGCAGTCGAGACGTGGCCAAAGCAAGCACTTGGGCTTTTATCAGCAGTCTTGCCAATTACCAAGATGTTGTTTGTTGACTACAAGTGACTACTCTACATATCAAGTATACGACGAGACAAAGGCCTATGTCAAGATCGCGGCACACGCCCATTTCGGTCAGCCAATCAACGTTGACTTCGTTAACATGACTAACTGGGCCAAAACGCATTGCATAATCTAACTGTTGTTGTTGTTGTTGATGTTAGCTGTAGCGATTGCTGGTATTTACCGGATCGTATCTGGGGGTATTAGCATTTGTGGGCTCGAGCATTATCAAAGAGACGAGTCGTAATCTCGTATGCAGATTGAAGATGTCGCGATGTATTTTTAATGGGACAACGTTTTGATTTGATTTAATGAGCCAACGAGGGCTACGCAAATTGATAAGCTCCCTCAGTAGCTGTTTTTATTATAATTTTTCTATAAAAACTGTTTTAAATTATGTTTAGCTTTTGCGATGTGTGCGACGCTTAAAGAACAAACATATTTTCTGATACGAGCGGCAAGATCAAGGACAGAGTTCAGCATTTAATGATCATTCACAGCTGACACTGAAATGTGAACACAATATTTCTATTTTTCGGGCACGCATATTATAATGAAGTTTCCAGAAAAATAGCTGAATTTAGAATTTTAGAATTATGGATTTCTTAAAAGAAAACACACAACATCCAATGTGGAAAACTTACAGCAAACTTTGCGGCGTTGGCACTATAATCTCGGAATCCTTTTTGCCACCGCCTTTCTTATCGAGGCAGGCATTGCCGGCCCTGTTGTTGGCCCCTCCTTGGCTCGTACAACAATCTCGGGAGCACATCCTTAACCAGTGAGTAGATCGAACGAGTTTTAATTGTTTGTCATTCAATTAAAAGAAAATTTAGAATTTTGTGCCCAAAACCGAAATGTTGATGCCAAGAAAAAAGCAACTATTTTATACAACTAATAAACACAGGTGTTCTACACCTGGAAAAAGCAAAGCCTACTAACCATATTAACTATGTCAAGACCTGCTGAAACTACATATATAGTAAGTACACACATGTATCGATTTCAGAGGGAGTCAACCGCAAAGCAGTATTTTGAGTGTTGTAAAGCGCGCAACTTAAAAAAAAACTAATTCTTAATAGGACTAGTTAATAATAGCAACAATTAAAGGTACAACAGCTGTGCTAGAGTATTAGTTCCGACTTAAGAAGCAGCTATACCAAGTTTCAGCTAGAAAGGGGGTGCAAAAAGCGTTGAAAAGCGGTTGGTGCAAGGATAATAGATATAGCCTTGGTTTGGTACACGCAAAGGCAACAAACTCAATTCTATTGAGAACTATCAACTATCAATTATTGTTGATTGAAGTTTAACTAGTTGTTGGCGTGCCCCCATTACCATATTTCCCAAGCCCCTCCCCCTTTTATTGTCACGCCCCTGGACTTACGTATGATTCTCCTGCGCGGTGTACTCTTCGGATTTGTTGTTGCTGCCATTGCTGGTGCTGTTGTTGTTGTTGTGATTGCCATTGGTGGTAGCCACGTCACCCTTGGAATTATAGCCAGTCATTATAATATTGCACTTGATATCGTTGATAAGCCAAAGTTATATAATCAGAAGCCACACAACAGATGATTGTTTGTATCTTGTATATCGTATAACTCTCACAATGCGTTGATTATAAATCAGTTGTTGGTTTGTTTATATGATAAACAAATCAAATTTAATTTAAAAAAATCCAAGCAAATTGAAATTCTTTGGCTTTTGTTATCTCGTTTCGCTATTAACTCGTGATTCTCCTTTATTGTTGTGATTACTCGTTTCGCGTTTTCAATTCCTTCCTTTATTGCTCTCGCTTCTGCTTCTGCTTCTCCTTCTGCTGATTCTTTATAGTTAGTTTCTCTCCGATCTCTGGGTTCCTGACACTTGTTGCCTGCTCGAGCACACTTTGATATTTGAGCGACGTCGTCGTTGGCGCCTTTGCTTTTAAGGCGCAGCTCACGCCGACGCTGACGTCGACAGCACTGCTGACGTTGCAGTCGATGTCGCTGTCGCAGTCGCAGTCACTGTCGACGCAACTGTTGGCGCGTTTATTGTTCAATATTCAATTTAGGATCTGAATAGTAGTTGTCGTCACAACGGCGTAAACCGGAATCGTTCTTCTTAACTGATTCAATTGAGTAAAATTTATTAAATTTCTAAATAAAAAATATACAAATTTATAGTTAAAGAACAAGAACAATACGAGTTGATAAGCAATACTAGTGTAATAAAGCTAATTGAAACCATCACATATGACTCTTAATGGTAGTTATTAAAAGTGTTTTACGATAAGATTGCATTGCATTAAAGGTTTTGAATCCAAGGGTGCTTATGAGGGTAACAGTTGGCTGGAAATACCTTTAATATGAGCTATATATCGTTTATAGGTATAATATTCATTGTACTATATGACTCTTCTATGAGCAAAACAATATTTGCGTATTTTATAGCTATTTTTAAACCTAGTTTTTATTGTTGTTGTTGTTGATTTGTTTGCTTATCAAAATAAAAAAACAAAGCTTCAAAACAAGCTGCGAAAATTGTCTGAATATTAAAATCATTCGATTTGTTGATAAGGTCGTAAAGCAGAGAAAGCGCATGTTGTAATCGGAATTGTAAATTGAATCACCTGGCAACAAGTTACGGCTCAATCTAATACCACGTGTGCTTCCTATAAATTAAAGCCAAGATGATACCCAAATTGTGCATATAAAGACAATTGATAATGATTATATCTGCAACTTCCTAGAATCGCTTATCAGTTCACTCTTAGTAGGGGGAGGGGTGCTAACGTCAATGGGAGGGAGATAACAGATTTTTAAGACCCCCACGATGCAAATTGCATGTCAAGTAAACAACTTTATGGGTCTTTGTGTGGTCATTAATTAGTACAATGTGTATTTTCCAAGAATTTTTGAAATCTAATACGATCTCATTCACTGATGCTTAAGTTACTTTTATTAACCAAATAAAAATAAATATTTAGACTACAGTATTTACAACTAAGATATTGTTATTAAGTATGGACATAAACAGAAAATTTATTTATTTTAAGTAAAACTAAACATAAACATAAAAAACATTTGAAATTCGACCTACCTGTTTTCTTGGTATGGTGAGAAAAACACAAAACTGGACTGTGGAAAATTCCCAAATTGATAAGACAAAAATTCCATTCAGTGGAAAACAAAGTATCTTTGCTGAGGCAAAGCATCTTTAGGTATCTGCCGGCATGCATCTTTGATAGAATGACGCTTGTGTTGCATCTGCAACGTGCAACAAACTCAAGATGCTTGTTGTTGTTTTTAAAAATCGAAATCTGTTTACACGCGTCATAGACACAGATACACTTACAGATACAGAGACAGTCATAGAGATACACTTAGAGACAACAGCAACAACAACGGCAGCCGCCACAAGCTGAGAAATAACTGATAAGGGAGCGAAATCAGTTCGCTGTCAGCGTCGCAGCTGGCGTCGCTGCTGGCAGCGTTGAATGACACTAAATGAAAAGTTTATTGCATTTTCAATTGAATTATTATTATATTTGTAATTTTATTATACTGTTTGTTTGTTGACTTTTCGAGTACTAATTACCACAATGGCGAGACAAATATTATTTAATGAATTATGCATTATTTTTGAATGATTTGTAAGTTTCAGTTTGTCTGATTTGCATTATAATTTGACGATTACCATTTTGGTATTATCTATTTAAAACTATTAAACTAGCCAAGTTAATTGCATTGCCATTGTTTAAATGTCTTTAGTTATGCTTTTGAAATCAACTAGAATATCTGATTTGCTGTCGGAAGTTGGAGTAAAGAAACCTAAAGCAGAAGCTGACATTAAATAAAAGAAGATATAGTAAGCTGTTTCCAAGGAAAATCTGTTAAAAACTGAAACACTTTATAATTCATAATTTCTATACTCATAAAAAAAAGCGATATCAGACTATTGTACATAGAACAGACAGACGGACAGTCAGACTTGATTATTATGCAATTCTGCTTAAATATATATGAATAGCTCGGAATACCTATAATTTAATTAAAAACACACACAATAGTATTAAAAAGCCAGTGTTGGCTAACTCAAACACTTTCATGCACAACAGTCACCCAAAATAAGTTTTAAAGTAAAGAGAGAATAAATTAATATTTCAATTGTTGCAGCTTAATATTTATTAGTTAAAGTATAAACTTTGACTGCAAAATACGCTCACTGAAAATAAAATATAATGGACTTTTACTTCACCAACTCCACAGTACAGTTGCCTACAAAAGCACCATTGGACTTTGTTTGCAAAATGGTTGGACTTAAAAAAGATACGACAATAAACGTTTCAAAAACTACAAGCAAAATAATAGATACAAAGTTAATAAGTTAATCATCTAATGGGTAATATAATTTTCTTTAAGGCATTTGCGGGGTATTTAAATGGTTCAACGTATTCGTAAGTATTTCAGATTCGGACACAAAGATCAAGTGTTGGGAAACTCAGAACGCAGACAGTTTCCAAAGCATACACCTTCTCTCATGTTTTCCTCATCGTTTGGATTTTTTTTATATTTGTGGGACGGTTTTTCACAATGGAAAAAGGCACGAATGTGTTTTTAACATTTTCGTTTTGTTTTATAAGGCCGGGCGACTCTACTCTTTAAGAATTTCAAGCCAAACAGCCCAAAAATACATATTATGATTTAATTTGATTTAAATTTTACGAACTTTAAACTGGTTTTTGGTTTTTTTTGTTTTGTTTTTGTTTAATTTCCTTGTTTTGTTTTTGCTTAAATGTGGTGTAAAAAACGCGTACAAACAATTACCCAAAAATAAAGTGGAACTCAAAAACATTTGTTCAAAAATAACAATATACAAGTTAATTATACGGCGTTTCATCATCACTCCCTTAATTACAAATCGTTCCCAAATAACCCGGAACTTTCCGATAGGGAAGCGACAGGCAATATGTGGGATTTGTTTTTTGAAACGCCCTCAATTTTCCTTTATTCGTTTCGTATCGATTAATTTACTTAAGTAATGTACACAAAAGTCGAATAACTAGATTAAAGATGCATCAACATGAACACAGTCTATGGAATTTGGGGAATCCAGTAAAACTTGAAAAAGTTCGGGAAATTTAAGGAAGTAGTTAGAAATACACTTTCAATCAGATATTCGACTTGTGAGAACATTAACATTTTGGTATTTTTCGTATTTTTTTGATATTATTTCGTAAGTTTTAACGGTTGTTGTGGCACTGTTTAGAGGCGAGCTTTTCAAAAGCTATTTTAAGGACTTGCGACGAGACGAGTGACTAATGCACATGCGGTGAATATGCGCTGCCGATCGCTGGCAAACTTTGGGGCACCCACCTTAAGTGGCAGGCACCCACATTGGGCCGCGATCGGGGTCTTAAAAGTCAAATAGAGACGACAGTTTGAGTGAGAAAGAGATAGAGAGAGAGAGAAATATAGAAAGAGAGAGACAGAGAGAGTAATCGTATATATGTATGTTTTTTGTTAAGTATTATATGCTAATTGTTAATAATCAAACAAAGGTCTAGTTGCTAAATTTTGGTTTTTCTTTCCTTAATAATCCAAAGTCCAATTGGCTTTTGTGGCAGGCGTATCCCTTGAGTATCGAAGGGGGCGTGGCAAAGCAAAAAGATTTGCAACTGATAAAAATATAAAGTTTTATTGCAACATAAAAGATTAAACAAACAAAAAAAAAGAGCACAAATACGAGTTTTAAGGGACTAAACATAATATAACTAAGGTAAACGCAATACAATCACTAAATCAATACAAATATCAACTATATAGTATTTATACAAAAGTAATATTACCTAAGGGAAATACCTAGATAAAAACATTCACACATAGAAAGAAACACATATGCACTCACATACAAACATATCGATAAGTAAACGATATCCCAACGATCTCCCAATCGATTTCAGCTGGTTACTTAAGTACTTAAATGACTCTGCAGACATTGCATATATGCGATATATATGTTTGTGTATATAGCAAATATGAATACTTTAGCAAATATTGAGGCTAGTTGCATACAATATCTTGGCAAATACAGTTACATACAGTATATATATATATAGAGGCTAGATTGAATACATACATAGTCATATCGTGTTATCGTAATATGCGCTAATCTTTAAATTGCACATTCAAAATAATTATTGAAATTATGAAAGCAACACATTGTCAAATGTGCCCTTTGCATATTAACTTAAATGATATTACAAATATATTAGATATATTATTATTAGAATTATTATTAAGTTTATAGATTGTTTTTTTTTTTTATTAATTTTTAGTTGAAGCTGCTGTTTGTTGCATGCTTCAAGTCTGTTCAGCGAATTCCTTAAGTGTGCTACTCATACAGTTTATCCTTCTCTTTGATTCAATTTATGTGTTTAATTTTTTTGGATTTATCATTTCAAAAAGAATTCCTTTCTTTACTTTTATTCTTTACTTCTTCTATAAATTAATCATAAAAATCAGTCAGTCCAACGCGTTCTCTTGTTTAGTTTTAGCTTCTTGTTTTTGAGTGTCTGTGTGCAGGTGTGTGCATAAATGTGTGTGTGTAGATCTGCTTAGGTGTTGATGTGTGTAGATTTTAAATGTTGTGTTGGGTTTTGTTGGGATTTTGGTCAGATTTCTGGTAACTGCAACAACTATCGCTATCCTGACCAGCTGTTAATCCTTCTTCTGCTGCTATTTCCTCCTCTTCTTTAACTCCTACTACTTTCTATTCTTCTTCTTCGTCTTCACGTTATTATTTATTAGAATAATTCATAATTAATTCTAGTTTCCATTAATTTCAATAAGTTAAAATGTAGTACGTATTGTAATAGATGTATGTGTTGTACAAATAAATTATGATTTCTTTTTTCTTTTTCGTATGCATTATGCTAGAATTATTATTATATATAACTGTTATACAACTGTTATATAATCGTATATATATATATATAATTATTTATATATGTATGTATGCTGTGGCTTGCATAGAACTACTTAGGAGTGCTATTTTTTTATATGCATTGTATATGGTTTTGTTTTTTGGCTACTTTGTTGCTTAAGAACTAGAATTCAACTACTATTTCTTTTTGGCCGCCTTCTTTTCAGCCTTTCGTATGGCCTTTTCACGTTCACGGCGCTCCCTCTCCATATCCTTGCGCTCCTTTTCGATGCTCGCTTTGAGGTCCTTCAAGCGTTTCTTCAATCGATGCTTATCATCGCCACAAACGCCCAGCGTTTTGAAGTCCTTCGAGTCGAGTGTCAACAACGCACCTCCCTCGACATTGTGCTCCTTGAAAACGGATATATAGCGCTCCAATTCAATGCCCATCAGCCAGTGTCCCACCTTTAGAGTTGGAATTGATTCACTCGTTAACAAATCTCAATTTCAAGTTTACTTTGTAACAGTATCTTTTACCTGTTCCTTGGTCCATTCATGAACGGGGCCACCTTTGTAATTGTAGCAGGCAGCGGCCGCTTTGCGATCCGAGAAACTTGAGCTGGAACCGGACAAATCCAGAGTACGGCTGGGTGAATATCCGGGCGATGAGCAGCCCGAGGACATGCTGGTGGGCGAGGGGGGTCCGGTGGCATGGGCCGATTGCGAGAGTTGTTGCTGCTGATGATGTTGCTGTTGCCAGGGCACTGTGCCGGGCGGAGAGAGCGATTGTGGAACAACTTGTTTAACTTTAAGACGATTTATAGGGTATTTGTGGATTTATATTTGTTAGTGGCGGTAGCAAAGAGAACGCGATAGAGAGAGAAAGAATGAAAGAAAGATTGTCATATTATGTTAGTAATCATTTTGGATGTTATATCGTATGCACCATTTGAACGTTGATAAATAGATGAAGAAAAGACAGAGAGAGATAGAGAGAGAGATACATGAGTTATATGAATGGTTATAACAGTAAGTATAACAGTATTTATCAATGAACGCTCTGGTTATCATAGAATATTGGTACACGCAATTAACGTTCAATATAAACAGTATAACAATTGATTATAACAGATTTGTATGGTATTCGTTTGGTTAGTATAACAGTATGTCTATATGTACACATGAAATGATTGATAGATTTGTGTCTACGGAGTCCGGGTGGGAAAGGAAAGAATATCAGGTTAGTCTTCTATTTTGGAGTAACTACGACTTGTTCTTTTTTTTTTTGGAACCGGTAATTGGCAGGAATCGTTCATTTAGTTCAGTTCATTTGCATTAAATAGTTCACCTTTTGGCTGTGCTTCATTGACCGCCTGACGGATCTCGTTGATCAGTGTCTTGCAGTTGATCGCAGCGACGCTTTGGCTTTTGTTGATCTCCGTGTAATCGTCGCTCGAGTGTCGCGATGAACCGTCGCCGAGCCGCCTGCAAAATTCGCAAACGTATAACAGTTTGTATAACAGTGTGCAATGTGTTTGTGTGTGTGTGTGTTACACCCACCTCTCCCGATCCGACAGCGCCTGATTGAGCTGCTCCGTGAAACTGGATGCAGGCAACTTGCTGCCATTTGGCACAACTCGACGTCGACTCGGATACATCCAATTCTCGGCCTGATCATTCTCCGATAACTTATCGTTGGAACCCAATATGGAGTCATATGAGCTGTTGAGATCACGATTGCTGGCACTGCTGCTGGCGGGTCCAGTGCCAAAGGTTGTCATGCTGCCACGATGGAAATCATTCAAACCAACTCCAACTCCATTATCCGCTGGCGAACCCAAGGAATTCTTGAATAAACTGGATGATGTTGATATTGGCAGTGGCAGCTGTTGTTGCTGCTGTTGTTGTTGTTGTTGCTGCTGCTGTTGTTGCTGTTGCTTGCTGGGATCCTTGTGAACCTGTGCGTAGAGTTGATTGATCTGTGCCTCACGTGCCGTCGATTGATTCGATGAACTGGACGATGCCGATGATGTGGAATTAAGGAGTATAGCTGTTGTGGTTCCTAGATGTCCATTCGAAGGGGGAAGAATGCCAGTGCCAATTGTTGCATTTGTGGCAGGCAGATGATGTTGCAACAGATTGTTGACATTCGCCAGCAGATGTGAGTTGCCATTGGATAGACTAATGCTATCGTGTCCACCTCCAGACATGGGATTAAGTGGTGATTGCTCCAGTTCCACCTCCTCGTCATCGCTGTCATCCAGGGTGCAATCGGAGCTCCGACTGTTGCTCCTGCTCCGCTTGCTCAAATTCCCATTGGCGAGGAGTTCGCTGCTGCCGTTGATGCTGCTGTTGCCATTGGACACACCTGACGTCGACGTCGCAGTCGCTGTCACCGTCGCAGTCGCCGTCGAGGGCAGCTGACGATTGGCTAGACCACCACGGGAGGCTTTGGTTTAGATATCGATAATTCGATTTGGATTTTGATTTCGATTTCGATTCAATGCGTTGCGAATTCGTTTGCATAATTGATTTCGATTTTGTAAAGTGTAAAAAGGAGTTTGTGTGTGTAATTGTGAAGGAGGCGTAGCAGTGTATGTGTGGGCGTGGCAATCACAAATCAAACAAACAAACGAACCAACAAACGAACATTTACACGAACACACGCAGAAGAAGATGAATAAAGACACAGACAGAAAATCAAAGCGAACGTCAGCAACAAAGCGCACATACACACACACACACACGCAAAGAGAAAGAGAATGAAAAGAAGAAAATAGAATGATAAAAATATACATTGAGCCACAAGGACAAAGCGCATCAATCAACAGTTTCAAAATAACTAAATGGAAATCAATACAAAAACAAATCTTAATCGAAAAATCAATTTACAATTTGATGATGTGCGAGAAAAGCTTGAAGAAAAGTTTCCATTTGAATTTTTCTTTTGGATAAACTACTCACCCAGCTCGATCTTGGTCTTGTTCACAGAATTATCGAGCAGCTCGTGCTGTGGCACGGCCGCATCTAGTTCATCCTTAACTGGAACCTTACGTTCAACGGTGGCTGTCTTGACACCATCGCCATCGGGTGAGAGATCTGAGATTTCCGTATCGGAAAGTTCCGTTTCCAGTTTGTGGAAAAGTGGTTTTGGCGGCGTCTTACGCATCATTTGTGGTGTTAACTTTAGGGTGGCACTGTCGTATGGCAAACCCACTGGGAAGCCAGCCTTACGTTGTGTCTCTTGGAGCTCATGCTCCAGATTGATGACACGATCCTTGAGCTTCTTCACCAGCGCATTGTACTCGGTGTCCTTCTCCTGCAACAGTTGCTGATAGAACTCCTCACGATGACACATGTCCAGCTCTCGTTGCTGATATTCTCGCACCAGCCTCTTGGCCTTGTTGTATTTCTTGTCCAATGCCATATACTGAGCCTGCGATTGTTGCAACATATTCTGTAGATTTGCCGCCTCCTTCTTGATGTTTCCCAGCTCCCTTTCACTCTGCCGAAGACGCTCGCTAAGCAGCTCATTCTCATTGCCTGTCGTCTCGAGCTTCACCAGCTGCGAAGTGGGGGAAAATTATTTAAATTAGTTGTGTTTTTGTTTAGTAAATTAGAAAAACTAAGTGCAATGCATGAGATGATATGATATGAGATGATATGGGATGGTAAAAATAAAAGAAATAAAATAAAAATTGTTAACAAACCTTTCGTTTCAGATTTAGTATAATTTCTTCCTTTACCAGGCAACCCATTTCGCTCTGGGGGAAACAAACAATAATAAAACATAAACAAAATGTGTAAAAATAATAAATATAAATTGTGAACAACCCTAATGCAATTGCCGTCATATCGTGTAAAAAAATCAAATCAAAATTGTTAACAAACTGAGAAGAACTTGGCGAAATGTGCTCTACATATAATTTAAATGTCTATTAAAGACTTTTCATTAATTTTATTATTTATATTTCATTTTTCATTTATCTTTCAAGTTTTTTTAGGACCAATTACCGCTTTATGCTGCGTTTCAATATCCGCGTAGGTATAAACAAATTTTGAAATTCAGCAAAAGGAGAAAAAGAGAACACGATTTTAGCACAGCTGCAAATAGAGTATTGTTTTTTTTGGGTAAATCCCTTTGATTAGGGAAACATACCTCCTGGAGAAGTCGCTTGAGCGACTCAACCTCCTGAGAGTGTGTTGCCTCGACCTCCATGGGATGTTCAACTTGTACAGGACTCGAAGGTCCTTCGCAGACACTTGAATTGGCCGAAACGGGTTGTGTAGAGTCCTCAGAGTAATCGAGTGTGCGTCTCAGATACTCCTCTTGTTGGCTGTGAAGAGGAGAGGTTGATTGTAGCAGAAGGATCATCCAGTTGATCAATCTGTCGGCTTACCGCTTAATGCGCTCCTCCTTCTCACGATCCGCCTGCAAACTCAGCCGTATGAGTTGTGCAACCTCGGAATTTTCAGGATCGCGTTCGCGTCCGATTTGGAATTTGACTAGACCGGAAGTATTGCGCAGCACAGAAGCTGCATAGGCTTGTGTAACACCCACTAGACTCTTGCCGTCTACCTCAATAATTTGATCGTTAACCTGCAAAGGAAGTGCGGAGTAAAATGTAGGTTAACTATAGATATCATCTCTCTATACATATATAAGCAGTTTGATCTAAAAGTAATCAAACTAAATGGGTTACTTACTTGAATGCGTCCGTCGCGTGCTGCGGCGCCGTTATCTGTGATCGTCTTTACAAATATACCCAATTTCTCTAGACCCGCATCGGCGCCAACGCCCATACCAATAATGCTGAGACCTAAACCTTCAGGACCTTTCATTAGTTCAACGGGAAAGACATGCATCTTCTCGACCCGCTTCTCCAGTTCATATTCCGCCGAAGCGGCAACGGGATCAACATCTTCATTGCGACGATCGTAATCGGTCACTGAGAATGTGGAATAGACGTGTATGGGGCCAGAACTGAAGCGTACCTTTGGATTCTTCCGGACTGTGATGGGCGGATAGGAGCAGTCGTCGTCATCAAAGTCTAGCAGACCTTTTAGAAGTTTTTGAAAGGAGCGAATTTTGAAAGGAGCGAGCTTAGAGCAACGACTTAAAAATAATGGAGCCAGCCACCTCGACCTACCTGGCACTTCCATCCAAAAGTTGCCATCCTCAAAGTAATGCACACCCGCCTCAACGAGAACTTCCTTGCTACGAACGGGCGGATATTCCGGTATATAATACTGGCTATCGTCTAGCTCAGTTATGCCAGTGCTAAGCACCGTTGAACTTGTCGCCTGCTCGACATCCGCTAGAGAATACGTGGAATTATGTTTGCTAGAGATGATACTGTCATCAATGGTTGTCGTCTGATTGAATGTGGCATCCGATTGTGTTGATTCCACCGAGACAATTGATTCATGCAACGATTCCCCAGTCACATAGGTTTGATTTAAATCACAATGGGCATGTTTGACTCCCTCTATGGACTCGTAACCATTCTCAAGTTCAGCTCGATGGATTGCCGATGATGATGTTGCTGATGTGTTTATTAGCAGATTCTCTAGACTACGCTTTGGTGCCTCGAGTACATCACGTAACCATTCAGGCTCATCATCATCGTGTCGTGTAGTTGTTGCTGTTGCAGTCGATGGTGTTGTTGTTGTTGTGGTTGTTGTCTCGGTCTCTGTGCTATCTGCCTTGACGAAGGTTGCATTCAACGAGGTTGCATTTGTTGTGGTTGGTGGAGGTGCATGTCCAATGCCCACAATGTCAACAGCTTCAACATCATCCGAGTCAAAGTCTTCTTCAAGCTGATGTTGTTGCCGTTGCTGTTGCTCCTCCTCTTCTTCAACTACCTCGACGATATCCTCCTCGTCCTCCTCGTGTTCCTCCTGGATGACCGCAGGGACTGCAGCAATTTGTATGTCCTGCTGAGCAGCTTGGATTGTCTCCTCGTTGAGATTCTTGATGCTGGTCGGGGATGTTGCAGTTGCAACAACGGCAGCAACAGCCACGCTCACATTCGGCGATGCATTGAGTATCTGTTCAACTTCCTTGGCCTGCTCGTCCGACAGCAGCGACTGTTGCCTGTCAATTGATAACATATATCAAATATTAGCATTATTATATATTCCAAAATCAAGGAGAGGGGAGAGGGGATTTAAAGGGGGAAATTTATGCATATCGAGCACACTACGAACCTGATTTTGTTCTCCAAAATGCTACGGCACGAGACAAACACAAACGAGACAAAACGACAGACAGACACATTGGCAAACGTTTACATTTTGTAGGACAGTGTACAGAGTAGCAACAATAACAGGCAATTACCATAAAATGCAATATAAAATAATTGTATATAAAAGAGAAAAAGAGAGAAAGAATACAATCATAAGTTAAATAAATACACATGCAAATTAAATACTTATAACTTTCAATTATAATCGACTGTGTTTCAATACATATTCTGTTAAGCAACTATAATTAAGTATACGCATTAATAATAAAATTAAAATTACTGTAATTCAATTTCATTTACTCTACAACAATAACGCATTAAAGAACAACAGTTTAAATTAATATTATACAACAAATACTAAAATTAATGTAAAAGGAAAATAGTTCACGTTAAAGTTGCCTAGAGTTACTAGAGTAAGTTCAATAAGAAGGATTAAACTTTGGTTATTTTTAGTAAAGACAAGTTTTTCTTAGCTATATTTAATCTACATTTTACGTTCGCTTTATTTGTTATTCACGTTTTTAAGACTTAGATACCCTACAATTTATTGTGCATAAAAAGATTATATCAAATTTTCTCTAGAAAACTTGAATGAAAATCTAATAAATTGCAGTTATTTTACAAAGCTAAAATGTTTAATTAAAATTAGTGCAGTTATAACTAGTAAGTAGAGTAACTTGTAATTAGTATTGAAAAGCTCTTCTCTGTATAAAAAATATATATCATAATGGATACAAAATGTTCAAGAATTATTATAAGTAACTTTTTAAAAGAATTTCTATAAATAAATGTATTTATTTGCTGGTAACTAAACTTTCTATGAGTATGTTCAACTGTATACCTATTAATTAATAATAATATAGAGTTAAATATCATAAATTAACGCAGATTTGTCATTTGTACATATATTAACTGCCATTGCACCTTAAGTGTTTTGGTCACAGGTTCCATTAGAAGCACTTTATGGCTTTAAAATGCACCACTTGTGCCACTTGCACCACATATCAAGGCAGGTACGCCAACAAGTTGTGAACTTTATAGCTTGACATTAAATGAAATGGCAAATGTAATAAAATAAACTTGCTCTCTATCTCACTCACTCCCCACCCTTATCCTCCCTCTCTCTCTCTCTCTCTCACTCTTTCTCTATGTGGGATAAGAAATTAAAATGCATTTCCCATTTGGCAAGCGCCGCAAAGTATGCAATGCCAAATTAAACATGCACGCTTACACGAGCACGTCGCACATTCGCGAGAGGCGGGGGCGGTAGGGGCGTGGCAGTGCGTTGAGAGTGAGTAAAATTATGGCGCATACGCCGCGTTGCACACGCAATGACACCTGGCTGGCAACGAGATGTGGCACAGAGAGAGAGAGAGAGAGAGAGAGAGTAAAGAGAGGAGGATAGACTTTAGTTGTTGGGTGCATTTAACGCTTAAGTGTTTCGTCACTCTCACTTGTGCATGACGTCACGTGTGAGCAAGTCTCGCCTGTTAGTCTGTATATATGAGTGTGTGTGTGGGTTTGTGTAGGTGTATCTCAACTATACTCTTCTTCTACCCACATCCATTTTTGCACACCTCTTCAGTCTTTTCGCCTCTGTGTCTGTGTTTGTTAATTACTGCCAACAATTGGCAAAGCTGCTGCTGGCTCTTCTTGCTAATCAGCTAAGACACACACAGCTTTAACATACATACAAATACACACCCACACACCCACAGGCAGCACTTGTGTTGCTGTTGTTGCCTGTTTTAAGTGCTTGATTATGTTGTTGATAATGAGCTGCCATAGAGAACAACACACGGTGAAACTGCTATGTGGCAGCTCGGAAATTTGCTGTACCTCTTCACTCTCTATACCCCTTAACAATGTGTCAAATGGGGTGCTATCAAATCATGCAAGCTTTAAATTAAAGTAACCTTACTGTTAAATAAAATAAAATAAATCAAAACTTGTAGTTTAATTTAATTTCCCTAATTATTTGTTTTATATGTGACTTGTTAAATAAATAAATAAAAAATACAGCTTTACAAGTTAAGATTCTCCTCACAATTTATTTCATCTTCTCCATTTCTTTTCTCACTTTTTTCTACAGGATATCTCTAGTCCCTCTTCTACTGTCATTGTTTTTGCCATGCATTTAAATGACTTTTACTGACAACTTCAATTTTATAATTGCACAGTTGCCATTGGCCAACGTTAATTAGCATTTTGTGGACGGAACTGATTTCGAGGCAAATTCTGTTGCACCTGTCGTTGTTCAAAGTGTTTGTGTGTGTGTGTGTGTACAGGTGTGAGTGTTCCTCTATGTGTAAGTGTATAAAAACAATTTCAAAATAACAATTAAAATGTGAAAAATATTTGGAAAAACCACAGAAAATGGGAAAGTTTTGTAGTTTTGAAAGCCGCTTAGCAGTCAATAAAATGGAATTTTACAACACGTGAGAACAATGTAAGTGAGTAAACGCGACTAGCAGATACACTCAGTTGCTAGAACTATAGTAAAAGATCTGTCTACACTTTAAGACTTTAGAAATTGCACTATGGAATATCTTTTATGGAAAAGTTTCACCTTTAAATTCAGTTTGCTGAATATTTTCAGATACAGAGTACATATATTAGCAATGCAATTTTCAACTTAAGTACGTTAAAAGAGAGTAACGCCAAAAGCGACAACAACAATGAATTTTTTGGGGAGAAAAGCGCGAAGTTGAGGGGTTAAAAACCGTTTGGGGAAAACTCTAATCGGCTTATGCTTAACTGTATTTTGCCACTCCCTAAGCTAGGGGAGAAATCAGCAGAAGAGTGAGGGGAGAATAGAGCTAGATTAAGAAATGCAGAACCTCCAAATTAGCATAGAACGATAGTTTTATAATTAAAATAAAAATAACACTGAAGCTTTTAATTGCATTTGAATGTGTGTCACACAAACAGCAACACACACACACACACACATACACACTCACTTGCCTGAGGGTAAAACCACACACACATCACCTCATTTCCACACTCTTCACCCCTTCTCTGTTGAGCGCACACGCGACGTATGCATAACGATATGAAATATTACGCATACGACGCGTGTGACAGTGACAAAGTTACATTTTGGCTGGCAAAACGGAAAAAATAATTATGAGAAATAATCGAGTTGCCACAGAACCACAGCCACAACAAATACAGGCAACAACTTTAACGATATTTAAATGTGTGTAAAACGTCACTAAAAACAAAGAGCGAAAAAAAGAGAAGATGAAACAATGGAAATATTCTTTGTAAGAAAATGCATGACCAAACATCTGCTCATAAATACTCTTTTAATAAATAACAGGATGTTTAATAATATTACTATTTTCTATTTATAACATCCACTTTCAGTAAATGAAATAATATACTTTCAACAATAATAATTATAATTAGTATTGCGTTTAATTTCTTTTTGAAGATAATGAAATATTTAAACATAAATGTATGATAAATAGTTCAGTAACTGTTGCAAAGAGCCTGTTCTAGCTAATGTACCCTAAAAGAAGAAGTAAAAGCGTAAGCAGGCAAAGGTAAATGCGTTAAATATTCTGACGCACACACACACACAACAACAGCGAAAGCGAATGCGAATATGAATGTGAAAGACAAATGCAATTATGCGAATGGGAAAGGGAATGGGTGTAAAGTGGATAGGCAAAGAAAGAAAGAAGGAATGAGAGAAAAAGAGAAAAAAGGGTCGTTTGTAACTGTTAACCCACAGTTAACAGAGGGCACAATTCTTGTTGTTGTTTTAGTTTTTGTTGCTGATGGGCAAACAAAGCGCGCGAAAAAAGAAAAAGCGACAAAGCTGCTTTTCATTGTTATTGTTGCTGCCGTTGTTGTTGTTGTTGTAGATTTTTTGGAGTGAAAATGCGCCCGAAAGCGCTTTTTGTTGTTGCCTACTTATTGGGGCAACAGGGGGCAAGGAGCAAATGCTCATTAGGAAAAGCCACAAGAGGGTCGCCTCAACATATGGACACGCCATAAAGTCAAACAAACAGTTTAATATGACAGAGTGTGTGTGTGTGTGTATGCGTGTTTGTTGGGAAAACAAGGTCAACGCTTATTGTTTTGTCATACACTTTTAATTAATTTAAACAACAACATGAAACTAAAAGGAGACGCAACAACTCACAGTCACAATGTAAATGGAAAAGCCTTGCCCCACAAAATGAGCAGCCGAAAACAGCTGGATGCCCTCTCTCTCTCTTTCTCACTTGTTCTCTCCCGCTCTCTCTCTTGAGTGAGTTTGTTGTTTGAGTGCAATTCGCAAGGTTGTTGCTGCTGCCACAGAGAGATGACGTCATCGAGAAAACAGAGACTCGTGTCCCTTGTGTGATAAATATAACACAATTTATGTTTAGTCATTCGTGAGTATTCACTGTGTATTCAAAGGAAGGTCAAAAGGGAGAACGGGAGAAGGGGTCAGCTTTATTTTATTAATAGCTGTCAGTTAAATTAAAAGAGCTGTCTGGACTTTTCAAAGTCACTTTGTGGCCAAGAGTTTTCCCAACTGGAGTATGCCCCAAAAATAATGGAATGCAAAAGCAGAAAAGCTGAAAAGCAAGTCAAGGTAATTGCTGACGCTCTGCGCAAAACGAATATAAACTGAATACGAGTGCAAGTACTCGTATTCACATTTACATTCCACATGCTTTGTAAAGCTAATTTCGTAGTTGCTGCACTTAAATCATTTTTGGCAATTTTCGTACATAATTTCAGATTCAGTTGCATTCAGTTACGACAACTACGAAAATTGTTCTTTCCCTGTTGACAACGACAACGATATAAATTGAAAATACAATTTTATCATGGCAAACACGTACGCAACAGCAGCAACAACAACAACAACAACAACAACAACAACAGCAACGAAAACAACATGAGCAACAGCAATGACAACAACAAACATGAGCTGGCAGCAACAATCAGGCTGCTCTCCAAAGTATGCAACAAGAAAATCACAAAGGCCATGGCATGTGGTAAGTGAAAGGCAGAAAGGGTAAAACGAAAGTAAATTGATAGCGAGGAGAGGAGGAACAGAGGGGAGAGAGAAAGAGAAGGGAGAGGAGGGAGCGTGTAGTGAGAAGCGGAAGCATGGAAAGGGGGTTAAGGAAGTGCAGTTGTCAGTGTTGAAAATGACAAGTTGGCAACAATTATAATTGAGCATCTGTTTCGCTATACCCTGCATGTCACCTGAATTGATCGAGTATATTGAAGTTATTGATACATTTGGGAAATTAATTTTTTACAAACTATTCCTATAGATTTAACTAAAATAACTAAATAGTTTATCACTTTTCTTCACAATTACCCAACTTCCAATTACCCAAGTTATTTCGAAAGTAACTAAGCTGGAATTGGTTTATATTTGGCACATTCCTAAACAGTTTCAGCAACTTTCAACTACACATTACAAATACATATACAATTTTAGCTTATAGCTTTAAATATTTAAGAAATTGCAAAGTAATTAAGCTGTAATAGCTTTAAGTAAACAAAGGGAAGCGAGACTGATATAAATCAATATATATAGGGTATAAAGCATATTTGAACTTTGTTTGCTGATTTATCTCCCATGCGTGTGTGTGCGTTCATGTGTGTGTGTGTGTGTGTGTGTGTGTCACTTATTGCGCTCGATTGCACAGAGCATATGAGGGGAAATAAAAGAGACAAATAAACGACAATGTCAACAGCAGCTGGAAAATGCTAGGAAAAGCTGAAGCAGTCGCAACTCAATCGCAATGGGGGAAAATTGCTGGGAAATGCCAACGTAATGCAAAATGGCAATCGGCAGCAGAGCAGAACAAGAACAAGAAGAAGCACAAGCTGAATCTGTGGCAATAAACAACGCATAACTGTTGACAGTTAACTGCGAATGGGAGATGAAAAGAGATAAGACAGAGACAGAGAGGGTGAAAGACAGAGAGAGGGAGGGTAGGCTCATAATTCAGTTGAATATTTGCCAGTTGCCGAGTGAATTACTGCATTCAGAATGATGCATGCAACCAGACAGTAGTTATTTCCCAAGTTGCATGTTGCACGTTGTCTTTAATCAGTCGAAATGTACGCTCAACCACATATTAATAAAATTAAGAAGCAGTCGAGTGTTGTGCATACACAGAATATAGTTAAATATAATTTTTGGCATAAGTTGAAATACTTTTCCCCTCATTTATCCCTCCCCTCTTTGCACTTAACACACTCAAAAGTGCAACAGAAAGCGGCAAGTGAAATAAAAATTCCATAACTTGCAACTAAAATGCAAAGTTTCAAAGTGCTTTGCCACATCAAGTGGGCGCCGAGTTAAGAAAGGAAACACAAGGAGAGAACAGTTGAAGAGAGGTAAGGGAGAAGAGGAGGGGAGTTGTGGCAACTGGAAACACTTTCACATGCAGCAGCAGCTGCCGTCAAGATGAAGGCAATCAACGTGCGCTCAGAACACAGCAGGCGTTTCTCCGTTGCACACAAATAGACAGGAAGTAGAAGTGAAAGCCAAAAGGGGGAAGAGAAAGTGGGGGAAGTGAATAAAGAGTGATGTGGCATAACGACAAACTGCTGTTGAGGAGCCTGTTTATCTTTTATCTTTGCCTTCCAGCGTGCACTTCAATTAACAAATCTTCATCTCCAACTCCATTTCCATTTCCATTTCCATTTCGTAAATGCAACCTCAGTTCTCTACAGTTCTCTACAGTTACTTCTACTTTTCTTTCTTGACTTTTATTTCCACTGCTTTCTCTCTCTTATCCCACTGGCCCCATAAGTAAAGATTAAAGATCTACGCGCAATGGCAAACAAATAAATTTAAGTATTTGCTCAAGACTGCAACTTACGCGTAAAGTTGGTAAACACAAAGCTTAACATGGCCGATAACAAACCCAAACCCAAACCCAATAACAACAAAAGGAACAACAACAGTAAATTGCAGTTCAAAAGGTGTGCGTAGCGATAAAGTCACAAAAACAAAGCATAAAAGAGAGCGAGCAAAGGGACTTAACCGAATGTAGAACTGCAATGAAGTAAACAGGGGGATATTCTACGAAAAACGAAGTGTGATATGCACTAAAATCTATATAATTAGAATACATCATAAGAGGCAGCAGTTGTGCGAAGGCAACTTGTCAACTATCTCATTTAAATACCACGTAATTACATTAGTAATTAAGCCGTAATTATATTAATCTTGTAAATTGTTTCGTAGCACATCTTATATCAAATGAATTAATTCTTTATTTTTCTTAACAAAGTAATCTAAATGAATAAATTTATATACATCTTTTAGTCTCAACTGTAACAGCTGCAGCGAAAATTGAAAACTTTTCACTCTATACCGTTACAAACTCCATTAAAACTCGCACAATTCCCACTCATTGAGTGTAGAGCATCTCGAGAACCATTCAAATAAATACTCGTACCAACAAAAAGCAGAGTGTGTGTGCGCTCCATTTCCAAAGTTGCCTTCAGAAAAAAAAATGCAGTAAGCTACAGTGGAGCAAGCTCGACAGTAGGAGACCCAGTACTTTTTGAGTGCAAACCGTTCACTATTGATTGTTCTTCAATAATGCGTACCAAACAATAGATGGCGCCACTACGAAGTTAATAAACACAGAGGTCGCTAACGTCTCTTCTTCCTTTTGCCTTTAACATTGTTAGTTGAATAACTTCCGTGTTTATCATCCGATTGGAATGAATTTTTCTGGACAGGTTTGGACCATAGTGTATATTATATATACCAATAATGAAGTCGCTAACATTAAAGGGGCTCCTTCAGTTCGACTTCGAAATTTTGTATTTCAATTTCCGGGGGCGGAGGGGGGCGTGGCAAAAATCTAAAACAAACTTGATCAATGGGAGATATAGATGAACCTACATGCCAAATTTGGTGTCTCTAGCTGTTATGGTCTCTGAGATCTAGGTGTTCATATTTTCGAAATTTCGATCAGCCGTATACTATCCGTTTATTATCCGATCCGGATAAAACTTTCAGGACAGGATTGGACTATAGAGTTTATCATGTATGCCTAAAATCATATCGCTAGCATTAAAGGAGCTTTCGTTATTCGACTTTGAAATTTTGTTTCAAATTTACGTGGGCGGAGGGGGGCGTGGCAAAAATCTAAAACAAACTCGTTTAATGCAAGATGCAGATGAACGTACATGCCAAATTTGGTAGCTCTAGCTCTTATAGTCTCTGAGATATAGGTGTTCAAAAAAGGGACAGACGGACAGACGGACAGACGGACAGACGGACGGACGGACAGACGGACAGACAGACGGACATGGCTATATCTACTCGGCTGTTGATGCTGATCAAGAATATATATACTTTATGGGGTCTGCCACGCCTCCTTCTACCTGTTACGCACATTTGCACAAACGTAATAGACCCATTTGTACTTTTTTAAAGTACTGGGTCTAAAAACCCAAACACAAACTTTTCTTAGTGCACTTGCCGCACTTTTTTCTGTTTGTAGCGCTTTTTGTTGTATTTTGTTGCAATTGAGCGTGCGATAAGCAGAGAAAAGCAAAATAAAATGAGATTACAGCGCGAAAGCCAACAAAATAAATAGAAATAAAAAGATAGAAAATAAAAAAATTTATTTTCGTTTAAATCCCCGAGGCCAAAAAAAATTGTAGAAACTTACTAAACGCAGTCAAAAGCAATAGTTCAAAACTAAAAAAGGGAGGAAGCACGAAAAATCAAATGAAAAATAAAAGCCAAAGTTGAAAAACCCAAAAAATAAAAGGCACAAAGATTATTGAGAGCAAAAAAAAAAAAAAAAAAGAGGGCACTGCAACTGAAGCCAAAGTGGCCAACGGGCAGTTTAGCCAGAAATAGAAAAGCGCCAGCTGTTAAGAAAATGGATTTCCCACTACTCCCTTTCTGCACAATTACATGCAACTCGCCGTGAAAAAGAGTCCACAATTGATAGCAAATTGCCACAAACTGCCTGCGATGCAAATGGGAAAGAGGGCCAGCAACAATTTGGCCAAAACGACGCGTGTCAAGGACAAACGCACTGAGTTAACTCCGTTCAGCCTCTTTCTGCCCTTAAAGCCTGGCAGATTGCCCAACATAAAAAAGGAGAGAAGTTGTACTTTTCCCCCCCTCTGTCTGCCTAAAAGATAAATGAGCCGAAAGAGCTAAAGGCCATTTTTGGGCGACTTTTGGCCAAGGACATCATCAACACATGGTCTAAAGCAAGCGACGGCTGCCTCTACCAGCAATTTATGTAAATTGCGGGCTAGTTGCGAGTTGCAAATGGCAAGTGCAAGTTGCAAGTTGCAAGTTGAGAGCTCAGAAAGCATTAAGCAGTTGCCGTAAATTGCAGTAACAGCAACGGCGGCAACGCGGCGTATGTGTAATTTTTTTGCTTCTCTTTTACAACAGCAAATGAATTTCAATTTTATGCAACACGAGTGATGCGTGCTAGCAACTTTCGTGACAGAGGGCGGTGTTGTGGCAAAAGGCAAGTGGCAAGTGGCAACTAGGGGCAACATGAAGTTTTTCAATTAGGCCACAAAAAATGCACAATTTTGAAGTTGCAAATATGTATAAAATATTTGTAACGCTTTGGTTATATTTTAAGGGTTGCCTTTCAAAGGGTGTGTGTGTGTGTGTGAGTGTATGATTAATATTAAAAGTTCACTTAAGCGTTAAGTTTAGTAAAACGATTCAACGATTGAGTTTCCTTTTATGCTGTTTATTTAGCATTTTCCCCATATTTGTCAAAGTCTATCGGAACTTGTACGTTTGTGGCACTTAAAACAGAACTTGAAATAGAAATACTGCTGTTGCAGCTTTGAGTTGCCACCGCAGCAATTGAAATCAAATCAGCTTAAAAAGAGCAATTGCTAAAAGCAACTTGACTCTGTTTCTCTGTGTCATCCCCTCGCTCTGCATCTCCCTCCATCTCCATCTCCCTTTTTCAAATGCATTTCGCGTGCAAAGTCTGACAGTTGCCCCAAGGGGCAGGAGGCAACACTGCGGCATTAAGTGAGAGGCAAATGGAGGAGCTGCAGTTGCCTCAAGTGTTGGCATATTGAATGGCAAATGAGCGATTAGCACTTGTCGCCTCAATCTTGTGTTGCTGTCAACTTTTTTGTGGCTTAAGGCAAACTTGGCTTAAATTATACTAAACATTCATTTAATTTAAATAAACTAATATAAATTCATAGCGCTTTTTTTCCGTGCCGCAAGCTGCAACAGCTGCAAATTTGTGACAAACTAAAAAAGGATATGCAAGAAAATGACATTTTTTCTTCCCTGTGCAAATGATTTTATGCAATCAAAAAGTTATTAGCTGAATGCAAAAAAGGAGAAGGAAATTAATGTAATGTAAACTGGTAAAAAGCAAGGAAATGTATCTATTTATTTATTGCAGCCAAAACAGTCGACATAAGAAATTAATATCTAAACTTTTATACAAACTTGTATTTATTTATTTATTTATTCATGACAAACTAAAAACATTCGTTATATCAAATTAATAGCTAAACTTTAAGATAATTTAACGTTTATTTATTTATCGCAAGCTAAAAGCCGTTGACATAAAATTATATCAAATTAATAACCTAACTTTTAACTGCCTTAAGTTGGCAATAAATAAATATAATACATTTTATTACTTCTTTGTGAAAGAACTTCAAGCCATTAAATTTATTAAACTGATTATCCTTTTATACACATAGAATGCCAAAGGACATGCAATGCAGCACTTAACACCAAAAACCAAACTAGGCTGAGTTCGCTCATTTAGTTGTGCATTGGCAGAAAGAGTATAAACTTGTTAAATGGACTCTAGCTGATCTGAACTGACCGGACTGCTAACCAAACTCCACATGACACGGACTTGGACACTATAGACGTCTAATTAAAAGCTAACGATGCCCACAAAATGCAGTTAATGTGTGGTCAGAGTCATGGGCAGCAATCGTGACATCAGCACACAAGCAACAACAACAACAACAATAAGAGCAAGAGCATCAACGACAGCAACATGGCCATTAAGAAGTGTCAATTGGCATGGCCAAAAACCATGACAGCATCATGATACCGCAAAAACATCATTATCATTATCGTTATCGACAGCATTGTCATTATTATCGTTATATTTTGCACCTACCCCAATGAAATTTCAACAGTTTCCTTTTCTTTTTGGTTGTTTCAACCAACTTAAACAGGTTTAAGCTGCTGCAATGTCATCACACGCGGCGTATACGCAATATTTTAATTAAAACTTATTTCCGTCGCGACGGCGAATTCTGTTATTTTCTTACGGCTTTTCCCACACTTTTCCTTTTTATTTTTCGTTCTGTGATATTTTCCGCTGAAGCACAAAATGTTAATTAAAAGGACGCTTGGCGTAGGGCAAATGCCGATTGCGAGGACAATTTTCAAGAGCTCTGGGAACACAACAGCAACGCGACAGGCGAACGAATGGCGGCCATGTGATTGGATCTATGAGTTGCAACAACAGCCGAGGCATGCCACAAACTGCACAACCAGCAAGCTCAAAAACTGCAGGCGGCAAAGGCGAAACGAGCAAAGGAAACGAGTTGCCAGAGAGCAAAAAAGAGAGTCAAGAGTTTACACAAAGAGAGCGAAACACAATACACTCAAAAGGATAACAGCCAAATTCACTCACTCGCTCTCATTCACTCTCTCTGGAGTGTATTTGTTGAGTGAATTTTCGCATTTGAGTTGTTTGACACTTCACACGAAACATGCACATAAATATAGACCTAACAAACAAAGGAAAAAATTGCCTCAAATGACTGGCTAATTGACGCAACCCGCAAAGTATGCAACACACATATTGCCATACGTGCTGAGAATCAAGTTTCGAGTGTAATCGGTTCAGCAAATACCCTGTAACAATTTTAAAAGGGTTGTAAAAGCTAAGAAATTTTTCACAGTTGCAGTACAAGAGAAAGATCTGAGGGTAAATATTATAACAGATAGATATTGAATTGCTAGTTCTTAACACCAAATCTAAATAAGCTCACTCGTATATAGTTTTTCAGGCGAGTCCAAATATATCTGCAATTTATATTTTTTTGTTTATTTACTTCAGTTAATATTTTTAATCTTTGGTTCTTACTTTTGTTGCTTTTTTAAGTTAATGTTTTTATATGTTTATTAATTTAAATGTTGCCTTTAGTATTTAGTTCTAACTAACTTTTTCCTGTTTTTATTACAAGGCAAGGAAATATTTTAATAGTTTGTAAACATATTTATTTCTCAGTAATTCATTTAAAATTTTCTTTTGCTTATTTGCAAATTTAACGAGCGCAAAACTCCCTTTCAATAGAAAAAGAAATCTACAGGAAACTACAAACATTTTCTTCTGCATTTTTTGTGTTTTCTTTTTTGTAGAAATTTACGTAAAAACCTGAAATTGGTTATTTGCGTGCCAAGCCTCAAAATAACTGAGCACCTTGCTGTAAGGCAACCATACAGTCGACTATAAAAGGCATCTCCCTTCCCTTGAGATCCTTTTCCGTGTATATTCGCACATTTATAAGGTAGCCCCAACAATTGTGCATGATAAATAGCCAAACAAAAGTCGAGACTCGCAGCTGAAGAAGAACTATAAAAGCTTCAAGCGTTGAAAATTGCATTTTAATACTTTTAGAAAGGAGTTTTGCAATGGGAACACACTTACACACATAAATCAATGGCAAGTCAATGCAATAGGGGGTAGGAGAAAGGGGCAAGGGGTGAGGGGCCAGAGAGGGCCAGAAGTCAAAATGAACGACTGCGAAAAATCTACTTAGGGCCAAGCCACACACAACCAGCAGGTGTCCAGATAGATAGTACAGATATGGTGGGGCAACAACCAAACACACACACAGATGCCACAAACGGTGGCACACACCTGAGAAGAGCTATGTGTGTGTGTTACACTGAAATACATAAAACTGAGAACAAGCAACTGAGAAATTGACTCGAGAGTGGGCAACAAAGCAAAGTGCATTTTGTGGTGCGTAGCCCAAACGACGTCATTACACAAATTGATGCATGACTCGGACAACAAGGGATACAGAGTGGGGTAGAATACTAAGAAAGAGTGGGGGGAGGGGGAGGGGGAGGGGTAGGTTATCCAGTCAATGGGTTAAAGTTCAGCACAGTTCAAAGTTTTTGGCAGCTTAAAGTGTAGCGAGAAGCAGCTTAAAAAGTGACTACAAAACGCGTGGACAAGTTGCTGCCACAGTTACCGGAAGGAACTTGCAACTGCCACTGCAACTGTGAACTAGAACTTGCAACAGAGAAGAGTACTAAGAGTACTGAAAACTGGTAGCTGCAACTTTGGGTTACAGTGCGACAAACGACAGATTAGCTTACAATTACAACAATGTTGATGATGATAGAGCGAAGACTAAAGTGGAAGGTGGAGGTGGAGGTGCGGCAAGCATGATGAATAGTTGCTTGCCTCATGAGGCACAGCAGACAGCGGCTGTGCCAAGGACAAACAAAAGCAGCCAGCCAACAGGGCAGATTCAAAAGGAAGAAGGGAACGTAAATATTTATACAGCTTGTGAGCTTGCTAGTGAATAAAGGAAGCAGGAAGCCAAGGATAACATCAACTAAAAGCCAGCACAAGATCAAGACAGAGAAGAGCTTTCTTTCTCGTCTCCACAGACAAACTGCTTGGACTACATGCTTAATAGAAACAAATGCTTAAAATTAACTAAAAATAGCAAAAGACACTAAAACTACTGCAGAATGTGGAGACATTGTTGAAAGGCCAGATAGGATTGATTATTTATATCTGCAACTATTTTAAATTTCCCATTTACAATGAGAATATGCCTAGTTTTTCTTCTGAGAGATGTTACAATTGAGTTAAATTAATTTATGTGTTTCTTTTTAACCTGCTACTCGTAAATAAAAGCAACTTGCTCTTAATTCATGTAAAATTCAGATGACACCAGACATTATAAAATACAATTTCTTATAATTAAAAATAAGTTTAACTTTTGAACTATAGAAACTAAGAAATATTACAAAGTTTCATTTTAATAAATCAAAACAAACTTTAATAATAAAAAAAAGTTGATAATTTTCACAGAAATCTACCCCCACTTTGAAGAACCTAATTTAAAACTTTTCATAATGTAGTAACTAATACTAAAACTTTTTTACTTAGTTATTGGTTTGACTAGAATTTCATGTAACAAATCTGAAATCAATATAAAGTTTTTTTATTAGCCGCAAACTTTTAAACTAAAATTTTACATGTAACTATAAAAATATCATATTTATCATATGTATCCTATTTATATTTAAACTATTTTTAATTGATTCCTGCTCAAAAAATCCCAACAATGTCTCAAATACAAAACATGCTTAAAACGCAAAACTAACTACAAATACATAACATATACATATAGAATAAACATGCCTTATATATACACATACATATATTACACAAGGGTTTCAGGGACTCACCTTGAACTCAACAATCGCTCCGCCTCGGCTGCTGTCATGGCATCCGGCAAGCTGTCATCCCGTGGCATAGCAGCAGCAGCAGCAGCAGTTGGAACGGGAGCAACCGCGGGAACAGGAGCAACTGCTGATGGAGTTGCTGCAGCAGTTATTGTTGTCGTGGTCACATGCACCTTGATGACCTCATCAACCACATCCTCGATTAGCTCCACATCCAATTCACTGCACTTCAAATGCTGTAATATATCCTCCTCATCCTCACCAGCACTGGTGTCCGCATACTCTAGATCCTGCAGATCCTCGTGTCCGCCTTGGGCCGGAGCACGACGTTCAGGCAGCACAGGTGCCACTTCCTCATCATCCTCTTCATCCTGTAGGACCTCAACATATTCGACGGCCAAATGTTCGTCTTCTTCCTCATCCTGCTCCATTTCCAGCTCCTCCTCTTCGTGGGCATCTATCGAGGCAATGGGAGCAATGCCCTTGACGAGTGCTGCACGTGCTGGTGACATTGGAGGCGTGGATTTGTTGCTGCATGTGCCACTGTTGCCGCCATTTTGTTCGCTGCTGTTGCGTCGCCTGATGGGCGAGACCACGCCCACAGGAGGTGAGCTGTAAACGCCACGATGCAATGGCGATCCATCCACACTGGACGTTGGCGATTGCAGCAATCCACGTGGCGGAGTTGCTGGCTGTGGTTCCTGTATTTCCGTCTTGATAATCGCATAAACTGTGCTCGATTCCTGGACAAATCCGTTGGCACCATGGAATTTCCGTTGCATGTCGCTCACCTTGGCCGTGTCATACAGTTCCGCCTCGGAACCGTACACCTCCCTAGACTCGCTGCCATCGGGATTGAGACGATAACCCACATCCACATAGTTTAAACTATGCGGTTGTTCCTCAACGCCATCATTATACGACGACTGCAACTTGGCCTTCAACTCAGGTGTGCTCTCATTGAAACCTCCCTCGTCCTGACTGGCAGTCGATATAATACTCGGTGGTCGTTGACCCAATCCAGCAGCTGGCATATTGACTGTGATGCTGCTCCGCTTGTTGGCCACACGTTGTGGTGAACCGTTAATGGACACGTTGCTGGAATGTTGTTGTGCTTGGTGCTGGGGCATTGATTCATCCACAGATTTGCGACCTGCAATTGGAAAAGAGAAGATAAGAACAATTTAGTAAAAGGTTTGTTAAGTAAACTAGTTTTTAAAATAACCAGTTTACAAATAAGGCAGTTCTAAATAATGTACTTTCAAATTTATTTAAGATTGTTATTCAAAAGATTTCCTTATATTTAGACCCAGTACTTTAAAAAAGTACAAATGGGTCTATTAAGTTTGTGCACAAAAAATGTGCGTAACAGTCAGAAGGAGGCGTGGCAGACCCCATAAAGTATATATATTCTTGATCAGAATCAACAGCCGAGTCGATATAGCCATGTCCGTCTGTCTGTCTGTCCGTCTGTCCCTTTTTGTGTCGCCTAGATCTCAGAGACCTTAAGAGCTAGAGACACCAAATTTGGCATGTAGGTTCATCTATATCTCCCATTGATCAAGTTTGTTTTGGATTTTTGCCAAGCCCCCCTCCGCCCCCGGAAATTGAAAAACAAAATTTCAAAGTAGAATTACAAGAGCCCCTTTAAGACTAGTCCAAACCTATAGTCCAAACCTGTCCAGAAAATTCATTCATTCCAATCGGATGATAAACGCGGAAGTTATTCAATTAACAATGTTACGGGCAAAAGGAAGAAGAAGAGACGCTAGCGACCTTTATTAACTTCGTAGTGGCGCCATCTATTGTTTGGTACGCATTATTGAAGAACAATCAATAGTGAACGCTTTGCACTCAAAAAGTACTGGGTCTCATACTGTCGAGCATTTGAGGAATTTCAATTTATTTAATTGAACTTAAGTAGATGAACCTAACATACGTGAGATCTTTATAAAAAGAGTACGATTTAAATTCCTTTGAAAGCTACGAATAATTAAATACTAACGAAATACTCCTAAATTGACAATTTCAACAAGTTTATTGCTCAAAAATATAATTTTATTTTAACCAGTTCTTAAAAGCATTCAACTCTCCACTGTTTTGGCAAGATCATTATTTACAGGTTCCAAATGATGATAAATCAGTTGAAAAATAAAGATTGTTTTTAGTTTATTGGGTAGTCATGTAAAAGTAAAACACACACTTCGATCACACACACACACACCCTCACAAGTAATTTGTAGTTGATCATTCAGACAAGACTTTAATCAAATCATTTTGCATATTGAGCAACATTTGGATGCGATCATTGGAAGGTTCAACAGCAGCTGTGGTGGACTTCAAGTCGGGATTATTGGAACGATGACGAGCATAAAATTCCCGATAACGCTTTAGTTCCGGTTCAAGGTATTTGTCTGTTTCCGGAAGCTGTTCGCCACGTAATTCACGACCGATAGTTTCCATCAGGTAATTCATATCCTTACGTACTTCATCATCAATGGGAGGACGACATCGATTTTGAGATGATCTTTTTCGACCAAAACTTGAGCTACTAAAAGTCCAGTAATTTTTTGAATCACAGGTTGAAGGACCAGATGAACTCAGAGGGGACGAGAAATTTTTTGGCACAAATTTAGGCTTTGATTTAGAGGCTAGTTTGCGTGTAGTTCCCTGGAAATTTTTGCGTCTATTGAAACCGCCTACATGGCGATTGTTTGAAGTAGATGGTCCAGCTTTTGAAGATTGATTGATTCCCTGATGTTGCATCATGCTGGCCATGGCGAACAAGACACTTTCATTGCCCAACGACATGGAACCGGGATTGGGATTAATCATCTCATGAAAATCTACCCATGTGAGAATCTCAGGTGGATCGTGTTGAAAGACTCCGCGAAGTTCCCTCTGATTGAGGCATGCACTGAAGTTACTCATGTAATCTTGCCTCATACGCAAATCGTTGATTGATTCGCATTGCAAGTTCCTCAATTTATTGAGCCATAATGTGGCAAGTTTGTGATCAACAGACTTGGGACAAAAGGCTTCATCTGGACTCGGCGACAATGCAAACATCAGTTCAAAGTCCTCATTAAGCACCTCCTCACAGAGTTTATAATCTGAACTATTTATTCGACTCCTTGATGTACCACTTTGACTTCGCCTCTCCCTGGACTGGACTGACTGCGTCCACTTTGATTTAGACTCTCGCTATGTTTATCCTCCTTCTTTGTCTCCTTTTGCTTCAATTCGTTACCCGAGTGTTCCCCTAGAGAATACTTGTAACGGGAATCGGTTCCATAACCTGATTGCATCTTAAAACAATTTCCTCAATTCTTGTATCAAACGTGTCAAAAGAGTTTTCAATTTTGTTCTTTAAATTTGAGCAATAATTCCGAAATTTTAGTCAAGCATTTCATATTTTAAAATGAGACTAAACGCAAAGAGGGAAAACAGGAGAAGGGAATGAGGAAAATCATCATTTACTGTTGTGACTCAGGGAAACATTTGTTGTGACACTCTCAATGAATTGTTTAATTAATGACCATTTCTTTTAAATTTAAATGTTCTGCAAAATGCTTTTTGGAATCATCTCCAACAATCCATTATGAGCTCGTGCTATTTATATATTCCAATTTTCTACATTTCTCCCATAAATTTGTACACAAGGAAAGGGAATAGTTGACACTTGCCACATCGTGGGCGTTGCCAGACAGCCGCAAATGCAAAAAAAAAATCTGGCAGTCTCTGGACACATCTGTGAGGCAGGTGAAGATGGCAGCCAATAAATCTGTTTGAAGTGTCTCCGTGAAGTCTCCGTGGCAAAGTGAAACACACAACGCCCCAATTTTTAATCCAATTATATTTTCAGCTCATGCCGGAAAAAAAGACTTTTTAATATTCGGCAACCCAAAGAACACTATTAATTTTTACAAAAGTTTCTTTATAATTAAGCGCTTAAATAGCTCAAAGAATATAAAAACTATTCAGATAACATTTAGATTTTTACTAATTGTTTGTTTGGTATAAAATAGTCAGATTTCTGCCAAATTTGGTCGGTTTACTATATTGAATTAAAAATTAGAGTTTCTTGAAATAGTGTATTTATTAGAATACCCTCTGCAAAAAAGTGTAATATTCATTTATCTTCAACCGAATTCCTAATTATCTTAGAATCCAACTCTACCCCGTTTAGATTTCCTCAGCCGATAATAAACCTGCTCCAGTATAAAACCCACAAAACTAAGCAAAACCCCAATGACCCACAAATAGAATGCGCCTTGTAAAATGTCCAGGGTGAGCACCACACGCTTTTTGCTGTTCTCTTGGGAATCTCCAACATTTGGATCATCTGACGGCAGATCAGTTTCATCTCCGAGATCTTCAAAGTATTCATCGGATTGTGTTGAACGACGACGTCTCAAAACATCCAATCGTGTCCAATACTCAAAGAGTCCATGTTCAAAGAAGGCGCTAATTAGCATCTGGAATTTGTAAAGAAATGGCGATCCCAAGGGGAGTATGTAGGTGCTTGGCATGGATCTAAGATATTGTTTGACAATGTGATAAGCAGATCTTCCTTCCTCAGCATTGTAGGTGATTGCGAGGAATTCCTTGGCCATGTCATCACGCATAATAAAGGCAGCTCTATTAAATCGTCGACTCACAGTAAGTTCATAGAAATGATCTGAATCCTTGAGAGGATGTATCCAGCGCCAAGCTGTCAATGCCTTATAATGACGTGCCGACAGGGAAGAATTTACAGCATCAAACATGGTGTTGACTCCATGAACACGCAACTTCCGAGCTGGGAAACCATCCAGAGAATCCAATTGAGGCTCATAAGTCGGCTGGACAAAGCTACTCTCCAGTTTGCCAAAATAAACGGTCGTCAGAACATAACTGAACAGAATCCAAGCCATGAGGAAAGCACGTAGGGAACTCTTGCGGGAGAAGTGTTCCACAGGTTGGCCCAAATGTGTCTTGAATAACATATCCAAGACCTCGAACCAACGATCACCAACTTCCCCCGTAATCCAATTTAAGAGCCATTGAAAGATGATGAAGATGACAAAGGCAATGAGAAAGTTGGCCAATAGAAGATTCCAAACGGAATTACGAAATGCATCCACAAAGATGCGATATTCTGGATGCATTCCTGCTGCCGGTACCACTAAACAGATTGTGATGCGTCTATAGGAATAAGTGTGCTCCACTAAGGGATAAATACAGTCCAAAACAAAACGTAGATTGAGTGCAACGTCCGTAGATCCCTTTATAAGATCATTCACAACACCCGTAACACTGCCATTTGGCAGACATCGTCCATATGCTTCTCCATCTGAAGGTACAACATATCGAGCTGTGGCATTCAGTTTTTGAGCCAAGAGACGTGCAATAGAGCCATCAATAGCTTCATATCCTTCGGTTTCCACAGGATCTAAAGGTAAGGCACGCAATGGCTGTGTGAACATGGAATAACGCATTTGATATCCTCGCAAGTTTTTCAATTTATCAACATATTTGCCATTGGTTGACTTTTTCAATTCCAATCCTTGTTCACCAAATGGATCAAAGTCGTAGATATCCTGGGGTCCGGTTATGGCCAAAGCAAAGAGTACTCTCTTTTGCCAACATCCCTCAAACAGTTGCCTTAAATTATCATCCGTAGCTTCTGGCCAAATGAAGAGATATTTGTGGAAATGACGACGCGGCTGTCGAAGATTCAACATATTCACTATACGACGAATTAATGGCTTTCCAGCATCTCCAGCTGGTATGTGAAAGATATTAATGCTATCCGTTTGTCGAACTGGCTCCAATTCATGTATCTCCAAGCTACGGATTGAGGTAGGCATTCGAGAGGCAACACAACGATGTAACTCCTGCTCCAATGATATATAGAATGTAGAATTTGCATATGGACAGCTTACACATCTATAGATATAGTTGATTTGGGCCGACTGTGTCTGGGCAATTCGGCAACTCAATTTAGCCACATTTAATGCAGTTTCCAATGTGGTTAAGCTGCTGCTGTTGGACAGGCCAACTAAAAGTCCAAGTAGTGGCCACATTTTGTCAATGTCGAATGACAAAAGGAACTGCTGAACTGCTGGTATTTTTGGTGCACCCTGACGTATATTTCATGCCCATTAAGACTTGCGTGCGGTTTCAATTAAAGGAAACATAAATACTCAAAAGCAAAAGGGAGCAATTAATACAAATTAGACAAGAAGTCATGAATAAATATTTGGCTGTGACAATTTAATGAAACAACTTTACACAGGTTTATTTCCATCTCATGCCAATTAAAAGATAAACAAATTTAAAAGTAGTAATATAAACATCCTTACTAACCTCGACAGGCTTGACAGAGTTTGCGCAGACTAAGACACATTTTTACGCACACTTTTCACGAAATTGTTTCAAAAGTCTGTGACAATTTTTAAACACATTTTGTCAGCACTAAAAAAAATAGAATTTCCTAATCAAGTAATGATATGTGCTGCACTCTGTGATCTTTGCTGCTCAAAGTAATTATAGTTAGAGCTGAAATACAGGAAATTACACAGAGAAACCCAATGATGCAGTAGAATATTAAATACTCTCTCAAGGATCTTCATAAACACCTCAATCAGATTTTAAAGCTCTCTGACTAGTTATATTCCAAAAGTACCACATTTGGTCAATGTCGAGTAATAGAAACCACGAGCCGGGTCAACACTGATGTTGGTGCTTATGTTGGATGCACCCTGGCGTATACTTAATGCCAATTAAGCGTGTGTCGAGAGTCGCTCGAAACTTGCATGAATGTTTAATGCCAAAGGGGGGAGGAGACTATATGGCTTTTCCAGACGGGGGAGAAGTTAATGCGCATATGTGGCACAGAGAAATGAGCAGATGGTCGAGAGTTTGAATTAAATCGGTTGGAGGCCAATGCGGCGTATGGGTAATATCGTTTCGGTTCAAGTAAATAAACTTGATGAAAATTTTAAATGAAAAACGAAGGTCGCCAGAGAGAAGGAGAGCTAGAGAGATAGAGAGAAAGTGAGACAGGCAGCCTCCAATTAAATCGATGATGAAAAATCGAAACAAAATGAGAAAATTCAGCATTATTGTTGTTATTCCTTTTGTTGTTGTTGTTGTTGGCTTTTTGTTTGGTTTTTAATGAGCTGCAAATATGTGCAGAAAGAACAATAACTACAAATCATTGATGAAAAACGGGAAATTTGGGCATTGCCAAAAATAAATAGCCCCAAAGCCAAAACAAAAGACAATTAGCGAGCGAAAATGGGGAAAATAAACGTAAAGTGCAAATCGCATTGAAAAATGTTGTTTTAACTAGAAACAAATCAAAGTTTTATAGTTAGTTTAAATATAAATAATAATTGACCCAAATTTAATTAATGAAAACATACATAGAATCTCAGTTTGCATTTTGCAACTAATGAATCAAACGAATTCAACACAAATTTTAATAAACAAAACCTAAACTCTCGACTTAATTGATGAAGAAAGAAGAAGTGAGAAGGCGTGGGTTAAAGAGGAAACGGGGAATTGATAAATGAAAAGTGCTGGACCATGGAAATCTTACAGTTCAAGTGCCTTGCACTTGTAAGACAAACAAACCGTTTTTGCTGACTGGAAAATTGCGAAAAGAAAAGCACGGCCAAGCAAATTGTTTTTGTTGTTGTACACATGAAAATGCAAAAATAATTGTTTGAGTAACCGCAACAAAGCGACAACAAATTAAAGAGAATATACATACAAAAAAAACCAAAACACACACACAAAATACAAAATCAGGGGGAGAAGAGCAGAGAGAAGCGAAGAGAATTGAGAGAAGAAATTGCAATGTGTGCGTTCGTGACGTGGGGTTAAGACAAAGCCCAGAAAGTTATTAAATCAGATATTTGAAAGATTAAATACCCTAGAATATTAGACGAAAGCTGTCAAGGGTAGTGGGGAGTGTAAGAAGAGCTGAATGATAAATAGATAGAAAGACAGATACGTTGAAAGATAAATAGATTGATGAATTTCTGAAAGTGGAGAAAGATAATTGATAGATGAATGTAGATTATAGTTAAAAGGAAGTCTGATTGAATACTTTGAATGATAAATATTCTTATGAATCATAAAAACAATCAACTATTAAAGCTTTCAGTCATTTAGTTCCAATGAAAACTTAGATCTCATCGATGCATAGATTACGTCGACTGTTCAAGTTTAAAAGAACTGTAAAAGTTTGCATTTCTAATAGTTTTCATCTCATTCAACAACCCTTTCTAGACATATGTACTTAGTATTTACAGGGTATAAGCCAAACGGAAGTTACTGTCAAAACGACAAACTGGCAAATCCAAAGGCGGGGCAATAAAAGGGGAGCCGTTTAGGCAGCCAGAACATTTGTTGGGCCAAGTTGCAGCTTGTGGCAGAGACAATGCAGATGCCAGATAATGAATGAATCAAAAACAAAAGCAGATACTTTTAAATCTTGTGGTCATCCAGGGAAACTAAAATCCCTGACATGGCCAAAAGAGTTGACAAAAACGTATCTTTAAAGAGGCATTTAAAGTCTCTATGCTTATTTTACAAGTTATACGAGTAGCTTAGGGTTTTTCCGACTGGATTTTCTTCATTAGTTGCAGTTTTGCAAAAGATGTTGGGTTTGCAATTTCAGCTCAACGTGGACAGCCGCAAAATTCAATTTCCTATGTCGCCAACGGCCACTTTGGCTTAAGTTGAAGGCAGTAAAACGTGCAAAACTCGGTGAAAAGTTTTTGGGGGGAGAAAACTCAATGAAAACTTCAGCAAAAAATTTGTCATCTTCAATGGGAAAACAAATATTTGGACACATTGTTGTCCACAGCAACAGGCAATGGAAATAAGAGGTAACTGACAAAGACCATACACAAAACATATGACAACAAACTGTTAACAACGCATCCCAAAATAGCAAGAAAGAGATGGGGAGGGGCAGAAAAGAGACAGAAGATAGCAACAATAACTACGTGAAAAAAGTGCAAGCACATGACAATTGCAATTTGTTTGCTACTTCTGTTGACCAAGTATATTTTTTTTTGTTATTTCAATTTTCAAAATATACTCTAGGGGAAGCGGCAACAAAAGTCGCAAGACAAATTTCAAATGTGTTTCAAAAAATTGTAAGCAGCAGCGATTGTGTCTACATTGTTGTTTGCTTTGCTTGTTGCTTGTTGCCATGTTGCAATATGGTCAACACACTCACAACACACACACACACACACAACACACATGTAAACGCATTTTTAAAATATTTTTCTCGCGCTGACTGTCGCCATACAGTTCGGCGAACCTTTAGCACATTTTATATCCAGACGACCAAAAATTGTTTTAATGCGATTGATAGAAACTGATGACACTAAGAGATACCATACAAAGTAATGAAAAGAGAAGAACAGAAGAATAGTAACACTTTTTCTTTTTAAAAGAAGGAAAGAAGGATTCAAAAGGACAATTATTGTTTACAAGAGATGTGCTTTTCATATTTTTTTTTTCAATTCAAACTGTGTATACCCATTTCACTTGTAAAGGGTACATTCTGTGATATTCTACAGCTGAAGCAAAGTAAATCGAGTTTCAAGCAATTATTCGTATGCATCTTGGAAATTTTCTGTGTGCTTCTCGAGCAGGCCTCATCATATCTGTTGTACACTTTGTCCCTGTGTCCAGTCTCCCCCTTTAGAGGGAGACTCTCTTTTTTATTTTGCATCTCATTAACTCTTCTTCATTCATTTGCTCTGCACAAATTAGGGTCACTCGGACGGATTCGCAATGAGTTTTTAAATCAATTATACAATGCATAAAAAACTGAGTTGAATCAACAACAAAAAGTTCATATCAATTATGGGCAAAAGAAGAATTAGAACAAAACGGGAAAACCAACAAATTTTCACTTGAAATTTCGAAATGTTGCCAGTTAATCAATTGAAAACAAAAGTCCATCTTATCTGTTTGGAAACAGAAATGAATTCGTACATCTCACGTGCCCCTAACGACAATCCGGCAAAGAAACGACTGAAGACGGTTCTACAAGTACTTTAATCACGCATCGAACACATGTGAGATGATAATGATTCCGATTAATCGTTGAATTAATTTGGTTTCTGTTTTCATTCAAATTTTGACAAATTTCCGTAATTAGCTAAACGTTCTTCAAGCTGTTTGTTATTCTTTTTGTTCGCACCATTAAGATTCTGTCTTCTTCTTGTTTGAAATATATATATAAATTTTAATTTATTTAACTTGGCAGCGCGTTAGTTAAATTTATTATTTAGCAAATTAAAAATCACACGCGTTTTCTTTTTCCAACGATTAAAAAAAACCAAATTATTTTTTAGGCTTTATCAATGGAAACGCCAACGAAACGCGACATCAACTGAAAGATCAACTGAAAGCGCAAAATTTTGTGGGGAATTCAAAGAAATTTGCTGAAAAAACAAAAACAAAAGCAACATAAAGAGCACAAGATCTGCGCTCTCTCACTTGTACTCTCTTTTTAGTCTCGCTCTCGCACTTGTTGGCAAATTGCCCGGCAGACATGCAGCAGCCAAAGTTCCGTTACACAGGGTGTGCCAACACATGTGACGATCTCTCACTCTCCACCGTCCACCTCTCCAATCAATCTCGCTTACTCTCACACACAACACGCTCTCTCTTTAGCCCCAAGGGCTGCCACTTGTCAAGCTGCCAGATTGCACAATCAACGTGTGTTGGGTAAGGCCAGAAATTTGCCAAGGGGTTGTCTGTAGAGAGAGAGGGGGTAGGTGCGAGGGGCGACCGAACTATATATACACATATTTGCATCTATATATATCTAATATGCTAAAAATACAATCAACTGAACGTAACATGACAAAACTTTTGTGGTCGGTTAGCAGCAAGAGTTTCGCTTAATTAAAGAAAATTCAAATATTTATTCAAATACTTTTGTTCGCTTTTTGTTATGGATCTTACGACACAAAGACCATCAAGCGAAGAACCATCAACATTGACATGACAATTTTTCTCAGCACATTTTTGTTTTTGCGCAACGGACGTCATCTCATAGACGGGATGAAAAGAAAATCTAGCCAGAAAAACTAGACATAGACGGACGTTGTGGCGATTGCCACGCCTGCTTGGGTGGCCGTCTAAATGGGCAAAACTATGCAAGAAGAAGAAGAAGAGCGAGAAGAGCAAAAACAACAACAACTGCGACAAGTGGCTGTCAAAAGCCCACGCATTGTTGGGGCAACGAACTTTATGTTGACTTGGCAAAATAAAAGCAAAACAAAAGCAGACGTTAGGAATTTGAAAAATGCTGCAAGTGGCGTCAGCTAGCGGCAGCTTACAGCAACTACCGCAGTGCAAGCTCGTATCACTGGTTGTAGCATTGGCTAAAACTTATTTGTAGAGTTGAAAGCCGTCTGTTGTTTAGCACGTTTTACAACCTCCAACGTTGAATTGAAACATCTCTTTCAATTTCAATTTCAATTGAACAGCTTTATATGTGCATCAAAGCTTTTTATTTGTTTACAAACGAAAAATGTGAATAATTAACAGTTAAATATGTTTTCATAATGTGGAAAATACCTAAATACTTCGAGAAATTCCATAAGTGCTCATTTTTTAGGATATTCTAATTGAAATATAAATAAACAATAATGATTTAATAACAACTATGTATTTGTTCAGTTCAATATTTTATCTACTTTTGCCAATGTTTTCTTTGCTTTATTTCTGCACTCATTGTCAGCCAAAATTGTCCGTATCGCTAACAAAATGTCAATATTTGAGCTTGTTCTAATTGTGATAAATAATATCTTCCGTTTTGGATTAACCATAGAATGTACATATTTCAATTGTATGTCTGTGTGCATGTTATTTGTCGATTCTTTGTCTATTTGATTATACTACATACAATTTGTTTCTGTTTTTTTCTGGCTATATACAAAAGCATAAAGTGGAGCAGTGCCGTCAACCGTTTTGGCAGGCATAATTTATATTCAAATACACGCATTCTGAGGAAGGGGATTGCCGTTGTCGTTGTTGTTCTTGTTGTAGAGAGAGATACAAATACCTCGTACTAGTGCTCAAGTAGTGCTTTCCCATTTTATTTATAAACTTGTGAGTTTGACAGACAGCCAAGTCCCATTCAAAATGTCCCAGACAGACAACTGCCTATTTGCCTAGGAGTGTCCCCCTAGTCTACTCGAGGTATTCTCCTCATTTCTATCCCTTCTTCCACCTCTTCCCCTCGACTGGATATATCTGTGTATAAGTCTAGGAAACACGCATGCCAACTAGGCGCAATGACGAATTGACGTGACGCTGTTGAAACGGCCATAAAAACGTCGTGTTTTGATACCCTGTAGACAATGGTGAGTATAATAAAGTTGAATTCTTGATCTGTAAGATTGTACAGATAATTTCCGAAAGTTCAACGGCCTTAACTTGATCCACATTGATTGAAAACCCTTATTAATTTTATGGTAAATAAGGCCTTTCAATATAAAGAAGTTTTAGACAAATGGTTATAGACAATCCCTTAATTAATGTCAGTAAATTATGTTCCCGATCTATAGCATTGTAAACTACATTCCTATATATTTTTTAATCTGTGACATTTCAGATATTTTATTATGCTTTCAACTGTTTTAATTTGATCATAATTAGGTTGAAGCTATTATTGAAAATGTAGATCATCCCTTCTATTTAATTGATACAGTTGTTGGTAAATTTTAAGATGTATTCAATGAATTGTTGGCTAAAATTGTTCTTAGATAATAGTTATATATTTAACTACCATCATAATCACTCTCTATCTGAAGACTTTCAACTCCCTCTACTTGATCTAGCTGGTATCTAAAATGAGTAAAAATACCTCATTGAAATTGTATAGAATTGCGTCTATGAATTTGATGTAGTTTTTACACAAATTGTTATAAATAATCGTTAAAATTGTTGCCAAGTACCCGACAGCAGCTATCAAGGAGCTCATCTTCAATAACAATAAGTGCTGAGAAATTGGGGTTCAACTCAAGTCAAGATTAAGACAGAGTGGGCTGCCAGCTGCCCTGCGTGATAATCTCAGCTTGACGTTGCCCTCGAAATGCATGAACACCACAAGTAACAGCAACAACACCAGTAACAACAACTACAACAATGAGATGTTCAATAAATCAAGGTAAGGCCACGCCCACAGAACTCACAGAGCACTCGCAAACACTTATGAATTAAAAAAGTTATAGGCTTAACAGTGTTCCCATCTTCCTCCCCTTTTGGTCTGTCTCCTGGTTGCGGTTGAAGGAGCCTTGCCCATTGGAATGGCAGGCGGAAGCGCAGCGTGCAAATTCCAATTTTGTAATCAGCAGTAGAAAAAGGCATAGAATGAATGCACAAAACGGAGGCACGAAGAGGCAGCAACGCATCATTGAATTCTTAATCTGGCATTAATACAATTTTATGTATGAAGTCGAGAATCAAGAGAATCCCAACAAAATCCGCAACGTAGTCGTCGTCGTCGTCGGCGCAGTTGGCGATGTAGATGGTCGACGACAGATTGCGAGCGTTGAATTCAGACGCTTGTAACGCATAGAAGCAGGAGGAGATAGAGGAGGAGTTGTAGGAGGAGAAGGAGGTGCAACGACAGCAGGAGGAGATTGGGCTTGGAATGTTGTTGTGGCTGCTTGGACCGTGGGGGACTGCATTTGATATGCCTGCTGTGTTTGACCCATATTGGAATTTGCCTGGGTGAGGCAAGCGAAGGAGGTGGAGCAGCAGTTGCAGTCACGATTTGTGTTCAGCTTAGAAAGAATAGCGAACGAAAAAAGAAGAGGAGAGAACTTGTAATGAATGGGATGGTGGGTTTTGATGGCATAAGGGCAACAAAACTACCGACCAATGTGCCGCACAATGCTGCCACAGTCTAGAGCCAGGTTCGAGCTCTGGGTCTCGTCCAAGTCTAGCCCTGAGGGAGTTCAAAGCACACACACACACACACACACACACACACAAACTCAGCGAGAACTCTGCTAAGGTGTTTGAACTCGGGAACACAAAGTTCACAAGTTTTACATGGCTAGAAGTTAGAAGAAATGAACACGATGTATTCAGTTCAACATTCAATTTGGGAATTACATTGTTAAAAAGGCAATAAGGAGCGGCGAATGTTGCAAAATGTTCTACAAAGCGGAAATAATACATTTTACTACGTGTTTCCTTTCTATATTTTATGGCTCTTATGAACTACTTACAATGCAATCGCTGATATTTAAACTGTTCTTCAAGTAAAGCTTGATGAAAGTCTGATGATTTTAAATGAAAACGTGTAACTTCAATGAATAAATTTCGGAAAAAAAGAAGCTTAATAGACTTTTACAAAATGCGCGGTCTAATAAGGTTGGATTTATAAACAAAATTCAGTTGCAAAATCAAGTAAGATGCCTAAACCTAAAGCTCTAAAGGTCACCAGGTACAAACTTGCATAACTTTATGAAAACTTGACCGATTTTCTCGTGGAATGCAATTATGATTATTATTTGATCTCCTAGTTGATTCTGTACCCATAAATAGTAAACTTACAATACAACTTTTTGAGAAATTTTCAAAAATTTTACTTTACTTCCCATTTTGACTTAAATGACAATATGTACTTGGAAGCTGTCACTTACCTTCATTCTCGCTGCGTCGTCGTCGTGGCACACTATTGTAGTTGTTGTTGTGATAATGCTCCATTTCCGACTTCTCTGTGGATTCATTCTCCTGCTTCTCATCCTCGGTATGCACAGGTGAGGATGGACCCGACGATGCACTAGCCACGGGAGAGCCCGACGTGGCTGAATTGGTGCTGCCGGAGAGACCATTGCCATTTCCCATGTATGGCTGGACAAGGGCATCGATGGAACCTCGCTTGGCCGCCTGCATGTGAACACTGTGTGTGCTCATGGAGCTGGTGGGCGAGGCGCAGGACGAGGGTGTGGAGCATGTTGTGGGCGCTATATCCTCAATGAGATCGATGGACTTTTTGCGTGGTTTCTCGGGCGGCACAGGTGCCACCAACTGTTGTTGTTGCTGCTGCTGCTGCTCCTGCTGCAACAATGAGCGTTGCATGGCCGCTGTGACGGCTGCAGATTTGGCTGGAGGTGGAGGTGGCGCCACCTCTGAACTTTTTGTGGGAGATCGCACACGCTCCGGATTAAACTTGACGGGACTTACATTCTTTGGCTTGGCCGCCGGAATGGGCGGCAATGGAGGTGACTTTACAGGACTGCCAATCTTACCGCTCCGTGGCTTTATCTCCGGCGGAATGGCTGTGGGCGGGGGTGTGGGAGTGGGCGTGGCTGCAATGACTGGTTGCTGACGCAAAGGCGGCTCTGGAGTCGTCGGCACGGGCAACGCCTTTGGCGGCTTCTCGCCATCCATGATGAGACCCGTCCCTGGCACAGTCCTTATGATATCACAACGATTGAGATCGCTGTGCGTCCGAGTTGTCTTTGTCTTTGTAAAGTGTGAAGTCCACTTCTTTTGCTTCTCAATCAACTCTCGGGAATTGAATTTACGCTCCGGTTTTTCCGGCTTATCGGCTCCAGCAAAAAGAGCACTCACTGAACCACCAGAAGGAGGTGGTGTTGCTGCCACGTTTGGTGTGGCCACCTCTTCGGTCTTCAGTCGCGATAAATTGTGTTGTGGATACTTGACAGCTGTCGTTGGTTCCACAATGAATTTACTATTACTGAGACGTTCTCCGCCGTTCTGTGGTTGTGCAGCGTTGTTGTTGTTCTGGACGAGGGAAGCGCCCGAGGGGAAGGGCATACGACGCTTTGGCGGCGACTGTGAACGATCCGAGGAACGCGACGAGGAACGATCCGAGCCGTCACAAAGATTATCCTCTCGAGATCCACTTCGCAATAGACGTGAACTCACATTCGAATTGGACTCCACGCCCAACTTCTCAAACAGAGCACGTGCGTTATTGAATCTCGCTGAATGGGATTCTGTTCGCACGGCAGGATTTGCGGCAGCTGCAGCAGCGGCTGCGGCATGAGCAGCTGCAACGGCACTCAGTTGTTCCACCGGCTGAATTTCGATGGGTTTACGCTGGAAGATGTTGGCAATTTGGGAGACTTTACCCACGGGTGCGGGGGCATGTTGCATGGGTTTCTCCATGTTGTGGCTGCGGCGGGGAGAGAAAAAGAGAGAAACAGAATTTTAGGAAATTAGATAACGTCATTAAGTGCTTAGTTAATATCGTTACACTTTATGACTAACTAACTGATAGCGACACCTCGCCCCAAAAATGACTAAATCGATTAATGTTTGTGTTTTTTCTTCGCTTCTTTTCTTTTCTTTTTTACCTTCGCCATTTTTGATATCATTGATTTTTTTGTACTTTCGCAAAATACTTTTCACTTTTTGCTCTCATACATAACAATATATAACACTTTATTATGTTTGTTTTTATGATCAATGGCGGGCTCTATTGACGGGGGTCAGCTCCGTGTGAAAGTCTTCGGCAACGTTCAACACCAAATTAAACCCGCATAATCGAATAGACCCGAAGAAGACACACATTACCAGCTAAAAGCGTCGCGTTTCTTCAGCCAATGATATGAGAAAAAGAGAGAGACTAAGCGACTGAGAGTGAGAGAAAGAGAGGCAGAGAAACGTAGGGCTTGAGAGAGAATGCAAGAATGTCGGTGGGACGCGACATTGAAAGCTATTTGCGTTTGTTGCTTCCACTGATAGGGTAATGGTAATTGTTATCGGTACGCTTCGTTTAATTATTGATTTATGGATAGGCCAAGGGGAATTCTAGAGTGCGCTACTAAGTGAAAAAAAGAGCTTGGCAAAGGCGAGAGTTATCTGCTTAGCAACAACCAGAAGTACCGCATTAAACTATGTAATTTACAACTGAATGTTGTGTAAACCAATTAAGAAAGTCTATGAATTATGATGAGCTTTACTTGAAGTATAACAATTTAAAGAAGTTAACAGTAATGCAAATAAATCAAACATAACATTAGTAAAATATAATATTTAAGTTGTGACAGCTAGTGTATAACAGTTTAAGTATTATAACTCTATACAGACTGCAAGGAATAATAAATAAATCAAACATTACATTAAATATAATATTTAAGCTGTGTCAGCTGGTGTATAACAGTTTTCGTATAACAGATTATGTATAACAGTTTGAGTATTATAACTACTCTCAAATTCATATATATTTATCAAATAAAGCTTTTTCAAAAATGGGCCTAAAACTTATTACTGAAATTATAACAGTTTGTGTATAACACTCTTTGTACAATAGTTGTTTGTAAACTCTAATCCACTTAAGCAATTGCCATTAATAATCTTATATAAAACGAATTCACATGCAAACTGTCATACACACATTCACACTGAATATAATTGCTGAGATAGCTGAAAATGCGCTGTATGTATTATTTGTGGAGGAACAGTAACAATCGGTTATTGTGTGAGTGTGTGTGTGTTTGTGTGGGTTGTGTGTATTCTGTTTATGACAAAAATTATCACAAAGTCAATAGAGCACAACAAATAGCAGAGAGGCAAACAAATGGCACAGATAATGAACTATACACAGAACTATGCACTTTATAGAGCTGGAGAAGAGAGAAGCACGGCAAACTAGACAAAGGTCTGCGTGTGGGGCCTCCATGAAAAGCGTAGGACAGTTTACAAAGTTCAAATAAAGATGGGAGACAAACGTTAGGTTTAGGATTTACGACATGAAAAGAGCACCCGACACGAGACACATAATAAAAGTAGCACAGCTTTAATCTAATCTCACCGAATTTGTGTGACGCCGAAAATGAGATAAACTGAATAATGTCGTGATAAAAATAGTCTGTGATCTCGTCGCACATTTACTGCTGTTGATGTGATAAGCTGTTGAGATATAACGTGATGCAGTAGCTGTGCATCAAATACCAAATATCACGTATACGCAGCATATGACCCAAGAGAAATGCTGCAATTCCGTTTTGGTTGCATCGACTTAATATTTAAACACAACTGGGGCCCTCTTATTTTGATGCTGCCGAGCAGATATTGATTTAATGACGCATTTGCAATGCTCTAACCGAACCATCGTCCAATTTACCCCCCTTAAGTTCATTATAAATGAATGATGCACAAAGTGGCCAAATGCATTGCCAGGCGGCAGGGGACAGGGGCCGTAGAAAATTGACATAAACGGACACGGTCAACTGCAAAAGCAACCGAGTAAAGGGAAGTGGATGTGGAGGAATTGGAAGAGGTTGAACTAGAGACATGTCAGTTATTTATAACAACGTAGACAACAAAATGGCTGCGCTTGTCCTTGCACTGTGCGAACTCAATTGGTCAGTCAAGGACGCATGTGTCGGGGAATACTTAATGCTAATACGAATTCAATACTTTTTGTATGATAGTTTGAATGTATAACAGTCCTTCGATTATTCTTTAAAACAATCAACTAAATTTTATGACAAATTCCAAGATCCAAATATGTGCTATTTTATATTTTAAAAAATACTAGTTAAATCTAATAAATCTAACTATTTCTTTTTATTAACTTGTTCTAAGAACCAATACCAATTAATAAAAAATAAGAAAACAAAATAAAAAGTAAAGGAAATTAATAGAAAAATAAAATATGTTAATTCTTTCACTTTGTCTAAACAATTACAATAACAATAAACAGCAAACAAGGCATTGTTAATCTAGATTTAAAATAGAACAAAATTCATAAATTATAACAGTTGAACCGTATAAACAACAGGTTTAATTATTTAAGCTATAACATTTAACAATTATAGAATAAACGCTTTATGTCTAACAGCTAACAATTATATTTACATTCAAGTGTCACACTTTGCACTATTGTTAATGGACATTTGATCCATCAAATAACAGTAATTTACACTAATGCGTATAATGTTGACAATTTGACGCCCTGACAAACAAGTTTTATATATTTTGTGTAGCCTCAGCTAAAGTCTAATTTTTGCATAAATGTTAATTGTTGACGGCAAAATGTTAAATTGTGCTCGTTAAACGCGACGACGATGTCAGAGATGTAGAGCAAATAGTGGCAGCCGGGGCGGAGGAGAGAGAGGGGCACAACAGGTGAGCACGGGGATGTTATATTTGTGACAGCAACAACAACAACAACAAGAACTACAACATCAACAGCGATAATAACAACAAAGCCATGTGTTATAATTGCGTCAACGTTGAGACTCATAGCGTGAACAAGAAAACAATGTCAACAATGAAACGATGGTCCCCATTGTATGGAGAGGGCATTGGAGAGAAGCAGCAGAAGAGACGAGGGGAAGGAGGGTTAGGTGCGGCACAATCCACTGTTAGTTGAAGCATTAGATTGCCATTGACAGAAGACTGAAGTGAAGTGAACTGAAGGTTGCTGCGGTGCTTGCCACAAAGATTGGTAGCAATTAGTGAGGCGGCTAAAAGTTAAACCAGCAGCTAAACAAGCTCCTCATTCTGACTCTCTATATAACACCTCGTTTGGACTACCCAGAACTGGGCTCTAATGGCTACCAATTCCCATGAAAAAAGTAACTGGCGCCATGGAAAAATGTTATCTAATTATGCTATAATAATGGTAGCAGTTTGACGTGATGATATGACATAACTAGCTGTGAAAGAATCTTGTTAAAGGTGAGATGAAAGAGTTAAAACCGCTAACACTTGGAAAATAATTAAACAAAATTAAGTATAAGGATATATAGAGAGTAAAATATTTATAGCTGAATTTGATATAACTTCCCAAAATTGATTATTAATTTAAGGATATGTATAGATTTTAAAGGCAACTTTGAATTTAACTGATACAAGTAAGGATAAGTATAGTTTCTTAGAGGATCCATTTTATTTCAAGCAACTAAGCAATTCTTTTAAATCAATTTGATTAAAGTTTCAAGTATTAACAATTCTCCTTTACAATTAGAGCCAAATGGCTTACCAAAAACCTTGGATTTGGGTCGTTAAACTTGCTGTGCCGATAGTTTTAATTCCACTTGGACTGCAGCTAACCGGCTTCTGGGCATGACAACTAACTAACATATAATATGAGTATATGCATGCTCCAACTTGTGGCACCTTTCCGCGTAGGCTAGACACCAAGAACAACAGCAACAGCAACAGCAACAACAACTACAAAAACAATAGCAACAATAGAGAACAGTCGGCACAACAACATTCACTCCAGTCGAGATGTTTTGATACGCGGCACAACAACCACAACACATAACACACAACACACACAAAACACAACAACGGCAAATGGAATACAAAACAAGTTGTTGTCGGTTGTCTGGTCGCTAGGTTGGTTGGTTGGTTGTTTCGTTGTTCTTGTTAGACAAATTATGCCAATTAAACGGTGGGAAAACGAGTTGGCAACTCTGCACGCGTGTCGCCGCCTTGAAGAGTGGGTTGTTATTCTCTTTAACATCGAGTGGGGAGACTGGATGGCAAATGTGGTTGGCCAACTTGCAAATTGAAGTCATTAATCTCGTGTAACTCAGACGACTGCCTCACAACCCTGACAAGTCTCCTCTCCTCTTCTCTTCTCATACATTAATATGAAAACAACATCTTCAAATGATCGTTCTATGGCGAGCATCAAAGGATGCGACAAACTAATTGAAATAAATGAAAGCAACAGAAGGCGTAACACACAAAATTGCCAGATATCGAATCTAGTTTTTTAGATCAAGCGATTGACAAGTGGCAGCTCCCAGTTCTATCATAAAACAAGTTAAAACGCTTGAGACGAGCGAACTCGACAGTAAGATACGTGTATAACACAAAAAATATATAAACTGTTTAATCTAGTTGCCAACTTTGTCAGTATAAATGGAGGAGGAAAACAATGGGATATAGAGAAGGCAACATATAAAGTCTGGTGATTCTAGACACTAAGAAAAGTTCAAGTTTTTTAAAATGAGTTTGAAACTGACTCCTTCTGCCTGTTGCATACATGATCAGAGCGCTATAATACTCCTATAGCGAGCTTAAACACTTCAGGCAACTGGGTAAAGTGCCTCCTCCGCTGGTCTGAAGTTGAAACCAAATTTGAGAGCCCCAAAAACAAATCCTTTAGTTATGCACACACCAGCTGCGGGATAATGAGCGCATGCGAGGGTTGCCAATAAACTATCAATTAAATATTTCAACAAAATACTTAAATAATTTAATAAACAAACGTTAAACACATGTGTCTTTTATGCTACAGTAGCATAAGTTGTCCATATCCCAGGCAATAGTAAATGCAGAGCCCCTTTCCATCGCCCACAAAGCTGATCTTGTTGCTCAGCTTGTTGAAGGCCACGTCCCACAGATTATTGTTGCTGCCACAGACAAATGACATTAATGTCTTTGTACTTCTTGAGTCCCATACCTTGATGGTGCCATCGCAGGATCCGCTAACAAATCTTCGACCATCCGGCGATGCTGCCACCGACATGACAAAAGCCTCATGACCCTCGAGACTTGCACACAAGCTGCCACTGGGTAAATCAAGGATCTTGATGGTCTTATCATCACAGGCAGCCAAGGCATAACGCATGCCAGGTTCAAATACCAATTTACGCATAGGATTCTTAAAGCTGTCACGATGAATCACTTTCCCAGTGACGCCATCCATTAAAGTGAAGTGTCCACCATAATCGCTTGACCCCAACAAACGTTGATCCCCGCTAATGGCCAAACCGAGAACATTCTCACAACGCGCTGTATCATAACTGTGCTGTAGTTTCCCCAAAATTGTGTCGTACTTGAAGATCTCTCCATTTCCGGAGCCGGCATAAACTGAATCGTTGCTGCCACTAAAAGTCGTTGACCAAAAGTTACTAACCAATCTGTGATTAATTCTGGGCAAACGAACCCCGTCTTTGATATCAAGTAGAATTAAATTCCCATCCACAGAAACTGCAGCAATAGAACTGTTATCCGGACTAACTGCCAGACAGTGCACACCCATGCCCGGTAATTCTAGGGTATATTCAAAAACATGTTCACTGTTGGGTGAAACGTGTGCAACTTTCAGCTGCGACTCATAACCACCAGATATAACAAATTCCTTGGGCATTTGCCTGGCTATCTTGGTAAAGGATGCGGAGGATTCTTCATCTTCGGAAGTGGGCTTATTATGTGCGGTTTTAATCATTCCCCAGGCACAACACCATGTTCTATTCTTAGGCTCAGCATTTTTGCACTTTTTAGTTATTTTCATGTATTTTTTAACGTTTTTCTTAGAATCCATTTGATTATCTTACACTAACATCTGTACTAAATATTTACTGTTTGCCTTAAAACCTGTTTACTTCAGCCTGCCTAGTTTCACTACAACACTAACAACAAAGTTTGGTGCCCACCCACGTAGGATGAATATGCAAATTGGGCATAATCGCAGCTGCCAGTTCATGTGGAAGTTGAAGGGGAGGAGTCACAGGTTCCCTGTCTAGGCACAAATGACAAACATCTCTAAAGTTGGCCAAGAGGATTGGCCAAAGTCTGTCATAACGTCAGCTAAAAATAACGCAACTTCAGCTGGGTAAAAAACAAAAAAGGTAGAGAGAGAGGTTCCAAAAAGGGGTAACGATATGACTTTCAAGACTCGTGCCAGGCAGGCGCCTTGTGAGTCAGTCATGTGTTAACCTGAGCCACTTTTCCTGAAGCTGAAGCTGAAGCTGAAGCTGACGCTGCCTTCGCCTGTCATTTGTCAGGCTTATAAAAGTCAATCAGATCAACTTTAATGGATAATATTGGCAAACGTATCAAAGTGAGCAGGATTTAGGCAGACAGCTTTAGATGGAATGCAATCATAGTTCAGTTAGATACGAGTAATTCAAAAATAATCTCCAAGAGCATTCAGAGAAATCAATTAAAAATTCTACTTTTAAATGAAAAAGTTCTTAGATGAAACCAAAGAGATATTATTGACAATTCGAAAGCTTAAGAAAAGCTAGAGTGCATTGACCCAATTTAAAGATAATAGATTTATTTTTTGTGTGAAACATTTCCATAAATCATTCGTTCAACTGCAATATCAAAATATCAATATTTTTAAAAGATCTCAGCGGAAGTTATTGCGATATACTTTTGAGAGTTTAGAAAACAAGTCTTATTTATGTGGGAAATGGGTGCTTATTAAATTCCTCCTACTTCTCATCTTTAAGTGGATAATAAGCTGTTTTAAGTATCAACGTTTAATTAAACATAAACTCAATTTCTAAGCTCTTAATAAAATATGAAACTACAAACTTTTTAATAATTTACAAGTCAACAATTTAACGAAAATTCAATTCTTTCTCTATAAAAAATAAGCAACTAAAGTATTTGTCTTGGAAATCAACCAAAAAGGATGGTATAAAAAAGTAAAACATGACAAATATTTGAATTTAAAGTGATAATCTGGATGGTTGCCAAGTTGCCAAGGCTGGGACAACCCAACCACTTGACAGTCATCAAACTTTAACATGAACTGTGACCAGGTGTACTCAGCATAAACAGACTCGTTAAATATGCACATTCTCACCTGTATTTTTAGCTCGTTTTAGTGTGTTTCCTCTTCGTCTCGCTATGTCACTCCTTGTTTCCTGTTTCCTCTCTCTCTCTCCGGTCTCTGTTAGTTTTTGGCTATAAAATTGCGCTTTAGTTTTGGCCAGGGCCAACGCCTAAAAGCAGACTCCACTTGTAACTTTGGCCATTGCCGGTTGTGTTGTTCAGTGTTCGTTGAGCTTGGCTTGTTTTCCCAGTTCCCAGTTGACCCAGGTGGTGGGTTGTTGTTGTTGTTGTTGTTGGTGGTGCTGATGTTCCACCTACTAGTCTCAGCTGCTGGTTTTTAGCACTCAACCGTGTCGTCGTCGTCGTCTTCGTTGTTGTTGTTCGCCAATCAAGCAACCGCCTGCCTCAGCATTTTTTGTTGGCTCTTTTGCGCAAGATGAAAATGCAAATTTCTGCAAAATAACAAAATACAACAAGAAAAATGTTTATTTTTATTTGTTTTTTTTTATTTCTTGGCTTGCAGTTGTAACAAAACTGAGCAAAAACTTTAGCCTAGGGGGTTCATTGAACCGCAGAAAACCCAAAAAAGAATTGCCACATTTTATGGCAGCCCAGAAATGGCATACAAAATTAGTTTCTCGACTTCGACTTCGACTTGGCTTGAAATTGAAGGTGAAATGTGGCAAACGGAAGCAATTAGTTTCATTTGTTTAGCTTGATTCAACCACGATCGTAGCACCACCATTAGCACCACTGACTTCGGAGGTGGTGCAGAGAGAAAGTGCTGCCGAAATTGTTATACAAAACGCGTTGACGCCTCTCCCAGCCAGACTATCAATAAGCCATAACAATAACAAAATAACAAAAACAGCTTAAAGTGACCAACAAAATACAGACAAATAATAATAAAAAGAAAAAACAATAAACGAAAAGCAAACATTAAACTTGTCACGTCATGAGATCTACATCAAAAAAAAAACCAGCTACTTCTTTAGGCCTCTTTTTGTGAGCCCATAAATTTGTTGGCTAAGCATTAAGAGATCGTTAATTGTCTTATAATTAATGCCATGGCATAACAATTTCATTTGGCAATATGACTTTGGGGCAGGTCACTAAAAAGTTGAGGAAACTTTGAGCAATACTTCAGATTCAGAGAGAAACCTTTAGAAACTTCCTTCTGTGTGTCGACAGTAAATCAACGTTAAATGTTGATAAACTAATCCCACAGTCACATAGATTTTATCTATCTATGTGTCTTGATGGCAGGCAGCTGCTCTTAGCAACTGTCTTAATATGGTCAACAGAATGAGGAGGCAAAACTTTGGTACATTACATGGTGTCTGGTCTGGTCTGGCCTGGGTTTCATCTTCCGTTTCAGTTATAGAGTTTTGCGGCCACAAATCACCATAAAAGGTCATGACAAAAAACTTGCTCACTTTTGCGCCTGATGATGCCATAAAAAGACAGCCTGCTGATGATGATGATGATGATGATGGTTATCACGATGATGATGATGATGATGGCCAACAACTAGAACAGATACAGAAAGATACAACCAGCCAGAGAGTCGTGTCGAGTTGAAGCCACACACCTTGCGAGGGCCATAAAAAAACAACAAACTGAGTTAAAACATGACACGAAACCTTCAATGTAATTTACAAGATTCAGTTTACACAATCCAGCCTCGAGTTACACACATCGCACATACCTCTGCAGGGTGATATGTTTAAGCCAAAACAGAAGAAAGAGAAACAAAAACATGTAGAAACAAAAAAGGAAAAGAAAACTTGTCCAAATCTTAAACTGAAAACTGAAAACTGATTGAATTGGCGGCCTTGCTTTGAAAAGCACTCTCAATCAGTAAAACAAAAAGCGAAGACTGCAAAAGCATCTCGTAACAATTCACAAAACTATTCACAAGTTCAATTTGAATCCACTCACCTCATTTTACGCATGAGTGTGTGAATGAATGGCGAATGGCATTTTTGAATCAAACTTATGACATATGGCAATCAATCGAATTTGCTGTTTACTTTTTACTTCTCATATTGCCCCGATATCATATCAAAAAGATAATCAAAAAGCGGAACCGTTATGATGGGCCTGTAAGCCAAGATTGTCGGCCAACCACTCATTATGATTTTTATTATGATTTTGATTATGGTTCGGTTCAAATCGAATGAAGTCGACTCTCGACTGCATCACAGATGGTTGATCTCTTTTATAGCTAAATTACCAGGCATTAACTTGGCTATCTAATGATTATGCTTTCAGCTTTTGCCTTTTACACGACGAGAAATCATTGATTAATTGTAATTGCCTGGTTCTACACGGCGTATGCTTGATTCTAATGCCAAAGTTATTAGCACTCTTCACATGTACCATGTACAGTTTACATTGCAAGTTTCTTTCATGTCCGGGTTAAAAACTATTGCATAAAAGGAGAACAGTGGGTTGCAAATGAAATCAAATGGGAAAAGTTTATTGAATTGCATAAAATTATCTACTTTGTATTTATTAAAATATAATTGACTAACTCATTCTTGATGTGATTTTAATCTCTTATTGCACGCTCTACAATTTGCACTGTATTTAATTTCAACTATTCATTTAGCTCTTCAACTTTTTCTAACCTTCTGAGTATCTTTTAATGAATGCTTACATTAATTTCTTTATCGATATATATAAAACTTTACGCATAAAATAATTCCAAATTTATTAATTTCTAATAAGAGATTCGATAATTCGTACTTTTAATTATATAATTCCCCTTTTTATACATATTATCATGGAATGTTCATGATAATCTACATATATCAAAATTGAAAATCATTTCTTAATCTTATTCACATTTTGAGTAATACATTTTATTCCTTTCTATATTTCATTCATTAATTTCTTCATCTCCTATTGTAAGTTGCATAATTCTTTCATTCATAAGACTAAATAACATTCACCTGCATTTTCATGATTCATCAAAACTCATTAAAAAATCACAATCATTTCTCCAGCTTTTTCTCTCTCTCTCTCTTTTCCCCGTCTGTTTTCACGCCAGCGATTGCACGAATGTTTTCATTCATCTACAAAAATTAGACATTTATTGCAACTTTAAGACCGGAAAATATTATGACCAATGTGCTTGTACAGTGGTGCGAGTATATATCATAAATTGTGAGCGCGTTGTAGCGTGTAAATGTTTTACTAAATGCTGGACATGGCAACAATGCAATTTTAATTACCAGCAAACAGGTAAATTATCAAGTTTATTACGAAACGGTAAACTGTTTTTGGATCAAGAAGAAACGAAGCAAACGCAAAGGAAAACAAAGAAAAATAACGATAATAATAACAATAAGTAGAAAATGCGAGAATTTCCAATTGCGATTGCAGTAACTGAGCACAATGCAATTAAAATAATTGAATTGAATCGAAACCAAACAAAAATAAACAATCAAATAAGCGCGATTTGTTGATACCCTTTTTAAATGTAGAATAGTGTAGTCTTATTCTTAAATAAGCATACCCTTTGTTGGCCATATTGAAGAGTATAACAACAAAACAAGCTATTGAAGTATTTATAGCCTGGTCCAGGCAAAAAGGCTTCAAACAACTTTCACAACAGCGTATCTCCTCTACCTATTGACCCCCCCCCCCCCCCCCTCTAACTGCCGCCTCCAATTTCAAACACACAATTTATTGTCATCGTGGAAAATTGCTTTTCCAAGGTCTTCAGCGACATGTGCAGCTTCTGCCCTCCTCTGCCCCCCCCCCCCCTTGTGGCATCAATTTTCCAGTTAGATGCAAAAGAGACGCAAAAAAAAGGAAACATAATAAAAAAGATAAATAAATGGCAAAGTGTTTTCCTTCGCAGCATGTTGCATGACGCTTTTAATTGCATGTTTGAAGCTGTCAAATGGAATTTATTTAATGGCCTGCGGCATCTTTCACTTGCCACAGCAACAACAACAATAACAACAACTGCAAATATTGGCCACGTGGCGTATGCGCAATATAAGATAAGATACTAAAAAAAGACATTTGAGTGATTTTTTTGGCAAACACTTTTATTGATGAATCACGCGCATATCTTATCTGATTGATAAGTCCAAACACGAAACGCGCACAGTGGTTCAAAACGTCAGACAACTTGTCAGACTGAAACTGTTGCAATTTCTGTGCAGATCCGCTTTAAGCACGCACCAGTTTGGCCAGACAAATCGAGCATAAATAAAATGGAAACAGGTCTTGACTATTGGCTATGACAAGTCTTAGAGATGATAGCGTGAGTTGAAAAAGCAGGACAAATATCTGCGACTCTGGGATATAATCAGTGCAATTCTTAAGTCTCTTCCGAACAACTTGATTCAAGTTTGGGTTTTCATTTGCTCTTAGCTAATACTTTGATTTGGCTCCTTTAAGATTCTAGATTTCTAAGGATTAAAGATTTGGCGTTACACGATTTCATCACGTTTCCATCTCTAATAGCCAACATATCGTTACCAGCTGGCAAATGCATATAACTTGTCCAGTTAATGGAATGTTATGACTGGCTGCAGTTATTATTGGCAATCTTAAGCAATTTTGCCTAATAAATTGTCTTGGTCAAGAGCAAAGCATCGGCACTTCTACTTCTCTCTCCCTCTCATTCTGCAACTCTCTCTCTCTCTTTTACACTCTCTCAACTCTGTTGTTGACGGATTGTGGCAATGAACTTGACACTAATAGGGCTTCCTCCCGCTGTCCACTAGACTGACAGCAAACTTGACAAGCGGCAGCCACGAGGGGATTTGACCAGGCTGAAAAACCGGGCAGAGACAAGTCAATCGACTCTTAGATCTTGGCAAGTGTATAAGCCAACTTTAAATGCGGATGCGTACTGACAATGAGACACACATGGCCATGGCCTTAGACGGATTTCATTAGAAACTGCAAGAGCAAAAGATGATTATGGCCAAAAGGAATGAGAATGAAGAGCAACTTCTAGAAACTAGGGAATATTTTTCAGCATATAAAACTCGCAATTATAAGTTCATTTTAGTTTAATCAATCTACATTTTGTTGACCTTTTTGACCTTAACAAAAGACAGAAAACCATAACCAGAAGTTTACACAAGTGTTTTGTTTTTTTTTTAATCTCTTTTTCTTTCTTTTTATCTGGAACGAAAGTTCAGCGCATGACAAATTTAAAAATCAACAAAAATAATACGAGAAATTAAATTAAAACTACAATAACAAATATAGCGCAAGCTAACTTTGGCGCGCCAAAGTTTGGATACCCTTGCAGTGCCCTGCGTAAGCCGTCAGATTTTTTACAAAATTTGTTAAAGGTTGATTTTGAACCGATCGGTCCTATGGCAGCTATATGATATAGTTGTCCGATTTACACCAAATTTGGTCAGCCTGTTTAAAACTGAATCAAACACACAATGTGTTTATTTGGTTGAGATATTTTGAAAAACAAAAAAGTTTTTCATACTAAATGTTGTTTTCGAACCGATCGTTCCTATGGCAGCTATATGATATAGTAGCCCGATTTACACCAAATTTGGTCAGCCTGTTTAAAACTTAATCAAACACACAATGTGTATATTTGGTTGAGATATCTTGAGAAACAAAAAAGTTTTTCATACTAAATGTTTATTTCCAACCGATCGTTCCTATGGCAGCTATATGATATAGTTATCCGATCCGGTCGGTTCCGACATATGTACTGCGTGCAGCAAAAAGACGGACCTGTACCAAGTTTCATCAAGATAGCTTCAAAACTGAGAGACTAGTTTGCATAGAAACAGACGGACAGACAGACAGACAGACGGACAGACGGACAGACGGACATAGCATATCGACTCAGCTCGTCGCCCTGATCAAGAATATATACTTTATGGGGTCTGACACGCCTCCTTCAATGCGTTACAAATTTCGTGACAAAATTATAATACCCTCTGCAAGGGTATAAAAAGGGAAAGAGAAAGAGAGAGAAAATGAATTATATATGATGGCATGACCAAAAAGTCGCGCACTCTGTATACCTGACACCTCTCTCCCTATCCCCCCTCTTTTCAACACCTATACCATGACAAATGACCCTGTAACCACACACGCCTCTTTAAGGCACCGTGGGCAAACGAAAGCGAAAAGCTGACTAAAAAACTCATCAAACTTAAGCCTGTGGCAAGGGGCAAGTGGCATCTTTAAAGTGTCAAGTGAGAGCGTGACAATAACAACAAACCAAAAGCAAAAGCAAAAACTAAATTAAATTACTTTAAAGCGTATCAACAACAATTAACAATACCAACAAACAATTATTTATGGTTAACAGACAACTAAAAACAAATGCAGAAGACAAAAATTAAATTCTTCTACTTGTTAAATGTGACAAATTGCGTTGTGATTTCGAAAATAAAACCTTTTGTTTAAGTTTGAAAAAAGATTATTTAAACAATTGCCATATGAAATATTTTGCACGTGAGCTTTTTGTAAACACTTAGAGATTGTTCAACACACTATTTGTTATTGTAAAATGTAGGCGGAAATTGTTACATTTTTAAAGATAATAATTGTAACAAAGAAGTTACTTTTTATGTAAGAAATGTAAGATAAGTTAAGAATTTTATTAAATTGCCGTTATTAACTAAAGTCTGAGTCTGTCTGGAGATAGTAAAGATATTCTTTGTCTAAACTGCAGTTAGCTTAGTTATTTATTCAACTCTTGAGTTATTTCTTTGCTTTATCAATTGCATTTCTCCAACACCTTTTGAGCAGCTCAATTTTCACTGTGAAAACACTTTTTCCTGCCCCTTCCCTTTTAGTATTTACTCCTAGTTGGCAAATCCCTTTTCCGTATCGGTTTACAAAAGTTTCCCTCTGCAACTTTTAAGGTTTGCCTGACATTCAGGCCATAACACGATTGCAAAGTTCTTTTCATATTTACATTTGGATTTTCTTACACTTGCAGCAAGAGTGTCAAGCTGGAGGATTCCCGGTAAAGCCGCTTAACTCCTTCTCCTTCTCTTTCTCCTCCTCCCTCTCTCTCTCTCTCCCTGTCTCAGGTCAAGTGCAGAGTCCAAACTGCATTTAAAGTGGCATTTTAGTTCTTCCAGGTGCTGGCAACATTTGCAATCTACGTGATAGTCACGCTGTCTACTTGAACGATGATTTTTCAATCAAGATTCCCCAGCAACTAAAAATATTACTAATCTTATCAGCTATTATTCCGTAGTTAACACATGTATTAAAATCAATTACACATAAATTGGTCTGTCGTTAGCTAATCAGTTCCAAGTATCTCTCTAGCTTCTGCTTTTCAATTCATTAATGTGATGATGAACTTTACACTCGGTTCTCAGTTCATCATCATCATCACCATAACATGTTGTTGCTTTGTTCTGTCAAAAAAAACAAAAAAGAGCACTTCAATTATTGCCCCCAGACAAACTGCATTTAGTATATGAAACACACACATGAATTCACACTCATATTCATATTCATACTCGTATTTCTATAGTTGATTGCATCGTCATGTGTCTCTTCCCTCGGTTTGTCAATGAATTTGATTTATATTCATCATTTATTGTGAGTGGCCATTAAAATTGTCGACGCTTTTGTTTATTTTTTAATTGGATTTCGGGACTGGTTTAACTTTTTTTCATGTTGAATTTGTTCAACTCAAGTGTCATGTTCAGCTATAGATTGTAATCTACTTTTTGTAGGCATTATTTATGTCATAACTCTTCAACTTTAAGTTTCCGCTGGGGTTTTTTTTTATGGTCAAACCTAAATCTTTAGGACATTTTATGGATTATTATTATTCCTTTTCAATTCTGCTGCTGTCGGCTGTCACATCCATCACAGCCTTCAGGATGCAACTGTCCGCCCTTTTTTCGCACTGTTTTTTATAAGGGAATCCACAGAGAAATTGAGGAGAGAACCTGAAGCAAATTATTGATTTATGGGAACACGTCTGCTGTCATTGTCAAGATAAAGTGGCTGCGACTAGAGCTGGATGCATTCAGTGTCTCTCGGTCTGGGCAAGTTCTCTGGGCGCACAAGGCGTGACAACTACAAAGCCAGACAACGGCACAGCAGGGAGGAGTAGGAGAAGAAGGAGAACGAACAGGAGCAGGAGCAGGAGCAGGAATAGCACGAGTTGAAGGTGCAGCAGCAAAAGAAGTTGAAGACTAGAGTGCAAAGTTGAGTCAACCTTAAGCACACACACTTTACATTTCACACTTTTTCTCTACCACTCGTTCTTGTTCTCATTCTCTATTCTGTTATTCTCGTGTTTTACTGTACTTTGCAGAAGCTGCACTAAACTTTAAGTGGAAATGCATAGCGAAAATGCGAAAAAGGAGCCAAAAGCCAAGGAACAACCCTTAGAAATGCAACGCACATAAAAGCCAAGAGGAAGTCCCAAGGAAATCGAATAACCAAGCGACACGGATATAAAAAACAACAAAACCAACAAAAGCAAACACAGTCCTCTACTCTCTGTTCTCTCTTTCTCTCCACTCAATCCCGTACTTCCCCTTTTTTTTGCAATGGAATGCCAGAAGCAACATTTTTTGTCATTATGTAAGAGTCCGACGCTTTAGCAAACTTTATCCGAACAGAGATTCCTCTCTCCCTCTTACTCTGTTTCTCTCATTGTCGCTTTCCCTCACAGCATCCCCTTTCTCGCTGCCTCTTTATCCTTTACAGTTGTCAAAAGTTGTTGGGGTTTTTAAAAATAGCAAATTCTCTTCATTTCCCATTGTCTCTTCATTTCTCTCATCCTTCCTCTTCTCTCTCTCTCTCTCTCTCTGTCCTTAACTGTCAGTCGCACACATGAATGCATTTTCATTTTTTGCCCGGCCAAATGGAGCTAATAAATGAAAAACCACCTGAAACAGGCTTAAATTGACAGGCCGTCTCTATTTAATGCAGCCAATTTGGAAAATTATGTCTAATTTGTGGTCATCTACCCTCTTCTTCCTCCCATAACACCTGCCTTTAAAATGGGGTCAAAGGGAGCGACCTGGGCACGGCTGTGGTTGCTCCAAATTAGCTTACACAGTCCAATTAATTAAGCAAAAAAAAGATACCACAAATAGAACGCTTGCGTGTCATAATCGAGAGTTCCTTTAAAGGGTCATAAAAGCACATTATTAAGCTTAAAAGTTGCTAAAGGCTAGTATGAGAAGATATATATATATATTCTGTTCTTTTTACTGATTTCATTAAAAATTCCTGGAAATTTAAGTTTTCAAAATTGATAAGCCATTAAAGAGTGATAAAAACATATTCTTAAGCTTATAAGCTGATTACTATATCATTACAACTGTATTCAAATATATTTATTTACATATCTACGTATAATTGTTTTCTCATTTCCGATTTCCAAATTGATATTGCTTTCAATGGTTTCGCTTTGGCATCAATTTCTGCAACTTCAAGACAATCTCTGGTGTCTCTTTTGTGCTTTTCAAGGGTATCTCAGCTTCGTCTAACAACAAGATACAATATCTTTCTTGTGTTGCATATTATTTCTGTAGTCAGTTGGCCAAGGTGTTTTCGAGAACAACTTTACAGTTTGCATTATGCAATCGAGCCGCATTGTTGTCTGTGTTGTTCTGTGGCGACGAGTGTCGTGCTGATGGCGACAATGGGTTGGGATGGGGGCGTGGCAGCTTACAGCAGTCATGCAATGCAACAGAATCGGCATCTCATTCTGTGGCGACTGCTTATTATTACTTCATTCAATTCAATGCAAGTTAATTGCAATTACACAGCTTGACGACAGCAACTACAACAAGTAGACAGTTGGGTAAAGGCTTTGTCTAATGACAGCGGCAACAAAGGGTTAAACACTTGAAGTGCTCGTTGCACGTTTACTCGTTACTCGCCACTCGTTACTAAGTAGCTTCTCCCCCTTTGTTTAAACAAATGTATGCAAATGTCGATGCCGTCGCCTGCAGGCATATTATTGTATGCAAGGGAGAGTGCCAGAAAGGGGCGGAGGGGTGTCTAAGTGGGGGGGGGGGGGGGGGGTAAAAACCAAGTGGCTGGCATGTTTAGACCCAACCCACAATCCAAGTGGCCGGGCAAATGTTGTTCTATGGTTTTCACATAAAATGCTTTCGTTGTTTTCTTCAAGTTGTTGGGGAAGCAAACATTTTGAATCAATCGCATATAATCGAAATATTCGTATCTATATCTCTATAATAGGCAAGGTGCATTAAACAAAAACATTTCTAAAACTGAAGAGAAAACATAATGGAAAGTATTAAAGTAACTTGATATTGAGAAAGAAAATCTGAAAGAACAAGCAGCTGAATCAATTGAAATAAGTACTATATTCCGAGTATTTTTCTGCACTTGTATCTTTAACTTTCTAAGTATGGACAATTACTGAAGGCTTGATATTGAGAAAGAAAATCTTTGAAATTCAAATACAAAAAGTGCGGAAGCTAATATGAATTTTAAGCATTCTAAATATTCAATAGATGGGAATAAGCAGTTTATCTATGCAACACCTAAATGAGCTGGGATAAAACATTTGGCAACACCACAGGTAATAAAAAGATTATATAATAATTTATAATTTATTTAAACACTGCACGAATTTTCATAGCAATTGGAAATACACTGCAACACCACAGGTAATAAAAAGATTATATAATAATTTATAATTTATTTAAACACTGTACGAATTTTCATAGCAATTGGAAAGACACTCTTCAAATTCTACTGAAAATCAGTTAAATCATGTTATATAATAGTTATTTTTAACACACATTTAGCTTGTGATTGTAATTAAGCTTAAGATCAGTGAACCCCATAGAAACACAACAACAACAAGTCAAAAATGTTAATGTGGGCAACGATTTCCTCGAGACATACATAAAAACTGATTGATCGTTGATCGAGGGATTAATTTGGCTCAGTGTAAGCCAGTGCCACATATGGCAACAATGGCAACAAAAACAAAGCAACAACCATCATCAAAATAGACATGGACCATAAAAAAAAAAATCAGCAACATTTGGCGACGACATCGACCCCAAACGGCAACTGTTGCTAGTTGTTGTTGTTGTTGCTGCTGCTGTTGTTTTTGTTGTTTATGGTTCCATTCAAAGATCAAGCGACGTCGTGTGCTAAACTTGCACCATATCAAGAGGCCAATGAAGTTGACAGAAGGGGTGAAGAGAATCGTGAGGGGAATTATAACGATATTGAGACTTGATTTTGCCCAGCTGCGCGTGGGCAACAACTTCAGCACCTTCCCCCATCCCCCTCACCGTTATCCATGAAATAGCTGAACAACATTTTCTGCAGTAAATGAAGCAAAATTGCAAAAAGTTTTCCATGTGCCAAATTTGGATGCCAGATGAAACGTTTAAAATTGAAACAATAAATTTCAAGCAAAAGTTCGAAAGAAAAAAATGAAAACGAACGAAATTAACATTAAATAAACATTTGCATGGAAATTATCGCATTAAATGTTAATTTGTCATTTTATGCATAGGCAATTGTTATAGAAAAAATATACATAAATATTTGTTTATCTAAATTTTGGGGCCTGGCATTAATTAAGAATAATTTGCTTATAATTTTGCTATGCGTTTATTCGACTAATTAATGTTTGCTGCGCGTAGGCGAAAGTTTTAAGTTTTTTTTATTTCGTTATTTGTTTTATGTTTTATGTTTTACGTTTTATGTTTAATGACAATTTTATGGGTTTTAAAGTCGGCGACAAATTAAGAAAATAGAAACGAGAGGATGGGGAAATTTCAACGAAATGGAAACATTTTAATGCGCAGCTAAAGATGAAAAAAAAAACTAAAAATAAACAATAATCAACAAATACAATAGACAGCCCCAGGCCCAGGCCCAGACCCAGATACAGCCCTAGGGTAATCTCCTCCCGCTCTCATCTTGCTTAAACTCGAGTCCCCACAAAGAAGGAAGAGAATCCCCAGTATGAAAATCCCAACAATAAAAACAGCACAGCAGCCGCTGTCAAGCGCAACTGTTTCAACAATCAGTGTCGCCACAATTTTAAACGCTAAAATAGCTAGTTTAATTTTTAAAAACTAGTTATAAAGTATATTTTAAAAAAATAGCAATATTTATTTAAAAATATTTTAATATTTAAAAAATATTACTTTTTATAAGACAAAACGGTAACTGAATTAAATCGAAAATGTTTTTTTTATCTAATTGAAAAAAAAAATATATCGTCTAATTAATCATTAATAGTCATTAATATAATCCTTGAATCTCTCAAATTTTTAAATTAAACAATTAAATTGTTTATTAAAATAATTAGACTTCTAATAGCTAATAATGTTTTATTAGATTTCTAATAGATAATAATGTTTTATCAGATTTTCTAGCTTTAACATCTACAAAAGTGCCACGTCTAGCTATATAATGGCTAAAAGTTCAACACTGTCTGCAAGACAACAGCTGCGACTGCAATAGGAACCGCGAGAAAGAGAGAGGGAGGTCGTGAAAGAGGGGGGAGGCATTGAAATTAAATATGGTTTGTAACCAGAATTCAGCACTAAAAATAAACAAAGAATAAGAACTTTAAGCAGTCGCACGCGACGTGAAGAGTGTAACTGCACTACATACAAACATAAGCACATATGTACACACATACACAGTTACATGGTATTTACATATATGTAAGTGAAGAACAAACAGCAAGTTAATACAAATTTACAACAATGTGGCCTCCACAAGACGCATTTGTATTGCGGAAATATGCAATTGCAATTGGAGTCTTTTGCATATTTGCATAAATCGGCTTTGGCCATTGCAAAACAATTAACAGAAAATAAAAAAGAAAAAAACGATAAATGAGCAAAAACAAAACACGATAACAAATCACTATCAAAAGCAAAATGCGCAAGAACCTAAGACAACAACAAAAGCAGCACAGCAGCAGATAAAGCAAAAAAACAACAACACAAAGTTGTTTGACTCTTGTTTTGATTTCTTTTTTGCAATGTTGTTGACGTCTGTGTCTCTCTGGCAAACGTTCTCTCCCGCGCTTCTGATCTCCCTCTCTCTCACTCTCTGTTTCTCTCGCTATCGAGCAACGGTTTCTTGCTCTTCGGACACAAGGGCGAGCCTTTGGAGCCGTTGTTGTTGTTGGGGTTTAACCAAATTCTACACAAGGCAAAGTGAAAAACCAGTTATTAAACAAAAAGGAGCAATGCCGTTCACATAACTGTTAATGCAAGAGTTAAGCTTTTGGCCAGGTGTCCCAACCAAGTTAGCCAGCCAGCTGTTTTGATCACTGTGCATGAAAATTACATCGATGTCTTTCCCCCGCCGACATTCCCCCTCACTAATACTTCCCCTGGATATTGGTCGAATCGCTTCTGCGCAGTGTGACCAGCCGACAGAGAGAGGAAGAGTGAAAAATAAAACAAGCGGCTAAAATGCCGCTATTGCAACTGTATATTTTTATGTATTTGCTTATTATTTAATTTACTTTACGCACCTGTCAAATATTTGTACGCACAGGACCAACAATAATAACAACAACAACAATTATTGCTGTTTGTTGTTGTAGCTAAAGTTTTGCAGAATTTTTGCCGCTGCACATAAACACCGAGTTACACATACACATACACGCCCTCTGTTTGCTTGCTTGTTTGTATGTATGCATATATGCGAAGTTCAACTTCGGCGCAGCAGCTCTCGCTCTTTCTCTTTCCTTCTCTCTCTATCGCACTGACGACGACGCTACCTTTTTACATTTAATTTCTTTTTGCGCAAAAGGAGTGGCGTCCAACCGTTGTTCAAGCTTTAGCTTCTGTTTTGCATTCACACACATACATGAACAACACAATGTATATGATTATTTTGCGGCACTTTTCCTTTTCGTCATGTTCCTTCCTTTTTGCAAAATTCAACTCTGATTTATTTTTGCGTATTCCTTTTGCGCGCTGCTTTTCAATTCGACAATTGCATGCATTGACATACAAACATGTACAACAATTTTTATAAGAATTGTATGATTTTAATTTGTAAAAGTATAAAAGATTCTACTCAGTGCATTTTAAGTTAAAGTCGACTACACTTTAATTCATTACTTTTTTTTTTCTTATTTGTATCTGTCGGAACGCGTCGTAGGTGCGTCGTCTGGGCGAATATTTTTGCCTGCTGCTGTGTTGCGCAGCTCACTGTGTGCCTTGGGGCAGGAAGATGGTTTTTCTTTTCCTTTTCTTTTGTTGCAATTTCACACAAACACAAATAGAAATGGTTTAAATATATTCACACACTTTTTAATCAAACAATTTTGTTACAATTCTGCTTACGCGCGCCCGCAAATTACACGTTCCGTTGCGGCCAAATAAGTTTTTTGCATTTAACAAAGGGAACTCATTTGCACTCGTTCTTTAACACTCCGCTTTTATTCCATTCGCGTCGCCGTTTCGTTTACAACTAAACGATATCGCTGCAAAAACGAAGAAGTACAGAGAGCAAGAGAGATGCTAAAATAACATTGGCTTAACAGAGGCAACCAGTGCTGCCAACCTTTTAGCAGGAAAAAACGTGCAAATCTGTCCTTTTTTTAACAGTCAAAAATTGCCAGCACTGACATAACTAGATTTAACACTAACAGAGGCTGCTGAATAACAGTGAAGCCATTTCCAATTGGATTTATCATTACAGAGGCTGGTTGAAACTTTGCATGAAGTTTCTTTGCATTTTTCTAAGCTTTTCAGGAGAAGACCAGGTTTTCATAACGGCTTTTATTAACGAAACTTGGCTCGCAGTGAAGCTAGAAAATCGATACATATTTTAAAAGAAGCGGCTTTAATTTATCTTGCTTATAAAAAATGGTATTTGCGCTATTTAAAAGTGCCATCGATAAATTACCGCCATCTTTTGGCAGCGTTGCGAAAATGAAATTGGCACCATTTGTTAGTTTTGCGAAACGTAAATACGCTCTATTTTGTTTGCTAGCGCCGCCAGCAGTTTGTTTTGTGGTTTGCTTTTAGAACTAATAAAGGCTGGCAGACTATCGATATTGGCGCCATTCGATATTTTTAGTTCAACTAATCTTCCTTTGTAAACTCACAAAAAAAAATATGCGAAAGTTGTTGTTATTGTTTATTTTAAGCTGCCTAGCGCAAACATTTTTGTGCACAAATTGCAGAGATTTATTAAGAGAACTGGCGGATAAGCAAAGTAAGTTTGTTTCCTGCACCACAAGCCACGCAATCCCAGTCAACGATCAAAGATTTTGCGGTAGCTGCAAGTTGCAAAACGATATTATGTCTGATGGCTACGATCTGTTGATGAAAAATGAAAACTGTTCCAATTTGTATAAGGATGCTGATCGCATGAACATCGTAACCACAACACAAAAGCTACTAAAGGGTCTCTGGGACAGGGCCTATTGCGAGAGTAAGTCTATGACTAATGCAATTATCAAAACAAATTCTCAACTCATTCATTTTCAGGTTGCTTTAAAAATAATGGGGAAGTCCTTACAAATTTTACGCAGTTAAATGATGAGTTTATAAAGTGCACTCATTCAACCGATAAGAAGGAAGTGTGCACCAATTGCAAAAAGGACTATATTTATATGAACGATTTTTACTTGGATTTGGATAAACATAACAATGGGCATATCTGCTTCGATATACAGGATATGGTAAGTGTTGGGCAATTAATAAAGTTATCTCATCATAACGATAAATTGAGTTTTATAAATCATTTTATAACAATTATAAATTGTTATCAATATGATTGTGATTATTAATTCATGTGCTTCCCCCTTTTTGTAGATGAATCGCACTCGTGTGCTGTGGTCCAAGGAATTGAAATGTTGCCAGCGTGAGGTGAAAATGTCTCTATTTCTAGCCAGCGTAGGAGTTGCGGCTCTTTTGCCCCTTCTCCTCTTCTATAGCACCGCCTATGTGCTGACCAAAAGGCGCGAAGCCCGTCATGGTCTGCTGAATGAGCAGGAACCTGAACTAGATGCACCATCTACGTCACAGCTTATCACCGCTGCGATCCTGTCAACACCCAGTGATCCTCCAGCTGTAATACAAGCCAGAGCAGAGAAAATGGCGAGTCTTGTATCGTTATCTGAGGATTCCAGCGATCTAAGCGACGATGATCAGCCTGCTCTTAAGCCAAAAATTAATTAAGTGATAAAAGCATCTATTATAAAGTGATAATTCAGTAAGTAATGAGAGATTCCCCAGCTTTGTAATCTACGCTGGATAAATTCCCCTAAATGTAATCTAATCTTGGAAATTCTTCCCCAAAAAAAGGAAGTAAAAATATTAAAGTATGTAACTCGAATTTTTATACCCTGAACTGAACTATTTTATTATGTATTTTTAATCTCAAGATTCATATGTTTGACATACATGATAAACATTTGGTTAGTTTGTAACATTTTGGTAAAATTATTGAGAATCTTTTCAACTTGTGAATGTGAGTATGAATATGAATAATGAATACATGTATATATACAGATTGAACTTAAACATGAAACAGGTATACAAGCTTTGCTTTTTTTTTAGCTATAAGCGGAAGTTAAACGAGTGTGCCCAGGTGCTCTATATCCAGATCAGTTGTATATAGCTTTTCAGGGCTGTCAACTACGCCAAATAGTTGTTTCTTTAACATTTTGGCCTCCGTTAGTTGCCGCACATTGCAATTCTTATCGATGGCTTGCTGCTGATCTTGTTTTAGAATTGTATCTCGTATCTGTTGCATGTCTTTGGTTGTGCAACTCTTTGTGGCAATGTCTTGACTCTCGTGCGGCAACACTTCAAACTCACGTCCCAGACATTCCAAGACGCCCAATTTGGCCTTCAACTGCTCATTGGCCATCAACAGTTGCCGTTCTACCCTGTAGATGTCTGCCACCTGTATGGCCAACTCCGTATCGAGTCGATCGATTTGTTGCAACACTTCCCCCTTTGTGTGGTAAGCGTAACGCACCTGTTGCTTCCTTACTTTCGCATGAAGACGCAGCAACTGTTCCTCTTCCCGTTGCAGTTGCTTATTTAATGCATATACCTTTTCCAGCCAATAGATTTGCATTTCATCTGGAAGATTCGACTCAACTGAGACAGGGTAATCAATATGTAACCTCACTTTTGTTATAGTCATGGCATATTTACCTGTGGGAAACTGTGGCATTCTTAGTCTTTGTTCGTCTGTTGTTTCGGCTGGTTTATCTATTGTCTTTAAGTATGCATCCAGTAAATAATTCTTGCCCAATTCTCGTTCCCTTACGCGATGTTGTTCATCCTCAATCTTTAGAATTTGTTCTTCTTTTTCACTGGAAAAGTTTTTAAAGGATTTTATTTAGTGGTTTTCTGGAATTTATCTTATTGCATAGATTTGTGTTAAATTAACTTACTTTAACAAATACATTTGCCTATTGATTGTCTCATCTTGAGCCAATATAATATTCATTAAACGATCATTTGGATTCCCATTACAATGTTGTTTCTCCTCTTGTGGTTGTTGTTCCGGTTGTTGTTGTTGCTTGCTTCGCTTTGGTTGTTGTTGTTGTTGCTGTAGAGCTATTGTTGCCACTGTTGTTGTGGCAGTTGCTGCTGCAGTTGCAACTCCTCTTTGCTTGCCCCGCCGCCTACGAAATCGATCACTTCGGGAACTGCCGACGGGACTTCCCATGCCACTGTCCTTATCGGTGGACATGGAGAGCATCGAGAACAGCTGGTTATGGTTATGGTTCTGGTTATTAACTCTCGATGATGTCAGAGCTGGTGTTGTTCTTGCCAGATTTCTCAGCTGAAGCTCACACTGTATAGAGATCGAAGAGTGGAGATATGTAAGCAATAATAATAATATTAGATAATACATCTAACCAAGGAGAGCATTTGTGAAGAAAGAGCTGAACTTGGAGGAAATTCAATTAGGTTTTAAGTCGTTTTAATTTTATACCATTGCAGAGAGTATATGACTTGTAAAGTTGGCTGTCCAAAGGGTTAACAAACTTCAAACTTGCATAACTTTTTTAAAACTTAGCAGATTTCCATGTGGAATATCAGTTTCATTATGGTTTGATCTATACATTTACAAACAGCTTGTTTTCAAAAGAATTATTTCCAAATTTTCAAAAAAAAAAGATTAATAACGAGTTGCTTTTCGGATTGTTTTCAGTAAAGTTTGTTCCTAATTGAAAACTCACCAGCTTCTTGCCGAAATGATCGCGTAAAGGTAATACGTCCAGAAGACGGGTGCTACCATCCAAATATTCCTCAAAATGACAGTTTCTCAATTGCTTGACAATCACATATTCGTGTGAGTTCTTCAGACTCTTGCTGTAAGTTGGTTCTTGTTCATCATCTTCTTCTTTGGTTTGAATGGTAATTTGGTTACATTTTCCAATGGATTTCCCACTAGAAGTTCCATTTTCCACGCCGCAACGCTTCTCTTCGTGATCCTGATAGTGAAGTAGGGCACAGATGAGATCCGCACAGGTTGTAGAGGAATCTACACCCGATACCCAATGTTTCTCGCCATCGATTGTTATGGAGACTGTATCGGAAAGAGTCTCCATTGAACCATATGAATCACAATCCACATTTATATCATCATCAGGTTGACATTTTATAGTGTTCTCAAAAAGGGAAGTGGAAGCAATGGCTATGATAGAGGCCTTCTTCAGGGATGCGCTATCTTCCTCCAACATTGTTGTTGGCACTGAGAAGAGAGAAGGGAAGAAAGAAAAAAAGATAAAGACAAAGCACAGCATCAGCAAAGTTTTCTTTCTCTCTTCTCAAAATTAATATGTTCTTTGGAATCGACCTAATTCGAGTTGATTCATCGAGGGAACAACACTTCGAGTCTTCTACATGTATGTACATGTTTAAGCTTGTTTATACTTGTGCATTAATGACGTCACCTCAATCAAAGCGAAAATCACTGAAGTATGCATTGAGACAAAGCAAAAAAAGAAAAGAAAAAGAATGAATAAACAAAACCAAGTACAAAAGGGTTAAATCGTTTGGCTTCTTCTTTGGGTCGAAAGAATAAAATGAAAGAAATAAACAAACATAAAATACATGTAATACCATTTAGTATCCTGATCAAATTGCTTCCGTATTGTTGTTTTGATTAATTGTCAGAGATATCAGTTTCCTTTCCGTTTAAAAAAGAGAAAGCCAAGTACAGAACACTCAATTCAATCTTCTGGTATCTGTTTTCAGTATTGTAGTTAGTAGAAAGATTATTGTAAAGAGTTACTAAACTGAACTCGATCATAGAATACTCTGTTATAAATGAGTAGAAAACTATACAAATATCAGAAGAATTTTTGATACTTTTTCAAATTCAAATTTTAACTGCCATAGGCGTTATATTTCAGTTATATAATGTATCAACAATATATTAAAGTGTAATTTAAGCAGCAAACTAAAAAAGGACATTACATAACACAGTGTTACAGCAAAAAAAACCCTGGGAAATGATAGTGATTTTCTGGTAGGGCTTATCGAGTATAGCAATACTGCATACTTGGAATTTTGGGGACACCCCAAAATCTGCACTTACCGCTAATAAACCAAGTTTTGCTATGTATGGGTACTTAACAGCTTGTAGCTTAGTAAATTTTATACCAATAATAAACTTCTTAGCAGATTTTTAGAAAGTAGAAGAATGGACCTTTCGATTGGTGTATATATTGTTTGACCAAACTTGAGACATCTATGCGTAATTGCCCCCCAAACACATTTGTTTTTCACTTTTTTCAACATTTTCTAACTTTGACGATGCTTCTATGCACTATTTTCTATAAACACCATACTACTTATGGAATTTTTTAGAAATACTGTTTAGTTCTGACTATAACTCAGGTTTACTTTTAAAAATCGGATAGTAATTGACCAAGATATTACACTTTTCATGTTACAAATTTGTTTAAAAATACAATTTCTAACCACTTAAAAAAAAATAAAAATTTGTTCAACTTATTTTTTTTAGTTGGCATATCAGCTTTCTGTTGAACTTACCAACAATATTCTGAACTCATTTTTAGTCGGTCTTTTTTTTAGAAAAATTTTTCAATTTCAGCCATTTTTTGTTGAAAACGTTCCTTTTGTTGTCATACAATGTGTAATATCTTGGTCAATTACTATCCGATTTTTAAAATTAAACCTAAGTTTATACTCAGAATTAAACAGTTTTTTTAAAACATTCCATAAGTAGTATGGTGTTTATAGAAAATAGTACAAAAACCATTGTCAAAGTTGAAAAATGTTGAAAAAAGTGAAAAGCAAATGGGTTTGGGAGGCAAATACGCATAGATGTCTCAAGTTTGGTCAAACAATATAAACACAAATCTAAAGGTCTATTCTTCTTCTACTAAAATCGGTTATTATATTCAAAATTGTTGTAAAATTCACTAAGTTACAAGCTGTTAAGTACCCATACATAGCAAAACTCGGTTTTTTAGCGGTAAATGCAGATTTTGGGGGTGTCCCCAAAATTTCAAGTATGCAGTATTGCTATACTCGATAAGCCCTACCAGAAAATCACTGTCATTTCCCAGGGTTTTCAACTTCATTCCAATTTGTAACACAGTGTAATTACTGCTGTAATACAAATTTAAAAAGTATTATACATCCTTACATTCAAACAATAGTATTCTTAAAAGATTTATTTGTATTAAAATGTGTATAACTGGTTATTCTGAATCCATTTCATTTGTATAATGTGCAAATATTGAAAATCCCTATATGCCTTTTTTTGTTATATCTAAGTTTGACTGTATCTGCGTATACGAAACTGTTCTACACATTGAATTCAATTAATGTAATGCATAAATAACAGATCATAGCGCACTTAAAATTCAAAATAAATCTCAAACAAAAACTGGATATTGTTAACTCTTGTAAGCCTGTGCAGAATAACAAATTCCAGACACATTGGCATTTTGCTCATTTGGATCGTTGTTGTTGTTGTTGTTATAGTTGTTGTTGTTGTTGTTGTTGTGGTTGGTAAGTAGACAAGAGACCAAAGACATCGGCCATCAGGTTTAACCATATACCACACCCAGATTTCAGTTTTGTTTGGCATTTAAAATGAAAGCACTAAATACAAGTACTTAAAGCATAACACCAACACTTAGTTAGTCACTAACGAGCTTAGCACAAGCTTAGTGTAAAGACTTTTCCAATGGCGCAAAAAGAAACTTTCAAAATAAACTTAAAGCGTAGCGTAGATGAATGAATCTCAACTGTAACGCATTATTATACCCTGTAAAATGTGGTACTGTCGAGTTTGGCTATATTAACTATGAAGGTGTGTTATCAATAGGTAGACGACTATATAAAGTATTTATTTTATTTATAAAAAGCAATTGTTGGGGCGTTTTATTATACGTTAAGTTGACATCGGAATTATCTTTCAAAAGTAAATATTGTTGTATGTGAAATTCTTTTGTTATTAAGATAAACTCAAGGATAAACTCATATGTTTTGATTATAATCGGAAGATATCACAGTTTTAACTTTTAAGGAAACAATCCTTAGAAATCGATGTTTTTTATTCAGAAAGTTTTCTCACACTGTATGGTTTGATTTATATTTTCAATATTATTGAATACAGTCCCACAGGGTATTAAACTGCCTTCTACCCTAGGTTAGTGGTTTATCTTCATTTTATTTTTTGCGCCGACTTCCATTTATAATGGTTAATTATGTTGGTTTGCTTGAGAGGAGTGCGGGGGATCTCTGTAAAAGGGGAATTTGGTTTTGGTTTTGGCTTTGGTTAAGGCTGCCGCCCATAGAAAGTTACAGTGCATCAAATAATTGTACGTACGCGACGGTTTGAAATTGTTAAATGACTTTAAGCTGTTGTAAAAGGCACAAGGTGTATTGTTATATATTTAGCACAGAGTCATTAGCATTTTGGCCAAGTTTAAAGCGGAGACCGTTAATACATAATCACAAAAAGAGTTATTTACATAATATGCGAAACTAAAAAGAAGGCGATTTTAACGGTTTTATTGATGCCATAACTGACTACTTATTGTTGTTGTTGTTTGTTATTGTTATTGTTGAATTTATAGCACAATTTCATAAACTTTCTATACGATTTTATTTGATTATCATAAATATTTGCACTGCAATTGCGATAAATGCTTTAAATGCGGCTTATTATGATCGCAATTCTCTTCAGTTTGTTACACATTTTATGTAAATGCAACTGCCTATGTATGCGTGTGTGTGTGTGTCTGTGTATTTGATTGCGTGTGTGTGTATTTTATACTTTTGAACTTTCCCGTTTAGTTACACCTGTTGGCACCCGCCGTAAAGCTCAACCAACACATTTGGCGTCGTGACAACAACTGAGCCAAGAATCGAACAAAAAAACCAACAACAAACAACTCTCAAGACTGTCTTGACTTGAAATTGAAGAGAAACTTCAGAGAGAGAGATTGGGAGAGAGATAGAGCGTAGTAGCGGCCCGAAGTCTGCCTCGGCTAGCAGGCAGTTGGCCAAGAGCTGTCTTAGCCGCTTGTGTGGCAAGCACACACATTTACACACACACAACTAACCGAAAATTTTGTTTGCAACCGTGCTCTCCAGTGTGTGCTCTTACGGTAACTTCATGGTTTAGTTTTGTAACTTGGCTAACGTAATTGCTCCAGACTCAGCTACCTCTCCGCTTGCCTCTCTTCCCTTCCCTCCACCCTCCCTCAATTGTTTGGCCAACAAATTCTCAGCTACCAAAACAGATCTTATGAAACAGGCAATTGAGTTGGTAGAGATTTTTGATAAACAAATTATGGGAATTGTCAATCTTACTTCAAGTATCATTACTTTTTTTTATAATTAACTATTTCGAAATGTAATAAATGAATTTTAAGCGTTAACATCACCATTAGCATAAACAATATTCAGTTACTCAACAAGTTGCCGCCGATCGCGATCAATTCCAGTTTTTTTGTGCTTGTTTTTTATTTTTTACTTTAGTCCATTTCAAACATCGTGACGCCGTCTGTTGCACTTGCAACAAGTTACGTTTTTTTCGGGCTTTTTTTATGGTAGACTCTTTGGCCTTTCATTTTCATGTGGCGCAGTTATTGCAGCCGCTTATACACCGTTTATACACTACCTGCAGGGTACTAAACGCTGATTAACTTGTAGACAACAGCAATAATATTGTGCAATAGTCTTAAAAATTTTTAATATTCATACATGTTTTTCTCTCTTATTTCCTTTCTTTTTTTGTAACTTAATCACCTACTTGTTAGTGTATTTAATTTTCGGCATGCCCCATTTAAGCTACTTCTTTCTAAAGCCTTAAGCTTTCAAGCATAACCATGCGCCAAACCGGTTTTAATTGCTGTGTGAACCCAACAAATAGCCCAAATATCATAATTATGCACATGTTGACCTCTGTTCTTTCTACGAAAGGCTGAAACCTCATAAGGCCGAAACCTCAAGCCACACTAATTAAAAGCCTCATTTAACTTTATACTTTTGCCGAAATTCTATTTTTCGCCAAAATATAAGCTCTAGGATTATTCTTATAGCATATTTTTTTTTATTTTGAAAAATTAAAAAAGCCTTGAACATATTTGAAACCTTTTAACTTTAAACTAAAGAATAAAATTGTTTGACAGATTTTAAAAACTTAACTTTAAATTGTTTACTGGTGTTGAAATTTATTTGACTTTTAGATTTCATTCAAAACTCATTTTTTTAATAGACCTTTATTTAGTTTGTTATCTCACTCTGACCTTGACTTGACCCCTAGATCGGTTCTACTTTTAACATATGTTTATCATATTCTCAGTTTTTCAAAATCTTCCACTATTATTGTTGTCTACTTTCAAGCGCACTTTAAGTTAAAGTATGCTACATAAAATATATAAACATTTGAAAATATTAAAAGCTAGTTTTAAAAATTGTTGGCAACCTTGTATATTATGCATTTATTGTTTAATTAATTAATTACACATTCTATAATTGCATATTTATAAAGATGTGTTTGTACCATTTGAAGGTAGAACCTCGAAAATAAAGTTAAATGCCAATATCTAACTCCCCTGAATTCTATTGAGAAAGAGAGAAAGAGAACTGCTAGAGAGCAGAGTTATTCAACACAGCTCTGAGTAAGCCCAAATGCGCTCCAAACCTGTATCTTCAACATAGGTTTAAAAGCTACACACAAATAAAGCTATTGGTAAGTTAAATAGAGGTGCGCAGTTATTGGTAGACACGAGTTTAGTATGACTTAACTTGGGCGATAATAATTTCAAGAAAGTTTTGAGGAGTTCTAATTATTAAAGTAAATAAAAATTATTGCAGCAATTAAATGAATACAATTTTTAAGTTAAAAATTGTATAAATAACTAATACAAATTTCTAAAAATCTTAATAAAAACATGAAGTTTACAGCAAATGTTTGAAACTATTAACACTTTAAAATTCTATTTTTTTATGAAACTTCGAATTTATTTTAAGAGATAGCTAAAGATATTATTATATTAATTATAATAAAATGTTTGTTGCCTTAATTTTAGAGTATTTTAAATAATCAAATATTTATTAAGTTGAGATCACTCTGTTTTGATTTAGATAAAATTTATAAACAATTTCCTGCAAATAAAACCAACTATTTCTTTATAAATCTGTGTTCCAGAAGAAACCTCTCGTCACGCTGCCGTACACACCTCAGGGTTCTGACCACATGAGAAGACACGTTGTAGACGCATCTCTATAAACTGAATGAGGGGACAAATCAACTTGGCCGAGAGGCGTAACCTGAGTTTAGTTGTTAAACAAACGTCAGCGCGCGCGGTTAACTCTCGATGTGGAGGCCCTCAAAGCGATTGCGCGCAGCTGCTGAAAAATCTATAAGAAAAGGAGACAAAAGACAACGAGAAAAACGATAGGAAAACGAACAAAATAACTACTACAAAATAAAAAACGTAAAAAACAAAAAAAAACCTAAAACAATAAACCAGAAACAGAAAACAGTAACAGCGATACGTATGGGGCTAGGTCGACAAACAAACAAATGAATAGATACGAGTGTGTATGAGTGTATTCAACGAATAAACAAGTATTTTTGTCGTTGCACCCACGTCGAATACAAGTAAAGCTCTTCCCTCTACAGATTTGTCAAACGTTTGTGGAACTCGGAATTCAAATCGGAATCGGAATCAGATTTGTTGTATGTAGATTTCTGTCAAACTGAACGCACTTTTTTTTGTAACCTTGCAATTAAACAAATACACATATCCAACACATATTTGTTCATCTCCATACGTAAGCGTATGTGCGAGTGTGTATGTGTGTATACCTGAAATACAACAACTGTGCGAATTCCTCAATACATTTTCGGTTAATACAAGATTTTTCATACTCAACATACCTACTATAAATCTCTATGGGTCTCTATCTGATGATTTCAGCGCCATTTAAAAAGTGAAAAGCTCGGCTAACGTGATTGGTGATTTTGGCATCATTTAATGGCAATTACGACATTATTTTAAACCAGGTTTCACTCTTTTTGTTGCCAAAGACTAAAACTCATTGAACTGTACCAAAAACCGACTGAAAACTTTGAGTTATGCATGTCTTTAAACCATAAATATTGTATATATAATATATTCGATGCCTTTATGGGCAGATGTAGGTGGGCCGGTTGAACGACTTGCATTTTAAGTTATCATAACAGATGAGATGCGATGCAAGGGCACGTTTTCATGTGCATGTTAACGTTAACATGCGGTTTAGCATGTCGTTAAGTTAAATCTTTCTTAATGTTTGACTGAGGAATAAAGCTTAAGTGATAGTTAGGCTTAGAAAACCTAGAAGACACAATTGATTTGACATTTATTTTATATATTTAAATATTTTTTGCTTAATATGACGAGGAACTTCAAAATATTATACTTAACTTTTTCTTTCAGCTGCTATTTCAAGGTCATTAACATTTTAATTTCAAAGACTGCACAAAATTCAAAGGAAATATGCCGCGAAAATTGCTAAAATTTCTCATCATCTTCGATAATACTTCACTGCTGTACTTTCCCGGCCAATTCCTTTCCGGCCGTGTTCTTATCGAGCTGCAGGATGAGACACCCGCTTTGGGATTACACTTCCATGTGGTAGGTGAAGGTGTAGTGCGCGCTGGAGGTCGTCAGGAGCGCACATACGATAAGGAGAACTATATAGATTTTCGCATGCGTTTGCTGGGAGATGTGGATCAAGGACCTGCTATATTATCGCCAGGCATACATAGTTTCCCATTCAAATTGGGACTGCCTGTGGGTTTACCGTCTACATTTCTGGGCAGCTTTGGTTGGATACAGTATTTCTGCACCGCAGCTTTGCGGGAACCCAAAGGTCTGACCCACAAGAATCATCAGGTCTTTATTGTGATGAATCCCATCGATTTGAATCTGGAAAAGCCCATATTATCGGTAAGTTTTTAAGATGAAATTAAAAAAAGATCTTTCTTATCATTTTCTAATCCATTTAGCAACCTTTTACCTGTGAGGTAGAGCACAAGCTGGGCGTGGTTGCCTGTGTGGGTGGTGGACAGATCAAATGTCGTGTGATTTTGGATCGTGGTGGTTACGTGCCTGGAGAGAATATATTGGTTACAGCCTTCATTTCCAATGCCAGCAACGTGACGATCAAACGCACCAAGGCTTCTTTAACAGAGGTAACTCCCACAGATTAAGGATCTATCTATACCCTGGTTAACATTTCCCTTTTCTTCCAGACCATCGAGTACTTGGCCCGTGGCAAGACTGTGCAGACGGAGAAACGCGCTTTGGCTGTGTTGGTGCGTGGCAAGATACGTCCTGGTGGCAAGGATGAGTGGCACAACGATAGCCTCTATGTGCCACCATTGCCACCAACAAATCTACAAGGCTGTCATTTGATTAAAATCACTTACGATGTCTTCTTTGTCATCGAACCCAAGTCCATGGAGAAGGAAGTCAAACTACAATTGCCCATTGTCTTGGCCACATATCCATTCCGGAATAATGCCAACGATGTGTCCAACACGTGGCCGGAATCGGTGCTAAAGCCAGACACCCATTATCCATCAACATTGCCCATATTCCGTCCATGGCTGCATGAGAAACCAGATGCATAACATCCATGATATATTCTCCGATTCGGAATGATACGTTCTATTGTTAAATTAATGTTTGCGCCATAATTTAATTTATAACTTATTTAACTTTTAATCATTTTGTAATGTTTTGTGACCCAACTAAAAGAAATAGTAAACGAATTCAATGTATTTGATTGATTTTATAGCTCTAGGAACCTCGGAAAGATGGTATTCAGTTGTAGATCAAGTTTCTTCTTTAGTTACGCTCTTTTGACGACATTTTAAAATACTCAAACTATGGAATCCAATCGTTAAATTCAAGAAAATAACCTGGATCTCTTGCTAAAAATTGTTTATAGTTGAATCAGGCGACGACTTTGATTGGTTCATTGAATCAACCGTTTATTCAATTTGCTTAGCTGCAAATATGCTCGTTATAAATAATTTACAAGTATATTGTTGCTATTATACAAATTCTACAGATAGATATATCTCCATTATATGCTTGTTATACTTCGAACATACATACGTATCAAAACAAATGCATGTGTGTGTATTTATTTACATCTCATTTAAGCTGTACATAGTCAAACACTACTTAGTTTTACATAATGTGGTAAGTAATTAAGTTGCTTCATATGAGTTAATGAACTTAAAACTGTGGATAAAATTAATTATGAACTTTTCATATTCATATTCTCATATAAGTATATGACTGATCCGACTATAACTAGTCGCACTTAAAATATTTTCAATTAATTATATATACATATATATTTATATTTGTATATATGTATGTTTGTGTTTGTGTATATCTAAATATTTACAAGGACAGTAAGATATTGGAGCTGCTTTAATCTAAGCCTATTGAAATATAGTTGTAGTAAAATTATTTTTACTATATATAAAACTTAAAATGTTCCTTTTCCTTTTTCTCTTCTCTACTTTTTGTGTATTTCGTTATTTTATTGTTGTTTTTCTTGTTATTGTTGTTGTTTAAATCCAGCTTAATCCAATTGTACCAACAATGAAGAATTCGTTCAGTTATCTTTCAATTGCCCTGACCAAAAACTTGTTCCCGAAAATTCTTGATCTTTTGGACAAAGAAAGATTCAAGCGCTTCGGCGCACTTGTAGAATGAGGACTCCTTTGGGTTATAATAGCGGCAGTTATCAAAGATTTTTGTCATATCACCAATAAATTCAGCGAGCTTGGTGTAGGTGTTTGATTCGAGCTTACTTTCCATCTGCTTGAGATCTACAAAAATCAAAGAACATACAATTAACTCAATTGTCAGATTGATTGGTCAATCAGTTAACATACCCATGGGCTCCTTGATCACTTTGTAATAGTCGGGTGCCTCTTCCGGATCAACCGGTTCCATAAATGGCCAGGCACTCTTGTGCGACTGCATTGAGAAATACATTCAGTAAAGCATTCTCAATTAATTGTCAACCGATTATCACTCACCTGTATTTGCTTGATCAAGTTTTTGAGTTCAACAATTTCATTTGGAGCTAGTTTCTTCATATTTGCCGTATTTGCATCCGAATTGCGTTGACATTCTGGACAGACATACTCGTCAATATACTCCGCTTCACTTTGGACAATGCCAACGCAACGGCCATGGAACCAGTCCTGGCATTTATCACAGCATATATAAAATTGCGACTCATCGTAGGGCTGTTTACAGCTGCAATAAAGTTGTTGCGTTTCACGCGCCTTCTGGCAATCGGTGCAAATGTATTCCGAGAGTTTCTTGGATGCCTCCTCGGTGATATTAACGCATTCGCCATGGAACCAATTGCTACACAAATCGCAGCCAACATAGAACCTACAAAGAGTTCAAGTAAGTTTTCAAGTTGAGTTTATATTGCTGAAGATCTCTGTCTAAAAATGTATGTAGTAGTTTGTTTAGCTAGCAATTAATTAAATTACTTACTTTAAGTTACTTTTAAGTTTATCGATAAGTTTATGTAGTAGTTTATTTAGCTAGCAATTAATCAAAGTAAGTAATTAAGTTAAGTATTAATTGCTTGAGATGTTTATCGAGTAGTTTATGTTGTAGTTTATTTAGCTAGCAATTAATTAAAGTAAGTAATTAAGTTAAGTATTATTTGCTTGAGATGTTTATCGAGTAGTTTATGTAGTTGTTTATTTAGTTAGTAAGTTGCTTTTGTACGGTTTGTTTTTCTGGGCTTTCTCCAATTTTGGAAATGAATGTTTAATCAATTTATTAACATTTTAAACTTGAGAATTTCTATCTCTATTTTAATATATTATTAATATTAGCTAATTCTCCCACTGCTTTACAACTTTTCAGTACTCTTCTCTTCCTTTCCTTTATGCAACTTTAATTGTTTATTTCAAGTCTTTTTTCTATTATTAATATGTAAAATAACTTACTTGGTATCATCATAGGGCTTGCGGCATATGCAATATAGCTTCTCCTTCTTTCTGTTCAGCTTCTTGGGACGACCCACGCTGTGTCTGCTGTGCAGCGATGGTGGCTCTGCACCTAGACTCCGTCCAGGAGGTTTGATGCGCCTGTAATTGGTTAAGTAGGTTAACAAATGTTTTACATATTTAATTCAAGTCCTTTACCTTTTGTGCTCGTTATTCTGATCCAACAGACGCTCAGTAAACACTGAACTGCGCTCATTTTCGGTCTGCTTCTCTGGTGGCGTTGTTGTGCTCATTGCACGCACATGTCGCTTCACCTTGGCCTCCACTTCCTCACGGATTTCATTCTGCAAATTGCGCTCGAGTAGGGAACGCTTGCGTAAGATGCTCTTCTTAAGCAAATCCTTGTGGCGATCCAATTGCGCCTGCTTGGGTTCACTGAGATTAGCAGTTTCCTCCAGAGGCAACTGCTTGCGATTGTTTCTAATGGTGCTGTTGTATTGACTTCCACTTGCAATGCTTGGTTGTCGCTTTGTTGGCGTGCGAACTTTCCATTCATCATCATCGTTGTTTTGACGAGATGCAGTGCGTCGACGAGTCGATGTGCTGGCACCATCCACCACCGAGTTGGATCTATTCGCTGTTGGCGTCCATTCACCCAAATTGTGGGAATTTTGTTGCTCCTGCTTCTTGCGCATATTCACCAGTTTCTCTTCAAGCTCTGGACTCAGATTGCCCTGTTTCAAGGCATTCGTAATGGCTGAAAGAGAAAGAGTTCGGTTAGAATTAAGTGCGGATTATATGTGGATCTCATGTTACTTACATTCTTGTATGTAGCCACTGGTGACGACAAAATTCTCGCCCTGCTCATGATCGACACCTTGCAACTCCAGAGTTGTGCCTAGATCTGCGGCTGCCACTGTGGCATACTCTACGTTGTCCAATGCTCCCGTTGTTGTCCCTGCCGAATTGTTGTGGTAGCTGTTGATGTGATTGCTGTTTGTCGAGTTATGCTTATCAATTTGGGCATTGGACTCGAGGAGCTCAATGGCGTCCGTGGCATTTGTGCTGTTGGGGAAACTATCGTTCTGGGCGCTGTCCTCGTTAATAGCTGAAGTCGCGGTGGCGTCGTTGTTCTCATTAATGATGTTGCTGTTGTTGTGGGTGCTGTTGATGCTGCTGCTGCTGTTGTTGGAGTTGTTGGAGTTAGTCTGCAATATATATCGATTGACGGCTTTAGCACTATCAAAATCGTTTAATTGTTGCACATGATCTTGATTAGGTTTATCATTAACTACAGCTACGCATTCACCATCTTCACTGGCTTGATTGGACTTAAAAATACTATCGTTGTTGTTGTTGTGGCATGCGACATCATTGGACTCATAATGGGGCTTCTCTAAGTTGTTGTCAATATTTGATGGAGATGAGCTCAACATTCTTTTCTTACACAGAGGACTACTTGATGGAGATGAGCTCAACATTCTTTTCTTACGCGGAGGACTGCAAACCACAATTATTTCTTCATCATCATCATCATTAACATCGGGATTATTTATATTGCTGTTGTCATCGGGTTTATTGATTGTTGCATCAGCGGCAGGTTCTTGTGAAACATATTTTGTGCTTACAACATAAACAATTGAGATGCCACCAACCTAAGTGGTTTTCAAGGATTATTTACAAGTTTCAAATGAAAAAAACGGGTTAAACAAATCAAACAATTTAGCTTATGTACAAGAAATATACTTAAGATTTGATATGATTCGTCACCTACCTGGCTTTAATCAGAGATCAGTTGTAGTATTTATTCCAGGCAACCTTTTTTTATATTTAACGTATTGTTTTATTGTTATTGATTGTGAAGTTGTTGTAGTAGTAGAAGTTGTTGTTGTTGGCGTAGTTGTTGTTGTTTTGGCGAAGAGATTAACAGGTGTTGGTTTTTTTTTTTGTTGGAGTTGTAGTTGTTGACACACGGATTTTTAGGCAATGCGTTTTGGATTACGTTTGTTTCGGATTATATAAGCAGTGGCAGCATGGATTTGATTTTTTAAAGGGTATTCGAAATTGATTTTTAATATAACAAAGTTAGTTTTATTTCTTTCACTCTCTTTCTTTCATTAAAAAAAGCTTGCTTTAAATAAGTTATAATGAAAATTGCGGCAAAATGTCTTTTGTGATTGATAGTTTGTGTGTGTGTGTGTGTGTGTGTGTGTGTGTGTGAATGTTGGGTGTGATGTGTGTGTGTGTGTAACTCTTGTGTTTTACTTTTGCTTTTCTTTTTGAACAAGTGTAAAAATTCATTTCGATTTAGATGAGATGATTACAAATATGGTTAAGCCTTTGTGTTATATTTGGGAATTGTTTTTTTTAGTCTCTTTTTATATGAAAACTAGCTCTCACATGCGCTTTACGCTTTTTTACGGACGGGGGTACGGAGGGGAAAACGTAGTTTGCCATTCAGCAGATGCCTCCGATCTATACATATACATATATATATACATGGAGTATATATACATATACATAGATGTATAAATATCATAAGTCAGCCAACTAAAACTCTGTGTGCAGGTTAATCTCTTCAGCAATAAGTTTTATTTCTTTTTTTTATAGATTTTTTTTAGTAATTTCTTTATCTTTTAGCAATTTGAATTTTGGCCATATTAAGGAGAAAAAAACAACAAATTTTGGTTCGATCTGTTTTGGTTTGGTACTCAAATTCAACTGATTTCTGATTAAAGTCATTTCGTTTTTCTTTTTAATATACTTTAACATATTGTAAATGGTTTAGTTTTAGCTTTAAAATATTTCGTTATTACAAAGTTTTCATTTTCATATATGGTACATACAAAACATATATATATATTTGATCTGTATATATCATATCATATCATATATATATCGTGTATATAGGAAGCGAGCGCTTTTTGTCAACACAAAGGCCAATTTGCAAATAATCATCCAACTAACTCAGAAACAAAAATTTACACACAAGTTTTTCTCATTATATAATCAATGTGTGCATTATTTATATATATGTATATATTATATAAATATATACATGTGTGTGTTATATAATAACTAAAGGTAGCGTGGGGGTGTAAAGGTGGGATACAGGAATAGAAATAGTATATACAACATATATTGAATATAGTCGAAACATTTCGATTTATCAATTACAAGGGGTGAAATTTCTCATATTTCTTTTTTAATTTCTCAAGTGTCCAAAAGTGGGAAAAGTGTAAATGGGGAAAGTGTTAAGGTTTTTTTTTTTGTTTTTTAACTAACCCCTCGATAAGCAATTGGGCGACACAATTCTGCTGCAATTTTTACTTTTGTATCAAAAATATTTAAATATATATACTTTCTGTAAATATATTTTTGTATTTATTCTTTTTCTTTTTTCATTTGCATTTTATTTGATTATTCAGAGAGTTTATTTTGCCATCTATCGATATATACTACATACATACATATATATATATAAGAAGTGAGAATCAATTATGCATATATATATGGTTGGTTCTGCTCTTGAGTTTATTGTATGAAAAGAAACAGGATTGGTCATCGTTATTTTGTATTTTGTAATTAATACATGTATATTTTTATTGCAAAAAGCGCTTTACATAGATTTTACAAGTAACATAGGATAGTACTACAGATACTATATAGTTTTAAAAGCCAAAATGAAACTAGGCAAGAAAACTTCTATTAACGCATTTTCATAATTTAGCGTGTTTTGTCTAATACTTTTGCCCTGGTCGCTAAGATTACGTCACAGTCTGTTATTATTTTTATTTAATATATTATTGCTCGCTAAATTATTAAATAAGTAATTAAATCGATAAATAAGGTTAAAAATAATTAGTTAACTGAACTGGAATACTAATCCAAAATGTATATTGTATGGTAATGTTTCATAATTCATATCTATCTTTCGATAATTCTCATTTCGATATTTGTTGTGTTGTTCTTGAATCTTAACGATAGTTCTTAAATAAATTGCATTAAATAATAATTACATAACTAATTATAAACAACATATAGTTACGAATTGAAGTCAAATCAAATAAATAAGTATGTATAATTAAAATTATATATGTATCGGAATATACTCGATCTCGCCTCTGGAGAATTAGCTATTTATCTGCAACTAAGCATTTATGATATGAGTCTTGTTGTGTAGTTGTATGTGTGTATTTGTGTTTGTGTGTGAGTCTGAGAATTAGTTGATAAATAAATTATATTGCAAAATCAAGCCTTTTGTTGTTGTAGAAATTTGCTGGAAAACTCGCTCGAATCACTCTTCTACATGCCATAAAAAGGAATGCGTATGAGATATAGTAAATGTAAATTTGGTTTTTTACTTTTGCAGTGAGTGTGTGTGTGTATGTGTGTGTGCCAAATATAAAAAGAAACAGGTTTAACAAGTAAATGATAAGTACCAAACGAAACTTTTTGTAAATCGAAAAATGTAATAAATTAAATGATCATAATTAATCAGAATCATAGCAACAACATGCTTTTCTCTTCATATCTTATTTGTTCTTAGCTAAGTATTAACTTAGAAATTACATGTTTTAATAATATTTTATATAAATAATAATTTTAATCATAATTAGAATGAAAAGCACAGTGTCTAGTCAATCAAATGATCAACTGATTGATTAATATAAGCGCTGCCTAACAATTTGTATCAAGTGCTTTATTCTCGCTTTTCTTCTCTCTCTAACTATCTCTGTTTAGTTTTTCTCCAACTATCTCACCCTTATATCATTTTCTTTGTATCTTTTCATTTAAAAGCTACTCACTTGTTGATGTGTTGCCGATTGATGTACAGGCGTTAATGGAGGTGGCTGTGATGACTGTGCCGCAGTTTCCGGCTGCACAGCCAAATAGATTTTTGTTGGACCTAAAACTCCAAGCTTGCCATTTGATTCTTGCGCTGCAAAAGAGAGTATAACATTTAGTAAATGATTAAATTTAATTAAAGTCTGTACACACCTTTCATTAGCTGTTGTTTGACCTGCGTCTGCACCAGTTGCAATTGCTGTGCGGTAAAATCATTGCCCACAAGACCTTGCAACACAATGCGTGGCCCGTGCTCCGTTTGCAACACTTGGGCGGTAACGCATTTGATTACTGTGCCGGGTGGTTGATTTTGCAATAGACTCTCTTCAACACTTAGCTGTTGTTGTTGTTGTTGCTGTGGTGCTGGCTGAGTTTGTTGCACCACTTGCTGCACTATGTGTTGTTGTTGTTGCTGCTGTTGTGGCACTTGTTGCTGTTGCTGTACAATAACTTGCTGTGGACTTTGTTGGACAACAGCTTGCTGTTGCTGTTGTGTTGGCAGTTTAACAGGTGAGGTTTGTGGGCTCGCTTGAGATACCGAAGGTGTTGCATTGTTGGTCACAATGTGTGCATTGCCATCGCCCTGATGTTTAATGTGTGCCACAATTTGTGCCTGATTGTTGCCCAGGGCTTAACAATCACCTGCTGTCCATTGATTGTTGCCACTTGCAGTTTTCCCTGTGCCAATTGCTGAGCGAGCGTTGAATTTGGCACCAACACTTGTTGTGTGGTCGTCTCTGTGGATTCTGAGCTACCTTGTGGCTTCTCCTCAATCACTTGCTGTTGTTGTTGTTGCTGCTGTTGAGGCTGTTGCTGCTGCACCACAATCTGTTTGACCAGCTTGGTTTGTGTTGTGGGTGACGATTGCACAGTTTGATTGGCTTGCACCACAAATTGTTGCTGTGGTTGTACAATGTGTTGTTGCTGCTGCTGCTGTTGTTGATGTTGCTGGGTTTGTATTTGTTGCTGCACCATCTGCAGAGCTTGACTTTGCGGCACATTACGTTGCGTAACAATTGTTTGTCCTGGACTCAAAATGATGCGTTGGCCACCAACAACAATCTGTTGTTGCACATTGCTCGTGTTGACAATCTGTTGTATCACCTTCTGTGTCGGTTGGCTGCCCACCTGTTGATTGACCACAATCTGTTGTTGTTGCTGTTGCTGCTGTGGTGCCTGTTGTTGCTGAATGTGTTGCTGTATTGCCTGTGTGTGCACAATTTGTTGTTGTTGCACTGTGGCAGTGCCCTGTTGCTGCTGCTGTTGTTGTTGCTGCTGCTGTGGCGTGGCAGATATGATTACCTTTTGACCCTGTGAGCCTTGTGTCACCAGTAACTTGGATCCTTGTTGCACAAACACTTGCTGTGTTGGCGATGCTGTTGTCACCACTTTCGGCACCAATTTCTGTACTGGCGAGGAAACTTGTATCTGTTGCTGCTGCTGTTGTTGTTGCTGTTGCGCCAATAGCAATTTATTCTTAACCTGAGCCAAGGGCAGTGTAACACGTTGTGAGGCTGCAAGTGTTTGTGTGGCCGGAGATTTGGTAACATGCTTCAGTGCAATTTGTTTGATCACCGGAGATGCTGTTCCACCTGCCCCAGCAGTTGTTGTAGTTGCCAAAGCCTGTGCTGCCTGCCCCGTTGCAAGGGTTTTAATTGGCAATTTCCCTTTCACTGCAGAAATTGTAAAGCAAAATTGAGTTTCAAATGGAGTTAAAATGTGTGGATGTATGGGACAGTACTGACAGTTTAGCCTTTTTAAGGATAGATCTGTCCTTTTTTAGACTACTTCAGCTGTAAAATATCATTAATGGCCTACATTGAAATCTATTCTGCTGTATAAATTTAAAATCTTTCGCTCAGCCAAGTGAAATAATTTACCGGTCTCTCAAACGAATAAATTCTTAATCTTTTTAACGAACAAAACATGACAAGTATTTAGTTTTTCAATAATCATTTAGAATAAAAGTTTACCCATTTAAGAAGATCTAAATGTGTTCTTTTCTAAACATGTTTCTCTCCTTTTTTCCTTCATTTCTGTTCTATGCCTGTAGTGGACAACACTGTCGTCTGGTTGGGAAGATGTTGCACTTACCTGGCGTTGACACATTCGAATTTGGTGATGATGTTAGCACATGTAGTTTACCATCGGGCATTTGCACCAATTGTTGACCAGGATTCAAGCCACGTACACTGACTTTACCATCGGGTCCACGTATGATTTGTACTTTATGTGGCGTTGGCGTAGGCGTTGCCGATGTGGCATTCACCTGTGTGGCATTTGATGAGGGGGCGGGACTGGCAGACGATGCTGCTGCTGTTGTTGCCGTCGCTGTACGTGGCACTTGCGTCACGGCCTGTTGAATTATACGCGTTGTGCCATCGGGATTCTTTACTATCACACGTCTGCTGCCAATTACTTGCCCCTTAACTGTAAATTGATTAAAGTCTTAATTGCTGTTAACTCTCGATAGTCATTTCATGTCTATTTACCTGGTGTTGATGAACGCGTCACTTCGCCAGAGTTAAGTAATTTACGCTGTTGATGTGCTGCTCTCTGCAACTTGAGCTGTTGTTCCATTTTATCCTTGACATCCTCACCAGGTTTGGGTGCAAGCAGAACTCGTGTACCGCCCGGACTTCCATTTATAGATGTATTAAGACCAGAACCATTACTCGCTTCCAGTTGCCTCGATGCCACAGATCGCGTGACAGTTGCCAGACGTGCCTTCTCCTGTTTCTCGCCCATGAATTTTATTTCCCACAACTCCAGCTTATCCTCATCCACCCACTCTTCACTTATTTGCGGCTCCGTGGGTTGCGGAGATTCGGCACGCTTTCGTTTACGCAATCCCGAACGTATTGATGTGACCTCTGTGTAGGGAATTGATTATGATTAATTGGAATAATTTACAAGAAATAATACTATAGTTGAGTTCCCGACTCTGAGATACGCGTTACTCATATTAGGAAATTATTTTATCAAAGTTTTAAACTCTAATAAATTAGATCACAGTTATCGGCGCCCGAGTTGCCTTAAATAGTTAATCCTTACTCTATAGTTAAGCGACTTTAATGCGATTTTTTAGACTTTCGGAACTAATAAAATATCAATTTCTATGTCACTTACCTCTTATAGTCTTTGGCATCTCCAATGGTATGACGACCTTACGACGAAGGTAACTTGTCTTCTCACCATATCGACCCGCATGACGCAACTTGAGTAGCTCCAAGGTGACAATCTCATTCTCCGTTGTAACCTGATGTTTGCCATCTGTGGACGGTGGCTTGGCAATCATATCATCCCAACGTAGACATGACCACAATATCCGCAACTGCAGCGCAATGGAGGACAGAGTTGTGGCATTGGAAGTGCGATATGACCAGCATGTGCGGAATAAAGGCCTGGAGCATTGATATTGCCAAATGCAATTGTTCTTGGCGGCATGATGGAAGCCACTGCTTGGAGATTTACCGGCATGACGGGCCAATTTTAACAGCTCGAAACGTGGCAAGACCAAAAGACTGCGCTTCTGTTTGTGCGTTAGGAAATTTGAGATGAGCGGATAACGGGCATAAGTTGCCTTCTTCGCAATCGTTGTCTTGTCCTCAGCCTTGACGGATTGTTCATACAATTTGGCCGCTTCTCGTATCAAATAAACTCGACCCCTTGTCGATGTTGATGAATAAACACGTTCGTTGCCATTTTCAAAATATTCTCGCTCATATTTGGTGACATCCTCACGTTTAACCGGACGCGCTGTGATGGGAAAGCGACGATTCTGTTTATTTAATGGAATATCTTTGTCCAATGTCTGATCGAGAACATCTTTGGTGCCAATATATGCCTTCTTGGGCTTCTGTGTGCGTTTCCGACGTGTGCCCGCAAAGATGTCCACATCATCGGCATTTGCCGTTGAACTGGCAGCACTTGCTGCCGCAGCCAAAGAATCCTCAGTGCTCTCAATCTCAACATTACTGCAGACATCCATGCTCTCAATGTAATCCATTTTATCTGAATCCTGTGTACTTGTATCGGCATTTGAATCTTCCGTCTTAACTGTGACTTTGTCCGATTTCGACTCTTCGGATTCCATTTGAAGACAATCCGTGAGCAATTGTTCAGTAAAGGCAACAGCATGAGCACGTGCTTGCTCCCAGTCTTGCAACAAGTCGAGTGGCGCCTCGGATTCAGCTTGTTTATGATCGTCGGACTCATCAACTGACAATTGAACCGATTCCTTTTTGCCCTCTGTCAATTTCTGTTCAAGTATGGACGGTTTCTTGACTGCACCGAGTATAGCTGCCACAGTCTCCTTGGAACCATTGCCGGCAGTGTGTGCCTTGCGTAGCAACAGAAGCAACTCCTTCTTGGCACGCGCCTTCTGCAGACAGAGGGGGGAATAGCAAGTGTTTTGGGTGATTTGTGATACGGCATTTGAGTTTGTATTGCACTCCTTGGTGTAGCATCGGAAGGTCTTGGCAAAACGATTCAATTGACTGAATTGCATGCGCACCGTTTGAATTTGCTTGGCCAGCGAGTTGACGAGATCTAGATTTACATTGGATGCCACACTTTTACCCGCAGCTTCTGTGAGTCGCAACAGACGCTTCTCCAAATACGTTTGCTTGGCATTGTTCCCACTTCCAGTTGATGTAATCAGAAGTGGTTTAACATCGTTTTCTGCATCCGATTTAATTGCAATTTGTTGCTCCACCTCGGCCAATTTAGTGCGACGCTCGAGGAAATCATCCAGGCGACATTTACGTGCCACCTTTGGATAATAATGACGACCGGGTGCAGTTAAGGCTTTGCTCACATCAATGTGTCCACTGACACGCTCTCCCACATCCTCGTAGACCTTGACATTTGTATACTGCTCGGGCAAATAATGGCACACCTGACCGGACGAATGAACCGATTCGCATTGCTGAATAAAGCGTTGAGTGCGAGGATCAACCAGTATGCTTTCGTTGACAGTGGGTTCTTCCCCTAGAGAGTAATGCACATAGACACGAGTGTGTGTCAATGGTTGAGCACGAGTTCGTCGGACACGGACGCCACAGCGTCGACTACTTGATAACCAGAGCCAACCCCATTGACCATGGACACGATACTCTTCGCCCTTTTGTTTCCACACCTGATGCTTGAGGCCCAGTGAGTATTTAATGTAATTGAATGCCAAACGATTGCGTTCCTCTTCATCATCTCGTTCACGCTTTTCACGTTTCTCTTGCTTCTTGCGATCCTCACGCTCGGCACTCGTGATGCGTTGCAGGTGCATGTGGCCCAGCTGCTCGTGCCACACGTTGGCAAAGACAACACTCTTCAGTGACGCTTGAAACAACAACATGACAGCGGCAAAATCTGTGGCACGTTTCGCATTCATCACCGCAGTGTTCCACATCTTTTTGTTGCTCACCCAATTGGGATTCATAAAGGATGCTGCAATGTTTGATTCAAAATTGATCAAAGTTTGACGGAGAGTTGTGATAATATTTTCACAACTTCCCATCGTAATGCCAACCCATTTGAAATCAGACGCCGTGGTCAATGAGAACTTGTGGGAGAGATGTCGTCGCTTATCACGCTCCTCATTACGTTGCGGTTTGTTCAGTGCAATGGGATTTGAGGCATATTGATTAACATAGTTCTTAAAACCCTGCTCCATGCCCAGTTTAAAGTAGAGTGTGCCATTGTTTAACTGATTTGTCTTCTGGCGTGTCACCATCTTATTATCCTCGGCCTTCTTAGCGATCTCAGCTGCATCATCGTCAGCTGTCGCTTCTTCATTTGTGTCCTTATCGAGCAATTCTTGGGTAGCCTCTTGCTCTAGATCAATTAAGGTGCGTTTGTTATGCTTGTGCTCGTTGGTTAGCGACTCTGTTAGCTTCATTTGACGCTCAATCTCCTCCAGACGATCTTTTAATTGAACATGCAGTCGTGTCTCCAGCTCCGACGGATCCATGCGCTGCATTAGCAACTCCAACTTTGCCTGTGTGCTGTAATACCAACAATTGCCATCGATTTGATCCTCCACAAAGATACGTCGTGCAATAAACCAATATTTGCGACCATGTCGATCCACACCAAGGCTGTCGTGTCTTATGAGCACGCCCTGTTTCTCCTGCGGCAGCACACAGTCCACAACACCAGATACCTTATGGGAACGACAGAGACCACATTGCCAATCCTCTGTGGGTACATCATTCATGGGTGGATCTACGCACTCCAAGTGGTAGACAGCGGGACACGTTTCGCAGCACAACAAATCGCCGAGACGATGACAAACCCGACAATGATCATCATAGTGTATGGGACCCTCCTGGACCATCACATCCCTCACCGAGTTGGCGGTAAGGAACTGATCGCCAAGAAACTGTAGCACTGTAAGACGATGATCGACACCTGTATAGGGATATTCGCCAGTGCTGAGTATTTGATAAACATGACGATCAAATTCCCTGTCACTTTCCACATAACTTCGTAGGATTTCTGGCCAAGTGATGGCATCAATCAGATATAAACTGATATTGACCGTATCCTTTTGATCAAGTGGACCAAAATGTGTGCCCTGTACATCTTCCTCCCGTAATATTGCCTTCAATAGCATTATGTGTACGTCGGTTAGCAGTGCACTCTGCTCCTCACACACCAAGGCTGCACAAAAGTCTTCAAAGCGAAAAGGCGAGAGTCTCACGAGATGACGAAAACGTCTCAATACTTCATAAATACTTAAAGCACGCAATACGTGTGCATTGCCTATAAATAGATCTTCCGACGAATCGGGTAGCTCGAGTGGCGGATACTCTCGACCCTCTTGTAGCCAAATTGGCTCTGGGCTGGGAGGACGCGGTGGACGACCAACTCCATTTTGTGTAAAGCTGCAGACTGAGAACTCCGATTCGCTCTCGTTGGCTGCATCCAAGCTCTCATCATCGCTGGGCGTTAGCAGCATATCATCTTCATTATCTGTCTTCTCCTCATCCGAATCACCAAAATCGGAGCCATAATGATATTCCGATTCGTAGCCTGTTTAAGTTCAAAAAATAAGAAATTCAATTATCATCGTAATATGTTAGAGTGATGATGTGGGAATGTATGTATGTACATCGTTGACTGTATATGTCTAACATTTACCTCTTAAACGATCAGAGTAAGTGCTTGTCATTTTAAACCACCTTTTTTGCTTGTAAATGATACTCTTAGAGAATGTTTATTTAATTCTTTAACTTCTTTATCTGCAATTTGCGCAATGTTTGTCCGTCTTCTATTCTTAGCTTTAAGTTTGCGTGGCAAGTAATAGCAAATTTCTATAATTTGTCTCTTCAAACTAGACTAAAAATCGAATGCAGTAGCACAATACTTTACTTGTCAATTGGTGTAGACTAGTATAATAGAATGTCATTACCGTTTTGACAGTTATCTCAAAGTTAACTCGGTTAATTTTGTATAGTCGAAAGGGATTAATTTTTCAATTTCCAATTTCTTCCCAATGCTGGATATAACCCAATATTCCATCTATTATCAGTATATTTCCATGAAACTAACTTATAATTTAATTCAGGATCTTTGCTTATGTACATTTTCAAAACCAAAATTCATTTTTATATAGTCTACTTTAAGGTGCGTTTATGTTCATAGTGTGAAACTCCCAACTACCAATTGGTTGTACTTCCCCCCTTTTTAATGGATTTTTTTGTGCTGTTTTTAAATGAAATTGTTTACATTTTCTGCCTGAATAGCTGTTGATGCTGGTATAATTCAGAATTAAATATACAACTCCCCATTGGTTCTGCCTCCTCCCCCAATACTAAACGATTTTTAAGGGTTTTTGATAAATAAATTTGTTGTTTACCTTTTCTGCCTGAATAGTTTTGGTATTAAATAGTAGTTAATAGACAACATCCCATTGAATGTATTTCCCCCTTATAAGGTACTTTTTAGAGCCTTTTAATAAATAAATTTGTGTTTACCTTTTCTGCCTGAATAGCTGTTGGTGCTGGTATTGGCATTCACATTTGATTTGCGTCCGCGTCCTCTCTTGGCGCCGTTCCCACGACTGCTGCGATTGTTGTGACTGCTGCGACTGCATTCATCGCTTTGCGGGGAGATGCAGCGTGATGCTGAGGGCGTGCTTGGTTGCGATTTGCCTTCGCTGAGATATTTGGGCTTCTTGAGCAGTTGATAATTGAAGCGTCCCGTTGATCGCTCATTTGGCGTCTTTGGTGGACGACCACGTTTCCGGCTACCGCGACCGCTCATTGTATATGTACTTTGCGTTGTTATCCTCGATGCCTTAGAGCCACCCACTTTTTTTACTTATAACTATCGTACGTGTGTAAGCTGCTAATGGGGTTTGTGTGTATGTGGTGGTGTGTACCTCAAATACAATTTAATTCTCTTCTTGTTGTTGTTTTTGTTGAGTAAACGCACATTATCTAAAAGCAAAATAATGATTTTGTTAAAAACAAAAACAATTTGCTGGTAATTGTAATAGCAACTGTAACTAGCACTCTCGCTCGCACTCATTTGCGCATATGCATTTGGTCTGTCTGTATTTGTATCGCATGTACATGTGCGAGAAAAAATCGATAAACGTTCACAGAAACTTTTAAAATACCATTTTGTTTACAATTGACGTATTGAAAAACTTTACTAATTGCATATATGGCGCCAAAAACACAATCACACACACACACATTCACATATACACAAACATCATTCGGTTAAGGATGCTTTGCTCAGAGCCAGGTTTGGCAAATTATACATTCTCAATTTTTAATGTACTCGACACGCACAATTGTTCGTGTGCTATTGCATGTGTGTTTGTGTGTGTTCCTATGTGTGAGTGTATGGAACTGAAGCCAACGCACATTGTCCGCCATTTATAAAACCGAGAAAATTTGTGCAAATTGCCACAGAAACGTTTAATTAACACAATTCACATTTATTTCAAATGCACCATTTACCCTGAACACTAAGCAACACATTGCGAACGCGTTGCAGTATTTAATTTGATATTATTTAACTATTTTTAAGCAAACTGTTAGAGCGACTTTTACCTTACATTTTAGTTCTGCACTTATAGCCCGAATAGCGTACAGTCAGCCAATCACAGAGCGTCTTTCATTTGCTAATGCAGCAAGCGACATCTGGTATTCGTTTTTGGTACTATTCTTCACATGGTTGCATGCGCGTCATGAGCAGTGTTGCTATCGTTTATGTTATCGATAGTTTATCTAAACTCCAACAAAATTTCAAATTTGTAATCGTTTCGGGGACTGTGCCGGGCACCGGTTATTTTTTTATTGCTGCGCTGATAATTCGTCATGGTCAATAAGCATTTGCATTTTGTAAATGAAACTTTGAGAAATATTGTGTGGAAGTCGATTTAAAATTTATTAGAGCTATGTAGCCCTGCGCATATTGTACGGTATTATCTTATCAGTAAACAATGCGTCCAGGTCGCTTATGTGCACGCTGATTTCGCTAGTATTACTTCATTCTGCGCGCCCGTCGGTTGCATTTTATCAATAAGCTCCAAAGTGAAACATGTTGTAAAATACTTATTTATGCTGTCATTTAGCATTTTGTGAATATTTCAATAGTGCGACAAATATATGTTCACAAATATAGTTTAATTCTTAACACAACGTTTCTGTTTATCGGCATGTGAGTAAATAAACTATTTCTAGATAAAGATACGTTACCAATACAAATACACCTGTCTCGCCAAAAACTGATCATTATTATTCGTTATGTACATACATAACAATATGTGTTTTTATAAATAGTTATCATGGTGCGCAAACAAAAATGTGAATACATTAAACTTGTAATTTACGATACTAAACAATTGCGTGCCCTCATCACACCCTTCTACGGCTTTATCTTCGAGGGAGCGAGCTTTCCACCTGAGTGCTTATCATTGCATTTTTATTTTAAAGGTTTTGTCACTGATTTCTATCGAAATACCTAATGAATACACTTGTATTCAGGGAATATCATCGCCTGGTCGTATCGTTGTACAATAATTTTTAAAGAATTTCTCAACTGCAGACGCACACTCATTTCACATGACGTCATGGGGTTTTATAATTGGAGTAGCCAGTGAAAGATAATTAATGTATATTCTTGTTGATAGGTTCTTGTAGTGTGTGTTTGTGTAAGTAGGTTCCAACATTAATAGACGCCTACTAGATACCAGACAGTCTTCAGTTATACTTATCTTTAGTGTGTTTGGCACCAGAAACGTGTAATGAAAAAAGTTATTAATCCATTCCCATAAAAAAACTTATTACAGTTGTTTGAATATTGGGTTTCTAAGCTAAACAATATATCAGTTAACGACATGTTTTTTTTTTCGATCATGGTTTTCATTTCAGTTTACATAAACAATACAGCTAAAATGGGAAACTTCAGTTGGAAGATCGGATTCTATTTTATATCAAATATCTGCGTTCTTTTAATTTTAACAAAAGCTGAAGATGTTACGGTCTTAATGTTAAACGAAAGGTAATTATTTGTTTTTTTTTAAATCTAATTGATAAACTCAATTTATTTCCGGGTTATCTCAACAGTAAAAGCATGACTGTGGATGGTTTAACCGAAGTTAACTATAGCACAGTTTCAACAACTCCAACTTCTGAATTGAGCACACAAACACCTCCAATGAACACAACAACAACATCAACGTTGTCCAATGCTAATAGCACAAGCACGCGTCCACCAGAGATCAACTCTATAAAGCCGATACAGAAACAGGCCCAACCAACTGATTGCTCACAGCGCGAAAAATTGAGAAGTCAACCGATCTTCACATCAAGCTCTCGACTCCGAAAGTGTTGTCCACTTGGTGAGAATCTGGATTTCTATCGTGAGAATCAAAGTGATTCCATGTGCGATAATGCGGTGATTAACTTTGAACCCACTATCATCAGTGCTGTGCTTTTCGATAACTGCATTGAAGATCTGGAAGAAAAACCAGAATTGAGTTATGAAATTGGTAATCCATGTAATAGGTAAGTTTAACTACGTAATAAACCCTAAAATGTAAGAAACTAAATTAAATTTAAGACTACATATTATAGTCTTTATTTTGATGGCATCTTGACCAGGGACCATATTGATTATTATTATTATCAGAAATAGCAAAATTATATCTTTAAACTTAAAGCTAAGCCGGAAAAGTTATAACTTAAGCGATGAAAATTAAAGTGTAACTACAATATTCCAAGTCTGATTATATGATAGATATAATTTTGAATGTAGTAATTATCTTTGTATTGTAGTAATCATAATTTCGTCGGTCCCTGGGAAATAAGCAAATACAATGGAATATACTTTAAGTGCGCTGTAACTCTTTGTATTTATTGCAGTGTTAACTTTTTCAGCTCGTTTCAATACGATGATACGGAAGATCTATTTTTTGTTATGCAAAATGGAGCACTCTTAATGATTGACAAGAATGGCAATGAAACCTATACGGTTGAGGAGAATTATTGTCTGGATCAAGATAGATCTGGTAAAATGCTAGCATTCGTCTGTATAACACAAGTCGAGGAGGCTTCCCAGGCAAAGATCATAACTGTTGCGGTACTAATGCTTATAAGCATGCCTTGTCTTTTACTGGTCAGTTATTTGCATCTGACATTGAAATTGTTACGTAATCTTCATGGATGGTCATTGGCCTTGATGTCGTTGTGCTTGGCCTGCGGTTATTTTGTTTACTCGGTGGTTCACATCTATGGAATACCATCTGGCGGATTCATTGGATACGTCATACAGTTCTTTATTTTAAGCTTTTTCTTTTGGTACCTCTGCATATGTTGTAATGTTCTCTTGAACATCTGGTACAAGCTGCCCTGCTATATCCAATTTAATAACACTTGGACTATACTTAATTTTACTGCTTACCTGTTTATTGCCATTACTGGACCAGCGATACTGGTATCCTTAACTGTACAAAAGGGTTTACCTGGCATGCCTTCATATTTCCTGCAAGGACTGACGGAGTCAATTCGAGAATCCCAACGCTATTTTATACCGCCAGTTTCCACCTTACTGGGTCTCAGCTTTCTGGTAAGTCTATATACATACAGCTTTATTATATCTTTATAGTATAGTTTTTGACAACCTTATTATTAGTTTCAGAATATGTAGTTTTATTGTGGGGGTAATTTTAGCTTGACAATGTTATTATATTATCAGTTTGACGTCCACATTGATAATGAGTACAATTTTCTCACTTATCTAGCTTATTTCTGTTATTCTTTCCCAATTAAAAAAGTTGCCAAAATTAGACTAAAAGATGTTATCTTTAAAAAACTTGTTCTGCGGGAAAACTTAACTTTAAATTTAACTTGAATGTTAGAAAAGATAAAGTTAATGTGAACATAGACAGGAAGTACTATTTGAGTCAGAATTTTGGCATTTCCCTCTGCAGAACTGGGAACCCCGTAGCATCAGTTAAATTTGCAGTTATTTTTGTCATCGAATCTTTTAATGTAACCACTTTTTTCATACTATAGGTAATGGTTATGGCATTCTTTGGTTTTCAACGCATTAAATCTGATGGTTACTTGCGCGCCAATGACGATGAAAAGGATGCTACAACGCCTATACTTCACTTCGATATACAGAAATACGAGGATGTCAAAAAGGAGTAAGTTTTGATGATTCCCTAAATAGAATGTAACCTAACAAGAATGTTGAAACTGTTTTTCAGTGCTAAATGTGTTGCATTACTAGGCATTATAATCATACTAGCCTGGTTATTCGAAATAGTAACATTCTACTCGCCTGGAAATGAAGGTGAGTAAATAAATGCATAACTATTGTATTTTTTCTAAAGTATATACTAACAAATCTATAATCTTTCAGCTTATCTGTTGCTCTGTGATATGATCAATGGATTGCAGGGTCTGTGGATAATGCTTATATTTCTGGTCGTACGCAGGCGTCGAACTATAATATTACGCTGGTGGTATGATCGCGGTTCGCATACCATCGCTGAGGGGGGCACAGAATTGCAACCAGTTAACAAACCTGCGAATCCTACATAAGAATTTAGTCACATCACAGAAAATGATTTATATATATATATAAATTGTTTATTGCATTTTACATAGAAATGTATTATTATTAATTCTTTTCTTTATCTTTCTCTCACTTGTATACATAAAGTGTCATTGAGTTGAATTGTCCGTTTTGTAATTTAATTTAATTTTATTATATTTGTTTTTTTTTTTGGGATGGATAGAGAGAGGTGTGTGAGAGAGCGTCGTATCAACTATGTTGTAAGTAAGTGGTAAAATGGAAAATGTATGTGGAAAGGAAAGCAGTAAATACTTGTAGTTGTAGTTCGGCTACGTTTCTTTAGTTTTGTTTTGTGTTGTCAATGTCAATGCGATAAATCTAAATCATGCAAATCTAAATGTTTCTCTAAATGTGATTACAAGGAAATTGTTCTTTGTATGATGAATGAATAAATAATTTATCGGTTTTTCTTTTTCGCATACGTATTTGGGAATGCGCAGCAATTAGCGCTATAATACTATTTACATATTGTATGCTACGTATATGGGATCCAATTGATCGGCCAAAAAGCCATCTCGTAAATGCATACGTTGCTTCTCTCCACGACTGTTGATGGGCACAACACCTGCAATACAAATGGAACGAGTTTAGAGTTTGTAAATATTATTATAAAATGTGCTATGTTAGATAACTTACCGGGATCAACAACCACGACAACGCCCACAATAAGCTGATGCTCTTCCAGCACAGTGTTTGTCACCAACGGCACCAAGTCAAGAGCTTCCGACTCGTTGCCATCCAGTTCAACAACAACAACCAATAGATTGGTCCAAGTAAAGACGGCGCTATAAGATAGAGAGTTCAGAATTTAATAGTATTGTTGCATGTATAAATTCAGATTTGTCACTTACCACTCGGCTATTTTCTTGTGACAACGCAGCACCGAATTCTCAATATCTATTGGGTGATAGTTCATGCCACGCAACGATATCACTTCATCCAGGGCACCCACAACATAAACCGCATCGTGCAACTCCTGATCATTGGCATTAATGGCGCCTCCGACGAGACTGTGTTCGGAATTGCCACCGAGTGAAGCATTTGAGAAATTCAATTGCAATTGGCTCATGGAATTTAAGGACTCTGTATCACTGTCACGACTTGCCACACTTGGTGTGGTCTCATCTAATATGGATGCTGCCTGAGAGCATTCTGTGCGTCGCAAGAAACCCAAATAACCGGTGCGTGCATACATCTCAGAGGTGGCACCGGTTACCAATTTGGCATTGAAATGATCATTGTAGTCCGTCTCATCGCCATAGATGGTAAAGTAACCATTGGCATTGTGTGGAGCTTGCACCTATTAAAACAAAAAGGGTTATTATCGCATTTGTGGCTCGATATATTCAATAACTTACCCAAATTTCACCTAAATGCGAATCGCCACAGTGTCCCTTGGTTTCGGGATTGGCAATGATTACTTTAACACCCGGCAGCAGTTTGCCAGATTCAATTAAACACAATGAATTGGGTGCACCACGCTCTACGAGTGCCACACGATTATTCCGCAATGCTCGAAGATCAACATAAACTTGTGCGCTTTCAGCTGAACTTGCGCCTTGGACACATATGGCCGGATTAACACGACAACCAAAGGATGTGGATACACAACGTGTATTGAGACCAAGTCCTTGGAACAATTTGCAAAACTGTTGGGTGAGCGTCACTCGAGGACGTTCCTCACCAACCACAACACAGGTGCGCACACATCTCAGATCCACATTGCGTTGCTTAAGCGATGGCACCGAGTTACTCAATGCTTTGGTGCACAGCTCGATGACGCCATATGAACAGAAGGTATCACGCACACGATGCTGAGAGAGCGTTGATAGCCATAGACTGGGATTGGCCTCCACCTCGTAGGGAGCTATTAAAATGGAATGGTGACCGCTGTAAACACCAATCAGAGTCCACATGACAAAGCCAAGGCCACAGTATGGATCCAAACAGAGGGCGACATGACGCGAAGGATACAATTCACAGGCCAGTTTTAAACTGGCACACAGACTAGACAGAGATCTATTTAAGGAATAAACAAAGTTAGTTTTAAGTAGGATAAATCAACTCATTGTTCACCCACCGATGCGTTATGTTCACACCACTTAAACGTCCACAGGTAGAGACACTGAAATCCAAATAGGCGCTGGAATCCAATGAGACTGTGGCTATGCCAGCCAGTTTACGTTTTGGATTATCATCGATATCGAGTATCGGAGGCCACGTCTTGGGATCAATAGAGGAGGCTGCTTCCCTTGATTTCAATAGCTTTATAATTGGCTGAATGGAGAGCACAATACCGCTCTTGGATACATCGACAATCATGCGAACCGTTGGCAATGTTGTGATTAAATTCTGTGGATGCGGTGGCCTAATGGTTATAGGTATAGCACCAAGATACAAACAGCCATAAAATGCACAGAGCAAATCCAATCCAGGTGGAAATATGAGTGCTAAAAGTAGAGGAAAATATGTAATAATTGATTGTTAAATAAGGAACTTTGTTAAAGACTTACCAACATGATCTCCTGGCTCTATTTTGCCACGTTCCTGCAGCAACGCGGCAATCTTTTCAGCTCGTTTGTGCAGTTCCGAACAGGTCAGCGTTTTGGCTATGGCGCCTATAGAAGAGGAGTAAAGTTTGAACTATTAGTTAAACTTGTTACTTGTTAAGTACAAGAGTATATTTCATTCGTTACTATGTAAGAAATCGTCTGTCCACCAAAATTGACATAACTTTGTCAAAACTTAACGTATTTCACCCTGAATGTCATTTTAGTCATCCATAAATTGTAGTTCTTTATAGATCTTTATAGGCTTACCCTTTGAGTTGAGCAGCGTGAAGATAATATGATCTGGCGATGTATTTGCGCGCCAACGTAAGACGCCCGTTATCAATTGGGGCTGCAGAGAAGAGAAGGAAGTGGATTAGCTTTAGTAACCAAAAAGAGTTGTATATGGATCAATTTGTGCTCACCTTACGCTCACCATCTTCGGCCATGCCCACATCGCGTCCATGTGCAACAGCCAAGCGGTTGCCCTGCACTAAATTGCCAACCATGACGGAGGCGGGTCCCACACCCGTGTCTGTAATACCACAGCCAGATGATGAGCTTAATTTTGTAGTTGTTTGCACACCTTTTTTATGGTATTATTGAATTTTTTTTTTGGTTTTTTTTGGTTGGTTGGGATTTTTGGTTAGTATTTGAATGGTTGTTGTTGTTTTTGTACAAGGATATTTTTGATATTGATTTGGTTTTTTTGGATTTGATATGCAATAACGAGTAGATGATGAGTTGATTTAATATGATATATGATATGATATGGAGTTAATTGCAAACAATTATTATTAGGAGAAAGTTGTTGTTGTTTTGTTTGTAATTGTAGTTGTTGCAGTTATTGTTGTTGTTGTGGTTAATGTTTTGAAAGCAATGCAATGCAATTAGTTGTAGTTGTTGACATAATTTTAGTTGTTTGTTGTTGGTTGTTATAATACAGTGTTGTTATTGTTGTTGTGTGTATTGTTGTTGTAGTTGTTTTTTGTTTTTATTATTAGTGTTTGTGCGTTGTTGTTGTTGTGGGGAGCATAGTAGAAAGCAACGCGCAGCATTTAATTAATTATTAATCATCATTAATTATTATTATATTTGATTTGTTTTATTTTTTTTTTTTTTTGGTTGTAGTAGTTGTTGTTGTTGGTGGTGATTAAAAAAAGAAGGAAAACAATATTTGTATTTTCATCAGATACGAATATGTATGTAAAGAAAAGCATAGAGAGACACCAAGAGACACAAAAGCCAATTATTAATAACAAGTACACGAGTAGTATAATAATAACAATATATATGTATATAAAGTGGGTTCTACACTACCCCATAACCTTTCCCCAATCACCTCTTAAAACACACTCACCTTGATGCATCTCACGGGGCTTTGGCAAATTGGTAACACACGTATGTGGACACATGAGAACATTAGCTGGATGCAGTGAACCCTCAAGGAAACGACGTCTCGCCTCGCACAAATGGATGCCACCCAATGGAGTTTTGGGTAAATGATTGGGCGGTACAAGAGCCAGGCAATAGATGCCCACTTGATGTATGGAATCGACAGCTTGCAAGACACGTGACATCCATTGGAAACTCTCCTCCTCGGAGCAATCGGGACGTTGTTCGGCAATAACACAGACGCGTTCATCACGCAACACTTTAATGCTAAATACAGCAATGCGTCCACGATAGATGAAACGCATGGGTTCCACAGCCAGCACAGTGGCAATGATGTCATCTGCATTATGCTTACGTCCAGTGACCGTCATCAGACCATCACGAGAGCCACACACAAAGACCAATCCACCGGGACCAAGGAAACCCAAGAGACCAGACCGTACATAAAATTCCTCGCCCATTGGTTTGGGTGTGCTGACAATTGTGCCACCGCCCTCTTTGGGTTGTTCGGGATCCTCCAGCAATGGTTGCACTTTAAATGTGGAATTTGTCATGCCATCGAGACCAAAGTAAGTGGCGCCAGTTGAACCGCTCGTCACACATATCTCTCCGACCTGATCCGTTTTACAGAGCACCGGAGCACCCTCGGAGCGTACAACGACCATTTGTGCCGCCGGCATCACTTGTCCACAATCCTGCAACGTCAGCGATGTCAAGGAATCTTCGCTATCGACACGCACCACACCATGGGAAAGGGCGGCCATGGAGAGTACACCACGTCCAGTGGCCGATTGACTGAAGCCAGTGGATGAGGAGCGTCCTGGTCGACGCAGGGAGACAGTAAAGACCTCGGAGCTGCTGGCACAGGGGCAAATGGCGTCTGAGCGCAGACCCTTTGCTTGGAATACATTCAAAAACTGATCGCAGGATGACAATGACCAGGGATTGGCGCCATCGGCAACGAGCAGCATGCGCAACGAAGACAATGAAATGTCTTTATGATCCTTGGTGGCCAATAAACCCCAGTGAAGATCTCGACTCTTCACCAGACAACACGATGCACGATGCTTTGTTATCAACTGCATCCAAGACGATGGTCGCAGCTTCATCAACGCGTAGGGTATGAAAACTACATGCATGCCATTCAATATGGATGTCAATACAGCATGCCACAGTCCAACCTCCCGTTTGAAGTCCAGCACACAGACAATGGTCTCACCCTCGGTGTAATGACAGGCCATTGTCAAGGCGCGACAGTGATTGATCATGGCAGCCCGACTGACAGTGATGCCTGTAATGGAGAATGTATCAATTAGTATATATTATCATTTGAAAAGCACAGTAGGAACAACTTAAGAGTGGCTTCCCTTTCAGAGGAAAGGAACTACTCCAAGAGATAGGGAACCTTTCCTGTTAGTTTCCAACTTACCCATAACACTACCCTCCTTATCGGTAGTATACTCAATATACGCCGCAGCTGTTTCCTCAATGCGTAAATTGCCCACATTGAAATCTTTGGGTGGCTTGGGCAAGTGCTCCGTGACAAACCATTGTAGACGTGGCCAGCCCTTCAGTTTAGCAATCTCGCCAGTAGCCGACTTGGGTAAACCCTTCAAGCAAGCCTCCGAGGTGAGAGCCACCGTAATGCCGCAAGAGCTGAGCAGGAAACCCACTTGTTGTGGTGGTGTATCCGAACTGGACAGAGGCAACTCAATTGGCAGTGGCACCAAACCACGAAACATGCAACCATACCAGGCAGTAATAAAACTAAAAGAAACATAAGAGATTAAATACAGAACAAGACATCAAGTAATCAATAAGCTTACCTTAAGGGATCATTGTTGGGATAGACCAAGGCAACACGATCCCCTGGTTTGAGGGTCACCTGTTCGGGTCCCTTGCTGAATATCTTTGTGGACAATGCATAGGCGATCTTTTGGGCGCGTGACAACAGCTTGCCATAGGTTAAAGTTGTGGTTATTTTACCATTAGGATCCAATACCGTTGCCATGGAGCTCTTGAACGAATTCGTTCCATAACGCTGAAGGGCACACTCCAAGGTGCGTGGTAATCCCGCTGGTATCGAAAGTTGTTCACCCTGAACCGGAGTCATAGTGCTGCCTTCAGGTTTAGGCGCATTCGGATCCTTGGGATTAGCGGCAATCTCCAGCTCAATATCGTTATCCTCATAAAACTCTGGCAATGGGCGACGCTTTGGTCTCTTTAATGTATTCAACAATTGTTGAATCTTTGCCGATACTTTCCACTTTCCATTCGCGTCCGTTTCATTAAGATCAGTTTGAGAAACATTCACATAACGTGTGACACGGTCTGCAATGCGATGCGCATTGTTAAACTGCGTAATGTCTGGAGCGTTGTCTACATTGAGAGAGTCAAAGAGAGAGAGAGAATGACGCATAAATGAATAATTGGTGTCAATTAATATAATAGTAATTTCGAGAAAGTATATAACCAATTAGCCGTTTACAGTTTAACTGTTTACTCACAATGCTTTTGCTTGTAGGCCTTATCAGAAAATTCATTATCTCGCTTATATGCAATTGGCGGCGACTCTGTGCTCGAAGTATCCGATGTGGGCTAAAAAACAAACAAGAAAAAATTAAATCAAATTTCAATAGAAATTCTATAGTGCAAGTTCTTTGTCATTTTTTAATCTATTCGGTTTAAAATTAAATATGTACTTTAATGCAATGAAGAAAGCATTTAGTTGCAATTGTAAGTTAATTTAGCTGTTAAATAAATCGTGTTGTCAACTGCTGTCGTGAAATAAACAAATAGCTAAGTATATTGACAGTTTACTGTGATGATTGAAACATTGAAAACAATGAATGCCAATAGAGATTTAATGACCTTAAGTGCAAGCCCTTTGTCCGCTTTTTATCTTTTGAGCAGATAATTGTATATAATTTAATTTAATTGGCAGTTCAAAATCTTATTTTCCAATATTAGTGCAGTTTTTTTTGTCAACAAATGACGTTAAATAGATAAACAGACTCAACTATATAGTAACAATCAACTGTGATATTTCAAAACATGATGTAATTGAAGAAAAATAATCAAGTAAACAGTGAATGTCAATAGATATTTAATGACTTGAAATGCAAGCCCTTTGCCTTGTTTATTTCTTCCGAATATAAATGTGTTTAATTTAAGTTAATTGCTAATTGGATATACTATTTTTTAATGTAATTCGGAGCTCTCAATAATTTCTTTGTCGATTGTTATTACTTGAAACTAAACAAAAAAATTGACTCTACTATATATCGACAGTTCACTGTGATGATTTAACGCATGATATCATGGGAGAAATATGTGAAAAGAAACCACAGCTTTAATTAATTATAGATTCATAAATATGAATGAATCGTTCCATTACATAAGTAACTTTAACTAACAACAACACAAGTCAACAATGCATTTTGTTTTCTATAGAAAATACACAGCGCACAAAATTGAACTCGAGACGTTGATAATGCTCGTCGTAATACTTCTAGATACTGCTTGAGGCCCTCTTTGGGTTAACTCACCAGCGGTGGCAAATTCTGTGGTGGTCGTCGTTCGGCAGCGCTGCCCGACGATGGATATTTTTGAATTGCTGCTTGAGATTGTTTCACATCGTGTTGTCGTAAATGCTGTTGTTGTTGTGCCATTGATGATTCACGTATTGGTGGCTTTATAATTGGCTCTGGTGGCAGCATGCTATTGCTTATATGATCGCGCGGATAATTGTATTCCTTGTCAGGTGATATTAACTCCTCCGGTATGGATTCGTCATCAGTTGATGAGTCCAATTCATCATTACAGCCAGGACTGCGATTGAGAACAGAACTACGTTTCGATGGCATCGGCAAACTGGGTTTGGGGCGACTCTTGAGTGCAGCCAACGCTTGTTGCACAGCCTCAGTGCGTACCTCTGTAAAAAACAGATGAGTCAATTTTTGAATAACTATTCAAGAAATTTGCATAATCCCAACTAGACATCGTAGAACTTACCGGAATGATATCGCTTCTCATTGTGCGTCACCTTGCGTTGTGTGCGACGTTGTCGATGTTGACTGCTATTTGAGGATGGTTGATGGGAAGCGTGGTTTTGAAAGGCGCTCGGTTCGCGTGTATTCTGATAGCCTGGATCACCCACAGCACCGCCCTGTGGTCGCATATTTTCATAGCCAGGTGCACCACTGCCACCTCCACCACCACCTCCCCCTTGAGGTGTCGATGACGATGTTGATATGACTGAACTGGGCTGCTGAAAGTCCGACTTTTTGGAATGCCTTTGTTGGGATGAGGGCAGTGAAGGTACTTCGGTCACATAGCTATATCCCTCACTGGACACGATGACGCCATCGTTGTTCACATTGCTGTTGCTATTGTTGCTATCTTTTATATTATAGTATGGCGGTGGCGGCAAATTCTTTGCCTTCTCCACATCATTCACTATATGTGTAAAAATTCAACAACAAAATAAAAAAAGAGAAAAGGTTATTTCCGTTTATGCTATACACCTGAGCAAATCAAAGCCATACATATGTATGGATGTATTTTGGACAACTTACATTCATGTTTCTTCAAAAAGGGTTGCAATAATTTCGTTCGTTTCTTTTCGTATCCTTTTTGTGTAATGTCACCTAAAAAAAAATGAGATAAGAAAAAATGTTATTCGAAAGGAAATGAAATCTGAAACCACAAACGCAGCTAACGTGTTTTTTACCTCAACGGTTAAATATTGAAACGGTTAGAAGTGTGTGCATAATATGGGTATTATTTATTTCTATATTTTATTATTTCTTTTTGCAACCTTTTTGAAAAAGTGTTATTCAAAAGGAGGTGAAATCTGAAACCGCAAATGAAGCTAGTTTATTGTGTACCTCAACGGTTAAAAATTGAAACGGTTACAAGAATCTAGAACCTCATACCATTATGGAAAACTTTGCCTAAAGTATACGATAAGAAAAATTGTTATTTTAGAGGAAGTGAAATCTGAAACTAAAATAAGTTTTATTTACTTATATATTTTATTATTTTTCTGGTTAACCCTTTGGTGTAATTCGATAAAAAGTAAACTATTATTTAAGAAGAAATTAAATCTCGAACCGCAAACAAAGCTAACCGATAAGCTTTATACTGAAACGGTTAATAAAACGTCTATTATAAATAGACGTAGATAATGCATAAACAAATGGATTGTTATTATGGTGGGGAATATATAAATGGATTACAGTTGTACTATTCATAGGCAAATGAATAGCACATAATCGTACTTTATTTATTTTATTGTATATGCATAGGGTCCGTTATCTCTTAGCTGTTGAACTATTTGGTAAGCATAGCCTATTTAGGCATTGGCCAAGCCTAAAAAAAATATATATGCTGCTACGTGATTTACTTAGGTAAAAACAGCAAACAATTCGTAATCAGTAGAATTATTAGCTTGGACAGATACTCTCTCTAGCACTCTATCTCCCTACTTTTCTCTTGGTCTTTGAAGCGACTAATATAAATTGATTTTGATAAGTAAATAAGTATGTGCACACTATTAGGTTAATCTGCCACTATAAAGTATTTGAGAGTCCCCACATTTGTTATACATATAGTAGTCGGTCACATTGTATCATATGCATACAGAGTCAAAATTTCAATGTATTTGTAGACTCCATGTGCAGTCTGTAATCATACATGCACAAGTATTTACATATGTATGTCCATATACATGTAAAAAGAAAGAAAGGTTTTCTTCGGCACGTCGAAGACTTGATACTCTGGAAAAGGCCCGGCCGACTGATCGTTCCTATGGCAGCTTTATAGCAGTTTAAGCAAATTTGGTCAGGATTTATAAGGCAATACCTAATTCACAATTTGAGAGATAGATAGAATCAGAAAAGGTTTCTGTACCATAACTGATAGTTCCTGTGACAGCTATACGATATCGTGGAACTAGAACTAATTAAGCCAACCTCGTTCAGGACAGAAATATCATATCAAAATGGACCTATATAAAAAGAGTTTTATTAAGATAGCTTTAAAACTGGTACATAGAAACAGGTTGACAGGGGAACTTGGCTATATCGACTCTGCTTGGGTTCCTGATGAATAATATATAAACTTAAAGGGGTCTGCCTGTCAGTCATGTCAAATTAATAATACCCTATACAAGAGTATAAAAAGTAGGTAGTATGTTGCGCATTCAAACATACGTACGTATATGCAGACACATGTCGTTTAACCGACAAAACCGCACACAGACGCTTCATATCAATAGCAGTTAAGGGGGTAGGGTAGGGGTAGGCGCAGTGACAAAAAAAAACCCCCTCGTCTACAGTGACTGCCCTGTGCCAGTGTCTCTGTGCTCAGTTTGCTGTGTGAAGTTCGAAGTGGGAATGCAGCTGTGACCCGTGGCCGGCGGCGTTGGCGTTGACTGTAGAGCCAGGCAGCATGTTCTAATTGCACAACAATATAGTAATAATGGTATAGTTGACAAGAAGGGGACAATAGCATAGGGGGAAATCAGCAGCAGCAGCAGCATATATAGAGCGAAAGAGTTTCTATTAATTAACGTCTATTTGGGGTAGGAGAAATATGCCTAGCAAACATTTCATGCACAAAATTCTATGTGGGGATATACCTTCGGATAGCTCCAAATCCAATTCGGCCAGTTTTTCTCGTACATCAGCGGGTAGCGATGAGAGATGCTCCATCCCCAAAAATTTGCAGTCGTCGCAGACATTTTTGCTCTGTGTTTGGTTGGTTGTTGTTTTTCTTACTGGTTGGAGTTTTCTATTAGTACATAAGCATGTACATACACATGTATTTTACTCTACATACACAGGCACACACTTTAGCACACACACACACACACGCCCGCAAGTTTGCAACTTCGTTGTCAAAAAATCGATCGATTTTAAATACAAGACATTTATTGGCTGGCGTTACTTTTAAGCACAGTGCCTAGTGCAATTATTTGTTCACTAATAGCTTTAATTTTTGCATTATGTTTGCACAAATTTACAAAACGCCTAGCTCCAAATGGCCCCAACAATAACCGCACCGACAAACGCGTATATATAAGTAAACAAAGAAAAAGTAGCAGCCAAGATAGAGAGAAACTCAGGTATGCAAAGAAGTGTGCCACTTTCGCCTCTCTGCGCATGACGTCACAGTTTTCGTGTGTGCGCGTTGAGTTCTATTCGTTAATTAATAAATTTATAAGCTCTTTTTACTTGTAATGCTGTACAACAAGTCATGTATGTAATGTTTCATTAATTTAAAAGTTTATTTAGTAAACATTAAAGTTAAAAACATTAAATATGTGACGTCACGTTTTCTTACTTTCACGCGCCAAACAAACAAAAGATGGCGCCACCTTCGTGAAAATGTATTCCACTTTTAAGTACTTTCCAGAACCGAGTGGGCCAAATAAAAAATTACTAAGAAATAGGCGCAAAATAAGTTTAATTGAAACTTTGTAGAATTAAGTAGTAGTTTTTTGTAGAATTTCGTCAAATTTTCCTGATTTTTCGTAGATTTGATTTAGCATTGATTAAACTAGGCCCCTTAAAGAGCTACAAAAACAAAACATGTATTTAAAGACTTCGTTTTCGATTATCTAAATTATAATTACATTGATTTGTTTAAAAAATTATTTTGATACTTAAATTGTTTTAATTCAAAAAGTAAACTAATCTAGATTGCCAGAATCAATAGGAATCTAGTTCTAAAAGTAAACAGTAGGTGGCACTACCACCGATTTAAAACGTGGCAGCCCACGAAATTCGAACTCGAACAACGGGAGCAAAAAACAAGTTGGCAGCGCTTTGATTTTTGGAGGGCTTGTTTTGATAAATTAAAAAACAAAAAGGAATTTAAAACAATTAAACAATTAATTTTGTAGCTTAAAAATCTTTTTTGCCTCTTTAAACCGGAAAAGGCTAAACCGTTTTCACTTGAACTTATTCAAAAAGAAACGACACAGCTCTAAAAATGGGTGAGCGTCTAAAATTATTTTGATCTTACCAGAAGTTACATTTTGCTAATTATCTTTGCTTTTATTTCACAGACAACTTGAAACTGCAAGAGGAGATAAATGCATTGAAAAATCTTGGTAAGTAACGGCATGCGAGAAAATCTATGGCTATAAACAACAGTTATTATTTATTGCAGGTGAGCACTTGGAAAATCAGCTGAAGCTTGTCAGCTTTGAACCCTGCGATCTGCCGGATGATGTTTTAGTGTTGTTGGATAAAGCTGTAGAGATTCAGGCACAAACTCATCTACACGAACTCAATTTGAACTATTTACGTGAATTTTATTACACAAAAAAGCGAGATTATATTGAGAGCAAGTTGACTGTGGCCCAGCAAGGGGCTGCGATAAAGAAACTAAAGAGTTCTATAGAGGAAAGAGAAAAGGACATTAACTCATTGGAGAGGTATGTAAAGAAACAGGACTATCTTTATTTTAATAAATTGATCATGTCATAACATTCCTAGATTCAAGGATCAGGTCAGCAAACGTTTGATCTCGGATGCTGCAGTGCAGCGCAATATTATTGCCACTGAGGGAAAGTCCAAAGCTCTGCTGGACAGACAGAAGAGTTTAAAGGTGCCAGAGGATTTCAATATTGAGGCGATGATTGATAAGATCGAGACTTTGGAACGGCGCAAGAAAAGCGATACCAAATAGTTTTGTTGTATAAAAAATGATTTTAATATATATTTTTTTATTTAATCAGTAAATTCAAAAAACATTTTATAACACAAAATTAGCGAATCATTTTTAAAAAAAATTGAGTTGATTTGGCTTACATATAGAGAATTGTATTTATTACGGCATGCAAACAAAAAGTAACTTGTCGACTTTACTTTGATTCTATTTTATTGGAAGTTTTTACCGTTTACAAAATGGTCAATTGCTGCTAGTTTTTATGTATATTTTTTATGCTTTGTTTACCTTGTTTTTGTATATTTGTTTAAAGAATTATTAATGTTTTAAAAAACTGTTAAATCGAATTAGCGACGATTTGCCAGCTGCTTAAAGCATACAAATGTTCCAGGTTCCAACCTTCCTTTCCTCCATGCTATACTCTTTATTTGTTTAATTTAATATAATAATCTGTAGCTCAAATTGTATCCAAATGTGGTAATATGCATTATATATATTTTCATATGTATATATATATGTGTATATATAATTTTATTGGTGTATGTATTGTGTGTGCTTGCTTTTGCTTGTATATAGAATTAGTAATTTCATATTTATTAAGTTGTTGCTGTTGTTTCATCATTTTGCTGTTGCTTTAGTTGCTGTTCTTGTTGTTGTTGTTATATATAAAGGGCGGGTATGTGGCAGACAAACATTTCAGCCAGCGACGCGAACTCCTCTCCACACGCCGCCTGCCTACTGCACGCTTTTAGCCATCTCCTAGCGGAATTCGGGCGCATCGTCCTGCGTAATGTCACCGTATTTCCAGATGGCCAAATGCGCCGCCAATGCAGCTTCCTGTGCAGCCTTATATTGCTCCACAAGCTCCTTGAGTTTACGTTCGCGTCTCTTCTCAACTATAACAAGGCCATCGGCAACCAATTGCTTGCCAAAGTCCGTCTTCGAAGTTGGATCATGCAGTGTTGCAAGATGTGGACCACCGCCAACCTTCATTTCAACATTAAGCTGCACCTTGTGGTTCAGCACATCATCAGAGAAGGCACGCAGTGCCTCTTCCTTATCTTCGTTGTCAGCTGGCAGTACGATTAAGGCAAGTGCGTACTCGGTAGCATGCGGTTTCTCGCTGCTAAAGGCAGGTGGCAATGCAGCCAAACGGCTCACGGGCAGAGTCTATAAAAGGAGAGACAGAGAAAGAATTGCATTAGTGACATTTCTGAATTCAGTTCTTTGTCAAAATGAAGTATCTATCAAAACAAAATCCCTATAGCTTCTGTGACTTTGAGAATTTAAATCTATCAAAATTCCACTTCTAATAGTTTAATTGTGTGTTTATGTCGCACACCGTTCGACACGCTGCATCATGTCTTGGATGCCCCCAACAACGCGCATCCTGATTCCCGTAAGAAGCACACGGCAATTGCTGTCACGTTGCTCCAATGATTATGTCAAAAAATATGACATTATCGGACAGAGACTTTGTGGGTGCAAGACCCGCATGTCCTGAGAATCATTCTACACATGTTGTTGTTGAAGAGTTTGGAGTACATCACTTCATGACGACAGCTGGCGTCGAAAACGGATTGAGCATTGTTGATCTGGCAAACTTATGACTCATGCGTTTCGCTTTGAGACGGAAACGGATCTAAGGAGCTTGCGGAGAGTATCTCTAAGATTATACTATAACTACTCACCTCCTTGTTGCCGTAATCAATGTAGAGCACGCTGGCATTGCTGCCCTGGATACGCTCCACCTTGGCGCGATACCATTGATTGTCAAAGGTGAACTGGGCTGCGACCAAGTCACCACGCTTGGGTGTATAAGAGCCGGCAATTGGGGGATTGGACTGGAAGTCGGCATGCAGTTTGCTCATCAGTGTCTCCAACTTGGGACCGTTGTCAACGGATTGGGCAAAGAACGTCAGGTTTTCAGTAATCTCAGTGACAATAACATTCTCATAGTTCACTTTACGTTCGACTGGCGCCTTCTCGTCCTTCTCCTCCTCGACGACAACCTTCTCCTCAGGCACTTGTTCCACATAGTTGGCCCAGATATTCTTCTTGGCAGCCTTGGCACGTTCTTCGGCAATCTTCAGCAGTCGATAGTATTCCGATTTCTCGGCACTAAAGTGCACTTCGGCGAGTCCTTCCTCCACAAGGGCAACCGAGAGATTGACATTCTGATCGGTCCATAGCCAGCCAATAATGGCGGATCCAGCCTTATCGGTTGTATCGATATGCACGGAAACATCACGCTGGAGAACACGCTCACGGGTGAATGTCAGCGCCTCATCGCCAAAGGGTTCACCCTCCTGGGCTGGGACGCCATTGAGTGCAGGACGAGAAGAGCGTGGGCACGAGATACCGGCAAGCAGGAACGTGACCAGACAGCTATCCTTAGGCACATACAGACGCAGACGAGAGCCGCTGGCAACAAACTCAACGATGGATTCGGTGCGCAAGGCACGCTGCCATGATGGCAGATACTGCACCTTGATGCGGGAATGATCCACAGTAAGATCGTTTACGCGCAACGTCACATTATCCTTCTTGGCGTGCATTCCCTTCAGACCCTTGATCGCCTGTTGCTCGGCGGCAATCAATTGATCGTAGGCGGATGATCTCTGGTCATCATCCTGACGGTAACGCACACATGTTGCCAGACCCTTGGCTACCATTGCCTCAGCCACATTCTGTCCACCAATCAGAACGGTATAACAGTGCTTTTCAGGGAAGTTATCGCGCAGGGGCGAGATGTAATCCAGATTGCATTGAACCTTCTTGTTGATCAACTTCTTGCGCAGAAATTCACGGGCATCAAACATATGCGGAATTTCATAGAGTGGACGGTAGTTCTTGCCACGTGGCGGTGCCTTAACAATCTCTTCGCCCTCAGTTCCAACGCGCTGATCACGTGGTGGCCTAATGGAGGAGAAGAAGACCTTCTTAACCTGACCGTTGGCCAGACGCACATTAATGGCATCGCCGTTGAAGACCTCAACAACTGTGCCCGTGAAGTCCTTTTCCTTCGAGTTAAAGGCGGGTGTCTTCACCTGATAATCCTGCCATTGACGCAGACGCTTCTCCTTGGCAATGCGTTCAGCGGCTCTCAGCTTATCAGCTCCTGTAATTGGGAAAAGGTCACATAAGTAAAATCTTAGAAAGATGGAAATCTTTTGAAGCAATGTGGACGGGGTGAAATGAACGCAGTGCCAAGAGATCAGACACTGTATTCTTGGAGTCCGTCGCTTTAATCTAGCAACCAGCACTTGATGCAACGCAGCACAACACAAGGCATGAGCCAAAGAGGCGCTACGCAGTTCAAGCTGATTGCTGGAAAGGATGTATTGAATTTATCTTCATCGTTACTGTCTTACCTGTCTTCATAACAGCCATGGACCAGTCCACACACTTGGCCAAACCTTCACGCAGGAGGGACTCGGCAATATTGCCCTTGGGATACAGAATGGTGCCAATAAAGTTGGAGTTGTTAACAGACTCCAGACGGATTTCGACATCACGTTGCAGCAGACGAGTCTCCACATAGTAACGAGCTTCGTCGGCAAATGGGACCTTAACAGTCAGATCGGGTTTGCCATCAGCATCCAGTTTAACTCCAGGACAGCGAATACCCGAAATCATGAGCGTAACGTAATGGAAGTCGGGCAACAAGAAGGCACGCACAGTGGAACCATCGCGAACATGCTCGATGATTGCCTTGACTGGCTTGCCACCATAGACATCCACAATATGGGCAGGATTCTCATGGGACCACTTGATATTGCGCACCTTATCAGCGGCATTCACATTGTGGGACCACTTTCCACGGCCAGCGGCACGTGCCTGATCCTCCAATTCGATCAGCGTTTGCTGCTCGGGAGTTGGACGACCCTCACGTCGGACAGTCACAAGACCCTCGCGGACAATCGACTCGACAACATTCTCGCCAGAATCCTTATCCTTACCAATGTACACGAATCCGTATTCCCGATTGGAGTTAGCTGGTTTGTCAAAGGTGAAGGTAACCTCGACGCCGATCAACTTCTTACGCAGAAATTCACGCGACTCCCATGCCCAGGGCTCATCCTTCGTCTCGTCTCCGCCAGCGCCAGGTCTGCGCGCCAATTTTGGTGCCAGGACATGCGAGAAGGTAATTTGTTTCTCCGGTGGTGGCGCTCCTTTAGTGGCGCGTATAACAACCGTATCTCCGGAGAGAACCTGCAACAAGCACACACGTCCGTCAAGTATGAGGTTAAAATGAAATTCAGAAATATTTCTAGTCAAAATTAAAAAGCACGTGCAATTGACATAGACAATAATAGCCAGAAGGGGGCGCCACTTATGTTACAGGGCTGCTTAGAATTAGTATGACCGTGTGAACTTTAACAGTTTTGAAAAAAGCAAAAAATAGTTATTCATATTTTAGTATATTTTCTTAAATTCAAATTTTATCGGTATGTTGTTGTGTTAATTTGAATATTTTAATAAGTTCTTAGAGTGTGCTAAAGGATATTTGCTTTAGTTAAATGATTACAAGCTACGTGGCTGAAAGTGAACTTGATTAAATGTTTTTATGTAGTTCAATGACTTGTGCTATCAGAATGGTATATTCAATGTAGTTATCTAGAGAGGTAAACAAAGATCAAAATAAAGGGGCAGAAAGTTGCGTTGCAACTTAAAATTAAAAAACTATTCAATTAAAAATTGTATGAATCACTCTTGATATAATTGATTAATATGTATTAAATATTAATCCTTTAATGTTACTACTATTCACTAAAGAGTTACAACGTTAACAACTTGGGGCGGTAATTCTATAGTGTACTCGCTTCCTCACATCAATAAACAGGTGTTGTTAGTGGAGTGCAGCGGCATTGCGGCGTTTTAAAAATCAACAGGTTTTTCACGTAAAATCTGTAACATGGAGTGGAGGCAATGGAATGCTGACGCGGCAAAAGAAATAATCGCCAAGTTGTGAGTGTGTTGCCAAGACGTGCGTGCCAACGTCACCAGTTAGTCGAGAAGGCGTTTCGTTTCAATTGCAATTGATAACATTTGATAATCGTTATCAATGGCGTGCATTTGATACATTGTTGTACACGTACAATGTCTGTGCATGAATCTATTCATATATAAGTGTGTGTAAGCGGTCAAACTCCGAAAAGGGGCTGCCAACTTTAAATGCGGACCAATATATATGCTTGTAATAATCGAAAGTAATGTACTTTGTACATTTTACACAAAGTATGTGCCGCATATGAATATGTATTTACATACACACACATATGTGTCTTGCGCCTGTGCATGTCTCTTTCTAGGTTAGGAACGATAAGTTTTTGCATTAACCGTAGTGAACTCGTGCCTTTGTGTGTGCAAATGCATATGTATGTGCGTTTGTGAGTGTTTATCAGATAAAACGCATGTTTCAAAACGCCGGCAAGCGTTTGGCCGCCGCTAATTGATGACGTTGACAAACGTTAAGCTACATGACAGGCACAAGTGCACGCCCAACACACATATGCATACATTTTATGTAAATGATTTCAGCGCTTCATACATTTTTTGGGGCACCTCTCAAGAAGAAAATCTGCCAGGTTGGCACCTTCGATAACTTTCATTTCTTTTACGCTATGCTATCGTATGAGTGTATAATCGTGTTTGACGTGTCACACTCACGCAACGCGCCTATACGCACATCTCTTTCGCACTTGCTTAAGTGGAACTCGACTTGCCGCATTTGCCACGCTGATGATAATCACACAAATATTTTATATTGATTCATATATATTACAGGCCATTTTCAAGTTAAATGAGTTTGCACTTAACAACCGCACTTACTTGTTTCACAATGCCGGATAAAGTCTTCGCAGGCGCTGGCGCTGCAGCTGCAGGCGCCCCTCCGTCTCTTTCTTTCCCTGCTGCTCCTCCAGCTGTCGTGTTAGCTGCTGTTGCCATTTTTTCGGGTGCGGTTTTACCGGCGGGCCGTTATACGTGGCTTTAGTAGTAAGCGGGTTGAAATCCTCACGTTGGTTTAAAGTGCGTCAAACACTATCTTTATTTTAACTTAATTAAGTTAATTGAGTATGAACCACCACACACAAAACACAATCACCTCAGAATTTTCACTGCTCACTGCGCTGTGTGACCAGATTGACTTAACGTCAGAAATACCGCTCTTCTCGATAAAAGCGATATGTTCGATAAGACAAATGACCAAAATACTAGAGTTCCAAAAATTATCAGTGTGCATATATCGACTTAACTTATTAATTAGAATTATGTATTGAAATGTAGATAATTAGCTACTTAGTTGTAGACAACTTAATGGCGACAGGAAAGTAAAAATTATCTGTCGCTAGCTGACGCAGGGAATAGCTTGTTTAACTTCGATTAAATAATATCACTGAATGGCTTTCGATAAATTCTGATGGGAGTCGAAACAATTTTGGAACAGCTGATGACGACTCAAATTAGGCGGGAAAGAATGTTTATTGCGTTTTATAACAAAGATGAGCCGTTCAAACAAAATGTTTGGCGATAAAGCCTTCGACTTACTGAAGGATCTAAAACGCTCGGCTCAGACAATTCCTGCCTTTGACGATGACGGCGTGCGACAGGTGCTGGAGGAGATTAAGGCTATTTTTGAGGAGAATGTGGCACAGGCGTCAACCTACAATAGTTCTGGCGATCGTAGTTTATGGCCACTGCTAAACTATAGACATGCAGCTTTACAACGAAACAAAAGATGTTTACTGGCTTATCTATATGAGCGCATGCAACGCATCAAAGCACTTCGATGGGAATTCGGCCCTATTATACCCGGCGACATCAAGCAGACTCTATGTGAGCCAGAAGTTCAGTTCTTTAACAACTATTCCAAATCTTTGGCCGCATACATGCGCTCTGTAGGCGATGGCCAAGGTATTGATCTGACTGGTAACTTACGGCCGCCCAAATCCCTCTATATCGAAGTGCGTTGTGTTGAGGATTACGGAAAGTTCGAGTTGGACGATGGTGAGGTGGTGCATTTAAAGAAGAACAGTCAACACTATTTACCGCGAGCTCAGGTGGAAACACTGGTACGTCAGGGCATATTACAGCACATTTCTTAAGGTGTATATAGATATAAGATTAAAATAAATCATACATACGTCAAATATACATGCATTTAAATTTATTGAATTGTAAAATTTTTCCGCCTAGAAAGTAAGTGCATACCAGGGCTGCATATAATCGATGACCATGTTATCGATACCCAGGCAAACAGCTGTGCGGCCGGCTGGTCATTACGTGAACTTGGATTTCTTTAAGTTAAGAAAACAATAGAAATTTGATTAAAAAATGAATCAAGCCGATGTCAGCAAGTTAATTTCACAGCTGCGAATCGCAGTGCGACCAAATAAGCGTAATTTGCGGAATCCAGATGGTCCAGAAGGTCGTCTACTCAAACTGCGAAAAACGGTCACAGCGTTGGTTAAACACGAGCGCATTGAATTATTCTACAACCGAGCGGACGAGGCGCGTGGTTATGCAGAGCTGGTAAGCAATAGATTCTGTTAATCAGGAGCTGCAAGACCTAAGATAAATATCTGTTCATAGCTCATTTCAAATGCAATACGACATGGCGACAAGCATAAAGCTACTATGGAGCTGGCAGATTATTGGTTGCTGGAAAAGCAGTTGGTGCACAAGCTTTTTAAGGTCTTAGTGCCTCGCTATGAGAACTACAATGTATCCTACACACGCATGTTTAAAGCACCTCGCGATTATCCTGGTATGTACTATAAGAAGTCAGTATTGGAGCTACGCGGCAATCCCTATCCCATGCTGACGCAGGACAATAGCCAGAATCGCAATCTGTTGCACAATGTGCTGCTCGATGAGGCACGCAAGGAATTCCGACGTGAGAAGCTCGCAAATTTGGCCAATAAACTTGCGGCAGAGACTGACGTAGCAACAAATACACAACAATCAGCTGAAGTTGAGAAGAAGTCACAACAGAATGTTGAAAAGACGACGGAAGTGTAACTGTTTATTGTTAATTAAATTGCAAGTAATACATTTTTCTAAGTTAAATGATGCATCGTACAGATAATTTATAACGGGCTACAGCTGTGCTGTAAAAAGAGATCTAACAGTAAGTACCGGAAAAGACAACGAGTAGCGAGAGGGAAAAGCTTCAGAAAGCTTTAATTTGGCTCATTAGGGGTTTGTCCCCTCTTTAAATAATATCGCGGAAAGCATTTTATGAATTGCATGTGTGTATGTATGTATATGTACATCAATGATAAAAGGGACGTTACCAATGTGTGTGTGTGTGTGTGTGTGTGCTGCGACAATGCTGATAAAACACGTATAAACGTATTGTTAGCTTTTATAATTTATCACGACCCCAGCTAAGCATCGCTCTCTGGTGAGAAACCTGTCAGAATTGTGTAAGCGTCATTATTCATGTCAACTCGCTGCCGTCTGGGCCACCCTCTTTTTCCCTCCCCTCTTTCTCGCTCTCTCTCTGTGTAAGGAGCCAAAATTAAATGACAGCTAAGATGAAATTTACTTTGGCTTTTTAAAATGAAGCTCAACGTATGCGACATGTTAATTAACGCTGCTTAAATGTAGATTAAAACAAAAAGTTTCAAACAATTATAATAAGCAGCATGATAAATAGATAACAAGCTAGAAGGATTAAGTACAGCTGTGCCATTAAAAGAAAGTAAATTAAAAGTGGAATTGCAATTGAAATCAATATTGCAATTAGTTAATTAACTTTTTACCCCAACAAAATTGGAAGCCAAATGGCGACACCTGTAAGCGACAATTAAATTGAAATCTCAACTGTTGCAAGCAACACCAGAAAAATATACAAAATAAAAGAGCAAACGAAATTGACTTTTTATGGTTGGCAGCAGCAGCAACTTGTGCTTTCTTTCATGGAATGTGCTGCATTTTTTCGCTAATTGGCTGTGTTTTCAATTATTTTGGCCCAAATTCATTAGTTGGTCTATTTGTGCGTTTCTACATGCTCAATTGCGCGACAAACAGTTCAATATTTAATTATGTTGCCACCCTCACTCTCAGCTGAAGCACTTAATTAGGTTTGCTTAAATGAAGCCACAATATGTATGTACTTTGTTCTGAAAAGAAAATCCCAGATGAATTACGTTGACTTTTCATACAATTTATGCACATCAAGTATAACTCTAAAACAGCTCTGGAAATGAGCTCTTTGAGCTCAAGTTTCCACCCAATGCAGTTTGTCAAAGAAATATATACTTTTGTCTATATATACATATATAAATGTGTATGTATATATATATATCTCAAGTACTTGAAGCAACAGAACAGCCCTCGGCTGCAGTTGCTCCGTCTGTGGAAAGCAAATCAAACAAAATCATCAGCAGGAGATTAAACAGTAGAGAATGAATGCTCTTGAAATGCTTTTAAAATGCTTAACAGTTAACTGGGATGTCGGCATTTTAGGGCCTTTAAGCAAACTGTTAAATTAAAGACACTTTACACAAGAGTAAATAATTTGTAATCATTTTTAGAAAGGTCCTTTTTCCTTCTTCTTCTCGTTGGTAAACAAATTTAAAGCATGTGTCTTAAGTAAATAACAACGTTTATTTACCTTAGCTTAACAACTCAAAGCCTTATGAGGGATGTTTATTATGATTTGCACTAATTTCTTGAATAATCTAAAACAGTTTAATCATAATACTGCACTTAAAGTGTTTTTAAATCAACTCATAACTTATAAGAATCAACTGAACAGATAGGTTAGGTATTGTTTATGTTTGGCAACTGAAAAGTCTATAAATCTTTAGAGGATCTCATTTTTCCTTATTAAGTCTTGAAATTCCCACCATGCAATGATGAAATATTACACTTGACCACTCGCAATCTTTAATTAAACTCTGAGCATCGAGTGTCCTTTAATAAGCTCTCAACAGTCAAGCTTTATTTCTGTTTTCTTCTTCATTTTTATAATTAATGTCATCAACTCAACTTATGTACATGTGTAAGTACTTACAAGTACACACACACTTTCTTCGTATAGATGAGAGTACATATACGAAATCATCACGTTTAATGAGGCAATGTCATTGGGAAGGCGCTTAATGCTGTCTCCAAGTCCATGTTGGTATGAGTATATATAATATATATATATATATAAGTAAGTACGTACATATATGGCTTTCATCTCTTTGAATAGAACTTTTGTGCCTGTAAATTGGCTTCTTATGCTGCTCATTATGAGGCCGAAAATAAAATAATGATATATGGGATGTAAGCTTTAGCGTGATGATATCCTCTGTTCTTTTGACTTCTTGCCGTTATAATTACGAGTACAAATTATGGGAAAGCCTTATGTCGGTCTGCAATTAATCAAAGTGCTATATATAGTCTTCCGTAATATATATATATATATGTATAGGGATATCTCATTTAAAATCTTACATTGCAGCCTGTTTTAAATCAATTATGCCTGCGGTTAAGTGGTTCCGTTACTTTAAGCGCACGTACTCGACACACGGATACGGCCAGCTTGGCAGCGTGGCTTAATGTAAAGCAGAGCTGGCATATACTAATACCAATGTACTTACACTTTCACACAGATACTTAAATGCTTATTTATATGCAAATTCAAGGAGGCGTTGTCCATTAAAATGCGCATTTTCAGCTTTAATTACTTACACAAAACGTGCGTCGTCGTTATTGATAGACATAGAATAGACATTTCTTTGGGCATTTCATTTTATTTAATTTACTTGCTAAAAGACTTAAGAGGCAATACGCTCTATATATCTATCATATCTATATACTCGTATCAGTCTTTTCAAATTGATATGATGGTTGATGATGGAACTACGGGTTTAGTTCTGGTAAAATAAATCATAGCTTGCTGACATTGCAATGGCTGAGATAATCCGTTTTCCAATCTGTAAAGGAATAAAATTAATTTAATATTGTAATTTAACAATAGCTATGCCTAATTCCTAAGTAATGTAAGTGAGAATAGTAAAATTGACAGAGTAGATTTATCTTTTATTTTTGAAGAATGATTTAAATCAAAATTCCATTAATATCACAATCATTTACAAGATTCTTTCCTATGACAACATTGGTGAAAGGGGTATTTATAGTTAGTTTACCTTTTCCAGTCAGACAGATCTCTCGCAGCATATCGCAGTGACTGTAGAAGAACTGATGCTCATTTGTGTGGGCCGCACAAACGGGCAGGAAGGGATCACAGTCCTCAATCTCTTTGCAGGCATTCGATATGGACTCAAATACGGGTAGGGAGAGAACACAGATCACAGATGCCACACAGATGAGCAGTAAAAGTAATGAAATCTTTGTTGCGATTCCCAACGAGAGCATTCTCAATGCCAGCCAAAAGTAAACTGTTTTTTAGATTAAATTAAATATATGTACTTATTAGAGCAGTTCTTATATGTAAACATGTGTATTTGTATGATCTTTGTGGTGTTGTTGTGTGTATGCACAGGTGTGATAAAATGTGACTTACTTCAGTTTTGCGATCAGTCGACTTTTGCGGTCTGAGTAATAGATATTATGAAGCTGCGTTAAGACAAGCGCGACAAGCGAACAACTGATAACAACTGGACAGCTTAAAAAAACCCAACTCAACTCAGTCTCAGCTCTCTCACATTTGCCATATGAGCTTTATAAAAATCCCCCCTTTCTGTTTGAGCTCCCCCATCTATACGATTGTCATGACAACGGCCGATTGTGGCGCATTGTTGTTGGCTACAGAGACAATGATAAACATTGACTCCACCGCAGCTCGCGTTTTTTTCGCGGTGCGCTATTGTTTATGCTGCCACTGCCACTACCTCTGCTACTACCTCTGCTGCTACCTCTGCTTCTGCTCGCTGCCTCTGCTCGCTGCCTCTGTCTAGCTTGCCGGCTTATTCAATGAATGCCGATGCCGTTGCTCATCTAACTGGAACACCATTTACAGCCGGATCGGAAGCGTTGCTCAGCGGAAGCGTAGCGTGCAGGTGGTGCATTGCAGAGAGTATAAAGCTCGGAATACCCTGTAATCATAAAAAGTTGTTTTAAAAAGGTATGCAGCACTTTTCAGTCTATTAAAATTGTTTATGTGAATGTTCAGCTTCAAAAAGTTGAGTACTTAAAATATACAGTTTTAAACAACTTGTACTCATGAATTAAGCTCAAAAATAGATTTACAAAATGCCTAAATTTCATAAATTTAATTTTAAACTATGTAATGTTAAGATCGATAGGTCAATAAATCAAACAAAATAAAATAAAACTATCAATACTATTAAAAGTAGAATAACTAGAAAAATCACAACAAATTGTATGTAAATATTATGTTTCAATGCGGATATGGCAGCATTAAGCATGGAGAATTTGAGACCTTTGATACCTCATAATCATTTAAGTGCTTTAAATGAGCATACAAAGTATCTGAGATTCAGAGAAAATGACTCATCTGATCTTGACGGGAAATTTACAACGTGTTATAAGTGAATACCCCGTAAAGACAAAAGTCTTAAAGTGAAGGTCACTTATTTGTATATTATTAACATAACAGCATCAATTATTTATTTTATTTAAATCAGTTATTTTAAACAACCTACCTGTACAGACTAAGTTGATCAGGTTTGACTTAATTTCTTAAAATATTTCATAATTAGTTCAGCTCAGTTATTTTATAAGCATTTTTCATAAAGGGTATTTACCATTCTAGCTTGATTTCTTATATACTACATTGTCTGGTTTCCCAATGAGTAAATCAGACTGTTGTAATAAGTTTCCCACATATGGGGTATCCACCAGTTGAGCACGCACGATAAATAAACTTTAACTTGTTTTTTAAATGAGTTCATCTACCTGTATTTATAAATAAGCTACACAAAGGGTATTTCCTAGTCGAAACACGATATTTTCAAGCAATTTAATTTGTTTTCTCAATGAGTCATGAACTTTTATACAGAAATCCACATTTATTGTTACTGGCTAACCTTTAACCAAGCTGACCTATAAACAACTTGGAGCTACTTACTCTGAGTGGAGTCTATAAACATATTTAATATCAAGTAACTGGATATGGGCACCCCAATTTGTGGCAAGCATAGCAATTAAAAGCCTTTCGCCCTCGATATATGATACAGGCACACCCGCAGTTTCTGTGAAAGAAACATTTCGTCAAGTGTTTGGTATTCTCCCCTTAAAAGATACAAAGATAAAAGACTCATACTTGCTTACATACAGATAGTTAAATGGGGTGTCAGCTTAAAGAGCGCTTTAACTGTGTGTGTGTGGTTGTGTTAAAAGTAGCAGCACTTTGCCGAGTCATCAACATACACACACACTCACATGAATACTTCGCCAAGATGGCTGCATTTCCTGCTGGTGTAGATGCTGCTGCTTTCCGGTTGCCTCGACGGCATCCACAGCATGAAACTTCCGTAAGTTCAGCGAACATATGCAAAACAATGGCGACATCGGCGCAAATAATTTAGCGACTAAGGAAACTTAAGCACATTTGAATATAAATACATACATATATGTAAGTATATGTAGACTATAAGTATATAGCACAATGTGAAGGCACATTAAGCATATGGTAAATACTTACAGCTATATAAATGTACATATACTCATTAAAGTGGTATAGTAAAAGGGTATTTTAGTCTCTAGCAACTTTCTTGTAAGCATATAAATTCATGATCAATAGTAAGAGTATATTCTGTATATAACTAAGTATTTTAAGCTTCACCAATATAAATTTTTCTGATATTTAAAAAAAAATCCCCTACTGGCAATGCTTAAAAAGTTATATTCCTTAAATCTATCGTTCTTTATATGTATCTTGTCGCCCGGAGCAAGTCTATTATTCAGAATTGCTTCTCTTCGATGTCTCCTATTCCTTGATGTCAGATTGATTTAGCATTTCAATTCAATTTATTTGCAAATATTTAAATGTCGTTCTCTTCTACAAATTTTTTGAAACTTTTTCCTTTAGCAATTTGCACTTTTTTCTTTCTTGTTTCGTTTCCATTTTGCCTAGCGCTCACCACAGCTTTTGTTTATTTTGTCGTGTATTAAAAAACAAAGAAATAAAGAACAAAGCGCGAAGGAGAAGTACAAAACAAACTTTAATATGCAAATAAGATTTTCAGGGCAATGGGGGCGCAACATTCAGTGCAAACATGGCTAAAAGGATTGCCACCAAGTGTTTAAAGTAGAATTTATAATAATTAATTGTATCAACTAATGGATTCTACTCACTTATCAGAGTTCTTAAGAGCCATACTTCTAGGACAATCAAAGGACTGCAACATTAAAGAAAATATGAAAATATTAAACAATGACTTTGAGATAAAGAAAAAAAGGTTGGAATTATTATGGTCTAACGAAATGTGTGTCTTGACACCATCATAACTATAACCATTCCTGTTAAAAGGGCAAAGGTAACCGGATGTAAATTCAGGTACTTTGGAGTTAGATTTTCTGTTCTCAAAATAGGCAACTGGTTGCTAAACTCATGACCTTAACGATGCCTTATACAAAACTGAATACAAATCCTGTTTAGAGAATAGGAAGCCAAAGAGGCCACAGTTGGCTAACACACAAAAATAAAGAGGAATTCACAAGGTCTACTGATAAGCTTTGTACAAATCCAAAGCACCGGAAACCTGTCCATGCACTTGTCCACCAGCCCCTAAAGCGGATACTATATTGTACATACACTCTATTCATTGGCATTGACTCTGGAAGTTTAAGACATTGCTTGCTTAAAGTGCCAGGAAATGTTGGCATAGAAAAAAGAACTGGATTAAAAGTCAAAGAGGTCTTCCAGCTAACATACCTACAATTTAAAGGTAATTTAGAGCAATTCGTAGACTAAAATATATACTCTATAAAATGGCATTGGCTTTTGGAATTTTAAGGTTTTGCTTGCTTTAAATGTCAGAATATGTTGAAATCAGAGAAAAATTTACAGTTAAACAGCTCTTTTGACTGTCACGCATTCGACTTGTAGAGTTCCTAGAATTATACTTTGTCTTTTATCTTTTATATATGTATATACTCTATTTATTGAATTTGCTTTAATAAAATGTTTGGAAATGTTGACTACTAAACAAAAAGTGTAATTCCATTTAAGATATTCTGTCTCGTATACTTTCGACTTGTCAAGTTTCCACAACCGTTCTAAATAAATGTTTAACTTAAAACAGTTTTAAATTTTTCAAAATTGAAACGTTTTAATTGTCGAGTGTTTCTTAGAGCACGATTTGTCCTCTACATTAAACTTTTTAATTGTTATTGATTTCTATAATTGAGTAGTTGAAGCATGCTAGGCAGGTTTCACTGTAATTGCTGTAAGTACGAGCACTCTATTAAGCTAAACTGTCTAACCGTAGGCAGAGCACTTCAATGCAATCCCTTTGATCAGGACTCAAAGTCAACAATTAGCTGCCTTTTGCGAGGTTGTTCGAGTTGTTGTTGTTGTTACGGTTGTTGTTGTAATGGATGTTGTTGTTGTTGTTGTGAAACGTAGCGTGAATTATTTCCAATTAATGGCCCTGGCTAGGGCAATGCAAGCGTAAAAAGTTTTACGGCCATCCAAAATGGAAACTATGAGTAGAAACGCCACGAGTTATGCGAATACAACCAATATATTTATATATGTATATAAGTATATGTGTGTGTGTATGTGTGTTTGTGTGATAAGGGGGCCGACCTACATAAATGGCAGGCTGAATAAGGCAAGCATCGAGTGGATAATCGTCTGGAGCTCATTCGCTGTTTCGCATTTTGTATGAGTTTTCATTTAGATTGAAATGCCCTCAGCAGCAATAAACTGGCAAATCCACAACGGTCTCTACGTGGCTGTATCTGTGTGAGAGTATCTGTGTGTAAATGTGTGTGTGTTTTGTGTATATGGGTCGGTCGATTGGCTATACGATACGATATAAGTAATAGAGAACGATCTATCCATGACCTGCCAATGTGGTTCAACCATTCAGTCAGCAATATGAAAATATTGCTCCAAGCGCATGTAACAACAACACCAACAACAATAATAACAAGAACACCAGCAATAGGCACACACACGAAAAAAAAAATACAAAAAAAAACAAAAGCCACGCACAGCGGACAGGATGAACAATGTTGAATACGAGTACACATACCCATTCACATGGCCATTACCATTACCATACACAATCCAGAACCCATTCCCTTCAGCATCCTTTGCACATGGAAAACTGGTAGCGGTTTTTATTATTGGAAAATTGCTCAAACGCGCACAGATATCGACTCTTTTCCTAGTTGGGTTTGCGAATTGGAAAGGAAAGAGAGTATTTTCTGGTCTGGAGGGGTGTTTAAAATGTACGGCGTGCGGTGGCATACGTGGCGTATGTGTAATATTGGCAATAGTCGCAGCCCACGAAAAAGGTCAACAAAGCAAGCAATAAACAAAAATTTCAAATTATACCCGCAGGACGGAACCAAACACTCATATCTGTATTAATATTTGTGTTTGCTTTTGTATTTATATTTGTAGTTGTGCATTTTGTAGTTAGCAGCATGCACTAAATGATAATCTTAGCAAGGCATGTAACTAATTACGGTTTCAATTAATCCAAGCATATTAATTTGTATTAATTGCATGGGTTCCTTAAACAATGAGATACATTCTCTTACATGTATTAGATACATTTGCCAACCCACACACAGATAGATACATACACAACGAAGTTAGATTAAAATAAATGTCAACCCTTTAGTTTGTCCTGTCATGTTTTTTGATGGCATCCCTCAAATCCCATTTTCGATAGAGATGTCGGAGATACGACTACGTAAACTTTGTGACTGGTTTGTAAACTAGATTTGGACAGTTTTGACAAGACATGTCGAGACAATACACACTTACCCATACCACATTTATACACACCCACACACACCCAGTTACTACATGTGCATACATTAAAATGTAAGAAAATATTTAAAGATACTATTTTATGTAAAATATTTTAACTATACTTTAAAGTAATTGAGAGATACAAGTTTATAAATGAGATACTTAAATTTTAAGAGCATCTATTTTATATAAAGCTTAGTTGATTGAGATATTTTAATATTAAATACAACTCTCTAAAAAAGTCAGTTGAATACTTATGATTCTAAATGAAATATTTAAAGTGAGGCTAGTATCAAATATATCTATAGCTCAGCTGGTTAAGGTACTTTTAAGTATGGGTATAATGGATTTTGATTCACAGCCCTAAAGCTAAAGTAATGAAACTTGGTCAGCCTGTTGATTTTTTATATAGAATGAGCCTATATCAAAATCATACAGATCAATCGGTAGACTAAATATACTATATTCCTTAGCTTTTCAGTTATTACAAATATTCCAGCAAACCTTCATTATAAAAAGTTTCAGCTGAACTATTATAAGTATCTTTATATCATCTAAGTATTAAAGGTATAGTAAAAAAGGCTTCTACATACATAAGATGCATACATAAGGATATTATACTTTCCTTCAACAAGTAAAAAGCATTATCTTTCAACATGAGAAACTAAAAGAGTGTTTTCGCTTGAGCACTTTGAAAGTTAACGATACTTTCTAGACCTTTTTTTAATTGAAAGCTGTTAAATTGACTAAAGTTAAGAACACTTTTGAGAAGCTGTAAAATTTGAATTGTCTGAAATGGAATGAATGAAGAGCCATTTGGACTTTTGGCCCAAATGTGCAGTGATGTGTATATGGTTTGGTTGTACCAGTCATACAATTAGGAGGAGCGCACATGCTCTCCTACTCGTAGGCATTAAATTACAAATGAATTCCAGGCACGTGATCTTTTGCTTGACTGCATCTTTGGCCACCAGCAACAGCAAGTACAGCAGTAGTCAAGGCAGCAGCAGCAGCAGCAGCAGCAAGTGCATCAGCAATGGCCAGAGCCAGGAGTTGCCTTGCAGCGTCTCTTGCCAGAGTACAACTCAATTACGAAATCGTTAGAGGGTGCAACATTTTATGGCCAACGATTTGAGCCATTTAAAGAGCTAAATATGTGGATAGTTATCGTGGTTTTAGGCTGATTGTATAACCATTAACCAAATGCATATGGTTTCTTTAAAAGAGTTATTATTATTATTATCACTTGACTATACGCACCACTGCACCACCAAAGCGACAAAACTTTTTTTGGTTTTTTCTTTTGCTTCCTTTGCTTTGCGCCAACTTCAATTGCTGACTGCAAAAATTGAATTCTTCTTATTTCAGTCACGCAACGCTGTTCGAAAGGCACCAACTGAAAGCCAAAGAGTTCTTGGCCAAGTCTCGTCAAGAGTTCTTCGTTTTTCTTGTCTTGTTTTTGCACTTTGGTTAAGTCCGCCGCCGTTGGCTGGGCTTTCAGTTTTCAGTTTTCAGCACGGTCACAAGTTTTTATAGCCATCTAGCATTTTGTATATTAAAGTATTTTCAGGTTTCAACAAGCATCTGCAATGATACTTATCCAACGCCTTTCACACAGTGCAAAAAAGGTCTTCAAATGGTATTACATTTCTCGCAGTGCCAGACAAGCAGTTGACATTTTGGGATATGGGTCAAGTGGACATCAAACCCAAGCAAAACTGTCATAAAAATAAGTATGGTCTGCCTCGTTGAAGTCATTCGACTGAGTTATGTCCTGTATATTTTGTTATCAATGTTTCAGAATCGCTTAATAACTTCATAAGAGATAAGTATATCAAGTTTCTAGATGATATCTCTTAATTTCATCTTATACTTTGTGATTTGTGGTGATAGAATGATGTGAAATAAAAGAATAGTATTCTTAATTTTGTGTTTACCAAATTTAAAGATTATATCTTGTCAATTTAATACTACTTATTTGTACAATATTATTTAAATATGTATAAACATTGGGATATGAGTTGCTTTTCCCTAAATTAAGTTTCACTATCCCTTATGGATTCTTAAAATTTAAAATACCATTTTTGACACTCTTTTGCGATTACAGGGTATTGAAAATGTATGCTGCAATTACCATCAAATTCAAATTCATAGCCAATGGCCATTTAGTACTTCATGTACTCTATAAACATGAAATTTAAATAATTTTCCAACTCCCTAACAACATCGTGAATAATAACAATGTGATTTACATATTTAGACAGATTACACTGCTTTTCGTTGCATACTTTTTGGGGCCAGTGCAACTAATTAATAATATACACACACGGAATGCAAGCGCTTTTTGCAAAAGGATATTGGATTGAGCTGATAGCGCGGAATGGGCATCAACGTCAGACCGGACAGACGACAGACAACATGCCAGGTAATGCAATCAGTGATGAAACGAGAGTGAAAGAGATGGGTAGAGAACACATGTATTTCCCGTTTCCTGTTACATGTTTGAGGTTAGGTTGTGCACGAAGTGGAGAAAAGCTCGACCGACCTCTGATTCGGTGTGAATTGCGACCTATGTTTGAACTGACCATGTGACTTAATTACATTTGCATTATTAAATTTTATGACAGCTGCTGGTCTCAATAACACCGCCCAGCACACAGTGTGTGTGCGTGTGTGTAATGCCGCAGTGCAATTATAACGAATAACGGTACCCAGTCCTCCCCCGAGGTGTGAAGCATACAATGCACCAGTCAAAAGACCATACTCCACAGTATTTGTCAAAGAATAACGCATTTAACTGAATTACTTAACCGAAAGTAAATATCTAGTATATTGTATGACTTTGATATTTACCTGTAACTTTAAAGTGTACACCATTGAAAAAATTATAAAAATATTTAACTGGTTTTCATAAGAATATACTCCAAAAGTTGAAATAAAAATAGGTTGTTGTCATAATATTTATAGCATTCTTTTCGTGGGAATGGAATTTATTCAATTATTATTTAAAATAAAACATGGAATTATTACCAATAGAAGCACAGAGAACAGACCTGCTTAAAGGTAATATTTATGTATCATATCAAAACAATATGTCCTCTTTTTTGTCTGACATTTTTTACCCTCTTCAAGGTCTGTTTCTAGCGTATTTATTGCTGTCATACTCCCATCGTCATCGCTTGTTGCTATCAGATTACCTCCTGCCACAAAGTATTTGTAAACGATTTATCATCTGATTTTTAATTTCTTTTCCGAGCATTTTGCTGTCAATGGGAGTGACGCAACCAAAAGGCTGTCATCAACCATCTCAGGCGCAAAAATTCAATCAGAAGAGAGCAAAGAAAAGAAAGGAAAATATAAAAAAAATGGGAATTACATACAGATTTATGAGTGAGAGTCAAAGGTAAATAGAATGTTGCTGCCGCTCAAAAGGTATCCTTGGATACCGCAGTTAGGGTAAAAGTTTCTATTACATTTTTAATATGCGGAGCCCAGACTTGGGACAGAAGAACATAATTAGTGCATAAAATTTAATTTAACCGCTGAAATGAGAATGTAGACGTGTAAATCTCAGTCATTTAGCTCTAGAAACGATGTTCATCGTGGTTCTTTTTTTTTTTTCTCTTTCTCTATATTTTAAACTTGGCACACACGAAAAATTAACTAGCAGAAAATGCGCTGTTGGTGGGGAGGCTGTAGATGGGTCGGATATTGCTTTTGATGAGCTGGCATTATGAGCATAACCACAGAAGAAGCATGCACGATAAAGGATAACGTTGAGCAGAGCCAGAAACAGGGACAGAGACCCAGTGCCATAGCCATAGCCATAGCCAGTGCAGAACCTGAGTCCTTAGTTCATTACGATGCCTAAAGGTTGCACCCGTCGAGTGATTATACACGTACACGAAACGCGACCAGAAAAAAGCCGTCGTCGTTGTTGTCGTTGTCGTCGTCGTCGAGTTAACCGCACACAGTCAGCCAGAAAGGATAACGAGCTACGAGCTACGAGGCTAAATCTAAAGCTAAAGCAGACCCAAAGGGCAATGGCAATGCCAGCCACTACGTCGTATACGTAATATGTACCGACTTTATTTTGAGCTATATTTAATGGCAACTGCTTAGGGTTATGCACATGGGGAATATTCTAAATTTTATACATTTCATAGTGTTGCATATCCTTCAGTTGTAGTTTGTTTGCCTTCATATTCAAGCAATGCACCAGTTAATAACAAAGTAGAAGTAAGACATTTACTAATTGACATTATGGTAGACCTGGCAGGTACCCTATAAACAGCAATATATCTGATAGTCTGTTAGTTAGCCATATTCATTAAAATGCCAATAGATTAAGAGTATGTGAGATTCTTAATTTTTGAAAATCTGCTAACTTTTCAAATTTAAAAGGTATTTTAAAAACTTTCCACTCTAAAATTACTAATTTGCTGTGTATTCCCATCCTTTTTGCCACCATATAAAAATTTACATTTGTTGCCTGCCTTTTCATATTCAGAAAATGTAGAGAAAGAGAAAGAAAATGATAAAAAAGGAATATAAAAGTTTAAAAACTTTTTAGTGTAAAGGAGGAATACCTCTAATCTTAAATTATCTGGCTTGCTTAACAAATTTCAGAAATGTACAGGGTATCAGCAAAGCGATTAACATGAGAAAATTAAAAATATATAATCTATTTTTGAGCGTCTTGCATGACGAAACTTTTGCCAAAAAAAATTTCCATAAGAATTGTTTATTTCTTTTTTGTTTGTTTTTTCGGTAAATAAAAACTCATTAAATTTGACTCGAAGTTGCAACAATGTGTGCAGCTCCAAACAGGAAGCACAAACAGGAGCGGCAGGCAGCAGCGAGTCACATTTTGTGGTGGCAAGGATAAAAATAAAATCTGAAGCGTTTATTTTTGGAACATGCGCAGCTCATTGATAAAAGTCCTGGGTGCGCTGACTCTCAATAAGCCAAAAAGGATGTGCAAATAGGGCGAGAGAGAGACGTAGACGAAGAGGGAGAGATAGAGAGAGTGAGTGAGAGTGAGAGCAAGAGGAGCAGAAGAAGAGCGTAAGTGTGAGAGTGAGAGTGTGGAAATTGAGCTGAGAGCATAACATCCTTCAGGATATGATGCGGCTGCCTTTTTGCAGCTTTTCGCATATTTTGCCATTCAGTTTGAAAGAGACGCGCAACGTGAACAGTTCAGAAAAATCTCGCTTAAGAAATATCCTTGCACTGGTGCTCAGCCTCAGTCTCTGTCTCAGCCTCAGTCGCAGTTCAGAGTCGCAGCCGCAGTCACAGTCGCAGCCTGAGCCAATTGACTTTCTTAGTGTGCGTGGCAGTGGAGCATTTTGTGTGTGTATAACGGTTAGTTTAAGATTCCTATGCGTATGTGTGTGTGTGTGTGTTTTTGTGTGTGTTTGGCTTTGCTGCGTAGTTTGACATTTTCAACAGCAGCCTCAGCATTCCAACAAGCATAATCAAAATCATTACAAATAATTACAATAATTTAAAAGTAAAGCAAAGTCATTATATTTTATTTGTATTGTTTTGTGTTTCTCCCACTGTTGCCTGTGTCTAGGCCAACAACATTTACGCTTATCGCAAGAATATTGCGTCACTATACCCATCGTTGAGAGCACACTTCTAAGGACGCTTTATCCCCACTTTGTTTGCCGAGCAGCGTAAGTACGCAGTATTTTTAATTAAATTTGCATTTTTCCCTTGGGGTCAGCTTGGAACTGGCCTCTGTGGAGCAGCAGCTGGCTGTCAATTTTATGGGTTCTTTTTGCCCCTGAAAAAATATATTTCATTTTTATGATATCCGCACCCCCAAAAACTAGAATCAATTAGAATATCTTATTGATATTCAATGGGGAGTTTGCTTAGTTATAATTATAGGGAGTGAATTATTTGAAAGGCATCTTTTGATGTTTTGGAAATTAATTCCAAGAGGATTTCAGGGGTTTTATTAAAAAAAAACAAAGTAGTTTTTAACAGATCTAAGTAACTTTTGTGTTCTTTTTAAATGAATATTAAAATATATTTAAAAAAAATTCTCCATTTAAAAAATATGATAAAGGAAATGATTTAAAAAGTGCTTCTATGCTGAAAATATTACAATATAGCTGAAAAATGTTCAAAAAACGATTAATATGTAACATTTCTATACTTTATCTTCGTAATATATTTTCTAGTTTATATATTTAAATCTTCAGTTAAATAACTTTTTTTCTTGCCCAAATAAGGAATGTTTATTTTGTTAAAGAAACTCAGTCATTTTTCGAGACATAAGCTAAAAAGTCGTCTATCTCCAAAAGTGCCTCCAAGTCTTATTCAATTGAAACACTTTTCTGACTTGTAATATGATCACTTCCGAAATATATCCGGTCATTGTTAAAAATGTAACCCAACAACGCTCAGCTTTAATTTGCGTTGGTTAAACCAACATAAGATAAGGATATTTAATGGTGGCAAGGCTTAAAATGTCATGCTATATATCAACAGTTAAAGTACACGTATGCATTCATTCATTTATGTGTCAGATATACTTGAAATTTATTTTATTTGCCCCACGAGTGTCGTAATTGCAGGGCTGCCATTGCTGCTATCACACGCTGCGTATGAGTAATATCATGCATTAAGACTCATTAGAGCCCATAAAGCGTCGGTTTTGCAGCTTTTATAAAAGCGTAACAGTAACTTCATTAATTAAATTAAAGTATCTCAGCATAATTTGTTTGGCAAACTTATAAAAGTTTTTAACTACATTTTATTTATATTCTTGCAGGCAATCAACACATACACAATGCGACATAATTACAACGGGCTTTTGCTGGCAACGCTTGTCACATGGTCGGTTGTGGTGTGCAACTTAGTTAGTGGCACCACAGAGGGGCAGGAGACGCCATTAGCATTGCCCTTGGCAGAGCTGACGCAACCCACAACTGCCATACAAGGTGAAGTCTGGGAGGAGGATGATCACGAAGTCTTAATACGCAACGAGCGTGGCACAAAGAGCGATGGTAAGCTAATTGCATTATTAATTTAAAAGAAAACTTTTTTTCATTTTAATCTTAATGTAAAATTTATACTCTAAACAGGCCTCTCATGTCGTTATGGCAAAAATCCATGGACTGAATGTGATACCAAGACCAATACGCGTTCACGAACTTTGACATTGAAAAAGGGCGATCCAGCCTGCGATCCCACACGCACCATACAAAAGAAATGCAAAAGGGTAAGTTTAAATTATTTAAATCAATTTAAAGAGTAATATTAATGTTCTAATAGTATTCCATGACTTGCTTAAATTCTATTTAATTATTTCAATTCATTTTCTAATACCCATTGCAGCGTGCCGATATGAGAAGGGCACCTGGTCCGAGTGTGCCACAGGACAAATGACTCGATCCGATAAATTGAAGGCGACTAGTGATCCTTCCTGTGAAGCAACACGCATAATTAAGAAGAACTGCAAGCCCGGCAAGTCCAAGGATAAGAGCGCCAAGGAACAGCGCAAGAACAAGGACAAAGGTAAGATAATTCAAGCCTTTAATCAATTATTTACAAAACTTAACAAATCAACTACTAAATATTTAGTTAGTAATTATTTCATACGATAGTTAGTTTAATGGCAAATTTTATTTTCTACTCTCATTTTTTTTAAAATGCAGCCGCTCGCAAAGGACGTGTCTAAATATTTTTCGTAGCAAACTTACTGATTTTTTAAGTGTCAAACGTTAGTTTTTATCCCTGATACTCGTTTTACAATGGAGAAATATAAAACCCAAATAAGAATATGAAGTGAAAACGTAAAAAAGTAAATCCATATAGACATTAATTACCATGTATAACCGTAAAGCATTCTATTTGAATACATTTATTAAGAAAATTGTAGTTTTGTTTTTAAACAATCGATATAAATAACAGAGTAAATTTCAATCTATAAACAAATCTAAACCAAACGTATGAAAAACCCATTAAAGAAGTTAAATATTTACGAAACCCATAGAAGTACCAAACTTTTTTTTAACTCCAGATGTTCCGTCGTGTTTTGCTTTCCAAAATTGTTTAAAATTTAATTAAATTAAAAAATTTAATTAAAAAAGTGTTTGAGCGAAATCAGAATGCTGTACACGGTGGAATATCAAAATTTCAACAGACTCATCATATAACCAGTCGGACTGTTAGTAAACATGATAACCCTGGAACTTGTGAAACAATTGTAACTGGAATACTTTCTCATAGATCATTAGCCGAGTTGTTCTTTAAATTAACTTAATATAAATGAACAGAAAACAAAACGTAAAGTAAAAAACCTTCCCATAAATAAACAAAAGTTATTTCAACATAATTAATGTAAAATGTTTGTCAGAAAATATCAGCTTCTGTATTTGATCTCAAATGAAAACCAGAGAACAGAAACAGTGGAAAATAAAAGAGAAAAAAAAACAAATAAAAATAAAAGTGAATGATTTATATAAGTAAAGCATAAAAAAAAACAAATTTTAGACATACATCAAATGCAACATTTAAAGATGAAACACTTAGTGTAAATATTGTAAAAAGTAATACAATAGTATTGCAAAGTATTCGTAGTAAAGAGACGAGAGATTGGCAAGAATAGAAGTGCAAAAAAGAGATGAAGAAAAGAGAAGGCCATGTCTAGGCACTACGGTGAATGCGATTGGCATTTTAAAAAACATATACAATACCCCCTCATCATCAACTTATTTGGATATGATTAATAGTAATAATACATACTCAAACACTCACACATGCACACAAACATACATACACTCACACACATACACAGACACACTCACCAACAGATACATTCATGTTTTATTGAACTGAAAAGAAAATACAGTAAAATGTTATGGTAAATGACATTTGTCTGGAAATGCAACTTACATAACGTAAAAACCTTTTATGCCGTTGTTGTAGCTGATAATAACAGCACAATAATTATAATTATAATTACAATAATAATAAAAGAAATTGAACTTCAAGACCCTGGTTCGTCATTTTAATAAAATCCCAAGAAATTGAACATTTAGAGCGTTGTTTATGACTTAATGTATTTAAACATAAACATAATTCCATACCAAAATAAAAACAAAAACACTGAAAAATTATACCAATAGTATGATCCATTAGCCCCTCACTCAAGTGCAGTTCCAATGCACTGACTACGTATGTACAGTGTTGGGTAAACAAATAGATACATACATACATACTTATATATATATACATACATATATACAAAAATATTTCATGTCGAAACGTACATAACTTTAACTCGAATTATTATTTCTATTCCATCAGGAAGCCCACAACAACAAGAACAAAAACAAGAACAACAAACAACAATATAGTCATTTGCATACATACATATTTACATACATAAAATAAGAATAATAACAAGCAAGACAAAATGAAGAATGAAGAAAAGAAAGGAAAGAGAAAACCAAGAAAAGAAAAACAAGTAACTGAACTTACATAAAAATATTATGAATAAAAACTTGACATGAAAATTTCAATAAAAACAAAAACCTAAATGAGTCTTTTCCATGGCTAACCTGTTGTTTTATAGGTACACAGACACCGTATCCAAGTACCTTGTACATGGTGTATCTAAAGTTAACTGTGCCAGAGTGCCTCACAAAAAGATACATCCATGAGATACATGTCTCAAATATGCGCTTTGGCTGTTTGCCAGAATGGCGTGAAAAAAGTCATTTATCATCATGCAAATTAGCTTAAAGTCTGGCCACACTTTGCCTGCAGCATAAACTAGTCACTAGAGGGTGTGGGGATCGGGAAAGGGGAAAGGGGAACCGTACCCAACTCTGCCAAGTTATCAGAGCGAACAACAATGTAAGGATTCTCTTTTGCCGAGTGGCCTGGCATTGCTGCAATTTTCAGCTGGCAATTACAAAAGAAGAAGTGTTTTTTCAAAAATAGAACGGAACAGCAACAACAACGATTAAAAAAACACGAAAAAAACGAAGGAAAATAGTTGAATAGAGCGACACTATTTCAGTTTCAATGCAAATTGTTGGCAGGCTCGCACAAACAATGGAGTTTTTGCATGGAACCTACGGAAGCCGCCATGTTTGTTTACGTTCAACACCCAGCAGTCTTTGTGTGCGTGTGTGTGTGTGTGTGTGTGTGCATAGAACAGGAACAAACAGTAAAACTGCATTCGCTTTAACTGCCAGACAATATTGTGATAGTTTTCGCCATTATTTTTACCAAGTCTGTTGTTAGCATAACGAGAAAGTTTAATATGTTTTTGGCATGGCAAGGACTTAAGACAATACTCTAGGCAAGGATACTGCCAAAAGAAAGCACTATTCTATTTATTTCATATTATACCAATTTTCGCTAATAGCTTAACAGTTTTTATAGCCAAAATGAATTTTTCCACATGAAAACTGTTAAATATATTTATGCGAATTCCAAGACTCTAACATATGCTAATTTTAGCATAAAAATCTGAAGTTGTGCCAAGTTTCAACAACACAGCTGCAACTAGAGCCGAGTTCACATGGAACATGCAGAAAAAGGTACCTCAATCAACGCCGTTCGTCAGGATGTAACCAAATTACGATACACTCAACCCTACAGCATCATTATATCTCATTAATAGTAACTTTTAAGCGTCTACATGAAACATTTCTCATTTCAGACGCTTCAAGGTTTCATTATACCCTTGCAGAGGGTATTATATTTTTGTCACGAAATGTGTAACGCATTGAAGGAAGCCTCACAGAACCCCATAAAGTATATATATCTTGATCAGGGCGACGAGCTGAGTCGATATAACCATGTCCGTCTGTCTGTCCGTCTGTCTGTTCGTCTGTCCGTCTGTCTGTCTGTCTGTTTCTATGCAAACTAGTCTCTCAGTTTTGAAGCTATCTTGATGAAACTTGGTACAGGTCCGTCTTTTTGCTGCACGCAGTACATATGTCGGAACCGGCCGGATCGGATAACTATATCATATAGCTGCCATAGGAACGATCGGTTGGAAATAAACATTTAGTATGAAAAACTTTATTGTTTCTCAAGATATCTTAACCAAATATACACATTGTGTGTTTAATTAAGTTTTAAACAGGCTGACCAAATTTGGTGTAAATCGGACTACTATATCATATAGCTGCCACAGGAACGATCGGTTCGAAAACAACATTTAGTATGAAAAACTTTTTTGTTTCTCAAGATATCTCAACCAAATATACACATTGTGTGTTTGATTAAGTTTTAAACAGGCTGACCAAATTTGATGTAAATCGGATTACTATATCATATAGCTGCCATAGGAACGATCGGTTCGAAAACAACATTTAGCATGAAAAACTTTTTTGTTTCTCAAGATATCTCAACCAAATATACACATTGTGTGTTTGATTAAGTTCTAAACAGGCTGCTGACCAAATTTGGTGTAAATCGGACTACTATATCATATAGCTGCCATAGGAACGATCGGTTCAAAATCAACATATAACAAATTTTGTAAAAAATCTGACGGCTTACACAGGGGACTGCAAGGGTATCCAAACTTTGGCGCGCCAAAGTCAGCTTGCGCTATATTTTTTTGTTATTTTTGCTTGAAAATTGACTTAAAATTTGCATTGCCTCGGGGACGAAGACAGCAAAATGAGAAATAAAGACAGAGAGGGAGAGAACTAGACAGAGAGAGAGAGAGCAAGAGGGATGGAGTAAGAGTGTAAAAAGTGGCGAACATTATTGGCAGCTTATTCCCAAGATGTATATCAAAAAATTGTTTATTTTTACTTCAGCATTCAATCATTTATTCAGGACACTGTAAACTTTCGGGTGAGTACGAGTATAATAATAATTGCTTGGATATAAAGTTTCGCTTGAATGGATATTGAATTCGATCCGGAGAGAAGAATGAAAATGCAAAATACAAAAAAAAAAACGCTGAGCATGACAATGATCTGAAAGCAGATGGTTTGCAATTGAATTGCCAAATCATAGAAGAGACGAAAAGAAATCAGTGAATAAGGGATAAACACTGGATTATCACTATGATAGAGATACTAAGTATTTGTGGCGGTTGTTGGATGTGTAAACAAGTTGAAGGAACAGTTGGATTGACTGTAAATAGATATTTGCTGTAAGCTAAATTAACCTTTTTCGGCAATTGCATTCGTTATAAGCATGGCTAAAGCTTTACCAAGTTAGGGGATGTGGCATTTGGTAACATTATTCATGCAATAAATCACAAAGGATTCAGCTAACAGACACTGGGATTCTAACCAGGACGTGTACGAAGCGCACATGTACGAGTACAAAAATAACAGTAGCAAAAAAAAAGGAGGAATATGTATATAAAAGAAAACAGAACAGAAAAACACAACTCAGTTTATGTGGAAATGTGCAATAGAAGCGGAAAATCTAGCAACTGGCGGAAGTAACAGTCAGGATGGGTTCCCGCTGTGTTCCCTCCCGGGTCCCGAAGGTCCTTAAGAGATACAGGGGAAGGGGTGAACATAATACAGAGCACGTGTACGTGTGTGTACTTGATTGCGGTTTTCTACGAGTTTAGTACGAGTGTACTGTACAGTGAAGCCTCCTGCTTGGCTAGTCATTATTATGGCACATTGTTGTGGTCGAAATCATGTTGTTCTCTCTCCATCCCCATCTCTAAACGTAAACGTTAACTAAAGTGCATAATGGCTAATTCGGTTGCACATGGCTTGCAACCCAAGGTCCGGTTACAACTCGTTAAACTATCATAAAGGTGTGTCCTTAGGGCATCCAATTGACAGTCCTCGAAAGCTATAAAACTCCTATAAGCTTGTGCAAGGACATAAACAATGTGATAAAGTCCTTGTTATGCAGTAGACATACGTCTATTTTGAAGCTCTGGCTAATTTAGTCAAAAAGTTGGGAGATCTGCTAGCAGTTTAGAGTAGGAGTAAGTTTATTTTGCGATTGTTTGGAATTTTTAGAATAGAAAGTTTTAAAAAACAAAAGTTAATCATAAAGTACAAAGTAAGCTATAGCACATTCGTATTTTTAAAAATTATATAATCTAAGTTCTTGTTATGCGAATGTTTAGAACTTTTTAGAGTAGATAGTAAACACCCTAAAATATGAACAATGTAGTATGTGAAGTTGCAGTTTGCTTTTAGAGATTGGTCAGTGAAATCTATCAAATATAATGTTTAAATTTCATACTTCCAAATTTCTTACTTAAGCTTTAGAAACGCTCTCTTATTTAATCTACAATCTATAATCTTTATAGGATATTAAGTTATCTCCGTTAATCTCTGATATAACCATTTTCAGCTTGGGGAATCTATAATATTTATAAGATTACAGTTGGCTCCCATTGCTTTCTTACTTACCGTTGACCCAGCTTCAGTGATAACCATTGTAATTTATATGATGTATCATATAGACATATTAAATAACGAGCTAAATAAGTAAGTTAAATTTCATATGGCTTTGCTTAGGCTGCGATTGAAGGAGCCAAGGTCTAAGCCATTGGGATAAACACTTACCTAGCCCAAAAAAAAAATAAAATAAGAGGAAAAAAGGCAAAAAAAGGAAAGCGCTGCGAAAAGCTTAACGGGATATGTTGGTCAGAAAAATCCAATTACTTATAATTTCATACATGCGGGCATGTATGTGTCTGTAGTGTGTATTTAGGTGCGTGCACAACGACTAAGGGTTGCATGGCATACAGGAAACTCAAGTGTGTGTGTGTATGTGTGTGTGTGCGTGGGTATATCTGCGTGTGCGTGTGCGTGTGCCTGTGTGTGTGTGTCGACTCAAAAGGTAAAGCATGATGGCAGCAAATTAAAGCGCCGTAAACCCTTGCACAGGTCTTGACAAACTGTTGGGCCATATGTGCGAAACCGGCGGCTTTCCAAGTGGATAAAAAAAAAACAAAATAAAAGATGGGGAAGCTATGGAATGAGATCAGGGAAGTTGCGGGTTGAAAACAGGAGGGCGTAAGCAAATTCAACTTAATCATAATTAAATTAACACGTTACAACGTTGCTTGACAACGACGAAGAACTACAAAAACTGGGTGTGTGCCGAAAGCATGTGTGTGAAAAACTCTGCACTAATTTGAAAATAATAGAATGCCATAACTCAGACAGGGGGTGAGTGAGTGATAAGCAGAATATTTGATATAGATGTCATCGAACATTTATTCGCAAGTCCCAAAGTCCCAAGACGTGTAAAAGTAGAAACTCAACGAAGTGAGAGAAAATGCATAGAGCATAAAGTCAACGCTTAAACCGTTTGGGAATTATAAGCACATACAAAGAATTCGCAGAGCGGACACAACTAAGTGTATACTATATCTAAGGCACGTATGCAAAGTAATCCAAAGAACTGGCAATTTGATACTTGACATTTGTTGCTGCCGGAACTAAGAATGAAGCTGGTGGTATTGGGTCCATCTTTGGGCCATTCACAGTGGAAAAGCTTTGGGTGGAAAGCAATGAAAAGAAGAAATGTGAAAAAAAAATATGTAATCATTTCACTCGGCGTGTCATGTATCAAGTTGCAATTGAATTTGATTGTGAGTCTGCGAAAATTTATGTGCCGCATCGCCATATGTGCGACATTTGCTGGTTGCGTTATGAGGCATCAATGGGGGCAACATCGGCATCTATTGGGAGGGATCTGAGGGAGGGATCGGAGTTGGAGGTAACTGCTGGTGTCGCATATCAGCAACGTCATCAGACATGACGCTGCAGTCGCTGTCGTAAGTTATTGCATTTGCCATAAGTAAATTATTATTGAATCGAATAGCTTCACGAATTGAAGAAGAAGATGAAGCCAACGATGGTTGGCTATAAATATAACCATGTTTAGTTACATTATCTAAGAGTTAGTGGTCATTGCACTGCTTAAGCGCTAGTACGAGCATATCAATACCGAGACAAAACTCCAGAAAATCCCCGTGAAAATCACAGCGGGTTGTTTCAAGCCTTCACAAAATAAAAAAAGTCAGAAAAGGAAAATCAGCAGCAACAACAAAAAAGCATCAGCACATAGCAACACGAAATAAAGAGGAGAATTTTGGGAAAATTTGAGATACAATTTCCCAGCAATTGAGCAAAACAACAGCCAGAGAAGGAGAGAGAGACAGCCAGAGAAAGAGAGTAAAGTATGAAGAGAGCGCGCCGGCGCAGAGAGACGACAACGTTGTCCAGAACTGTAGCTGATAAAAAGTGGAAGATGAATGTGAATTCAGCTCATGCGCAGCAAAACACAGCATAAAAAACCAAATGGGAAAAAAAAACAACAACAACAAATACAAAAAAAAGAGGCGAGAATATGAGAATTGTATTTAAAGCCAGAGGAGGCAAGTTGTTTACTGTCTTTGCTGAGGCAACGCGAACTCTGCACATAAACAAACAAATCTTGTCGGGCTGTCTGTAGACCTGCACCTCCCCTTTCAATCCCTTGCCCAACTCTCAACACGCACACTTACATATATAATGAAAGAAAAAAACTGAAAAATAAACAGAGAAGCAAAAAGAAAACCTAGCAGACTTCTGTACATACATACAAACACATCTACATATCAAGAAATCTAAATGTATATAACTATTTGAGGCTAAGGTTTAACCTGACACCACATTGTCACACAATCTGTAACTACGCATATACCCCACTGTGCAGGGTATGTCCACCTTATAGAGCATGCAAGCATGTGCAACGTCAACGATATTTTTCTGTTTCTCTTTTTTTTTTTTAGGTTTGTTTGTGGTTCTTCTGTCTTTCATTCCACTTGGCTTGCCTGCAGAGTCGCCTGACTGTCCGCCTGTTCCGTCTCTGTCTGAATACAAATCCAATTTTATTTTTCTTTCTTTTTTTTCGTTCAAAAACAATGTCCAGCACGTCCAGTCCAGTGTGTGTTCATTTGGCCCGGCTCTGACTTGATTCTGACCCACTCAACAGCAATGAGATTTTCACTCAAAACTTGTTTCCCAATCGCAAAGTCAGTCGAATTCTTGTAGATCTGGTTGAGTGAATCCAAAGAACATACTCCGAAGACCCTCTGCCTGTTACACAATTTGTGCTCTTTGTTTACATTAAAACTTTCTTGACCGTCCATAAGTCACTCGTGTCTTATCGCGGTCTACACGAGAAATTCATTCAGCTCTGTACTTTATTTCTTTATAGCGATGCATGGCCTCAAAATTGAATTATAACTTTAATCTGGACAAATTTGAAAATAACAACAAGTCAGCGACTTGGGTAAATGTGTACTAAAAAGAAATGCAAGATTTGTTAAACACTTTGAAAAGAATTTTTGGTAATTGTGGCGATCGTTTTCTTGGCGTGCTGATTTTAACATATTGTTATTATTAACAATAACAGCATTAATAGTATTATTAACAGCAACTGATACGTTATTTTTATGTTACTCAACTGTTAAGCTTGTTAAATAATGTAGTTACTAACAATATATTACCATTATGTTACAAGAATGTTATTTTAGTAATTAAAACTCGGCGTACCTATTTTTTCAGGATCCATATAAGCTTTATTTGATAGATTTCTTTAAATTTGAAATAAGTTTCTATACATTTTACGTGAGTTTATCATTCGAATAAATTTTTGAGACCCTTATACGGACATTGAAAAGATGGGCCTAAATTAGATAATTTAATTTATATTAATAGTATAATTATTTAAACTAAGTTTCTACTATGAAAAGTACGTCAATGTTGGAGCCCTTATTAGTATTAGTATAGCCTTAGCATCCAGTTAATAAAAATGATGTTACGTTAATTAGTGTGTTGTTTATTTTTTTTTGTCCAAATTGATATACTTAACATCTATTTTTATACATTAAACGTCGAAATATCTCTAGCCATTAAGATTGGGCCTTAATCTATTCCACAGCTGAATGTTATTTAGGAATATAACTGATATTTCACACTGTTACTAACAGTAGCACTGTTAAACAGCGGCTAATAGTATAATAGACTGCTTCTATTATTATTCATAAACACATCTTTATTGGTAATTAAGTTCCAGCACGTCTTCTACCACGTGCTTAAATCTCAAGTTTTTTAAGTTCTTATTATAGAATTGTAAATAAACTCTTGGTGCTTCGTCTGATTACTTTGTACACATCTGAGATGCATACATATACATATATACAAAATTAACTATATGTATATATTGGAGAGTATAAGTGCTACTTGATGCTTGTATAAACTGGTGTTTATATTGCTGTTGGTCTTATCTGAAATGACATGCATTCAATTGCCATCAATCATATATATATATATGAGGGGGAAAAAGAGACGACAACTGATGCTTGTGGCGCTTGCCACGACAGCTGCCGCTAATACGTTGCCCCAGAATAACAAGAAATGTCAGACGGGTTATTGATAAGACGAAATGTCATATATAATGCTTCAATTTTTTATATAAAATACAAATAACAAACACAAATACAAATATAGATAGATATAAAGAGATATCAATGAGTGGGCAACTCAAACTCAATTGGCATTTCGCTCAGTGTATTGAGTGTGTGCCGCAAGCTGAGTTATTTTGTTGCCTCTCGTATTTCAAGTGTTGCTTGTTGCTTGCTGCCTGCCTGCCTGCCTGCTGCTGGCTGCTGATGTTGCTGGTGGCGCAGCAGCAACCACACTAGCAACCACTCAGTTCTCGCAGAGCTCTGGACAGTGTCGATCGGCAACGCCAGCGGGCTAAACGCGTATTCAACTGCAAATTCCGATTTCACAAATCTATTAACAATTGAGATTTCATTTTTTCGAAGGGATTCAGGGATTAACCTTTGGTGTCAGACTCTAGTCTCTCCTCTTTTGAGTTTTGTCTCTCTCGCGTTTGTGTTTGTTCTGTGTTTTCAATCTATTGACAGTGCGCGCGCAGCATAAAAAAAAAATATAAGAAAAATTCCCTTAAAAAAATCCTTAAATACAATTATCAGAGAGTCCAACGCTGACTGAGTGGTTGTGTTTGAGTGGCATTGAGTGCAAATTCCAGCTAATACCGAATCTACTGAAATCAAGTTGATTACCCTCGCGGTCTGCAACAGAACAAGGTAACTTTCAAAGATATGTGAACTTGTTGTTTGGTATTCAGGAATACAGAAGAAAACAAGAATGAATAGAAGAACTCGATGTGCCGAATATAACATACCCTGACAGATGATTCCTGTAGCAGTAATATATTATCACAATTAAATTCAAGTTGATTTAAAATTAACAGAGTATGGTTAGGCAGACTATTTATAACTGAAATGTAGAGAGTTTGCTAAAATAAATTAGGTGTTCATATAGAAACTCTTTCACTAACAGTTCCTTCTTAAGGCAGCTATATGTTTTAGTTGAAAGACTCAGATAAGACTTCGTTAATATACTTAAGATATATTATGACACTATGTGAAAATAATGAAGAATTAGTTTGTCAATAGAAAATAGTTTTATACTTATTCAAGTAGCAAGTACTCTAGCCTTTAGTTATTATAATATGATAAACTTATGTATTACAATTAAAATGAATAATAACAATAATAATATCTATGATACCTGAATGTTGTAGTAGTCCAATACATTTAATTTTGATGTGTTTATAAGCTGAGTACTACATAAAATAAGACCTGAATTAAGTTTTATCAACACAGCTGTATAAATGAGAGATAAGTATAGAAACAGTAAACGCTTAGTTTCTGTCTCTTAATCTGATCCGGAATTTAATTACCTTATCACCTTCTGTGATACATATAAAAAGTGCATTTCTTAAATTGTTTTTTATTTTCAGCTAATAAACTTACAGCGAACTGAATGCCAGTTAATCTTACGTACTTATTATAACAAATGAGAACATACTATATAGATTGTGAAAATATCTCAGTTCAGCTGATATCTGTAACGGAAAGGGCTATATATAAATTGGATTACTCGATTACTACAGCTTCTACAGGGTTTTAAGAAATTTTCCAACGCATTTGGCAAACAAAGCAACGCCTCTTTAACAGCCTGTCAGGCTGTGAGGCTGTTGTGTTGTCAGGTTGTTTCAGTTGTCAGGTTATTTGGCTGTCACGGCAAGATTTCGGCTTTATGTGAAAGTATAGTTAAAGTGCAAGAGCATTGCGACAGAAATACCTGTAAAAATTCAAATCTGTGGGAAAGTTGCAACTGCAATTGCATCTTAGACAACGACAACAACATCTCGGTTGCTTTTTAATGTCTTTATCTGATGCAGACAACGACACATCGAATTTGCAGCTTAATTAACATGTTGTTGCAACAATGCTCGCAAATAACTTCATCTCTTTGCAATTTGCAATTGTTGCATTCATAAATAAGTACAAGTCGCAGTTTCATTTCGAAACTGTATTTTTTTTATCTTCTTTTAGAATCTTGTTTATTTTTAAGTAGTTTGCCTCGTATTTCTTTCTGACTCAAGTTTCAAATAAATATGTTTTTCATGACTTTGCAGTTTTCTTTGATTCAAGAAATTTGTTTTTTCTGCACTTTCATTCAATTGAAACTTAAGCTTTACCTTTGTTTGAGCATATATGTATAATCACATTGCCTCACATTCCGCATTATTTGTATGTGTATAATTCAAAAGTTATATAAAGTTATGAGGAGTGAAAGAAACTGAGCTTTGTCTTTTCACTAAAGGAGGTTGCTTACCATAAATGCCCCTTGACTTTTCGACAAACGACGAACCTTTTGTAAGGGAATGTGGAGAGAGAGAGGCAGTTGCTCTTTGTATGTCAAGCAAGGACAAGTAGACTATTGTATGGTTTCCCAAATTTCTTGTGCCTCGAAACATGAGTGGCAAAACAAAAGAATGCCACATACAGGGTGCTAGGTACAACCTTGTCATATATGTACGTAGTATATCCATATCCATACAAGGTGCCACTTGTGCCACTAAGAAAATGATGTTGGAATAATAACCCCAATGTGGAATGAAGCTCTGCTCTTAATGGGGTTGCTGTATACTATATGGTATGTGGGGTTTGCTCAAAGGTAAATGCGTTGTTTACACTCGAATGCATTAGATCTACCTTACCCAGCTACCTAACCATTTAGATTGTATATATATAGTACTTTTATTCAACGTGAATTCACGCGGAATCTTTAAACGTTTAGCTGAATTTAATATCCGGTAAGCTTAAATGTTTCTTTTATTTTCGTGTGGAAAAGCATACATCATGCTTTTATGTGTGTGGTATGCGGCAAGGATACGATTAGGAATATTATGTGGTCTGTTCTGCTAGCTAAAAGTACAATAAAAACCATGGCACAAACACAACACAACACATCACAACAAAACAAGCTAAGCCAATTGGTAATATGAGTGGGTCAGGACCTGCTACTAGCTAAAAAGGCACAACACTTATATGTTGTATGTGTATTGTCGCTAAAGAATGTACATAGTCAGGATATTGCCAAAACACAAGCGTTCTTCTGCCTATCCTTTGTGAATTTTCAATTGTTCTGCGACCACAAATAGTTGCGCCAAAAAAAGACGAGCTGCAGGCTGGCCGAGTAAACAATGGCACTACAAAACTTGGTTAGCTAGAGAAAAGCGGAAACACACTCGGTGGGTGACACCCTCAAGCCAAAAAAGTCTCTCACTGTTTGTGTAATTCTAGGCCAAAAAAATATGCATAGGCTGGTTCCATATTTACATTTGTTTGTGTAGAGAGGAGGACAACAGAAGAGGTCTGAATGCTTGTCTTCACTTAAGGATAATAATTTAAGGTATTTTAAAGAACTCTTTGGGGCACCCGCAATTGTTTTCTTTGTGCCAAGTCGTGTTTACTGAACCCAACACAACTGTACACAGAAATCACAGAGCGTAAATAAATTGATGGGGTTGTTCAATATATGCGCGATAAAAAAAAGAAGAAAGCATGAAAGCATTTTGAATGGGAGTCGAGTCGACTGAGGACAGGTTCGAAGAAAAGCGGAAAAATCAATCAATCAGCTAGCTAAGGTAAATAAATATTTAAAATGCAAAAGTAAAACAAATTTTCAATTGCCTGCTTGTCAGCAAAATAAGTCACAAAAAAAATATTGTATAAAGTAATTCAATCTTCCATCAAATGAACTCGAAAATTAACCCGACTTCTGGAGGGGTTATCGAACTTAAGCCTGAAAAAAATCTCGGAAGCAACGCAGCCACAAGATAAATGTAATTTTTTTATATTCTGCAAATTCCGTTTGCAGTTGGTTGTTAAATTGAAGTGTCATATCTTTTAGAAAAAAAAAAGAATCACTTATTTCATTTTATCATGCACAGCTATGCAAGTTAGTTCTGTGTCTTATTTCATACCCTGTCGTCAAATGAAAGGGGTTTGATAGGCTTCTTACTAAAGAAGATGATAGTACACTTGAGTAAAATTACTAAAGCACATAATTATAGGCTTAAAAAATGCAATAAAAATAAATACACAAGTCTTTCAAATTGTTCCTTAACTACCTTTAAATTTGATTAAGATCATATAATAAATACTGTGTAAATACAGTTACTTAAATTTTGTTAGTCATAAAGAAGATGTCTAGTCAGTCAAAGTCAAATGTCACCTTTTTGTTTGTTATAAATTGTATCTCGTGTGAAACGTGTTATATTCGAGCCACACTTGAATGATAAAACCAATAAATAACTCTGTTTTCGGTATGTGGTCTTCTATATTCCATAATCCTTATTTTTTTCAATCTCACACCGAATGGGTCAAACAGTCAAATGTTCATAGTTTCCAGCTCGGTTTCTGGCTGAATTCCTTTTCGGAATCAGAGTAAAATATTTTTGCACAATTTGTGCAAGCAAAGCTTCTACGTGATGCTGTCCAAGGAGCAACTACGTGACACTGTGGGTCGTCCAGGTGCAGGAGTAGTCCTCCATTTGGGAGTTTGGGAAGTGGAAGAGAACTTTTGTATTCCCCATGTTCACTCAATTATTTATTGTATTATAAGTTGTTATTGTTTTTGTTGCTTACATTTTGTGGTATGCTTGCTTTGCCTTGAACCTCGTTCAAGCGTCAATTACTTAAGTGAAGCAAACCAATTGCAATTGTTCGCATTAATGAAAGATATATCCGTTTCAGACTCAAACGCAGACCCAGACCCAGACCGCAATTGCATTCACACATGTCTCAAAACTTGACAAAAACTGAAAAATGCATTGCTGCATTGCTTTTGAATAATTTATTCAGGGGAATTGCCGTTACGACTGCCAACACTTGCAGTTCTTTGAGCGGGAGTTCTTCCTATAACTATATGCATGCCGGATTCATTCAGTCCAAGTCCAGAGCAATTTTACAGCAGTCAACTTACCCATAAATTATCTCAATTATTGCCACTGAAATGAGCGAAAGCAATGCACTGGCAACTTCACATGCTCACATGCTCGCCAGATGTGCAACGTGCGGCATGAAAATGTCAGATGTTGCATGATTTCTCGGATTTAAAACGTTTCCCGAGGGCTGATACCCTTGCAGAGTGTATTATAATTGTGTCACGAATTGCTGAGAATCAAGAAATTGGACTTATTGTGTATGGATGTGATACAGAAAGCCTTAGTGAGCTAATCTGCCAATGAAACTTGACACAGCTGTTACTTGAATTTATAGCTAATTTGCATATACATAACTTACATACATATATAGGAACTTCTGGGATTGGTTAATTATATCATATCAAAATTTAGTTATATAGAAATTTAATTTATTATTGCAGTTGTCATCAGATTCATTCATGTATCCATGTCGTATACATAATTGCATTTTAAGCTGCAATCAGACTTCCGCTAGGGTATTACATCTTCTGCATATGAGTTCAAACTTTTTTTTTTGGTATCTGTTTTTTTTAAACGGTCTCAATTTTGTTTGGAATTGTCCAAATTAATGCGCACACATGGCGGGCTTTTATGTGTGTTTTGTTGTTGATGTTGTTGTTTGTGTGTTTAATGTTTGTTGATTTAAATATGCATTCAACGTTTGGACGTGGTACAATTGAAATTTTTATAGAAATGTATTCCCAAATTGTATTCATTAGCAACCATTGATGCCCAGGCACGCTGATAAAAGCCCACACAGATGGCTATGTACATATACTATGTATATATTAATGTACATTCATTTATATAGTAATTAGCTAATACCTGATATTACTAGTAATACGATTTAAAATTCAAAACAAATAGATTTTTATATTTATTAAATTTTTGCCATTTCATTTGAAGCGGCTAATTGAGTTTTGTAAGTATCCCGAGAAACATTCAATTGGATTGGAACTGGACCCAACTTACAATTACAATTAACATCAGTTGTGGATGGTTGGGTGGTTCAATGGGTCGTTGGGTGGCTTTTACTGGCTTTATTTATTGTGTGTGAATGTGTTGGCACATGCAAAGTTGTTTTTGTGCTGGGCATTTTAATTGAAATTGCGTATCAAGCATTAATTTCATTTAACATTTCATGGGACAGCCGTCACGATTTAAGCAGGGTTCAACGTTTTTACAACGGGGCCCAGGGGAGGATCTGACAAGCGCCTGTTAGTATGCAACAGTTTTTTGTAACACAATCTGGACAGTTGAATGAGTGACAGCGAAAAAGATAGATAGAATGCTCGACGTGGAGATAACCTGTAAAGCTGAGAAAATGCAAATATATAATAAGGTATAACTATCAATCATTTGTAGCTTAATTTATATTTTCAAATAGAACTTGAAGACCCTTATGTAACTGTCAAGTATACTATAATAAAGTACTATAATAGAGTTGCATTTAACATACCCCATCAACTCACTCTGATAGCTGAAAGGTATTTGCAAAATATTTTTATAAACTTAATTAAGTTCTACATGCTTACGCTTTTATTTTAATAAAATTTTCAAATTAATTATTGACACTAAAAGCAATTAATTTGCTCCCACTAATGTTCTAATAAATAACTAGGAATTTGGCATAGTTTGAAACGACCTAAGCGTTCCAAAGGTTGGGTATAAACACTTTGTGCCATGGTAATAAATATTTGACTAGTCAACATCAACAAGATGATGCTTAACATTTTAGAACTTTAAGCTTGTTTATTAAAAACTCTTCTCATCTTTCAGGTAGACGCTTTTGGGGCTCTTTTGCCTTTATTTTTGGCGTTGTTTTCGGAGGTTCTTTTATTTTTTTCTGCTTTTTTTTTGGGGTCTAAGCAAAAGTTTTCCACTTAAAGGTGAAATGGCTGCTGCTAGTTTTGGGCTTGTTGGTTGCTTGTCGCTGTCGTTGTTGTTGCTGTTGTTGTTGCTGTTGCTGGCTTGTTGCAAGTACTCGTACTACATATTGTTGAAATGTTTTGTGGCTCTTGTGCCTTGGCTCTTGTCGGTTAGTTTTTTTTTTAGTTGCTTAGTTTGTTTTAAGTAAGTTTCTGCCTTTAGTTCTCTTCTTTTTTGCTGTTTTTCCACTTTGGGGCCAGCTTCTCATTGTACTTCATTTATGCTGTTGTTGCGGCATTTTCTGTACTTGCTGTAAAAGTCCTTAAAATTTTCAACATAAATAGCTAAATTGCTTTTCAAGCTGCTGTTTGTTTATTAGTTTGCTTCACTAATTCTTCAAGCTATGCAGATAAGGTTTTATTTTGCAATTTATCGAAATGCTCCCCTAAGAAAATATTATAATAAATGCAAATTAAATTCTTTGTAAATATATTTCAACCAATTTTTATTCAAAAAGTCATAAAGGCAATACGCAAATATACGCACAAAAGTGACTTGAACTGATGTTTGTTTGTTTATAAAAGGGAATACTACGGGGTAAACTCAAATGCTGAGAACTCTTTTCAGTGGGTGAGTGATGGAGTGATTGGGACCGTTGGCTGCTTGGTCTGGGTGGCTCAGAGAGACATAGAGAGAGAGAGAAAGAGGTGTTGTTGTCGTAACCCAGATAACGATAACGTCACAAACAGCAAACAGGAACCAAGAGAGCAGACGACTCGCACGTGAATTAGCAGAGACAATAGCCCATAGCAATGCAAAAACCAATTAAATGTGAGTGTAACTGCCAGTTCCAGTACATACACACAAGCACACACACATCACACATACACACACACACACACACTCAGACAAACAGTCAAGACAGAGAAATAGGATCTATATAGGTGTCGCACATGTGGACACACACAATTCATGGGCCTGGTTCTGAGCCAAGTTATCTGCCGCATCAAACAAAAGCCATACGAAAAGCAATCAAACAATAAAAGTAGTTGTTGTTCAAACAACCTGCCACGCCTCCCTTTCTCCACTCCCTCCTCCCATCGGCTAACTACCTACCTTCCCTACCTCCCGTTGCGACTGCCTGTCATTCAGCCTGCCAAATGCCACACAATGGCAATGACAAATTTATGCGCCGCACGTTGTTGAACGTATCCTGCCACATGCATTCCCATTGCAATACACTCGCAATTGCTCTGGCTCTGACTCTGCTTCTTGTTGTTGCAAAGACTCACACACAGAGACACACACAAATTTTGCTTGCAATTAAAGTGTGTGGCAGACAAAGGGTCGCCGCTGTTGCAAGTGTCTGTTTTTGGAGCCTACAACACGGCATATATATCAGTGTTGGAGGCACTTGAAATGAAGTGCATTTGTAACTGTAACGAAATGATACAATGCATGACATTTCGTCGGGTAGATTTTTGACTTAATTTACGACCTGCAACTATGTACAAAGAATTAATTGAAAGTCGTGAAGACTGCGAGTGTGTTTCAGACATCAAATCAAAGTTTTGGCAAAAATTTTGAATTTCGGAAGAGTCCAAAGAGTTACCAGTCCTTAAACTTTGTCAAAGCTTAAATAATTTTCATGAGGAATGTAATTTTAAACATGGTTTGATCTATAAATTGATTGTACATTGTAAAACATTCTGAGGAGTTTAATTTTGTTGCAGAAAATCAGTCCAAAAGTGGCATAAAGTTTGACTTGTAAAGTTGTCTGTCCAAAGGGATCCCAGTCTTTAAAAATGTATAGCTTTGTCAAAACTCTGCCGAATTTAATGTCGATTGTAATTTTATCCATGGCTTGATATTTAAATTGATGTCATTTTAGTCATGATTTGATCTATGAATTGATTCTACATTTAAAAATAGTTCGTCTTTAAAAATATGTTTTCCCAAATTGATAAGAGGAAACCCTAAATTAATCCTACATTTTTCTCAAACTTATTCTTAAACAACTCTGCCACAATTGTAGAATTTGAATTAGTTAAAAAAAAATGAAGTAGTATCTGAGTCACAAAATGTAAGCTTAACTATGCTATGTGGTTTGGTATCTAACCAATTTGCCGACTTGATCCAAACTATTTACAAATCCAGCAATTTTCTGAACAAACTTCAAATTGCATAACTAACAAAGTGCCAGCTGCCAACACGTATCAGCCATAATAGACAACGACCAAAGGACAGCACTAAGAGTATTGTGAGAAGGGGTAGAAGGAGGAGCAGGGATTCTATCATTGCCTGAGGAGTTGTAGTGTGGCAAAATGAAGAGAGGCTCAGCCGGAAGCAACTCATGACAATTAAATGCAAGAAATTGCAATAGTCAACCAGCTAGAAACAAAGAGAAGAGAGAGAGAGAGAGAGAGGGACTCTCGTGCCTGAAAGAGACAGAAACTGCGAGTGAAAATAGAAGCAAGAATAATGATTTGAAGTAGTTGTGGAAAATGCAGTTGAGCAGAGCCAGAAACAATTTGATACAATTAGATTTTACAATTTTCATTTCGAAGGCATTACAACACGTTTCCCTGTGTTACACTGGTCAACAGAAACAGCAACAGTAACATCAGCTGCGGTAGTAAAGTTGCAATCTAAATGGCCGGGCTTAAAACTTTGTTGTTGCCATTTCAAGTATTTGCTCGGTTGACTTTTAATTTAACAAAGTTGGATATAAAGCAAAGCAATTAGTCCAAATTGAATGTCGACTTGGCAACTTGCACATTATATACTTATTTTAGATGCACAAGAATGCTCCAGTTTTTGTAAAATCATTTCTTTATTTATGGATGTCAAAAAATATATATCAAATTCTTTATTTATGGATGTTAAGAAATATAACAAATACTTTTTATACTTTTAATCATTAGATTATCTTACAGACTATCTAGAAGTAATGAGATCTTTATTAAGTTTCTATCAATAACTTTATAAATATTTTTTGAAGCAAGTAACTTTTTATTATTATTTTAAAGTTGTTTTTTTTTTAGTCTAATAAGTATTGCTAGAGAACTCAAATTCAACGGATTGTAAAAACTAAGAGGTATTAAACTCTAGGGCATGTTTTAATACTGCTAAGTATTGTTCACTTAATTTGTTTACCTACAACACAAAGTTGCACTTCAAATCATTATTTGCAGAACAAACAGGGTATCTACTGGGGTATCTACTATCTGCTGCTTAACAAGTATTTACTTTAATCTGAAAACCGTTTCCTTTCAGCTTAATTTGCTTAACTACGGCTGTTCAGAGTTTGACAAAGTTACAGGGTATCTGCATATTATACGTTTACCTTTATCTGCAAATTGTTGATTTTAAACATTATTTGCTACACAAACTTGACCGCTGCTTGACAAAGTAGAGCGTGCTAATGTAAGTCTAAACATCAGGGATTTGAGATTCAATTAAAGTTGTTTACAGACAAATTTTGTACTAACTTAAAATTCCGTTTGAGAGACACTTTAAAGCCAATGATTTAGCTTGGTTAAAGTTTTAGATAACAAAGCGAGCTGGTTCAGTTACCGTCGTCTCATTATCTTCATTGTCATTTTAATTTCAGATTTTCATTGTGATTTCTGGGCAGAGAAGCACGTTGTCGGGTTGCAGCAGTTGAAATGAATCTCTTAATAACATCCGCGCCCTCACGGGCGTTTCTCCATTTCGTGCTGGTCACATTGGCGCTGATGCCAGCGTTGATTTATGGCCATGGTCATCATGGCAGTGGTAAAAAGCATGCTATCGAACTGGCAGAATTTGCCCATGGTGCACACTTGGTTATGGAGACACATTCAGGCGATGTCCATGTTCGTCCTGCTCGCGAGGCCCTGCCCGAGGAGGTGCCCGCGGTTGCAGCTGCAACACCCTCCACTTCAACTGGCGTTGTGGGCGGTGGCAACAAGCGTGTGAAGAACAATAATAAGAAATCAAATAAAGCACAGAATCAGATGCAACATGGTGGAGGTGCTGGTCGTAGAAGTGGCTATAAGAAATCTTCTGTACTCAACGGAGAGGAGCCATTGCAGCAGCAACAGGGCCATCACAACAATGGTAAACAGCAGCGACAACTCTCAAAGCATCCACAACAGGAACATCAGCATCGTCCCGGCAAAAGATCTGGTGCTAAAAAGGCATCCGAGAAGGGTAAGTTTAAAAGCGAACTAAGAGATACATTTACAGCCCCATAAGATTTAAGAGCAAGGGTAACTTTGATTATGTCTTCAGCTATAAATCAGATCTGTTTTTATATGGCAATAAATCTATAGAGTTAATTTATAAAAAATAATATTTCATATCACATAAATTGAATTTCCAAAAATTCATTACAAACTAAAAATTAAATGACAACAGCTGAAATCTGTCCCTTTCTTTTAAATTTTAAGGAAATTTTGATAATCCTGCCAGCATTACTTTGTCTAATTTTTAAGGTAAAAGGTAGTCTCCCTACTCGTTATATTTCCAGCTATAAGTATGAGCTGATTTAAAAAGACAATGAATCTGTTAGTTTGAGATGCCATGAAAATCTACAAGACACACTTTAAACTGCAAAATTGTATTGCATACTTTAGGGACAATTGAAACTTTGACAATATTTAAATTACAGATGTATCTCAACTGTGCCACAAATCCGTTAAGTAAAGTGATAGAAAATGTTAGTCACGGTTTTTATCTATAGGTTGAAAGTCTCGCCCACGTAGTGCCATTAAGTTAATGTAAGTAAATCATAACTGAAAATAGGCTAATAAACAACTGTGGCAACGGAGGAATGAAGATTTATAAGTTATAATTAAGGCAACAACACTGCGACTGAATAACTGAGACAAGACAACAAGCATACCAAAAAACCCTACTCAAAATTGGCCCAAATATCTAAACTGCTTTGGCATTTAAATTCATGCTTTTAATATAAAATACACATGTACTACAGTGGCTGAAAGAGAAAGAGACAGGATACAGAAGGATACAAGGCACATGTGTGCATACTCTTAGTGTATGTTGAATACTGTGAATGGTCCTTATTATTTCCGGCTACAAATCCTCAAAAGGTAGTTGGCGCCCAAGGCAAGTGACGCATACAAACGACTAACTTAACAGAGGTTTTACATTAACACACACACACAGATACACACATAACCGCACAGTCGCACACACGCACACATACACACGCATAGTGTGGTCGCATAGTAAATTAGGCATCTTTGTGAGCACAGGCTGTCGGTCAGGATTGTGGATATTGCGAAATTGGGCATTATGCGAAAGGAAATGTTCGGACAATGAGATGTAGGACATCAAGCAGATATCCAACAAATAGCTAAAACAATTTTCTTACATTTTAAAAAAGGTTTACTGACATCCTTCAGCTTTACCTACTTTATCATTTGCCTTTTTGGTCGCCACGATGCTCGTTTATACATATTTATTTTGAATAAAATATAATAACTACCTATATCTCGTTCGCAGCTTCAACCTGTCGTTATTCGAAGAGCTCCTGGACGGAGTGTGATACCAAGACCAATATGCGCACCCGTACTTTATCCCTGAAGAAGGGCGAGTCCAACTGTCTGCCCACTCGAACCATGCAGAAAGCGTGTAAGAAGGGTAAGTGCAGGATAAGAAAAGGTCAGGATTACCTGTCAAAACTGGTTAAAATTTCAGTAATATGCATGTTTGCTCTGTATGATAAACAGCAGCTGTTAATATAACGTTAATATTTTTTAAAATTGTTATTATCGAGCTTTACTTTCTTTCAATTTGCTATTCTCATAACATATTACTACCATTTCACCATAACATGGATCCATACATTCATTCTTCTTGTTAATATAGAGTTTTTTAAATGTACATCTTCCATAAAAAAGATCTCTGATCTATTGAGTCCCAGCTTTCGTTGTCTAGTTAAGGTTTTATTTAAATTATTTTGATTATTTTTCTTTAAGATACAATTCGATTAGACTGAGAAAAACCAGGTCGTTTCAGTTTCATTATAATTAACATTACATTAACATTCAACCGTTAACATAATATTTTACTTCAAAACTAATTACTATAACTTTTTATTCAATTTTGACTTTCATTAGCTTGTCGTTATGAGAAAGGACCCTGGTCGGAGTGTGGTAATGGACAGATAACTCGTGAGGACAAACTGAAGCCATCGGATGACGGTAGTCCACAACCAACCTGTAATCCGTTGCGCGTTATCAACAAGAAATGCAAATCTGGTGGAGCACGCTCCACCAAAGAGCGCAAGCACAAGGAGAAAGGTAAGATAAATCGATGGTATACAGAACCAAATTCCTCTCGGATAACTTAATCAAGTATTTGCAGGCACACGTCGTACATCGCCTCAGGCTTAAGACGGTCGTCAATCAATCGTCAATCGATGTAAATCAATCAAAGTATTTAGTAACAGCACAATAATATTTGTAGCAATAATTTTACAAAAAAAATGTTGACTATCCGCAAGGTTGGTCCGAGCAAATTATCAATAAAAAATACACATAAATATAAAAATATAATTCTATTTTTATAAACAGTTTAAAACAACGTGTTGTTTTTGTTCTAATTTATTTTTTTTTCGTTTGGACCTTTATAAAATTGATAATTTTATTTTTTTGTAATATCATTTGAAGACGTCAGACTGCATTCAACTGCAGTCACAATAAATATGAAATGGGAGATGAAAATGGGTTGGAAATAAAAAGTTGAATGCAAATAATAATTGTTAAAAAGAATTACACTAATTAATTAATTCTAATGGCGTGCCGTATTCGAGTATCTATCGCCGTTTGAGTAGCCTGAATTATTGCCACCAAATGAACTTCCACCGAATCCTCTGGTCATTGGTCTCTGATCGTTACGCCCACCATTAGATGTCAATCGGTTTATTTGTCCCATCGAGTTGGAAAAGTTACGATTAGTATTGCCTGCATTGAATCTGCCCGATGAGCCACTGCCTCCGTTCATGCCATTGTAACCTCCGCCTCCACCACTATTATTTCTGGGGGGACCACGACCTCCTCCTCGACTGCGTCCGCCGCTGCTGCCACCGGATTCACGTGCAATGTATTCCAATTCTGGATTCACATTCTGATTGGCCTCTCGCAGAATCTCAATCAGAGCCCGAGCGCATTTTGCATTTTTTCGTGTGAAGAATGCATATGAGGTTCCTGTCGTATGCTTGCGACCAGTGCGTCCAATGCGATGAATGTAGTCCTCCGATGATTGTGGAAAATCAAAGTTAATAACATATTTAATGCCATCAACGTCCAGACCACGAGCAGCCACATCGGTGGCCACCAAAATATTGGCACGTCCGCTGCGAAAATCGTTAAGTACACTATCCCGATCCATTTGGGATTTGTCGCCATGAATGGAGCCAACGCCAACGCCAAAGGCATTGATGAAACGCGCCAACTCGTCCACCTTCTTCTTTGTGGCAACAAATATGATAATCTTGCCCGGCGAACTGGCCTGATCATAAATGTGTGAGAGCAGATCTTTCAATTTGGCACCCTTCTCGTGCTCAGAGCAAACTTCCACATACTGTCGTATATTGTGGTTGGCTGATAGTTCCAAAGAGCCGATGTTGATCTTATTGTTTGAACAATTTTAGTTTAAGAACACCTCCGAAAGCAAATTAAACTCACCTGTATGTAGTTGCCAAGGAAATCTTCGGCCAGTTGACGCACCTCCTTTGGCCAAGTGGCGCTCCACATAAGTATTTGACGATCTGGTCGAATTTGGCCAAGTATTTTACGTATCTGTGGCTCGAAGCCCATGTCCAGCATGCGATCAGCTTCGTCGAGAACTAGGTAAGTACAGCGACGTAGATTTGTGACGCCGCCCTGTAGAAAATCCAGCAATCTTCCAGGAGTGGCAATTACAATCTCAACACCACGTTCCAAATCGTTGGCCTGCTTTGAACGCGGTGCACCGCCAAAGATACATGTGTTACGCACATAGGCGATAGAGCCAAAATCGTTGGCCACCTGTCTGTTGAGCCAGCTCTCGAGTCGGTGCCAGGACAAGGGCAATGGGGCCATCGCCACGTTTCAATCGCTCCTGACCATTGATGTGCACGATGGCGGGCAGTATGAAGGCGAGTGTCTTGCCTGAACCGGTTTTGGCAATGCCCACAAGATTATTGCCTGATATTACAATTGGCCAGGATTGGGATTGAATTGGTGTGGGTTCCGTATATCGCTGACGTTGAATTTCATTCATGCAATAGTCCGGAAAGCATGCCTCGTCAAAATACTGTATGGGATTCGGCGCAGGACCACGTACGGTGATCTGATGTTGGCCACGATAGCGATCCACTTCCTGTGGAGGACGATTACGAGTCTTTGGATGCTCCTGATAAAAGTCCTTTTGAAATGGCTGCACTCGCATGTCCGACCAGTTGACATTATGCAAGCCTAAGCAAATACATATCAGATAAGATATTTCTGCAGTATCTAAAGAGATTACTTACTGCCAAAGTCATCGTTGACAGCGCCAGCTCCGCGATTTAAGCCACCACTGCGACGGGGACGGCTTTCAATGCGTCCGGAACGTACTAAAATATTTATTCAAGATATAGAGATTTGTATGCAACTGATAAGTTGATATTTATTTAGTATGTTACTATATTTACTTACCTCCACCTCCACCGCCACCGCCACCAAAGCCACCAAAGCCGCCAGTACGTCCTGTAATATTTAATTAATGTCAATCAAAAAATTTTAAAAATGTATATTTTTTGTGAGCTTTGTTTATACGCACTTCCTCCACCTCCTCCGCCACCGCCACCATATCCACTGTGTCGAGGTGGCGACATTATTTACTCTTTATACAGAGCGGCAAACGAAAAAAAAAACAACTTTTAATTATTGTTTTGGACTTTCCACAGCTTTCGTTTGTTTCTTGTATTTTCTCGTTAGCTTTTCGAGTTAAAATCACAAAAATAAAGCTTGCCAGCGATTTTCACAATACTTTAAATGTTTCTCAGCGTTAAAGTTCTTGATTTAAAATAATTTTTAATTGTTTTTGTCGCTTTTTGAATTAAAATTGGCAAAGTTATGTGTGCTTTGTTGTATTTTTCTTAATCTCCGTGCTGCTTCTTCCCAATTTGCCATTCACTTGCCATGTCTTTTTTTAACAGTATGGTAGCACTTATACAGCTTTGAAAAGTGGCAGCGCAGCCCTTAAACTTTTAGCTACAGTCTGGCAGCTTTAAAGCGCGGCAGTATTTGAAATAACCGTTAAATGATTATTTAAGACAAATATTAAATAAATTCAGTATGAAACGTGCAGCAATTCATTACTTAACTGTCATCGTTGTAATAACTGAAGCAAAGCAATAAATTTTGTGAGAAAAAAACCCTCGTCTGATATAAACAAAAATGTCAAATTTATTAGTGACCATTTCATAAATTGGAAAATCGTTAAAATAGTCTATTTATTTTGAATCTGCAGACAATCGTTCAATTTGACTTGCAAATGACTCCAATTGCATTAGGGCGTATGCTATACGGGGGCTCACGCATCAGCCGAAAACTTATATATACATCCCGGATACTCACTTCTGGATTATGGCACACCATCATTAATACTGTCATGTGTAAAAACCATGAGGGCAACAAATGCACAGAGAAAACAGGATCAAAATTACCCCATTGCGGGCATTATACCAGTTATTTTGATCGCTCACATCGAGTGTATTTCGCTTACCGACGATACTCGACAGACGAGAAAACCTCAACACAGATACTTTCAAAACTCTTTCCCCAAACATCCATGGAGATGGATGATGAGGAGAGCCGAGAACGCCGTAAGAAAGAAGAGGAGGAAGAACTTAAAGAAATGGAGCGCGCTTGGAAGCGCATGAAAATCGGATTTGCCTTTTTTGGCATTGGAGGCGCAATCCTTTCATTCTGGGCCATCTACTTCTTTGGCAAGCCGTCACTCGATGAGCAGGGAAACGAGATATTGGACGAGTTCAGTACATTGCCAACGGTACAACAGTATGTGGCACGGACCTTCAAGTCAGTTAATCATTTTCAAAGGTTCATTCAGGAGCCCTCGAGCCAGAAGTTATTACCAGATCCGCTGCAGGCGCCATATGCACAACCACCCTACACCCTGGTACTCGAGGTTAAGGATCTGCTGATACATCCTGATTGGACCTATCAAACGGGATGGCGCTTTAAAAAACGTCCTGGTGTCGATATTTTCCTCAAGGAGTGCTCGAAATATTTCGAAATCGTTGTTTACACGGCCGAACAAGGCTTGACCGTGTTCCCACTACTCGATGCCCTCGATCCAAATGGTTATATCATGTACCGTCTTGTACGAGATTCAACACACTTTGTGGACGGCCACCATGTTAAGAATCTCGATAATCTAAATCGTGATCTTAAGCGTGTGGTAGTCGTCGACTGGGATAAGAACTCAACACAAATGCATCCAGGTAATACATTCTCGGTAGCACGCTGGTCCGGTAACGATGATGATACAACATTATTCGATCTGATATCGTTCCTGAGCGTGCTCGGCAGCAGTGACGTGGACGATGTGCGTGAGGTTCTTCAATATTATAATCAGTTCGAGGAACCTATTGTTCAGTTTCGGGAAAACCAACGCAAGTTATCTGAGCAAATGCATGCAGATGAGATCGAGAAACAAAACAAACCAAAGCCCATGGTTAAGAACTGGTCGCGTGGCTTTATGAAGCACTAAGCCAATTTATATATTTCAGAGAGATCCTCTCTGGAATTTTCACGTTTACATTAACACGTTCTTTTTGCATTATTGTGATTTAAAAAATTATCTCTGAAAATAATGTATGTAACTATACAAAGAACTTTTAATTTAACTTTTATTGAGAACCAATTTATCTTACATAACTGTTAAAGATCATATTAAGTCGTACTCTAGCACATGTTCTAGTTGCTTTAATTGTGCATTAATCTGACACTGTAGTATCTGTAGTTCCTCCAGTTCAATTAGCTTGTGCATACCATCAGTTTGTACCATACTCGAATGCATCAAGTCTCTGACCAAATAGAAAGTTAGCTCTTCCATTTTCAGATTCTTTCGAATCTCATACTGCAGCTTCTTTACATTGACTATCTGTCGACTACGCCTAAAGAATTCGATCTGCCGTTTACAGGTATATAGAAGGAGGAGCAACCAGATGATTAGTGCCAGAAAGAAGTGATGGGGTTTCTCAATTGCCAGAAACTCCATGTCAGAATGTAAGTTTGTTTAACTAAAATTAAATCTATAAATGACATTAAAAACACGAGAGAAGTTCGAATTATTTCCCAAAGAGAAATCAAATATGGAATTTAATGATAATAACTTAAGAATTCTAAAAAAGATTTCCATTCTCATCTTTTGTCAGCGCTTTAATAATTTGAGTATCTGTTATTAAATGTTCGCTTGTCCTAGATAAATATTTGCTGAAATTCAATCATCGTCGGCGCATACACCAGGAATATTTCACATTTAGCGAAAGCCATTTGAAAACAATAAGTCTGTTGATCGGAGATGGGAGCTCATCCTGAGGGCAACTGACTTAGATTGTCTTCCCTTTGTACTCGCCCACAAACACGATACATACAGCCCACTCATTGCATATACATACGTACATATATAGTAAGTACTTATTTATTATTTTTACCAACGCTTTCGCTGAAAGGCAATGTGCAAGCAAAGCTCGTCTGTCCTTTCATCCGTCTTGGCTGTCATCCATCCATCCATCTATTCAATTAAACTCAAACCGTACCCGATTCCTGGCATAAATTTCGTTATTTATCCCTTCACTGGGCTGACCTCACATGCCGTTTATGTTTTTCGTTCGATTTCTGTGCGCGGCAACGAGGAAAACTGAACAAAACAAACTACAACAACACTAACAATGGAAAAGAGTGCACTACATTTAAGGTAGACTTGACCAGCGGATATCCTGTAGGGAATTTAATTTATTTGGCTTATTTCTTATGCTTAAACATATTGAAAAGCTAACTTTAAAGAAAGAATACTTAACTTATAATAAATTTAACATTTACGTAGCATAGCTTATAGTTTTATTGTAATAAATCATTTCTGTGGTAAGGAAATATATTAAACATAGACTTTTGAGCACTTTAAGTCGTTACTAGCTCCCTTTGACCCACTTCACGACTACAGGGTATATACACAACAAGAAGAACAAAAGTTCTTTGCAAAAATTCATTCTATTATGTTATTAAGCTGCTTTTTGGTTTGATAGAGCTCAACCAGAATGTCCACACTGTGGCTGTGTATGTGTATGTGGGTGTGTGTGTGTTTTGTTTGTCAGTTATTTTTTTATATTGGTCATAGGTCAATGTATACCCTAGTCGAGCGCTACCTAATTGAATTGTGTATATGACAAAAAAAAGAAAGGTTTATTTGATGGACTTTAAGTTGACATTTTTAAAGGCACACAACAAATGAAGACAATGCAACATGTAGCAGCTGAAATCAAAACCAAAACCAAGACCCACGAGCCACAAGGCTTACAATTGCCACCAAGGACACCCAGCAGGACAAACCTCAGTCAGAGCTATATAATAAACATAATCAGCGTCAGATGAAGCGTGTTTGTTACTTATATGTATTTATATAAATATACAGTATATGTGTAAAAAAAATATATACACAATATACATATTGTAGCTATACGGTTGTAGGTGCTAATATGCAAAACAAAGCAAATTTACACACACACATACATACATGAGTATATTTACAACACCCGCACACGTGGTAAATTTGAGGATTCGCCCACGCAAACTCAGCAACATGTTGCCGGCTTTACAACTGTGTGTATGTGTGTGCGTTGTTGTTGTGTGTATAACCACGTGCCAAAACAAATGGCATGCTTTTCAACAATCAACAACAACGTTTATCAACATGCCATGCGCAGCATTTTTGGCAAAAGGGGAAATGTGCTGTGTATCTGGCAACATTGACTCTTCGAGCCGACTCGTGTTGCTAAGTGTGCCTAACGGGATGCTAAAGGATAATACGGATAATTGAAGCAAGTGCTTCAGCCATGATTGAAGTAATGCACTTAACAAGCAATCATCAAAATTAGATAAACAACCAAGAAATTTGTTAAGTTTGCAGCATGCATTAAAATTACTTAACATTTATTTTGTTAAAAGCTAACTCGATTTACATTTAAATATTAATTTATATTTTCATTTTCATTTATTTAGTTGAAAGTTGTCTCAACTTCCGCTTTGTCCTCAACAAGTAACAGCATTCGAGTTAAGGGCTGCGCTCCAACATTGCGTATGAGTAATGTGTGCATTGCTGCTCAAAATGTGGGTTTAGTGCGTTTCCACTCGCACTCGGAAATGTCAAAATTTGAACCAGACAGAGAAATCCAACGCATGCGCCGAGTTGCCAGTTTTTTGCCGAGCTCACAACCGAGCCCCGAGTCCTGAGTCCGACTCCGAGTTTCTGCATCACTTTCACTATGCAAACGTCAAAAAAGATACGATACCGAGTCTCGTTGTGGGAATCTGGCACATCGACTGGCAGCCTCCTTAGCCGAAAGCTTCGCATCGTACAACCATTTTGCTGTCTTCTAACATTTTTCTCTTTCGCCTGCTAATTTTTTTTTGTAATTTCGTGAGATTTAAGTATATGGCGAAAAGCTTTTGGCAACGCCGCAACGCAAATTTTATTCAGTTTTGACGGAACGTACGTCGCGTTTGTGTGTCGTGTCGCAATTTTTTGGGCCAACAAAAAGATTGTTCGTATCTCGAAATGGAATGCCATTGAGAGCCACTAAAGTGCTTACTACATGGTGTATTTGTGATAGTGACTGTGTGTGTGTGTGTACGTCTCAAACTGTAACTGTGTCTGTGTTTGTGCAACATAACAATAAAGCAGCAAGAGAAAAAAAAAATAAGAAGAGGAATACAACAAACAAATTGGCGAAAATTAAAAGCCGCTCCCATTGGAAGCTGCTTCATGTTTTGTGCATGTGTGTGTACGAAAGTTTTAAAGTATTTCTCCAATATTTCAACACCCATAAAAGAATAATAGATAATAAAGCAGATTTATCGTTTGTCGACTGCTTTTTCCTCTTCCTTCCAAGATTACCATTTTAATTGAAGCTTTATGCGCAATATGCTGGGCCCCTAATACATATTTATTTACACTTAGACACCCTAAATAAGGCACCTTTCACAGCTGCCAGGCCTAAACAAACGCCTAAAGACCCGCGTCGGCCCTGAAAAGTATTCTATGAAATTTTTGCGAGGCATTTCCTTACACTTGAATTAAATTTCCATTAAATATTTAAGAATATCTCTCTCTCTCCCTTGCTAAACGTTCAAATTGACTTTTCATGCGCCAGACAATGTAAACAGTGTTCGAAATAAATATAAAATAAATAATAAAATAAATAGAAATATAAATATAATAAATATGTGAGTGGAGTGAAAGCCAAATATTTGAGCAGCTGCAAAACTGTGCGCAATATGTGTGTGTGTATTTGTGTGTGTGTGTGGCAAGTGAAAAGTCAAGTGCCACTCTGCTCTTAATCGGTATATGTCGTTAGATGCATATAGAACCGATTCCATAATGTTAGTTAATGTACACAGAGACAGAAGGACAGACAGGCAAACAAGCTTCTCATGCTTGCCACAGCCACACCCTAAACATATTCGTTTCCTAGTACAACCAGGACCAATGTATGCGCACCACACACACACACACACACACACACACACAGTTTGCGGCATAAACACAGTAACATAGTGCAACAACAACAGCAACGTTAAACACCAATAGAATTGCAAATTATTAGCTCAAAAAGTTTGGACATAATCGTAAAGTAAAGCCATAAATAAGGATGAATATCTGTAGATAAATTATAATTATTATTAGAATCTATTATTTACGGTTATAACCAACTTTTCTAAGCGGTAGTAATACCTCTATTGCCACTTAAAATCTCATAAATAGCTGAAATACCTTTTTAAGCTACCAATCTTTGAGTTATTCTGAGTTTTGGCAGGAAAGATGACACTGAATTGTTGACTTATCTCTGATAAATATTATAGTCGCTTAAAAAAGATTAGAAGCAGCTTTAGACAAACACTAGCAGTACCCCAACTGATATTAAAATCTTAAAGGTCTAAGGATAAAATTCTTTACATTGCTTAACTTACACGAGTTGCTAGGAAACATCTTTAATGAACAAATAAATAAAATAAATTAAATCTGCAAATAATAATATGTATATCAATCGCATGTTCGTAAGACTGTTGGGTATGGTCTTTCAAATTATTCAATATCCGACAAATATTTGAGAGATTTAAAGCTAGAAAACTTTGACGAAATTAAGGGTCTTGAAATTCTATCTTGTAATTGTTGTTAAATAATTTATTGTGAGTCAACAATCAGTTTAATGGGAAACATTTATTCTTCTTTTATTTATTCTTTAGTTATGTTCAACCTAATAAATCACTGAAAGACACTTGTAAAGTAATATTTTTACATTTAGAGTATTTATTTGTGGAAGTAGTTTTTGATGGAGAGTATTGAAAAATAGTTAAAAAGATTGGTACATTTAAAATTGAAAAATACTTGGAAATATTTTAACATAATATGAATAAGAACTGAGAACATGCCAATTATTCTTCCAAAATCTTTTAAATAGCTTAAGAAGCTGATGTTAAATATCTTTGATGTTCATAGCGAGTTTTTAAATTTTGATAGTCCTGTAAGAAATATTTTTAGATATATCTTAAGTTTTGCCTTTTATACTTAGAATGAGAAAGATTCAACTTGCCTAAACCAAGGATGATGTTTTCATCTTTTTGCTCGTTTTGACTTAACATCAAAGCAGAGTTTGTCAGCGTTGTTTGTCTGTGCCACAATGTGCCAAATGAAGAGATAAAAAAATTATGCATATATGCAAATTACTGGCACGTTGAATGTCAAGTTGTTGTTGCTGTTGTTGCTATGGTTGTTTTGGTAGAAAGGTGGAAATTCGTGGAAATTCCCAAGGGCTGAGCTGTACAGTACTCGTATTCAAGGTCAATTTACCTATGTATGTTCGTGGAAATGCTTTAATATTTCGGTTAATCGCATTGAAAGATAATTTAATTATTTCACTGTTGAGCTGCCCTCGAGACAACAAATTGGATCGATTTCTGTCACTCGCGTGTCATTCCATGTGGTTGTTGATGTGGCAAGGTTGGTGGTTGCATGGCAGCAAGGATGTGAGGTGGCAAGGTGAATACAGTCATTTGTGACTGTCATTCACTGTCAACAACACTCTGTCTGAAATATAGAGCTACCTTTATTTTTACCAAAAAGCAGCTTAACTTTGACATGCGGACAGACTCCCATTTTTTTTGGGATGAAATTGAAAACCGCAAAGAACAGGCTCTGATAAAGCAATTCAAGTGTGTTCTATCTATAAAAGTAAATTCGATATAAATAAAATTAGATGAAATTGACAAAACTGACATTGCTGAAAAGCTCACCTTCTATCTGGGTGGCAATCGAAAAGGAAATTCTTGAAAAGAAAGCACACAAAGTAAGACAAAAAGGCCGAGGGAGACTGTAAATATAATGAACTCTCATTATCTAGGCTTTGATGGGCAAAAGACCTGTGTAAAGTGGAAAATTTCATGGGCTTACCTAAATATGTTGACATTTATAATAAATGCGAAGGTAAATTTAAAACGAAAACTCAACTTCGCCTTGGCCACAAAACGTAAGACGACTAACTAAATGGCCGAAAATGTCCAAAAATGGCTAAATGTGAAGGTCGAATAACATCACCTCTCACAATCAGTGGCCTCACATTTTGTTTTCCACGTGCTGATTATAATAAATAACAAACAGAAAGTGAGAGCTTAATCATGACGAAGATTAAATACCCTTCAAAAGACAGTATAAACCCGCAAAAAGTTCATTCAAATGCTTAACACATTTCATAAAATAATTATAACAACCTTTTCGCTAAGGGTATAAAAAATGAACGCCACAAAAAGTAAAAGAAACGAAGACAACATGAAAAAGAAATGCGATAAACCAACAGAATATCTCAACAAAGAGAATCCTTGCAAAAAGGATATGAAGGGTGTGCATTTGGTCCGTTTGCTACCATCTCAGATAAGAAACGCAAACATTATCGACCGCCAGATACATTATGACATGCGAGGATTCAGGATACATAAAGTGGAGGATTAGGAGTAGGATTGATGGTAGAAATATTAGTAGAAGGAGTTGTAGTAGGTAGCAGAACTTCCTCTTAAATCCTCATATGCGTGCTACCATATAGTTATGTATTCGAAGAGCACAAGTCAATTTCATTATGCGTAACACAATGAATAAACAGAGAGGACACAGCAAATGCTTATAGAGAGCAGACGACCCTCTCAGGACAAATTTCTGCTTGGCCTAAGTGAGTTTTTCTTTTTTTATACCCTGTTGTTTGAATGTAAAAAGGGTCTATTAAGTTTGTAAAACTTTAAGAGTGCACATCAGTTAGAGAAGACATGAAGTATACAATAAATATCCTGGTATTCTTGATTAGCGTCAACATCCGATTAAATATATAAAATATATAAACATCGTTAAAGCTAGAATGCTCTATAGATCCCAAAATTTCATCATGATCGGATAATAACATACGGGATTTTAATGTACAACTCTTGCAGGATGTTTTTTCGTCTATTTTTTAAGAATAAGTACAGAGTGACTGAAAGAGACTTTCTCTATTGTAGCCTTTCATACAAGTTTTCTTTTTCTTCAAATATGATGAACTGTCCAGAGTCCTCAGTCGTTAGTTCTTAGGGTAAACAACAGGCTCTCACGTACATATTGCCTTATGTATGTATGTTTAAGTGTGCCAACGGTACACTGCACATACTAATTTTCTCACCATGAATGGCAAATGGTTAAGTTACGTGGCTGCCACACCACCACCTGCACCACCTAATACCCAACCTAAGCAGCAAAAGTCCAACTTGTTGGGTAGTCAGATTCAAGGTCGTTTTAAGTGTCTCCTTGGGACACTTTTGTATATTTCTTTTAATTTCCTTGGGCTTTTCCTCGACTCACATGCCTACTTTTTATTTTCTTTGCCAAACACTTGAACTCTGGCTGGCTGCTAAAGGCCCAGTTAATGGGCCAGAACATTGTGTTGTGTTACTTTTGTCTAGCACGTGCTTACCTTACTTTGTTTACTCAGTCTCAATTTAATACTTAATTTGTTGACTCCTCCAAAAGAAAGTTCACATCAAACGATAAACTGACTTTAACTCCTTCTTTAGAACTTTCTGAATTGAAGATTTATTTCTATAGCGTGCCTTTCTTTTGACTAGGTATCATTTGCAAGGTTTAGCATAGCCTCTACAAGTTGAATTTAAAGATGGCAACGGAAACCTTTTTAGACTTGGCCTACGAGCGGACTAAATCAACGAAACGTCCTTTAAGACCAAAGCTGCTTAAGTTAACGGATGTTGCCACGCCTCATCGAAGTCGCAAGAAAACGAAAGTTAAGGTGAGTTTTAAAGTTAATTTAAAGCAAGGCTGCAAGGCTTTATTGAATACAACAAAACAATTTTATTATATCTTTTAATATTCTAAGCTAGTTAAAATTATTTAAGACTACAAAACTTTAATTGAACCGGATTTGTGAAGTTTCATTAAGAATTCGTAAATCAGAACTCGTTAAAATTTGCACCTGGGTGAGAAAGCTTTTTACCTGATATGTGTTGGTGGCTAAGAGCTCTCATTGTTCACAGAGGCAGATATTCAAACTGGAAAATTTTGATATCACTTATTTTAGCCTGCTGTTCCATTATAAAAACTCTGTTTCTGTGTAAAAGCTTTCATTCACGGGTGCAAATCTGAATTAGCACTATAATAAAGATAAATCTTGCATGCCCACATTTAATTTTCATTATTTTGTCTCTTTAAACTGCAGTCGAAGGACCGCTCAACGACTGTACGAGAGCGCATTTATGATGATCCAGCTTACACGGAGGACATTAGTCACCTAGCGAATCCTTTGCGACGCAGCAGCATTTCCGGCAAATCATCGGGGGATTACAAGCTCAGCTCTGAGCCGGTTGCGAGCAGCAGCTCGTTGGGTAAACGCAGTCAGTTGACCAAGGATTTTCTCAAATATGCCGTAAACAAACCCCTAAAGGCCAACAACAGCAACAATAGCAATAGTGTAGCTGTTAATATGGAATATGATTTCGATTCGAGTAGCTCGGATAATGAGCCGCAGGAACCAATCAAAGATGGTAGCATCACAAGGCGAGTGCTCAGCCTGGAGCGAAGTCTGGCTGCAGCATCCGAGAAGAATGAGAAGAAAACATCGTCGACACAGAAGCGCAGCTCGAAACAGAAACGGAATCTGAGTCTGGACAACAGCCGGAAAGGAGCACAGAGCAAATCGAGCTATGAATTAAGTGAGTCAAGGAATCGCAAGGAACGGAACAATCGCAAGCAATATCTAGAGGCGGAAATTCCACTTGGTGAGCAACAACAGGATGACGTCTACTCGGTTCGCAGCTCGGCACAAAATTCGGCAGCAACAATGCCTGTGGAGTCAACCGCAAAGCTGCCAATTGGCAGACGTTTTCTACGTGGTGAGATTGGTATTAAAAGCTTTAACTATTATCTGCTGAAAGAGGGCTTAAAGAGTTCCAAGAAGTTGGATAAACAACGCAGTGCAGGAGATGCTGCCACGGGTGGCAACAACATCAGCAATGTTAAGAAATTGCAGACACGCAGCGAGGAGAATATTTATGAGGAGATTTTCTTCAAGGAGCTGCCAGCCAAGCAGGACAACAGTCTGACGGCAGCAACAACAGCAGCCGCAGTCGCAGCAGCAACAACAACAGTTGCTGCTATGCAATCCGATGATGAAATTCAAAGCCAACAACAACCACAGCAATGTCTGCCGGATGCCGGTGTCTATGCGGACTGTGAACTTTGCATGCAACAATGCAGTAAGGAGAATTGCAAGTATTGTCTGGTGCAAGACGAGACGGCGACCGTTGCCCAGCAACAGCAGCATCAGCAGCACAGCGAGCAACCGACAGCAATACCAACAGCAGCAGCAGCAACAACAGCAAGTGGTTTGCCTGCTGCCCACATACTTGAGTTTCAGTCGTACAATCCAAACAATCCGGGCGTATATAAAATTGAAACGACACCCGTAGCTATAACCGGTGAATACAATCCTATACTGCAATTTCAGCAATCATCGGCGGCAACAACATCCACCTCGGCAACAACAACGCCCAGCGAGCAGCAGCAGCAATTTCACCAGCAGCAACAGCAGTTGCACCAACAACAACAGCAGCAGCAACAACTTTATGCTGGCTTCTATCAACAGCAGGCAAATCACAAGGCTTACCAACAACAACAGCAACAGCAACAGCAGCAACACAATGTGGCAAGTCATCCGCTAACGAATCATTATGCCGTGGGCGGCAGCCTGTTGCTGGCACAGGTGACGCCACGACGACCACAGCAGCCACAACAGCAACAACATCAGCAACAGCAGCAGCAACAACAGGGTTATATTGTTAGTTATCAGAATGGTGGCGGTGGTGCTGCTTCAGTGCAACGTATGAATACAAAATCCTCATCCTCGAGCGATTCTTTGCCCTATCACAAGTACAACACAATGGCGAGACTGGAGGCAAATGCATTGTATGCGGCACCAGCAACTGGAGACATTTATTATGCCATTGGTGGCATGAGTGGCCAACCGTTGCATCCACTAATGTATGCAGCAAGTCGTCCCATTGGTGGCTCTCAAATTCTAGTCGATCACTTTGAGTCCCCACAAATGTATAAAAGTGACTCACGAGCATCGATTTTGAGTGAATTCTCTTTGAGAAGCAGTGACAATTCTCAACGTTTCTCACATCGTTATCCACATAGATCAAGTATGTTCTCCTCACACTCGAATGCTCATCAACGTCGTTATTTTGGCAGCACGGAAAGTTGTCGTATACCCTATGATTGCCGTCGGTGCAGTCTGGATGGCGTTATGGGAGCAGGTGGTGGTATTGCTGGGGGTACAACGCCAGCGGATAAATGCAGCTACTCGGACAATTGTCGCTATGAATGCCGCAATTGTGATTGCTCCTCGAGTTATTTTAGCTCTGATTTTGATGACATCTATGGCTCAATGGCACGTGGTGGCAGCAGTGGCATACCACGTAAAACTGCAGCAGGTACGTTGCCCTCGAGTGGACCAGCAGAGCCTGGTGATTACGAACAGGCAGCACCACCAATGTTGCCAACAACACCACAGCAGCAACAACCACCACAAATGGATCTCAAGCAGAACAAGTATGCCATGGACTTTTTCAAGCATGTAAATGATGTGAAAAGGAGTATCTATCAGTCGGAGATGCAGCGCAACAACAGCTTGGAGTCCACACGTAGAATACATCGCAGCAGCAACAGCAACAACAATCCCAAGGCGAGTCCTAAACGTGCCGTTTCCCAACCGCAAGAGCCGACACTTGTGGTAACCACCTTACCCCTCAGCAAGGGACGCAGTGCATCCGCCACAAAGCCAACTCCTGCTCCAAGAACGAGTCTGCAGAACCAACAATCCCAGCAACAGCCTCCAGAGGAGACCACACCCACGCCCAGCAAGCGTAAGCCACAGCCAACGGAGAGAAGAGAGTATCCCTCGTTGGATCGCCTGGTGGCTTCCACAACGGGAGCCATACCCAAGCGACAAAGTCGAGCCGAAGAGGAACCCAAGAGCAGCAGCAAGATCAAGTCCAAGCACAAAGAGACGGAACCAAGAGAGCGTCGAGATCGAAGTGCACCTGCTACAACTGGAGAATCAACAAGTGGAGTTACTTTAAATATTTCAAGTAAGCGACATCATCGTTCGAATAGCGGAAAATCGCATCCGGGTTCGGGAAATCCTGTGCCAAATATACGACGTAAGGATATACCAGCACCGCCGCCTCCTTCACCGGCAACCTACTCGGATCTGCAGGAACTAAAAGCCAACATGGAGGGATTACAGGATGATACAAAGTCGCGTTCGTTGGAAAGTGAAACAAGTGAGATGCCAACAACAATAGAGGCAAAGGCAGCCAGAAGTCAAGCTCAGGCTCAAGCAGCCCTGGCAGCACAGTCAGCCCTGGCAGAAACAAAGCTAGTGCCGAAACTCCCGCCTGAAAGTGCACAAATAGCTTTAGCAGCGCCGCCGGAAGTCAGTGTCAAGAGCAGTGCAACAACAATGGCGCCCAAAAGTGCAACGGAAGCGGAAGACGACGATGTGTTCTACGATGCGAGAAGTGAGGACTCTGCTGGTGGTCTGAGTGTCATTTCCACAGCACTGGAAGGTTCCGCTGCCATTAGTCAGCCAGCACAGAATAAGGTATGTCTGCCAGCCTAATTTGCTAATTCCCTGACAGCCTTTGACCTTTACTTAGGCCACAAACAGTTGAACGCGAAGCCAGTTTGCTGTCAGCTTTTTGCAGATTTGTTAGACCCTGTAATTAAAAAGTTACAAATGGCTTATGGTTGGTCTTTATGTCTGTAGGACGTCTTAGATTGTAGAGACTACAAGAGCTAGAGACACTAATCTGGGTATGTAGGTTCCTTTATTCCTTATATCCTATCCGCAAATAGAAAAAATCAGGAATTGCCCAGTTTATAAATATCAATAAATTATTATATCCTGCTTATATCTTAAAAACTTTAAAATTTTCAATTGCTATTTAAGAACCATTTTAAGCAGCATTCTTTAAAAGGATACGTACAGAGTCTCTTGAAGTCGTGATCTCTCGGCTTAAGCCCCATCCCACTAGTTACAAATTATGTAAATATGCTTAAGCAAAACAAGAATTTCAACCCAATTTGTATCTCTGAGATACTTTGTCCTTTTCCCGTTTTGGTAGATATATAAATGCTTAAATATGCAATCGTCCATCATTTCATTATCCTATGCTGCTCATTTTTCCTCAAGCAGCCGTAATATTTTCTAACTCATTTGCAACAGAATGTTGCATGGCGCCTTTGACTTGTGTCCATTATTATTCAGGGATTCGGATCTCGTGACGGCAAAAGATACATATCCAAATAGATGAAAAACGAAGACAAATGAAGATAAACACGAGTTTAATTTTATCAATTATTTTTACAGGATGTGTGTGTGGCACAGACGAAGCGTGAATTGTCCGGCATATTGACACAAGCAGCAGCAACGACCCTGACAAAGGATACCAACGAGCAACAGCAACAGCAACAACAGGAACAACAGTTGCCCAAGGCCATTGTGGAAAACGCAATGCCAACGGATGCCGCCTCCCTACTTGCATCAAATGTATGTGCCACAGGGAGTCAAGAGCCAACAAATGATGAACAAGTTGACAAAACCAAAAATGAAGCAACAACAGCGGCAGCAGCTTTAGCAACAACAGCACCAGCAACAAAAGTCTCAGCAACAACAGCTACAGCGTTGGCAACAAATGCTGCTGGCAACATGAAAAGTTTCGAAACATGTTGCCCAAGCGAGGCGGGAGAATGTGTACAGCGTGACGAAGCAACAGTCAAAACAAACGGCGAATTAACGAGCACAACAAAACGAAATAATGGAAATGTTGCTGCAACATGTACGGAGGGGCAAGCGACCAGTTTGTTGCCAACAAATGTTGCGAACAGCAACAATAGCAATACCAGCAGCAGCAGCAACACCAACACCAACAACAACAACAGCAACAACAGCAGCAACAGCATCGTCAACGACAACGACTCAACAACCATTGGAGCAACATTGGAGCTCGAGTTCAGTTGCAAGTCGGAACACACGGACAGCGCAACGCTGGCGAACAGGTACGCGTATCCGTGAGATACTTTATACTGCCGCTAATCTGTAACTATGTAGATACATATGTACGTACATACATATATACGTACGATTGTGTCTGCAAGTAGTAGTATATAAAAGTCAAATGTCTTGATTTGTCTGCCGTTTGGATTAAAAACACTTGTTGTTTATTTTTGCGCGTTACGCGTTAATACATTGAATCTGCATCCGTGGAATACAAATGTATCTTTCAAGTGCCTGACGGTAAATCCCAAAACGAAGTTAACCGCGAACTCGTGTGTGTATCGTTGTGTCGTTGTGTCTTGCTTTAATTAAACTTGTATTACATGTGGAGTTTAAATCATTTCAACTCAAGATCTGCAATTCGTGTCGTGCTTTTAAGTGCAACAAATAAAATTTACAATCAATAATTATGCATTGGCAATTGAAAGTGAAACTATTTGTTAAAATACACATATATGTCCATACGTATATATATGCAATTGCCATGTTTAGAGACAGAGTTTGACAAAGACACTTCATTAAAAACTGGGTCCAGCCCACGACATTAACGCTCAACCTGCTCTCTGGGGAGGCTGCCAGCACTTGGCGAAATAGTTTAGTGATTCCTTAAGAAGAATTAAAGCAGATTGATTAAGAATTTCTGTAAATTTCTTACTAATTGAGCTCAACTTGATTTAAGCTCTTTTTTCCAAACCTTTTGGAATTCTTTTTCGTTTAACAAAATTCTTCGGCAAAATAGTTTAGTGGTTCTGAATGAAAAGAAAAATTCTTAACGTGGAGTAAAAAAAGAAGATTTAAAGTGTTTTACAAATGCTGCAAGTTTCTTTTAAATTAAACTCGAATTAAATTTTTTTCTTGCATAACTTTGCACTACTTTTTAATTTTTAACATAAAAGCTATTGGCGCTTTGACTAAGCGAAACAGTTAAATATTTTGAATAGAAGAGTTAAAGAAAAGTACTTTTAAGCTAATTTAATTACTTTTGCATAATTTGCAACTTTTTTTTTAAATAAAATTTTCTGTAGTGCATTTTGCGGTTGCAGTTGAAACTTGTTCGCCTCTTGTGAATTGTCCAAATCACGTGGCCATTGTCGCTGGCATTTCAAGTGCAACCCCATGTAACTTGGCTATTCTTGGCCCATTGCCATGCCCCCGAAACCCCAAAACCCACAGATGCCCTTGCAGCTTCCACATGCAACTCGTGGCACTTATGTAGAAGACTAAAGACTAAAAAGTGATATGTGTAATTAACCGTTTGCAAGACAAAACTAAGCATAAAGGTCAACTAAATATAAAGCAGGTAAATCTTTTAAGCCCCATTCTATGTGGTGTAAGCCTAATCGAATTGTTTTTGCACTTCGCCGCACACATGTTGGCCAAGTGGTGTTAACGGCAAATGCCACATAATTTATATTAAATTGTGGTCATATGAATAATAATAAATTGTAATAAATTGCACAGCTCCAAATACTAAATAGTCGCATCTAACAGTGCGTTAAATGCCTCTCAAATAACAGATGTTTATTTTAGACCACTCAAATTGCCTTTTTGGCCATAATTTAATGGCCTTTCGCATAGATTGCGCATTTCACTACTCGGCCGTGTGGACCATGTTCCACAAAAGAGTTGCTGAAAGTTTTGTACATGGGTTTTGGTGTCGAAACCGCAACCATAATTAATATGAGAGGCAGCTGTTTGTTAGAAGTTATTTATCGCAAATTTAGTGAAATTCTTTCAGCCATAAATTCAATTAAATTCATATTTCGTTATAGCCAAGAGAGTTACCAATTAGAGTGGCTAAGAAAAGTTATATAAATTTACCTCGTTTTTGATAGACCATTTGAGATAAGAGTGAAAAATGATCAGGCTCAAGAAAGTAGAAGTAGGTTGGTTAACATTAAGAATATTCGACTGGAAGTTGCCCTGTAATTTGGTGACACCATAAATTAAACAAACATTAAAAAAAATATAAACATTATCTATGACTCTTATAATGTTATAGATGTTAAATAATTTCTGTCTACTTTCATCTTTCCACTTTACTTTCATCATAATATTCTTGGTATATTTAGAAAGATTTGTGTACTTTGCAAACATCAAAGCATTTTCTGTTAATATAATTTATTCTAATTATATATTCATATACAGACTATATTTTTATTAAAGCAAGTGTTCTTTTAGTACAAATCAGAGGATAAACTTCTCTTAAACTTCTTATATTCACGCATAAATAGATTCCCTTTAACATCCACTGAAGTATTCAGAACTTATGCAAAAAGTGCTAAAAGATTAGTTTAGTTAAAATCAAAGCAATACCAATAAAATGTGGTAGACAGGCATTTCAGCTGATTAATAATACATCTTCTACTGTCGGTTACAATTTGTGGCTTATACCCTGCTCCAAAATTTCATATGCGCAGAGCATAAAAACTTGTCAGCATCTAAGATATGGGTCATCGATTGAATACCCATTAGCGTAAGGCATATGCAAAAAAAAATGAAAGAAAAGAAAAGACACGCTAGAAGAAAAACCAAAGAAAATCGCATAAAAGCACGCACAAGACATGTGAGCAGTTAGAATTTGTGGCAGAGTTGCATGAAAAGCGCAAAATCATTGGGCTGCCAATAATAATGGAGGGTATATGGGTACATGCTACTGTACCTATCAAGCCTGTTAGCCACAAAAGTGGGTGATATGTGGTCTGGCCTAAACAGGAAAAGGCAAAAGTGAACAGCTTTAACAAGACACTTGCCGAGAGTGTCGTCCCATTTTGATTGAGAAGTGGCAGACAGAATGACGAGCTCAAGCACTGCCAAGCTCGGTGTTCACCCCAAGCTGCTCATTAAGTACTGTGGTGCTGTGATCCTTGTGTGGTGCTGGATGGTGGTGTTGATGGCTGAGCTTAATCGCTCGAACAGCGTGACCTGTCATTGGCACTCTGAATAATCTGTATACATAGCCTCACAGGAGGCATTATAATTATACTGCCACAATAATTGAATGCAAAGAAAAATCTCTTGTCAATGCGGTGAGGTTTATAACGATTTCAAGATTCATATGTGTCAACGGAAGCAATAAGAAAGTACAGTTGAATTTCCTTTAACACATTGTGCCCCAAAAAAGTATGCTACGTTTTTAGCGCTGGGATTATTTAAAAGTCCCATCTGTTTGACAGTTTAGAGAAACTTACTTGACTCCTTAATATAATACATTTAAGCTGTGCAAGTCTCAATGTATTAAAGCCAGGTCCATTTATAAGCAGCTTGCCAAAAGTGCAAGTCAAAACTGTTTCAAATTAAATGCCCTGGATTAGGCATCAACATTTGTGGCTGCAGTTCAAAGAGGAGTACAAATATAATGCCACTCTTTATAAATATATATACACATAAATATAAATAGAAAGCAAAGCTTGGGCAATAGTTAATGTATATATAAATATATACTTATGCAACACACAAATGTGTATATATAAATAAATAAAGCAGAATCATCAGCTTTGCGTACCTGACTGTCTGTCACGTGCATTATAATACGAGTATAAGCGAAAAATGTGCTGAGAAGCACGTTTGCAGTCAGAGCAAAAGGAAATAAAAATAAAAATTAGGATTGTAGACGCTGGGAAAAAGCAGACAACAACAAAAGCAGCAGCAGCAACAACAACAACAACAACAACAACAGCAGTATGAAAACAAAATACACACCGCGCAGAGCACGCAATTATAATTAAAGCATGCAAATAACATTAAATAAGCTGTCGCAAAACCGTATTTCTGTGGGTCAAACCCAAACCACCGACCCATCGACCCACCCAACCAGTTGCGGGGTATAAGTATGTGGGAAAGAGGAGAATGTGTATCCACTGACTGGCTTTCTTAATGATCTCTGTGCAACACGCACAAGGCCACTTGCGGTAAATTTCAAGTCAAGTTGGGGGCGTTAAGGATTATAAACGTTAGGCACGAATAACGAAACGTTTTTAATGACTAGCTAAATCCTTCGGGATTCCTTATGATTTCATCCAGCCTATCAAATTTTTGAGAGCTGTACCGCAACTGTAACTTCGATTCGTCTATCAAAAGCTTTAAATGCCACTCAAATGAAAGCTTGCAAATATTTAATAGAAGTTTTAATGCGGTGTTAACAGCAGGATGTCAAAGGTGCATTCAAGTCCTTCGGGATAGATAACGACTTTTTCCTTAGAAATTTGAAAGCGTGCGATTTATTTATAAATACTTCACTAACGGAAACCATTCCAAATAAAACTTCGCTTTGTTGGTAACAAATGTTACAGTGTTGTTTAAAGTGTAAAGTGTATCAAAAGTTTGGTATAAAGTATATAATCTGTGTAAAGCTCTTATAATTTTGCTATTAAAATCCAATCTTACTTTTAAGAAATGCTCTCATTCTTAAAAGTTACTTAAGAAGTTCATGTGACCTTACAGAGTCAAAAACTGTAGATTAAAGAGTACAGGCTTTTTTAATACTATATATCCTTGTCACAAATGTATTTTAATGTTTTTTCGTATAAAGAAGTCTGTAAGTTCTTTCTTTCTGTACTATTTTCCCCCTTCTTTCCTTTTCTGAAAAATTCTTTCCTTTTCAACATAATATATTATTCCGCAATTGGTTAAACGTTTCCTCAATTATCATAAGTGTAGCTCACGTTCTGTTTACTGTAATCGATTGAAGCAATAAATATATAAAATATCATTTAATTTGTGGTGGATATAAAAGCATCAAAGCATGTCAGGAGTACAATATGCCAAATGATAGATATCCACATGTAAATCATTTCACGTACATTTATTACATTTATTTTATTGTAACAACAAATTCTTTCCGATTACTGTTGATGCTACGATAGGTATTTTTCATAAGAAGTCGAGGCTTGCTGCTCGGGCAGCATTTTTAATATAATTTTGGTAATCAATAATTTGCGGAAAATGTTTTTCCCTCCCCAAACCCCATAAATTCAGGCATACAAAAGGTACACACACACACATACATACAAACAGAGAAAGAATGTATGAATGTAAATCAATTTTTGTGCTTTCTGTTACCTCTGCTTGTTGTTGGAGTTCTTTTTGTTGTATTCTATTTGCATTTCGGTTTAAGCACTCACAACTTGCAACATACCAATACAAACACACCCACATACATACACACCCACACACGTATGCAAATAGCTGGGAATATGTAAGCACTTATCCAGAACTTTCATAGCTTGAAAATCGGTGAAAACAAAATAGTAACGAGTTTTATTGTTTTTCCCCCCTGTTGTTGCATTTATTGTTGTTGATGTTGTTGTTGTTGTTGCTGCTGTTGTTGTTGTTATGAACGCGCATTTCATTGTTTTTATGCATTTTGCGGTTTCCCCCATAGTAACTACAAAACTGTTGTAAAATGTTCGCCAAAAGCAAGAAAAAAACAATAAAATTAGAAGAAAAGAATCCTAAATAAATTCCCCCTTTGAAAATCCTTCAACATGTTCATCGGGCTAAATCCTATTCATATATATTTACAAGTGTTTTCTATAGTGTATTCATATGGATGTTAAACACTTTTTCACATGTTCAATGTTGATGTTAAAGTTTCCATTTTGACAATAACAGTCGCTGGAAGTTTATCAAAGTTGAAAACAAAGTGCAATGCACACGTGTTGATGACATGAAACTCAACATGGTAACTAGTTTTGGGAGGAAACCAATGAAAGTTCTTAACTTGGCTTCAAATTCGACAAATTGTTGTTTAAAAGTTTGTTAAAAAATTAAGCAAGAAGTGTTATCTTTGAGTATTTACACTTGAAATAGTATGGAAACGGATATAACTCAATTATATGGTTTGCTTGTTATATAAATTAAATATTCGTTAAATAGTTTTGTAACTTTTAACATATCCAAGAAACTCAGAGATGTATTTCAAGAAATTACAAAGAATTAACTTCTGCAATATATCAGTTTCTTGACTGCCAAGGACACTACTCTAACGTTGCTTAAAAAACAGATTAGTTCTGTTAGAAAAGATAGTAGATAATGATATTTTTAAAGGATTATCTATACCAAGTTTTATTAACATCCCCTTCATAAGAGATCAAAGTGGTATAAGCTGCACAAGAGAATCATTATACCCTGTGCAAGAGCATAATATGCTTTTCATCTAGAATTTTGCATAATTGAATAGAATTTGAAAGTGAAATAAAATTACTGAGAGCATTCCTAAAGAGCTCTCATTGTGGGTGTTATTTCAAAACCGTTTCAGCTCATCATAAATATGAATTTAATGCAATCTAAATACCACAATATTAAGCAAAACAAATTTGACAACAACAAATAAAAAAGACAGTGACAAAGCTTAGGAAATACTCGTAGTTGAGTTGCGGCTAATTGAAAACAAGTTCAACACAAAATCATAAATAACAAAATATTAAAAAATAAAAAAAAAAGAAATCGAGAGCTTCGCTTCGATAATAAATACGCGTAATTACAGTTGAATTTGTAATACGAAAACGAAATCAGGGCCAGCAGCAAAAAAAATAACCAAACTGCTGGCAAAACTTTTTATTGTATTTTCTGGTTAAACATTTTGGGAATTGCGTCAATTGTGGAGTTAACAAAAGAGGCAAAAAAAAAAGAAGTAAAAATTGAGCAGCTAATTGAAAATAAGTCTACAAAAGATTGCGCACAACCTTGAGATGCAGCTCAAAGCAAAAATTGAGGAAAAATTGGCCAAGTTTTCAGCAGTTTTGGCCAATTGCCTAGGCTAGGTACAAAATTTAAGAGGCATACGTTTGATGTGAAGAGGTGAAACTTGTTTTCTATGGCCGCAACTTAATTTGGTCTTGGTCATTGGCTTTCTGGCGGCAGCAACGCGTTCAGTGCCGTTTGGCCAGTTGCAGTTGCAGTTGCAACATCAGACAGAGACAGAGAGATAGTTAGAGGAGGCAGCAGCAGCAGCAGCAGCCGCTTATGAGCTAGTAAAGTGACTCGGCCTCAGCTCGAAAGTGCAAGTTGAAATATGCAGGCAAATGCAATCGATTTAGCAAAAGAAAAAAAAACCTTCCCCTCTTACCATCTTGTTGCCTCGGGACGACGACAAGTGCAACAAAAATTCGAAAAATATTATTGAAAACCAGTTTCATATGTGTTGTGTTGTGTATATGTTGTGTGTGTTGCACTGTTGCGCATTGCTTTGTGGATGCCACATCTCTCTCTCTCTGCACATCTTGCGGGCCCCTTGTATGGCCCGTGCTTTTGTGTGTGCTCGCATATTAGCGATTTTCATTTGAAGATATGTGGGAATAATGCACTTTTAAATGGAAAGTTTAATGCATTTTTCTGTAGCATGTTGCCTAAGAGGCAAAACATCAATATATGCTTCACCATTGTTGTTAATAAATGCTGTGGGCCAACAGCCACAACAACAACCAAGTATACATTTCTATTATTTTTATTTGTATGCAGATTGGGCACCTGTTCAATACTTTTCTATGGCAACAATAATCAGCTTAAAGAAGAAATATGTAAATGCATTTTATACAAGATGCAACAATATATATTCCATTTTGTTAGCTTCTCATATTTTCCATTAAATTCTCTCTCTTTCGCTCTCTCTCTCTCTCTCGCTGTCTCTGTCCCCTTAATAATGCTTGAGTTAAGACCTTTTACAGCTCATTTCATTATATTCCATTTTACCTTTTGCACTCATTAGTGAAAAGTTCGAATTACATAATAAAAATTGTATACACAAATTCCAAGAATTCGCAAGAAAAAAAAATAAGATAATTTCTTCAAGCCATTACATGGAGTTTTGGCTAACGATAAAAAAAGTACACAATGTTCAACTTACTTTTGCTAATGAACTATACTAAGTATAAGTATTTGTTTGTTAAGTGCCTATCGCTAGTCTAAATACCATAATCTGGGATTACTTGGCACGATAGCTTTTAATCACACTAAAAGCAAAACGCGGACTTTTCGCAAAATGCCAGAAGATGCGTGCATTTTGCCAAAGGGAATAACTCTTAAGATATACAATGTCCTATATACATAAAGAGTAGACAGAGAGACAGATGGACAGATAGACAGATAGCGAGACAGAGATAAACAAGTCAATTTGCAAAAGTAGACAAAAATAATGTGAGGAGACAGACAGTTGCATTCCTTGGACTATTAGGAATGCATTTGCAATCAACTTGCACTGTCCAAAAGATTTCTTTTATTTATTTTGCCTTTGCATCACATTACTCTGATGCAAACAGAGAGACAGACAGAGAGAGAAAGAGAAAGAAAGAGAGAGTGAGTGGGAGGGACAGGGATTCAGAGAAGATACACAAAACAAGGCATAACCTGAGAATTGAATGAATTATTAATGCGCTGACAAGCTCGTGAAATGTTGATCAACTTTGTAATTACTTAATTAATTACATTGCAGACAACGTAATGACTTCTCCAGAAATATATATGTTATACTATATACAGCAGTAATTAAAGAGATATTTATATTTTAACTATATTATTAAGTATTTCGTATGAAATAGCGAAACTTGTCTTAAAACGCGTTCGCATGTAAGCCCAAATAATTAACGCATGACACTCGCAGCGTAATCCCAATGCACTTACACTCTCTAACAAACACAAGCACTCACTCACACACACACAAAGAGAGTGTGTGTGAGTATGTGTTGGTGTTTGTTAAACTCATATTGCATTCAGTGTCAGGCATTTCCTGCTCAAGACCAGACGACTATCTGCACTTTCGCACAGTTTTCCGCAATTTTCATCCTTTCACTTAGAAATAATTACTTTGGCATATGTGAATCTGCAAATTGATAAATGCTCATACTTGTTGTATTCATGAGTGCTCAATGAGTGGCAATTTACATTCATTTTCATTAACAATAAATGCATATAAATGATTTGCAAGCCAGCTTATTGAATTGACACTGGAAGTCAAGCAACAGTCATTGACCAAGTCATAAAAGGGGTAATCACATGATCACTTTTTAGTGTTGCAAAATGAACCAAATTAGAGACAGTACCATTTAATTAACTAAAATCTATATAAATGCATTAGCTTATTTATGTCTTTCTATTTGAAAGCTTCAATTTCCTAGTTAGATATTGAGGGAATACAATAAATGGGGAAGTCCCTTTAGACAGTAAGATTTATCGAAATTAGCTAAATTTTTATTTTATTAATTAATTTATCTGTTTTAATGTAAAAGCCTATTACTTCCTAGAATTATGTAAAGACCCAGACAAAATTGGGGTAGTCTTTTAAATATTTAATGTTGTAAATCTCACAAAATAATATAATGCAAATTTAGTAAATAAGTTGCATTTTGTTATTCATCTATTGCTTCATTTTTTTCTATTCAAAAGCCGTTTGTTACATCTTAATACTTAGTGTCTGACTGTAAAGCACATGCAACAAATTGGGGAAGTCCCTTTAAACATTTCTCAACAACACAGACGCTTCCCTGACAGCTAACACGCACAACAAGTGACTGTAAATACACACACCCAACAGACAGAGACACAAAAATACTGGGCAACTGGGCATTATTCGAATAGGCCTGACAAACCATAAATCATGAACAGAACCGACAGACTAAAGAGTTTCAATAGAGTGGTCTTTTGGATAACTGACAAATGGAGGAAAGCGTTTAAAGTTTGTCGGAATTGGTAAAGTTTTATATGGTTGTTATGTAGGTGGACACATCGAGTAAACATTGGTGTGGTCTAATTGAAAAAATGCTTCAATCACCAAACAATATTTTTAGCTAAGGCAGCTTTATAGCACATGGCCCAAAAGTAACTGAATAGAACTCAAGATGGAAATGGATATATGAAGAGGAAGAGAATAAGATGGTTTTGGATGCTCTGAAAAATGATGGATCGATTTGTGTACTCGTGTGTTCTTGTTTAGCTGCCTTGTTGTGATGCCCATCCATAACCATCACTGAAAGAGAGAGACATGGACAGAAAGTGAGCCAGCAAAGACAATTTCACATACGCATCCATCTGTATGTAGTACTTGATGGTGTTTGTATGTATGTATGTGTATGTGCCACATGTTGAAACTTTGTTGAACAACCATCAGTCCTGGCCTCGTAAAAAACAAAAGCTCATTCAGGCGCATTTATTTACTTTAAACAAAATTACATTTATATTATAACACAACCCGCGATGCGAAACATCAAATAATAAAGGGAAGATGGAAAATGAGGAAACAAATATTATATACATACTATATACTCATAACAAATTCAAGAGAATTCAAGTGAAGAACATTTTCAATTTCAGATTGAACTTGCGTTTGCATTTAATCAGTTTTAATATCTAATTAAATATGAGAGCATAATCGGATTAACCCCCAATGCATGTAGCTCAATGATGTGAAATACAACACACCAATTATAATTAATACAACTTTTGTGCATAATTAAGATCCACTTAATTAAGCGACCTTTAAGAAATGAAATCCAAGATGAGCTGCTGCTTGGATAGCTCGAGCTGTGAAGTTCAACCAAAATAAATATGTTAAAATGTTAGAACTAAAAATGGAAACTAGACGCAGCAAGGAATTTTCACCACAGCTCAAAAACGACGCGTCGTTTATGGTTGATGGTTGAAAAACAAGCTACCCTATAAGGCGAAATATCCAAGTCAAGTCAAGAGCAACTCTTGGTTCTTCAAACAAGTTGAAGCTAAAAAAAATAAAAAACAAACTAATTGGATGTTGCCGTAGGTGTTATATACATTTTAATCTGTAGCTCTATATACCAAATTCTTTTATTTTATTTTTATAATAAATACCAGATGATGAAGTTATAAGTATATGAAGTGCTTTGTGTTCCCACACAACATTACATTATTATCATTGTCAACTGCTGACCATCAAACCAGTTGCACCCACGCTTTATGGTAGGCACTGTTTGACACTGTGCTCTTTTTTTTGTCTGACTGCTCTTAAATATTCAAATGATGATTTCCTTTAACCATAGTTGGCATTTTGGTTGACAGCGTCGAGAGTCTCGTTTATCGCTACGTATTTGCACTTCTTTTGAAGTGCCCCTGATGATTGCCTGCACTCAGCGAGTGTATAAAAACCACTTGATCCATCTACTTTTATATACATTTATTAACAAGACATCAAAAAAGTTTGTTTTGGCCACAAAAGCGCACGACTGGAACAATAAAATTTCTATGCTTCTTTTTGCCAACTTAGTTCTCAACTCGCGAGTTGAAAAGGAATCAAAATGCGAGGCAACAGGCCAACAGCCTAACTTCAGTTTCCGCTTCCTCTTTTCCTCCTCTATGTTAGTCCTTTTCCCCTTTTTCCAGCCAACTTACAGTTCAGCGAATCTCGTTGAATGCTCATACGCTACAAAGCTAACGCATAGAGACTCAGAGAGACAGAGACAAAGAGAGAGAGAGAAAGAGAGATGGGCGGGTGGTTGTGGGTGTGGCACATCTGCAAGTCTTACTTCTGAGAAATAAATGCTGCTGCCAGCCGGCAAAATGTTGTCTGCTTCATGTTACCTAACTTAACACGCCCCCAACTAGCCCCGAGTCTCCATTCAACATTTGATGACTGCTCTCTTATTTTTTTTTTCTTTTCCTAACTGAAAAAGGCAGCAAAGTGTGGTGTACAGTGCGTGCTATAAAGATAGGCACCCGCAACAGTTTGTTGAAAGTTGGGTTTGTTGAAAGTTGCATTAGAAAAGTTTTTAGCAAAGTGCGTTTAGGTTTTATTGATCACTAAGAATATGGTGACCCATATAAAATTGTTTATTTTTTTTTATAACTATAAACTACTTTTCAAGTAAATTTATGAGAATTTTAAAATGTCCACTTTAAATAAGCTATTGTTAAATTTCTTTGCCCTAAATACAAACATAAGTTAAAAATAATTATATTATTTGTCCATAAATAAGTGTAGTTAGACTATTAAACTAGATAGTTTATTGAACAATTTTCTTGAAAGTATAATTCTTCTTGTATACAATACCCAATAAATAACTACTTACCATAGAATAACCAAGTTTGTAATTAGGAGGCGTTGCTTTTAAATTAAAATGTAATTGACTAATTTAATAATTGATAATTCAGTTGCCAAGTAAATTTTGATTATATTTGTTTGTAAATTAAATAATGTAAAGGCTCTTTGATCTTTTATTGATTTTTTTCAATTTTGAAATAAAATTTTTATTTTATTTATGTTAATATTTAACTTCAAAGATACACTCTCAATTCAATTACTTAATGAACATATTTTTTTGGACATGACTGTATTCATACGCTGTGTTGAACCAGTTGAAATTCTCCGTAGACACACACAAAAATACACACACGTGTGTGTGTTTGATTGTGGGTTGTGACAATGTCATTGACATTTTCAGAGCCAAGTTGGTTTTTCCACAGAAATTAATCGTAGTATATTTTTTTTTGGTTGATATTTTTGTTGTGGCAACAATGCTTGCATATTCATAATATGTATTCTTTACATCATATTTGCCACAAGTCATAACAAAACAATGTTGTAAACGAAGAGCAACATCATTGCCCGCATAGCTAATGGACACCCACGTACAAAGATATCTTTCTGAATTATTTAGCACCTGAAAACTCGCAAATGTCTGACGGTTACTAGTAACTGGTTTCTTTTTTTTTGTGGTAACTTTAACTTAAAGAGTTAAAGAACTGAATGTGTTTTCAATAGACTCTGGGTCTTAGTTCGGGGTCGGGTCTGTTTTTCATACTCTACTTTTAGTTATGCCCATTATATAGACTTTAACTAGATAACTGATGGCTTTGCAACCATGTTAATGGAAGGCTTTTTCTGTATGTGAGTTTGTATTTTGTTCTGTTTGTAAAATTGCTGGCTGCAGCTGCTCTCATTGGGCATAAAAGGTATTAAATGCTCAACAAATAGGCTTAAAAAGTTACAGACATTGCGCATACGCCAGATTGTGCATGATGTGCACTATAAAACTTGTGGCAGCAGTGCTTTATACCCTGTAGAATATAAAGGTGGGCATACTGTGGTAAAAGGCAGCATAGAAATAAAACTAATTTAATTATAATTTTAAGTAATTATTTTTAAAAAATTTTAATAGGTACACAGAAGGAAAATATCATTCTAAGCATTAAAATTGACAAAGCAGTCTCAGATATTTGATTTAATTACAAAGTTCTTATAAGAACACCTATAATCACAATATATGCCGACAAAGAAGTTAAAAACCTCAGCTCAATCAAGTGCTTTCTATTCCCTTTAGGAAATACTGACATCACTTAACTTTTGACACAGTTTGGATTGATTTTTGCCTGAACTCTGGGAAATTTTGTTACTGTGCATTTATAAGTATCTAGAGATAGAAATTCATCTATAAAAGCAAGGCACTTACTTTTAAATATTTGTTTATACATTTAAATTGTTAGTTTGCTTATATATGTATATTAAATATATGTATATTGTTGGGTCGATTATAAATATTAAAAATTGATTTTGAAATGAGTATCTACAAGTAGAGTCCTGCTTGCTGCACATCCTGTATTAGCTACACTTTTTGAATAACCATTTAGGCTACATTGTCTGCCCTGTCATGTGCAACGACCCCCTCTCATTTCCTCCCCTCTCTGTATACGCGCCGCAGGCGTGAAAAGTTCCTGCTCGGAGGGTTTCACACTTGAAGCCAATTCCCTGTCAAGCTCTCGGCAACAACATGGCTTCACACTTTGCAACTCGACAGGCGAATGTTGCATGCTTATTATTGTAGGGAGGGGCAAGTGCAGAACTATGTAAGCGGCCATTGAACCGTTGTTGAACTCCATTTTGTAGTTTAAAATGTAAATATTTAAGTTACACGTAATTAACCTGATACAATTACTATTTGCTATTTCCCATTTGCTATTTGCAGTGAGCCTGCCACAACTGTGCTAACGCGACCAGACTACACCTGCCTCGACTCAAGTGAGGCACAATCGGACGATAGTCACTTGACCCGCGACTCTGTGACCCGTGAGTCACAGAACGACGAACTCTCCTCATCAACACTAGATAAGCTTGATCTGAGCACGTTGCCATTGCCAGCGTTGCCACCAAAGCGACGACGCACACGCTCACGTGCCAGTCCCTCAAAGCATCATCACCAGCAGCAGCAACTACAGCAACAGCAGCAACACCAGCAACAGCAACATAGTGAACATGTCGATGGTGCAGATAAATCTGTTGCAGCTTCTGCTCAACAATATCGCAAGCAAAAGCGAGACTCTCTGCAGGATTCTCTCAAAGCAGAGCTATTAAGTGACAACACAAACCAACAGCAACAGCAACAGCAGCAACTACAGCCACAGCCGCAGCCACCACAGCAACATCTATCGGCATTCCAGCAATACGTTGCCAAGCGACGCGAAAGTCTTGAGGCATCAACGCGTAACTTCAACGAGAAGCTGGAGGCGCGTAGAATGCTTTACCACATGGGTGGTAATGGTGGTGGGGCAGCAAGTGGTGTGCCCGCGGCAACAGATGGCAGTGTGCCCACCTATCTATTTGGTGAGCACTTTTACGGAGTGCCAACTGCCATGCGAAAGTCCACATCGCCAGCTGGCAACAACAAGGAGGAGATCTTCCTTAATAAATCCGGTTGGGTTCAAGTCAGCACCAAGCACTCCAATAATGAGAATAAAAGCCGACGACTTAATTATGCCCATCAGAATGGAGATGCATCTACCATGCTGGATAAACCACATGGTCGTAGTGCCATACGTGTAATACAAATGGATCAAATGCGTCGCCCGGAGATGGGTAGACAATCCTTTGTCCATCAGCCGGCGAGCATGTGTGAGAGGGAATCAAAGTTTGTGGGCTCTAAGGTGGAGGAGCTTATACAACGTAATGAGGCACGTCTGAGTGGCATGTCCTCACGTGATCCTGCTCTGCGTCCTGGCTATAGAATCCTTGATCCGCAGCTGGCAAGCATACTCAATGAGCGTCCCGGCTTTTTGCCCGTCAAGAGTCCCAACGATCTGGAATCACCGCCACCCATAACTCCTATATTGTCACCACCACCCGCTTTCCAGGACAACAGCAGCAACAGCAGTCGTCCACCACGTCATCCAGAGCGACGGAAGGTCACTCGACAGTCCCATACTCTGGTACAGCAACCACGAGCTCTTCATCCGCCTCCTCAAATCAACACACAGCAGCAACATCACCAGCAACAGCAGCAACTGCAACATCAACAGCAACAATTGCAACAGCATCAGGTCAATCCCAAGGGTATGGTCTTCTCCCGCAGCTTTGAGTACGATACACGACGTCCTGCACCCACCAATAACTATGTGGAGACCTTCTCCCGCAGCTTCGATGGCAATCTTTCAGAAAGGCCAACGCCCATGCCATCGCTGGCTGTGCAGCGGGAACGATCTCTCAATTTTAGCACATTGACCGGCAATTCGCCCAACTACTTGACCAAGCGGGAGGGCGGAGTACCAGTAACTGGACCTGCTGCTGGTAGTAATCGATCGTTGCGCAGTCGAGACAATTCACCAAAGTATCTACAGCCACAGACAACGGCGTATCTAAATGCATCTGTTAAAGAGGCGCCACCCGCCTACAGTGTGGCCAGCAACAATTTGGCCAAATATTCGCCACGTTCCCGGCACGATCGCACCTTCGAGCGTTCCAAGAGTCACAATGTAATTGGACGTTCGCGGAAATCACAATTCAGCCGCATGGGCAACAGTGGACCAGCTGCACCACCGCCCGTTGCCATCGGCATGTCGCGTTTCCGCAGCCTCGATACGACCATCAACAACCGGCTCAACTCGTGCGACAGTGGTGCTCGTTCAGGTGAGTTCAGCTAGAAACTAATAGGAAAGGCTACTGTCGAATTTAACTAGACTGCTGGAGACCCTGTACTTGACTTGACAACAAAACATAAACATATGAACAGTCCCTGCTATCTACATTTTTATTTGGTCCGACGGAGCGCAAATTTGACTCCCGATTTTAAAATCCGATCATAAAGAGATTTTTAGGACAGATCTGGACTATAGTATGGCAATCCTTAAATAAGTTTGATATCTTTAGAATGTAGAGGAACCTGTACAACAAATTTAGTGTACCTATCTCTTAAAATTACTGAGATCTGGAAATTGTAGTTATATCGATTCAGTTATTGTTGCTGATTATTGTTTATGGAGTCTGACACGTCTTCTTCCTCCAGTTACGCACATTTTGACAAACTTATTAGACCCTACATACCTTTTAAGAACAGGGTCTACTAAAATAAGACTCCTCCGACAGCTGCTGTGTCGTATCTTTCTGCTTGCCAAAACTCAAATGGAGGAGAGAGGCGGCAAAGATGGGGAACATTTTGAAGTAATCGCCTCAATCGCTTCGTTTCACTTTTACAACGAATTGCGATGTCAAAATTCATTGAATCAGTGACAGAAGCTGACTATTCAAGGGACACACGCACACACACACACACACACCCAGAGCATTTGCCATTGATCCACATCCTTGCCATCCTGGCGTTTGTTTTAACGTCCTTGTCGTTGTCATAGTTGACTGACTGTGGATGAAAGGAAATTTTGTAATTCAGACTGACGGACTGCTCGATTTTTCTGCATTTTCCTGTGCAGCTAGTGATAATATTTGAGTGAAATTTCATAAGTTACGCTTCAAAATGGAAGACAAGACATGAGTATACCGTTCAATTCTCATTCACTTCATTTAATGTTATCTAAATATTGGATTTGTGGGCAAGAAAATGTATTTAGGAGCCCCAGTATCTATTGGGCAAGTCATTGACCGAAAAAGGGGGTAATTTTGTTTAACTAATTTCATTGATACGCTAGAAGTAATTTAGTAAATACCAGGAAAATGCTGGGTTCAATGACCCCAAGGCAATGGACTTGTTTTATTTTCATTCATTTAAATAATTGAATAAGGTTGGCTGCGAAATTAACTGTAGTTTATTTAACAAAAATTCACGGAACTTATTAAGGAATAATTATGTTTTACTAATTCTAATTGAATGAACAACATAATAATGATAAATTCATAAGTAATTCTAGCTTATTATACTTATTCAAAGAGATTTATTTGGATCTAAATTTGTCTGATATTAGAAAGTACTTATTAATTATATTGGAGTACTACTATATTAAAGTTTACCTGGAGATAAATGACAATAATAAAGGAGACAATAATACCATGTGTACAAAATGTCTTGTAGTTATAATTAGTAGATAATTATCTACCAAAAAATGTTCGATTAATACTAGTTTACTTAACAGTGAAAAAACAAATTTGAATTACAAGAGCTACAACCCATTCCTCTCTTAGATCTCTCCAATGACGAACTGGACAATGAGGACGGTAGCTCTACAGAATTTCTGTCTGCGACAAACTATCAATTCCCCAATGTCTCTGGGGCCAGTGTTAGTATCTCACCGTTTAAGACCCAACGTCAAAGATCCCTTACTCCAGATCGCAATGATTCGCATAGTTCTTCGAGCAGTTTGAGGAAACAGCGTTCACTGACACCAGAATCGCGTTCCTTGACGCCGGAGGAGCGACGGAAGAAGGGTTCACAGGTATCGCTGATGAGTTCGCGTCAGAATTCAAGCTCTCGCAGCAATACGTTGGAGAGGCGACAACGACACGAGGACAAGACACCGCCAACCATATCGAGAAGTTCATCCAGTTCCAGTTACAGTGGAGGCGACTCACATGAGCCACTTAATGGTAGTCCCAGCACAGCGGGAACATCAGCTGGTGGTGCTTCAGGTGCAGGTTCAAGCAATTATCGTCGTGCCGTGGGACGCAGTGCAGCCAAGCAGCAAGCGGAGCAGGAACATCTCATACGACGGTCCAGGTAAGTCCAGATAATTAATCCCTAGGTGCTAATTAAGTCATACACATCATAGCAGATCCCTTCAACTCAGCGAACGTTCGCCGAATCGCGGCCACAAATCTGTGGTCTGTGTGGGAGGCGCCTCTCCACAACAACAACAACAGCAACAGCAGCCAACGGTTCATTATCAACAGTCGAATGCAGCTATCTTTCCCAGCTCAATGAGGGCCAGTAAAATGTTGCCCAGCTCGAATGGCGCCAGTGGCAACTCAACACGACTCCGTCAAAGCGATGTGGATAAAGCCTGCTCCTTTGACTTTGACTACAACAACTACAATCGTGGCGGGGGCAACAATGTCAGCAATGCACCACGTTCAGCCCACACCAGCGGCAGTGGCGGGGACAGTGGCAGCAATCAGAATCTGCGACTGGACTTTGACAAGAGTCGATCCTTCGATGAGGATTACCGTGAGGCATTGCTCAACAATAATGGTGTAGGTGGCAGCAGCGGAGGATCCGGCATACGTTTCTTGCAACCTGGTGGCGAAACCGTTGCTGTAGTTTCCACATCCTCCGGACGTATGCGACAATCCAACTCTCCGGTTGGTGCAACAAGTCACGAAAGAAACACGACACGTTCTCCGCAGTCCTCGGGCTCATCGTCCAACAATCTTCATTTGCCGTCGCGACGCACAAGCAGTCCTCAGAGCTATGGGACGCGACTCTGTGATCATGAGCTGACCTACGAAATGTTGAGAAAGTCTCCGATCATGAACTTCCGGCGTGGGGATAGTGATTATGAGTTGCCCGTACAGTTGCGTAATCGGGAAACAATCAATTCCGGTGGCAACAGTGAACTCAACTTTATGAGCAACGAGACGCGGATTTATGAGCATCCAACGACGGTAATGAAGCCACCACGTTCCAGTTCGAGGGAGGATCATTTGTATAGGCAAACGACAGCACCACCCCGCGGCAGCAGGTACTGAAGGAACTAACAGCGCTATCCCGTTAAAGATAACCTGCTTAATCTGTACTAACTCTGTAATCATTTAACATTTAAACAAAAAAACGCACCAAGGCCTCGACTGTAGGTCGCCTCTTAAAAAAAAAAAAACAAACAAATTCTAAAGCTAAGCTTAAATGCGACTTAACCTGACCAGAGCAAGCTCCCCGGGTGTTTTTGTAAAAAGACTGCTTCTGCACACTTCACAGAAAGTGGCGAAAACTAACTCATAGAATACTCATTATATATGCTAAATACTAACAAGGATTACTGCTAATGCTATAACTAATTTAAAAAACCACACAAATTGTAGTAGAACCACAATAGAACAACGCACAACGCACACCTGGTATTTTGGGTAATCCTCCCCACAACTCTCTGGGCTACAATTCATACAGTTCTCCTGGGTTCCATTTGCAGTCCTGTGGCCACAACGAGCACCAATAAAAAGTGTAGAAAGAGTCTTAACTCTTGTGACTATTGGCCCCGTTGCGATGCTTGCAGCAGCAGCATCAGCAGCACCTTGCAACATTCAGCATCCTCACCTGGCGTGCAACAAAGTTTGTTTGCAATCAACAGACAAAATTCCATGCCTGCAGTTATTCAGGAGGCGCAACAACCGCCACACACGTCTCCACTGTGGCCGTAAATGTGAATGTCATTAAATTGGACACGTGTGAGGCAACAACTCCTGCAGCTCCAGCTCCAGCTTCAGTTCCAGCTCCTGTTTCCACTGCTCCTTCTGCTTCCAGCAAATTTGCCACACCCCAGTGGACATTGTTGTGCAGCGGGGGTGTTCATGCAGCAGCTGATAGCGTGCCACAAAAAACTTCGCAGCTGGCCACAACCACCAAGGATCGTCGACAGCCAACGGCTGTTATACGACCTCGTGTCATACCATTGGCTGCCAGTTCGCTCGTGCTCTTAGGAGATTGCAATCTGGTTGCCAAGGCAGCGGAGAGAACGGAAATTTCGCCAAGGTAAGTTTGACAGCTGATGATAGGCCACATTGTAGACATTTCTACGAGTATTTGCGCAAAAAAAGAAAATAAAATAGAAACAGTAAAAAGGCTATACGATAAATATAAACATATATATTTATGTGGAATTTTGTTTCATGTCGATAGCAGCAAAAACAATCTGGAAACAGTGAATGCCAGCGAGCCAACAAATCAACAGTGCCAACAGCCGGCGGCAAATGGCAATAAACGGGACCTCGACGCCATATTGACAGAGGCAAACAGCAATGGCGACAACCGGAAGCGGCAACGCAGCCATTCACTGCCCGAAAGAAGTCCGACAACATCAACGACAACAAGAAGGGCAAGTGAGCAGCTGCTAACGACCCAAACTGTTGCGGGGTAAGTGTAACATTCTCTCCCTTCTACCAACAACTACAGTGTACCCAAAAGTTGCCTTTAACCAAGAGTCCTTCAAATTGGAATGCTCCTAACTTTTTGTTTCTCCAAATGACTTTAAAGCATATGCAAAAGTTGAGCAAAGAAAGTTTTTCATTTGTTTTTTGGTTATTTTTTTGGGGTGTAGTGCAGTGCATTAAAAAAATTTATGCAGACTATAAGATAGTCGTTAAATGTGGGCCTCCAGGCTAACTTAAAGCGTCGCAATGGCGGATTATTAAAAAATGTATGAAACAATGCGCAACGAACTTCTAAAAGACGGCAAAATACTTTTTTTTAACTCAATGCCGTCAATTCCCATTCCATCGCAGCCTGGGCAATGCAATTTTATTTTAGTTTCAAGTCTAAGAGACTTAAAGGCTATACGTCAATGTGTATGCTCTGGACTTGGTCACAACTGTTTTGTGCAGCCTATGAAGGCTGCGGATGCCAGTACCCTTGTCAAATGGTATTGAGGCATTTAAAATGACTGTCAGTTAATCGTTAGCCGCCCGTGGAGCATTGTAATATTATGGAGAACCTGACGATGGCCGGTGCCTCAGCTGGCGGTCGACATTAGTGTCACTGTACTTTGACGTATAATCAATAATGTCCATTGAATTATTTTGTCGTAATATTCACGGCGCACTTGACCCAACAGAATGGTCATTAAAAAAACCACAATAAAAAACTTTCGAGTAGGCTCAAAAGCACTTCCAAGACGGCAATATTTAAAGGTCAAAAGATGTTCACACACATCATCATCATCATCTCCTCGACTCTGACTTAACCGAGTTCACTGACCCACTGCTCAGCTGCACTTTAAACACATTGTCCAAAAGGTACGGCTATATACCTAAGGCATTTCCCCATTACTTCTATTCATTCCTTCAGACACACTGAAAGAGACAGCCATAAATAAATGATGGCCCTCTTTGTTCTTACGTCAGCAGTAAAAAAGACTATATAAAGCGGAAACTGGGGAATCTTTTGATAGAGCCACCTTTTATCAGAACAAATCATTTACTGGGTCAGTTAAACAGTCTTGCTGTGTGTACGTGCTTCTGGTTTTTGTGGCAATTGAACAATTGCCAACAAATTTATTTACACTAAAATCTCAAAACAAATATGCCAAATCAATCTGCACGGCATGTCAGTAGTTGCCATGAAAGCCCGCAGTTTGGTCAAAGTTGTGGGTGTGAGAATGAGCGCAAATGACGCTTCATTGACCCCTTAACACCCACTCGCCCAAACTTCATGCATAATAATATTTTTTTTAAATTTGTAATTCGATTTTTGGGCTATTCCCCAAATTTGCACACAAGTAGATAGAGTCAGTTCGGAGCTAAAAGATAGGTGCTTCAATAAAAAACATTTTAACTTTGCCTAGATTTTTTCAGCGCTTTGTAAATGTTTCCAGAATTTTTCATATTTTTTAGAATTTTTTTGAAGAAAAGATGAAACATATTTAAAAAAAATCCGCTTGAAATTTATCTAATTTCGAACTGCTAAAAAAAGTAGTGTTGTTACTTAAAACAAACTATTTTTATTTTCAAATTTTTTTAAAAGCGGTTTTTCACCTTTTTTTTGCATACTTTTCTGCTTAGCGCGTTAAAAGCCGATTTTTACTCCTTTTTTGGTGCATAATTTTAGGCTGAGCGCATTAATACCGGTTTTCACTCTAAAGTGAGACAAACCAGAGCTGCCGCGTATTACCGGTGATCACGCCATCCTTTGTTTGCTAACGCCGCTTTTATAGAACTACACTTTTACCGTTTGACGTCAATTTTCAATTATTTTTTGAATGAAGTGTATTTTTTTGAGGGATCAGAAAACAACAAACAGATTTTGATGCAGCACATTTTATGCTGCGCTGGAAATGCACCTGACTTCGCAAAATTAGCACTGCGCATGACTAAAATCCAATAAATTGCACTAAACAGCAAAAGACCACCCGCTACTTATGTACACATTTTTATAATATATATTTTATCAGTTTGTTTTAAACTGACGAAACTTACAATAAGATTTGAATTAATAACGGTCGTTGTTTGTTATTTTTCGATAGCATGTCTCTGTTGAATCTCCGATAACATTGGCTTTCGCTAACAGCATGTTAACATGACCATTTTGAGTATAGCATTGCCTTTTTGAGTAAGATTGTTGCTACTTTAAAGTATATCGCACTCCGATAAATCGTAATTAACATTTGTTGTTGTTTTGTCGACGAAGAACAAGCGTCGCGTCGGTTTGCGCTTGAATTAAAAAAGTCAATTTAAAAAAAGTTTGTGCCTGTATATTAACAACCTCTGTGAATATCGAAAGCTTCTACGAATGCATTTTATATAAACGTGTACATATTGAGGCTTCTTCTTTTACATACTTTACGTACATATCCATATGTACGCCCAGAAGAACCTTTATTAAAAAAAAACCAAGCAGCATAATTGCAACACGGAATCTGTGTCAATTAATCTTATTCAAATCAAGTGCAATCTTGCCGGTCAACCCGAAATATTGATACTCTTTCATATACCCGTGCGTGGGTGAATGTGTGTGTTTGTATGTGTGGGTGTTTGTTCTTGTTTCGCGGCATTTTGCCAAAAATGTACAGATGTGTGTTATAAACAAAGCGAAAAAAGCGCAATTAAATGAGATTCACAAAGCATTAAGCGAAAATCAATAAAATCCCAAAGAAAAAAACAATACTTTTATTTTTTTTGCACAAAAACCTGCTGCAACAACACTGAAAAATGTCTACAACAACAATAAGTGTGCCGCAGTCAACGGGAGCCGATGAATTCCACGTCGTGTGCATTTTGGGCGTGAAGGATAACGATAACACGAATACGAATACCAACGAGGGGACATTCGTGGGGAGCTGTAGCGGGGGCGGTGCAGATAGTGGGCGTGCTTCGGCAAACGAATGTGATAGTGTAACATGCAACAACGAGGATGCTGCCAGCGGCGCAGTGCAATTAAGGCCAGAGAATGCAGAAATAGTAGCATCCGCTGAAGGACAAGAAGAAATGACGCCAACTCGCAACGGAACCAAAGAGATTGTCTCACAGACCAAATGGTATTTGAATCCCACCGAGGAAAATGTAACAACAATAACCACAACAACCACAGTGTGTCCGGACAATACTGTAACGTTGACAATGACTGCAGCAGCAGCGGCAGCAGCAGCAGAAACAACAACACCACCAACAATGGTGGCAACAACTGCAGCACCATCTGCACAGATGTAAGTTAGCATATGTCCAAAAGCTCTAAAGAAACTTTCGAAATGCTTAGATAACAGTTATAAATAATAGCCAATTTCCACTACAAAAATATGTAACGCTTTCTGTTTATTATACTTTTTTTAACATTCTAAAGTAATGAATTACATTCGTAGAATGTAAAAGAAACCCAAAGACCAAAAGTTTTCTTTCATGCTTTCAGCTGAATTGACACAAAATAAGTTTTAGATTCACATTTCATCGTAAAAATCCAAATAAAAATTGACTTCGATTGAAGAAATACTAAAAAAAACTAATTGAAAAGCGGTTGTAAATCAAATTGAATGCAAAATATTTTTACAGAATTTATTTAGTAGTAATAACTTATTTATTTTTTCCCATAAAAAGTTAACACAAAGTTAGACCTGAAGTATTTATTATCTTTTCTAATAGCTGACATTATTATTAATTGTTTTTGAAAAGTTAAATAACTACTACTACATAAATAATATATAGTTAACAAATAAGTGTCTAAAATATTGTCCAATTAAAGTCATGGCATGTTTTTGTTCACTGTTTTAAATATGTATAACTATGTATTTACGTATATGTATATTTCTCTGGGTTACCTTTCCAACTCATTGTCCACACTTCTCGCACAGGTGCACCTGTTAGAGCATTAACGTTTTATGCTCCCCTCATGTTTGGTCTACTTGGCCACAAATGTTACCAATTTTACACACCATTGATAATCTACCCTCTGCCTCCAGACGTTTGATCTCTTCTGTCATTCCCTTTGTTCTTGTTTGTGCTCCAGGCAATACACAAAACTTTTGGCATTCGATTTTCAGTGGTCTGTTGTCGAGTCCTGTCTGTCCAACTTTCTGCTGCTGCTGCTGCTGCTGCTGTTGTTGTTGTTCATTGTCCTTTGTTTGTTTATCGATTTAATCGACCGTGAATAATTACGCGTTGACTTTGTGACCTCCTCAACAGGTTCTTTATTTGATGTCCTTCATCTGGGGCGGGTAAATGTGCCATGACCGCGCTTAAATATATATTACGCCCACGTTTTACTCCCCCCCTCTAAATCCTCCACTGAATGCTTCTGTCCTTCATTGTGTCTCTCATTTATTATTGTCGATTTTTTGTTTGCCATTTTAGACGAGACATTGATTGGTTGCCCTTCAAAAAACAAAACAACAACCGAACCCAAGTTCTTTTCCCCCATCTCCTTGCCAGTTCCAGGCAATGTCGTAAATCAGCCCAAAACTCGTATGTGGGTTTTATTAAAATTCGCTCATTTATTTTATTCCCTTCGACTCAGATTCAGATTCAGATTCAGTTGCGAATTCTGCAAGGTTTGTGTACAGTGTACACTGTACACTCACTGTACATACTCGCCTCTATGTATTTACTTATTTATATATATTTTTAGATATGCAGGCGACATTTTCTCCCTGTTTTATTTTCGTCATTTCGAGCAGCGACGACGACATTTCAAATGTATCTTATGAATGTTGTAGATTTATGTGTAGCGTCAGCTGCGAATCGTCAACAAACTTAACGGAATTCCAACACATTTTTCTTTTTTATCTTTTATCTGATTTTTTAATTAAAATATGAGAAATTAGAGAAAAACTCTAACGGAACTGCAGTGGGATTTTATAATCCCATGTATTTATGTATGTTATTGCTGCAGTTTTCATTTTAGATTGATGATGTATCTTTTTGATTGATGTCTATCTATGCAACCTTCTTGTGTAACTCTTAACAGTTAGGAACCTTGGTATTTAATGATAACAAGTAAAAAAGCAGCAGTAAACGTTTTTAAACAAGCGCAGACAAGACCATTTCCATTTATGGCCAACGACTGTCAACTGCAAATCAGTGGCAAGTCCAACAGTTGGAGCCACTGCAGCATCTTGTCAACGTTTTTTTGTCTGTCTCTCTCCGACGACGCGACGACGACGATGACTTTTTGCCTGACTGTAATTAGTTGCAGGCGCTAGCAAAACTTTTACTTTCAAGCAAAACTTATGCAATAGCGTAGGACTTAAATGGCAATCTTAACGACATTCCTACATATATAAATAGCAGCCCAACTAAAAAAAGTGACATAATGCGAACATAGTTGACAGTAACTGTAGTTGTTGTTGTTGTCATTGTGACAGTGCATGCTAAAATTCTACAAAGCTGATAAGCTTTTATTTATTGACTCTATTTTCTATGAGTCTTTTATGACATTGTTATTATTTATTTATTCATATAAATAATGGTTAACTGATTTGTTCTAGTTGACAATTTAAATATATAACGTTTAAATATGTGAAATTTAACTAATTTTACTTGAACAATTTATTTAAATTATATACTTTTCATATTAATTAAGTGTTTAGGGATAGTTTGAATGTTTTTTTGTATATGAAAAACGTACATATATGGTTCGTAATCAGGCCAACTGAAGGTATTTCGTCAATCATACACAGAATGTATTATTTGATGACCCCCTTTAGTCATATTCCAGTGAAAACAACATTAACCAGAGTCACAAATACGTTGATGACAAAGACACCTTCGATGGCCCTTGCTGGACTTATCAGTTTTTCGATTTTATACGAAGTTTTTTTTTTAATTTTTCGTCAGGCTACGTGACTTGGTAGTTTTTACAGTGAGTGTGTATCTGTAAGATAGGTTTTTTTTTGTCACAACAGACAACAAATATGATATTGTGCGTTAGTTACGAAACCAAATTCCATAACGTTATCTACATTCAGACACACACTCACATAAGAATTTCTAATTGCTTTTTGTGCGTGATAAGGGCGAAGCCAGAGTAAAAGGGTTTACCTACGAGAGTTGAGAGTGTTGAGAGTGCCTGTATGTGAATGTGCCCCTGATTGTGGCAACAAAATGTCACTTTCTTTTTGCAAAATATTCAAATGAACCGAAAAGTGCATAATTTCAAGTCACACATTTCCTCTGTGAATGACTCTCTTTTGATCTACGAGCTGTTACGTATGTGGCAACTTCAAATATAATTGTCTGGCCCCTAATCAGTGTTTCCTGTGTGTTGCCAGCATCTGATGAAAGTACCCTAGACTATGTGTGTGTGTGTGTGTAGAGTATCTGGTCACATTGTATATACTTAATGCGTGTGTCATATATAATTTTCTTGTTACTTCCAATGATATTATATGGCGTGCTGTTACCACATGTAATCGAGAGAAACCTGCTGATGGCTAACAAGCTTATTGCTGTTGTCTCTCTATCTCTCCTCTCTCTCTCTCTTTCTCTGTTGGCCAAATCGTAGACTCTGGCAGACAGACTCTCTATTTAAGTCTTGTTAATTGCAGTTATTGCACTTATTGCTAAATTAGCTGATAGCCCAAGTATTTTTTTATAACACGACAGCCAACTCATGTGGGTCGCTAGGCGTTGCCTGCTGGACAAGCAGGGTATACCCTGTACTCAACTATATCTTCACTAACAAGTGCTTAGAATTGAAGCATATATCTCTCTAGTGTATCTAGAAGTCGGCTATACCCTGTAGTTAACTATATATTGGCTATCAAGTGCCTGAAATGCCCAAAGTTGAATTAAGCAGCTCCCTCTTATAATTTAAATAGTTTTAATGTAATTTAATTATTAAATTTAGGGTATCAGCTTGTCGCTTATACCCACTTACCGCCAACCAACTCGTCTAATGGCATTGTTGCAGGTGTTGCTACGCCATGCTTCATCGGACTGAGAATGTCTGCTTTTCTTACCAATCAAATCGATTTTTTTTGTAATTTTCCAATTTGTTTTTCGCATCGCTGACGCTTTCTTTGCTGTGAAAATCGATCATTTATTATAATAATGTAGCTAGGAAAAGTTTTAAAAACTGTGTCATATGGAAAGGTTAAACAGTTGTGTGAGCTTTTATTAAGACTTGCGCCACAAAAAAAAAGTAAAACCATTTGGATTAAACATTGTTTCCGCCTCTTTTACAAAAAAAAAAAAAAAAAAAATCAGGGAAAGTTGTAAAGCAATCGCCACATCTGTTGGCCATGCGTTGCTCGAGCTATGTTTTTATTTCCATTTCCAAACAAATTACACAAAAAGAAAGAAAAAAGAAAGAATGAAAAAAAAACACAGAGTGCAGTTGCATTTAAGAAATTTGAAGTTGAAAGTTCAAAAGTTCTGAATGCCCCCTAAATATATAAAATCCAAACAGAAGAGGAAGGAAGCGACTGCCAAAAGTTTATGATTCGCTTCGTTGGTTGCCACTCAGGAAAACTTGTCACAATTGAGCATTTCTTATGGATGCCAAGGAAAGTTCTTCTACTTGGTCTTTTTTTTGGGACTAAAACTCTGAACGAGCTTTAAACTGACAGCTGTCAGAGTTGTCGAGTATGTTGCATGTTGCATGCTGCATGCTGTAAGCTGCTGCCTACTGTGTGGCATTCAACGAACAAAGTTCTACTTTGACGTCTTGATGCATTCCTAATGAGTGTGAATGGGCATGAGTAAAAGTACGGGATATACTCGAAAATATTTGGGTTAATGGAGATAGAACACACACACACACACACACATACACACTGTCACACACACACACACTAACACTCACAAAGAGTGAAATAGGGTGACGTAAGTTACTTTGTCTGTAGTTAATTACCTACCTGGCATCGGAATCTTTCTCTGTCATTAATCTCCAAACTCAACGTGTTGACAATATTTGCTCATTATAACTTTATGTCATCTGATCATTGAAACCCACAGAAAACCATCAATTTGAGTCACAAAAGTTGGCGAAAATCCAAACACCAGCTGCAAACCTCAAAAGTTTTGTCTGTTTTTAGACATAATTAGTTTTTGTTGGTTTGCTAAATTAAACGGAAATGAAAATTCAACAAACAAAAATACAACTTCAACTTGTAATTGACAAACTGATGATATTTACTGCAGCACAAAAGTTAAACAAAAGACAAATAGACAATGGTTAAATATCTCCAACTAAACTAGTTTTATTTTTGTGTATTTTTGTTTGACAAAAGATAAACATTTAATTATGTAATTATTTCAAGTTGGCAAAATCCTTGCAAATAATTCTCACACAAACTTAATACCAGCTTTAATAGCTTAATCAGCAGAAGTTTGTTTCTTTTTTTATCATTTTCATTGGAATTGTGGCATGCAACTGGTTTTTGAGATCAATTATTGTTTGTGGCATCGCATTTCTTGTTTATTCTTCATTTTCTCTCACATATTTCTCTCATCGTCTCTGTAATGTAATTCGACGCTTTTATCGTCATCGCCAAGTCTTTGATTGAGGAGTTGATCTGTCTTTTCCGTATTTTGCATTCACTTAAAAGTAATTTGCTTAAATATCTATTAAGACATGATTAACAACTTTTCAGATTCCGATTCTTGTATCTTAAGTTGTCTGTTCTCTGTTCTTTTTATTCGTCATTTGCCAAGTGTTTGTTCTCCTCGTGCTGCTATTAAGTAATTAAGTCAGACGTGAGTTTGTCAGATTCCTGTTTCATAAATAATGATCGATTTGCCATGTGTGTGTGTGTCTCTTTGTGTCTTTATGATAAAAACCAGAAGCCTATGGCCACAACTATTTAGAGATCTTTCTTTTAAGTAAAAACGGCAGTTTCTTCGAATCACACTAATCAGCTTTTTAAGGCCAATTAACACAACCACGAACATGGCCCGGGGCACTTTCGCTTTCAAGTCGCGCGACTGCAGTTAATGCATTCGGATTTTTACTTTTCAAAATTTCCGTGTTATTTTTTCAGTCCGTTCAGCTGATGAGCCAAAGTCGAAGACGTAGCTAAAGCTGTTGACCAATGTATGGGGAAATCGCTGAAATAGCAATTTTTTATTCGGCTCATTATTCGAAATCTTCCCTGGCATATAGATATGCGCATGTGGGAGTTTGTTTTCATATATTCATATTTATAAATCAACCTGAAACTGTTAATTGCCACTTTCATATAAATCGATTCGAGCTTTTTTAATATTCGAATATTTTCGCTAAAGTTTCAAAGTGTTGTCTTAAGTTTCGCTTCTATTATTCACATTTTCGAAACGATTTGATCTGCAACTAATCATTTCAAGACAGTTTCTCTTCAGTCTCCAAGTATCTTCAGAGTTTTTAAACACTTAAACGTATTATTCTTTTAAAGCTGATTGAAGGCAAAAATATATTTCATCATATATTGAAAACGCTTTGTGAAATTCTGCTTCAGTTGTTTGTACTTCTTAAATAAACCTTATGAAAAATCGTATTTCTCTTTAACATCAGAGACTTTTGATAATTGTGCATCTGTTGTGCAAACTTTTAAGCTAAAAAGAGTAAAAATAAGTCATATTATTATGCAAGATTCTTATTTAAGTTTTAATTCGACTTTTGCATTTTTGTTGCTGCTGCAATATCCTTAGTGTAGTTATGCTTTATACAATTAAGATCTCAGTGTAAACATTTTTTCGATATGAAACCGGTTTGCATTCCTCTTCAAGCAAACATAAATCAGTCTGCTACATTCGGTGGCAATGTCAAAGCGAAATCTCACACATCTCTTTTGCTGGCATCTCTTCTGTGATCTGTTGTGAGGTAAACAAACGTGATTCATGTAAATGTCGCGTGTGATTAGTTCACTTACATGGATGCCAGATGCACACACTGACTGACTCCCAAAAATGGGAGAAAGGCAAGATGTTTCCCGAGTGAGATGTCTGTCTGCCTCAATAAACAAATCGGTTGCAGTTCTGACTGTGGTTCTGACTGTAAAGTCAGCCCAAAACTTGTTCAAAACAACACGGGCCGAAACTGTTGCTGTCTGTAATGTAGAAGTTTATTTATCGTAGAAGTACAGAGATCTATCTATTCGGGACTAGACACGCCTAGCCTGTCTGTCTCATTCTACTTTGTGTTTGTGTTATCTACAAATTTGTATCTGTAACGTGTCTTGAGGGGAGCAGTAGAGGGGGCACATACAGGCGGATAGTTTCTTCTTACGCATGCGTAATATATTACCCTAAAAAAAAACTTGATGGCTTTCTTGCCCCCTCAGTTCATTACTCTTGTGTTTCGTAAGCCAACTTCATCTATTTTGAATTTGATGGCCCAAGAAAACCAAAAACCATAGAAAGAAAAACCTTTTTTGTTTATATACAAAGTGTATGTTGGACAGGTGAATGCACTTGAAGTTGATGTGGCCACAAACCACACGTAGAATATACTTTGTCACATTAAAATATACTATTCATATTGTCAAGCAACAATTTCCTTATCGCTTTACGCCCATTACATAAACTTGACCTTAACATTTGCAATCAGTTTAGCTTTGAGAACTAAACTAGCTGCTGCCTTTTCCCCTGGTAATTAAATGGAAATACATGTACATATATGCTTAGAGTAAACTCACTGTACGGTCAAGCCTCTTTTGAAAGCCCTGGACTCTACTTATCTCTTAGTCTCTATGTCAATCAAATGCTCCCAGCGAGACTGAAACCGAGACCCGAAAACTCGATTCTCTTTTAACCTTTTTTTCTCATGTTTGTTTTTCTTGTCTTGGCCGAGGCCGAAACTAGTTTCGGTTTAATTAAAAGTTTAATTCATTAAATGGCTGGTCAAACTTTTATTGCTCTCCACGCTCGTATGTGGTAGTATACTTGTCCCAACTTTTATGTCTTTCATTGCCTTAACTCTTGTCTCAATTGCATAATTTATGAAGTGCAAAAAAGTGTAAAGAAAATGTATTAAATTGTTAGACAATTTCTATTTGCACTTTCGTACTTTGTGGGCTCGTAACCCAACACCACATTCATTTTCATTAGGCAACGCATTAAAATGTGTTAATTATTATATAATGCTCGCTTCCATGTGCTTGAATTACCTCAACAACAACAACGGCAACAACAGGAACAACCATACCTATGAATATGTGAATATGAATGCAATTTAATATTGATCATGTAAACACACACTCACCAAACACTCACTCAACACTCACCCTACTTCCACGCATTCCAACTTCCGTATTAGTCACACACTTTAATAGGCCAGACCTCAGAGCTGACGGCAAAATGCAATTGGCTAAAGTGAAATGCAATTAGCCAATCAATTTGTGTCAACAGCTTGTCAAAATGATATTATAAAAAATGTTGTGGTATGTAAACTGGATATAAAAAGAGACATTTAAATACCTAAAAGAAAAGGAAAGAATGTAAACCGGAACACAATATGAGTATTATAATATATTAAAAGACATAACTTTGTTAAAACTGAACTGATTTGTAAGTGCAAATCATGATTTGGTAGCTTAATTCATCCCATTATTTAAACTTAATATTTGAATCAAACAATTGTTGTCAAAATAAATCCAGAAGTAGAAGAAAAAACATTCCCTAATGTCTATAAATAGAATACTTTATAAAAATAAGACATTAATGAATGAATAAAAGCAAAAACCGGAACATATCTGCTCTTTAGACCTCAACATACATAAACAACATACATTCCTTACAAAAAATTGTGTTTATGACAGCCTTAAGAGTAAAGCCCCTAAGCTATGATATGCCATGGAATTCAGACACAAACAATGCCATATCTAAAGCTCTCTGGAGTTCGACATGAAAGTTATCGGGCTTCAAAAATCGCACTGCCATTCATAAAATATTATTTATAGATAAGAATTTAGTTGAAATTAAATGTGAATTTGAATGGAATTTGGACTGTGTTGGAATTTGTAGACAAAAGTAGATAGTAATTTGTGACATCCATTAGTGTCAGCACTCCTTTGTCTCTGTCCAAGTGTGTAATTCGAGTATCCTGCAGTGTTGTTGTTGTTGTTTTAGTTGTTGCTGCTGTTGTCCATCTGTGGGTTCAACACACTCATCAGGTTTTTCATAAATTTTCTTGCTGTACATTAAGATTTCCCGGAACACACAGAGCGGTTGCATTTAATTACAATTGAAGAGGAAAGAAAAGAAGGAAAGAAATGAAACGAGAGAAAACTATGCCATGCCCCTGGGTTAAAGCAATTTCTTTGTCTTTTTGGCTTTTGTCAGTTTCCAATGTACGGTGCGTGTTCCCGACAGACCCTCCACACTCCACACTCCAACAATCCACACACATTACTTTAGATGAGGGGTATTTTATTCAGGTCTTGCATGTCTTTCTCGAGTTGTACTCGCATTCAATTAATTATGAATTCGTGAAGTGCCTTTGCCTGACTGTAGACCGCCTACAATCTTCCCCTCTCTCTCTCTCTCTCTCTCTCTGTCCCGAACTCTCCTACAAAATTGAATGATTATGCATTCAAAATACGTTACCAAAAGTCTCTGCTCATCATCGTCATTGTGGCATGTTCTAAGCTTGCAACAGATACTCTTGCTATGTCTGTTGGCCCTGATAGACCATCAAATGGCGCCTGTGGGCGTACTTGCCCTCTTTGGTGTTACCGACAAGCGACAAGTTAACAACAACAACAACAATAGCAACAACACTGTGTGTCTTTGATGTTATTTATAGTTGCAATCGCATCATTCTTGCTGCAATTGACGTTGCAACTGCGGTGGCATCACCAGCTGCAACTAACATGTGGGCGCAGGCACAACAAACCAAGCAAACAACCAACACAACAACAGCACAGCAGCAACAACAACAACAACTACCACAACTGCAACTGCAACATGCACTGATGCAGATACGTCAGCAATGCCCCAAACTGAGTTGTCGACTCCTCCATTCAACCACAAAAGCACATTCATTTCCCGCTCAATTCATTCATTAAATTCGCTTTATTTCAACATGTGGCAGTTGCTGTAAACTGCAGTCGACATTCCCCCTTTCTTCTTCTCCAGCTTTCCCCTTCCTTCGCTCTCCAGTCATCGTACATCGTAACTCCTACATTGTGTCCTTCAATCCTTGTGAATATTGCAGCATACATATTCAATTCGACTCATACCAAGATATGAATACATACATTTGCATTCATAACTCATTTAGCATGATTCTACTGATAATGGAAGAGAAACTCAAACCTTCTCTCTCTGTCCAATTTTGCATAATTTCTGCCTCTTCAAGAGTTGTTTTCTGGCTTCTCTTTTGTCCTCCCAAATGGCCCCTCTGCATTCAATTAATCAATGCCAATTAGGCTTTACATATGCTACGAGTACTCATCCATGGTTCAGAGTTCATGCTGTTTCCTCCTCCATTCTTTCTCTTTTCTTTTTTCATACTAAATTGTCCTGGGCTGTTCGGGGACCTGACGAATGGAAAACCGTCTGTCAAATGTCAATTTGTGTACTCGTTGCTTAAATGGTTTTAAATCCCCTACCACATTGTAGGGACGTCTACACATATGTATGTAAAAACAACAGTGAAATACTTTAAACACATTGTACAAATTAAAGAGGGAAAAAAACAAAGTCTAAAATTAGCATTCAATCTACATGATTCACATCGTAACTCCCTTTAAAATGCAAATATATTAAACCCAAATGTGTTACATATTTGAATGTTGAATATTCATATTTGTTTACAACTACTTTCAAATGATTAAATTTCAATTAAAATGCCAGATTTCTTTCAGTGTACCACGCAGTCAGACTGTCTATCACATTTGTTTATAATTATTTTATTCACCTTTTCATTTCCTATACATATATGTATATTGTTTTTTATAAAGTCCAAGCTCTATTGCGCATTTCGCTTAGACTGTCATTTTTGTATACATTTCGCACTGATAATCCAATTTACAACGTCAACTAATTACAATACGTGCAGTTTGGGAACTTTTTCAAACAATGATTGAGCTCTGTATTATAATATCAATGAATTAACGAATGAATTGGATACCATAGAGCCCTAAAAATGACATACTTTGTCTTGTACAGAAATGACACATGTCACGTGCTGTGAATGAATGAGATACTGTAACTGTTATAGAAGCTTCCTTTCCTATAAGAGATGTTCAGTTGAGGCCTCTGTATATTATTAATGGACACTTTCGTTATGTATTATGCTCCTCAATACTAATCTTCCTTCAATTTATTGATGATTCTTCCTATTTTAGACGATTGCTATTTGTTATGATTCCCTTTAACTTGCAGTGGATTTTTATTTCACTGATGATACTTATATGCTTACTGTAGGATGATTCCTCTATTATACTCAAAAACAATATTATGGTTCTAAATGGTACCTTTCTACAAAATGATTCCAGTTAATTTCTGGTATAGATGATTCTACTACTACTTAAATTAAACGCTGTGTGTTTATACAAAAATGTATTGTTTCATAGGTGATTCACTTTCTTAAGTGAAATGATTTCAATATTTAATTCATTTGCTTGCAATCATGTCTGTTTATTTTGTTAATTTCTCTACTTAAGTATAATAATGACTTCTGTTTTAGATAATTTGTGTTCTATATTTGGGTGATTCCTAGAGATGATTTCTTAGACAGAGGATTCTACTTCTATTAGATGATTTCTTTGTTAATAACGACAGATGATTCATGTTACAGTTGATTTTTTTCTTGAGTTACTTACTTCCTTTGCCTTTAAATACCTGATTTCTGTTACACATAATCCCCTTGCATGATTTCTGCTTTGTAACTTGGCTACTTAGTGTCGTGTAACCATCAGAAATCTGGCACATTCAACTGGCTAGACTAGATATAGTCCCATTGAATGCTTCTAAACATCTGTTCACTGGCTCATAACAGGGTCATTCCGTATCAATGCCCAGATTTGCGTGAGAATCGCCGTTTCTCCAAAGATTTGGTCTAATGAATGCGAAGCCTCAACTGGTTTCAGTTCAGTGATGATTCTATTAGACTTGGCTAATTAATTTCTTTAAAAAGATATCATCGTAAATGGATTTCTTTTGAGCCAGCTGTGTGAGGACTTGGCATGGTCATTTCCCAGTTTGCTAAACATTAATTTAACACGGCAAACACTTTCTGTTAATCAGTGTACTCCTGGGGTGCCAAGGCATTCCTTACTCTCTTTTTTGTCGTAAATCTGTGGGATTAGTACATTTTAGTCACGCTCTGTGCTATATGTATGTGACTATCTAAAAAGTGACAGTGGCCCACCCCATGGAGTTATCCCAGCCAGGCTTAGTTCACAGTTTGTGTATGTATGTATTTTAACCGCCTGCCAGTTGCACACACTGACTCAAATTGTGGCAGAAGGTAGAGACAGGTAGGGGACTACTAACTGGTCGTATTTTAAGGCCAGGCCTACCTGTCGGCAGCATTAAACAATTTTTGTACGCACTGAAAACCAGTTCGAATTCCAGAGATTGCTATTTTTTCTTTTTTTCTCTTCAGACCTTGCAATTTCAAGGGCCTAAAAAAAAACTGCAAGTACTGCGATCCAATCTCAATTCTGCTCTGCTCCCGCTGCTTATCAGTTGCCTTGGCCAAGTTGTTGTTGTTGTTGTGGGCTCCAACCTTGAGTTAATTGCCGAGGCCCAGTCTGGACGGTCTTTCCATTGTTTATGCTTCAATTTATGCAGATGTCGTCGCCTGTAAATAATCCCAGCAATTTCCAAGAGTATTTTCCATAAACAAATCTATGACTTAAGTGTTGCTCAACGGACTAAGTCGGCGACCGCTGTCGTCGTCTTTTTATATATTTACTTTACTCAAAAGGACCGACAAAAATAGAAGCACATCTTAGGTCAAATACACCCTGAACTGTCTGTGTATCTTTGTGTGTGTGGATGTGTGTGTGTGTGTGTGTGTGTGGGTTAAGTGCACATCCTAACTTCCGTTTATATTATGGGGATGTTGTCAGTCTGCGTCTATCCAATATTGTCGTCTATTCCATTTGCAGGTGCTTATCAAATTTCAGCGTCAAATGCATTTCCTTATTTTCTTGAGTGTGTTACCGCTAAATCCAAAAGGAAAAAAAACTTGTGAGCAGCTATTTCCTTTCAACCAGCTATATTCAACATATCCGAAGTGGATGTAAACATCTTTCTTTTGTTGTATTTACACAAGTAAAATCAATATCAGGTCTGTTCCGAAAATCGCACACCTTCAAAAACGTAAAATTTATTTAATTTTGAGCTGGTTCTCTTGTTTCTAAGCGGAAGGAATACTGATAAGAAGAAGACAAGGGAATGAGTGGAAACGGAACATCAAATATTGTCCTACGAAACATTAAGTCAAAATCTAACGCTTAAAAGAATCTTAATTTTATTTGAAATCGGAGAAGAAATTTTAAGATATTTTGGAATGAATCGAAAGACTGTAATTAATAATATGCAATAGAAACTAAATAGTAACAAAATTAAAAGAAATTGTGCCTAAATTGAAATTTAGAAAGCTTTATGTCATTGTATTTGGAACTTTTATAAGGGAATCAGGTGGAATTGAAACATTTTTGGAGTGGAAATTAAATATGCCAGAGAAAGTAGATCAATTTAGTTAAACGCAACTCTGCAATCTTTAACTTCAATTAAATTTATACTTTGATAAAGAATACAATTTCGTAAAAGTATAAAAACATGTAAGAGAAAGGAAATATTCGTAAGAAATTACAAAGATTCAAGTTGATTTGAGAACGCTTGATTAACGGACATGAATATTCACATTATCAGCGCAATCGCAATTCGGAACATTCACTGTTTGCACAGGACAATGACAAAGTATCCGTTTCGTTGGTTTCCTCAAGCAGCACACGTGTTTTACGGCATTACGAAGCAAATGGTTTTGATTTAACGACAGAATAAAGTACGACAACGAGTTGTAGTACCAGTCCGAGATATGCTTTATGAATATTGTTTGCCACACGCTAAGGAAGTAGATAGAGCAGGAAGATCAACAGAGTGAGAGAGAGAGGGGATGAGAGAGAACAAATACATAACTCAGGGGCAGAAACACCACCATCGCCATCGCGCAAAACAAACTGGTTTTTGTGGCATGCCCCGGCAGAGGCAGATGTTCCTGCCGCTTACAATTTGTATGCAGTTTCCTTTACTTTACTGCCCATTGTTATCCTTGTTGCAATTGAGCCAAATTTTGAGTCGAAATAAAGCAGCTGCATTCTGTATTTATTTTTTGTTGTTGTTGTATTTGAGCAGGATCTGAGAACCTGTCGCCGCTCTTCAACAGCTGTCGAGGGGTTGAGAAAACTTGGCGTTCCTAGTAAGATAAAATATTGTTGTCAAGTCGCAATTCGACTGTCAGTATGATCAAGGACATGGAATCATAACGAGGACAGCTGTCGCAAAAAATAAACAACAACAGATGAGGAAAATAACAAGGAGAGAAAACAACAATTCATTCAAATCAAGAGTTTAAAGCAGATGTCACGTGTAGTATGTGTGTTGCCCCAGTCCTCGAAAATTCAAATCTCGCCCCTAATTTTGAGTACTACCCTCTACAACCTCAACCTCAAATCTTAGCTCAAAGACCTCCCAACAATACACTCAAAGTGCAGCCCTCTCACTCTTTTCCTCTACCTCTGGCTGTCCCTCTCTAGTGCCCAAGTCTGTGCTCGAGCCCTTGTCTTGAGATTGAGCGCGACTCAAGTGAAAAATCCTATACGGTGTATGTGCGGGTTGGTTTCGGAGTTTTTGTCTCGACGGAAACCGGGTCGATCAGTCTGCCGCTGTACAACATCGTGAGCACTACGTGTATCTGTAACTGTCGGTTCTCATGGAGTTTACGTGTAATAAACTAGATGATGTTCTTCTCCCTCTTAATTTTTTCATGTGTTTCCCTTTAAATTTCGTCTTTACGACTTTATAAAGTGATTGTAAAAAAGTTAAAGTTGAAAGTTAATCAATTAACGATGAAGAAACATCGAAACATTTATAGGGCGGATGTTAAAACGAAAACGGAAAAGTGTAAATCGATAACCGTTTCGTTGCAAACGACAGCAAATAACCGATTGGTGATTGGTGGAAAGTTAAATAGACGCTTTAATACCCGTACATTTCAACAACGGTAAGGGTCAAGAGTTTCGGATGATTGTGCAATTTTCCCAAAATGATTTTCTGTGGAAATGGTCCAGAAATTGCAGCTGGCATTTGTGCATTTTCATTTAATGCTTCATTTGGCATTAACAAGCAGATGGACCCCCATTCCATGTTATTTCTTCTTCTCCTTCCTCTCTCTCCCTCCCAATCTCAAGTCAAGAACAGAATCCATTTCGTAATTACGTGGCATTTGAATGGCAGCGGTGGATATCAATCACCTGTACCTGAAACTGAAACAGAAACAGAAACCGAAACAAGGACCATATGCTCGGTCTTGCCACAAACTGCATCCTGCAAAGACAGACAGAAAGAGAGAGAGAGAGTAAGAGACATAGAGAGTGAGAGGCAACGACTGCATTCCTTCACGCATCCACAGATTTAATCCGTTTTTTGTTATGAGCACACAATTTGCCGCTCCTTAGTCCTTCCTGGGCCACATCTTGAGCTCGTTTGAAAAGAAAATCTATGCAAAAGCATAAGAAAAACCAATGGCTGGCCAAGGGATAACTAAATGCGAGTATTCCTGTTCGTCCCTGTCTGTGTGTGTCCTTTGAATGCCATCGGCCTGTTTGTTTGCGCTAGAAATTCCAGGAATTTGCAGTGTTTGCTTACAATAAGCAATCGCAAAATGGTATCTATTGGCATTTTTGGCCAACTTCGTCTGCGTTTTTGATTGAAATCGAGCTGCTTGACGGTGTAGCCTTTAGCCAAGCTGAGCGCTTTTTCATTTCCGTTGAAAATCCAAAATACTACAAGAATTTCCATCTACCTGTGTTGCGTTCTATGTTCAACACTTTTGCCTGCCGCAGTTTCACACGCCAAAACGGAGCTGGGAAAAATGGGAAACGGAAAACGGAAAAACTCTTTTTCTCCTCAAATTTACAACACTGAATTGTATATTGTATTTGTTTTATTATTTTCTGTTGTACTACGTTCAGACTCCTGCAATTTTCATGTCGCCTTTTGTTAAGGTTTTATGGTTGAGGCATAAATGTTTATGACGGGGTTGGGTACAGGGTCAGCTCTGGTCGGTCATAAATCACGCAATGTCTGGTAATCAACCAAAAGAAGAAGAAAGAAGCTTGCTTAAGCCGGCGCTAAAAGTTTACCCAATTGGCCAAAAGAAAAGGATAAGAGGGAACTAAAATGGTAGCTGACTACCGTCTGCTAATTGTTCGCGGAACATTTTCAATTCAATTAAGAAGGATTTGCAAATTTTCACAGTATTTTTCTCTTTTTCTTTTATTGCAGTTTGCCGAAAATTGGAAAGGATGACGTCAACGTAATTGGCATCAGGTGTAACGGATATGCCGAGTGTCTGGTAAGTATTACAAACGATAATAGGCCAGCTTAGAATTTAAGACAGCCCTTCAACTGATTCATAGCCTCGGTACTTAAACTGACTATAAGAGAATTTAAGTTTAGTTCTACGATTATTCAGTCATAAGAAATTTTGATGTAATTGAACAGCCAACAGCTGTCGGCGACTCCAACTTGGTTGACTTGGATAACTCTTAAAGATTGCAGCTGGCATTTCTCATAGTATCACATTACCCAGAACTGAAGCCATTTTCAACTTGGGGAGAAACGATTCAATGAATGCAACAGCTGCCACACGAACTGCAACTGATTAGTTTTTGTCACACGATTTGCCTTTTTTTCCAAGTGGAGGAGCTATTTTGAAGAAATATAATTCTAGAAAAGGAAATTATAGATTTATATTTAAGCATGCTCCATAGGCCAAGGGCATTAAAAGAAGACAGACAGACAGACAGGGCTCTTAAGCTGTTTTGATCATGATAAAGTGATGTCAGCGAGCATTAACATCAAGTTAAAGCTAAAATGATCCACAAGAAATCAAATAGTAAATAGAGTTCGTTACACCGAATATTATGTAGTCGATGTCGATGTTGATAGTTAATTGATATTTATATAACAAATGCGTAGAAGCGAATGTGAATGTCTGGTATTCTATTACACATAATCAATGCCACCACAAAAATAGCTTCGTCTGGTTGTCATTTACTTTCTTGAGACCCTCATAATGAATGAAATTTCATTGCCTGGTTCGTTCGTTCGTTCGTTCGTTCGTTCGATTCAACATTATCCATGACAACCACAGCAATTGAGAGTCACGCATGTGGTGATTGGTCTTTTTTTTCCTGCAGAGGAAGCCCTATCCCATCATTATATGCAGTGAATGAACCTGAAATGCGATCCCATTCACCACTCCGCCCAATCAAACCAAATAGATTTGCCACTTTTTCAATTTGTGGCTTCTGCATAATGTCCAGTCGTCATGCTGATAACCCTAAGTGCTTGCATTTTGTCACTTCTAACAGGTAATAGCATGCCATTAGCTTACAGTCATCTAAAACACAAGTTACGGTCCTCATTTCAAATACAAAATACACCATTTTCCATAAATCTTTTCTTCTTCTCTTGCTGCATTGTTGCAGAAAATTAATCAATGCAAGAACTTTGCCAAAACTTAACAGATTTATATGTGGAATGTCTTTTTAATCAAGTATAATACAATACTTTAAAGTTGATTCTGTGAAGTTTTATTTCTTTGTAAAAATTCATGCCAAAAGTGACAAAAAGTTTGGTTTGACTTGTAAAGTTGTCAGTCCCAAGGTTTACCAGAATTAAAATTTGCATAACTTTGTCAAAACTTAACTAATGTGCAATGTCAATTTGATCATTGCTTTACTTATAATTTCCAGCTCCCTTAACTTTGTCAATACTTGAACTATTTCTATGACAAACTTCTTTTGCACAAATTGATTCAGCATTTAAACTCATCAGGAACAAGAATATTTTATGAAACATCATCCATTTTATTAAATTAAACTACTACCTAACGTATCAGACAACTATTATAAACAGCGTGCAACATGTTGTGCTTTGTTTATATGTATTCGAAAGTTTAATTGGCTTCATGTAGACACTTGAATCAATTGAAAATCAACTTCAGCTATAAGAAGTTTTAGATCCTGTGGCGCAGATACAAGTGCTGTCATTTCAAGGCTGTTTCTCTCAAGTTTTTTCTCAATAGTTTTGTTTACATTTGGACTTGGCCAAGTTCATTGTGCTCATAAACGTCACTTAACACCTAAAAAGAAAAGAAAAGGAGGTGTGTGTCTGTTGTGTGTAATCGCTGTGGCATGCGTTTAGATTAAAAGTGATTAACACTGTTTAACATGGGTTTGGCCCAGTTCGATAAGGTTAAGAAGGTAACTGCGATAAGGCACGGTTAACTACAGATTTCGTAGTACTTAAAAGACACCGACTAATTGTTATTAAAAGCCAACAATAAATGTAATTTCAACACTAAATACTATTTACAGCTGTTATGAGAGGCACTTTAATATATATACATATATATATGTCAGATCTCATGTATATAGTTACCGCAATTCGATAAGAACATGTTAGAGACGTGAAAATGCAAGTTGTGCGTGAAAATTAATGGTTTTGGGGCACTTTTTACAGCTTGAAAGCATTTCGAAATAGATTTTATGGCGCTGCGCTATAAACATTAATCAAAGGCGGTTCAGAGAAGAGGAATAAGGGGAGGGTTGACTTAAATTAATAGACTTTGTAGTTGTTGTTGTTGTTGTGGCTGTAATACAGATGTGATAAGTGAAGCCGAGGTAAAAAGTAATCAAGCAAAACAATGCAGCCTGCGAGGTCAACATATAATGTCAAGAGCCAAAGTCAAATTAAAAAAGATGAGAAAATAGGAGAGACTCGATGTATTGTATGGAGACGATTGCCAATGATTGCATTGTGAGTGTCGGCTCGTGCGCATCAATGCAATTCCTGTCGCTAATCTAATCAAGAGACACTTGACACTCCAGTGGAAGACCCCTCTAGTCACAGCCTCAAGCACCATAGACTCGAACCTAGCGCAGACAATAACCAATAGAGCAATCAAACAATGGCTTATCAAAATGATACTCCACCCCTCCCTCCCAAACGAAACACCCACAACAAAAGGGCAAACACAACAATACACGCATAAGCACTTGACGCCGACGTCGACAGCGACATCGACATCGGAATCGACATTGCGACACAACCATCGACGACAGTCGCATTTGCAAATTCTCGACTCAGTCGACAGTTCAGTTATTATTTATCACGACGACCGTTGACACCTGCCGACAGTGCGTCGAGCAATGCGGCAACAGCCATGAAGAAACTGATAATACCCACTTTAATGGATACCTATGGACTGATTAAGTTTTGGGACTTTGATGCCGGTGTACCCGACAATTCCGCTACACACCATTCCGGTAACAGAAGGCGTCCAGAAATTGGGTATCTTCCCAGTGATTCTATGCCCAGCGAACGAGGCTACAAGTGGCGTGCTCGTTTGTTGCAGGTAACCTTCCCCCTCCTCCACTGCCGAGGTTACCTCCCAAGCTATTTTGCCTATGACTCAACTGAATTATCGGTCAAAAGTGTCGGCTATGCTCGGGTTTTCTGTTTATTTCGAGATATCTTCGACTTTTCTAATCATTCTGATAAGTGACAGTCGCAAAACGGACAATGGAAATGTTTAAAATATGCGAACAGCCAAAAAAAAACAAACAATTTGAGTGTTGACAACTTGGTTTATACCCTGGAAGCCATAAAAAATGTGTAAGAGTGTAAATATAGGCAACTCTGTGAAATTTTTAAGTAGAACTCAGCTGTTATAAGAGCTAAGTCAATGAAATTTGGTATGTAGATACTTAAATAACCTATACAATATTTAACGAAATATATACTTAAAGCAAATTCCCAATCTAATCATAATAGTTGAGATTTGGTATAACATATGTATATTAAACCATTTTAGATCAGTTTACAGGGTAACTGCTACACTTGAAGTTGTTGCTTGTTTTTTTATTTCAAATCAATTTAATTGTCAAAAACTCGATAAGAATTCGATAAAAACACAAACACACACAAAACAAACGAACACCAAAAAGAAACAGAAAAAGTGGGGAAACAAGTAATTAGAGTAACTGTAAAAGAGTACAGTCAATGGTCTTTGTCGGGTTCTAGCCAAATTTAAACGTAATCGCATAGAGATAACATTTGGTATTATTCAATTACAATTACAATTACAATAAAAATTCTTGTGAATCGTATTATAACTAAAAGCGGAACGACCAAAGACAGGGTATACAGTATTGTTGATGCTTTCATTATTTTGTAGTAAATCGCACAATCGACATGATAAGATTTTTGTGGTTTCATTTGAGGGGAAATCAAGTGTGGCAACTGGAGGAGGCAACACACTACGTAAGCAAATGCAAACAACAAACAGTAGCCAGGAAACACAAATGATCTGCGATCTGTAAATTATAAACTGTGATCTGTGATCTGTGATCTGTGATCAGTAATTTGTTATCTAATCCAATGAATCTTTACTAACTTGCTCCACTTTTCTCTCGCTCTCTCTCGTTGCAGTCGCAGCAGATGCGTGCCATTTCAAGTCCCACATTAAGCGAGACGCCAGCAAAGTCCCAGGATGAAGTCAAGCCAACAACAGCAAATGAGACAGATGCCTTGGCTGCAACCAGCGGTGGCTCCACATGTGGCAGCAACACTGGCACCAGCAGTTTGGGTGTCTTGCAAAAATTCAAACGCACATTACACAATCTGAACAATCGAAATCAATTGCAAATTACTCCAACGCCTGGAACAGCAACTGTCAATGTGGATGGCAAGTCATCGCCTACGGCACCAACTGTGTCCATCACAGCACCAGCAGCAGCAGGAGGTGCCACAAATGAATCAGACACTGGAGGCGACAACAGCTCGGCTAAGTATCGTTTTGGGCCACTCATTTGGCGCTCGTCAAAAGAACGTCGCAAAACGAAATTTAATCGACGCGACAAATGCAACTCTGGGGATTCTGGCATACAAATCGAACTCGAACAGGATGAGCAATATGTGCGTGCTCTATCTGGTGGTGGTCAGCAATCAGGAGGAGTCATTGCCAGGACCAGCACACCCAATACAGCTGAGGCCAAGGCACGCACCATACGCCGCACTCATTCAGCCAAGGCAACCAGTATTTTGGAGCAAGTTGCATCCAAGCCACCGATCCACAAACAACTGGATTTGGGCAGTGCCTGCAGCATTGAGAGAGAAGCACCTGAATCCTTGCCAACACGATCGCTTAGCCAGCCAAATGGCCTCGATACATATGGCATAAGACGCACTGATATCGAGGATAGTGACAGTGACAGCGTTGCCTCACACGAGGAAGGTAAGTCTACACTCTAAAAAATATATATATACATTTGTCGATCTGCTATAGTTGCAAGAAATTCAATAGCTCAAAAATGTGCAAGGTTCTTTTGGGAAATATAACATCTTAAAACTGTCTACATTTTGTTTATAATAAAGGCACAATTACTTAAACGTGTTAAGCTACACTAGGGAATAACTTTTACTACTATTACATTGTTTAAACTAAAGAAATTACAGAGCTAATATAGTTTCAAAGTACATTGGGTAACATAATACCTAAGATGAAAGTTATATTGCTTGTAATTAAGCTGTTATTTCCTAAATAAATTTAGCTACACAGGAATAAATACGACAGGTATCTAAAATTAATGAAATAACACAGTTTAAGAAGTTTCAATGTGCAATATGAAACCGAATCCATACAAATAACTCAGGTTTTAAGGTTTATCCATAGACAAACTTATCCAAACTCAGAAAATTACATAAAACTTTTCTTAGTAAGTCTGTATTGATGATATAATAAAACTTAAGAAGTATAAAGACACTTGGGAAATTAAACTTTGAAAAGTATGATAGTTTCTCCAAAAATATAGCTACATATACTTGCATAACCACTGAGATAAAATGAAAGAAACAAATTTTACATTTAAAGATGTATTTTTTTAGGACTTTGCATTTATAAAATGCCTGTCAAATTTAGTTTAGATTTTGTTAAATGTCAAAATTGTTTGTGTATAAAAAAGGGTAATGTAATTGAAGTATATTAAAATAGAAGAAGTGTACAGAAGATTTCCCCAAGTGTATGCACAATCGCTTCAATTGACTTCAATTGGCCGTCGAGACGAGTGTTACTAATGGATTCCAACTTGTATTTACCCCACAGCCAATAGCTACTATCCCATTTATGCGGAAGTGCTATATAACTTCACTGCGGCTGGACCGCAAGAGTTGGGCCTGGAGCGTGGCACTCTGATCGAGATATTGCGCAAGGAAGTGGGTCCATGGTGGTTTGGACGGATCAAGAAGGAGGATACCAGTCTGGTAAAGGAGCTTTATGATCCTGAGCTGGGTTGGTTCCCCAAGGATTTTGTGCGCATCATTCACAGTCCCGAAACCGATGCCTTCTTCTATTTGCAAAAGTCAACGGTGCGCCAGGAAGAGGAGGAGGAAGAGCCTATTTCTCATTCAGCAGCAGTTGATGTCGTTGTCGATGTGGAGGATAACCAAATGCCAGTGCCTGTAGCTGATTTGAACAGCAGCAGCGAAGAGGCGAACAACACGATGACCATGGATCAGAGCAACATTACAACCATTGTGATTGAATCACCGCCAACAAGCAACATCTTGACGCCATCGGCACGGATTACTGTACCGCTCGACAATTGCGATATTCTGCGACGCAGTGCTGTTCGGGAACTGCTCGAAACGGAGATCAACTATGTCAAACTCTTGGCGTCCATATGCGATGGGTAAGCAACTGATTAACAAACGAAATATAAATATAAACTAGTATGTTACTCCTTTCCAATTGCAGTTACTTGCCTGCCATGAGCAAACGCATCGATATATTCTCTCCAAACAGCATAAGATTGATATTCTCCAATATTACGGCCATCTACAAGTTTCAACGCAAGTTTCTAGAGGCATTACGCAGAGGCATTGAACAAAATCAATTGTCCAAGGTCTTTCTCAAGATGGTAGGTCCCTTAACTTCTCTTATACTCTTCTTTTACTAATTCGCAAACTTCTTTTCTTTTTAGAACAAGGGATTTCTTTGCTATTCCACGTACTGCAATGCCTATCCACGTGCACTCATCGAACTCGAATCCTACGATCGCATCAAGGATGCACGCACCATTTTAGAAAAGTAAGTTTCCTTTATATTTCTCAGCCAAAACATACTCAACAACTTACTCTACTCTCTTTCACAGTTGCCGAGAATCTGAGAACCTCGCGGAGCTGCCACTTTCGGCTCACCTTTTGGCTCCAGTGCAACGCATCTGTCGCTATCCTCTGCACCTTAACGAGATTATTAAGACTGCTTTGAGCAGCACCTCAAGCACTGATGATGTTGATGGCCAAACTGAGGCAATAGACTATGAACAACATGATGTTTTTCAGCTGGATGTGCCAGATACACATGACATTGTTAATCTGGCGCTGGAGAAGATGCGCGGCATCACAGAAGCTGTTAACGAAGGCAAACGCCATAGCGAAACCATAGCACGGCATCAGGCCAGTTTTCAGAACTTTAAGGGACCGCCCTTGCATTTGCACAGCACTCGCTTCTTTCTACAAGTGGATGCTACACGCCAGAAGCAGAATCTATGGAACACCAGTTGCACGCTGTTTCTATTTGATAATCAACTGATCTATTGCAAGCGGGATATCATTAAGCGCAGTCATTTCATCTACAAGGGCCGCATCTTTTTGGATCGCTGTCGTGTCGTAAATGTGCGAGATGGCAAAATGTTTGGTCACACCATCAAGAACTCACTGCGGGTCTACTGCGAGTCGCGGGACAAGTGGTATGACTTCAGTTTCCGGTCGGCAAATCGCAAACATCGTTTTCTTAACACGCTCGCCTTGGAGCGACAGTTTGGTGGCAAGGCGTTGTACGTATCTGAGATGGCAGGATTTGAATATAATTATGATGAACGCCCTGGAGACTATTCTGATCAGTCGGACTATGAGCTGCCGGACTGTGAGCATGCTCTCGGTGGCACATCAGCCAGTGGAGACAGTTCAGTGCCGGATTCACCAGCCAAATCACCGTATCGTTCCTGCGATACGTTGCCCAAGAAATCCCAGTCACGCGATGGCATTGCCAGCGCCAGCAATGGATCAACCCAGGTGCTATCGACTACGTCAACCGGTTCTCTTGGCCGTCGCCGTATTGGCAATTGGTTCCGCAAGCCAAAGAGCACCAACTGCACGCCGAGTCAGTCACCGACGCACAAGCCGGGCTTTGATGCGGATGTAACTCTAACGGCTGCACGTGTGGCAGCTATTGAATTGGTTGAGGCAGCTGCCGCACAGCAAGAGATGGACTCATCATTTGCTTAGTCACACATACTACATACTACTATTTATACATTTTATTTGAAAAGATGAAATAGAAATCGCAGTACCCATATACGAATACGATACGTAGAAAGTCGCATGGCAAGAATTGCAAAAAAGTGCACGATATTTATATAAAATATTTGTTATAATTATAATTATATAAAATTTAAACTGCATTTACTAATAGCGACAGGTAAGCAACTAAACATCTCGTTTAATTATTTTTTTAGTTATTTTAGTGTTCACTTTTACTGCGTTTTCAATTCATTTGTTACGGTGTTTCCAATCTTTTGTTTCCTCCCCCGAATCAATAACCAAATTCAACAAGTCTGTTATCTGTATATAATTAATTTTGATTCTTGTCATAAGTTTAAAATAAATGTGTTTTGTTTCTAATCGTTTATAAAGTCTTTTTTTGTTTATCACTTATCGCTACGGGTATTTTATATCGTTTGCACCTGTTATTTCTATTGGCGCATTTGGAGCTCCAGACAATGGCATTAAACACCTGTTAAAGCTGTTTATCCAAACTGAGGATATAGGCACACCCAAGTCCAAATCTTTACCGGAAATTAGAGAATTGATATTAAACATTTGTATAACATATACATACATATTCATATGCATACATAATATGCGTTATATAGCCATAATTTATAAAAAATAATGTAGTTTCAATGAGTTAAAAACAAACAGAAAAGTAGAGAAAATATTAAGCAAGCATTATTCAATTAAATTGTTCCTTGTGAATTTGGTCATAAAAACGATGTAAAAAAACAAAAAAAAAGAGTATTGCATATAATGTTAACAAACAACTTTCAAAACAAATGAGCGAATTTAATTTTTCTTAAGAAAAAACACTCTTATATGCCAAAATTAGTTAAAAATGCGTAAGACCAGCTTAAGTTAATATGAAATTAACAAAAAGAATAAATTCTGAAAGCAATTTACTATTTAATAGACTTTGTAAGAACCTTTAAAACGATTAGAGTTATATTAATTTTTGCAAATGTTATTTGTGTGCCGATCCTATCATTTGTAATTTAGACGACACATTTATCAGTAACATTTTGAATTCCACATTTTCAAATTAAACTTTGAAAATTACTCATACTGATAACGGAATTCAAAACTTTTCTGAATAAACAACTTGAACACACGTGAAACTATCAAATAGCGGGCGACATGTTCTAATGTTTTAAAATGAAAAAAATATATGATAATAAATAATTGCAAAAGTTAATAAGTATATAAATAATATACGTATATGTATACACATTATTGAATGCGTTAAATGTGGTTAGTACTTGGTTATGACTGATTGTGAGCAATTTATTCGATGTAGGAATGCCAGAAAAGTTTGGAAATTAACACACATCCATATTATGTACATTTACGAACAGATACAAACAAGTAAATAAATATATACAATAATAAGTGTACCATTAATGCCAAATAAATAAATATATATATATATTTATCCAACAAGTGAGACCTATTTGTAATTCTTTCAATCCAAAGGGGACTTTTTTGGGAAGAAAAAGCTTTTTGAATTTAACAGACATCCCGTTGGAAATAATACCAAAAAATATCCCGGAGCGAGTTCAGTTGAACTAGTTCAGTGGAAATATGATGATTAACAATCGAAACAAATTGTATAGATACGGTTCCTTTTTCATATCGATACAGCTCGCATATTTGTATACCGATGTATATTCTATCGGTTGGTTATTTCATCAATTATTTGATTTTAACGCCAAAGTAATTACTAAAATATTTAAAATGTAAAGCTTGTTATTTAAATAATGTATTTTTAATCATTTAACCGATAAATAAAAAGTTGTCGATATATTGTGGAGGACGCTTAAAATATCGATGTTTGCGCTTATCGATATAGTATCAACAAATGAGTGATCGCATTTGTCGTCTCGCGCATCACAGATGATCAAAAGTTACAATTGTTGTGCTTTTTTACCACAAATATTTACAAACAGTTATGTTATTTGAGCGTACTCGATTGCTTCTGAAAGAGATTGCCTGCTAAAATGCACAGCGCTGCTGGAGCCACAGGAAACAGCAAAGTTGTGGCCACATTGCGAGCTGATGGCAGTGTGGCAATGGAGGCACAATCCATCAACCAGCAACTGTCCAATTTGTTAAATTATGAAATTGTAAGTAATTAACAAAGATGTACAACATCCCCAGTTATCATATAATATAAATTCGCATTCGTTGCAATTGTAGCGTACCGAGAATGAGCTTCTGCTAAAAAAGGGAAACGCGCCCGGGCCAGCGACGGTCGTTGACTTGGGGAAGCAACTGTTGCAATGTGCTCGAGACAGCGATGTATCCGGTGTAAAGACTGCGCTGGCCCACGGTGCACCCTTTGCATCGGATTGGGTGAGTTTTAAATGTAATAAATATAATCACTTTGCTGTAACTTACAACCCCCCCTTTCCACTTTTAGTTGGGTATGTCGGCGCTTCATTTTGCTGCTATGAACAATCAACTGGAAATCTGTGAAATTCTACTGCAAGGTGGCATAAATATGGATGCCAAAACAAAAGTGGATCGTACACCTTTGCATTTAGCTTGCTACTACGGACACGAACGAATTGTGAGCTTACTCCTCGCCCTCAAATGTGCCGTGAATGCACGTGATATGGTGAGTTTCTAGTATTTCCGGCCTTGAATTATGACTAAATTGCTTAATTATCGTTGCCCACAGCTTCGCATGACACCACTACACTGGGCTGTGGAGAAACGACACAAGAGTATTGTAAGAATGTTGGTTAAATGTCAGGCGGATGTCACCTTGATATCAAAGTTTGGCAAAACTCCCATTGCCCTGGCCGTATTAACAGAGCAGGCTGACATTTTGGCCGAACTTGAGGCTGCGCGTCAATCGCAAGCCAACCGTAAATTTAATGAGGAAACGGAGGTAAGTTATTTGCCATTGTATGTATCTAGATGTAAACTATCCTTCGAGTTTCTTCGCTTTAAAATTTGTAATACAAATCACATTTTTACTCAATTTTGTCTCATTATTTCTAATACGCAAACCACAGCGCCAAAAGCACAACATTAAAGTATGTAAAGAATTTAATAAACTGCTTACATTTAAATTTATTAGTGTTTAAACATTATTTGTAATAAACATTTTATTCCTTATCCAATATTAACAATTTATACAAGTAAATTATTACTTAAATTTAATGGTATTTATTCCTTGTTTAATTTATAGAAAGAAACCAGTGAAGCAGTTAATTCAATTATGGATGACCAAAAGGCACCGAGAAGTCTTGACGATGCCGACATGTCGGTAGAGGATAAAATGGACGTTTTAGAAAACTTACGCGGCCGTAAGCTTACTTCCTATTCTATTATTTCCAATATTAAATACGCTTCTCTTTCAGACACAAACGTGCTGGGAAATTCAGCTTTAAATATGCTAAAAACACATGGCATTGCAGACATGATGCAGGACAATCAAATAGGTAAGGATTATATGTTTAATTTCAACAATATAAATGCCTAATATTACTAAAATTTATAGACGATGAAGCATCGAAAAAGATGCTAAACACGGCATTACGAAATGGAAGACAGTTAGTCCTTTCAGAGGGTGGACGAATGCTGTTACATGAAACGAATCGTGGATCAAATGTGAAACAAAGTACAAACGGAACTATCAATAATAATTTAAGAAAGAACACTATCGGTTTACATCCTAGTACAAATCAAACTGCCCACAATTTATCACCCCAAAAGATACGTATGAATGTCATAAAACAAAAGGAATCACCGTCACCAAATCCTTCAGGTGGCGTTACAAAAAATAAGGTAAGAACAACATATATTTATCGTGACTAACAGTCTAATTTTAAGATTATTCCTTTCACAGAATATAAGAATTATCTCGTTGACCGACTTTAAGAAACTCTGCGATCAACCCAAATCGTTACAGAAAATTCCTGCAACGCTAGCAAGGTGAGTTTCTTATATATATATATATAAAAAAAAGGTTCCTAATTACATCTGCTTTGTTTTCTATAGCTCTGGAGTCGTCCGGCAGCTTGCAGATGGTACTAAACTGGTTAATATGCGACAATTGCACTCTCGTCAGGTTTGCTATGGATATGTCTTCAGGCAGGAGATGCATTTTAACAGTTTGTTTTCTTTAGTTGAAGCTGCCTTCGTTGCCCAGATCTTTGGATAGCAGTAATTTTGATGACCCACAGCAGTTGCTAAACGAAACCATTAATGCAACGCCAACACCCAATCCTGCGACGACAAGCACACTGCGTGGTCAAGTAGGAACTGTGCAGACCATACAATTGCGTCCATCGCCAGCATCAGGAGCTCCGGTTGGAACAACCAACAATGGAACTGCCAATAAAACTCCAGGCAATACTTCAATGCGTTCAAGTTTACGTGGCGGCAGTGAAGTAAATCCAACAAAGAGTCCCAACGTAATGCCGCTGTTGACATCCTATGAAGTTTGTCGGCAACTGCAGGAACTGCGGCGTAATAATGAAGAACTGCGTCGACGTATGGAAGTGGTGCAAAAGGAAAAGGAAGATATGCTACAGCGAATCGAGCGTTTGGAGCAACTACTCTTGGTCCGTGAATCCGATGCGGAAATGGAATATGTGGACATTTAGCGAAGGTTTAGTTTATTTCGTACGTTGTAAATATTCATAACATTATGTTAGTGAACATACTTAAAGTAGTGGATTAACTATTTACCTATAAGTTTCAGTTTAAGAAAAAAACATTTATTATTTAGTTGCTGTACTGACTGCTTCCGCACGTGTTGGCCTACATTTTTGCTATTAGCAAAATAATAATTAATTACATTATGTATATTATAAGATAGAGCTTAAGAGGAAAATCATTAGTATGTTCAAGTTTAAATGTTACATATATAACAAATTTTGTATGAGATCCATGGCATTTTTCTTATGCGTAAAACACGAACGATTTTACAATATGTATATGTATATTTTTTACATTTAATAAAGTCTCGTAACTTCAGTTCCGGCCTTATTGGAAATTTTGAAAAAATGAGCCCAATATGGTTATAGCGCATGACGCGTGACGTCACGTTCAGTGTTGGCGACTCAACTATTTTTCTGTCAGTACTGCCGTTTTTCGAAACTGGGAACATATCTGCTTAGCATAGTTTGCAAACTCAAAACATTCATTAAAGTGATGACGTTTTTTAACTAACTTATAATTAAAATGGTTTAATTATATTTAAACTTATTGTATACCTAACAATTGATTTTACTCTAATTTAAACTGCGCGCCAAACTTGTGCTCAGATACATCTGTTGTGACGTCACCAGTGCCGCTCTTTTGTGTGACCTTTTGTTAACAGTCCAGTCCACTGTTAACTCCGATAGCTAGCTATCGATATTTAATAAATTCTGCAATCGAGTCCGATAACACTTGCCGCTTGCACGTGTGTTTTTGTTACCAGTTGATTTTACTTAAATTCTGCAGAAATGGTGTGTAAATATTTAATATTTTGTGTGGTAATTACTATTAAATCATTGTTGACTTGCAGCGTAAGAAGCAGGGGGACGAAATACCCGGCTTCCCGTCGTTGGAGCAAAATGATACCAACAGCAGGGGCAACGATGACATTCTCAAAAGTAAACCCAAATCAAAGAAAAGCGGAGGCTTTCAATCCATGGGCCTTGGATTTGAGTTAATCAAGGGCATAACAAAACGTGGCTACAAAGTCCCCACGCCAATTCAGCGAAAGACCATACCGTTGATTCTTGAAGGACGCGATGTTGTTGCCATGGCCAAAACAGGATCTGGTAAAACCGCCTGTTTCCTGATTCCTTTATTTGAGAAGCTGCAGCGTCGAGAGCCCACAAAGGGTGCACGTGCCTTAATCCTGTCGCCAACCCGTGAGTTGGCTGTGCAAACATATAAGTTTATCAAGGAGCTGGGCCGCTTCATGGAGCTAAAGACAATTTTGGTGCTGGGAGGGGACTCCATGGATTCACAGTTCTCGGCCATTCACACATGTCCAGATGTTATTGTGGCTACACCGGGTCGTTTCCTTCATTTGTGCGTGGAAATGGACCTGAAGTTAAACTCAATAGGTGAGAGATAATGATAAATGTATAATATTTTGATAATATCAATTAACTTTCATCTATTTACAGAGTATGTGGTATTCGATGAGGCGGATCGTCTTTTTGAAATGGGCTTTGGGGAGCAATTGAATGAAACTCTACATCGCTTGCCTTCATCCCGTCAAATGGTGATGTTCTCGGCAACATTGCCAAAGCAGCTTGTGGAATTTGCACGCGCTGGACTCAGTGATCCTGTGCTTATACGTTTGGATGTAGAATCAAAGTTGCCGGAAGCACTTTCTCTAAAATTTTTATATTGTCGTCCTGATGATCGTTATACAGCTTTGGTGGTGCTGCTCAAGTATGTGATACCCAAGGAAGCCCAGACAGTTGTCTTTGCAGGCACACAGCATCACGTGGAGCTTATTTCTTTTGTAAGTGCATAGAATAATTGAGACTATATTGGAACGCACTTCTAATCCCCTTCCAATTGTAGATACTAACAACGGCTGGCATATCAAACACATCCGTGTACTCCAGCTTGGATCCTTCCGCACGTAAAATTAATACTGCAAAGTTTGCTAGCAAAAAAGTGTCCGTGTTAATAGTCACAGATGTTGCTGCACGTGGTATTGATATACCCAGTTTGGATTATGTGGTTAACTTACACTTTCCGGGCATACCTAAGCTATTTGTGCATCGTGTGGGACGTTGTGCCCGTGCTGGACGTACAGGAACGGCCTATTCCATATTCTCCACAGATGACACAGCTCACCTGCTGGATTTGCACTTGTTCCTAAATCGTCCATTCAATATCAATGACAGTTCTTCCATAGGCACAATACCACAAGATCTATTGGAAGAGGAGCATCTGAGTGTAACGGAGATCAAGAAGAGTCATCATATTGTAAGTTATTACAACTTATCAAGTATTTTTGGCTGTATATTAATTTTTAATTGACTTGCAGGCTGGTGTTTTGCGCACGAGTGAGAATGCATACAAGAAGTACTTGAGTTCCCGTCCAGTTGCTTCCACAGATGCCAATGCGCGTGTCAAGAAGATTAAATTCTTTGCCCTAAAGTCACTTGAGGATTTCTTTGATGCTGCACCTGCTTTGAAACAAGCTGCTCAAGTTAGCGGCCAAGAACTCAACTCAAAGGAAACTGTGGCAGAAACTGAGCGTAAATTGGAAGATGAGAAACATGATATATTGGTCAAGATGCGCAACTTCCGACCGGGTGGTGTAAGTATAAGCTATAAACTTTATCAATTGATCATTTTCTAACTAACTAATCTACATTTCAGACCATTTTTGAATTAAACACCACACAAAAGTCTGTGCCCTTCGTTGTGATGAAAGAGAAACGCTCTCAGCACGCAGAAGTTATTGAAAAGTTCCGCCTGCAACGTGCCAAGGAGGATGTTGATGAGGCCCACAGAGAGGAGGAAGCTCAGAAGTTACCGACAAGTTCCACTGTCGATGACGAGACCATTCATGATGCCTTCAAAAAGGTTGTTGCACCCAAAAAGCGACAGAATATGGATGCTTTGTATGCAAATAAATCCAAGAAAAAGAAGCGCAAGATGCAAGTTAAGGATGAAGAGAATTATATTCCCTATCAGTCGGCGGATAAACATACAGAAGATGGTCTTGCCATCAACTCCTTTGAACGCCAGGCACGTAACGCCGAGTTCTCTGTTGTGGATCGCAGCCGAACGCAAGAGACACAGCATAAGCCGGGTCTTAAGAAATGGGATCGTATAAAGAAGAAGATGGTGTCGGTTCAGGATCCACGTTCAAACAAAATACGTACAGAATCTGGTGCCTGGATACCAGCTTCGTTTAAGACAGGTCGCTACAACGAATGGAAGGAGAAGTCCAAGATTGAGGAGCAGCTACAACGTGAGAACGCTGGCAGCGATGACGACAACTTTAAGCCCTTGTCCCATTCCCAGCGCTATCCTGTTGGCCGTCACGCACGTTACAATGCGAAATTAGAGCTAAAGAAACGCATCAGTGGCAATGACAAGGAAATGCGTAAACCGGAACAAATTGTCAAGTCTCGCATGCGACTTGACTTCATTAAGAGACGTAATGAGGACAATACCACGAAAAAGGCCGAGAATCGCAAACGTAGCATGCGTAAAAGTCAAAGGCCCAAAGCAGCACCTCAAAAGAAGGCAGGAGGTGCCAAGAGACGCAAATAGGCAAGAGAAAACCTATAATCAACTCTAGTTATATTTTATATTTGAAAAATAGATGAGAAACAGTGTTAATCTTTTAAAATTTAAATGTTCGCTTTCCTTGACCTTTCTTAAGTTCAATAAGTATGTGTATTCTTATCTCAAAAAGATTTCCACATCCGGCTATGATTCATTCACCATATGTTCGAACTGGAAACTTCAAGTGCACCGATGTGATCCTTTGTCTGTCAAGCTAAACTATTAGCGGGTTTTCGGTCGGAAATTGACTGACAAATAGAGAATGTGTGAATAGCTTAGGATGAGTCTGAGTCTGTTATACATATAAGAGGTGCTAGGAATGCATTTGCAACTCAAGAGGTTGCACGTGCGCCGGCGCAAGACTTGTTAAACAATTTACGAACTGTAAATGCTGAAATGGCAGGAAATGTGGCTAAATGGATGCATGGATGGAGTAAACCGTAACGAGTGCTCAAAGCATTCCTTTCTCATTCCCTATTTTCACAAATCCCATTACCATTCCTGATTCTCATACCAAGTTCATTATGCACGTTCTGCTTTTACGGGAGGGGGCAGACTTTGAATGTCTTTTGGTAATCTGGTTGACACGAATCAGCTCAAAGGTATGAACGTGGTAACGTGAGGTTAAATAGGCGGCACACCCGTTTGTGTTGTATCCCTATATCCCTGTGCTCCGGAACATGACCTAAATAAGCACTCAGACAATGGGCCAGTGTGTGACACACGATTGACTGTTGGGGTGTGTATCAAGTACACACACACCGCAGGCCACAACCATTCCAGGAAAGTCCATAGCCCGGACTGCAAACCGACCGCACCTAGGCTTAAAACTCAAACTCTGACACGCACATAGCGTACGTGGACTAGGACAAATACAGACATTTGCACCCCGTCGACATGACTTGGGTAAAAACAAAAAATTGTTATTAGTAATTACTTTTTGTTTTTGAGCTCGAGAAAATGCAGTAAACCGCTGTCAAAGAGATCTCCCAGTTGAGCGAGTGGATCATTCATCTTCTTCCCTTTTCCAGATCAGATGAGATACATACATAGATGATTCAGCCCGCATAACAAGCGCCAGATGTTAGAGGCGTTGGTGTTAAAGTCACGCAGGGCCTAAGCCTATAATTAGACTTTAAAAATCCACAAAATATCAATCAACTCACTGTTGCATTTGCCACCCCAATTCGACTCAGGCAAGCATGACTGTACCGTATGTACGAGTGCGTTTACTCATACAGTGTGCCCCCTTACAACAAAGGGTGTTTCTTTTTGCCATGACCGTCATGACAGATATTTGACAGACGCCAGGGTCACGTGGCAATATGTTTATAACAATATGCATCCAGCAACCCTCTGGCATAGTTCCGACACTCTTCACATGCTCATATTTCATTCGTTGTTGATTCTATTTCATTCGCCACAGGGCATAAGGTTGCACTTTCAGCAGGAATACTCCAGAAAGATCTCACACACATTGTTTGCCATACTGTTTACAGCTAAACCTAATGGAAATTTTATAATAATTACCAAAGAAATTTGTAGATGTTACTATTAAATTCGATGGGGTATTAAACGGGTCTATGGACAGGGAATAATAAATGTAAGAGTAGCAGAGGGAATCTGTATAGGCATTAGAGTAGAGTAGAAGAAAAGTTCGCAGAAAGAGTAGTATTAGCAATAGTGGTAGTAGTATTATAAGTACAAGTAGTAGTAGCAGTAGTATTATAAGTAGAAGAAGTAGTAGTAGTATTATAAGTAGAAGTAGTAGGTGTAATAGTAGTATTTCAATTAGAGTTGTAGAAGTAGAAATTGTAGTGGTGATTATAGTAATAGTAGAAGTAGAAGTTGTAAAAGTAGCAGCAGTAGTTGTAGTAGAAGTTATCTTAACAATATTAAAATAAGTAGTATTTGTGGTAAAAATAATGGAAACCCCGGATTAATCGTTCCTTAAACCTCTTCAATTTATGAGAGAAATAAACCTGAGAGTAGAATTTTAATAGAAAGAAAGTGCAAGAATATTGAAATACAAACAAATTCTTGAATTTTTCTAAAGAATGCTAAATATTTTTAAAGTTTTTTTTCCCAATTTGGAACACTTTTTAAACATTTTGAACATCTAATAAGATATAGAATACATTGTTGATTTTTGATTGTAAACATGTGGAGCAGACGAAGATCATTTGCAGTCAAGGAGCCTTTGAATGACAGCCTGTAAGTAGTTCAGGCACAAACCACTTGAAACGCCTTGAAAATAAATAAAATTGCAATTTTCTAGAAAAATGCGATTTACATCTGCTATATATCACAGCAAAAGAGAAAGAGACAGACAAAAGACACAGACGAGTGAGAACAAAAGAGAGGTAAAGAGCGGGATTCTAATGAAATGGAATACAATCATTTTCATTGTTTGGCTAATTGGCCTTAGATCTATCTTATGGCACACTTAGGCCAAATCTGGAATATTTGCCTAATTAATTAATGTCTGCTACAAAAAGGGGCGTGGCATGGCGCCAACAGACTGTTAGGAAGGGGGGAAACTATGCTGAAATTGGGTAACAAACAGTTGGCCATCTTCATGAAGCAATTTTCGATAGTAATCGAAGTGATTGTGATTGTGGTTACGAAAGTCCCAAGTATTCTGGTGTTTATAGAGCTTGTGCAGCTGACAGGCACTTTCGAGGGATGCTCGAGGGGTTCCCTCAACATCTGAGGTCAGCTGCCAATTAATTGTGGACTTGTCACGAACAATAACAAAGCTCTTTCTAATTGAATGTGCCAGCTCTGTTGGAACAGCATTATATTATATTCGTATGTATAAATAGTTGCCCATTTGTGGGATCCCGACAGGCAGGCACATGTCTTATAGGATCGTAACTTTTGGGTTTATTTTTAGCAACCCCAACAATTTGGAACTTCTTTTGCAGTTTCGCCAGGGCCATTAAATGGGTGCTCCAATAGGCAGTGACAAATGTGCAGCACCCCCCAATGAAGCGTCAAAGCGTTATTTGGGGTAAGTACGAAGACGTACATAAAATAAAAACTGCTTCCCGTTACCACCTACTCCTTCCCCAATCTTCTCCTCCTTTCCTCTGGGATGCTGCACTTGTGCACAGCAGGAATTTCATGCCTTATAAAAGATGGTCTCCCCCAGTTCACAGTTCCCAGTTCCCAGTCCAAAAGTATTTTTAGGTCCGCAAAGTCCCCAATCTAAACGTTGGGGCTTGCAGATGCTTCTGAATTGAACTTATTATCAAGAGGGGACGACACTTCTTTGTTCTCTTCTCCCGCCACGTATTGAACTTCTTTGTGCTCCACTTTAAATGCTGAAAATATGTTTATGGAATTTGTGGCGCTGCGATTTATGCTTCTTCTTAAGCTGAGACAGTAAACATTCCCCAAGCATGTATTTCACACATTTCGCCAGGTATTTATATCAAAACACTTTACGAAATCATCATCATCAGCTCACTAGGGTGCGCCCTATGGCCCCACACATACACACAGTCCCAGAGAACAGTTCGATGTGCCTTGTTATTGAAGCAATATTTTGAATAGCTGGGGAATTAATCGTTCTTATGGCCACTCAATGAACTACTTTCCCCTATAGCTCTAATGGAATTGTAGAATACCTGCTGGCAAGCCTTGCGAAATTCAAGAATTCCCAACTTTAAAAGCGTCTGTAAAATAAATGATACTAAAATATTCTTTGGGAAACTAAGTAAATAGATGTCTAGCTATATCTATATCTATATGTATATTATTGTATCTTATTGCTCCACAACCATACTCTTTTTTAAATGAGTCTTCAAAGTAAAAAGAAATAAATCGATTTTCATGAAATTTTTTATTGAGTTCACTTAAGTATCAAACAATTGCTAAACCAAGTTTAAGCCCCATATGTTGAAAACTAAAAGAGCTCTTTAAATACAATAAATTCAAGTATTTATAAGTAATTTTTCAGTTTATTGTTGCTAATTTCAGGAATTCGCTGTAAAAGTAAAAGTATTACAACAATCCCAAGTATTTACTCAAAACAATCTTAATCACTTCAATAAATTGTATCTTTTTCGGGTGTACATTGTTTGTTTTTCTCTATCTATACCCGCTAATTAGACAGTAAATTGAATTAACTGTCGTGCATATAGTTTCTTTTTCCCTTCGACTTTATGATATTTTTGTTTTCTTTTATTTTTGGGTATCATCCCTACTTTCAGGCCCGCAGGCCGAATTGAAAGCTATAAAAAAGAATACAATAAAAAATTAATTTCCTTTTTGTGTGCTGTCAATTTGGAGCTGCAGTCGAGCACTAGATACATTTCTGCCCAGGCCTCGGGGTACTCTCAGTTCGTTTCGCTTTTTTCCCAGCAATCATTCAATGAGTGTTGTTTTTTGTTTGTGTGATAATTCTTCCGTAGGCAATTCATAATTGATTTGATTAAATTTTATTTTATTTTTCCGACAGTCTCGAAAATCGTTTTATATATGTGTGTATATGGTTTCTGGCTGAGATTTGGTATGCGGGCAAAGAGCAAATTCCTGTATGGAACTGCAAATTTAATGAACTCTTAGTGAATTCAATTGTAGCAAAAAATTTCACTCTACTTATAGACTTCATCTCCAGCTCCCAGTTCAGCGGCAGCTGCGGAATTTTTCATGCCTCTCTGGACACAGATCGATATGGTAAATGTTTCGGCAAGCAAACTGTGGCAAATATTATTCTAAAATCCATAACGAAAACTCCACCATTTCCATAATTTTCCCGCTCTGTCCCGCATTTCTCCCTTCGTATGTTTTCCTTTCGACATGCTGTGGTTTAACAATCATGCACTTGGTTTTTGGGGCTTGTTTTCCCCCTCGAGTGTGTGCCAAAATTGAATATACGACAAATGTTATTTTAGCACTGGGTTTGGGGAACAACAGAGATGCTATCAACGCCTACACAGCTTATTTTTTTCGCTTAAATTGGGCTACACCAACGACTTAAACTAGTTGGTTGAAGAATTTCTTACAATGTCCAGGCAACGGATGCACATCTTTTTCTCCCTATTTAGAGATTGTTGAACTGTCGCATTGGATTCGACACTCATAGGCAGCTGTACCACTTGACGGGTCTCTAATCTGCGCCTCAAGATCTTATCTTTTGTGTGTGTGCGTGTCTGTGTTTGTAATGCTTCCGAAACACTTGGAGTTGATGTCTAATTTGTAGAGCCTCCGCTCGAAGCCTATTGTCCGTCTGTCCGTCTATTTGTATCTCAGATCCCGCATAGTTGGGTTGACGGGCACTTTAACAATTGCACAATTTACTGAAGAATGCGTCTAAGCGTCACTTAAAAACGCATTATTCAATTTATGGCATTTGTTGAGATGCAAACTTCGAAGAAAAGATAAATCGAGTGCATCGTCTCAAATATTCAAGATATTTAACTGGAAATAGCTCATAAAACTGAAAGTGGCATGCGAAATACTCATTAAATAACGCAACTTATTTTTGGCATTTTACAATTTCCGCCGTCTAATGTAAGTGATAAAACAAAAGGTCATCCTGCTAAAATAGACCAGACAATCAATCAGTCAATCAGCTGGAAAAGGTTTCTTTCTTTTGTTTTCTTTTCTGTTGACATTGGATGAGTCATTTACCCATTTGGAGGTACATACATATATGATGTAAGTACTGTCTTGTTGTTGCATGTTATTTTTATCAATGAAATGGCATGCGAAAATAAATGTGCCACAAATCTGTTTCAACAACGGCCATTGTCAGCATTTTTCTAACTACTAAAAGGGGGGTTCACCCAGCGTAGGGGGTGTTGTCTTTACACCGTCTTACTCACTTGTTTAGCACGTGAATATTCAGGGGTTGCTTGCACCCTAACATTTTGCAAACTATTATTCTGAGGAAGCGTTCAGAATTGATGACCACAATGTTTATCCAAGGATTCAATCACTTTCGACATCCTTGCCGCACTTAACGAGGCCCGTCCCCATTAATATGAAATTTGATATTTTCGTACCAGCAGTTGTTTAAACTTTCCATTTCTGGCAGTATAAACATCAATTCCTTGCTTAATTATGCAAAACTATAAATATACCGAACTTAATTTGCCTTTTTAGACATCAATTGTGGGAACTGGGTACCCAGAACAGCAATACAGACGATACATATTTGCAAAGAATCCACTTGAATTTATATTATTTATAATTTTATTGATTTGTTTAAAAAAAATCATTCTGTTTCTTAAAAAATTGTTATTTATTTATTTCATTTTAAATCAATAGTTTATTTTCAAATGCTATCGAATGTGCGCCGCCATCGTGTATTTATCGATAGCATGCACGATAGTGCCGCACCTCTAGCTGAAAGAATCGTGCAGGCCAGCGATAGTGCCACCCCTATCTTTCAGTAGCAAAAAAATAATTGAACGAGTCGGACGTGCGCGTCGGTATCTCGCTGGTTCACATAATTTGTTCGTAGAGTGTTTGTGGAAAAACAAAGCAACAGAAAAATACAAGTTTTTTATCGCAAAACAGCCAAACAATAATATCCGCTATGATAAATATAGTATATTGTTAATGTACGCAATATATATTAAAATTATAAATACGTTTGTGCGCGTCTCCTTTTGATTGAATACAAGTATGTACGAGTGTATACATAAATACATATGTATTTAGGTGTGCCTTGCCGTCTGCATAGAATAGCAAAAAAAAAGTGCGCGCGTCCATTTAAACAAATATGTTAAAGCAATCATAATAAAGCATTGATTAATAAATAAGCAAGATATTTCAAATATTGAATCAAGTGTTTTGCTTGCTGTCGTCAAATTGCCATTTTTCAAGAAACAGGCATACACACACACAAATGCCAAATGTACGGGCACACACTCACGAGCGCGCTCGCAAACACACATACACATAGATTTTAGCGCGCTGCTTACACACAACGAAAGCCGTAACGAGATTTTTTTTTGCAAAGCCGCAAAATGTATCTTGGTATGCGTAGCGAAATGTTGTTGTCGTTGTTGTTTGTACTTGTTGTGCAACAACAAAGGCACTAACAATAACAACAACACTGAGCATATTTATATTGCACTACGCATTTCGGACTTTTAATAAACAAAATTTTGTGTTGTGTGATCGCATAATTTTCACCTGCAGTTTTGTTTTCGTTTTATTTTTGCAACTGTGTGTTTGTGGGTGAGCATATGTGTGTGTGTAGGAGAGCGAAACATAATAATTGAAATATTTTCGCCTCGTTTGTGATTTCTAATAGCAATATCCAACAACAACATCGACAACAACAAGTGAAAGTGTAAAAGTAACAACATAAATAGTTGTATTAATAACAAGCACCAACAAAACAACAGCAACAACTGTACACATTGCACAAACTGTGGATTACGCCGCAAAAGCAGGAATTAATACTCGTTACTTGCAACTGTTGCAAATAAAAAGGTAAACACACATACACAAGCCAACATACTCACATATTTATATGTATAAATGTAGGTTCTTCTTCTTACACCTGCCTGCCTACTTAGATTTCGCCTGAAAAGGGCAAGAATGAAAGAAAGAGGGAGAAGTAAAGTGGAAGGGGCGTTTTTTATGCTGCAGCGAGTTGCCCTTTTTTAGACCCTGTTTCTTTTTTATGTGATTTGTTTTTGATGTTTCCTCTGTCGATCTCTACACAGTTATTCGTAGGTGCGTATGTATTTGTGTGCATGGCTGTACATTGTCCTTGTGTAATCTGACATGGTCACCCTAGTTTTGGATACCATATCTGCCACTTATAGATAATTTTATTTAGAAGCATAAAAATGATAACAAAACATTCAACTAGAAAAACTTGTAGTTTTTACATTGTGTTTAGATCCCGATAAGATACTCGTAACATACCACAAGAAATAAATCAAAACAAATATGTAGCGCATTTGTGATCAGTCTAGTCGCACCTTTAATTGACTTCCCCTTCATTCGGAGTCCATTGACTTAGCCCTGAAAACGTTTTAGCTTTAACCAAAGAATTTAATTAGCATTCCAAATTGACACCTTGACTCCGTCTTTTGGCAGCAACGTTGACTTTTGTGCGTCTCCCACGCGAAGCGTAATGTTAACTTTAGCACTTTGCATTTGCCTTATTTATTGCCCTTTTCGCTTTCAGCTTTTGCTTTGCGCTTCACATTTCCCAATAGGAAAGGGCAATTATTTGCTCTTGATTGCCGCGAGTTAAACAAAAAGCTTTCTTGTTGATTGCAATCAAAGATACAGGCAGGGCACAGTGGTTCAAGAAGGTGTTAGAGGCTAACGAAATTAGTAATTTATGAAATTATAAAGGTTTCCTCAAGATAGTAAGATAATTTTTGCTGTACATACATACATATATTTTTAAATAAAAATTAAGTCTGAATCGGAGTTGCCTTGTTCGTGTTGTTTGAAAATAAATACAGCTAGAATAGCTTTTTTAAACCACTGTGCAGTGACACGATGATCGAAGAGGAGGCCACAATACAAACATGCATACATTTGTACATACATTTCTACATTTATACCTATGGTGAGGCACGTGCCACAGACATACACGCAGACAATGTGACATTTAAGTGTTGTTTGTTGTTAAGAGGAATGCGTGAACGAGTTGCACGTTTCCTGGTTTAATTGCTGGCCATTGGCCGCTTATCGATGTGCCCCGCTTGCTGTTGCATGTTAGCTTTGCCCCAGTGGCAGCTGCAATTTACACCGCTCTCCCTCTCTCTCTCTTCCCCTTTGCGATAAGCGTACATTGACTTCCAATTGGATTCTCACTGCACAAATCTAATGCAAGCTTAGATCTCTCTCTCCCCTTCTCTTCCTGTCCCACGCCGCCCTCATCTTTGTCGAACTGCACTTTGCTTTTGCTAAAGTGAATCTTTGTTTTGTTGTTGTCTTTGGTGCAAAGTCCGTTGACTTGGAAAACACTTTGGCAAGTGCAAGCAAATGTAATGCAAAATTTGCTTCGTCAAGTCAACAAGAAAAACAACAACAAATACTCAACGACGACAGCCAAAAAGAGAGCGAAGATGTCGTTGAACTTTTTCAAGCACAACAATAACAGTAACAATAACAACAACATTAACCATAACAAAGTGCGAGTACGAACAAAACTAACAAGGTGCAAGAGTGTAAAGAAGACGAATAGAAGAGGACCGCAATGGGCACAAAAACAACATAAACCACACACACACAAAAAAACAAACACAAATCGTTACCGTTGTCTCTGCTCCTCTCTTCACTCTGCTCTCTTTGCTTGACATGTGTTGAGCTTCGCTTGAAAAGCTGACTACGCCATTAACCAAAGCTCGACTTCCATGCTTTGTAGTTGTTATTATTGCAAAAGTTCCGCTTCTTTGGCTTTGCGTTCTGTTTCTGTTTCAGCTTTGCTTCTTGTTATTGTTGTTGATGTTGTTGTTGTTTCAGTTGCGGTGGCTTTTTAGACGTCTTGTTGTTGGTTTCAACTGTAATTTCGTTTTCATTTCGATTCGCCTTTATTCTTTGTTGTGCTCGAAAACTTTGCTTAATGATGTTATTTAGGAATTTGGCACTTTGTATTCATGCGCTTCCTCTTCTCCTTCTTTTTCTTGTTTCTTAAGCAATCCTATTATGTTTGCCTTATTATAATTCTTAGCTATACAAGTATTTGATAACAATTGTTTATTTGTGCAGAATATCTACACTTTGATTTTTAATAATGAATGGTTTAGTTTTTACTTCCAATAAATAATAATTAAATTAATATTAATCCTTTTTAATACACCGACTAAATCTGGAAATTAAAATAAAATGGCACTTTGTATTTATGCGTTGCATCTACTTATTTCTAAACAATCTAAACTTTGATTTTTCATAACAAATGGTTTAGTTTTTATTCCCAATAAGACATAATAAATAAATTAATTTTAATCAGTTTTAATACACCGACTTAATCTAGAAATTAGAATAAAACGCCATTTTGTATTCATGCTTTTCATCTTCTTGTTTCTTAATCAATTCTGCTTTTTCTTGAACTAAAAATATTTCTCAGGTACACAAGTATTTGCTATATTCCCATTGTATTGAAGTTGGCAAAAACTTTCAGTGGGAAATCATGCATACAGTGCACGTTCGATACGGTGAATGATTGAAATATTCATGTGACATAAGAGTCTAGTACTAGGTTCACCTGCAGCTTAAACACAGAAATTGTGCTACGCTTGCAAAACTTTTGGACAAATTGTTGTTCAAACTGGTGCGTCGCATCCAAAGCAGGAAAATTTCGCTAGTTGACCAAAACGCTCAAGTCTAAAAGTAGCCACAAAAGCGAACCAGTTTGGAATTTCAACTAATCATTTCCGACATTAGAGACGTCGAGTGTTTTTGTAACCTGTCGCTCTCTCCCCTTGGTCTTCTCACCCGGTTTTTGTTTCGGACTCAATGCGTATTCGAGTTTGTCTATTGGCCATTTTACTGGTTCCATTTCAAAAGAAAAAAAACAAACTAGAGAAAAAATGTTAACTGCCAGTCAATTTTGGCATTCACTTTAGTTATTGTTTCTTTAGTGTAGCGGAAATTAAGATTGATAAATAATTTATTGACAAACGGAGTTGAAAAAAAAAACGTATTAACAAGTTGCTGCAGATAAAAGACACCGCCTCCCCGCGTCATGCTTCCATCAAACGCTATTTTGATGCTGCAATAAAAAGACTTATGAAAGCAAGCTGTGAGCTTTTTTAATAGCATGGCCAATTAGCAGTTATAACTTCTGTAAGCAAAATATGGTCACTCTTAAAGTAAACATATTTATTTTGTAATGCTACTTAATCTATTCTAAAAAGTGCTGTCGGAATTTTGACTGTTAAGCGGGATTTGAAAAAAATACATAAATAAAAAAAGTGTACACAAAAAACTAATAAATTTTGTGGTATTAGTGTTTTGATTTAAACTAAAAGCCTTCTAAGCATTTAAAAAGCTGCTAGATGATATATTTTATCTAGTTTACTGAAGAAAAATACTTGCTAAGAAAAATAGAATAAATAAGAAATATGCTTAAAAAAGACTTTGCTTAAATGTACCCATAAAACCAATAAATACTGTGGTATTAATGTCTGTTTTTGAATGAACATTTCTTTTAATCATAAAAAAAGATGCTAGATCTAGCTTATAATAAGCTAAACTGGCCACACTGCCCCATGTGACCTACTGGGCTGCTTCATTTGCACTTCTGCTGCAACAACGAATCCCATTCCCATCCCGCATTCTTGCTTGACTACGCATCCGCTGCATTTATTATTATTGCTGATGTTCTTCGTGTTGTTGTTGGTGTTTTTCATTGTGAGGCAGAGAAAAAGATTGTTTATGAGGCGATAAAAATGCGCTGAGAGTGTAAGAGCGTAAAGAGGTTGGGGGTTCAAATTCCTATGTAGAGAACATATGCGGCCCGCAGCCACAGAACAAACGATAGCCATTGTCTTGTCCCAAAAAAAGAATTCCTCACAAATCAATGTACAAATCCAGAAACATACAGTTGGTCAAATTAGGTTTTTGACACAGAAATTTCACATATCTATTAATTTTTATATTTTTAAAAATAATTATGCCCAACAGATCTTTTTTTATCAATTTTTTTCCATGTCTTGACCCCTAAACAAATTAAGAAAACAAATAAAAAACCAGTAAAATGTTTTCTTTTACAAAATTAAATGTTTTAAACTTTTTGCTTTGTTAAAAAAGTTACTTGACCAACTGTAAGGTTAAATTATAAAAGGAATCTGTAAGATAAGTTAAAAATAAATGAGTTTTGGCATCGTAAATCGTTTGCTGAGTTGACACCCAGGTGACATCCGACCAAACGGAAGTGTTTTTCTTACTCTCTCTCCACCTCTCGATTCCCCCTGTTTTTTTGCTTCCTCCTCTGTGCTGCAAATGGTCCACAACGCTACGCATAAAGCGTGCAAAAGTGAAAGTCTTTGCAGATGTTTGCATATCAGCTTTTTGGGCATACATATACGAGTATTTGCTGCGTCTTGTGTTCCGCTTACGCGTCAGGTGGAAGTTGTCAGTCAGGTGGAACCAATCCTCCATTCACGGCATGTTTCAGACAGCTCTTCTTATATAACAAAACTGATCAGAACTAGAAAATGTTGTTGTTGGGTCGTTGGTCGTTTGCTTGGCCTCAGTCACACATTACATGCTATTATACCATGCTAATTACTTTTAATGCCTGTTACTGGGTCATTTCAACTAACGGACTCACAACTTGAATATGAATAAACAGCGAAATAACTAAAAAACAAGAATCTCGAAATGTCATAAGGCTTCTTTCAACCAACTGAACAACAGAGTTCTTTCAACCACAGTTGAATATTAAAAATAAACTAATATTTATGTTCTTAACATTAATTTATTTAATATTTGTACTGTCTTTTATTTTTTGCTTAATAAATTTAATTTAAATACCATAAATAAATAGATAGATTTGTCAACTATCTGTATCTATAGCTTATGATCTTGCTACCTTGCGTCTCTTACGACGCGTCTGCCTTGCTACTGGACACCCTCTATTGTAAATTGGTTTCCGAGCTATAAATCCAAAGATCTTTAGAATTTTGCGACGTTGAGCCAATGAACTACGCTTTGTTCGCGCCAAGATGCGCTAAAAGATTAAAGTGAATACCAGTACTATATTTAGTTACTGTACAGACTTACTTGTTTCTGGAAAAGATTCTTTTGACCGGGGGTCAAGGAATCCCAATAGGGTAGCGCCTCCAGCAGCACGCGTCGTGATCCATAACGCGGATGTTTACGCTTGAAATATCGCAGAAAGTTTAAATAGGGTAGAGGTGCCACCAAATGTGGAAAGTCCACAATATCAGCGGCACGTAGAGGAATCATCTTTAGCAATACTACGTGGAAGAGCAGCCAGTGAAAGAGACGGACCTTGAAACGATTACAGAATATAAGAAAAATAATTGGATTTAGTTGAGTTTTGAGTAGAAAGGGATACAATAATAATATTCGAGGCTTGCTGAGATAATATTCTGACAAAATTTGAATACCATATAGATGAAAGCGTCGACTGCAACCCAAATACATAAGGTCGGAAATATTTATGTAAATAGAAACAGCGTCGCACAAACTATCTACATATTTGTCGACGCTGTCATCAAAATTCCTTTTCGTATCAACGCTAAATTCTTTTGCATACTCAACAAACAAAGGCAGTAGACAGTGGCAGTGACTGAGGCAGAAGCGGAGGCAGAGACTGAAGCAGCATCATCATTAATTTTTCGAACTTTGCTTTTCATATATGTACAGATACATATTTACATATAAGTATAAATTTATTTCTATATACAACGCCTACAAATTGATACGCCACATCTTGACTTATTTATAAATGAAAATAAAACCCGAGTCAAGCGATTACTTATGCATATTTTGTATTTGTTTTTTCATTCATTTTTTGCTATTTGCTGAGTCTTAATTCATTTTTGCTTTCTGAGCTACTGATAAGGCAGCTTCATTCCATTCTATTCAATTCCATTTCAAGACGTACAACATTCTCCTCAATTGTCGTCGTTGTCCCAAGTGGCGACTCAACAAACATCTCTGTCTGTCTGTCTGTCTGTCTGTCTGTCATAATATAAGTTTATCGTGTGCATCCTCAGGCTGTATTAAATATATTATATATAGTGGAAGAACAGTTGATAAATTCTCTCAAGTTTTGTTGTTGCATGTGCCCCTCTTCCGCATTGCATGAGGCAGCATCAGCAGCTGCCACATTATGGCGACAGCTCCATGAAACTGCAATTTCCGTCCGGCTTACAAAACACACAAACATACTATATACTCATGCATTACGGTATGGGGCGTACATTAATTCTCTTCTTTATATACATTTATGAACATGATTTGATTATTATTATTATAACTATTCTTATTGTTATTGTTGTTGTTTTTGCTGTTGTTGTGGACTGTGACGCCATCGCGTTCACTCATTGAATATATTTTTATACACACATGTGTGTAAGTGTATGTGTTCAGGCGGTCTACTTGTATTAGGATTTTCAGTTTAGAACTGACGTAAATCGTGCGTTTCTTTTGTTAGCTTAAATCTGATGCTCATTGAATTAAAATGCCATTAATAAAGCATAAATAGATATCTTTTCGCCAGCTATAGACTTTGACCCGAGCTTAGCTGGAAGTATTATCGGCATTGAAATGCAATCAATGGAAATTGTTGGGAAATCAAAGTTATAATAAGAGAATGATTAAATGAACAGAGTTAACATTAAATTAACTGCCTAGGAAATGTTAGTAATAGCAAAGTCACTGTAGAAAGGCAGTTCAATAACATTTATGCACTTAACATAGAGTTTGCTGAACAACTGTTAGTATCAGCTTTAGAGGTAAAACTGCCAAAGTAGCAGAACATTAACATTTATTATAAAAAATGTTAGTAACTCTGACACATTTGTTAGTTTTTGTTAAATTTTATTTTACAGTTTCCAATAGTTCAATAACATTTATACACTTAACATAGAGTTAACAGCAAGCCACAGTTAAAACGCTGACACTTTTGTTAATTTCTGTTAAATTTATTGTAACAGTTTCCCATTAAACTGCACGGTTGATTCTACAATAAATTATGAAATACGAGTTAAATTTCAAAGCTGTTAATTTCATTGATTAAAGTTGGAAGTTACGCATGAGCATTTATGTTTATATGCCTAATAAAACTTGGAAATTGTTTATTATTGCGTAGTCACGCTTTTCCCACAATCAGTTTTACATGAGCACATTTCATTAACCTGCCTCTGACGATTTTCTTTTTCTTTCAAGTCGAATGTTTTTGAGGCTTTTTCTGCGTCAATGCTTACAACTCTTTTCAGTAAAATATACGAATGAAAAACAGACCAAAGTTTCGGTTGATGAATAAGTTTTTATTTTGGTATAAAACGAAAGCACCACAGAGTTCTGTTTACCTTGGAAATTCAAGTGCTACGAATATTTATTCGTACAATGAATGCATTTAAAATTAAAATTACGTGAAGCACAAAATGTGCGCAATTAAAATAAATATTTGTGCAAGAGATTGAAATTGTGCTCCCTACTCCTAAGCACAAAGTTGTATAACTATACTTAACTTTCGCCCGAAAGTTAGTGAAGGAAAACCAACAAAAGCTGAAAATACATGAAAGAAGTCTGAGCTGGGGGCTTATGTACTAAGTATCTGGCATTTGTATCCATAGCTGAGTGTATCTGTATCTGTATCTTTCCCGGTGTTTGTCAGTCATCTGTCACTAATTGAGGGTTTCACAATTTATGTTATTGTTTGTCAACAGTTGCATTTTTTTGTGAGTTGTTGTTGTGCAGTTAATAATGGATTTGGGTTTTGTGTCTGCACTTTAAAGAGAAGGCGTGGGAAAGCGCTAATAGAGTTGCTTATGTCAGTCATTAGTTGGATTTTGGGTCCCCTATATATTTTTGGTCACAAATCGTATCAATTCAGTTGCAACACACACCCACAAACAATGCCATTGACCTTTTAGTTCTCCCCTTATCTTCCCTCTCTCTCTCTTTAAAATGAGCAACTCGTTTAAATTTTTAAATTGTTTCATTTGTCCTCGCTTTGTACACATCACCCATGCCATGGTATCTACAGTGGCATCCTCGCCCACAGATACATTTGCAGTCATATGTGCCACCCAAACCATTGTCTGCCCCGAAGCCAACCGACAACTGACAGTTGCAACAAGGGAGGGGGGAAAACAGAAGGGAATGCGTGCTCAATACAATCAGCAAGCCAAGCCCAAAGTGCAAGTTGGAAACAAGTATCTGCTGAAGTAGCTGGCATTCATCCAGCATACTAAAGGAAACTGTCTGAGGTTCTACTTAAAGCATAGATTCCAGCTCAAGTGAACTGTGTAATTGAATGTCGACAGTCATAAGATGTATCTTTTTATTGAAATATGCCTGAAAACAAATATTTTAATCTATATGATACCCAATCGTATCCATGTTCCAGTTGTTTAAAGGGCTAAAGACACGCTTTATGAAACAATAGATTGATGAGAGTTGTTATATATGAGCACAGAAATGAGACTGATGTTCGTTTTGGCAATGTATCTTAAACTTCGATCGCGTGATTTAAATATTCATATAATGAAGAAAAATAATAGAAAGTTTGTATTGTTTCTATTAGACAAAAAAATAAATATAAATATTTATATATAATTAAATAGATACTAGCTTTTGTGAATATGCATACGTATCATTATTTCAGAATTATTAATTATTGTATTGACTAGCGCAATAAATCATCTGTAAGTTACCTCTATAATCAAGGAAATAGATAGTAATAATTCTAAGTAAGTTGTAGAGAGACTTAACACTACGAGTGTCGACAGCCAAAAGATGTATCTTTTGCTTGAAGTATGTTAGAGAATCGTTTGTAAATAGCCTCAAGAGCGTAAAAAACGAACAGATTGATGAAAAGATAGTTCAGCCGTTCATTTTGGCAATGTTTCTTAAGCTTGTATTGAGACTTTTATGACTTCTAGTGTTTCTTTTTTAAAATTATCTCAGAAATCTGTTTGATACGCGACCTAGTCGTATCTATACCAAGTTTCAAGAGTTTAAGTGGCCTCAAGAGCGATAGATACACTCAATAAAACCAACAGACGGATAAAAAAGATACTTTATGTTCGTTTTGGCAATGTATCTTAAGCTTAGATCGAGTGATTTAATTACTTATGTGTGTAGAGTTGTATTGAGACTTTTATAACATGGAGTGTAAATCTTGATCTATGAGTTGAGCTGGCCAAAATGTTCCCATTTCGGCTGAAGTAATTGTAGCTCACCTTGCAGCCAATTGGGACTGTGAACTGGTCAGAATTGAAACTGTATTGCATGCTCATGCACTTGTATCTTTGTATCTGTATCTTTGTCAGCTGAATATGCAAAATGGTTAGTCGCAATCTTAGTTAATAAGTATACGACGAATAAATATAACGATAAGATTGCCAGGTGCATCTATAATTCAAACATGACTTGCCACTTGTCGTAATTGCGATATCAGTTATCTACTAAGCACCGTTTAGATACGCGAGAGAATAGAGAGAATATACTAAACAGTTTAGTACAATTATGTTTGAGTATCAGAGAGAGACAGAGGAAGCGCTTGATACTTGTTAATAAAAAAAACAATCTGATAACGGTAATGGTAATGGTAATACAGAGATTAATTTTAAGCATTGGCAATTAGCACACAATGCAATAGAAATTCCCAAGTGGTTCCTCCGATCACTTGGCTTCCCATTTCCAGCCATTCAAGCGCTAAACATTTGCTCGGCCCTTGTTCGGCTTTTTGCTATTGAAAAGTTATTCAACTTGATTTCTACGAGTACCAGTTCTCCAGTCTCTCTCCGTTTCCATCTACGTCTCGGACTTTGGCTCCGTCTCCATCTCCAACTTATGTCTCTAGTTGACCTTCATATTATACAACGAGGCTACGTGTTACGTAGAATTTCGCATCGTCTCTCTTTAAGTTTTGCGAATGTATCTCTAACTGCGTATCTTGTGTATCTTATGCGCCCGATAACTTTTCAAATTGTTATTTTTTGCGGTTTATCAACCACAACCGCAACCGCGTTAACGGCTGCTGTAAAAAGATACAAAAGTTACGACGAAATTGCTTGAGCTCTTTTCCGAATTAATCAAATGTCTCTGGAGATAGTCTTTATATGGTAATCAGATATATGTGTGTGGGGATTGACTCGCAGATACAGCTGCAGTTACAGTTACATTTATAGATACATTTGCTGACAATTCTATTCGAATCTTTAAGATAAAAACTGCGCAGTCTAAAGTTTTACTTGCAAATTTGCTGGCAATTTTCACCTGCCTTCTTTTCCACCTCCCTGTTTTCTTGATAAAAGTTTCAAATTGCATACGAAGGCTGGCAATGAAAATGTCGAAACCAGATTTGTTTGTTGTTGCTGTTGTTGTTGTTGTTGCCACTTGCCACATGCAACTAGCTGCTTGCCACGAGTAAAATGTTTTCGTATAGTTTTCCATTTTCGTCGTTTTGGTCGATGGCGAAAGCCAATTGAAAGAGAATTGCGGATGCTGCAGCAGTTTCTTCCCTCCCCTCTCTCTCTCTCTCTCACAATCTCTATTGCTGTCTCTCCATCTATCTCTGTCTCTGTCTCTTTCTATGTATGTCTGCAACTGATTGGAGCTTGGCTTGCATCTTGGGTAGATTGAATGCATTGAGAGCCGAGCCGGTTGCAAGTTGTGTGACTTGGTGACTTCATATCCGCTGCTGTATCTACGATGGGATGGCATTTTGCGCTTGGAATTGTTGTGTAAATTTTGCTGCTTTGGCATTCACTCGCTCATTCATTTATTCACTCATTCATTCACTCACTAAATTTGCATATTCGAAAACTGTATCAGCTTTTCGCAGCTTTGTTTTTGTTTTTTCCTATTTTTGTGACCTAACACAAGCGGTGTGAAAGTGTTGAAAAATATTTGTGCCGCTGGCTAAAAAACACAAATGGTCTGTTGTTTTTAGCCAACCAAATACAGATGGATGCTAATTAGCCCCATTACCAAGTTGGCTAACACCCCCAAAAATACAAAGCATAAACTTTGAATCCCCATGGCTCCTTAAAGTCAATGTTGCTCTCAGTACAGTAAAAGCCAGCTATAAAGACCACAGTCAGACAGAAAGAGATGCAAAGTGATGAAAAATATCAGCGTATATTTGTTTTTTGCATTTTATGGCACACTTTATATATCAACTTCACACTCCCCATTTATTTAAGCTGCTTTCCAGAATTGTTTCACATTTTCTGCCATTTATATTTGTCTGTCTCTTTGTGTGTGTGTGTGTGTGTGCGTGTGTCGGCCACGCCCATCTCTGCGCGCACTGAGCAAAATGGGGCGCTGCGCATCGCATCCATCTCCATTCTCCAACTGTTTTGCCCAGATACGCCTTTTAACGAATGCGAATTTATTAATTTAGATGAAGTTTATTTGTGTGCCTCTCTTTTCACTCTATCTACATTGAGAAATATGTACATGCATACCATATATATATATATATATGTATGTATCTGTATCTGTATCTCTATCTGCAACTGTAGCTGTCGGTGTATCTGTATCTGCAGTACGGGCGTGTGGCTTTCAATTATTTAAATTAATCGCTTGCATATGACATTTTTGTTTGCCCTGCGTATCTGCAATTGTTTTGTTTTTCTCTCTTTTTTATGAATGTAGAATCATTTGTGGTCTGTTCATCTTCCTTTCTAGACCCTCAATCTGGTTGACAGACAGTTGCAAATTGTAAAACATTTATATGGTTTATTCTACAGACGCAAATTAAATATTTAGTAACGAGTCTTAGCTGTCAAAATGTTTACAATTCTCAAATAGAATGCAAAATACTGTTAACGAGCAAATGTAAACGTCACTTTAACATTGTATATTTAATGAGTCGAAAGCTGTTATTAATGGGAAATTATGGAATTAATAAGAGCTGTGAACATGTTAATAAGTAAAAGATGTATTTAACAATATTGTTAACAGTTGTTAAGTGTTGAAATATCTTTTAATAGTACTAAATAAATTAATAATAGGTTTATTTTGATTTTAAAATGTTTAAAAATGTTAACAAGTAGAAAAGTTGTTTGTTTTGTTAACTAACTTTTTAACTGTCGAATAAAACTGTTGACAGCGCTGTTATTTTAACAGAACGTAGCTATGTTAACGTCACATTAACACGTTTTGCAGTGCAGTAAACTTGCTCGATTTCAAGTCTGAGCTGTTTGGAAGACGTTGTTTGCATTGAAAAGGCCAAGTAAACATTCCATTGAAGGCAGACATTTTTTGTTCGTATGCTCAACTAAAGTATTTAAGAACAATCAAAAGCAATTTAGCATTCAACTGTTGCCTGCCACTTGCGGCCTTAAAAGGCGCAACAGCAGCAGCAACTGCTGATGATGATGATGATGATGATGATGGTTATGGAGATGATGACGTTGATAATGACAAACCAAAAGTGCAGCCCACGCTGTGTGGGATTTGAAATGGCAAGAAAACTCTAGTCAGTAAGTGAATGATGTGAGTGACCAATTAGAGTCACAAGCTAGCAAATGAGTTAAGATGAGTAGAGAGTAATACTTTAGCTCTAGCTGCTATACCATGTCCCAGTTAATGGCATAAATTTCATAAAGTGGGCGCATTGTGGGGAAATGGAAATGAGAAAATGTATGAAAAATATGAAGAAGAAAAGTCTGAAACCCTAGAAGAACTTGTGCCAGATAAATATGAGAGCATGCATATGCATATGATGATGATAATCATAATGATGATAATAATGATGTTTATGACGATGTCGGAGCACTAACATATGTATGTGGGATTATGGAACAAGATGCGGGGAGCATTTGTAACTTATTATGAGTGAGTGCATCACCATCGTGGACAGATCCGCGCCAGCTGCTAGCAAAAGAAAAACCACGAGACTGTTTTTCAAGTCGAACTTATGTAGAACATGAAATAATAATTTTATATATCTGTGTGTGTTTGTTGACTTGCAACTTGCAACAGCGTGGGGCATGTGCAAATGCTGCAGAGCATAAAATTATTGTACAGCCTACTAATCATCATCAGTCTCATCATCTTCACAATTTTATCGTTATTATTATGATAAGTATCATCATCTTCAGCTTTAGCATCGTCAGCAGGCTCGAAGAATTTTCTAATTTATTGCAGCGTGGAGTTTTATTGTTGTTGTTGTTGTTGTTGTTGTTGCTGGCATGGCAAAAGAAAATTTCAGAAAATTAGTGCAGCATCTGCAACTCGCGCTGCAACACTTTGCCTTCCCTGCTCCCCTCAAATTCAGTTGTTTCTCGACTTTTTATACCCTGTAGAAATTGCATGCAGTACTTGCAACTCGCACTCTCATTCTTTTAGACTTCTGTTGGATATTTGCTTAAGTTCTAGTCACAACTTTTACTATAGATATGGATATAATTTGATAAGTTGTACAAAAATTAGCTCTTTACTTCATTTGATGCATGAAAGAACTAAGTTTAGTATATAAACGCTTTATTTAGAATTGCTTATAGGGTATTTGCTTGTTTATAAATATGTTTTTGGAGCATTTTTACTTGATGTTGTTGTTGTTGTACTGCGACCACTAGAAGAACTATGCTGAGAATGCGGCCGTCGTTCTGGCCTTGCCCCAATCGTCTTGTCGGGTACTCGGTTCTCCACAACGGGTACTCGTTGCTCAGTGCTTTGGTACTCGACAGTCGGCAGTCGGTACTCGGCACTCATAACAACATTCAGTGATTAGTGATTATGCAGCTGCAGCTGCAATTGAAAATTTACAGTTCATTAGTTGCATACAAATTAATTTTCGTACTCGAAGTCGAAGTCAAAGTCGCAGCTCAAGCAAAATTGAGTTTAGTTTTTTGCATTTGCTTTTACGTTTAATTGTTGTCGAGTTCGTTGCCCACTTGGCCAGTAGTAAGCAGCTTGTGGGTGCATGCTTTTGTCAGGCACTGTGCCCGTGTTTGCTCTGTAGCTGATAACACAAACTGCTGCTGCTGCTGCTTTTGCTGATTGCGTAGTTTTGAGCTCTTTTGGGCATGCAAGAATGTAAGAAAACAGCATGCTATACCCTGTAAATAGATAAAAAGGCAAAGAAGAGTAGGTTGGAGCTAAGAAAATATGATAAAGTATGATTGTTATTTCTATGTTTACGATGTTAATCTATTATAATAATATATAAGCTTTTGCTGCTAAGTGAAAATAAATAAAATAAATGCCAAGAGTTGTCTTAAGTCTTTAGCAAATTTAACAACTATAAGTAATTGGCTTCACATGTTTATCGTAGAAAGTAAAAAATATATATTTGTTTAAAGTCTTAAAAGAAAAAGCTAAGCCTGTGACTTTTAAACTGAAACACAAATAGGAACAAAACACAGCAACTCCAACACAACTTACATAAATCAAGTTAAGGCAGCTGAAAGTCCAAAAAAGTGCAGGGTAACTGTAGTTTGTTTCATCTTGTCTAGGTATTTTAGTTAAAGAAATTCTGCACAAAGCTTAAGCATGACAAACAGCACAGATAACGAGCACTTCTCAACCCCAACTTGGGAAATAAATAGAAGAAAAACGTTAACAAAAAATAATAATATCAAGCAATTCGTAGTGCAATGTTGTATGCTGTGGCACAGCTGTGTGGCACCGAAAGTTGCGCAAAAATCGCAGCTGTAGCCAAGTGCTGGGAACAAAGAGAGCTAGCTAGCTGGTGCATGCAGCAGCAGTGGCAGATAATGAAGGTGTGGCACACCTGGGCAACACGATACCGAAAAAACACTGCAAATAATTTAATTGAGGCTACAGATAAAACATCGAGACAGACAAACAGACAAGCAGACATGATGGAGTGCGCTTTTCTAACCATTATTTTTTCCCCATTAAAAATGCTTTCCAAATTAATAGATTTCTCACTGGGCTTTCTCCATCAATGAGCTACAATAAATAATGATTACATTTTGAACATTGTGTGTTGCCTTGTACATTGGAAATCTTTTTCACATTTTTATAGTATAATTTCCTGTTGCAGCTGCATTCAGTTTTTTGGCCATTTATTATATGGATGCCACCCCTTCTCCTTTGACTTTGGCAGGCTGCCCAAATGCCGTGTGGCACGTCCAGACATAAAATTACAGGCATCGGTGCGCTCTGCTGATTTCTGTCCCCACCAAAGGGAATAGTGAAACAAATAAAAGGAAGGGGTTTATCTTTGTGCTACCAGACAGGGACAAGCTGTTATTGTTTGGCTTTTTATGCAAACCTCATGTTATAGATATATAGGGACTGGTGTCTCTTCTCATTCTTATCTTTACCTCTCAAGTAAATATTTCATATATTTTTAGCCATTCTTTGTATACCAATTTACAGCCTTCTTTTGTTATACCCATAGAAGTTGTCTACATACTTCCTCTTCCATCTCCGACCGACCCCCCCCCAAAAAAAAGCTACAGGAAGTTCCCGTCTTTGTCTATGTCTCACATACATATATGTTCCGGCGCTTTCATTTGCATAAGCAAAAAAAAATAACTTTTGATGAAATATTTATTTAATAAATGTTGATTTTGTAGCTGTTGTTAGAACTGCATACCGCGCATACAAAGTTTACATTGAAATTCCCTTGGGGATGCTTTAGCTTTATGAGCTTTTCTGAGCGGTTTTTTTCTTTAGCCAAAACTTGTGAGCCAAACTTTTGACTTGTCTTTGCCAGCAGCAAATTTAGGAGAGTTCTGGGACCTTTTTGTAGAGTGAAAGTTTCTTCATATGTTGCCATTTGAGTTGAGTATAGTATTTTACAAACTCTCTACAATCAAAAAGTATAGATTGAACTAACGGAAATTCCAATACGCCTCACAAAGAGAGAGAGAGAGATAGAGGGGTGAAAAAAGATGCCGCTAGCGGCATACGGAACAAAACTAAAAGTCCAATCAACAGTTGTATTTTCAGTCTCTGAAACCTGTCAAATCATTGAGGTAACTAAACTGAAACTTGCCTTGATAAAACAAACAACAACAAAAGAAACAATGAGAAGCATGACTTGAATAACTAAACAGAAGGAAGCTCTCGGACAGGTCGAGTCAGTCCATCAACTGATGCCATCAACGTAGAACGGGAAGCTTCCTATATATACTGTATACTGTATGCTGTCTACTGTAGAGATAATACAACAAAATCATGACGAGAACACGAGTCGCTTCACAGTGGCTACAATAAATAGACAGACGCGCTTGCCTCAACAGGAAGTCCATACAACATAATCATGTTGTAATAATACTCATTTGCTTGGTTGCGTTCAGTTTAGTTGGGGTAGTTAGTAGTTAGAAGGAGTTTTAACTTCATTTGGGAGGCATCCTCAACTACGAGTTGATGCCAACTTCCGTTCTTTAAAGCCAAAAGCAAAAACAACACAAAATTAAATTGCAAACGAAATGAATTCTTACAGTTTTCTCATATAAATTTTACTGGGATTCGCTTTCTACTTCTCTTCCTCTTACAGATTTCAGTCTGTTCTTTCGTCAGGCATTTATTTATATGTGTGTGGGGTGCAACGCAACGATGCATGCAACCACGCTGCAAGTTGTAAGGTCAACTACAACAACGCTCACTCACAGGCTATCCATAAACTGTGAGGCCAGTTTCTCCCTCTTTGTCTGTCTGTCTGTTAGCCATGTCCATCAGGCTGTTGGCCCAAAACGAATTGTTTTTGTTGGCAGCAACGACAGGGAAAAAAACTTGTTTTGTTTTTGTCGTTGTCGTTGTCGTTGTTTTTTTTTCGGCTTTCGGCTTTTGGTGGTTTTTGGCTTTTGATTGATTGTTGGCTACGCCTGACAAGCTACATGTTTAGATTTCCATTTGGGAATGTCCCAGGCTGAATTTTTTCGTGAGTCAACTTTTCTTTTCTTTTTTTTCCACCCATTTTTTTCTGGACAACTAAATTTGTGGGTAGAGTTCGCTGACTCTGTTCTTGAAACACTTACCATAAATTTGGCAACAAAGTTGAGCTTGTTTTCAGATCTCATATAGACCCGACTTGACAGAACCTAATTAGAATTTTTGAAGCAAAAACAACTAAGCTGTTCAGTTGCTTTTGTTATTGAACTTTGCTGACATTTATTTGGCTCAAGTTCATCGGCAATCATTTTAAAGAGAAATCTATATATATACATGTATATTATGTACATGTATACATATATTCAAATTGTATTATGTCGTCGCACTTGTTGCTCAATTGTCGGTCGGACGAGCGACCAACGAAATTAAACAACAACTTACAATTTGAAATGGCCTTGGGTTAGGTTAGTCAACAGCTCCACGCTCGACCAAGACGACTTAATGAACATGTTGTAATTACTAGACAATACGAGGGAACTCAGACAGACAGACAGACAGAAAAACAGAGAAATGATTGCGTCTTCATCAAGCGAGGAAATCTTCAAATTATATTTTTTAATAAGACTCTTGGACTTTTGCAAGTCAAGAACACTTTACAAATTGTCTGTGTTTTAAAGAAGCTTCACAATTTGTCGTTTTAATCTGTAATTGAAACCGAAATTGTGTAACTGTTTTATTTATTTACGAAAGATGTTTAAAATTCTCAACTTGTTAAAGTTTGGGAGTATTTAGTTGAAAGAAATGCAATTTTTAAAAAGACTCTAAAAGTCTAAAAGTGAAGATCACTTTAAAATGTATCTGTGTGTAAAAGAAGCAGTAAATTTGACATTCTTATCTATAATTAAAACAGATTTTGTGATTGTTTTGTTAAAATGTGAAAGATATACAAAAACATTTTAAATTCTCAACGGATTTAAGTATTAAAAGTATTTAGTGAGATGCCATTATATCTTTTGATAAGACTTATAGACTTTGGCAAGTCAAAAACAATCTAAAAGTATTTGCTATTAAAGGAATCTACAAATTTGACATTCTAATCTATAGATATAGAGATACGTTTGGAATTCTCAACTGATTAAGCCATGATAAGTACTTAGTTGAAAGAATTTGGAGTGTTTCTCAAGGCACTTGTAGAGCTATAACTGCAACTGAAGGATAAGTGCATGTGTTTCTTATGCTAAGTAGTAAGTTGACCCTGGAAGGACACGCTTATCCAACGAAATACGAGACGCAAAGGAGAATGGGAAAAAAGGGAAAGATACGAGGACAAGAGTCAAGTTGAGATACGTGCATGAAAACACTGTACGGATATCACATGCAATTATTGTTTATGCCTCCGATCGGATTTCACTCAAAGTCTCGCAGAGTCATAAAAACCATATGTACACATATGGGAGCAACCTTCCCACGCCCAGTTTATAAAAAAAACGGAGTCTCAAATGCAAACTCTGGTGCTTAGTCAGAAATAATGAAAAACCCATTAACAGATTCCGATAAGGCGTGCCACTGAATTGCGATTAGAAATTATCACAAGTGAACTGAATAATGTTATTAACAAATAAGTAGAGACAACAAATTTAAAAAGTGGCCACGGAAAGCAAACTGTGACTCAATGTGTAAAGAAAAATACCATAAGATTTATTATAAATTCCCCAATGTGTGCTGATTATGATTGTGAAATATTGTTGTGTGGAAATCTAAATCAAATGTAAACTGTTGTATAAATTTCAATTATTATCGCATAAGGCAACAGAAGTCAAAGTCTCTCGATTGTTATCGTTCATCGGCCCAGCGAGAAAAGAAATATATGTTTATTGTTTTTTGCCGGCATTTTAGTTTACAATGTTCGGAATGTTGGCGTGCCAAAAAAGTCAAGGAGTGGCCCTATGGACAGATGTACGGATATATATCTCAACTTTCGCACGTGGTGGCGATTAAAATGGTCAGTTCTCAGTTCTCGACTGACGCACACTCGACTGACTCGACACGACTCTCGAGATAGGGGTCAACAGTTTTTTTTGGGGGCCTCTCTTTTTATTTGTAGTTGTTGTTGTTGCTGCAACTATTTTCAAGGCCCACCTCCCAAACGCTCAACGCCCGCAGCGTGGCCCAAAGCATGCCATGTGCTTGTTATTTTGGGAAATGAAAAATTTTGCACTTAAATTAATTGAAGGCAGCTGCTTTGACCCCTCTGGAATGTTATTGTTTTTGTTGTCGTTTGACTCGGCAAACAAACCACCTCCCGGTCTCAATGTTAATTCCATTTTGATGTGCTATTTTTAACGAGAGGAGCCTTTTACTTTTTTTTTTATTTTCCTCTCTTTTTTGTATGTGTGTGTGTGTGTTTTTATGATAATAGCGTCGCTGCGTTTATCTATGGGTTGGCAACCGAAACAACAACAACAGCAGCAGTAACAACAACAACTATTTGCCTTTTCTTTGATTAGGTCATTGAGTTGGCAACTAAGGTTGCCACATACTACATACATACATATGTATACAATATGTCTAGATAGGGATTATTTAATTAGCCATGCCATGTGTGTGTTGTACGTTTAATTACTAATCTGATTAGTTACCAACAGTCTTTTCTCTTTTACATACTATATAGATATACATTTGTATATATACTTAGCTGCTTATAGGTTTAATAAGTGTTTGACGTGCGGATGATCCAATCAACATCATTATGCCAAAGTTAATCAGCTTTTCAAAGTTTGATGCGGCTGCTTTCCTCTGATGAACTCATCAATTCATTAATATCAAATTATAGACAAATCTTTTCTAGCATTTAAACTGATTTCACTTAATGGCATGAGTTTTCATAAATTAGAAAAGAATTTAATTTCCAGTTGGATTATAGAGCAAAGGAATTTTTGATCCAATTTTTAAAATATACACAATATTCTAATCATAACAAAAAACAAGTTTAGATATTTATTTATTTTTCTTTTTTATTTAGTATATATTGCGACTTTGTATCTGGAGTTTGTGTAGACTTAGAACCGGTTTACAGCCTTTCACTTTAATATCTTGACCTTCAAAATTAAAGCCAAGTTGATTGACTTTGGCAAGAGATAAATGTTTTTGGCAAACTTTCTGGTCAGAGTGTGTCATAGATAAATTTGGCATTATCTAAGGAAATTCTGAATCATTCGAATTTCGAATTGTGTAGAAAGTGTATTTTCATTTAATTAACTCGTAGCTTGTACTATTTTTATTAAATGTTAAATTAAGTGCTGCTTACTTTTTTTTATAGAGTATGCCAAAAAACAATGTCACTTGTTGGATCAACAACAACAATACGCCCACTTTTTACAACCCAAAGGGGGAGCGTTATTTGGCACATGCAGATTGTACTTAGATTGAGGCTGTGAGATTGCAATGAATGAATGTCAGGGGTTGTAAAAAAAAGCAAGGGGGGAGATGCATAATTGGGGTCAGCCCAGCAGCTCATAAATACTGAGAGTAAAAACCAAAACGGGGACAAGGTGCGCCTTGTGTTAATAGAGAGAGAGAGAGAGAGAGAGGAGAGAGAGAGACGGGAAAATGGGGAGGTGAACTGAGTGGGCCAACTGAGGATGTTTGAACATTTAAAAGACAAATTTTACGACTCTTGAGCTCTCTAACCTAATCGCAACTTGTCGACTTTCTCACGTTTCTGTCGCATTATTTATTTTCCTCTAGTTTTGGTCTGTATTTTTTATTTTTGTGTTCGTTGACACAAATCGATAGTTAAAAGTAGATACTGACCAAACAAACTAAGTCAAACACTATATAAAAATTGGGTCAAGGCTGTGCTGTGTCTATTCCCCTATACCAGGCATTCGTAATATCCATTATAGTGCATTGGCCCTAAGCCTTGAAAATGTTTGATCATTGAGCGTGTTGACATTTCGATTGGTTAAACCAGAGAATTCTACTTAAAACGATGACGAATTTTTGCGTTGAGTGGGTCGTTAGCTAAGTCAATATGCATGCTAAGTACAGTGAATATACCATATGAGCTATTGAAAGATTTCCAGATCTAGTTTACTTTATAAGCAGTGTCGTTAGTTAGCCAGATAGAATTTACTTAAGGTCCCCATTCTTTTAACCTCTAGGTTAGTTGAAAACTACAATCGATTATCTTTAACGGATGCTTGCTTTATTGTTGTTATTAATACTATCGATAGCTATTTTATTTTGACATACTTTACTATCAAAACTGTTAGATTTTCAGCTCTGTTTCAACCTCATCTCAATATTTCAACCGGCTTTTAATAGTAACTGTTATTAATTAGTCTTAAGGATACCAGCGTATTACATATAGTACTAATTTATTTTACTTGGCTGTCAATATCTTTAGAATTTTAGCATTGTTATCGATTCAAATGTTATGTACTATGTATGCAGGTCTAGTTGACTATCGTTTAGCATTAATTGGTTTTAACAACAGTTCGTTATATACCAAGCAAACTGTGTGTGTGTATATAGTATAAGTTGTTGTACATTTGTGTACATATTAATATGTCTCACATAGACAATAGTATATACACATGGACAGTAGACTACGTCTTAATATCTTTTCAGGGCCACTTGACCGTCTAAATTTCATAGGAACGAGATTTATTTATATAAATTTGCCGTCATTGATTTGCATTTGGTCATGTGCCAAAGATTTTTTTGCTCATAAAACTAAATAAATAAAGAAAAGCAAAGAAAATATGAGAGAGAGAGAGAGAGAAAGACTAGCTATGAATTCTCCCCTCGTAATTTAGTTACTTACTAAGGGGAGGGAGGGGAGATGAATAGGTCTGTTACTGGGCGAGCCTATTTTGAAGCTATGTATGTACGCAGTTTGTTGTTTTCAAGGACACTTCAGTTGTCAGCCAGTTTTTATGAGGCAAAGGCGCCAGGCAAACAGCCCTACTTACTCCCTAATGAGGGAGGGAAGTACGAGAGTGTTCTCATTATGGAAATTCAAGACAAACAAGGCAATGATGACTCAGGGGTAGATTGAGGGAAAACGATGGAGGGGAAATAGCTCAATTTCAAGTCGAGTGTTGTTTGTACCGCCCAAATACCTAAATTTTTAGCCCACAATTGATTATAAATGACTAATTGACACCAATTTCTTTATTTCTCTCTTGTCTATTTGCAGTGAACCTGAACATGCTTGAGAGCATGCCTGAATGAATGAGTGAATGACTCAAATGTAGAGCAAGAGCATTCACATTCATATTCATAAAGCAAAATGAGTCAATTTGTGGCACAGAAACAACAGCAGCAGCTGGAAATAAGAACTGCACTGAAATCAAAGGTCTAAAAACAAAAGACTCAAGTCTAAAAACGAAGACTCGCTCTCTCTCTCTCGCTCTTTATCGATAGAAGACTCTCCTCCTCTCACACTCCAGACTCCATTCTTAACTGAATTCTTAACGCAATCAATATGAACTCCGTCATCTCAGCATTTAAAACCAAAAAGAGCAACAACTCAACAGTAACAACAACAGCAACAACAACCAATGTTGCCACAAATGTTGTTCCCACAGGCTGCAATGAGGTTAAACAGAATGGTGGCTCCATTGTTGGCCTAAGTATTGCCAGTGTTGGCGGCGTCACACGCAAAAAGCCGGTGGCCCAGGATAATGGCTATCAATATCTGCTACGTGAAATTGAGACGGCCAACAAGTTGCTCTCACCTGTTGTGGCAGTTACCGCCGATGATCTGCATGTGCTCAGCAAAACCTTGTTGGATACAACAACTAACGACTACCGTCCAGGAAGTGTGGATGCCACAGATGTTGGATCAGGGATTGATGTGGTTGATCATTGTGCTCCTGCCATGGTCCGTTTATCCTGCACGGATTCACACTCGGATTACAACATGAATGGCAAGACGAATGGAAACAACTTAACCAATGGCAAGTTGACGCTGGCCGAGAATGGAAATATGGATATCTGTGCATTGCCTTGTGGCAGAAACAGTCCTTTGCCGCCGGATGATGATGATAACTCGGAGCATTCGACGGCCGCTTGCAACAGCACCAGCAGCTCCAGCGAACACAGTAACAGCACCGTGGTGCACAGTCCCACGGTGGTTGCAGTCCCGCCACAATCACAACCACAGTCCAGTTCCAATCATAGTTCCAGTACAGGCAACTCGGATCAACCGCTTGTCATCTGCACCTCGAACGGTGATAGTGGCTCCCAAACGCCGCTTGCATCGCCAGTGATGACCCAGGGACATCATGAGGATTATGTGCCAGCTTTTCTTAAGGCCCCGCCCGTTACATTGCCCCTCAACACCACTTCCACGCCTGCCATCAGCTCTGCGGCCAGCACGCCCAAGCATACGCGTTACTCGAAGCCTCGCTTGAGTCTTAGCCGTGGCTTTAATCACTCTATGCCCTCGGTGCATGGTCGACCCACTCTCAGTGTGGCCCCAACAACGGCAGCGGGTCAAATGGGCGTCCAGACGAATGGACAGCCGCCTAAACGCATTTCTACGCACCAAAGGAACTTGAGTTTAGATTTCAGGTGAGTTGTCAAACCATTCCCTATTGCTATTGTGACCAATCCTAAAGGTTACCGCATTTCAAAATGTCATAACTTTGTCAAACCTAAAGGGATTTTCAAGCGGAATGTCATTTCAGTCATAGTTTAATCTACAAATGGACTCTACATTTAAAAATACTTCGCTTAAAATAGAACTGAAGAAATATTTTTCAACACTATGTGCAAACTTTATTAGCCTTGGTACTTAACAGTTGTTAAATTTATCTTTTACATTTATGTTAGCTGCTTAACATTACCTGCAAACGCTATGAAGTTAGCTACTAAGTTTTTGTTGACTTGAAAGCGTGGGAAACCCTTCTTACACAAAACACACTTATAGCCGAGCCATTACAGTGCTTCTTTATTGTTATTAACTCGTATCGACCATTCGGGGAAATGTTTCATGACCACATGCAACCTGTCAGAGTTCGGCATAACAAGGTAAAAAGGCGTTGAAACATTTTAGCTGGTCGTCTACTGGCTAAGTTCATAGTAATGTCTAGCCTTGGCATACGTAGTGCCCATTTTCTGTATATAGTATAGTAAATTGCACCAGTTGTTTTTTTATCCTCGAACTTGGAAAACAACTAGAAATTCTTAACTGCAGTTTGGGGGTCAACTTGCCTAATGACCCTTTTTGTTGTTTGTAATTTTTGAGCATTCTCTTTGCATATGAAGCATTTCACACCTGGTCGCATTTTTTCCCTTTCCCAGAATGAGTCAGTCACGAATTGATAGAAGGTAATTAATAGGCGTGGCCAAAAGGGGAGGCAAGACAACGGACTTGGACCTTAAAAAGAGGCTTTTAGCGCTATTGAATAATTGACAGCGTCAATCAGTGGCTGTTTTCCTTACTCTGAGTCCGACATCGGCTTCTCCTCCTTCGGTTTGGTTGATTGGGAGCGTCTTGGGAGTAGGTGCGGCAATGCGATGAGACTTAATGGCAATCATAAATACAAAGCATTGTAGCAACAACAACAACAGCAACAACAACAAGTCTCATTAGTCTCCTTGCCACGTTGGTGTTGCCTCAGCACCTTCTATACGACTCCATCAGAGAGTATTGAAAGTATCTGTACGTTTTTAGCCATTTGACCATTTTCATTGGCGACCAAAACCGGAAAACTGACGCCGCTCAGCCGTGCACGCAAAGTAACTGCCTTCCATCATGCCACGCCCCTCCCTGTCCAGCCCTAAATTGCAGCCTGTGGCGTCAGGCCTGAGTCTGTGTGTGTCGGTCCGTCGGTCGGTCGGTCGGCTCATAGCGCCTATTCAAGTTTCCCCACTTCAATTTGTTGTCGCTTTTCCCTGCAGAAATTACCACAATGGCGTCAAAAACTTTCAGCCTGTCGCGCCACACGTCACGTCAGTTTTTTGCTAGGCACGCCATGCCCCATTGACTGCATGCAAACTTGCAACTTGCATTCTTGCCCCACTGTCCGCACCCCACTCTCCTGATATTGCACCACCCAATTGAATGCGACACGCAGGCGCGACAGGGCTCCTCGTTGCTGCAAAATGCTTAAAATTGTTTATTGAAAACGATTTTTGCATTTCGCCCCATTTTGTAGTTGACGTTGCCGTTTTTCTTCTTCTTCTTTTACTACTACAACAACTGCCAAGTGCCATGTGGCAATGGCCCTCAATTTGAATTCCGTGTGGCTTACACATGTAAGCTATTAATATGGTTGCATACACGGTATGTCTATCATTGAATTCAACTAGACATTTCAGTTTTCGTAGCTCTTAGTTCCCCAACTATAGTCCCTTAAAGCCATTGCAATTGAGTCGCAATGGAATTTTGTTACAAAGGAAAGATACTTTTCTACATGTCTAAAGTTAATTTTAACAATAATACTACATAAATATAAGGTGATTATTTAATAATCTATGTTTTCATTTATTAATTTTCATTTATAACGGGTTTTTACACGATTCAATTTAATACTTCATTCAAATCTTAATAATTTTCGTTTATTTATCCAACATATCATTAGCATTTCTACTTTTCCGTTTGAAGTAGTTACAGAAAGTATAAATCGTTTCTTTTTCTAGAATTTCAATCCGTGCACTATTAAAAACAAATTTCCTGCAATTTTCATCAGCATTTTTTGATTACATTTCATGTTAAGATCATATTATTATTTTCACACATTTTCCATTGCATTCCGCAATTTGGTGCAATTTCCTTGAGTTTATTTTCATTAAAATACATGAACATAGTCTATAAGTAATTTCAAGATATAAAATATTTGCAAGTGCCTGCAAAATGCGCACTCGATTCCAATTTATATCTATGATGAGATGGGCCTGTGGGAAGGAAGGGGACTATTATTATGGACTATTGCTAGCATATGTTTTGGGAATTCTTTTGAAAATAAATATGGACTGTATGAACTATAGAACGTAACGGATGCGCACTGGCAATCAGTTGCTGTTCCCGTTGCAGTTGCAGTTGCAGTTGCAAGTAACGCAGCTGTGGCAAGTTGAAAGAATTGGCTGAAATAACGACAAAGTCTGACAACTGGACATTTGGATTGAAATACGTCTGACATGGGAACTGAATGGTTTTCCATTACAGTTGATTGCCCGGAAAATGGAACTCAGCTGTGCCCAGCATGTGTGTAATATATAAATGTATACATAGTACAATCTGATATACTATTAATGTTAAGAAATGCGCTTTAAAAAAGTCTGTAAATTCCTTAAAAGTGAAATTTCAGATTTACTTAAGCAAAATCTCAGAGCGTATGCGTGTGTATCTGTATCCTGCGGCAACTCTTGTTGTATGTTGCTGCTGCCACAGTGCCACACCCTGCGCAGCCTTAGTTGCGTGCGCCGCGCACGCCTGCAACGTGAGGGGGGAGGAAGTTAGGAGCAACGTGGGCGGTTTGTGGCTGCCGCATGTCGTCACACCTTGACATAGGTACAAACAAAAAAGTGTAGTAGAAGGTGCACAGTTGTAAATAAACCAGGGCTTGCGCTGTCAGCAACAGGGTTTTAGGCAATTAAAAACTGTCACCAAAAATTATTGTGGAAAAATCACGAGAATGAATAAATGAACCAAAAAAAAATACAAAAGGTAAACCTCCATTTTAACAAAGTTTAATTTAATTACTCTTACCTCTCTTGGTATATCCTTAAGACCGGGTTTAATCCCCAACGATTTCAAATATATATTCACAACTTTGAGTGCTTTATTTTTCTTGTATCATTCGCCCACAAGCGGCAGCAATTTACGGGTCTCTGCACACTCACAAAGTTCAATGGCATTTAACACAACAGGGAAATGCAAATGTGTGGTTGAGAAATAGATAGAGAGATACAGATACATATACAGATAGGCATAGAGTGATAGAGAAAGGGGAAAAGTCAGGTCAGAGAGAGAGAGAGCGACTAGAAATTTAATTTCGCTCTTGGCATTTTCATTGTCATTGCCATTGTTGCAGTTGCAAGTTGCAAATTGTGGTGTTAACTGAGAATTTTATATCTATTTTTGCTGTGGTTGCACCACTAAAAATCCCTTCAAAAACCCACACAACTTTCCTGCAAGTCCAATTCCCTTGAGCGATTAGTTTTTCCATCCATAAAAGATACGAGTGAATGTATTCACATCAATACTGCGCGAGTGATGAATGGACAGATTAGCAGTTGGTTTGGACGGTTCATTCACAGCCACATACGGAAGTTGGCCAACAAACTTTGTGAAATATTCATGTAATACTCGTATGCTTTTCCAAAAGATGCAACGTCATGTGTCGCTGAACTCGCCACATTTGTTTATTTGTTGTTGCTTATGAAAATAGTACATGAAAAACCAGTGAAAGCGAGTAGATAAAGATACAAAAATAGTCACAAAAGATGTTTAATAACATGATCAAACCGATCTCTTGTTGTTGATCAAAATAAAAAATAATACAAATAAACAAATGATGATTGATTATGTGGAAAAGAAAGAAAGCCTCTTAGCGCTAATGAGTTATGGCGCCCAACGATGCAGGAGATGTAGATAAAAAGCTAGACAAAATAATATTATTGTACTGAATAATAATAAATAATATTAAAACATGTAAAAAAGAAAGAAATCCTCTTAGCACTAATGAGCTTTGACGCCCAAAAATGCAGGAGATGTAGATAAAAAGCTAGACAAAATAATATTATTGTAATTATTATTATTATGAAGTTGACTTATGTACTGAGATGTATTTGTAAGCTTTAAAAGGTCTTATGGTAGGCCCGAAGCATCTTAGATAAATTGCTGTGGCGCCCAACGATTGTGAGTTGAGACACCTGCTATGGCAACTCTCTCAAATCAGTGTCTTTCATTGTGGGGCAGCGACCTTCAACTGTGGGTAGACCCGAAAATTGCCCAACTTGACGGCTTTTTGGTCTGCAATTACGTAAAACATGGAGACGTGACTGGTATTCCGGTCGGGTGCAATCCCCCGCTGCAAATGAATGCAAATGTGTAAATAATTTAACAACTAATGTCGTTTTGTTGGCATGTGTGGAATGTGTTGAATATATATAAATAGCAAACAGCGACAGATACAGATACAAATTATTAGCAGTGCGCACACCGCATACCAAATGAGATGCCGTCAATACTAATACTGGATGAAACGACAGTAGAGTTACTTATAATATGGGGACTTGGATGACTGACAAAAAACCCATGAAATTAGACTACAATAGGAACAGCTTTAGATGTTATTATGGGATTGTGGCCTTTTTGGGTTTCATAGATAAAAGATAATTGAATTCGAACTTTGAATTTAAGATAACAATGCCCCCAGATGAGACCAATAACCCAAGCTCCTATCCTGATTATCCCCTTTTTGGTCACACTTTGTGCCACTGTCAAGAAGGGCCCGGCTTAACGGCGCTTCCACCCGTCTCATTTACACTTGCACTTTCCACAATATTTTCCTTGTTTTCTTCTTTTTTTTCCCACATTGTTCACGGCCAATCAACTCGTGCACAAAAGAGCACGTAAAGGCTTCAACAAGGAAGAGAGCGAAAGAAGAAGCCGAAGCAGCGGAAGGAAACAAAGAAAATGAGTAGCAACACATGGATACACTTATATACATACACACACATTCATATACAAACATCGTACATGTTTGGTTAAACGCTTGACTGGCAAATTGCCAGCAGACAACAAGGCCGAGATCTTGGCCAGAAATGCAAAGGGATGAGTCTGTGTCGAGATATGGGTTCTTTGTTAGTTCCTAAATACAATTTATCCTTTCTTAAGTGCACTTTCAAAACCAAAACTCATCCTCTGGCTTATCGAATGCAGTTGAACCGGAAGGTAGTCAGACAAAGATACATACGATATTCGCTTTCCGGAACTAAATGAAAAATGCTCGAATTTGGTATACAAACTAAAACCTTTTTCTCGACAAGTGGATAGTAATAGATACTATCTAATAGATAGTATCTATTCGATCTATAAACTATAAATCTCAATTTGGTCGTCCAACGTGGCGTATGCGTATTATTTATTTGATTATCTACTAAAAGCTACCTGAAATTGTATGCAAATCCTACAAATTACTCAATGTTCCACCTGTAGCGCCCTTTGTTTGGTGAAAGGCAGTTGATCAAACACCCCACAAGGTCGCCTGAACTGGCGTAACCATTAAAAGTTATCTATATATAGAGACTGATAAGTGGCTCGTGAATCGATTACCGCACTCTTATCGTGCAAAATTGTAATAAATTGCCATAGATAACATTGATAGATTCTGATTGAATGAGTGTATTTAGTCTGTTAGAATTTTTGAAATTTCTTTTCTTTGCTTTGTCTTCTGATGACACAGTGTAAATTGTTTTTTATTGTTATTTATTTGCTTTAAACAAATTAGCAACTTGAAGAACGAAAGAGAGGTAGATAGAGGAACCGACGTCATGTCCGCTCGCCAAAGCTTTTAAAAGCTCATACAACATTAAAGTGCCATTTTGAGCTTTAACATTAAGCGTTAACACGATTGTTTGGCTTAACATACGATGACTTGCTGTTAACAGCGGCTAAACAGTCTGTCTCAGCTCGGACAGCGAGCGCAACTGTTGTTGCTCTCTCTCGCTCGCTTTGTGCACACGTGTGCGTGTATCTGTGTGTGTGTGTATGAGTTGGCGTGTGTTTCTTCTGTTTTAGCTTCACACGGTGAGGCATTGTTTTTAGTGCTTTTGTTGCGATAGTTCCTTCTGCTGTTTACCTTCTAAATGTTGCTAATTTAATTTAAGTGTGTGTGTATTGAACTCTGCCATCACATTAAACGGATGTAATAAATCGACGACAAAGTGAAAAAGTAATTAAGTTAAAATGCCCTACTATCTATTTAGTCAGAGTGTGTTCAATATGTTTGCTCGCTTGTGTTTGTGTTTGTAGTTGTATTTGTTGTTCGTTTGCAAACAACGCATATCTAAAGATTATTACTTGCAAAACTGCTGACGACATTGCATTGATTTTTTTAAAATTTAATTAAGTTTTGCTTGGACTTATTGTTATTTTATTTTGGATTATTGCAGATCTATGGGCATATTGCTACCGCCTGTGTCGCAGGTGACAAATACACGCATCAACCATACGCAACATCATCGCAATCGGAGTCTCGACAGTGCCCTGCAACGTATACCCGAGGTGAGTAATTTGTATACCCTGTACTGTTTTTTGGCAATTGTCAGAGCAAGGCATTCCCATACCACCCGCCACCCACTCACAACTTATTTAGAGCTGGGCACACCTGAACTTGGAAAGTTTTAGTTACTTTACACGCATAAATACCTATGCATATATGTATGTGTACTCAATATAATCTGTTAAATTATATTTTTATCGCTGTTCGCATTGTTATTCACATTTTTTTGCACTTTTCGCTATTTGTGTACATTTCTGGTTATCAAGAGCGACAACAACAATAAACAATAACAACAACAAACATGAACAGAGTAACAAAAGAAGCAAACCAGTTATCCCGCTCGCACCCACGCATTCAGATGCCTCCAAAAATTGAGAGCGAGAGAAGATAGCTTTGCATGCCATAACATTTGAGTTCAATTGTTGCAGCGTAGCTTTGAGCTTTTCACATGATTGCAAACTATCGAGAGAGGAAGAGAGAGAGAGCTCGTTTATTGTTTTTATCGTTTTTTCTTTGCACTTGACGTTTTTACGTAGTTGCCTAAAAAAAAAAACTGTTATTAAGTTACTGCTGACAAGTTAAAATATACTATAATATTTGATTTGATTTGTGCGTTTGTGTCAGGTGGAAATCTCGTCGCCCAATGCAGAAAGCGAGACAACATTTTGCTCACCATCATCAATACTCAGCACGAATATGTGCTCGAAGATTGTAACGGCTGCCCTCTCCCAATCCCCCCCGCCAATGCCAGCCATCACCTCTGTGGCAGGCAACAACACAGTGGCGCCTCCAACAGTTGCAACAATTGTAAAACCATCAACGGATGCGCCATTGAATAACGTGCATATACACGAGCAACGGAATCTGCATGTAGCAAATGGATCCGTAGGTGAGTAGCTGCAGATACCCTGTAATTTACAAGTTCCCCTTAATAATGTGTCTTCTTCTTTCAGTTGATTCTTGCCCCACGTTACGCATGCGTCCCAAGTCAAGTGAATCGATGTCGACGCGGGCACAGGACATTGTTGGTGTTATTGGTGGCAGCAATGGAGGTTGCAGCAGCAGCAGCAACAGTTGCAGCAGTGCAGGCAGCAGCAAGAAGCGTGAGGATTTGACTAGTCTGGGATCAGATGACTCCGGTAGGTTAAGTATAAGTTAAAGTGAAGTCACAAATGACAGAAAAGGCAGAGATATTATTATATCCACCTACGACTGTATTTCCTGGCAACTTCTGTCATTTGTAAAGTCAATTCAAACTTGATTCCTTTTTTATGTTGTTTATTATGTGAACATAATATATTAAAACACTCTGTTCCACCTTCTCGTCTCGGCAGGCATCATCTGTGGGTCGGAGTCGGATCAAATCTCATTGAATCGCATATGCCACTCACATGAATCGCTGGATTCGGGTGAAATGGATGCCGATGCCGATGCGGATGCCGAGGAGGAATGCATCGATATGATGGAGACAACGTCCATAGATGAAGACTACAATCTAATGCAATCGGATCTCTGCTTCTTTCCACCACATGCTGCCAACGATTTCGATTGTCGCACATTGCGTCCGTCGCGCAAACAAAAACAGCATAAACGGGAGCAGGCCAAGATGATGGCACAACAGCAGCAGCTACAAGAACAGCAATTGCTGCAGGAACAGGAGCAACAGGATCAGGATGTAGATGCTCGTGTGCGTTACCGTGTGATGAACATGTCCCAGGCTGCCATCAACATGGAGCTCGGAACGGCACCAAATGAGATCGAACCCGTGCTGGACGAGGATGAACGAGAGCTAGAGGAGGAAGAGGAGCAGGAGCAGGATCAAGACCATGAAGAGCCATTGCCCGCGTCCATTAACATCATGTCTGCAAATGCCACCACTCCCACAACAACGACACCAGTTGCCACACCCACACCCATAGCCACACCCACGGAGAGCACCAAGAACGATCAGGTGCTGTTCAAGAACTTTTTCGGTGCCACCAAGAATGCCATCTTTCGCACGGCACAAAGCATCATCGAGAATCACGAGAAGAAGAATGCGGCCAAGCAGAAGACAGGAGGGGACTCCCAGGACGTTGCAACAGCTGCAACATTGGGGAATGCCACAGCAAACAACACGGCGATATCGCCACAGGATCAGGTCAAGTCGCCCACGGATATATCCAAGAAAAAGGAGTTCTTTAGCCTACTCACCTCGAACTCGAGTAAAAAAGCCGCTGCAGCTGCCGCGGCAGCAGCTGCCTTGCCCGCCACGCCCACCACAGAGACAACAGATGGCAACAAAACAACGCCCACTTGTGACTCCTCCACTGAAATAAAGATCAAGGAGCGAACGCTGAATTTACGCTTGCCAGGAGCAGATTGTGAAATGGGTTACGATATCATCCTCCCAAAGAGCTCATCGATCAGTTCCTTGCACAAGTTAAAGGTTCCCGTGCCAGGTGTGGTCAAGTACTTCATCAGCGAACGTGCTCCCACAGCGAGCTCCCAACAGAGCTCGGAACGGGGTCCCAGTGGATTGTTGAGGTTCTTTGAATCCCCCGTGTTCAACATTCACTTTGCTGTCCACTATTTGTTCTACTCAAAGGAACCTGGAGTGCTGAGCTTTATTGGCAACAAGATCTTTAGTTTTCCGGATCAGGAGGTTGATCTCTATATACCGCAATTGATTGTCATGTATATACAAATGGATGAATTGGCCGAGGTCTTGGATCCCTACTTGACCATTAGATGTCGCAAGTCTGTTGACTTTTCGCTCAAGTGCCTATGGCTATTGGAGGCATATAACTATCAGATGGATTCCCTGGGAAATAACAACAGTAGTCGGAAATCCAAACTGGCGCTCATGAAGGAGATCTTTTCGAAGAAGGAGCACAAACAGCAAACAAAATCAGAGTCTTCACATGGCCCGGCTGTGGCTCTTGTGAAGAAGACACATCATCGCTCCCAATCGGATGCCACAGTTCTGCTTGCCGATTCGCGCAGTCCGCATACATTGAGCATTAGCCATAGGATGTATCAACAACCTCCATACACGACACAAACGTTGCCCACAACTCCTGCCAAACTGTGTCTAGGTGATCTGACCTCAGGTCGTGCCTTCGACAATGGATGCACTTGCTTTGAGACTGTGAGGGGACAGGTGAATGGTTTGCTCGGTCAGCGTACCCTGTGTAATTGTGGAGCACCAAAGACTGCACCACAAAAGGAGTTCATGAAGGCACTGATGAATGTGGGGAAGAACCTCACCTCGTTGCCGTCGAAGGCGGAGAAGACTTCAGCATTGAGGATGTTCCTCAATCTGATTAATAAGAATTTGCCCGCTCGTGTTTGGTTGCCACTTTACTCGGACATTCCACATCATGTGGTACGCATCACAGAGGAGAAGACTGCCGTGCTCAACTCTAAAGATAAAACGCCCTACATTATCTATGTGGAGGTTGTTGAGGTGTCTGATATTTACACTTCCCCCCTGATTCCCAAGATGATGCCATCGTTGAGGCATACGAAAAGCGAGGAGCACTTGGAGGGTGCCTGTCTGAATACACATCAGAGTTGCAGTCGCACTTCTAGTTGTAGCAGTAGTCATCATGGCTCCAGTTGTCGTCGCAAGAAGGCAACGGAAACTCTGGCAGACAATGGATGTGGCGAGCCAGCGTCCCACAATAATAACTGTAGCAATCTCCTCACGCTAGGCGGTCTGCAGCTGCAGGAGGATGATGTGTGGTCACAGGAGGATGATGAAATCACAGCGCAATATTTGAACATGCGCAAGAATAGCGAAAGGGATGCCATTTCACAGATGTCCTTGGACTCGTGCGACTCCAGAGATCAAGGTAGGTTATAGTACTAGACTAACCTTTAATCCCATTCTTACACATCTATATTTATTCTTTCTAGGTCCACCAGTTGTCTTCAACATTGGGGATGTGCGAACGCGACATTGCAACAATTTGAACTGCGAGAACACAAAGTCGTTTAGCAATGATCCCGAGGATCCATCAGCAGCAGCTCTAAAGGTATACGCAATTGGATGAGATTGCCTCAAGAATCAACTTATATATTTGCTCTGTCTTTCTATAGGAACCATGGGATGAAAAGGAGAAACTGATACGTGAATCCTCGCCATATGGCCATCTCTCAAGCTGGCGTCTGCTCTCAGCTATTGTCAAATGTGGCGATGATTTGCGCCAGGAACTGATGGCCACACAGCTCCTGCAGGTAAAACAATCAATCAGTTTGAAGTCTAGCAATATCCTTAAAATGTTTTCTTAACCCTTAACAGATGTTCAAGATCATTTGGCTCGAGGAGCAAGTGGATCTGTGGGTGCGACCATATAAGATCATTTGTCTATCGAATGACAGCGGTTTGATTGAGCCCATTTTGAACACCGTTTCACTGCATCAAATCAAAAAGAACTCTAACAAATCCTTGCGGGATTACTTCATTGATGAATATGGAACGCCAACAGGCGAAAGTTTTCGTCGTGCCCAAAAGAATTTTGTGCAGAGCTGTGCTGCATATTGCCTGATATCGTATCTGCTGCAGGTTAAGGATAGGTAAGTCAACAATTCACTAAAAGTAAGGCAGCACAATTAACTTAATTATTCAAATCCTTAGGCATAATGGAAATATACTCTTCCATTCGGATGGCCATATAATTCACATCGATTTTGGCTTCATTCTGAGCATATCTCCGAAGAATTTGGGTAAGCTTCAAAATTAGATGAATCAATTGATGAAGGTATATTAATAAAATCTTTTATAGGTTTTGAGCAATCACCATTTAAGCTCACACACGAGTTTGTCGATGTCATGGGCGGTACGAGCTCCGAGCATTGGCGGGAATTCAATCGATTGCTGCTCGTCGGAATGATGTCGGCACGCAAGCATATGGATCGTATTATAAACTTTGTGGAAATTATGCGCAGCAGTAAGTGTATTTAAACTAAAGTTATTTTCCAATGATTTACAAATCATTAATCTTTTACAGATGCTCATTTGCCGTGCTTTAAGAATGGCTGTTCCGGCACCGTACAGAATCTCCGTAAACGTTTTCATATGAATTTAACTGAGCAGGAAATGGAACGCAAAGTTGAACAGCTTGTCCAGGACTCGCTAAAGAGTCTGTCGACCAAACTTTACGATGGTTATCAATATTATACGAATGGCATATTGTGAGAACGGTTTTTCATGAAAATCTAAGCGCATGGAATGAATGAAAAACCATCTAATCATCAGCGTCATCAACATGATCATCGAGCGATCTGATAAAAAAAAAAAACCAAAACTATGGACTGACTTTTTGTTTTAATGAAAATTTATTATATATACATACATACAGATATATACATATACATATATGTATAAACTATATTGTGAAATGTAGTACTTTAACAGAAAAAGAAATGAAAAGAATGAAATGCAAGAGAAAGTGGGGAAAAAAAAGATTGTGTGTACCAAACAACAACTGTTATTGTAGCCAAAATCGTTGATTGTGCGTATTGGCATTGTTATTATTATATATTATATTTAGGCTAAAGTGTATGTTGTCTAACTTTTAAGTAAACAAAAAAACCGAGTGTAAATGTAATTTTTGACTGTATTTCGTCTGTCTGTCAGTCTGTTCCGTATCCGTGTTCTGTAATCGGTCCTTGCATTGCATTTAGCAATAATCGTATTCAATAATCAGCGACTTGTATATATTTAAGATCACATGAAACACATTTAACGATCCCTCGATCCTTATACATTAAAGCATATAAATATTTGTAATTTTTATAATTATTTCAATATCTTGGCACCTTTTTTTAAGCTCTAATCAAACAAACTGCACCCAGCTTTCCATTCATATTAATTCATGCAACTAATATGTAAATACAAATGAAATTTATGAAATTCCAACATTTATCGGGTTTTATCGAAACTAAAAACAACTTAAATACGATTACGTGTTTTCTCCAACAATATAGGCATTATCTATAAATTATAAATAATATATTAACAATATCATATGGATCAAATGTGCCGCAATTCAAGAAACTTACATTGTAAAATCTGTTCTCGCAATCGCCCTTTAAATTTTCGCATATATGTATATAAATATTATCTATGCCTATAGCTATACCTAATATCCTTTGCTATATCTTTATCTCTATAACTACAACTATTTCTAAATATAAACGGAACATTTTTTCTAACTTTATATAGTCTTAACTAAGCTACCATAATAAAGGGATAAATCAAATTATACGCAAATGTACTAAAATTAATAGTTAGGCACTAAAAGTGTAAATTTCAAGCTTGTTTATGTGAAAAACAATATTGTAATAACGTACACGCATGTACGTACGTATATGTAATGAACATTAAATATAAATAATTAAATAATACAAACAAAAAACAACAAAGAAAACACGCAAAATTTAGCTACAAGTATTTGAAAAATGTAGGTTGCATTTTTCTACAATTTATTTAATAAACTCGATTCAAACAACAACAAATACAATTTATGCAAATACAACAACAAATTTGAAAATTCCGATATTACATACATACATAATAATAAAGATGAAAATACCCAACAATTCATACAATTCGTTTGTTTTTATTCTTTTTAAGGAGTCCGGTGATAATCTATAAAATGGATCAGTGTTATCTGAAAGCACATAGTCCTTTTAAAATCTGTAAGGATATGGCCGAGTTTAGCTAGACCCCAGTAAAGAACTTACATGCCTTGTTCCTTTTCTATATAGTCCATAAATGGACCAATTTACAGCCGTTTTTTTATTGTTTTTATCATTTAGTATGTTAAACAAAATCGGTTTGTCAATTTTGAAGAAATCCTACAAATTCCTGAATGCCAATCGATATCTCATGCGCCCAAGTAATTTATAATGTTGCTATGGAAAAGTAGCCTCAAATAACAAATGGATATTTCCACAAACTTTAGTAGAAATTTTCTATACAGCTGAAGAACTTGTGTAATTCTCAAAATGGACCCAGCTAAATTAATTGGCAAAGTGTAGGTTTAAAATATATATTTTTTAGAGATGAATAACAATTTGGTTATAGAAAGGAGGTTGTGCGTATGGAGCACAAGTCCCGTAGTAATTATCCTCATGTTTGGACTAAAATTGCCGACACTGAGACAAATAAGTTCTATCACCAGGATGAGATTGACAAGCAGCTAAAGGAGAAACTGACATTACAAGGTCTGCTAAGATTTTCAATAACTCTAATAGCTTAATTAAACTATATATTTTAGAGGTCTGTCCTTATGAACATGATGGCAAAGGCGACTCCCACTTTATTTCCCCAGAAATGCACAAGAATCTATTGGAAACCTGTCGCTGTGGAAGACCCCGACGTGGAATACATATGGGTAAATGTCTGCAGCGGGCAATTAATCCGCACTTGCAGGAAAAACCGGGAGAAACTATAAAACCTATAAGTGTGCCACGCACTTCAAGCTGTAAGTTGTAGTCGTCACAGATTTCTCAGCAAATTAGCATAAATTTCTCTTTTCTTCATTCAGCTATTATAGGTTTCCGTACCGCTGCCTATAAAAAACTTGAACAGTCCATGCAGTACGTATCGCCTACACACTCTATGACCGGTCCACGTGTAACTGCCGCACCTTATAGTACTATAATTATTGGTTAATAAAAACCCTAAAATTCTATTGCTAATTAAAATTTTAACTCATTAAGCACTGGAAATTTTATTGAGTTTAAATTTATTAAACGGTTGGGGTGTCCCCACTTATTGGGTATTGCAATCGATTGTAAACAACTTGGACTGATACGAAACAAATCGGAACTGGATATACCAGAAATTTATCGCTGAAAACCTGTCCCATGAAATTTGCTCACCCATAAATGTAGAAATATATGTATTTTTGTATATATAATATGTTATTTAGACGTATTTACTATTCACTAACCTGGTCAACTTGGACTTAGTGCGATCACAGCCTCAGAGCGCTTCAGTCAATCATAGCTTAAATTATATTTTATTCTATAATGTATAACTACCTACAATTCTTAGTGTTAACAGCTTGTGCCCTTATCACAAGTGCACAGCTACCTGGACAAGACTTCCTGATCTTTGCAACGACACAAGGTACACCAACGATGGCACCAAGGCCAACAACGCCACCACCGGTTTCAATACCAAGATATGTGCTGGTTAACAATAGACCAGTGCTGGCCACAATGCCACCTTTTGACGCCGTCATATCGGCACCTACACCTCAGTATTTAGAATGTTTTTCAAACTGTCCCGCGACGCAGGAGTATAATCCCATCTGTGGCAGCAATAGGGTGCTATATTTCAACGAAAATAAATTCAACTGCGCACGATTCTGTGGTGCAGGTGAGTTGCGGACATCTGAAATTTCAGAAACTTCCGATATATGACTCAATCTTTATTTTCAGATATACGAATTGTAAGGCGAGGCAGTTGCCAAGGTCTGTTTCCCATGCAACGCGGCTGAAACTAGATGAATCACTTAGATAGTGTTATGCATTTATATATAATTTTTATATATATTTATGTAGGTGTAAAAATATAAAATGTAAAACACAAGTATGACAACTGTTTTTACGCTTAATCAAAACAAACAGTTGCTTAAAACAATGTTGTCGATAAGGCAACTTTCTACAGTTCGTTATACTATATGCACAATTAGAAAACTTGGTTGTCTCATGGACTGATAAGCCCAGTTGCCATTACTTTTCGTGGACCATATTTGGCTTGCCTTCAGTTCCATTTCGTAGTTCAAAGCGTTCACACAATACACGGGGAAATACTTTATCAAGATGCTCAAATCTTATCAGTTGGCTGTAGCCATAGGTTAGAGCTTACTTTTATCAATATTTACTGTACTTCCCGCTTGACATTTCACATTACATCTACTCCAGTTCTGTTGTTGGCTTGCCTGAATCCCGAGGTGTCATCCTATGTAAATCACCGTCGTCCAAATGCAACGTATGTTGTGCCTGCCCAAAACCATCAGCCGGGGTATAACCATAGCAGGCCAGCAGTTTACCAACCTAATGTAGGCTTCCATCAACCTCAGTACAATGGCAGTTATGGTTTCAATCCTAAGCCCGTCTATGGAGGAAACGGCTATCGCCCCGCAAATCTTACAGGTGGTTATCGTCCACATAATGGCACCAACATATTTGGCAAACTATTCAAGCTCTGGTAGAATCTAAACCCCAAAGTGTAATCAAACCATCAGAAATAAATTGTAAGAAATTATCTGTGTATTCCCCTCCCAATAAGAAGTCAAAGTTGATTTCATTTTTTCAAAAAATCATTTATTCAGCAGATAATCCGCAAATGTTCAATCAGATTATCTGGATCATCGTATTAAATTGTTTGCTTTCCGGTATTCCAGGAACCATTTATATAGCATGTTTTTATATATATATATAGAGTAAATGCAGAGATGATTGGCTCCAGTTATGGGTTGTTAAATCAAGGGTGCGATGGATAATTTTCATGTTAATTAAATATACTGGGACGACGATAACGGATCTAGATGCCAGCAATACACGGCTATTATAATGTGGGGTAGTATATCAGCTTTGAACATATAAATATTAGCTTTAATTAGCCTGCCGTGTTGTGGCATGGGAATACCGACGATGATCATAAAAATAAACCAAAACCGTTGAGGCTCCCGCGCCGCAGTCAGGAAATCCCACGCCGCCGTCAAGGAACTCCCACGCCGCTGTCAAGTGCTCCCGCGCTGCAGTCAGGAAGAATCCCACGCCGCCGTCAAGTGTGTTCCCACGCCGCTGTCAGAAATCTCCCCCGCCGCCGTCAATCAAAGGCTCCCACGCCGCAGTCAGTGCAGGCATCCCTCGCCGTTGTTCCGGTCCAATTTGGATTTCTCCCACGCCGCCGTCCAATCGAATCCCGCGTCGCCCGATCTAATATGTTGCCTATTGAGAAGAAGCGTTGTCCCTAGCGCCCTCGCCTAACCGAAGCCCTAATAAATCCCACGTTGAAAAACATGCGAATCCCTCGTTGATGTCCCAGACATTGAATCCCACGCTGCCGTCAATTTGGGGTATCCCTCGCTTCCGTCATTTCGTGGTATCCCGCGCTGCCGTCAATTTGTGGTATCCCTCGCTGCCGTCAATACTTGGTATCCCACGCTGCCGTCGATGCTTTGAAGTGGTTTTACGTTGTGGTGCCCCAAATGCGATACGAAAATCAAGTGTAACAAAACAATTGCGATTCTTCAAGAAACCTCTAAGCGCCTCTCAGAAAACGGTAGAAATTGAACGCCCATTATTTGTAGTGGAAGATAAACCAAACACGATATCTGATTCGAGGAGATATCCTATCCTATATGTCCTAGCTGTCACCGGGGCCCAACTGCAGGGAAATGTGTGTGTGTTGGCAAATGCGAAGATTAAGCGGTGATTGATTTGGGGTTGGGCTGCAGTTGTCCTCAGCGTATCAGAGTATCCAGTATCACAAAATAGAGAACGAAAAACTATCCCATAGACGTATACGTTATTTTATGTCCTATGCCCACCATACGAAGAGCGAAACAAGTGGTGGTGGTTGTAATGGTGCTGTGCGTGCATGTCGATGAAAATGATGGTCTGTTTTGGTTTTCTTGAATATGTTAGTAGTGGAGTTGTAGAGTAGGAGTTGTGCCCTGGATCGGTTGATCCGCAACTTGAAATTGATTCGATTTGCCTCAGACGAAAAGGTGCTCAACCATGTAGTAGATGAAGACGTATACGTTTCTAGGATGTGACGATACTAAAGCAAGCGAAGTTCTTCCAGTTCACAGTTCAGTTCGGTGGCAGCTTCATTTCATAAGGAAGCGTCGAAACCGTTAAGAGATGTGATGATGATCTCAGAATGCAGACTCCACACCATCAAATATGGCCAACTGAATATCAAGAGGATTTCAAGTGCTGCGACATCAAGTGAAGTCGAAGAACACCCAAGACTCGAGAGATTCATGGGATGCTATGATCCCAATCCATATAAGAAATGGTTTGCGGATTGAAGAGGCGTTCACAGTTCGCTCAGAGATGAAGCTACTTCTGCTCGGCCAATTTTAAAACGGATGCTCGTCTTTACTGCTGCCTGAAGACCATAGTTTAGGATGATGTACGAGAGTCGAAAACGCCCAAGGAAGTTCAGATCAGATTATACACAAAGTCATGGATGGGCCGCCTTTCACAAGTATTTGGAGGAGTAGTAGTCACATGCAATTCCCTCGCTTTCGCTCTCTTTCTCCCTGCCTTCTTTCACATCAAAGGAATGAACATCATCCAAAAGGGGAAGGAGTTGCCAGCTGTCGGGTTTCTTAGCCATACGAATATGTACATGTCACAGTTTAACAATAACTAAATATACAATCGAATGTTTTACAATAGTACTTAGATGGGGGGGACTAGTTGGGAACTGGCTCGGTATTTTACAATCATGTTATAAGGGAGCAACATCGTGTTGTCCGTACATTTACAAAAGTGTAGGTACAATATACAATAGGGCACTACGGCCAGAAGTCTTAGATTTCTCGAGCCAGATTACATACATACTTATAGGGTATGTTTGCTGAAAATACATAGTATAAATTTACAAAAAGAAAAAAAACAAAAAAATAGAAAGAAAGAAGAACATAGAGTGTGAAGAAATGTAGAAGCGCGTGTCTCATGGATTCCCTTTGAGAACAACTTGGGCGTCGTGTGCTTGGAGGGGACAGACCGACCGACAACTGTCCTATGAGTAGTAGGGCCTCTGCTTTGCTGCTTCTAGGTCTGCTTGGGATTTCTAGATATATAGTTTTACCTGAAAAAGCGTACATACACCAACAACAACAACGAGGATAACGACGACGATCGAAGATCGACCAGGACGTGGACGTCGAAAGCAACTTGTCATGGCTTGGTTTCCCTGCCTGCCGCCTGCCTGCTGTCTGCTGCTTCTGCTGTATATCGTATTGGGTTCCCTTTACGATTTGATATGATACGGATATGACATGGTTGCATGGATGCTATTGCTGCAACATGCCAGGAGCAACTTATTGGATATCGCTCAACTGGCTGCCTCTCACATATTCTCTCTGTCTCGCTTCTCTGTTTATATCGGATGTGGAAGTGTGCGCTGCTGCAGTACCACCTCGCAATTGTTTCCCTATTGCGGAATGTTGAACGTTGCACCAGGAGTTAAGCGCTCAACTGGCAATGCGAAGCGTAGCGTAGCGCAGCACCTTAGGAGCGTCTGTCTAGCTAGCCTCATTTCGTCATCGAACACTAATCGCATTTGATTCCCATTGCGATGGATTGATTTGATTTCAGTTAACCGGTTTAATCTCTCTTTTTCTACGAGTATCTCTCTCTCTGTGCTAAGCTAAGAAGTGAATGGGAGTGAATGGATATAATTTACATATTGGAAATTACAACCCGTTGAATATACACCATCATTGTTGTCTCTTCGCTAACCTCTTGCACTTGCTCTGTGGCTGCTTTAGCTCTGCTTTGCGGCTCCTGCTGCATAATGGATTTCTGGCTTTGGATTTGGTTGAGTTGTCTTCGTCTGGATGCTTGAACACTAATCGCATTTGGTTCCCTTTTGCGATAAACGACGAAGGCACGAGCTGTTTAGGGTCATAGCCAGCGTGCAAACGCCATACTACATACTAAGTGTATAAAACAAGCAAGGCATACATACAAATCCATACATACATACGTGCATGCACACACATCACACACAGACAGACAACGTAGACTCTGGAGTAGTAGTAGCTGTTGCTGCCTCTGCCTCTGTCTCTGGATGTTGATGGCGACGACGACGCTTGGATGCCCGTAGCGTACTTGCAGGCAGCTGCCCGGTACCAAGGACAACACATCAGCTCGCTCGCATCTTTAACGTTAACGAGTGCTGGTGATTGTGTGGTGTGGCGGGTCTCGGTCCAAACGCATTTGTTTCCCTTTAGCGCGGACCGAGCGCATATTTCTATGCGGTGCAATGCATTACGTGCTGGCGGCTTAGCTTAGCTTGGATTGGCTTGGCTTGACTTGACTTGGCATTTATTGGAGAGAGCCTAAGCCTCATTTGGCCTGTGTCCTGGCTGGCTATGGAGAGCCCTTGGCTTTCGAGGAAAGCGTGCAGTCAGTGTCGTCTGCTGTGCTTCGAGTTGAGCCTCGACTGGGAGCCAGCAGCCGTTTTAACTTGCAGCTAACGTTTTCTCTGTAATGTAAAAACGTTAAGTGTGTGATACACTATTACGAGTAGATCTACTTGGGATCTGCAACAGATATATATATCGTTGTTGTAACTCGTGCGCAGCTTGCGGCAGACTGTTACGTAGTGGTCGTTGTTGTTGCTGTGGTGTGCTGATGCTGCTGCTTCTGCATGAACATTTGCCTAAACTGGATGGACTTGATGTATCGTTATTGATTCCCTTTAACGATTATTTGGTTGAGTGACAAAGCTAGTTTTAGTGTAGGATACAAGTGCTTGCCAGAAGGAGGCCTCCACCTCCACTCCAGGATTGGAAAATATTGATTGATCGATCGCAGTTAACAAGAAGTCGATGGAATAACATCACTGCAAAAAGGTGCAAGTGCAAAGCAAATTATGTAGCTAACAAATGTCTCACGCTGCATAGTTCAATCCGGAGACTTGTCCTCGTGCTAAACCTTGGATAAGCCGAAAGGGATTGCAGCCGCCTTAATGGATCATCACCATGATTGTCATATGTTTCTGCAAAACAGGTTTAAGCAATTCAAATGGAATTCATTGCCTGACCTTAACAATTTCGACAGCTCGACAAATTCGACATGTTCATTTGAACGGTTGGATTTCGGTTGATAAACGAGTGTTGTTGTGGTGTTTATATTGCTTTCAAGTTGGCATTTGATTCCCATTGCCTCAAGAAATTTTGCTACATGTACACGGGGTTTATGTGTGTGGCGAACATCCTGCACTGCAAAAATTTAATTGGATATCCTGGGGAAATATGCTGGGGAGGGTTAGCAGAAAATTAAGGGAGAAGAAAAGCTTATGTAACAAATCCTTTTGCATTTCCCGCTTCCGAGTCATGATCTCTTTCTCTCGCTCTCTCTGAGACGCTCTTTTCTTTGCCCATTTTAGAAAAACTACTTGCAGATATGCGCAGGCACATTCAACTGCGGTCATATTAGCTACAAGATACGAAGAAAGAAAGAAACACACAAAACGATTCTTTGCTCTAGAATATTTGGAATAAATAATTTACATGAAAATCGTGAGTGACGGACCCCTGGGCCCTTTAGATGGCGCTTCCTTTTTGCTGCCTACTCATTCTGGGGATTTTCATTACTCCCAATATGCGCAGGCACCGTTCAACTGCGTCATATTGCTATAAAATACGAAGAAAAAAAACAAATTTTGTTTTTGGCAAAGCGGATAATTTACGCTGATTATGTTTGGCATTGTCCATATAATAGGATCATCCTCAGAAAATATCGCCCATTAATATCTGTAGATGTACTTCGCTGGTTGGAAATCTTCACTAGATGTCTAGCTTAGTATCTGCGTTTGTATCTACAAGAATAGAATTTCCAAATTGAGGGGTAGAAATATATAAAAAGTTACGTTCTCCGGTTCGCCCGCATATCTATATAGATCATAGTCATGGTTACAGCCCATTATTGAATTGTTATTCGGCTATCCGCTATTGGTTATTCGTTATATTGTAGCTCTAGCAACGTGCTAAAATAGAATATGAAACAAAAACGACATTTTGTTCGAATTAAGAGTATGAGAAACGATTTACGCTTTGCCAGTGGAGGAGTTAATCTTGTCAGTCTCGTTCCCCTTGCGTTTTGACATGGGTAGAGCTCTATAATTGCGAAAAGATTGGAAAGAAATATTTGCTGGCGCTTCGGTTCTCTCATCATACACTCTTTCTTGCAGATGCACGCAGGCACTGTTCAACTGCGTCGCATCGCTAAAAAATATAAACGAAAAATTGTCTTTGTCCTAAACTACAGGTGGGGGGTTTACGTGTATTATCAGTTATTAGATAGTAGAACCTCTGTGGTTGATCATCATCTTCCAATTGATTTCTTGGGGATTATTGCATATATAGTTGCTGTCTGCCTTCCATTCGATTCAACCCAGACGCAAGACGCTCACAGGCACTGTTCAACTGTGATGCATCGCTACAAAAAGATTTAAGCCTTCATGTTTAGGCTGTTCATAACGATAGGGATAAACAATATTTTAAACTTCTTCCTTGCTCAATCTGTGACTGAGCGTTGCGAGTAGATGGGCATTATCAATTCCAATATCTGCCTAAGGCCTCTCAAATATCCAAACTGAATTCGTCAGTCAAATTCTTAGTTAAGATATGTGCAGGAACCGTTCAACTGCATCATATCGCTAAAAGACATATGTTGATTTGATAGAGAAGAAAAGAAATGCAGATGCCGAGAAAGTCCATTCGCAATTTCGCACTGCCTTGATAAAAGTGTCTGCAATTCAAGTGTTAATTAACGAGCAAAATCCCATACGGCTTACGTGCCACCAGTGTCAAAGTGAGGTGAAGGTAAATCGAAGTCAAGAAGAGAGAGGCTGCACGATGACAAAGCCAAAGGTGAAGACCAACAAAGGTGATGATGACGACGACGACAGACGACTGCGTAGTTTCGAGAAAAAATCCGTTGCATCACAAGTACATTCAACTGTGACGATGACGTTTGGTTGTTGTTGTTGCTAAGTTCATTTCTCCTTCTCCGTTATTCTGTAAATCTGTTTTAAAAAGCAATTTGTTGTTGCGTTCGCAGCTGATATACGAATACCGTGTGTATGCAGAAATATCTGTGTGGATGGGTGGGTGGCGTCAGCAACTGCTAAGCGCGCTGTATGTAGAGTAGGTGGTGATATTGTGGTGGTGGTGGTTGGTTCTTTGGTTGGTTGTGGTGTGGTGGGTGAGACAAGCCAGCACACCGACCAGTAGTAGGCAAATAAAGCACACACACACACGCACACACGTTTGCTGTTGAGCTGAAGCTGCTGCTGCTGGCTGCCGCAATGCTGCGCAATTCCGCCTTGTCCCCAATTATTTTTGTCAGCTGCATCTGGCATAATTTTTTTTTTTTGGGCATAGGAGACTCGGTGGTGTTTGCTGCTGCTGCTGCCGCTGCTAAGCTGCTGCTTCGGCGAACTGTGTAGGATCGGTTGGCGCACAAACAACTCGGTGCCATTGCTGGTTGGTTGCAGTAGAAGACGGACAGACGTGAAGACTCACTCAGTGTTATAAAACAAAAATCTTGATGCCAAGTCGATAATAAATCGATGCGATGATGATTTGATAATCATTGCGTTTCAATTTGATTCTGTTTCGATGTTGATGATGGTTGCTCTTGTGGTTGTTTGTCAAGTGTTCCATTTCCTCCTCATCGTTGCCATTAACGTATCGAGGAGCAGGAAAACTGTAAAACAAAATCAGTTATAGACGAATATGTATACGACAAAGCAAGACAAAGGGAGATTTCGATTGACTTTTTGTGTTTTTTTTTTTATATGCTTATAGACAAAGTACGAGTAAATAATAAAGGCAACAGTGATTGATTTTAAAATTACATACGATTTACATTTTATTTATTTTACATACAATTATCAGTTCAGTTGGATTTTTCTATATTTACACAATCATTTTTCGCTTTGTGGGCGATTCTACAAGCTATTATATACTTCCTGCTCGTCTCGATTGTCTTTCGATTCAATATGAATCATCAAAAATGTTGTTTTTCTGTTTTTCTTTGTCACTAGCTAAATATTTCATACAAGCGGACGCACACTGACGAAAATAGAAATAGCGGACCAGTTTATCCAAGGTTTGCCTCATGCACACGAAAGAAAAGAAAACAAAGGCCGTAATACATAAACACACATTTGCATGCATGTGTGCGTGTGTCTGTTGCGCAGAGCAACAACTTTTGTGAGTATACACAAAAACACTTAGTGTACACACACACATAACATGCAAGCATGCATGCATATATACATAACAAGATGGCGTCGTTGATGTACGTGCCTTTGTCTCACTGCGCTACCTACCCTCGTTTTTACATGCTATTGTGAAATTTTTTCTTTGTACGAAATTATTTGACTACTTTCAAGGAAAAAAACATTCTATTGAGTTATAACTAATTAATAAGATAAATTTACAAACCGAGTGTGAATCCCGGACCAAAGGCTTCATTCTGATGAGAGCGTTGATAGACCAGCAGTCGCACTGCTCGTTCACAAAGGCCATTTGCTCGTCCTCATCTCACACTCTTCACAGCCTTCACATTTTTCATTACAATCTATGTATAACAGGTTTGCACACGTTTTGCAACTGCAAATGAGAAATTTTTTCGTAATAAAGCTAATTTAACAAAATGAACAAATCAAAGAAAATAGGAAACAAAATTAGATAGCTTGTGACAGTTGAAGCTTGAACACGTTCTTGTCGTCTCGTTTCTTCCTCTCGAATACTAAAATGTGTCACATAGGGTTGTCTCCGTCTAACTAACTGTGCACTGCGATGACGCAGTGACGTTGGTTGTTATTGTAATTGTTGCTGCCATTGTTGGATTTATTAATATTACTATTGTTGTTGTTGTTATTGCTGCTGCTTAAACTGCTCAAAAAACTGTCGAGGCCACTGAGTTCGCTCCTCCATAGATTATTTTCAACATTGCGTCGTTCGAATTCGGCCGTCTCAGATTCCACAGTTTCGACGCAATTAAGTTCATATTTTTCATTGGCATCGCTGGCACAATGTGTTCTGCCATGTGGAACAAATTTCGTTTGGATGTCGAGCCAACGACTGAAGCGTTCTTGTTGTTTCCTGCGTAGTTCATGCTCAGCGTGGAGCAATGCCGTTGACAAAATGGCGTTCACCCGAAGGCTGCCCGAGCCTCGCATTTTACGACGCATTTGTACGCGTTTCATGCGAAAATTACGCACCCAATACGTTAACGTTTTGGGTTGCTCAACACCATCAAACTCATCATAATAAGCAACCATTTTTACACGTTGCTTTGTAAAAATAACTTTCTTTTCAGTATAGATATACGTATACACAAACACACACACACCTCTGCTGCTGCTTGAGTGTTGACCAGCGTGCTGCTTTTCGGGTTTCACTATCTGGTTATATAACTTTCCAGAAACTAAGAACTTCTGATTACTATCACGTCTTTACAGCACAACTTTTCAAAAGGAAATGATGGAACGAACGAGAATGGCACTGCTTTTATAGCTGCGAGACGTACTGCTACGTGACAATGGCAAATGTAGTACCTGCGCTTCTATCGATTTTTAACAGCTGCAACCGTTAGGGGTTGGAAAAACCAGTTTTAAAGATGATAGAATTTAGGTAACAGGCCTCCCTTTTAAGGGTTTACTTACTGTTACCTGTTTGAGACGAGAATGATCATGAGAAAATTGCACCAAATAAAGATTTTCAACAGATTTGCTGCCATTTTTTAATACCTGCCAACTTGTTTTATAATATGCCTCGAAACAAACGAAATGAAACAGGGAAAGTGGTGGCTCACCGATAAGACAACAGTTGAATTAAATCGAACTAACAAAAAATTCATGCAAATTTACGTTTTGTCGCCATTCTTATTTCAATAAAGGCTAAAGGGAATATTGTATAAACACAGTTTGTCTATGGCGTCGATGATTGGGGGTCAGACAACTTGATTTATAATTTCTTCTAGAAGTGAATTTCGAAATACGAAAAGTGTTTCTATGCGTTTGCCGCATTCATAGTCATTTGAACAGAGACTGATGGTGGAATGCATATCTTTCATTATTTTCCATATCAAAGAACATATGGCTAATACAAAAATATAAAATATGTCATTATACTTTTGATAAACGCACTATTAGATCGTTTCGTTCTGAATAAGTTCAAATGAACGGGTCATCGAAATGAAAGAATTAACCTATTCAGAATTTCATTAACTATATCGATTATTTTGTTCAGTTGTACACTAATTTAGCTCTGAAGTCGCTCAACAGTTTCCTTGAAACTATTTAATTTAAGTAGTTTGTTGAAGTTTAAATGAGAATCTATCGATATCGATATATCAATATGGCTTTAACACCACTTTGCCATAGGTGGCGTTTTATGTTGAAAATTGAGCGACTGTTAAATTTAAAAAGATTGCCTTGATCGATACATTTTTTTGGGTGGGTGCATGTATGTGTGTGTTGTGCGTTTGAACTTGCAAGCGGCATAAAAAACCTAAAAACCGAAAATGAGCGCAGAAATACCAGGCCCCAGAAATTAGCAGCAGGTGGAATTTTCCCTTTAAGTGACGTCACAATTCCCTCACAATAATAAAGTCCAGCTACGCACTCTTATTGGTTCGTAACTGCTGCAGGTACCGTACACTATATGCCTGTATGCGTAACGAAGGGCTCTCTAAGCAGTGGATCACCATCCACATAGAGCGCTGCTTAGAGAGCCCTTCGTTACGCATACAGAGGCCAATTTGAGCTAGTTTTTAGTCCTCTCTAGGTATGGCAGGCGCCGTACACTGTATGCGTGGTTGACGGGCCGTCAGTGACGTCTTCATACATGCAGCGCCATACACCCTCTAAGCAGCACTCTCTCTCTGTGGATCATAGCTGTTCCAATCAGCGACCACTGCTTAGAGAAGTGCTGATCCTCTCCGAAGCTCACTCTGGCCATGCACACACACATGCAAATGGACCAGGAAAATAAGACCGCAGTAAGTTCTTGTTTGTATGTATGTGAAATTCCATGCAATAATTTGCAAAAATTGGTCTTCAAACTAAAAATACGCTGCTCCATGCCCCTGTCAATAAAAAAACTCATTATAATTTCGAAATATCAGTATACTTTATTCTTAAAATCCTATAATTATGAAGTAACATTGGATCTATGCTAATTTTACAAAGCTAAATTTGCAGCTTATTAATAACAGTGTAACACAAAATAAAAAATAATATAGTAGTCATGTTGCTTATGACTTGTTTTCGACAATTTTCCAAACGTGGTCGTAGACTCCAAAACCTGTAAAGTAAATATAAATTGTTAATATATATTGATAAAACCTAGTTCCAAATAAAATTGATTACGAAAATCTAACTTAAAATTAAGATTTCATCTTGAATTATTATAATTTCTCTTTTAATCAAAGAATAAAACTTAACTTGTCCAATATTAATCTGTTATACCTTTTTTGCAGCTTCTTTAGCATCTTCCTGCTGGAGCACCGCGTCTAATCCCAATTAGCCGAGTTTAAACCCACAAGCTGAGGTCAACATTCGCCTCGTTGAGAAGTCTCAGGGATAATGATCTCCGCTGCAAGCGTGGTCTTATTACCAATTTAATCCCTCTTGGATCAATGCAAGAATGTACCTAACTGTAAGTACAACATTGATTATTATGCAAAATTATCATATCTGATATATAAAATATAATTTGATTAATAAAATTGACATTTACTTGCAGTTTTCCTGGAGAAATATTGGAATCTACTCTACTATGTTGGACTCAGCGAACTGACGTCATTTTGGCATCCAAACAAAGTCCGCACAAAGTTGCCACAACTAAAGAATTAATCTTTATGCTCTAAGCAAATAGTTTTATGTATAATAATAATTATTATATACGTATAATTAAGAAAAATGTTTAAATTGTAATACATTTTATGTTACATTAAGCTAAAAGAAATGTATGGATTAAATTAAGAGATAATTAACTAGATTTAGCTATATTTCAATGTTATTCGTAAGGATAGGATTTTAAGAATAAAAGAAACTGAAAATTGGAAATTAAAACGTGTTTTTTCATTGGTTGGTTAACGAAATTTGAGTCAGGACAATAGGCTGGAGAATCAAGAAATAGGCACACAATTACCATGCAAACAACTTTCAAGCGCACTGGCAACTTGCCCTAAAATGTTCAAATTTCAAATTTGCCAAAATTGTCCAAATTTCCAAGTGAAATACCAGGCGAACAGAAACTGAAAGTAGGTCGCCACACTAAAAATTTTATTTTGCAATGACGTCACTTAAATCAAGGGCGCCCCAAAAAAGGTCCATTATAGTGACGTCAGTTCAAACAAGCGTCACTCCATGACGTCACTAAAATGGACCTTTTTTGGGGCGCACTTAAATCCGACCCAAAAAGGTCCATTATAGTGACGTCAGTTCAAACAAGCGTCACTCCAAAAAAGGTCCATTTTAGTGACGTCATGGAGTGACGCTTGTTTGAACTGACGTCACTATAATGGACCTTTTTTGGGGCGCCCTTGATTTAAGTGACGTCATTGCAAAATAAAATTTTTAGTGTGGCGACCTACTTTCAGTTTCTGTTCGCCTGGTATTTCACTTGGAAATTTGGACAATTTTGGCAAATTTGATATTTGAACATTTTAGGGCAAGTTGCCAGTGCGCTTGAAAGTTGTTTGCATGGTAATTGTGTGCCTATTTCTTGATTCTCCAGCCTATTGTCCTGACTCAAATTTCGTTAACCAACCAATGAAAAAACACGTTTTAATTTCCAATTTTCAGTTTCTTTTATTCTTAAAATCCTATCCTTACGAATAACATTGAAATATAGCTAAATCTAGTTAATTATCTCTTAATTTAATCCATACATTTCTTTTAGCTTAATGTAACATAAAATGTATTACAATTTAAACATTTTTCTTAATTATACGTATATAATAATTATTATTATACATAAAACTATTTGCTTAGAGCATAAAGATTAATTCTTTAGTTGTGGCAACTTTGTGCGGACTTTGTTTGGATGCCAAAATGACGTCAGTTCGCTGAGTCCAACATAGTAGAGTAGATTCCAATATTTCTCCAGGAAAACTGCAAGTAAATGTCAATTTTATTAATCAAATTATATTTTATATATCAGATATGATAATTTTGCATAATAATCAATGTTGTACTTACAGTTAGGTACATTCTTGCATTGATCCAAGAGGGATTAAATTGGTAATAAGACCACGCTTGCAGCGGAGATCATTATCCCTGAGACTTCTCAACGAGGCGAATGTTGACCTCAGCTTGTGGGTTTAAACTCGGCTAATTGGGATTAGACGCGGTGCTCCAGCAGGAAGATGCTAAAGAAGCTGCAAAAAAGGTATAACAGATTAATATTGGACAAGTTAAGTTTTATTCTTTGATTAAAAGAGAAATTATAATAATTCAAGATGAAATCTTAATTTTAAGTTAGATTTTCGTAATCAATTTTATTTGGAACTAGGTTTTATCAATATATATTAACAATTTATATTTACTTTACAGGTTTTGGAGTCTACGACCACGTTTGGAAAATTGTCGAAAACAAGTCATAAGCAACATGACTACTATATTATTTTTTATTTTGTGTTACACTGTTATTAATAAGCTGCAAATTTAGCTTTGTAAAATTAGCATAGATCCAATGTTACTTCATAATTATAGGATTTTAAGAATAAAGTATACTGATATTTCGAAATTATAATGAGTTTTTTTATTGACAGGGGCATGGAGCAGCGTATTTTTAGTTTGAAGACCAATTTTTGCAAATTATTGCATGGAATTTCACATACATACAAACAAGAACTTACTGCGGTCTTATTTTCCTGGTCCATTTGCATGTGTGTGTGCATGGCCAGAGTGAGCTTCGGAGAGGATCAGCACTTCTCTAAGCAGTGGTCGCTGATTGGAACAGCTATGATCCACAGAGAGAGAGTGCTGCTTAGAGGGTGTATGGCGCTGCATGTATGAAGACGTCACTGACGGCCGCATACAGTGTACGGCGCCTGCCATACCTAGAGAGGACTAAAAACTAGCTCATATTGGCCCCTGTATGCGTAACGAAGGGCTCTCTAAGCAGCGCTCTATGTGGATGGTGATCCACTGCTTAGAGAGCCCTTCGTTACGCATACAGGCATATAGTGTACGGTACCTGCAGCAGTTACGAACCAATAAGAGTGCGTAGCTGGACTTTATTATTGTGAGGGAATTGTGACGTCACTTAAAGGGAAAATTCCACCTGCTGCTAATTTCTGGGGCCTGGTATTTCTGCGCTCATTTTCGGTTTTTAGGTTTTTTATGCCGCTTGCAAGTTCAAACGCACAACACACACATACATGCACCCACCCAAAAAAATGTATCGATCAAGGCAATCTTTTTAAATTTAACAGTCGCTCAATTTTCAATATAAAACGCCACCTATGGCAAAGTGGTGTTAAAGCCATATTGATATATCGATATCGATAGATTCTCATTTAAACTTCAACAAACTACTTAAATTAAATAGTTTCAAGGAAACTGTTGAGCGACTTCAGAGCTAAATTAGTGTACAACTGAACAAAATAATCGATATAGTTAATGAAATTCTGAATAGGTTAATTCTTTCATTTCGATGACCCGTTCATTTGAACTTATTCAGAACGAAACGATCTAATAGTGCGTTTATCAAAAGTATAATGACATATTTTATATTTTTGTATTAGCCATATGCTCTTTGACATGGAAAATAATGAAAGATATGCATTCCACCTTCAGTCTTTGTTAAAACATCACGGGATTATATTAATGTTGGTACTGGCAGCATAAGTACCCATGCAATCAGCTGACTATGGATGCGGCAAACGCAATAGTAACACTTTTCGTATTTCTTGCGTGAGCCCTCACGCAACTGAAAAATCCCAACTAGTGGAAATTTAATATAATAATAGGGTTGTCTGAAGACGGTCGATAAAGTCAAATTGATTAAAATGATAATCGATAGTTGCGATTGGCTTTGGCGCCGCATTTAAAATAACCATGGCAATGTACAAATATTCAAATTATAAAGAAACTGTAATAAGTTCGCTTACAGACTATAAATGTTAAATTGCGTGTATGTATTTGAACATTAAAAGTGACACTTATTAAGTGTGAATATCCACAAATTATTTTGAAACAAACTTGCAAACAAATCGCGAATGTATTTAATTATCATTGCAATGTTGCAGAATGATTACTAGCACTCATTTATAAGTATGATCATTTGTATATAAGTATTTTGGGAGCAACATTTGTCCGTGCATTTCAACCCGACAGCTTTCAGTATTCAGTACATTTTAGCACCTCGTCGGGAACGGATCGCGAATAACGGTAGAAGTGTTGTTGTGGTAAAGTGAAGCAAGTGGTGACGCAGACGCAGGGGAGGTGTAAAAATTTGCACGTACAGTGGCGAGGCGGTTTGAAAAACAATTCAATATTTTGGAGATTTTCAAATAAACAAAACAGCCACAGCCGTTGAATTGCTACACTTTACGAAAAGAAAAGAAAATAATATAGTGGCAACGAACAGCGTGCGCCTCTTGATCGAATGAGAGAAGGGGGAAGAGGACTTTGATCAATTGAAGAAGAATCTCACCATCTGCACAGATCAAAAGATTGATTGCAGGCCATAAAACTAAAGTGGATGTGGCATGAGCGAAAAATTCATGCAAAACTTTTCACTTTCAATCAATGAGTTTGGCGGGACACAAGATTTCCTTATGGTCAATTGTGGAGCGTATTTTGTAGGCCACAAGATTGTAAACAAATTAACAACAACAATATCAACATCAACATCAACATCAAAAAGAACAACAACATTAAGAGACAGAAGTGGAAACTGGTAAAATAATGGAGAATGTGCGCTTTTCCATCATCGTAAGTGATGAGATCCAAACCGACCCCTCTCTATCCCTCTCCCATCTCTTCGCTTTGTTTGTTTGCCTTTATTGTGCTGTCGATAATTGGTTTGTTTGTTTTGGCAGGAAAACGATTTGAAATGGCAGTCGGAGAGTGAGGCAGCTGATATGGACCTGCTGTTTGATAAGCGCAGCATCTCCAGCGAGGCCAATAGCGATGCCGTTTTCAGCAATGAGGCGCACGAGATTTTCGCGAGGCAACAACAAAACCAGGTGCTGTGGGAGCCTCAAGAAATTGACGATACTCTCGCCACAATGCCCAATGCCATTCATATATTGGAAATGGTTAAATCATCCTGTTTTTTGGGTGAGTCAGATGACTTCTTACCACCTGCCATCATATAATTATTCTCTTTTCATTTCGATTGCAGAACTCTTGATCGAACCAAGTGATTCTAATCTGGCGCTAATTTGTTGTGCCATCTATGGCTCCGTGGAGAATATCATATATCTGCTGACTCACTATAATGCGGATCCAAATGCCGCCGATAGTCTGGGACGCACTCCACTCCACTTTGCGTGTTGTCGCGCCAATGCTCCCATTGCCAAGGTGCTGCTCGATCGAGGATCGGATCCAAATCGCTGGGATGCCAAAAAGGAAGTGACGCCGCTGCATTGCGCTGCCAGGTGAAACATTACAATTCAAGATCAATAACCTATTCTTAGATTCTAATCATATTTTGAAGAGAAGAGAAGAGAAGAGTAACTTAGTGGCATTGTATGTAACAGACAGAAGGAGAAAACTATCAAACATTCAAATCCGTTCTTCATGGACTAAAAGAGATTGCACTAAGAAACAAAACTCTTCTATTATTCTTTTATATATGTTTACTTACATATCTAAAAAGCTTTCTTGACATTGCGGCAGAGGGAAAATCAATACAATAATTATTATTTTCCCCTTTAATTACCTTAGAATACTTGTACTAAGTATCCCGCTATTGAGCACACTCAACAGTAGCGTTTATGCTTATTTGTTTATCAATCTCATTGAGGAGAATCTCTTAATTTCAGTTCCAAGAGTGTGGAATGTATTTTGCTGTTGTTGCGTCGCAAGGCAAACATCAACATTGGCATTGAGAGGCGATCTGCGTTGCATTATGCGATCGACGGCAATGCTGTGGATTGTGTGGAAACTCTATTAAAGTATGGCGCTGATCCGAATACTCCACAGGTGTATACGGAGACACCATTGCATACCGCATCCGCCTCTGGATTCAGCAAATGCGTAGAGCTGCTGCTGAATCACAATGCCGATGTGCGCTCTCAATTCGGCGAAGGCAAAGTGACGGCACTACATTTGGGTAAGAATGTGGGAGGAATACCCCCCAGTGGCACCTTGCAACTGACGCATACTAAAATTTATCTGCTTTTCTAGCTGCGGAAAATGATTACGCCGAGTGCGTAAGACTACTTTTGGATCATCGTGCCGATGTGAACTGCCGGAATGCCAGCCAACAAACGCCTTTGCATCTGGCCTGTCTCTCCCAGTCCATAGGCACAGTGGAGATTCTCTTGAAATATGGCGCCAATGTGAATGCCGTCTATCGTGATGGACGCACTGCGTTGCATGCCGCCATCGTAAAGCAGTCACGTTGCCTGGACTGTTGTAATGCTCTGCTTAAGGCTGGTGCGGATGTCAACAAGGCGGATGATTACGGATACACGCCTTTACATATTGCCGCCCTCAATGAATTTAGCAGTTGTGTGTACACCTTCATAGGTAAGTCACTTCCATTAATATTACCTATTGTAGAACAAAATTCAACTCAGATTTCGCTCCTCTAAATACTTTAATGATTTAAGTAAATACTATAATATTGCAAGTAAAATGAGCAATATTGTTGTCTATAATTAAGTAATTAAACCATTGCAAGGGATATTAAGAATACACCTAAAAAGATTTATTGTCAATAATTAATTATTGAAAGTAAATGTAAGTGAGTATTATTATTGTCTATATTTAGCCATTGCAATAAAAATTATATTCAGAATACCCCTAAACATCTAAGTTTTCAAGTTAAATTTGGCAAGTTAGATTTATATTATTTTAATATTAATTTAATTTACATTTTTATTTTCAATTTAGCCTATTTTCTTTTCGTTTCATTTTTCAAACAACTTATTTTTGCTAAAATTAGAAACTTTAGTTTATTCTTAATACTCTACTAATCTCATTTTCAGAATGTTATTGTTTATTTACGTTGCAATTATTAAACTAATTGGAAATTTTGAACAGCCTAGACATTTAGGATTTTAAATAATAAAGATTCTCTAACTAATCTCGCTCCTTTATTTTACAGAACACGGTGCAGATATTACCGCTCGTACAGATGGACACACATCAGCTCTTACCTTCATAGTTCGTCGTTGTCCGGAGGTTATACCGAAGCTAATGCATAAACTGGATGACTCCATCAAAGCGAATGATCACGAGATTGGCGATGTGGATTGTCAGATAAAGTTGGACTTTCGTCTCCTTGTGCCCAGCTCCTCAGTGGAGAAAGGCGAAACGGAGCTGATGTTGACACTAATTGAAGTTGGACAGAAGCGTATTCTAATGCATCCACTGTGCGAGACATTTCTGTTCCTCAAGTGGCGACGCATACGGAAATTCTTTCTCCTCAGCCTGGCTTATCACACTTGCTTCGTGATGCTCTTCACGCTCTTCGTGATTGGAGTCTATGTGCGATGTTGCAAGGCGGGAGAGATATGTCAGGCACCTGGTTACGTTAGGACCATTGGCTATTTTGTGATTGTCCTCAATATCTTGCTGCTTGGCAAGGAACTCTTTCAAATGGCTCACGGATTGCATGGCTATGCCAAGTACTGGGAGAACTGGCTTCAATGGACCATTGTCTTTGGTGTGATGTTGTGTGTGGTATGTTGATATTAAATAAGTAGAGCTTCTTTTACTCCTAAACTTATTACAGACACCGGAAATCCTATGGAGTGGCGATCTGTTGGCTGTACCCATGTGGCAACATCATGTGGCTGCGGTGGTTATACTCTTAGTCTGGTTGGAACTAATGATGCTGGTGGGACGCTTTCCCATCTTCGGTGTCTACGTGCAAATGTTTACCAAGGGTAAGGTCTTAAAGAATAAGCTGAACACTAGATAAACTCGTTAACTTTCTTTAACTCTTTTCAAGTTGCTGTTAACTTTGGCAAGTTCCTTTTGGCCTACATCTGTCTGCTGATTGCCTTTGGACTGAGCTTCGCTGTGCTCTTCAACGATTATCCAGCTTTTGAGAACATTACGTGGTCGTTTTTGAAATCGTTTACCATGATGTCGGGAGAACTTGAATTTGAGGATATCTTCTATGGCGACTATGCGGTCAAGTTTCCTGTGACTTCTCACATTATATTCCTTTCGTTTGTGCTCTTGGTTACGGTGATATTGACCAATCTGATGTTGGGTCTGGCCGTCAGTGATATACAGGGCTTACAGCAGTCGGCCAGCTTGGATCGTCTAGTGCGGCAAGCGGAGCTGGTGTCTCGTCTAGAAAGTTTCTTCTTCTCCCGTCTGCTTCGGAATGCTCCTCTCGTGCATTACTGCAAACGCAAGGCCTTGTTGCGTACCTCACGCGACCAGCTGCAGTTTACAGTGCGTCCCAATGATCCGAGGGATCGCTCTCAGCTGCCAGAGGATATCAAGCTGAATATCTACAAACTTGTAGCCGAAAGAAGAGATCGAAATATGAGCATACGAAGGCGACAATTTGAGACAAATTATCACATGTTTAGTCGCAGTTTGCAGCGTCAAAAGAATCCATCGGAGACGAAAGCAGCATCACAGCAAAACGAACCGTCACAGCCGGAAACAAACTATGCAACGCAGACACAAGTATTCCAGATGAACGAGTTGCTGCGTCCACGATCAGCCACAAATGTGCCACAGCAATTGCGGCAGGAGCACGAGACAATTGTCAAGCTGAAGAATCAGGCTAACGATTGGCGTGTCGAGATGCAGACACTCAAGGAGCAACTGGCTCAACTTACGACCAAATTCGATAGATTTGCTGAGAATGCGATGCGAAAGTTAAATTACAGTGCCGACGAATTGTGCCGCATGAAGCAACAACAGACGTCGACTTCAACAACAGCCGAGACACTGCGTCATCAGCGACATCATCGTTGAAACAAGCTTTACATATGTATATTTCATATACAACTGAATAATATACCTAACATACTTATATGTAATTACAAAATGATCAACTTATTAATTAAGCTCCTGGCACATTTGTTAACCACTTGTCGTTGCTTTGATTCCAGACTAAAGTCTCTTCATCCGGTGGTGGATCTTTCTTTGATAACTGCGTCCATGTCTGTGTTTTTGGATTGTAAGCAAAGTTCTTCGTGTTGCCCGGCGGCGGTGGTGGAGTTAAATCAATCAATGGTGGCCTGGTTATTGGCACTATATTAGGCTTATCTCCTGGTTGCACACTTATGTACTCCACCTGCGACTTGGGATTGGAGTAATCAGCGGCCAAAGCCAGCGACACCAGCAGCAATACAACTACATATATATAGTACATATACTATATAGTGTGATCTATTAATTATGGGAAAAATTCAAGAACTTACGGCATATGTGAATTGATCTCAGCATCTCTAGCTTAAATCTCAGCGTACTATTCTGAACAACGTTTGAGTTGCGACTGGAATTGCGACAACAACATTAGATAAGACAAAGCTGTGAGACTTGAAAACGTAGCTTAATAATCTGTTTGTGTTTTTTTTATTAAGATTTGTTGAGGTCATTTATGTGAACATTGAACTGGCGATATGAGTTTGACTAGTCTAAAAAAACTTCTACCATGTTTTACGTAGTGTTGCAGATGCCCAAATGTAAGCGACGTACATCTAAGGATTAAAGAAGCAATATTAAATGTTTCCTGATTTCCTTAAATGAAAACTTACTCTGACCACAGCGAACGGCACAATCGAAGCGTCCAGAATTGTAATAATTGACATTATCACTACCACAAATTGGATTATATTCGCTCGTTGCTGGACAGGATTGTAGACAATTCAGATATCTGGGCGATGGTGTCGTTGGAGCTGCGGTTGTAGTTGAGACTTGATTCTCAATTGGGCGACCCCTGACAAACGTATTCCTTAAATCCTCATCCCAACGCTGACGCTGCAATTGTGGAGCTGAATTTGCTCCAACGACCAACAAGATCAACAAAGCTTTACAAAAAAAATTGCAGTTAGCAATCGATTTAATTATGATTGATATAATTTCAATGACCCACCGAAAATGTGAAAACATTCCATTTTTTTATTGCGGTGTGTAAAGCTCACGAACTTGTCCGATCGAATGTGAAACTGAAACGCGTCTGAGGCCGTCAAACGTCCCGTCACGCGTTTATAACCGAAGGTCAGCTCAAAAATCTTTTGATATTGATTGCTTATTCTGCGTTGTTTTATACACACCCCACAACGTCATAAACGTCTCTTTCATCCTCTCTCTCTTTCTCTCTTATCACGCAGATCACGGGGGAATGCCCCCAGTTCTCGTGAAGGTACACACGGCTTACCAGGTACAACATGAATAAACCAACTGTGAGTCATGTCCTAGTAAATTTAATAAGGCTAACAAATGGGAAATACAGCATTAAAGTAGAATGATACCTTGCACACTTTGAAATGAGTGTTATAACTTTGCGTAAGTGCATGATGTAGTAGAAACAACTGATATCACTTTATATTAATTAAATCTCCTTAAAGGGAACTCCTTTCTAATATCATTTCCTCTTTAAATTTGTTCAGAATTATAGCATAGAATTAGTTTACTTTGCTAGCTTCCCAGATTAAAACATAGGGTATTTTATAGTACACCAATCTTTGCATCTTTCTTATGGTTTTTTTTAAGCATCTCCGTAAGAAGTACACTAGCTCCCTATAAAGTCTAAATAAAATCAGTTTCGCCTACTGGTTGTTCAGCCTACTGGTTATTACAAAGTCGAGCTTACTCTAAGTATTAAAATTCTAGGCTGCAACAGGTTTTGTTCCATTTAAAATAAAACATATGTTTTATCGCCTTAAAACTGAACGGTTTCATTTTATTTTTTATGATGAATTAAATTTAGTTTTCCATTTAACTTAATCAATAATCTACGTGTGTGCGTTGCACAATTTAGTGAAAGAATATAAAATATATAATGAATTTCAAGGAATACATATGAAACAGTTAATAAGTATATGTACATCAAATGTTGTGTTAATTCATTAACAACAGCTTCAGTGCTAAGTTGAACTCCCGGCAAAAATCTCTGAGAACATATATGCAAGGTATATAGTATCATGTATAGAGAATTTTACTGCTTGGTAATTGGTAGAAATTTAATTATCATCTTTACTGCATTGCATTTGCGATATATGCGAACTGAAGTACTATAAATATAAATTTAGATATAGATTGGATATAGTTGCCTATATGGTATACTAACTATAATGAGCTCACGTACATAGATTCTAATATTGTCATTAAAATAATCATTCGACGATGACAATTTGTTGTCGTTAATTGCTTTTCTTTTTTCTTCACATAATTTTTTTCCTTTTTATGAGTGAGTTAAGAGGGCATCACAGAAATAAATTTTTGGGCCTAAGACTCATGTGTCATATATGTATGTATCTATACGCGAAATTCAATAGTATTAATTAATTTGGACAAAAAAAAACATAAGAAATTTGGGTAGAAACGTCTGCTTCAGCGTATTTGCAAAATTGTCAATGAAATTGTTGGCGAAATCTTGTTGAAACTTTATCTATTTTAAGGTCTATTTTGCTGCGTTTTTTAATGGAGCTTAAGAACTGTTTTTGCGCAGGGCAAAGATGCGTTGTTGTTGAAAATATTGTTGCTGTTGCTGCTGTTGTTGATGTCGACGCTGTTCCTGTTGGTTATGTTGTTGCTGCTGCTGCTGTGCATGTCGTATATGTACATTTTTGGCAGTTTTATTGTGATTATTGCCAGCCTGTTGCTGTTGTTGCTTTTTAGTATTGTTATCCTTACGCGGATGCTCCATGCTAGGTCCCTTTTGACGCTGTTCTGCTGTCAGCAGAAATCCTGTCAACTTACCATCCCAAATAATCAACCTGATGGGAACCACAGAAAGCAATTGCAGTTTATATGGCGACTGTTTCAAATTGCGCTCGGCCACAAGAATGAAATTAGGAGCATTGTTGGTATCGATGAGAACTCGTTGCATTTTATAATTGATGCTAATCACATGACCGGATTCCAGAGTCACAACGTTCATCATATGCTGAAAGATCTCTATTACAACAGCACGCATGTAAACCGCCTGTCGATTGCTCACGTAGCGCTTAAAGAACAAGTTACTGGAATCATCGCCAGCCTGTTTGGCATTATACTTTCGTTCATTGGCTATTTTTGTCAGTTTATGCAGCTCCTCACAGGTGCGTCCAGGTGCGGGGCAATAGTTAAGCGCAGCCGCCAGTAAGCTAAAAATAATGGTAACAAAATTAAAGTAAATATAATTTATAGAATGTCCAAACTTACCGATGTACCATCACATCTGGGTAGCGTCGTATAGGACTAGTAAAGTGCGTATATATGGATGTAGACAATGCATAATGCCATAGATCACCCGGTTCTGTCTTACCCTCGCTGCAGAAATAGCTACACAAAAGAGAGATACTTTTGTAGTATGAAACGTATTTAAAAGATCTGTTTAACTCACTTGGCTCTTGCCATTGGCTTCATAAGCAACTGACTGAGGCAAGCACACATGGCAATGGGATCGGCGGCTTCTTTGCACAAACGATGCATGCTCTCCTGCAATGCCTTCGATGAGCTATAGTCCAATTCTAAGCCCTGTGTTGATAGCTTCTCTTTTAATGATTTCAAGGATTTGGTCAAGGGTGGCGGATGATTTCGCAATACGGCAATGTTGGGATAGGCATCGTGAGTGAAACGCGCAACAGCCTGATTCGCCATCAGCATGTACTCCTCAATCATGTGATTCGCTTCACGTTGTTTGTCCACCTCAAAGCCGATGGGTTCTCCAGTCAAAGGATCCAATGTGAAGCGCACCTTGGCATTATTAATTGTCAAAGCTCCATTATCAAATCGTTTTGTTCGCATATTGCTAGCAATACCATTTAGCCAGGTGACACGTTTAACGATATCATTTACAGTGAAACCATTTAAAATGGTTGGGAAATCATCCTCTGTAAAAATCTCCCTGGGATTATCAATAATCTTCTGGGCATGCTCGTAGGCAAACTGGGAACATGAATTAATTACAGAGCGTGTAAAATATGGCTTCGACAATTGCGTGCCTTTGTCATCTAAATGCCAAAAGACGGAGAACGAGAACTTATCTTCTCCGGGCAACAGAGAGCAACGGAAACATAATGTTTTAGGCAACATGTGTATAACTTCATTGGCCAAATAGATTGATGTGGAGCGATCCTTGACAATATTATCCAGCTCGCTATTCTCCTGCAAATAGTGACCCACATCCGATATGTGGACACCTACTTCGAACTCATTCTCTCCAATTTGCTCAATGGACAGTGCGTCATCCAAATCTCGTGCTGTCAGTGGATCAATTGTAAAAACACAACTTTTACGCATGTCACGACGATTAATCAGATCTTCAGCAACTATTGCTGGTGCTGGCTGGGCGTACATCTCATTGAAACGCTCCTCGAAAGGCACAACGTCACGCAGACTGTTGTGGAAGAGTATAGCCTTCAGTTCATCATCCAGATTTCCCACACGGCCCACAGGTTGTACCAGCTCCGCAATGCAATGGCCATTACAATCAGTTTCGAGTATGTGGGCCAAAAAGAGCAGGCCACAGACCTCGTCCGGTTGCTTGTTGCCAATGTGGATAGCACAGCTGGCCTGGGGTATGTACGCCATTGGCATGCGTAGATCAAAGGGTCGAAATTTATAAAAGAGCTCCTCACCACAGAGCTTTGTGGGATTGGTAAACGAAATATTGCCCACAATTTGACGTAGCTCTGTTTGTTTAACGATCGATATAACAAACGCTTTGGGGCAGTTATCTGACGATATGACAGCAACATTTTCATCATCGGACTCCGACGCATCCGACAGTTCCTCATCTTCAGCTAAAAAATGTCCAATTATTGCATGTGTAAACAATATATAAGCTACCCTAACTTACCTAACGATAGGGATATCTTTCCTCCAGTGATTGTAACAGTTGCCCCATCACTTGGCTTTAACACAGATGCTCCGGCATTCATCACAAAGGCACGCACGGTGTCTCCTTCAAAGGCATAACGCCGAGCAACTGGCAGCAGCACAATTCCATCTCGATCGAGAGTCTCACGATCCGTAGAGAGTGAAATGAAAGCCTGACGATTGTTCTTGCGATTTACCCGAATCTCCGCCTCCACAATGCGTCCATAACCAGCGGCAACTAAACGCCGTGCATGGGATTCCAAATCAGCAAATTCTCCCTTGAAGATTAGTTCCTGGGGCAACAGTTGCTCAGTGCCAGCATATTGTTGAACAATCTTATTGATATAACCCCGCATCGCCTCCAGTTCGGTTTTCTGTGAACTTGGAGTGTTCTTATCATTGCGTTTCTTGCGATTGCGATTCCGTTTCCTTGGAGATTGAGACGATGAAGTCCCGTCGGATTGCTGCAGAGCTTGTGTAGCACTGCTGCTACTTGTGCTGGACAGCTCAGACTCATGCCGCAAGCGTTGTTGCTGCTGCTGTTGTTGTTGTTGGGCTTGGATTTGTCTTGGAGCATTAAATACACGAGGAGGCAGTTGTCGATCCATGCCACCATCAAGGCGAGGACCCTGCTGTAAGGGCAAACCAGAGTTACGGACTGGAATGCTATAAAAGCCAGGAGTAGCAGGTTGAGCCATATACCAATTATTCCACTCTAGCTGAGAGAGCACTTCGTTTTGATTGATCAATTTCCCTGCATAGGCGTTAACTTCTGGATTAATAGTGGTTAGCTTTAATACCAGCTCCTTCAGGGCATCAACCTCACCGTTGAGATCTTGACGAGATTTACGTTTCTTGGGCAAGTTGGAAGTCACATTTGAATTGGAGTTTGGTAAACGATGGGCGGGCGATATATACCTTGTAGGCATTGCCCCTTGCATGGGAATAGCATTATTGCTTTGGAGTTGACGTTGTTGATCTCCTTGCAGTTGCTGTTGTGATGGACTAGCAACAGCTGGAGGAGCAGCTGGCATTGATCGTTGTTGCTGTGGCAGTGATTGCGATTGGGATTCTGCGAGAAAGTTGCGCATAAATTGACTGGCCTTCATTTCGACGAGTGGAACATCCGTTGAGGCGGCCATATCCTTCTGCGTCTGTTGTAGGCGTGTTGCTAACCGTTGCGTGCGTTGTCGCAACAGTTCAATGGACACAATCCGATTGGAAAAATCGGGTTCGTTACCTTCTTGTTGTTGCATTTTTCGAATCGGTTTCAGCGGACCCGTTCCAGCACTTTCTAAGCTCCCTATGCTCGACGTTTCTGACATGTTTAAAACAATTATTATTGCTTTTATATAAATGGCTTTGTAAAAATATATAAACTTAGTTTTTATCTTGCAGCGTATTTATTTCACATTGACAACAAAATACTCTCGCATTGTTCAAGTAGCGCGCAAACCAGCCCCAATGTTTTTGGCTCTCTGTGCGCATTACGTCAGAGCTTCCTCAACTATAAATTTAATGAAATGTGGTCAGCAAAAATAAATTTATTCAGTTAGCAGTAATTTTAAAATAATTTTATATTTTTTCTTTTTTTGCTAAATCACAATTAATTTTAAACAACTGATAATGAATTTTCACTATGTAGATTTTCCACATAAAATTATTTGTGACGTAATGCCTTCTCTCTCAATTTTATGTGTCACCTTTATATTATCGAAAATCGCACTAATCTTGACGATCTGCAAGTAAATTAATCGTATAGCATTTGCGCTCTGAACACATATCGATAGGCAATACTTGTGCAGCCCTGCGAATAGTGTTGCAAAACCTTCGCGCCATTTTTCTCGTATCTTTCTCCCATTGCATTTTCGTCTTGTTATTTCTAAAAATTTTCGAAATGTTTCAATTGTTTTCATATGTGTGCACTTAATATGCATTAAAGTGAGAACTAACTGAGGGCACATCGAAAGTATAATCGTTAACAATGCTTGTGTGAGCGCGTGCTTGTTTGTGTACATATGTATGTGTGTGCGTGTGCAAGTTTCTTAGAAAACGCTACCAAGGTACACATTTATTGTTTATTTATGTATGTAGCTTGCTTTGCCAGTTGTTGTTTGTTGCAATTTTATAAGTTTGGCTTCGTATTTAACTGCTTGCAAACTGAACACACATACACATCCATCCATACACTGACACACAACACATACACCCTGACACGCAAAGACAAAAACTATGTACGAATGTAAACGAGAAGCGCTAGAAAAATGACTGATGTAAATTGTTTTACAAGTGAGCACACAACAACCACACCAGCAGCAGCAGTAACAACAACAACAACACCTACAAAAAATGTGTTGCTTCAGACAACGCCAGCAACAACACCGTCACCCACTTCCCCTTTTATATTAAGAGCCCCACCGAGCGCCAAATCCAAGTTAATTTTACAAAACATGGAAGAAGTGCTGAATTCGGTGAAGCAAAAGCATCGTGAGAAGCACAAGAGAAAGCGTGAAGAGAAACGAAGAGCAGCATTACTTGCAGAAGCGGAAGCGGAACAAGCACAACAAGAAATGACAACAACAACCACAACTAATGGTGGCCACGTGCCCGTTGAAAAACCAAAACCGTTGCGTGAGAAAACGGCGCGGGAAAATGGCATTGGGAATGGCAAACGTAAATCAAATGCAAGTCCATTGAAAAGCAGTACACCAGATAACCAAACGTCCATAATGAAACACTTTACAAAGACTGAGCCAGCAACCAAACCGAAAACAGCCACAAATGTCTTTGAACTGATGATGAGTGCCCGCAATCGTTCCCTGGGCACAAATCCCAATGGTCAGCAGTCACAGGAGCAGTCAGAGCTGGCCGGTGAAGAAACTGCAGCTACGCCTCAATCAAAACGCAAGCAATTGTTGCAGGATTGGAATGAACGAAAGGGAGGCGCCAAACGAAGATTGGCTGATGAAGCACGTGGAGATTACATTGACAATCAAATGGAACAGCGAGCCAAGCGGTAAGCTATATAATCACTCTAATAATTCTCTAGTATATCAACTTTTTATCTACATTTTTAGTCTGAAGAAAATGCTAACACAGCCAGAGACGGCGAGCAGTAAAAAGCAAGAAACACTTCCTTCCTCGGCTCCAGTTAAACGTGGTCGTGGTCGGCCACGCACCCGTCGTCTTAGTGCTGATGTGGATGTCGTTGTCCAGGATAGCAACACAGATGTGGAGACAGTCGAATTCCTGTCCAAACTGTCTTCGCCCACAAAGAAAAGAGATAGTTTATTAGGCTACTTTCCAAAAGTGGAATCACCCAAGAATGTGATTGATGCGGACAAAGTTGAAGTACGAACGATAGAAACACCAAAGCGTCGTCCACGTAGCTCAAAAACCTTTGTAAATACGCCAGTAATTGTTGAAGAAACCACAACGACTCCATCTGGCCGTCCACGACGTTCATGTGCAACGAAAGCGCGCTATGACTACGATTTGGAGCCAAGTCCGACAAAGGTGAAGCAGGCGGTAGAACCGAAGACAACTGCAGCGGATATTTCCATTGAGATCATTGACTTGGACACAAGCAATCCTCCAGCGACACCTAAGAAGTTGGCACCATTATTTGTACGACAATTACCAAAGCCCAGTCCGGATCCAACAGTTTTACGGGCACGTCAAGAATTCTTACACTCTGGCGTGCCTGAAAAAATCAAACAGGAGCAGAATCGACAGCGAAGCTATGAACAATACTACGAGGAGAGTTACGAGCTCTTTCCACGTATTGCACATGTGGCCAGCGCAGAGCTTGTTGTGGCAGACACTACTCTTCCAATTAAACTACCCTTTGCACTAAGAAGTGATGATTTGGAGGAGTTGGAAAAAGCAATAATACGTAAATCCAGCATAGGTAGCATTACAAATTGTAAGGCCGCAGATTTTGTGGGAAGAAAAAAGCGTAGTATTTGCTGGACTCCTTTACCACAGCTGGAAAATAAGCGCTCCATGGTAAAGAATTGGAAAAGTGTTTTTGATCGTTTTCCCACCTTCAAGTGCTACAATCAAATGCGTGAAAAGTACAGACATTTCAGTGCTATTGATGCAGCACAGGATACACAGCCAATGGGTGAATCCTTTGTCGTCACACGACGCACCCGTCGATCCATGGAAGCGCAGTCACAACAAGAGGGAGAGGATGCCAAGCCGCCAGCGACAGCGCCAAATGGAGAAATGCTCTTCACAGAGAAGTATAAACCTTTGCTGTTTGAGCAGGTGCTCGTGAATTTAACGCCTGTGCAGGAATTGCGAGAATTTCTATCCAATTGGAACGGTGCTGGCAACAATCGCAATTCACAGACTCTCGACGATTCAATGGACTGTGACAACGACTCCAGTTCGGTCAGTGCTTCGTGCAATACGATGGTGTTGTTGGGTCCTTGTTCCAGTGGCAAAACAAATGCTGTCTTTGCCTTGGCCAACGACATGAACTTTAATGTGCTGGAGGTCAATGCTGGCATGCGACGAACTGGCAAGAAACTGATCCAGGAGCTCCAGGAGGCCACACAATCGCATCAGATACGCAAGGATGCCAAAGCTGGTGCGGCACCAGCTAAACAGCTGCTCCAAAAGCTTCAATTAAATGGATTGAAGGCCAAACGGCAACAAGGTGTTGAGGAAGAAGTTCGTAAATCTCTGATACTCATCGAGGACGCGGACATTCTGTTTGAGAACACGGATGCTGGTTTTACGGATGCCATCTATACACTAGCTGCTAGCTCCAAGCGACCTGTCATCATTGTTGCCACCGATCCTAATTGTCCGCATTTGCAGCGTCTCATGCAACAGAATACGATACAGTTTCAAGCACCAAATGCTTTAAATATCTCTCGATTTCTGGCCGTGCTTGCCTTGATGGAGAACTGTCCCATTGAGCTTGACGAGCTGATATCCCTTTATTTGTACAATAATCAAAATCTTCGCAAGACCCTTATGGAATTGCAGTTCTTTATACAGAGCAGTGGTGATGGACCGAGCACAAGATATCAACCTCAAACGGGCAATAAATCTCCAAGTAAATCGCCTAGTAAATCCGCTCGCTTGGCCACCCTGGATGGCGTTCATATACATCAACGTCTCTTTGAGTATTATACGTCTGCCCAGAATGTACAGCATTATATACCATTTCCTGTTGATTTCCGCCTGTTGCGGTTGAATTTGAATGAGCTGACGAGGAATTCAACGGTGCTCCAGGAGCAGAATACGCCTGTATCTCGAACAAGTGGCAAACGAAAGAGTCGATCACCAAAGAAGACGTGGCTAAGCACTGCCACCAATCACAAAGCATCGCTGGAAACGTTGGCCAACTTTTATGAGCACTTATCAACGGCGACGCTGCTGGACACATGCATGGAACAGGAGCATAGCGATGGATTGCGACCACTTTTGGCCGAGGAACTAGCCCACTCGTTAGTCGAAAGGGCAGTTACGACTTGTCTGGCATCCAAGGAGTATGCCTACAATCTATTTGACAAAACAGAGGAGCGGTGAGAAGACTTGTTAAACTATTGATTGTCAGTCAACTAATAAGATTTCTTTGCATTCCTTACAGCGTAAATCTGACGGATCAATTGGGCAGCTATTGTATGCGCACTTCCTCAGCCCGCTCCTTGGATTATGAGCCAGCGTTGCGTGACATTTGTCGCAGTGAAAAGCAACGTGCCGGACTTGAGCGTCGTTCAAGTCGTTTCTATCATTATCTACGCAATTCGATGGTTAACAATGTAACCAGCTTCTCATCCGAATTGTATGATGTGGCATGCAACGTATTGCAGGAGCAAACGGAGCAAACGACGACGCTACCCACAGAATCAAGCAACTCCAACTCCTGACCAACTAATTTAGTCGAATAATAGTGCAAAAATTGTGAATTATATATTGAGGAGAACAAAGGGGAATCTTATTGAAAATTTATTCACATTGCGATACGCAAAGTTGATCTTAATCTATTCGTATTAGTTAAATGACTATGATGTGAGCGTTGGATGAATGTTAGTTAACTACTACTATAATTAATTACTAAGACGACCTGAACTATATGTTAATAAACACAATAATTATTTCAGTTGTCAATTGGAATAACGCTTTCTCCTGTTTTCCCGTCTCTCTCTCTCTCTCTCTCTCTCTCAACAGCAGCACAGAAAACTGGATGATGATGATGGTTTCATTGGCTCCTTGGGCGGCAGCTTCTCCTCTGTCTTTGCAGGAGTTTGTGGCGTTGCCTTTGGCTGTGCATTAATTGCTATTTCACCAATTTTGAACTTTTTCAGATCGTTGACCGCATCCGATGAGTGTCCAGCACTATTGAAAGCTTTCGTTGCATCCTTGCCAGCTACTTCGAGTATCAATTCAGCCCCTCCGGGATGCTCCTTTAGAAAGTCGGTCACATCGTATACGTTGCCTTTGTAGATCAGCCAAACGGGCTTACCATTTTTACCATTGTTTTCGGCCACATCAGACACGTGATAGATTTGTGACATTCTGAGCGAAACTCTAAATTTAGCAGTCGGAAATAAGTATAATAGACTTTGGTATGCTATCTGAGTGGCGATAAGTTTCTCATTTATAATGTTGATTTTAATTGTTTAATTGCTTTTATGTGTAAATTGGGGAAAAACAATGTCTAGTTGTACTTCCATGAACTGTCTATCGAGCACTGTTCTTGCGAATATGTTTGGTCTAGTCTTTTACTAACATTTAATGAAAATGGCATTATGATTATAGACGTTTAGTCGACGTTTGCTTGCTGTGTAATCGCGATAACGTGTACTTGATCGTACAGGTTTTCGCCTACTCATTAACTGGATCGATAACAAGCGTACGTGAGCATGTGGTCGTCGGCTGCACTAATTCTGTAGGTGTACGTAATTCTACATGGATTTTAAGCGCTCTATTTAATTGATCGTTCTAAGGGAAAACCACCCAATCGCTGCGAATTTTGGAATAGGTAACATTGTGCTGCTTTAATTGATTAAGAATTCTAAGCACAGACACCAATATAGTTTTGTTTCTCTCCTTATCAGTCTGATAGTGACTAATGAAAGAAGAATTTGGTTTTTACACTCATTTTAAAGTTAACGGATAGCAAATTAAACTGTCATTTTTAAACTGTTTTACTGCTTGCACTGCTTGATCATTCTCGGTGTACTGCTTGACGTGTTTAGCATCCTGCTTGCACAGCTTGAGTGTTCCCAGTCAACTGCTTGTCCGTTCCCAGTGTGCCGAGTATTTCTGTTGTAGCTTTAAAAAAAAGTAATATTTGAATAATGATAAGTAATTGTAGCACATGTCCCACTGTACTGCGATTGCCAAAGTTTAGATACGACAAGTGGATTATTTGTTTGATTTCAAATATTATATTCATGAGACAACAACAATAATGAGTAATAATTTTAATATAGTTATGTATTTCGCTTTTTATATACTATGTATGTGTTTTCGCTTTATCTCTTCTTTTGTTTGCTTTTTGTCCTTCTTATCTTTGTTTTGTTTTGTTTGTTTTTTTTTAATGTTAAAATTTCGCTAGTATTTAGTTCAACTCTTACGGATTTTCGGCTAACCGTTATTTTGTTGATCACATGGCTTGACAATGATTCAAATTTAAACTTTTCTGTTCTCTTGTTGTGTTGTTGTTGCTATTATTGTTTTAAAGAGTGTTTTATTTGCTTAACATCTACACACTATATAGATAGATCTCCCCTGAACCAAGTCTGTTTATGGATTATTTGGTTATAATCATATGTACATACATTATAAATATCAGTCAATATCGAGTATATGCTACTAAAATGGCTCGTAGGACTTGCTTAGTTAGTATTATCAATATTAATAATTAACTAGTTAATGTTAATTACTCGTTTCGTCTCTATTTAATGGATCGTAAGTATTGAAACCATTCAATTTATAATACGACGAGTAAAACGAATCCCCGTTGCTTATCGTTGGAAGTTGACATTAAAACTATGTTATATAGAAATATGTATGTATGTAAGTATATGTATATAGTACTATATTGCAATTGTATATAGATAGATAATGCCACTAGTTCGAGTGCTTTGATTGGAATTGGTTGGTATTGCATCTAGATTTCGATTAAATGATTCATATTCATATATCTGTACTTACGTAGTCTACATACATACATATCTGATAATGATTATAGTATACATATATACTATTTAGATCTATACATACCCACATATTGTTCGTCTAGGACCAAAGGCAATTATACATACATACTTGTATATCTATATACAATGTCTGTGTCTGTATGTATGTATGTGCTATGGGGATTATTCCATCTGGAATTCCTCTCAGTACATAATTTTTTGTTATTTGGAATACATAAAGTATTATTTGAATGAATAATTCAGATATATATATGTTGATTACATTCACACATAACGACGCCAAATGTCTTTTCTTTATGGTTTTTCTTTTCCGTTTTTTTTTTTTGTTTTGCTAGAAATCTATATAATTTTAATAATAATAAATAAATAAAATTGTAGTTTTGTTGAGTTTTTTTTTTGCTTTTTAAACGGTCTTTTATATTTCTGCAATCGATTGCAATTTTGAGATTTGTGCTTAGAATTTACATTGCTGTGTACAATCATAAGAATATATGTACATACATACATACATCAATATGCTTTATATATAGATTTATATATCAATATTATTATTATTACAATATGGTATTATTAACTTATGTATGTTTTATATACATAGCATAGCGTTAATTTTATTATCAATTTATTTGCGCTATTTCGGCTAAACTAAATAATAAAATTTACACCTGCACTTGCTGACGACCAACCACACGCTACCACCCTCCCTACCCCCCACAATTCCACACCCCTCCCCTCACATGTGCAGGTGTCTGTGTTAATGATTACAAGAAGGGGTGGTTCAGGACTAAGGGGGGATTGGGAGGCATTGTAAAATGCTTGAACACATAATACGGCTAATTGGGGAATCAATTCAAAATCAAAATCAAATTCCAATTCAAAATTTCGCTAACATTTTGCATTACATTGATTCATTCATTTGTTTCATTTCATTAATAATATTTACAAACTTTCATTTGATAATAATTCCATTTATAAAATACAAGTATATTAATAATAATATATATATAGATAATTAAATTTAATTGAACTAAAAGAATTTCTGTGTTCCAGCCATCATACAAATAAAAATAATGTTTAGTTCTCAATGCAATTTTAAGGGTCTGGTTGATTGATTGATTGATTTGTTGGTTGGATGGTTGTTTTGGTGGTGGGGTTAGAGTAAAGATATAGATTTTGTTAAAACTATAGTTATATATTCAAACTATAAAATACATAATGTGTACCTCATGTACTCTCTGTCTCCGTGTATAAATATTTCATCTTGTTTTCCTTTTTCTTTCTTTTTTCTTTTGCATGAGACAATGGAAATGATCTCCTTCGTGGGCTAGTACAAAACTAAATTGTGTGTGTGTGTGTGTCTCTCTCTCTGTGCGTAAGTGTGTGTGTGTGGTGTGTGTAGTGTGTGTGTGAGTTATAGTAGCGGCATTGCAGCAGACTTATGTGTTGTCTCCTCTCATCATTACATAATAAATTCTGACTAATAAACAGTCTTTTCGTGCCAGCGCGAAGTTGTTGCACAGATTTTTATGGAATCTGTTAACGCTCATCATGCTAGAGTTGGAATTATTGCGTGTCGTCTTGTTCCTGATCCTGAGCCAGGCCCCCAAGCGTATGTGATGTCCCTGCTGCTGCTGCTGTTGTTGCTGTTGGTGGTGGTGCAGTGGTGCTGCCAAAGCTGCAGGCGGTGCTTTTAAGTGTGGCTGCATTGGAGATGGGCAATGCGGTTAATGGCGCCGCTGCCAGCGATGATGCCGATGAGGAGGCCGACACACATGAGGGTATGCCCACCGAGGAGGCCAACGAGGATGCCGACGACGACATAGAGGCGGATGAGGCAAGTGATGAGCCGCCAGTTGCTGGCATAACTCCTGTTCCTGATGCTGCTGACGTTCCTGCTCCTGTCGCCATCGATGTGGGCGATTTGGGTGAACTGATGCGTGAGAAGAACTTTGTTATGGCATTCGGTTTGGATTTTGTTGTCGCTGCAGCTGCTGAAGCCGCTGCTGTGGCAGCCTGTCCATGCGTTATGGCCAATGCATATGTGGAGGAGGAGGCAACACCAGCAGCCAAAGTGGCACAACTATTCGCTGATGTCAGGCGGTAATTGCAGTTGGCGGTGGCAATTTGTTCGGGCACATCACGAACGGTTTTATTGGGCGGCGGCTTTGTGTAGGAGCGTGTAATTTCCGATTGCTAAAAAATGCAAAGAAACCCCATTAGTTTTATTGGTAATTAATAGATTGTTTTAAAGACAGATCGAATGAAGTATTACCTGATAGCTGCTGCGTATTTGCAGATGACGATCCTGTCCGTACTCGCTGTCCGGCAGTGGTACATGGTGTGGGCAACGTGGCGTCTGCTGTTGCTGCAGCTGATATTGGTAATGTTGATGGTGATCATTGCTGTGGCTGTTTAATGAGCTACACGATGACATTGATGTGCAGGAGGAGTTGCTTAGATCGCCTTTAAAGCTCCCGCTGCCCGTGTTTCCATATTTCAAAGTGGTTGCCTCGATGCCACCACGTGCCACATTGCTGCCACTAAAATGGTTAATACTATGCGTGTGTGTGGTGTTGCTGCTGTTACTGTTACTGCTATTATTGTTGTTATTGTGATTTGTTGCTGCACTGCCAAGTGGCAGGCTTGAATTATGCGGGGGCGGAGTTGTCATGCGTTGTTGTTGCTGCTGATGATGATACAAATAATGTTGCTGCTGCTGCTGTTGTTGATGGTGGGAATGTTGTTGCTTATTGTTGTGATGTTGTTGCTGATTGTTACTGCTGTTGTTGCTGCTGTTGTTACGAATCACAGTTTCGCTACGTACGGCCAAAAGCTCACGTGCTTGGAGCGCATCAACGCGCATTCTACATCTAAATTGATCCCTGTAAGGAGACAAAACAAGATTAGAACTCATTGAGACAATCTCTGGGATATAGACTCACCTATCATCGGGTGGTGTGCTCAATGATGTGCGGGTCGGAACGCCAAGCCGCTCCATTCCCGCGCAGCCGGCCGTCTGTACCGATAGCATCTGCAAAAAACAAACAAAAATACCAATTAAAGAAATGAATTTCAATAACAATAGGTAAGTAAACTAATTAGGAATTAACTAACTATAGTTTATAGCGAGAGACCCTGTCTATCCTGACAGTCAGTCACTTCCTGCACGGTTTGAAAGCGCGGCATCATGAGCCAACTCTTCAGTACAAGCGAACTACAAATGCCATCTGCGTTGCTCACATAGAACTCTATCTCAATCTCCATCTCGTTGAGATTTAAACGTGACAATTGTTGCTGCTTTTTGAGTGGTTTAAATACAAGATGACCCATATAGTTCAATTGGGGACGCATCACACAAGGTTGATCCACAAAGAGTACAGTTTGTAGCCACAATGACTTGAGTTGACCTCCCAGCCAAGGATTACAACTGAGCTTCTGCGGCTGATGGGCACGACTAAAGGCCACATCAAAGTAGAGCACAAAGCACTCTAGGTATCCCTCATGTTGTACCTTTAACCGTATATTACGATCAATTTGGAGATCCTTCAACGTGGCTGTGTTCAGATTCAGACTCATCACTTTGTGGGCAAGTGTCAACAGACTTTTTCCCTTGACTGCGGCATAACGCGGCTCAGCTAGTGAGTAACGCCTCATGGCCTTCATATTGAATCCATAAACATTGAGCCACCAGTCGCAACGTTCGTTCTTAAGCACCTGCTCCGATCCTCCCACCAAATAAAGTGCCGCCAGGTCGGGTAATATAAAACCATTCGGTTTAAGCCAACGATCACGTGCTTGGAGCAACTGCACCAGCTCCGATTCATAGAGTAAACAATGTCCCATCCAGTTGCAAATAATGCCATCCACCTGCAGTCTCTTAGGTAGCTTTATATCTGCCACAAGACCATGCAACACGGTTATAACATGCTCATAATGAGTCTCTTTAACCACAAGTCTTGCATAGTCTGTTACATTGGAATAGTCCATGGCATAAACTCGAGCAGCTCCAGCCCGTGCTGCCATTAAAGCCAGAGTTCCTGGGCCGCAGCTTAGCACTAGAATAGTACGTCCCACAAACAGATGCTTATTATTCTCAATGATTGACTGAAAGAATCGCATGTGCTGTTGATCCTTTTGACGCATCCTCATGTTCTCCAAATGTGCTCCATAGTCATGGCGAAATTCAGCAGATGTCATGCTATCCACTGACTGCAGCTCCTTCGGAACACTACGGGGTGGTGTCGGAATCCGTGGACATGATCTGATACGTCCTCCACGTCCACGTCTGCTTAAATGCGTGGTATCTAAATTAAAGGAAATTGGAGATTCCGAACGTTGTAGTATAATTTGCGACTTGTCAGCCGATGTTATGTCATCTTCTGGTGTCTCAAAGCCATTGCATTCTGGGGATATTGTTATTCCAACAATAGAACATTCTTCTGGCATCTTAAAGCTATTGCTTTTTGAGAGCTTAGGCTGCACTATAAGGGAACTAGCACCGTTTTCTTCTGAAGCCCTAAAGCCATTGCATGCTGTGGATGTTGGCACTCCAACGGAGCTCTTCTCTGACTTCTTGAACTCATTGCGCCCTGGAAATTTAGGCGCTCTTACAACGGAGTTAGACATCTTTTCTTTTGGTGTCTTATTGCCATTGCTTTCTGGGAGCTTAGACACTTTTGCAAAGGAACTGGAACCGTTTTCTTTTGGTTTCTTAACTTCATTAAGTCGTTGGGAACTTGATACTCCCAAACAGGAACTATCTTGAGACGTCTTAAAGCCGTTGCATCCTGATGATTTTGGTACTTCAACAACGGACTTATCCTGGGGTATCGTCAGGCCATTGCTTTCTGAGAATCTACGCCCTTTTATAATGGAGCTGGAACCGTTATGTTTTGGCGCCTTTTCGCCATTGAATCTTTGAGAATTTGATGTTTCCAAATGGGAACTATTTTTTGACTTCTTTAAGCCATTGCTTCCTGAAAATTTACGCACTTTTGCAACAGAGTTAGAAAGCTTTTCTTTTGTCGTCTTATTGCCATTGCTTTCTGTCAATCTAGACACTTCTACAAAGGAGCTAGAACAGTTTTTATCTGACTTCTTAAACCCATTGCTTCCTGGTAATGTAGGCACTTCTTCAACGGAGTTCGAACACTTTTCTTGTGGCTTCTTCAAGCCATGGCACTCCGGCAATTTTGGCAGCACTTTTGGTCTACAAGGCACTTCAACACTTGAGCTGTAAGTTGTTGCCTTTACTGATTTAGCCAAAGTCGGGTTGTGTGCTGGAATTTTCACTTTCTCTGTCCAATAATTTCCATGCAAATAGTTTTCCGCGTCTTTTTCGCCAAGTGTGTGAAATTCGTTCAGGGAAAATGTTTTGTGTGTCTTGCGACGGTGCTTGTGGTCGTTGCCAACATGTGTTGTGGTTTTGTTAGAGGTGCCAGGCATTATAATTATTATTATTTTATATGTGCGTGCATTAATAATAGTACAAACAATTCAGAAACGATGTTAAACACACAATTAAAAGAGAACACAATCGCTAGCTTGGAGTTTCAGCGCCAATATATAAATGCAGCCCTGGGCCAGGGCCCCTGGATTAGTCGAATCGATAAATGGCAAGGCCAATATCGCAATTGTTTTATTGGCATAATCGAGAGTAGTTGCATAACTATCGAAATCGCAATCGATCGTTAAATTAAAAATTGCAAATATTCTCTTAAAATATATATAATTGTGACCTAGTAAACCCTTAAATTCAATCAATTTCATAATTATTTTAGACCGCACAGCGAACGTGTTGTATCGTTTATAGCTGATGACACGATTCTGCATGTCCCACATTATTTCGTGTACAGACCCGCAACCCGCGTACACCTGCCGATTGATGTGTTCAAGTGAGCGTGACAAATGACAAATCTAGCAAATAATTCGTTTTTTTCTCAGACGTTGTTTCTTTTACACCCCCCATTTAAATTATACGAAATATGCAAATTGTCGTTTTTGTGCGTACACACTTTTGTTACATCCGATTACACTGTGCAATATATAGATTCATAGACTGTTCTGTTTCTTACTAAAAAGTGAGATCAAATTTAAAAAATCTCGAAAGTTTTGGAAAATTATAGAAAATTCTACAAAAAATTCTAACTTTTGGGTAACTGTTTCAGAAAAACACTCTAAAATACGGACAAATTCCCATCTATCGGTAATGGCGCCATCTCTTGTTTGTCTCAGGGTCTAACTTAAATCAAACGGTAAAAATGGAAAAAACGTTAAAAAAATGGCTGCTGCTTAAATTGTGTTTTACAAAAAATGTGAAATAATATTTATTTATGCGTGTGTGTGTGTGTGATAAAGCTAATTATTTTATTCGCCACTGCGTCTGGTCTATGCGTGCAGCACATAACGGTAATAATAAAATCTGCCTGTCGACGTGGCGTCTGTCTGAGTGCCAAACAGTAAAAGAGAGAGAGACAGAGAGCGAATGAGACGCACACATTTAATAATCAAATTGAATTATTCATTGGCTAACGGCGGCAAATAAAATTCGATTAAAACACAACGTCGACGTCTGCGAAAGTCTGTGGCAAACGCCTTGGGTTATTAGCGGCAATTGTGTTTCTTATTGCGTTGGCTGCTGCCGGCTGACTGACAGTGGCGTAGCGACACCCACGCACCTCATACGTCTCTCTGTTCTGAAAGCTAAAAGCTATGTCACGCATGCATATGCACGTGTGCGTGTGTGTGTCTGTCTCTATGAGAGAGTGAGAGAGAGAGAAGAGAGCCGTTGATTGGCAGCAAAGAGGATGAAGTCGCTGGTGAGCAGTAAAAACAACAGAAAATCATATTAAAGCATAACGTTTTTTCTCACACCAACACACGCATACACACACTTAGTATGTATGTAGGTTTGCAATGAATAATGAACAATGTTTGAGTTGTCAGCGCAGCGAGCAACAATTTGTCAAAAGTCTCCATCTTCGTCTCTGTCTCTGTGTCCATCTCCATCTCCATCTTTCATCTTCATCATCGACTTTAGCTGCGACTTTGACTGTCGGCATTTCTTTAGTGTTTTGCAGCTTTTGTTGCAGCCAAAGATGCGGTGCAGGCGTACAGTTCACTTTACTCTTCAATGTTTTCTCCCATAACCACAATCGTTTGGCGGTTAACAAACGAAACGAAACGTAACCAAATCGAAACCGTTTACTACCAACTAGCTACAAAGGTGTGCACAATATTTGTGAGAACAGGTGCAGCTGACAGGGTTTCCATATTGAAGAGCGTTTTAAGCCAAATTCAATTTACTGTCATTACAATAAAGACATAACACGTAAAATTTCTGCTGAATTCGGCCAGTGATCAAAATTGAATGGCAAGAGACAAAAAAAACACACACTCACACACACATACACCGAGACAGAGACTCCTCAAGTCTGCCAGACGTGCTATGCATCCGGCAGATACTTTGCACAATGGGCAGACGAGGCACGTCCCACGTTGTCTCGACATTGCATAACATGATAAAAAGGAACGTGGAAAAGCAAAAGGCATGACAGAAAGAAAAAAAGGAAAAGAAATCAGCAGGAGCAGGAACACAGGGCACAAAAATTCCCAACAGTTTGTTATATAAGCACAAGCGAGGATGTCTGCGGGTTGCGAGCTGTTGCTTCAAGGACTTTTGCCACCACATTCACCCACAACCCACTGATGACTTACCGTCTGTCTGTCTGTCTCTCTGTGTGTTTCTGTCTGTCCTTTGGGCTTGGCCCAAAACGCAATGCAGAATGAATGAAATGGCGAAAAAGGAGAGAAAGCAAAGTTAGAGCAAAAACTTTTGACACGTGTCGTCGTTTGCCTTCGTCTGGTTTTCCTTTTGCTTTTCCATTTCCCATTTGCCATTTCAATTGCGTGTTGCACACACACACACAGACAGACCTACAGAAAGACATACAGACAGGCAGGCACACACACATAAATACATACTTATGCAGCATGATTAGAATGCCACCCACTTTTTTTGGGGGCTACTTACGGGTACAGAATGTTCCGGCTCGGTTGACAAAAGTGTTGTTTTTGTTGCTGCTGCTGGTGCTGGTGTTGTTGCTGCTTGATCCGCTTGTGCTGTTGTTGTCTGCGTTAGTGGTAGGGCCAGAGCAAAGGCAGTTTCGTTGCCCACTGTAGCACCACTAAGACAACCACTACTCCCACTTCCACTCCAACCACTTCCACTCCCGCTTCCACAACCACTACTGTTGTTGTTATTCTTGCCGCTGCGTCGTCGCTGCGACGAGCCCTGTTGTTGCTTGTGGCGTATGCTGCGCGTTGTTGTTGCAGCTGCTGCTGCTACCGTTGAGCGCCGCAGAGTAATCACAGTCACCAGCACGCTGCCGCAAACCAGACACACGGCAACACCAATGGCGATCAACAAAACGTGACCTAAAATAAGACAAATAGAAACAAATTGTTAATGTCTAAGTTACTTATTTAATAAGAACAATTAGATTATTAATATGCATTTTTAATAGCCCTAAGGTCTAGACTCTAGATTGTTTTTTTTTTGTTGTTACAGCTAATTAAGCTACGAACAACGCGTCGTATGAGTAATAAATTATAATTTTAAATGTGCATACAATTATAATTTCTAATTAGCTTTGCATTCTATGTCGCAACAGATCTTGTCTGAAGAACTTGACAAAATTGTTGCCCAATGCCTTGAATTGGCCAAAATACCACAATATTTCTCTCTCACTCTCTCTCTCTCTCTCTCTCTCTGGCGTACATCAAAGTCCCGTTAGGATATTTGAAATATTAACAAGCTCGGAATGTTACAAATGGCACAAAAAAAAAAGAGAACGCCCACATGCCCTCGAGGGAAAAGAAGAAAAATATAAACAAACAGACCGTTACGAAATGTTTTTAAACTAAAGGTCTGAAAATATACAGAAACCAACAAAAAGTTAAAAACAAAAATGCAAAAGAATTGCTAAAAATACAGTTGAAAATATTCGCAACAGTGCCACAAAATGAAACAATGAAAGAGCTCAACATCCACGACCAGACGCAATGCGTTCCGTTATATCAAACTATAGATATATCCGTCCGTCTGTCCGTCTATCTGTCGGTCTATTGAGCACACACATACATATGTATATAAATGCGTATGCGTCTAGACTAGATAGCAGACGACTTAAGCGATACCAAGCACACATGCGCAATCGTCTGGCATTCGTAGATACTCATACTCATACTCATACTCATACTCGCACTCACACTCATACTCACACTTACATTCGTTCTCGTTGTGAGTGTGTGGCGTGTGTGTGTGTGGGCGGACGGGCGTAGACCGCCGATAAACAAACCAACAGGCCCACAATCAGACATGTTATACTTATGCTAGCCAAGCTATTTAGCCATGATGTACATATGTATTGTGAGTACATACATGCTCACAAGTACGTGTATGTTAGCACGAGTTGAATGTAGACTGAGATACATAGAGACACCCCATTTACCACCCAAATTTAAAGCGAGGTATAGCGATAGCAAGACTTTACACCTTAAGTCTAGTATGGTATGTAGTTCCCTAGTCAAAGCTCTAAAATTAAGTATTATAATCCATTTTTAATATAAAATATAGTAGATTAGTGTGGGTTTTTTTTTTAGATTAATATACAGCTAGATTAAAAATAGATCTTTGTAATATTTACTTTCAAGTATAGTATTGTCTTAGTATTTTAAAGTCTTGTTAATTGCCTGCCATGTAGACGAACTGTTAAGTGATCGATCAATATTGTTTTTTAAATGTAAATGCTTGAAAATTAGTACTACTCAATATTTATTTAAATTATTTTTCAAGTTCCTGCTACTGAATATTAACTTTAGTATTTTGAAGGCTTGTCAACCGCTCCGAGTAGAAGAAGATTCGACTGTTTATTTATTGTTTGCACTTTGTACTTAAATAAATGCATTGACAATAATTTAGCCATGTTTCTTTTCAATACTAATTCTCAAATATGTATCATCCCTAAGTTTTTATCATCTTTTTTTACCGCAACAGTTTTTTTTCTACCTATCTGTCTGATGTACAGTTACAATGATAATGACAGCTGACAGAGGCCAAACAAAATGAGTAAATGGCGTGCATGACGCAGACGATGTCTGGCCAGGTTATGCGATAGGGGTAAGGGGGCGTATACAGAGGGTGCTGGACGGGATCAGCCTGTCTGTCTGTCAGTCAGGTGGTTAGCTTAAGATCACGTCAATGGAAAAGCGCAACAAAAAGTGAAATGTTTAACGAAATGAACAATTTACAAATTGCAAATGAATAAATGCCAGGTGAATTTCTTAACAAAAAATAAGATAAACTAAGAAACAAGTAAAATGAAGTTAATCAACTAAAATTAAAATGTACAGTGAATATGTCAACAATGTGAGTGTTAGTGTTCGCGTGTGTGTGTGTGTGTGTGTGTGTATTGTAACTGAGTTAGTGTGTGTGCGCGTGTGTGTATTTATGCTTGTTGTCTGGCTTCAACTTTACAGCACAGCAACAACAATAACAAGTGGCACTTTAGACTTTTGCGCATTCCCAGCCGCTGTCGAAGCAGCAACAACAACAGCAACAACAACGTCAGCAGACAGGTGACTCAACCGGCTCAACACCATTGTTGTTGTTGTAGTTGCTGCTGCTTTCGTTGTTTTTATTGCTGTCGGTCGGTTGCCTGTGCTTTTTTCATTGCTTTTTTTAAACAATTTTTTTTTTAATTGTACGCTTTATTGTTGCTGTAATTTTTATTGCAGGTGACTGATTGAGCGCGTCTGCGCCACAGACATATCTATATACACACACGTGCAGGGCGATACCCTACACAGCCAACAGGGTCAATCACTTTGCGCAAGTTGTTTGACCTTAGCAAAAAATGCAATTGGCTGTAAAGTTATTACAAGCCAGTTAGGAGAGCCTTGAGGTGCTTTTATATTCTTTTAAAGCTGTTGAAATAATAATTTGTTTTTTAAGTATGAAAAATATTTCAGTTAAGGATTGATAATTATGTATCAAAAATATATTATAATATAAGTAAATGAAGAACTAACAAATTATGCTTTCAGGTGCTTTAAAAGCTGTTAAAGGGACTTAGTTAGTGTTGAATAAAAAGTCCGAACAGAGTTGTAAAATTTATAAACGTAGTATTACACGGTTTATATATTGATAAATTACAACTATTTGAGCTTTAAAGCGCTTTGTAAACTGTTTAAAATCAAAAGCAAAGGCGTGCATTTATTTATTATTATTTATCACATAGTAAACAAGAATGGTGCGATATTGTGGCTTGTTTTCACTTTTCAATATAATTATTGGTAGTGACACTTTAAGCTAATGTCATTATGGTATTAGAATTAATATTTATTCAATATCAAGACAGCTGTTTAGTTATTGAAGCCAGGGCAGGCTGACAGCTTTGTGGTCTGCCTTCGATTTATGCGACTTAAATGGATTTTTGTGGCTATTTTTAGTTTGTGGCTCGCTGATCTCTGAGTGGGCAATCGCCAGTTGGCACTGCGGGACTGTGGGCAGCGTGTGGAAAACTTGTTTTCACCAATGCACAATCTTTAGCCCAATCCGAATGCTTGAACGCTTGGCAGGTTCCTTGACCGAAGCGAGTCAAGCAGATAAAATCCACAATGAACTGAACTGGGGACTGGGCAAATGATAATCGGGCAATTTCGAGGCTGACAATTCAATTGATTCAAGTGAAAGGAGGCGCCCGAGGTGTTTTTTATATCTGCTATCTGCTATTATACTATATACAATATATGTAGTATCTGTATATCTGTATCTGGGAGATTTTGTATCTTTTTGAATGCGCAGCACAACAAATTCTTCAAGTTATTAATTCAATGATTATGATGACACCGCTAATGACAGTCAAGTGCATTTGTTGTTCTCCTCACTGATTCCCCCACTATCGCTCCCCTCCCCCTACACTCACACACTCTCACATACATATATACACTTGATATTTGGACAGTTCAGTTGGTTTGGTCGGATCATTGACACGTTAATTGATGTCAAGGTTAGAGAGTGTCGGTAACTGAAGGCAAATGTCGCGCCTGGAACTGAACCGCAATCAACTCAACAGCAGCAAATCGCCGTATTAGTATGATAATACAAATATTTTTATATATATATAATGAATATAAGCAATGTGTGGATGACATTGAACTTGAAAGAATTTGCGTGCTCTATCAGATTCTACAGTAAGATTATCTTTCTTTTTTGTTGTAGTGAAATAGAACTAGTCAATGTCTAGCTCTGAATGTGATGAAATATAATTACAATCAAATACATAGTAATCATTTGTAAATAGCTTCTGGACAGAGAGTACAAAGGGGGAAATACTAAAGTCTAACAGCAGCTGTACAGCGTCACGTACCACGTACTTGTATCTATCATTCTATCTCTATGTACAATTGGTATGAGAGGGACGTGGTGTCTGATAAACAAACAAAATGTACTGAAAAATTCAGCAACTGACGTCAGTCAAGTGCCAGACAGCAGACGGCGATGCAAAAACCGTCCAAATGTGTATATGAATGCGAATAAACAGTGCAAACATTTAAATAGATCTTCGTTTCGACGACCACTCACAGAGCTATTGCATTTGACCACCCAGCTGAACTTTAAAGCATGAAAAACGTACAGAAAATTAATGATAGTTGTATGTAAAGCATTATTCAGCATGAAAAACGTACAGAAAATTAATGATAGTTGTATGTAAAGCATTATTCGTCACGAGACATTTTGTCTCAAAAAGTAATCAGAAATCATCTAGTATAGCTGCTGATAATTCATATTAATATACTATAGAGGGACTTGAAAAGTCACAAGAAACTATCCCTTACTAAAGAATGACAAATTCAACTAAGAACAAAAAAAGTGAAAGAAAACTCAATAATTTATTAACTAATTGAAAAAACACACTACATTGTTTAAGCTAGATTTCCTCTTCTAATTTTTTTGCTCAGGTATACAAACTAAAAGAAACCTTTAATGTCAGGCCTTTCTTGTCTTAATGTCTGCTGAAAAATCTGCATCTACTGCCTAAAAATAATAGTATTGGGGATGTTCTGGGTATGCAATGATTACTTATGGTTATGTAGCTGTGGGAAACAGTCTCTGGCTTGGGAATTTGGCAAACGCTGCAGGCGAGACACAAATTTTGGCAATTCAACATTAAAAACAGACAAATTTTCAATATCAACATGCACAAAAAAAAATAATATAAGAGAAAAAATTAAATAAAATGCAGCAACAAAGTTGTCTCGATGCTGATGCTGCCGCTTCCGTTTCCGCCACTGCGCGCTGAGCGAGACAGACTGAGAGAGAGGGGGATAGAGAGTCAACCCTTTTGATGCAATCGCAGACAGAGCAAAACGGCTGGCAAACCATGCAAATGAATGGCAAATGTAAAAGGCAAAAAAAAGTATAAAGCAAAGCAAAAGCCAAACCGCAGACGACGACGTTGACACTGCTAGCGTAAGAGAGAGAGAAAGGGAGGTAGTGAGAGGGAGAGAGAATATAAGGTAGAGACAGGGAAAAGGGGGGACAGTTACAGTGCCGACCTCGCCCAGTCTCAGGCAGCGTGTCTGGTATGATGAGCTCGTGTTTTTTGCCGCCTGCCGTTACGACCTTTAGCGAGTGCATGTGTGCATTCAAGTAATAACAGGCACAAAAAATACATACGTATGTGTATTTTTTTTGTTGCCTATTTTTACTTTTTTGCTAATCGCATGCAACGTCATCAAGCACGCTGAATTGATTAATGGAAATGCTGCTGTGCGGCAAATGTTAGCACACGCGGCGTATGCGCAATGCGCGCCACTGAGGACATTGCGTATACGCGATGTATTCACTGCTTTTCATGCTTTTTGCATTTGCGTTACACAATTTTTGTATAGCACCACAGCGAGAGAGGGAGACAAGTGCTGGCTTTTGTTGTCATAATTAAGTTCACAGGGTCTGTAAGTCTAGACACGAATTTGCTTAAACTTCCCTCCTTCCTCACCCTTTTGATGGTGATGATGATGATGATGGAAACCCATCAACGTCAAGTCGTAGCTCTATAGCAAAGCCTCGCATCCGCATTCGCATTCGCATTTGCTTGGGTCTTGCTATTCCTCTTCTCCCCTTCATCTATCTATCACTTTGCCTCTGCTCACTTCACTTCTCCTCTCTTGCTGTGCAACATTGTGTCATACTTTGTTGATTTTAGCGCTGCTGTTTGTTTGGCGCTTCTGTTCTACTCTTGGACTCGACTCGCCAGCGAGGGAGAGAGAGGAGAGGGTTCCGGTGCGGGGTCTCTTTTGTTTGTTTCGAGCTTGCCTCGACGTAGCTGCATGCAAATATTGACAGAGGCTTCGAAATATTGCGAAAAATTGCCTCAGCTATTTGCCATTATTTATATTTATGTATAAGCATATATATTTGCATATATGTATATATGTGTGTGGATGTGTGTATCTATGGTTGTCGTGAAGGGTTTGCTTTTTTTTTTCATGCTAGCTGCGGGTAAACGCTTTTTGTAACCTGCTACGGCCAATGACTCATTGACCTCATTGTTGCCCCCTACACCCTCTCCCGCATGCTTCGAGTGGCGCCACAGTCGCAACATTTGCCGTCTCTTCACATATGTGGGTCAGTGGGCGTAAAGGCGAAGGCGTGGCTGTCTAAACTAGTTTAACAGACCATAGAAAATCCATCCTAGATGCAAACAATGGTTGGGCGACAAACGCGAATTGCGAATCCTTGCAAATCTCTTAACTTCCCTTCCTCCTGTCTGCATTTACTTTGGCTTAAAAACCATGTCAGCTGCTTGTGGCCTGCTTGTTGGCCTGATTTAAGCGCGTGCTCAACGCCTGACTGCCAGCAAGTCATCGTTGCGTATACGTAATATATATATTACTCATACGCAGCGTTACCATTAACAAAAATTAAAAAATACAATACGAATTGCGTTTTAGTTTCAATTGCACTTCCCAGCGTCAGCTTCATATTCAGTTATCAATGAATTTGCGCGCTATTTTTGTATCTTTGGTAAAAAAAAGAAGTGATAAGCGATGGAGATATACCAACAAACTGATTAATTTATTGCAAACCGAAGTGAAAGCTTTAAATAAAATATAATATAATACTACTATATTTCCAAATTCGTACTTTCTTTGCACTCTGAAACATTTTATCTGGCTATCTATCTTAGTATCCGTATCTAAATATCTTTTCAACCCAGTTGGGGGAGAAGTTAAAGAGGGAGGAGTAGGTGACAACCTCAGCGCGTGTTTCTAATTTATTTCCATTGGAATGAAAACAAAGACCAGGCTAGTTTTAGTTCCTCCCATAAGCTGACAAAATCGTTGGCATTTTTGGGCCAAACAAAATGATTAGTGAAAAGCTATTAATAGCTTAATTAATACGTATTAATTGACTATATTCGATTTCGAACTTAGCTGCTGCTCCGATTGCAGTTACGATTAATATCTTTAGACAAACATTGGACATTTTAACTTGGTGAAAAAGTGTTCAAAGCTACGACAATCTGATAATAAATAGCTTTAAATGTTGCAAGGCTTTACATCAATTGAAACTTTCAGCTAAATCAATGTCTTGTCTATCGAAATAGCTATTGATCAATCGATAGATTGTAGGGGCAAAGAATTTACATATTTATAGTGATAACTCTGAATAAAAGATACTAATAAGTTGAAATAAAAATTAAACAATTACTTCAAATACACGTTCGATAGTTATCGATCTTAATTCACGTTCAATATCTATCAAAAGTTATCGAAAACCTGGACTTGTCAAACATTTGCCTGTAAAAGCTAACATGGGGCTTATTTGTCAAGACTTAGCTTCAATTTGTTTGCTTCATAGAGTTTTCACTGTAGCTTCATAGCTCGCAAGTGGAAAGTGCCGAGGATCGTCGTCATTCGACTGAAATTGATGTGTCCGAGCGACAGGGTGCACGGCCGTGCCATATAAATACGAATTTGTTGTTGCTTGTGTCTAAAGGTACATGCAGACAGTTTAGACATTTCATTTGATTTGCCAGACATTCATCGGGGGAAGACAATAAATTTTGATTGCAATTTGCAACACTGTTGTTTCACTCGCTCTCTGCCTCCCTATCTCTCCCTCTCTCTCTGACAGGCGGCCGTTAAATATAAAATAAATGCCGAATAAAGCGCAGACAAAGTAAACGAAGACAAAAGCCTAAAAAAAAAGTTTACCAGACGCCGACTATGCAATTTTTTTTCGGGCTCTTGTTTTTGTTGTCGATGCTACACTGCACAAATCACAACAACAACAACAACAACAGCTGTCTGTTTTGTTGTTATTTTTGTGCAGTAGTTCGCTTAGTTTTTGTTTTTAATTTTCGGTTTTTTTGTTTTGCATGTTTCTCGCTGCTTTTTGCATGACGCGACAATTTGTCTATCTATTTTTAACTATCGCTATCCCGCTCCCGCCGTCACAGCCACCTCACCCGCAAATCTACAAAAATTACCCATTCCATTCCATTCCGTTCCGTTCTGTTCGCATGCCATGCCATTTCATCCCGTCATGCACAGTGGAAGCATAAAAATGTATTTTTCCGAGGCCTATGCGTGACTCTCTCTCTCTCTCTCTATCGCTGTCTCTATGTGGTTCTCACTGCCTCTGCCTCTCTCTCTATTCATTTTTGTAGACATTCAGTGGTCAGGAATTTTATTTTGATAGCTAGAAATGTCTGTGTGTGTTAGTTTCATTCGCAGACAATTTGAATTTTAAATTTTTCTATCCGTTTTTTGGCCAATGACCGTCAACAAAAAAATAAATAGTAAATTAATGCAAACTCATTTGGATACCCTTTAAGCGACTCTCCCACCTCTCTTCTATATTCAAACTCATTCTCAATTCTACGATTTCCATTCTGATTTCGATTCCGACCTTTTTTTTTGTGTTACTCTGTTGTCAAGAAGCTTCGCCATTTAATCAGCAAAAACGACAATCGACAGCGATTTCGAGACAAAGTTCCCCTCCTCCCCATCCATCAGACAAGCGTTTTGTAGGTGGAAACAAAATGACTAGACTGGATTGACTTTATGTCGAATACACGTACAATTTTGCCTGATATCGTAAGAGTCACAAATGCGTTGCGACTTTTGGCCTCGATTTTAACTAGACGGGCGGCACGTTTGTGGAATTTCCATAGCATGTTGTCTGGGAGCCCCTAATGATATCTCATGTCATTAGCTAGCTCAGCGTTTTCTGATGTAATCGAAACTGTCTGCGACTAACAGACTGACTGACTGACTGTCGAATTGACTTAATGATTGATGGCAAGTTTGCGTCAATCAAACAAATTGCGGGGCGCAGTCAAATTTTAATTTGAGAAAACCTTTTAAAAAGTGAATCGAAAAGAAATACAATACAAAGTAGTGGGAAAGTTAACAGTCGAGAGAACCCAACTGAAGAAGACCCTGTACTTATTCTGTAAAAAAACACCACTGAATATGAAATTGTCGGGCTGTAGCTCAAATATTGCTCTTGTCATTCGATTTTTAATTTTCGATAACGATTTGCAGGTGCGGAAACAAACTTGATCTGCTTAGGATATAGAGGAGAATATATACGTATCAATTTCAGTGTCTCTACCTCTTATAATCTCTGAGTTTTAGGTATTTATTTCAAAGAGCAAATATTTTGTACAGACTTAAGGGAGGGACAGACTTTTGGGACTAAAAAGAATTACGCAATCAAGAAATTCTATTGACCTACATTTCGTTTTTGGCAATCAAGGATGTCTGCACACACACACACTCACACACACACACACACACAAGGACACACACAGATACGAAGCCCAGGAGGCAGCGAAAAGGCGAGAATGAGGCATCGACGCAAAGGCCAAAAGCCAAAAGCAGCCAAAGCCATAAAAGCAGGAAGTTGCGCATTTTGTGTGCCAAGCCCAAAGGACGCAAACACATACACACACACACACATAGTCACACAGGGAGACACAGACATGCATGCATATATTATAAACACACACACACAGACAGAAACTTGCATATATAATATGTATTTTGTGCGCAACACGCGAAATGCGAATAAATCATTGATGGGGCTGCCCCGACGCTTGGGTTTGAGAGATAGGAAGAATCCATCCATAATAATGTGAATATGTGTCTGTGTGTTTGTTAGAGTGTATGTGTGTGTGTTGCAAAATGTAGGCCACAGGCGCGTCGCTGTTGGCGGCTTTTGCCTTGTTGCCTAAAACGAACGGAGAAGTCTGCTGACAGTCGAGACAAATTTCTGAGAAGAAGAGCGACAACGAAGAATGAAGAACAAAGCATTCTGCACGTTACTGCATCAGCAGCAGCAGCTACACTGTAACAAATACACTAGCAAATCTACAGAGAAAAGAAAAAATAACAGAGAATGCATATAAGTAAATTTTGTTTCTTGTCAAAACAATTCCTTGACTAACTGTGCATACAGTACTTGCAAACTATTGGGAATGCAGTCTTAAATTTTATAGTAATTTAGAGGTTACCTATAAAGTCAATTTTCGCTGAGTGTAGTCTTTCAGCATAATTTCCATTTCAACGAATCATAAGTGTATAAAATATATAAATAGGTAAAAGAAGCTAGCAAAATTCTTGGAAGTGCTGTCTTACAATTTATATTTAGTTGAAGGTTACGCTTAAAGAACATTTTCGCTGAGTGTAGACTTTCCGAGTGATTTATGCATATGACTATATGGTCGCTGGTCCCTGGTCCATTATCAAGCGATAACTCGTTTCCGTTTGCTATTCTCTCAATTCTCAATGCCTTATCAGCGACACAGCTGCTATACAGACAGCAACAGAGACAGAGACTCCAAGCTTCATCGACTGTCTGGGGCCACACACGATGCCAAATGTTGAATGACGTAGCCAGACAGACAGACAGAGAGAGAGAGAGAGAGAGAGAAAGAGAAAGACAGACAAAGAGACAGACATCTGGACAGAGCAGACCTATAAACCCAAGCGATCTGCTTCAGACGGATGTCTTTGAGTGGCAACAAAACATAAAATTAAAAAAAACCATCTTCGGTTGTCCATTAATTGAAAAGTTAGAGCTCAGCACAGCTTAGACGAGACTAAGCTCTATGACCAGCGACAAACATAGAGAAGGAGAGAGTGAGAGAAAAAGAGGGGAAGATATATAATATACTTTAGAGTATATAGTAGGCGTAAATACATAAGAAGTCTTTATCAACTTGTCTAACAAAATGTCAGAAAGAGAAAAACAAAACGAACTAAAACCGATTTTGTCTGTTGCAGATTTGCTAATCATTGAGACACCCACACACACACACACACACAGTGAGACACATAAGTTCACGCACACACATAAATTAATACATACATATATTCAGCTTGAGTTTTGATTTACATGCGCCGACGATTCGGCCTTACTTTTTATTACATAATCAACAGCAGACGATATTTATTCTTGTTATTGTTTTTATTGGCGTCTAGCATTCAATTTTTCTATAATTTTATTTTATCAATGAACGTTCACCTCTCTCTTTCACACACACACAGACACATCCATCAACATTGCCGTCTGGCTTTGATGTGTTCTTTTTTTTTTTGGCCATTTTTATTATCGTTTTTTTGTTTCGTTGTTTTGCTTTGTGTTTTTTTTTTTTCCGTCTAAATCGCATTTCATTTTGGTCTTAGGTCATTTGGCTGACTAATGCGTTTGTCTAGCGAGTGTTTACTGTGCCTGGGAAAGTCACACAATGCAAAATCACACAAAGGCCGCATGCCAAGTCAATCAGTTGGCAATTAAACTCGATGTCTAGTCTATGATTATGATTTGTGCATATTGCACAACATTAAAAGTAGTTTTAAAAAATAAAATAATACAATATTTGTATATAAAAAGTATGTTAAAGTAAAACTCATCAAGTAAATATATATATAAATAGTTTTTATCACTTGTCATGCCAAAAGAACGTGTTCCGCATGCCTTCGATCATAAAGTAGTTACTGCAAATGACATCACAAAAGGCAACTCTATCGATATCTATAAGAAACCTTATCGTAGACACAACTTTAAACTTTGGCATTACAATAAATTAGCGTCATTTAGTGAGTATTTGTATATGCTTAAGTTTTGATAATGCGTATACGCAATATTTGCAAAAAGTAGCTGGTTTAAACAAGATCATCTAAGCCAAAAATAAAAGAAAATAAAATAAAAACAAAACAAAAGACAACGCAGACAAGTCGACACACAATAACTGGCCAATGCCAGTTGGTTAAATAATAAAAAGAGCAACAATTCCCAACAAAAGCGAAATGGAATCAAATATAAAATTCAGACTTTGACCCAGACATCAGGCCGAGATTATCGTGCAATGTGTTGAGAGAGTGGGTGTGCGAGTGTGTGTGTGTATCTGTGTGCTCGAGTATCTGTGTATAAGTGTGATATTCATTGTGACTTTGTCTTGCGCTTTGGGATTTCTATTGCGTTTCTATTTGCTCAGTTCTTTTTTTTTTGATCGCTTGGCAACTGACTTTACTCAAGTTTCAGACATGTTGGCAACCCTAGGAGTTGATCAGCATATCCAAAAAAAAAAGGTGCATTGTTTTTTTTTTTTTTTTATTTTTTTTACTTTTTTGTACTTCAGCTCTGTCTCTAATCTCGCTGTAGTCATGTGGGCGTCAAAACCCGCCCCATCCCTCTGAGCCAGGTGCTGTTTGTGATATCTGCTGCTTCTATAAGTATCTATATATGTATGTATGTATGTACTACATGTCTGTGTGTGTCTGTATATGTATTTGGCTCATTTTGAACTCAATTCCATTACGCTCCATTGATAAGGTCGGTCAGAAGCAGCCAGAAGCGACAAGACCCTTGATAAGCATTAAATAAAAGAGAACGAACCATGGGACCTTGGCTATTTTTTTTGTACTTGTTATAATTGCTTTTGTGTCTCCTTTAACATGTCGCGTCAGCTGTTTAATTAGCTTTCGATTAATTTATTATTGCAATTGCGCTTTTATATTTTTTTTTTATTTTCTGTTTATTTTTATGACTTTTTGCCAGTTGCCAGTCGACTTGCCGTCTTTCCTTTAGGGAATGCATTTTTATTTCCCATTTCCCCTTAAGGTATAAATTTAATGCCAAGAGCATTAAAACTGGAATGCGCCTCGAATTGTTTACCCTTTGGCATCGCTTAAATGCTGCCTTTAAATTATATGTCTAATAATCTGGAAACTATTTGAAAACCTGTGAAGCTTCTGTAGATTTAATGTTGGCATGTAGAGTCAAGAAAATGCTTTATTTAAGTTATTTTTTACTGTTTGGATTACAAATTCCAACATTTAAATTAAAGAAATTATTCTTTTCTTTCTCTTACAAAATTCTTAAATTTTACCGAGAACTTTTAGAAAGCTGCTGAAAGCTCACTCAATGGTTACAAGTACATAAATCAAATTGAGTAAACTCTTGAAAGCTATTGAAAGCTTGCTTAATAGTTTTTAAAAATGTAAATAAACTATGTGACAGTTGAAGTTGATATAAGAGCATTTAATTATCTAATAAAATATTCAACAACTTTGTTTAAAATTATCTCTACTTTGATTAAAAAAGCTGCTTAATAATTTGTAGAACGTAATTAAACCAAAATAAATATCTCTACTGACGTCAAATAAACAGGAAATTTCAATTGTAGTAAAAATTATTTCGTCACTATAAACACATAAATTTCTCGACTGATTTTTGGATGATACGTAGAATTTATAAATATGTAAAATAGAGCTAAAGTTTAACTGGCAGCTAGGTAAATGAAGTTAGATGCTAGCTGGTTTCTCTGGTTATATGGATTGCGACATACAACAATCCACGCACAACAAACACCTGGCAAACACCTCCAGCAACATTGAGGGCTCCACTGTCTAGCTTAATGTGCACGTGTGTGTGCGTGTGTAAAAAAAAAGAGTGTATAAATGGGTGTGTGTGAGTGTGCATATGTGAAAGGCAGTCAAGACGTTGTAGCATAAAATGCTCATAGCCATAGGCAAAAGCTAGAGTCAGAGACAGAGAAAGAGAAACAGAACCACGGGCATACAGCTGGCTTACGCATGGGTTCATTGAACGGAAGTGATTTGCCTACTGCTGCTTCTTCTTCCACTTCTTGAAAGAGAGAGAGAGAGAGAGAGGGAGAGAGAAAAAGAGTGTGTTTGTGTGTGTATAAATATATATCTGTGTGTGACAGCGATAGAGACTAGAGTGGGAGCTGTGACTTGGGGTTTCGTTTAGGTCGGGCTCTACCTCTCATTCTCTATTTTTCTTCCTCTTCCTAACCTCCTCTCTCTCGCTCTCTCTTCCCCTTTCTATCTATGTATTCGCTTTTGATTTATGCTCGAGAACATTGCGGAAATTCAAAATGCGGCATTGTTTTTGTAGCCTAATAGAATCAGAAATGACAACTCAAATGCTGGCTGACAACTCAAGGGTTGTCTAAGCTTCTTGAAACTATTTCTTTGTGTAAGAAAAGAGTTTTAATTAGATTTAAACTGCACAGGTTGGTATGCTGCGCAAACAAGTTGCTAGTTATAACATTTTATCTCAGTGTAAATTGGTTTTGTAGCCTAAAATAATTATAAATGACAACTCTAGGGTTGCCTAAGCTTCTTTAAACTTTAAACTTATCAGATTAGTATTTTTTCTCAGTGTACAAAGCGTCTTCTTCGACTTTAAGCAGATATCTATGCTAATTACAACAACAAGTGGCTATTAGGCATGCATATACGCCTCCATACCTTATTTATAGGCTGGTATGCTGTTTAGATACATATTCCAATTTCTATATTTCATTGTTGTCATAATTTGTGTGAACACATAACGCCCCCACAACGTGGCACGCCCAAATTAGCTAAGTAGAAGCAAAAAAAAGAGAAGAATAAATAAATAAATAAAACAACAACAAGAGCAACAACAAAAAACTATCCTCAAGACATCATTTTTGTTGCTATCTTTTTGCTTGAATTTTCGATTCCGAATATTTCGTTTTTGTTATTTATTGCTACATTTTTTATGACAGCCACAAAAATATCTGAAGGGTTTTAAGAGCTTGAAACAAATGTATAAACACATATCTTTTCTATATGAAATCTATCTATATACATCGAAATATTATAGAAATATTTTGTATCTTTAGTATGTACATATTTATCTATGGTTTGTCGAAAATGTGGCGTTGATTTCAAAATTTATTGCATTTATGTGGCCAGTGGACATTCATATTTTTTTTTCAACCGTCTGTGTGTGTGTGTTGACAGGAAATCGCCGGAATGCGTTTTGAATAGTATAGTCATATACTCATATCATATATAGTACATAGTATAATTAGGTAGTTGCCTTCTTTTTTGCCCATTAAATGCCAATTCTTCACACTGCTGGCAAAAATAATGTGCATGGCCTTAAACGCGTCACACAACAAAAACAAATGTAAAAAAAACTAAATTTATAAAAAAGATTGCTCACCTTTTTTTGTGTATGTTAATTATTCTTATTATTATTGTTGTTATGCTGCTGCTTTTTGTTGTTGTTTTTATACAGTTTCCTTTGTTTTGTTTTTTGTTTTAATTTATATTATTTCTATGTTTTTATTTTAGTTAGAATTTGTTTAGGAATTGCGTTAGTTATTTATTTATTATGATTTTATGCTACAATTATATATTTGACACATTTACACACACAAAACAATTTGATTACATTTAATTGGTATTTTTATTTATTTTGATATTATGCGAATTTATCTAACCACACACTTTACATATGTTATTTACTATGCATGAATATGTGTGTATGTATGTACATTAACAGGGCTGTTATTGTTGCTGTTGCTGCTGCTGCTGTCGTTGTTGTTGTTGAGGTTCTTCTTCTACTTGCAATTTGCAATGTTGCTGTTGCTATCGTTGTTGTTGTTGTTGTTATGCTTTGTTTTTGTTTTTATTGTAGGAATGATTTGAGTACAGGAACGCTAGATACATATACATTTATGTATTTATGTATGATTCTGTTTATTTAGTTTATGTATATTTAAGTTATTTACTTGATTAGGCGTTTTATTTTGTTTTCTTTTTTCTGCTGTTTGCTGTTCTGTTGCTGTTGTTATTGCGTTTGCTATTTTGCGGCGTCTGTGTTTCTTGTGCCTTTCATTAATATTGTTTAAAGTTTAAACAATAGGAAACTTGGACGTAGAATAATAATATTATTACTACAGATGTAAGTAGTAGATTGTATGTGGTTTTGTTGTTGCTGCTGCTTTATTGTAATGCGACGAATTGCGCGCGGACAACGGCGACAACGAAACGAACTGAAACGCACGCAAAGTTACACTGCGGCGACTTGAACGTTTCACATGAAAGGTATGGCAATGCTTGAACATTCGACTCTGTTTCCCTGCACTAGTATTAGTATATCGGTGTGTGACTCTCTCACAGACGCGCGCGCTCAATCGCTTTCGCTCTCTCTCGCTATTGCTCTCACTCTGTCTGTCTGCGCGCGCTGTAAATCAGACAACAATTGTTTTGCGCTTTTCGCCACAACAACAACGATGCGATGATGGCGACAGCAACAAAAACAACAACCACGATAATTATTAAAATAAAACGAAATAGTCGGTCGTGCTGTCTCGACTGTGGCAAGGTGAATTTACTATAAGGTACGTACTTAACAGAGAGAGCTGCTCTCTTTCGAGGGCCAGTAGAAGAATTAGTATAAAACGTCAAATTGATAATAAGCTTAATAATCTACTTATTCTTTTAATAACAAAATATGATGACACAATTTTTTAAACATGTAGATCCCCTTGGATCCTATGAAAAGCTTCACTTACAAAAAAGGATCTTGTTTTTGGCACTTCTCTAATTTTAAAGCTAAGAAATTAGGATTTTCCTTGTATTTTTCTTAAAGTTTTGTCGAATTTTCATTTTGTTTTCTTTTTTTAATTATAAGTAATTTATTGTTTAATTAAGGAGTTGTTTTTATCTAAAAAACCAAACAAGACGCTGACTGCGCAGCCAGCAGAGGCGCAGAGCGGAGCAGACGTTGCGACGCAGTTGCCAAGTGTTCCCAGTCTCTCTGGCTCTCTCTCTCGCAATGCCAGACAAACACACACAGATACAGCATGCTGGGAAGAGTTTAAGTATGCCACGGCATAACAACAACAACGTGGAGAACGACCAACAACAATAACAACAATGTGCAGCCGGTTTTCGATTGTAGTTTAAAAAAAAAATGCAAAGTGGTTTTGTAAGGGCACTGTGTAAACTTACATTTAAATATGCAGTTTAGTGTTTAATGTCGAGCAGCTCGGGCTACGTTTATTTATTTAATTATTAACTAACAATTGAATTTTCGTGCTAATATTGGTTTTCATCCTATCACGACCAAGTTTAAACATTAACTAAAATCTCGCTCTCAAATGTCTGTTATTCTTTTTAGATCTCTCTTTTTGAGTGCCTCTCTCAAACGTTTGGCGAATTTAAAGCAAGAAAGCGGGAGCGAAACAGAGCAAAATAAAGCTCTCTCCCTCTCGTGTTGTCGCTCTCAAACACATAGTTGGTGTTGCTCTCGTTGAGAACACTTTCCTATAAATTTCCTATGAGATTGAGGGTTGGGATATTTTGTCCTATAAATTTCCTATAAGACGGATATTTTGTTGCTATAATTTTTTGGAATAATTTTTACTCATTTGGCGCCAAAAGATTTTCTAAAAATGAGAATAATTAGGCAGTTGTTAGATAGGATAGTTCCTTAACGAAGGATGCTGTTTGCACTCAATTTCCGTCTAATTTCCAGTGACTTTTAGTCTAAAAAAAGCTTAGACAATTGACAGACAAATATAAACATTTATATTTGCATACTTATTATTTGTGTGTGTGTGTGTGTTTGGGTGATTATTTGTTTCAGCCAGACGCTTGTCTAAATACAATTAATGCATGCAGGTGTCATTGTTGTTGTAGTTGGTGTTACTGCTAAATGAGTTTCACTGTCACTCGTTTCTGTTGCCGTTGTTGTTGTTGTCGCGTTGTTGTCTTGAGCCGCCGTGCAAAGTCCAAGAAATTAAAGTGTCTGACAACAGACGGTTGAAGGGCGGTGTTAAAGGGGGTGGCTGGGCAACCGCACGTTAATTAAGTTTATTTATGCACTTTTTATTTAATTCTCTTTCAGTTTTATTTACTTAGCTGCTGCCTCCGTTTTTTGTGGTTTATTTATATTTTTAATGATATGAATCACATGTGACATTCTAATTTTCTTTCTGCTCTTGTTTCTTGTATTTATTTATTTTATTTTATTTATTTTTATTTTGTGTTATTATGCAAACTTGCCAGTTCGATCAGTGGGTCGAACTGTCTGATGTTTTTGGGGTCCGTCTGGTAAGTCCAAATTTTTAAGGGGCCTTTTGTTTTGCGTATGTTTATTTATAAATAACCGCAACCGGCTACTAAAATGTATTAGCAAGTCTAAAAATTGTTCAGTGCGTATACCCTGTAAACCACAAGGTCTTAACAAGGGGTGTTTTAAAAACATCATTACTTTAGCTTAACAAATAAAAAGTATTTCGAACTTAAATTATATAAAATTGTAGTTGATAACTTAAATTCCCACTTTATATGTTTTTTTTTCAAGTTTTGATCTATTGTTGACTGCTTTTAGCTGAAGTTAAATAAATTAATAATTAAATTAGTTATTATTGCTTTGGTTTACATTTATAAGAAGTATTATTTAAGTAGATTTTGAATGCCTCAATTTTGATTTAAGAAATTATTTAACATCTTTTATATTATTTTACTATTTTAAAATGCTCTGCAGTTTAACTTTGTAATCACAATGTTATTATTATCTTTTTTTTATAATTGTAATGCTCTGTTGTTTAATTTTATATTTTTATTAATTTTAAATATTTCCCAACTTGTAGTATCTGTTAGTCAATAATTTTAGTTGCAAGCCTTTTTGACACTATACTTTTCTTTTTGTTTTATCGTAATTTTGGTGATATCGCCAAATTCCAAGAAACCCTCAGACGCCTCACTTTTCGACCCGCCCTCTTGACCACAAATTGTCACAGTTTCGGTAATTTTGTATTTCTTTCGGTTAATTTGTTGTTGTAGGCCAGTGACAACAACAACGACAATTGAGACAACTTATCATGAAGTGCTAATTAACATTGTCTGGCCTGGTCTCGCCATATATAGCACCTGTCTGGCGACCAACCTGCGGTTACTAAGCTCAACCTATTGGACCCCTCTCCCTCCACCACCACCATAACCTCCACCACCCCCAACCGCACAGACGAGACGTTGTCGTCAGTAGACAGTCAAAAAAGCCGCAAACTCACCAAAAAACTGGCACTTGGTAGCGACGTTGTCTGTGTTTGCTTTGGCGCAGAGTACGAGTGAGCCAAAAAAAACCAGAAAAAAACAAAAAACAACATATGTACATATGTATATGCCAAAAAAAAATAGTAGACAAGTACATACACAGAGCAAAGTTTACTGTAATAAACGATTAAACTTTTAGATTAAGCCTACGACAAATTATAGTAGCTTTAGCTTCATTAAAGAAATAAAAGCAAGATAAAGCGAAACTTCAGCTTTGTAATAATTTTAATCAACAGTAAATTATAAAAAAAAATAAAAATTAATAAGCTTACGGTATTAATGAGCTTTAAGCAACAATTGTATATGCTTAGGCATAACTGTGACAAACCGTTAAGCTTATAAATTAATCCTTCAAATAAAATCAGATCAAGACAGATTAAGATTGTGAAAGATATAAAAGCTTGATTAACTGAAGACTGAACTTTCAATTAATTCAAATAAACTGTAGATTAATACTACAATATATACTTTTTTCAATAGGCTTAAAATAAAAGTTAAGAAAAAAAGAGGAGTAATAGGACAGATAAATAGAAATATATTTAACTTGGCTTACGTTGATAGCTTTTATGTGCTTTTTAAGCCGATCACACAGAGTATTTTTGAAAAGCTGCCAAAAGAGAAGATATTCAAGTGACTTGGTAAATTTCAAACTTATATGAAGTCTTTAATAATTAATAAGAGCAAGGTTTATTTTTTCAATTGTTGTTAATTATTTATCTACATTTTTGCACAGTGTACTGTGTATTTTAAAATGCGGCCACATGCGGCGAGACATTTGTTTATGTTGATAATTTAATAAGAGCATCGGCTGGAGGCAATGGCGGGAGCAAAAGCGGGAGAAAAACGAGAGATATTGGGAGACAGGTGTGATATGGTCTATGTTTGTGCATAAATACATACATATGTATAAGTGTATATATTGTGGTATGGCGTGGCACACGTGACGTATGCGCAACGCTACTTGCAACATTTGCCAATAAGCGGTGCACGTTAATTTGTGAACGCATAGGAACATGCCAAGGTCGATTTTGTGACGTTGTTGTTGTTCTTGTTGTTGTTGTTGGTTTGCTTGTCTGTCTGCTTTATAAATAAATTCGCTGTGGCAAATAAATAATTAAATAGATATGCATACATTGTCGAGCGATCGGTTGTAATTAAAGGCGCGCATGTCGTATACGTAATTACGGGCACAACCCCCCTCTTCACCTCTTTTGCACCCCTCCCCTTTAGACAACCAACAACAACGAGACAACACGGCAACGAGGCAGCAACGATCCTCGGCCAAAGCACTCCTACAAAAAGGTAAAGAAAGAAAAGAAAAGAAAAACCGCAGTCAACGTTGTTGACACTTTGTTGTTAGTCATTATTTATTGTTGTTGTTGTTGTTGTCTGTGTTATTGTTGTTGTTGTGTGATAAGCAGACTGTGTCGAGACAACAAAAGACGCAGACGATTGCCACTTATGTACAACGTATGTGTGTGACCACATACGTGTGTCTGTCTGTCTCTTATTGTTGCTTTCATATATAGTATGTACAAGTATTTTTAGCCTACACTGTCACAGCTTCTTCTTGAGGCAGCTGCAGTAGACTGTTGTTGCTGTTGTCGTTGCCGTTGCACTGACACCAAAATAACAACAACAACGGCAACAACACAATCAGACAAATGCCACAACAATCGCTACGGAATCGCAATCGCAATCGCAATCACAATCGGATGTTGCCGTTGTGTTTTGCAGGCCAGACAATGAGTCTAGTCAGTCAGTCAGTCAGTCAATCGGTGTACTCACTTTTATTCAAATTGCAAGCATGCAGTCAGTTCTCCCACCTCTCTCTCTCTCTCTGCCCCCCCGTTGTCTCTAACTCGCCCTCGCTGATGTGAATCATATGATGAATGACTTGTTCTGCATTGATTAGGGCTCCATTTGTTGTATTCAGGCTCCAAAATCACTTAATGCGCAAGCGAGCAGACAGTAGAAAGTGCGACAGAGAAAATTAAGGAGTGTGTGAGAGAGAGAGAGAGACAGAGAGAGGGAGGAATAGAGGGAAGGAAACCGACTTAAGCAATCAATCATTAAACGTGATCCAGCCTTTTGTTGGGTCTACATTCAACTGCAACAGGTTTTGGAATAGGTACTATGGCTAATTTGGGTTGTGATTTGGCTTAAATTTAAAAAGAATCAAGAAAGAAGCTACAGGATATGTAATACAGTTCATACTCTGTTTTGCCTGTTTACAGTAGAATACTGGCATAGTTTCCAAATATTTCCCTTTAATTTTAGATTGGATTTTTTGTTAACTCTGATATGAAAGGTTTCCTTAATACAATTTCTGCAGCAATTGACGTAATTTAAATATATCGACTGATAAAGATACTATTTTGAAGGCGTTTCGTGGAAAGTAGAAGATTGTGTTATCTAATTGTAAGAGCTCTCTTGAGATTTCCTTCTCTTTGGATTAGTTTCTTTAAGATACAGTAATGTAACGAAACTTTATAGATTAGAATCCTGGAAAAATAAGATAATTTTTTAGGTGCATTAATACCTTAAAACAAGTATAATAATAATAAAGTATCTTGTAAATCTTTCTCTATATTTGCCTTCCCTTCATAACTTTTATGTTAATCCCTTAGTGACATCCCTACTTACAACATCTTCATTAGCCCAATATATTTCATCTTTTATCTACAAACCCCAATTGAGTTTTCAGAATATTTCTAGATTCACTTCTTGGGGTCTGTTTGTTGACTTGTTTGCATGCAATACTTTGAATTAATTACCTTACTTGAAGTTTCTTTCTTTTTCATATACTGTTAATCAACCCTTAGTTTGGGGAGTTTTACTTTGATCTTTAATTCAAATATTTGTTTGGAAAAGCCCCGAGATTGTGCATTTTATATCCATGGTGCAATGGAACAATGGGGCTGTGCTCGCTAATGAATTTCCAATGTGAACTCAATGGAGCTCATTAGAGCGATGAAAGGACGTTATTGTTGTTGACTCCTAACAATGGGAACAGTCATTGACAGTCTTATGGCCAACTCAAAGACTCAGTTGCACTCTGAATCATAACTCATTGAACTTTTGCCGTCGGGCAACAATTGCAGCTAACAATCAGGCAACCACAACATAAAAAAAAAATGTCAATCAGCGGCATCTAACTGATTCCCACATTCCTGCTACTCCCCTCTCTCTGGTTGGGACTAAGTGCGACGACGCCTTAAGCACATTAGAAGCGACGCCAAGTGCTGTCAGCAGACGGCAGAGTCGTAAATGTGGTAATAATAGTCGCTATGGGGCCCATTCGGCGGTGGGTGTCGAAAGGCAAGACATAAATGTCGAAACATATGTTTAAGAGATGTTGGGGTCTCCTCTGTCCAGCAGACAGGTCTATTACCAACTGCTGTCCATATCATAAGACACCAATCACTTTTCCATCCTCCTCCATTTCTCACTGGATGTGTGCAAACATGTGTGTGTGTGTGGTCCAGACTTAAAGCATGTGGTTGCATTTTTACTATTTAAAAATTGTAAATCAATTGAAGCGACATTTGTTAGTTTTCCATTTTTAGTGCTTTGCCAAAGCAATCTATTTTGAAAGGGAATCAGCATGGGGTATAACAGACTATGAGAGTTAATAAGATTGGTAATAAATAGTTTAGTATATCTAAATAGAATATGATCACACTTTTCTTCACTTATTTTTGTTGTAAAAGCATCAACATTATTATTATTACTTTTTACCTAAAAATTTAAAGTATTGAACTATACATTCATTTACAAATTAACAAAATATAATTGCGGAATACGATCAAACTATCAGGTTTAAGAAATCTATTAATCTATTATCTTTAAAAAACAAACGAAAAATTTTTTATTAAAAGTTAACTATTTTTTTATAAGGAATATATTTAGTGGTTAAATTACGATTAAATTGGTATTCCACATTAAAAAATATGTAACGCTTTAACAAAGGTGTGCAATTTTAAAATCTAATGATCTTTTTGAGTCGATTTTTTATGTCTTTTGCCACAACTTTTTTTCTTTTTTTATTATAAATATTTTTACAACTGGTGAATGCTTAAAGTTTCTCATATACTTATAAAGTTTCTCATAATGGTGTATTAAATACACTTTAAAACCTTTTTTGTACATTTTTAAAAGCATCTTAAACTAAAACTCAGGCTGCTGAGAAGTCCAATAAGTTGAAATGTACTTTGAATTCTCATATACTACCTTTAAAATACTATGTGAATGGCAGTTTTTATGTTTAATAGAAAGTTGCAAGGTCACTTTAAGCAAATGTCATCATAGTTGAGAACTTAGAACGAGGAACAAGCTCTATTCATTAAATGGCGACAAATGAATAAGAAGTCAAGACGGTCTGCAGTCACCAAGAAGCCAAAGACAAGGTAAAGGGTTACCAAGATGAGATGCAGACAACTAGAGAATATAGTGTGAGAGAGAGAGAGAGAGAGGGAGAATAAGAGTTAGAGGAGCACACAATAAGGTGCTGAAAGTCAAAGACTTGTGCTAAACCATAATAGACATCGTGCTCATTATACAAATTGCACTGAGCCAGTTTCAGACATCGACCAACAACAAGAAGTTGAAGAAATTCAGATAGAACCCCTTTAGAAGATGCAGCAGGCCAAAAGGTCTGAAAGCGAAGGCATTGATGTTGACTCAGTGAATGGAAGCGTTGACGGAATGACAGAATATTAAAGTGAACCACTGACAAACGGACAGATGGACAGACGTAGAACGAGCAACCTTATGAATTCAAATTCAAATGAAGCTGAAGCAAAAGAATCTATTAAGATATTATCAGAGACGCACAGTGGGTCGATTCTGCAATCTGGCAGGTAATAACTTATAACTTTAAAAGGGATGAGGAGAATACTTTGAAAATATAGTTCGAATTTAGCAGAAACTGTAACAATGGAATTTTTTAAAACAAATAAATTTTATTATATAAGTTTTGGCTTTTTTTTAATATTCGTGTAATTAAAATATAATTTTTATTAATTTCAGCTTTAATTATAAAAGTCAGCACTGTCTGTTAGTTTTGCAATTTTAATTTGGCATTTGTTGGGAGAATCGACCACTGTGAGACAGGAAGAAGTGACATGAGATGCTAAGAAATGTAACTACAGTGGCAAGTGTTGCCAACCAGACGCTTAGAGGGTTGGGAAAAGGGTAGGGGTTAGGGGAAGTTATAGAAAAGGAATCAGTGCAATTGTTGCAGACGTCGATATGGGTCGGGGCAACAGACATACACACTCACACACATAAACACGCTGCTTGCCACAATTGCGGCCATTAGTAAGTAGAGGAGGCTGTATAGTGGCTACAGGGGGTTAAGGGTGACGAATCAACCCTTTTTTTGTAGACATTTTTCGTATGACAACGACAAATATTTGCTGGATAATATGAATAACAAAGCAGGCGTAGACATAGACGCGAATGGCAAATGGGTTAACGGGGAAAGGGGGCAAGAGTCTAGAGAAAGAGAGAGGAATATAGACAGAGGGAGACAGGAGTAAAAGGGAGCTAAGGGCTGACTGCTACTGAGTTCCTGCCAACCTACTTAAGCCACGAACAGAATCAGGCAACAGCAGCAGCAGCGGAATCAGGCCCAAACCAGGCATAGACCAGGCCCAGACCAGACTTCAGACTACAACTTAAACTAAAAGGCCGCATGAACAACGTTGTTGTTGTTCCTGGTTCTCCTTGTTGTTGTTGTCGCCCGGTGTCTGAGACGCAGACAACTTCAAAATGGAGCTGCAAACGCTTATTGAGAGGTGGAAAGAGAGCGACAGAGAGAGAGATGAGAGATGGGGCAAAATGCAGACGTAGACGAATTGCTGACTGACACAAAAGTGCTTTTGTTGCAAGGTTTAATGAAGAAGGGAGCAAGTCTGCAGAGGGAGAAGCAAGAAGAGGAAGGAGAGAGGGCAGCAGCATGAAAGAGCTAGAGACATTAATACAGAGCAGAGAGAAAGAGAAAAGATAGTGAAAAGGAGACTGGGGGACAGGCAGGTAAAAATATATAAAAAGAGAGAGAAACTAAATATTAAAACTTGCACAACTTTCTCAAAACCTATCCTGTTTAAATGATTTGATTATGATTTGAATTGTAAATTCAATCTACTTTTAAAAATAGATCGTTTTCAAATGTTCGAATATATTGATAAGGTGTATCCCCACTTTGAGGAACACTGTGCTAAGAGCAGTCTAGGCCAACATAAAGCAAACTGCTGTGTCACTCATATGGATCTACATATTGTACTGATATTCCAAAATTCTACCTTTGGTCAGTCAATCAACATGGTTTGCTGTAGGGCATGTCAAAGTCTGTAACCCCGAAAAAAAAGAAGCTGAAAAACTGAAAAAATGCCAAAACCCAAGCAAATGCAACACACAGCAGAAAAAATGCATGCTGAGTCTCGTCTGTGGCAGCCCCTGGTCCCTTCTCTCTCCGCCCATTGTCCCTGTCCCATACTGCTGCATGTTTTCCAGTTTTTGCCCTGCTGCTGTTGCTGCACTTCAGACGCTGCTTTGTTGCAGCCAAGAGCAGCGACGCCAACAATTGACGCACACAGACAGGAACGTGCAACGGGTGCGGCAATCGGTTGCAAGCTGGAACAGAGGTGGTGAGGGAAAGGGGAGGGAAGGAGGGGACCGACCCAGACCAGACCAGACCGTGGCAGACAAAACAATATGTTTGTTTGGATTATACCGTACATACAACCGAACCTTGCGATACGATGCGATGCGACACGGACGCGACTCGACGCTTCTTTGTATGCGCAAACAATTGGAGCAGGCGGAAGTTGGAATGATGGCGGGACGGTTGTCCCGGACAACCCAGACTGAGAGAGACAGACAGAGAGAGAGAGAGAGAGAGAGAGAGAAAGAGAGTGGTGCCAATTCAGCCATTTTTTCCGGAAAGATCTGTGTTTTTTACAACAATTTCAGTTGGGAAAATTGTCAAACATTCCTTTTACGGAAATCTATCCCGTGTTATAAATTGAAAAATTGATGCAATCCGCTCAAATTAAAAATAAATTAATTATCAGCCTGTTTTAACAAATAAAATAGGTCGAATACTAAAAAAGGCAATTTGCAAAATAAAGCTATCACTGAATAAGTCATAAAAACAGTTTGTGCTGACTAAACCAACTGGCCGCTAGAACCAGTTGTGAATTCTAAAGAACAAAATTGACAATATAGCTGAAAACCTCAGAAGGTTTTATTAAATTACTAATCCTTTTCTTCCCCTTGTTTCGGGTCGATTTGTCCTGTTTTTGTCACGAATAGTTGGCATCACTGATGCACACACGCAGCAGCTTGCAACAACTTGCAGCACAGACCCAGACTCAGACTCCGCTTTTAGTGGAGAGTCACGATTGCGTCTACACCCCAAAAAGGAAGAAGCACCTTGAAAGTTTTCGCCTTTGCGCCTTGATTAACTGTCAGTGGCTGAAAAGTGATTTAATCAAGGAATTGCTGCAACTGCAGCTCATCCAACATCCAACAACAACATTCAGTGCTGTCTGCAACATGTGGACCATATGGCCAACTGACTATGGCTATAGCTATACGACCGCATCAATCAACTTGAGACTCAAGTGTGTTGTACGTTCGCTCTCCAAATCTAAAGGCATCCTTCAAGACGCGCCTCAGACTCAACTTGCAACTGAAGTGGAGAGAAGCGGAGGGAGGGAGCGGAGTGTAATACTGTGCCTGCCTCGGACTGCAGCTGGCAGCTGGCCACCTTACCTCAACATGTTGCGCGCGCTTTTTGGCGTCTGATCTTCCCCCTCCATGCCCATTCTCCAATTCCCAACCTCATTCAACATCTGCACACAGCCTATCAACTTTTGACAAGACAATCTCAGCTCCCAGTCAAAGAGGGGAGCACAAATAAAAATGCAGTCAACAATTGGCCAGAGGTCTCCCTGGACGACCAGTGTGACCACTCTAAGAGCTTGGTACAGAGCTCACAATTTCATGTGGGAGTTGTGCCATCTTCATTTGGGATACCCTGCAGAAATTTTTTTATACATCAACTTTGAATTATTGAATATTTGAATTATTTTGGAAATTGCCTAAATCAATTGATATTAATTTTTAAGAATATCCAGTTAGTAAATTATGTATAGCCCATTAAATTGCATAAAAAAAAACAAACAAATTATAAAGGGATCTGAATTCTAAAGTTGATTCACTCACACAATGTTAAAATAACCCGTTAAAGTTATTATAAATAGAGAAACTTCAACATTCAAAATAGAAATATTGAACATTTTATTAGGATCGTTTTATATTCCTAAAACTAATGAAATGTACAAAGTTTCACAAGAATCTCTTAATATATAACAAATGGTTTTAGTGGGTCTATCTTTTGTTATTAAATAAAATGTCTGAATTTCTACCATAATACTAAAAATAACCAGTTAACGTTTCGTCTAGAGAAGCTTGAATATTCAAACTAAAAATTCCGTTAGGATTGATTTATATTCCTAGAACTTTTGGAAATTCTATAAGTTGGGGAAAGTCGTTAGCTACCAGGAAAGCACTCTGTTTGTTGTTTTGACTACAATAAGCACTCCTTATGGCTTTGTCAACTGAGCTTTTACTAGGTACTTAACATAAGCCTATTTACTTATTATCCTATTAAATAAGCTGCCGAAAAAAGAGGACGACTGGAGGCAAAGGCAAGGACAAGGGATAGCGACATAGTCGAGGCTAAAGCTTAGAGCAAGGACTCTTGTACCTGGCCTAAAGGATACACAAGTGTCTCATTAAAAGAAATAAAGACAAGTCCTTAAAGTCAGCCGGCAGGGACCCTACCAAAAACAACAATGCAAATACATCAAGGGACAGGGAGAGAGGGCGAGAGAGCGACAAGCGAAACATGAGAGACTTCAAGGACAACTACTGCCAAAGAGTGCCAAAAAATCAACAAAAATGCGCTATTAAGGCAATTTGATGAGATCCCCAGACACCCCCATACTCCGAATAACTGTTACCCCTCTCTCTGCAGCCACAACTCCCCTGCCTCATTACAGCGTCTTTGGCTCAGACAGCGACAGGCAAAGTGGCTCAATGTCAGACTCAGACACACACACTTACACACATACAAACAGAGACACTGAAGCGTCAAAATGATTCAAATGCTAACACACACACACGCACTCGCTCTCTTGTTGCCGCTCTCTCATCGATGCAGCTCAAATGCAGGCAAATAAAAAAAAAAGCTCTCTGCCTAAGCGATGCCTCAAAAAAAAAGGGATAGCCACAGTCGTTAGCGCTGCTCTCTCATTCTCTCTGCTTGGCTCACTGCCTGACTGCGTTTGTCTGTGGCTGTGTGTGTGCAGCAGACGCAATGAAACAAAATACCGAAATTCTATGCGTGACCTTGAAAAGTATTCCTTGGTTGCTGTTGTTGTTGCCGGTCTGCGTCGGTGGTTGTTTGTGTAGCTGTTGCGGCGCTGCCTCTGCCTTTGCCTCTGCCTCCGTCTCTGTCTGGTGTTTGTCGACGTCGCCGTTGATTTTGTTGTTGCTGTCTGCATTTTCCTTGTTGTCTGCGTACAATTTGAGTTGCTGCTGTCGTTGCTCATGTTGTTGTTGTTGCTGCTGTGTTTTAACGTTTTTTTTTTCGTATGTTTGAAGTTGGCTTTTTTTTTATTGAACAAAAATTGTAAAGGCAAATGCGACTTTGACGTCGACTGCGCGCCATCCGCCGCCTCTCACGACTCGACTCGACTCTCGCTATATATGTGTGTGTGTGTGTGTGTCTGTGTATGTTGGCTGCATTTTGACGTCAGACGCCTAGGGACCTATGGCAAAGGCAGAAGCAGCGGTTGAGGCAGCACAGCCAGACATGCAAAACAAAACAGATGAAAATGAAGAAAAAGGGATGTGAACAACGTTTCGTTTCATTTCGTTCTTTTTTTTTGCTTTTGCGTTTTGCTTTTTTGTGGGTTCCTCCGTTTCAAGGTGCATTAAAGCAAAAGAGTATTTAGTTAAAAATCCAATTGTAAAATGAAATGACGGCATGACAGTGGGCGGAGAGAGAAAGAGATTGAGAGCGGAAGGAGCGAGCTTTACAAGATGGTGGCATGCTGTCGATCTTAAAGAAGGTGCGAGCGAGCAGACAAACATATTTGTTACTGCAAGTGTAATTTGCCATCTGTTAATCGATATATGTGTTTAATCGATAAATAGTCAAAAACGTCATTCGAAAACCTTTCATAGAGATCGATTATAAAATTTCAGTTACTTAAATCGTTGGTATGCGTTAAATTGATGGATATTGTTGAATAGTTGAATACCTTCTATATAACTGATTACAAGGATCTTTAACCTTTGGGTTTGAATGTTATTCTATAAAGGTTATCGATATCATACATTATTGTACAACAAAAAGCACTTTGGCCATTTGCAACTGTCGATAACTGATAACGTTGATTAATCCAATTTATATTTGCTTGTAATTGCATTCAATTTTTAAGTTTATCGTAAATATATACTTTATCGATACACCGTAAAAAGAGCTTGCGACGTTTGCAACTGTCGATAACTGATTATATCGATCAATCATGTATGTATTTGCTTGTAAATTGCATTCAATTGCAATTGATAGTGCAGCCTCTTTAATCATATTTCTGATATGCAATCATTATGTTTAATAAATGCCAAAAGGTAGTTATTAGTTATGGCAACCAAGCGACCAAGCAACCAAGAAGGCAAGCCACCATCTAAAGCTGCACTTATTCTAATTGGCGATCATTAAGTAAAACAGCGAAGGGGATTCACGCAGCAAAAGATCGGTCGGTGGGGAATTATGAAATACTACTTGCAAGTTGCAACACATGGCGGCATAACCAGTTTTTTGGCCGCGAAGTCCTTGTAATGACTTCTCATCTAAATATGGATGTGGCAAGAGTCTGCGCATGCCCAGTAGCCGGGAATCGGAAGGCGGAAGACGAGAGACGGAGGAGAGTTACAGACTGGGATCGATTCGAATCGGAGATCGGTTAAAGACGGCGGCGTTGGCTACTGCGCTGCTTGTTTATAATTAGCATTTTGCGATTGCCAGTCGCTTGATAAGCCATTGTGTGAGACAAAATGCAAGATTTATAGCGACAGGATATTGAGAGATTCTTCTGCTTGACCAGGTATAGGGTTCCCCTCTCCTATATCTTTCTCTTTAGTCGACAACATCTTGGCTCTTGGGCCGAGACAGATGCAACATCCTGTCCATAACTTTAGTTGCTGTCGCTGAAATTGCATTGGCATTGGCAACATGTCTGGGGGCCCCTGTTGGGGCGTCACTGTTGCTCCACATGTTGCACGTCCGTGTCTGGACGTTACACCCCGCCCCCTGCCTGATGCAGCTCCGATTTACAAATGCACATAAATTTTAATGTAATCACATTCACAGTCCACAGTCTACAGACAGTCGCCAAGCTTGACCAACGTGTCTCTGCATCTGCCTCGAATTGTGAATCCGACTACGATTTCGATTCCGATTCAGACTCGAAATCAGACTCGGTCTCGAATTCGGACTGTGACTGCATCGCATTCAGGGGTTTTGCAACATTTCATTCAATTTAATTCGAGTTGAATGCCGTCGTCGTCGTTTGTTGCCATCGTTCGATTGTTGGCCGCCGTTTTGATTTGGCTGCCTGTCTGCATGTTGCAAGTCTCGTTGTTTGGTCTGTAGGGTTGCGGGTTACGGGTAACGGGTTGCAGGTAAAGTTTCCAGTCTCCAGACTCTGACTCTGACTCTGGCTCGGATTCAGATTCAGTGCCACAGATCTGTGGCCTGTCAGTTGCTCTGTCTGGGCTCGGCATCTTTATCCATGCACTTTTTATACTCTTTTATTGCTTGGGTATTAAAATTTTGATAGACATTTGGGACCTTTTCAAATTTAAATTAATTTTTTTATTGCATTTACTCTCAAATATAGCTCTCATTTAAATTTTTCGTTCTCTTTATTGCAGGCTATACATAGCATTGAATAAATGTACTCTATGTTATAATTTACTGGACAATAGAAAATTTAAATTGTTTTCTAGAAAATGCGTTTATTTATTGTATTTATTTTTTGACCGGGCATTTATTACTCAATCCGTTTAATTTCTGGGAACTTTTATGTAGTAAATCTTATGTGTAAAGTATGTTAATTCTCTTATAACCTTAACCCGAAGAGTATTTAACCGTCGTCCTCGGCTTTAATATAGTTTTCTTTGTGTGTTTTTTTCTCATTTATAATGACAGCCAAAGCGAAAAAGCCAGGGTAATTTCTTTGCTCTCTCTTCGTCCTGTTGGATCAACTGCAGTCATTCTTCCCTCTTCCTCTGCTTTCCCCATTCTTTTTTCTCTTCTCCTACCTCTAGAAACATAATTAAGTATCTTTACTGGTTGCTGCCACGATGTTGCAAGCTTAAGGGCCAACTCAATACAATTCTTTCTCTCCCTCCTTTTTTTTTTGCGCAATGTCCAAAAGTTGTTGCCAAACTTGACGTGTGGAAAGGCAGGGCGAACTTTAGTGCCAACTCATGGCCAGAAGTTGCCAGACAAGTAGCTAAAAGTAGCGACACTTTTAGGACATTTTTTTTTGGGCACAAGGAGTTTCAGTTAGTTTCAGCGAGGCGCCAAAAAGTAGGCAGCTTTATGTGACATGCACCTCCTACGCCATCCGTAAACACCCCACTGCTAGAGTTGCTGGCACTTCTAAGTGCCTTTATTTATGCACTTTGCCAATTCACCACTTGCTAGTTGCCAGCTGCCAGGCTGAGCATTATCCTGACCACGTTCTGACGCAAAAGGCACCCAAATTTCATTGGCAAACTTTTTGGTGAACAACTACAACAAGTGCGATGGGCAATTGGGATAGTAATGGAATAATGGCTACCATGGAAAGAGATTTAAACTGGTTTTTAAGTATGTAAAGGTAGCCTGGCTTAAGATTTTACCGTGAGGATACCACAGGAATGTTTATACCAAATTTTATAGCGCTGGCTCTTAAAGTCTCTGAGTTTCTATAGACTATAAAACATACATTTTAAGTGCTAAGAGTAGTATACTTTCAAATTTAAAATAAAGTTCAGCAATATTTTTGCTTCAGGAATCTACGTACAAAATTTCAAAGCTCAAGCTCTTATAGTCCTTAAGTTTATATAGACTTCAAATGGGATTCTAGCCACAGGGTATACAACTGGACAACGCATTTCATGTTGTCTGTCTACCTCACTCCCAAAGAGCTGTTTTCAACTCTTCTCAACTCTCAGCGCACCCAATTTTTTGGCCATTTTGACTTTGAAAATTTGATTTGGAAAATGCGTGTGGGTGTCTGTCCATCTATCTGTCTCATTGTCTGACAGTCGTCTGGGATTTTGCGCTTCTTCTTGCTCGTTTTTTACACCCATCCAAAAATGTCTGCGGCAACAAATTAATCAAGATATTAACAACCCTCCGAGTGACCAATGAAGTGGGCAACTGTCCGACGAATGCTGTTAAAAATATTAAAAAAAGGGTTTTCTGGCCAAGGTCAGCCAAATTGAGTTATGAATTATTGAATAAGTTTGACGCGTGAAATTTGAATATGTATCTTCCATCGAAAGGAGTTAAAAGAGGGGAATATTAGAGATAGGGGAAAATAGTAGACAACCTGTTGAGGTAAAGAAGGGCCCTTCGACGAGCGGTTCATTAAAGCCAGTTGCTTTCACAGATTGGTTGCCAGTTAATACACAGACTAACCGACACACACATACACATATATACACTGATAAAAAATGGTCGTTCTCCATGCATACCTTTTGTTAGAAAAATATTCAATTTCAGAGCGTTTGCCTAAAAAAAACGCCGTATACCTAAATTCTTAAAATGAAAGAACACATTTTTATTGAAAATAAAATTTGTATTATACTTCTCTTAAAGTTGCTTTATTAAATAAATATTAATTGATGATTTTTCAGCCCCCTTTTTTCGATCAGTGTAGACGCTTTTGCACACAATCAATGCTGTGTTGATTATGCAATAATACAAAAAGCTAAACGCAGACAGAACCTGCACAGTCAGACAAAAACTTCAAAACTCGTACGTTGCCTACCCCTAGCAAACCCCTACCTCCTCCTTTTTGTCATCCCTCCTCCCACCCAAAATGCAGGCGAAACTGTTTGTGATTGTGTCTCGACAAAACGCATGAAACATTCGCCCACTCAAGGGTCGCAGACACGTGAAAAGAATGGGGGAAAGGGAGCCGCATGTGCACCAGACAAAAGAGTGTGAGAAGTCTCAATCTTCTCTCTCTCTCTCTCTCTCTCTTCCTCTTCACTCAGCATGCTCCTTTGTGCAGGCAACAGAAAATAAAGTTTATGACTTTGACTGCCGACGGCGACGTTGCCGCCGTTGTTGCCCCCGTGTCCCGTTCCTCGTGGTTGCCACTGCCACCGCTGTCGTTGTTGCCTCAAATGTCTGCACCGGCGACGACGTTGGCGGCGTCTATTATTGTCGATTTTGCATTGTTGCTGGTACTTGAGGCTGGGCACACTGGGACAAATCACGCCAAAACGATCCTAGCAAGGGCCATAAGTTTGGAGCAGTGTTCGGCAAAAATTTCTCCCGGGTTAGAAAGCATTTTTTACAGGTTCTCTCAAAATTAACTGTGCTAAAATTTAATTTCAAATGCATTCAAGGGCGGATAGCTGCCTTGGTAGCCAACTGAAATCTTTGAGATCTCTTGGGAACTAACATACTACAAAAAGAACTAAAAAGCTTTCTAGCCCGCGTGTAAACTGTGTCGACTATTTCCTTACCATTTTCTTATAGAGACGATGGTATGCTTCTGCTCCAAATAGGAGCTACTGTTTTGAAGAAATTTAAAATAAATTTATAATAGAATACCGCAGCTGCTGAAACGAAGTTGCGATCTGTTGTTTTAACTTATTTTGGTTTATTTAAACATGTCCCTTGCTCCACTTTAGGGAGTAAACTAATGTGAGCAAGCTGTAAATAATGACAATTAGTTCTTTGTTGCAATTCATTTGATTCAGAATATCTCTTGAATACATGTAACATCCAGTGTGCCTTGCTGTGGTTTATTTGAACTAGTTCCACTATCTATTTCTTCCACTTTATTTGCGCATTCTATGGCAAACTCCTGCTCCGACTTGGATCAATTCTAACTAGTCCTTGAGCCTAATCTTGTCTCTTTACTTACACTAACAGTAAAACTAACAAGAGGACACACAGACACTAGCGCACTCTAGCGGCAACATGGGCAAACACACACGTCGAATGGCCCGAAGGGCACTCGAAATACACACGACACGAGACGACAAACAAAGCCAAAAGGCGTTGCGAAACTTTAGCGCGTCATTCATCCTCAACCAGTCCAAATATTGCACCCTCGAGCAAATGCACACAGAGACAGACAGACCGAGAGAGAGAGAGAGGGAGGGAGTGATTGAGAATGAGAAAGAGAGAGAGCGAGCCACATTTATAGCACGAAAATTAAGTGAAGCGTAAGCTGAAATGCACTCCCACTCGTCAGCTCCCGAACCCAAACCCGAATGCGATTTCAAACCCGAGCACTATGAACAGTCGGTCGGTCGGACGGGTCGGTCCGACTAATGTCTTCGTCTTCCCACCGAGCGCCCGACGCACTCCGTCTGGCTTATCGTCTGGCACTTGGCATTTGTTTCCCTCAGTGCATGTGTGTGTGTGCGTCGCTGCGCTGCTTAACCTTGAAAAACGAACAAGTCCAGTCGCAGTCGCAGCCGCAGTCAGCGTCACTGACCCCCTTCCACCCGACGGACTGTCAAGTTGACTGGCGGCAGCGACGACAACAACGACGACGACGGCGATGAAGCCGGCAATGATTTTCGTCCTCGTCGTAAAATGAAATTTACGAAATATTCGCCGCCTTTTTTGTTGTTGCTTTCAGATTCGCTGCATTAGTTGTTGTTGTTATTGTAGGCTGAAAATTGTAAAGAAGAAGAACAAGAAGCAGCCGCAAATAGAGAGAAAAGGCGCTTGAATTGAATAACTTTCCTTTCAGGGGGAGGACAAGGCGGACACTTGTCAGTGGTCTGCAGTGTTGACAATTTAGACTTTTTCCGGATAGGTCTCACCTTTTTTTTAAAAAACTTCAGCCGAATAATGTCAAACATCCCTTGGCCAAAAATCTATTCTAATTATATATATTTTACTAAGTACATAATTTGTGTACCATAACTTATATATTGTTAGAGGCAATTGAATAAGTTATGTTATAAAGATACCTTATAATATTATTTACTGAAAGTCAAATATAAACAAATTACTAGTCCTTATATGTGTTCAGTTTTGTTAATTTTGTCTGGTCGGCTTTTCTGTTTTTTATCGGCAGTAGTTTGCATCACTTCTCAATGGTCTGACTTTTGCATAAGTGCCACAAGCTGTACCCCTTTCCACTAGAGAGAGACAAGAGAAAGAGACTGGGCGAGAGAGAGTGCGAGAATTGTCTGCCAGACAGTCGAAGAAAGGGTTGCCCACATTATTATTACAGCAAATACAAGAGACGAGTCGAGACGAGCCGAAGGTCCTGTCAGAAGTCCACTGAGTTAAAATGAATTACATACACTTTTTGTTGTCCTTGGGACGCTTTTGGGTCCTGTCATAATGCTGTGCAAATGTCACAGGTAGGCACGGCAGTAGGAATTGTGGGAAGGTTCTTAAGAAATTGTTGTGCGGAAATGTGAAAGGTTGACTGAAGTCAGCAATAACAAGAACAACAACTACAATAACAACGAGTTGTAAAAGGTGCTCAGAGTGAACGCGGTTTATTTATGAGTTCTTCTTGCCTCTGACAGCACAGCTGCCCCAACAGACACCACAACTTGCCACAAGACATTTCGCAACTCTGAATGAGCTTTCAGTTGCTTCTATGTCCACATCCACATTCACATCCACATCCACATCCATGTCCACGTTCAGTTGCCCACGTCAAAGTTGTCTGGCTGTCGCTGTTGCTTGGTGAATGCAACAATAATGCTCCATAGCGCATCAACTTTTGCCTGCTTCTTCTTCTCTCTCATCTGCTGCTGCTCCTGCTTCTTCTTCTTCTTCTTTTTTAACATCTTCACCATCTTCTTCTTGCTGTTGCAATTGTCTGGCTGCGTCCATCTGTGCCGCTTCATTTGGTCGGTCCTCTGTCGTCATTGTCGTCGTTGCCGCCGCTCAAATTAATGAAAACTAATGCGACACTGAGAAATTGATGATTGCCGCCGCCGCCAACGTCTGTGCATCTGCTGACCCCCTCTAACTCCCTCTCTCCTCCTCTCCTCTCTTTCATCACGTCTGCCTCCCTCTCGACTGATGGGCGGCTATGGACATTAAAAATGACTGCGTCTGCTCGCCATGCACTTTGGGGTCGTTTCGGGCTGCAATCAACGACGACAACAACAACAGCAGCAACAACATCCACGACAACGACGACGACGTTCCAGACTGATTGATGCCGCCAATAAAAATTAGCTGAGGATGGTTTATTCCCCTCTCTTTCGATTTCATGCCATTTCGTCTCGTCATTTGAATGCCAAAAAAAACTTTGAGACTTTGTACAATTCTTCTATCATATGTCACTCACTCGGAATAGAACTTCTTTTGATGACTTCACAAACAAAAACATCTGGTGTCACTTGCTCCATCAACAAATCATTTAATTTCCTGTTTACGTCACTAGCGTAGTTTGTGGTTTTTACTAAAGATATTTCATCTAGTCATTGCGATTTGATTGTCTGGCTGGCTTGTAGAGCTTAAGTACGTCTGTATAGTGTTATTTGCCAGTCTAGCTGATTTATTGACTACTACCGGCACCAGCACTAAATACGCCACTAGTATTACATGCATTTGTCACTAGTGTGAACTTTTCTGCCTTTGTAGTCTTCAAAAGACGAAACTTGAAGTAAAGTATTCGATTTTTCTAAATTATTTAAAGATTACTTTTGTCACTAGGAAGTGGTCTGCTGTCAATCTAGTATATATTAATTACAGTTTCGTAACTAGTAGAGCGTTGTCATGTATTTTAGACCGATTAGGCTTTGAGCATAAAAATGCGTAAATAATTGACTAATTAAAGGATTGCTTTCGTCACTAGCACTGATTGTGACTTTTAATTGTGACTTTACAAGCAAAGTTGAGACTTTTAAACTCTCTTTCTACGTCGTCTGCTTTTGGAGTCTGCTGATGTCACAAACGTGGTAGTTATCTGAGTTTAACTGTGCTTTTACCTAGAATTGTAACTTTTCAACTAAGTATGTCTGTTTGTCTGTCTGATTGTCTGGCTGGTTGACTGTCTAGGTGCTTATCTAGCCCACAATTATTTGCTGTAGCTAAACCAGGGCCTATTCACTGGAATTCTCATTCGACACCGCACTGCGCTTTTTATTTGACTTATGACGAGACTTTTTATTTTACTGTTGGTTGTTGGTTCGGTGTTTGCTTCACCCGTTGCCGTTGTCGTTGTCGTTGTCGCTGTCGTCGGTTAACTTTTTCATTGCCAGACGGAGCGCAAACATTTGCGAGTATTAATTAACGCTTTGTTGAAGTTTGCGCTTCGATGTCGCCGACATCGACATGGCCGACATGGTTGGATGTCTCCTCTCGACATTGTCAAACGTTATGCAGCACAAATATTACGTAGCCGCAGCGTTTTGCTTTTTATATATTCTGAATTCAATTGAGAATTCCCGAGACAAAATAGAACGAGAAAGTGAGAGAGGGGGACTGTTAGATTCCGAGAGGTAAATATTCCCCGTCACTCAATTATTCAGGCATAATAAGCAAATTGTTTTAATATGCATAAATATCTTGTACGCCATTTGGCAAACAAGTCAAAAACTGCCAGACAAGCTGGCAGGCGAGACAATCGAGACGTTGCAGACGGCGCAAGCTCCCAACAGTGCCCACAAAAAGGGTGGCAACAAAAGGTGTGTTTACATATATTTAACCTTCAAGATCCGCAGACTAAATATGCCAACGGCTACAAACATTCCCCATACAGCAATTCGTATATGCTAAGGTGACTCAATTAATACCCTACATTACAAGCAAAACTGTAAAGAGTTTACGAATAATGCTCGACCTGGTAGCGCAGTGTAGTCTGCAACTTTCACAAAATTACGTTACCTTACAGCTGTCTTTGTGTCTGTTTATGTTTGTGTGGAAAACGGTATTTAGGTTCTATAGTCGACAGCAGACGACACTAGTGGGAGTGTGCGTGTGTGTGTGGGACAACAACAATAATGGCATCAAATAAAAGCTTAGGCCACAAAACAACGCAGACAACTACGCATAAGCAAGGACGCAGGATATGCGTTTCAGCGCCAGCCGATAGAGGTGCGGCTAGGATGGATTCGAAGCTGTTAGAAAGAAAAAACATTAAAAAATTAAGTGAACGACTTAAATATATGCTAGAGAAAATTCACAAGGAATTGCGGCATATATAAACGATCATCATTAAAGATCGAGACTATTAAAATACTGATTTCTTGATTTATTTATTTTTTGTCAACTATGAACAGCAGGCAAAACAATTTAAATATAAATTGTTCAAGTATAAATCTCCAATTAATAGATTAATATTAAATAAAAAATGTAGTTAGTAGAAATAATATTAATTTAAACTTATTTTAACACCTGCTCACTTTTAAACTTTTTATTTTATTCACTTTCAGTCTTGAATTAAAATTTTATTAAAGATTTTTCAAATATTAATTTAAAAGAAATTTTAATGTTAATTCAATTTGCATATATGATACTAAAATTCCCTTTGCAGTCAATTTACAAGGTATTTAACAGTAGCAGTCGTTAAAAGTTTGAGCAGCACATTGAGGAGCAGACACGCAAAACGGAAGAGGCTCTTGGGGCAACTTAGTTACTAGCAAGTGGGAGGGAGAGCGGAGGGGCTAAAGGGACAGATTGTAGGCTGTTATATACGCACATTAAAGCAAACACACACAGCCAGACACACGTAAACACAAACACATACATACATAATAAGCGACGTAATGCTGGCTCAAGGACACGGACCACATACCAAAAAGAAAAAGAAAAAAATTAGAAAAATAAAATAAAGAAAGAAAATTTTGCTGCCTACGCATATTTACGCATACATAAGCATTCATTTTGGGACAATGCGTGTGGTATGCGGCGTATACGTAATACCGGCAAAATAAAGCATACGCCATGTAAGCGGCGGAAGTAGACAGCTGAAAGGAAGTAGGAAGACAGACAGACAGGCAGAATTCTTTTTTGCGCGCCTCGCTTTATGCTATGCAAATATTTCACATTGTTATGTCTGTGTGTATGCGAGTGTGTATGTGTGTGTGTGTGTGTGTGTGTGTGTTTAGCGTAGGTGTGTTGAGTTTCTATTTATTTAATACTCACAAAATATGATTGTAAATGTATGTGACGACAGCTTAGACATTTATGCGCAGTTAAGCTGATTGAAGATTGTGCGATTTCATTTAAAGGCCTGGCTAATATAGACATTAGCAGATTGTTGTTTTTGTTTTTAGCCTTGAATTAAATGCTTAACCAGCGTTTATATGCTTGTAAAACAATTAGATATATGATTGAAATTAGACATTTGTTTGAACTTATTTGCATGTTTTGGCTTCCGTCTGTGTTTTTGCTTTATGTTCATTGATTAATATATTCAGTTTGTTATTTTAAGCCCACATTGCTTGTCCTTTATGATTACATAACTGTAAAATTAATTACTTTCAAGACAAGCTGTTGACATTTAGCATTTGAAAATTCGTTTTAATTATTAATATTATTCTGAGAAATTGATGAAGAAATGTAGCATGTTTTATTTATAAATAACCTACTCAGTTCATTCCAGATTCCTCTAAGCTGCCTTCTTCATACTAGAATACCTTACACTTAAAAGAGGTTTAATATACTTATTTTAAAATGAATATATTTTAATGGGCTTATGCAAAGTTTTCTTTTAATACCTCCAGAATAATTATCGTAGTTTGTGTTACTTTTCTGATTTAAACTGGAAATATGTTGCTAAAGGTATTTAAACGAATTAAGTTTATTGTAAGATTTTGAAATATATAACATATTTTCTATTTTTCATTTAAATTATGATTTCCAGATCTCACATACCAATTTTCAGCTTAATATCTCAATAAACGCCAGAGTTATGCTGCTGATCCAGTTTAAGCATGCGACTGAAATCCATTTAAAGTAATTTCTTTATATTGACTGTGACAAATACGGATCGTATACGTAATTTGTATTAATGTTGTGCAAATAAACCCAACAACAGATAGACACAACAAATAGATAAATAAGTAGAAAAAGACAGACAGGGGGAGAGTGAGAGAGATAGGGAACAAGAGAGAGACAGACTGGCACGCAGTCAGGCATTCAGAGTCGTAGTCAAAGTGAGAAGAAGGGGGGATTGTGTCGCATGTCATGAACAATTGCAATTTGTATTTTATTTTATTGGTTTATTATTCATTATCAATGGCAGCAGTTTTGTACGCTGGTACGTTGGTTACACTGGCAGTCTGGCAGTCTGGTACGCTGATTTCGTATGGTTCGAATGGGTCTATTGAAAGTGAGTTAAATCAACTGTCGCGACATGCTTAAGCTTGGCAATCAATGGCTCATGAGTGTCGCCTGCCCCAAATGGCGACGCCGCAATTAGCTCTGGCTAATCAACAGTATGTGCAGTAACACTTGTCCTTTCACTTTGCCTCTCTTCCCCTCTTTTACAGTCAGTCATTCAGTAAGTTACTCAATCGATTGCCTGGCCGATGAACTGCGCTGGCCTTAATGCCTTCTGATTGCAGTTTGTATGAGCACGTGTCTCATTCATCAATGTAGAAATTGCATTGCAAGGGGGTGTGGCAAGGCGGGCTGGTCGAGACGGCGCGTGTCTTGCCCCCATTCGGATTGTGTGTGTGTGTGCGTGTGTGTGTGGATTGGAGCATAGTCCAAAGTCAGCGGCCCTGCACTTTGCATAACTTTCAAACGCCTTCACGAGAAATGCGCAACAATTTAATGGCTTTTTTTGTGTATGGTTGCCGCTGTCGATGCCACCGCCACCGCAAACACCACCACCAACAAATGGCGTCAAGTGGTGCAACGACTCGAGACTCTCCACTCTCTACTCTCTCCTCACCACTCTCCGCTCTGCCTCTCTTATCGCCATCGATCGTTGCCCCAAAACGCACGCGCTACGATCGATTGACTGCGTTCATTGAACGCACTTTTCAGTTCTTTCTTTTTTTGTGCATGATACCCCGCGGGTATTATAATTTTGTCACGAAATGTGTAACGCATTAATGAAGGCAATCGCGAACCCATAAAATATATTTATATACACATATCTGATCAGTGCGATGAGCTGTGTTGATAATGTCGAGTCAATGCAACTGACTGTTAAAAGAGAACTGAAGTCTATGTAAAGACAGCCTTCTGAAACTTTGTATAGCTGTTTAATAGTTACTAATTAGAATAACTAATTTAAATTAATTAAAAAACGTTGGCAATACTAAAACTTTCTTTCGCAAAATATCATTTTGATCCGAATCTTATTTATAAAGTCGACATTTAATAAATAAATAGATTCTACATTTAAAAATAGTTACTTTTCAAAAATCGACTTTTTATTCTTTTGTTGTAATTTTGGATAAGAGTTTTCAGTTCCAAGGGTCAACAGAATTCAAACTTGCATAACTTTTTAAAATCTAATCCGATGTTCGTGTGGAATATCATTTTAGTCATTAGATTAATTGATCTATTAATTGATTCCACGTTTAAAATTAGTTACATTTCTAAAATCGATTTTTTGCCTTTGTTGGGATGATATCATCGGCTTGTTGAGTAACTTTTGTGAATCTTTTGTTCCTTTGTGTTTTCTTTTTTTTTTTGACTGTTCCCGCAGATGCATAAATACTTAAATACTACAATAATTTGAGTATGCCTTTAATACTTATAAAGCCAGGCAACTTTCAGCGAGGCAGGCAATGACCGAGCAACTCTGAGGCAGCGATCAATGCACCTTTGCCAAAAGGTGCAACGCCTCGTAAGACGCGACTTAACTTGACTTGAGTGTGTGTATGGGTATGTATGTGTATATGCATGTGTGTGTGTGTGTGTGTGTCTGGGCATGCAATGACGCACAAAACGCGATCAGTGCTGAGACTCAAGCAAATGTGACTAAAGGAGGGGGTAGGTGAAGGTTGAAAGGAAGGTAAAGACTTGAAAACTTGACCAACATGAGGCCATGGTTATTTTTAGACCAGCTGCAACCACTGGCAATTGGCCCAGACAAAGTTGCTGTTGTCGAACCACCGAAATGACGTTGGCTTAAAGTTCGTTAACTGACTTGCAACGCGACTTTTTTTGTTGTTGTTGTGATCAGATTTATGCGTGAGGGCCGAAAGCAGCGTTCTCAAGTTTAACCCGAGGTCAGCTCTGAATTGTGGCAAGACAAGAAAAGGGTGGGCAAAACATTACTATGTGGTGCAGGTGGCTCGTGGATCCATGTAACATGCCAATTTAATAGCACATTTTACACACACCCACACACACGCACACACTCGCACACTCGAACACTCACGCACTACTTGGTTGCAATTTTTTGCACCGTCTGGTGGTGATTTTCTTCAGAGATATAGTATGGACCCTTAAACCACTTTCGGAACCAGTTGTCCGCTGCGGAAGCGTGGCATATCAACTGTATTTTGCCTTCATCTTGCTTATTATTATTATTGTCGTTTTTGTTGTTATTACTTTTTTTTTTTTGTCATTTTGTTCGTCTTGCAGACAAATTTATGAGCGTTAAGTGAAGGCCAATAAAATTCTTTTGTCTGGACTCGTTTTTGAGGCTCCCTTTTTCATTTCAATTCTCTCTTTTAGACTACTCATTTTCAGACTTTACAAGGCCCATTAACTTTTGTGTCCCTATTTCCCCCTTTACTTTTCCCCTCTTTTTCTTATATTCTAAAATAACACTTCTTTTATAGTCTTTGCAAGCCTTCAAAGCTTTTAAAACGTTGACGTTTGTCAGTCAAAAAATAAATGTAAAATGTTCCCTCTAAATGCCTTTGTCACTAGCGTGAGCGGCCATTCACAGTGATTTCTCTTGCGATATCTTTATTAAGTATCTTTTATATTAAAGAAGTACAAAGGGGTGCATTAAGATTGTTAACTTTTTACTTAGGTTTGTCTATATCTTGCCCAGATCAAGTTTGTTTAAGAATTTTGCACGCCTATAGCTATCGTAGTGCGTTTTGGTACATAAGATGCACTCTATAATCCGAATCTGGCCTAAAATTTTCATCTCGATTGGTTAATGAACTCGAAAGTTATTCAAGGAAAGTAATTGTTTCCCTTAAGTACACGGTCTCCTACAGTCGACCCTGCTCCACTGTACCTTAATGTATTTTTATTTACTGAAAACTAAATTATAATTACATTTAATCATTATTTAATATCATTTCCTCTTCATTGCGCTTACATTATTTAAAAAGCTATGTAGGTAAACAAATGCCTGTTATTCGACAGCGACATGTTGAAACCTTTACTGCTACTGTGTTCCATAGGATTTCTAATGGTAAAAAACTATTTACATTAATATTATAAAATATATATAATTAACAATCAACTCAAAATCATATCTCTTTTAGAGCATGGCTCGTGTAACATTCACGAATCTAAAGTGCAGCTATGCGAATGAGAGTTTTGGCGAGTATAAAGAGTGTCGAATCAAGGCTGTCAATCGCACCCACAAATACATTACGATCTATGGAAAACTTAAACTGAAACCCTTAGAAACTATTACCGTGAGTATTATATCTACTTTATATCAGTCTATTTATTATGGTTTTTTAAGGCCAACTTTCAATTAATGCGTTGGGATCATGGCTATAAGCCCTTCTTCTTTAACATAACCATCGATGCGTGCAAGTACCTGAAACATCAAAATAATGCCATTGTCAACCTGTTCTATGGAACGTTTAAGAAATATTCCAATATGAACCACACGTGTCCTTATGATGTAAGTAAACTGAAACTTAAATTTTAAATTTAAATATTACATTTAGTTTTCTCTGTTATAGCATGACATTATCGTTGACAAGTTGTGGACTGGAGATCAAGACCATGATTTTGCCAAATATTTACCCACACCGAATGGAGATTATGGCATATTTTGCACTTTTTATACGCGCAACATGGAGCTGACCAAGATATCAGTTTACGTGAGAAAAACAAGTTAGAATTAAAAGAACTTTGGACAGAAATTGGGATAGCATACTGAATTATCAAAGATCAACAACGTTTTGGAAAAAAATTAAAAATAAACGTTATAATATAATATTTAAAATAAATGTAGAATCACATTTAAGTCTATTTTTGATCAATTAACTCGTTTAATCTCCGTGAAACTACTATGATTCGAAAAGACTTTTAAAAACCAAAAGTGAAATTATTTGTTGCGAGTTTCACAGTTCAACATGATGAGAAAGTTACTGTTCTGGTATTCCGTAGGATTTCTAACGGTAAGTAGGAGCAGAAATTTGATGTGCTTTTAAAGCCTTTCTTTATAAATAGTGCATGGCACATGTGACATTCACGAATCTAAAATGCAGCGTATCAAATAAGACTTTATTTGATTATAAGCATTGTTACATCAAGGCTATAAATCGTACCCACAAATACATGACATTTCATGGAAAGCTGTACATCAAAAATTTAAATAGTGCTACGGTAAGTGTCGAAATAAATAGCGTAAAATGTAGTTCCTTTGAAAATTTTTCCCTCAGTTTAATATCCAGTTAAAGCGTAGCACAAATCAAGGTTATAAGCCATTTTTTATTGATTTAACTTTTGATCCATGCAAGTTTTTAAAGAACCAAAAAAATGTCTTTGTCAATCTATTCTACACCCCATTGAGGAAAGCATCCAATATAAATCACACCTGTCCTTATGATGTAAGTATAATGGAGTTTCAAATCTTTTTCATTTCTATAATATATTTTATCTCGGGAATAGGAGGATATCATTGTGGATAAGTTGTGGAGTGGAAATCTTGAGAATGACTTTCTAAAATATCTGCCCGTACAAAATGGCGATTATGTCATCTTCCTCACCGGCTATGCCTTCAATTATAAGTTGTTTTCTATAGAAATATATATGAAGTTAACTTCTTAATTGAGGATAATTCTGGTGTATTTGAAGATTATTACGTTATTAATGCGCTTAATAACCGTTGAAAGCGATTTGAACATCGATATTAAAAGTAATTACTGTTTGATTTGTCAAACGTTTGAAAAGTGTTTAATAGTTAGTTTTAAATAGATCATCATTGAACCACAACATGATGAAGTCGGTCTTTTTCTGGTGCTCAGTGGGCTTTCTAGGAGTAAGCAAGGCTTTTCAGTCGATTGCACATTATATAAATTTAAAATTATACAAATTTCAGTGTGTTGCACATATAACATTCACGAACCTGAAGTGCAGCTATGCGAATGAGAGTTTTGGCGAGTTTAAAGAGTGTCGAATCAAGGCTGTGAACCGCACCCACAAATACATTTCGATCTATGGACAACTTAATGTGAAACCCATAGACAATCTTACTGTGAGTATTATATCAAATTTATGACTAAATCAGTCTATTTAATACCATAGTCTTAATCAGGCAAACTTAAAGTTAATGCGTCGTGGTCATGGCTATCAACCATATTTTGTTGACATAACCGTCGATGCCTGCAAGTTCTTGAAGAATCGAGGAAATGTCTTTGCCAACATGTTTTACGATACGTTTAAGGAACACTCCAACATGAATCACACTTGTCCTTATAATGTAAGTGAACTTGAACTAACAATCTTTTCCTTTTTTTTTTTACTGAGTATTCTTTTTTGTAGCATGACGTTATTATCGATAAGTTGTGGACTGGAAATCAGGACCTTGATTTTGCCAAATATTTTCCCGTACCAAATGGAGATTATGCCTTGCACCTCACTTTTTATGTGTACAACGCTGAGTTTTCCAAAGTATCAACTTACTGGAAAAAAACAAGCTAAGCTCACAAAGAATTCCGGGGTGTAAAATATTGCTAGTATTTCTAAGGAATCTGAAAATAATTGGAAATGATATTCGCAATAATATATCAATATGAAAAAAATTGTATATACATTAAAAAAAAATTCAATTTAAAGAAAAATAAACTATGTTTTGCCAAAAAAATAAAACATGTTATTTTTAATGTTGTGAAAATATAAAATCTTATTTAATTTAATTTATTTCTAATTGTTCTTTATTGACTCCTTTGTCGTTTAAGTCTAGAATATGTTCCATTCCGTGTTTACCCTATTTTCAATAATACCTAACATATTTCATGACAAATTTATGATACTTTATGCAAGAGTATAAAAATTTTGACATATCTATTTAAGCATTATTAACGCACTTATTCCCCGTGAAACTACTGCGATTTGATATGAGATACTTCATTTTAATTACTCTTTTCTGATTTTAAAAGGCTTATAAAAGCTTAATGCTTAGTTTTCAGTGGTGTGTTTAATAGATCAGTATGTTAAAAGTGATATTGTTCTGGTATTCCGTAGGATTTCTAGCGGTAAGCACGAGTAAATATTCAGAGTAATTCTATAATAAGTAAAAATCTATTATAGTGTATGGCGCATGTGACATTCACGAATCTGAAGTGTTTGGTTACGAATAAGACCTTAGTAGAGTACAAGTATTGTCACATCAAGGCCGTAAATCGTACCCATAAATATGTCTCAATGCGTATAAAACTTGACATCAAAGATTTTAATAATATAACGGTGAGTATCCTTCTAAATTGCATAAGTTTTACATCCTTGTACAAGTTTGTTACAGATAAATCTAAAGGTTTTACGTTATGATCATGGTTATAAGCCCTTTTTCTTCGATTTAAACTTTGATGCCTGTAAGTTTATAAAGAACCAAAAGAATGCCCTCGTCGGTCTGTTCTACAACCCGTTGAAGAAAATATCCAATTTGAATCACACCTGTCCTTATAATGTAAGTTTAATGGAATTTCAAATCTTTCTCATTTCTAAAAAATCTTTAATCTCGGGAACAGGAAGATATCATTGTGGATAAGTTGTGGAGTGGAGATCTTGAGAATGACTTTCTGAAGTATCTGCCCATACCAAATGGCGATTATGCCATCTTTGTCACTGTCTTTACTTACAATTATGAGTTGACCTCTATACGATACTATGTGACGGTAACTAGCTCATTGAATAAATAGAACCGTATCTCTCTTGAGAGAGTTGCCAGCAGATCATTCACAAATATGACGCAAAAGGAATTGAACTGATCATTTGTTTTTATCTGAATTTTGGGACAATTACAACATTAATGTGTTTAACAACTGTAACATGCGATTTGAGCATCAATGATCCATTTAATTTCTATGTTTGATTGGTTTACAAAATATATGATTGTTAGTTTTAAATATTAGTTAACATGTTGAAGTCGGCATTTTTGTGGTGCTCAGTGGGTATTTTAGGGGTAAGTGAGAATCACTATTCAATTGGTAATTCATGTGATCCACAATTGTAATAAATTTAGTGTATGGCTCATGTGACATTCACGAACCTGAAGTGTTCGGATACGAATAAGACCTTACTAGAGTTTCACCATTGTTACATCAAAGCCGTAAATCGTACCCACAAATACGTCACACTTCATGCAAAACTTGACATCAAAGATTATAATAATATGATGGTAAGTCTCCTTATAAATTATATAAGTTTCACATCCTTCTACAAGTTAGTTACAGATAAATATCAAGCTATTTCGTAATGATCATGGTTATAAGCCCTTTTTCTTTGATTTGACCTTCGATGGCTGTAAGTTTTTGAAGAACCAAAAGAATGCATTCGTCAATTTATTCTACAAGCCGTTGAAGGCCGCCTCCAATTTAAATCACACCTGTCCCTTAGACGTAAGTACTTCTTAAACCGCTTTCTTTAGTGTAATATACATAAGTATATATTGTCTTTGGAACAGGGAGATGTCATTGTGGACAAGTTGTGGAGTGGAAATCTTGAGAATGACTTTCTGAAGTATCTCCCCATACCAAATGGCGATTATGCCCTTTTTACCTCTATGTTTTTTTACAATATTGAATTGGGATCTGTAAAATTTTATTTAAAGAAAACAGATTAATTGAATAAAGAGAACAATATCTCTTTTGTGAGAGTAGCCAGCAATTTATTCACGAATACGACGCAAAAGAAATGGAAATGACCATTTGATTTCAGTTGAACTTTTGAGACAATTACATCATTAATGTGTTTAATAACCGTAAAATTCGATGAAAGCATCAATGATCGATTTAATTCCTATTCTTGACTGGTTTCAAAAAATATTCTATATCTGATGTTAGTATTAAATATCATTTAACATGTTAAGGTCGGTGTTTTTCTGTTGCTTAGTGTGTTTTATATCGGTAAGCCAGAAATACAATTCAATTGGTAATTTATGAGATCCACAATTGTAATAAATTTAGTGTGTGGCTCATGTGACATTCACGAATCTCAAGTGCAACTTCAAAAATGTCAGCATTGGAGTGTACGAACAGTGCCACATCAAGGCCGTCAATCGCACTCACAAATACATTAGTATTTATGGAAAACTCTACATTAAACCTATAGAAAATGTTACGGTAGGTATCAAATTAAGTAATATTCAGTCTATTTGTTATAATTTGTTGTAGGTAAACTTTAAGGTAATGCGTTATGATCATGGCTATAAGCCTTTTTTCGTGGACATGACCTTCGATGCCTGCAAGTACCTAAGGAATCGAAAAAATCCCATTGTCAACATTTTCTTCAATACTTTTAGCTATGCCTCCAACATAAATCACACCTGTCCCTTTAATGTAAGTTGATTTATTTTAATTTTTATATAGATAATTAGTTGTTGTATCATGTTTGAATAGCATGATATCATTGTGGATAAGTTTTATACTGGAGCACATGAAGTTGCATTGGCAAAATTACTGCCTATACCCAATGGATTATATGCTGTTTTCATTAAAATGTATATCTATAAAATGGAGCTATGCGATGTAAATCTTTACTTAAAGATAACTAATTAAATCAGCTCTTCAAAAAAAAAAAAAACCAAGTTAAAAACCGTTGGATGTCAGCTCATTAATAATAAATTAAACATATTTTCTTTAAGTGTATCTTCATTCGCGTTTCTGTCTGATGTTTTCCCTAATGACCCAGAATACGAAATTTGTCTTACCTTCTAACCCATAAGCGTTTAGAGAATCCCTTGAGCGTGCCTGCCAAGTCATCCAAAAGTCAAATGGCAACTGAAACGGAAGCTAATCGTTTGGGTAAATAGTTTACCCTGGACAGCAGCTACCTAAGCTTCGTTTGTCTGTCCTATTCAGACAGTCTCCTCTCTCTCTCTCTCTCTCTCTCTGTCTCTGACTGTCTGGTGAATTGCTTAACGAGCAGAGACACAGCTTGGGAACATCAGGATGTTGGGCTTTGTGGCTTTGTCGCTTAGCCTGTCGGATTATAAATGATATGACAGGTGCGGCAAACAGGGAATTGCTCTGTTAGCCACGTTTAATAGCTTCAATTTCCCACTTGTATACGACCAAATTTTAATACTGAATTAGGCGTAGAGAATAGTAGTTGGTAGTAGTTAAGTACATTTGAACTCTAGGATGAGTCTTGTCTACAGGCAAAGTTACCTTATTATGAAGATATCCTAACACCTCCTGGGATTTAAGACAGTGTTTTCCACTTGTATTGAGTATTCAATCAATATTGAAATTTACATTCTAAGTTAGAGGTAGAGAGTAGAACTTTAAGTATAGCTGTATCCTGTTATACAAACACGAATAAGAATTCCCAACAAGATCAGAAATTCGATTGAGTCTTTTTTAAGGTTTAGGCTTTTAGCTTACCTCAATTAAGACTTCTTATTTTATTTGATCAGAATCTAAGTAGCTGAGAACTGTTATTCTTAAAATACTTATCATTTAGAAATTAAACACAATAAAAAAATTTGTAAGAGAATTGTTTTAAGCTCTGTCGTCTTCAGTAATAATATAACAGGTGCAGCAGCCAAAAAAATTGTTTTCTTAGCCATGTTTATAGATACTATTTCCTTTTGTATTACATGTAATCAGATGTCCTAGCCAGAGAGTAGAGTTTGTTATTAACTGAATTCTAGAACAGGTTTTTTCGGGAGATTTATATTTAAACAGAATTTAGTTAAAGATGATATCTTTTTTCTTTCAAAACTTGGTCAAATCAATTCGTTGCACTATAAATACTATCTTCTAATAACTGCTAAACCCACTCAAGAAATCTATTATTATTAACCACTGTCTTCTTCAATAATTAAGACAATCAATTGGAGAATTTGAAGAGCTCGTTGAATGGATTAAATGAAGCGCAAGGAGATTCCAATGTCGAGTCGGGGCTATAAGGACATTCTCGCTGACATGTTGTAACCATATTGCGGCATACTGTGGCATGTCCAAGCCCTTTTCTTACTACCAACTGCCAGCGGCTCGTTAGACTTGGCCAGTAAAAAGTAAAAAAAAAATTAAAAAAACAAAAACAAAAAGTGCAAGCGGCAACTACAAAGAAGACAAACGAAGGAAAGACGACGACAACATCGTCGGAGACGAAGACGGAGACGTAGACGTCGTCGTATCTGGTACACTGATAGCAGTCCGGGGCGGCAAACCTCACAGAGGTTGCCTCCAGTGGCAGCGGTGGTTGTGTGTGGTGGTGTGGTGCATAGTGGGTTGAAATCGACACTGACACACGCACACAGATGTGTCGCAAACCGCTTTGAAGTTTTTTGAAGTTTGAGCTGCGCTTTTCGGTGCCGCCGCGTTTCGAATTGCAATCGGCAACAAGAAGAGGCAAATGAGCAACGAAGCGTTCCCTATGTCCCTGTTGCAACTTTCCACCTTACCCCTAACACCTCCTCTCCTCCTTTTCCTTGCCACAGGTGTGTGTATGTGTTAATTGCATTAAAATGTTTGTAATTGCAATGCAGCTTCAACTCTACAGTCTTATCGTCGAGTCCAAATCTGTGCACATTCAAAAAATACCATAGATGCCGCCTCATGAAAGCCGCGATTCGTGTCGTAACTATAATTGCTATAATAACATAATATCCGAGCAGTTGTGGCCGCAAATACCAGAGGACAGTTCCATAGTTAAACTCTCCCCAACCAAGACCATGTGCAAAAGCCAGAACAAAGCGAAGGTGCCGTTTATTGTCGCTCCAAAGCTGACCACAAATGAACTGGGCAGAGGTTACACTTGAACAAATTTTATGGCCTAAAACAGAACTCAAAGTTAACTATCAGCTGGAAAATGTAGGGTATCAAATGTGATCAAATCTGAATAAAATACTTTAAACAAAAATACTTTAGATTTCAGGTGAGTTATAAAACTGTTCTATTGTTATTAAAGATTTAAAAGAGTTATACTTAATGTTTGTGCTGTTACTGTACTGTTGTTGTTAATTCTCATAGTTTACAGTTGTTCAGCTTAACATGAAGAATGTCAACAAGTTTTACCGAACTAACTGTCCAGTCCAAATGGTAACAAACTTTAAAACTTGCGTAACTTTTGCAAAACTCAACCAATTTTCATGTGCAATGTCATCATTTATAATCAACCAAACATTATTCCCAATCCCTATATCACAAATTGGTCTAAGATTTCTCCGAGTGTATGAAACCTATTCCTATTCCTGAGCATATCTGCCCAATACGGTCAACACGACGTCGACGTCGTTGAGAGATAAATGCGATGCGTCAGCCTCAGAGACAGCATCTCAGGCAGCTTGAGGTGCCATTTTTCTCATGACCAACGAAGCAAGGAAGAAACTTGGTCCGAAATGAGAAGAGAGAAGAGAAAACGAGAAGAGAGGAGTAGAAAGGCTAGCTTGGAGCTTGGTAACTGATGACAGAGGCCTTTGGTGGAAAGAGGAGAGGAGGCAAGAGGTTTACTTGGCTGGTTGACTTTTCCGCATGTTTGGACTGTCTGGTCGACTGTCTGGAGATGGAGATGGAGACGGAGACTCGGTCGTTTATTTCATTTCATTTGGAGTCTGTTTCGTTTGCTTCACGTTCACTAGTTATCTCTCTTTTGCTGTTGTCTGGCCTTTTTATACCCCACTCACCTCACCTCGATCCGCTCGCCCGTCTGCCTTGTTTGTCAAAGAGAAACAGTTAAATGCCAGTTTACCAGTTAAATCGGAATCAAAGCGAAAACAATGACACACTGGCAGACCTCCCCCTTTGTTGAGGAGTGGGCGACGGGGGGCAAAAGCGTGAGCTGAACTCGACCTGCTCGCCAAAACGGCAAGTGAAGTAACAACAGCAGCAGCAGCAGCAGCAGCAACAACAACAATAAAAAAAAATCGTCTAGACACAGACTAGACTCCATAAAAATAATTATTATCGGTTGCAATTTCTGTGCCTCTGTGCCTCTCGTCAACCCGCTTCAACCAACGAACCATACATCCGCCCCACTGCACCACTTGCTCCACTTGCCCCATTCGATGTGTTTCGTTTTGGGTTTACCCACTGAGGGAATCGTTGAACGTCATCGAAACGCCTGATTCTGATCTGCTTCACATTACGATTGCACTTTTTATCGCTGTACTCTCTTCTCACTTGTAGTTCTATCCCTTTCTCTCTCTCTTTCTTCCTCGCTTTCTTTCTCTCATTACACTTTAGTGGGAGTGAGCTTGTTGCACTAGAAGTTACCCTGCAATTAGATCTGTGTCCTGATTTTAATAGGGAATTCCGAACATGTTTAGTACTTTAAATTCTAGGCTCAAATACTAGAAATATTAACTATTATTTATTCATTTGTGTTATATTCAATACAGAGTTTTTTTTAGATTTAAAGAAAATTAAAAGAAAGCTCTGCTAAATTTAGCTCTCCTAGCCTGGATATCAGTTGCGGCCTAAGGCATTAATTAGGGAAACCCACTGAAAAATCCACGTGTAGTGCCCCAACCAACCAAAGCACCATCTCCAAGTGACAAGTGTGAGATACGTGGGCTTTCTAAGTATTTTTTTTCGAATACAATTCGAAAACGTAATTACATTTATTGCAATACAAAAGCACTTAATAGGAATAGGACTAGAAGGGTTACGGGGACAGTGGACAGGAGGCAGGTTATCGACAACGATGGACAATGGACAACGGACATCGGACAAGGGGCAATAGTTAGGCGCTTGGTTGGCTCGCCAGGGAGACGGACAGGCGGATGGATGGATGGATGGATATGTTTGATATGCTGTCGACACGCATCGTTGAGCATGCAACGCCAGGCAACTTTGACAACGGCAATGTCGCAGCGACAACAACAACAATGTGGAGCAAGCAAATATGCGACACAGCTAGTGGCAGAGTGGCACAAGGTAATTGCCAATTTGCTCGTTGCGTGAATGAACGGAAAGCGAGGCAGACGCTAAAAGGGTTGGACGTAAGGACAACGACAACTTCCGTCAATGTTTGGCCTCTGCGGCAAAAGGGCTCAGCTGTGGCAGGAGCAGGGCCACAAACAGGAGGCAGTTGCAAGAATCACATTTTTTTTTTATTACGAGTATAACCATTTGAGCCGCCTTCTGTCATATTTGAGGTGCGCATAAAGGCACTCAACGCCGCCATAAATCAACTGCCAACTGCAGGCTGCAGTCTGTAGTGTGTAGAGTGTAGAGTGTGGACTGTAGTCTGAGGTCTGATCTAAGGCTGTCAACCGCTGAACCACGGAACCACCGCACCACCATCACATTTTTTAGACCCAGTACTTTAAAAAAGTACAAATGGGTCTATTACGTTTGTGCAAATGTGCGTAACAGGCAGAAGGAGGCGTGGCAGACCCCATAAAGTATATATATTCTTGATCAGCATAAACAGCCGAGTCGATATAGCCATGTCCGTCTGTCTGTCCGTCTGTCCGTCTGACCGTCTGTCCGTCTGTCCGTCTGTGTCCCTTTTTGAACACCTATATCTCAGAGACTATAAGAGGTAGAGCTACCAAATTTGGCATGTACGTTCATCTGCATCTTGCATTAAACGAGTTTGTTTTAGATTTTTGCCACGCCCCCCTCCGCCCACGTAAATTTGAAACAAAATTTCAAAGTCGAATAACGAAAGCTCCCTTAATGCTAGCCATATGATTTTTGGCATACATGATAAACTCTATAGTCCAATCCTGTCCTGAAAGTTTTATCCGGATCGGATAATAAACGGATAGTATACTGCTGTTCAAAATTTCGAAAATATGAACACCTAGATCTCAGAGACTATAAGAGCTAGAGACACCAAATTTGGCATGTAGGTTCATCTATATCTCCCATTGATCAAGTTTGTTTTGGATTTTTGCCACGCCTCCCTCCGCCCCCGGAAATTGCAAAACAAAATTTCAAAGTCGAATTACAAGAGCCCCTTTAAGACTAGCGCCTTGATTATTGGTACATATAATATACACTATAGTCCAAACCTGTCCAGAAAATTTCATTCCAATCGGATGATAAACACGGAAGTTATTCAACTAACAATGTTACAGGCAAAAGGAAGAAGAAGAGACGCTAGCGACCTCTGTGTTTAATAACTTCGTAGTGGCGCCATCTATTGTTTGGTACGCAACATTGAAGAACTATCTTTAGTGAACGCTTTGCACTCAAAAAGTACTGGGTCTCCTACTGTCGAGCTTGCTCCACTGTAGCTTACTGCATTTTTTTTTCTTTTTTTGAAAACAGACGACAAAACACACATCGATGTGCGCTGTTTCACCTGAGCTTGTGTTGCAGCAGCAGAAGCAGCAGCAGCTACCCCTCTTCCTCTGCCCTCTTCCTTTTAGTTTCTTCTCCTTTTGCCACTATATAACAATTCACCCTTCACCCGGTTGTCTTACTCTTATGTCTAGACGACAGACGACAGACGTTGTCTGCCTTGGCAGCCACAGCCAAAAGCAACAGGAAACAACACGACAACACGACAAGCAGACAACTGTGACAGCTCGTTGCAGAAGAGAGCAGAAGAGGTAAGCAGCAACTGCAACAAAGAGGGGGCAACAACGGGGGCAACTGTCGAGGGCAACAACAACAATAACAACAATGTCTTCTACCTGTGTCCAGCGTGTTCAAATGAGCCAACAATTCTCAGCTGTCAATAATGTCTGTCGTTGTTCAGACTCTTCCTCTTTCTTCCCTGCACTTCAGTCTCTAGTTTCCAGCTCCTACGCTAGCTTCTTCAAGTTTCTCAACTCTTAGCCTTGTCTGGATAATTCTGCTTCTTCTTACACTCAGTATGCACCTTTAGCTTTTGCCACAGCACTTATTTAACTCTTCTGTTCACTCTATCCACATCCTAGTTCTTGTCTATCCTTTCAGTACCTTTTTTAACTTTTTTACTTACTGTCATCTAACAGTTCCTTTTAGCTTATTATCTACTGGTTGTATTCTTTCTCATCTTTATGCTAGTTCTAGCCTAAACTTTCAATGTCACTTCAAAGTTTTTAATCCTTTTCTTCTAGAAGTTTCCTTTAGCATATTCTCTAATAATTATATTCATTATGTTTCAATCCCTTAATATTTCTTCTAGTTTTACTTTAGTTTAAATACTTCTTCTGTTGCTAATTATATTTATTTGCTTTTCTGACTCCTTTTCTTCACTAATCAATGCTCTTCAGTTTATTTTTCAACACTTTTCTTTAGATGCTTTATAATGTAACTTTTTACTAATCCTTTCCACATCTTATTGTTTCTGCATTTATATTTCTACTGAGTCTATTGTTTTCCTGCACCTCTACTCATTCTCACTTCTCTTTATTCCATATTTTCCTTTTACTCTTCTTGTTTGTTATTAAGCTATTTCCAAAATTTCATTGCTAAAATTCCAAAATACAAGCAACTCCCAAGTTAAGCCGTTGAAGCTCCCTAATCCTTTGGAAATTGAGTTGCCAAATGGCAATTTTGTTGTCCATTGCGAGCCAGAGATTTGTGTCCTTGCAACTATCCCAATTGCACATGATAGGGTCTTAAAAAGTCGCCAAGCTCCCTCCACTCTTAAGTAGGAGGAGGAGGATTGCAACAAGGGACTGGAGTGGTGGAAGGGGGAAAGGGGCAGGCATTTGGCGTCCCGCTTAATTATTCAAAACCATGTCATGTCTCTGTATAATTTTATGCATTGGGCAATGCGAGCGCCAGCGCTGATGAAGGCGATGATGATGATGATAATAATAATGATGATGATGACGCCTACACAACCAGACGGGGACAGACGGATAGAGACAGACAGACAGGCAGACAGACACAGAGAGAGAGATAGACAGACAGAGCACAGAGCAGACATTGCAGAGACATATCTGAAAAAGCTACAACTGCAAATACACACACACATATGTACATTGAGAGAGTGGGCAACAGGAGCCACATGTGGCAATCACGAAACTGTAGTGCCGTTACCCACACTTACACACACACACACACACCGCACACCGCACACACATGCCACACACTGTGGCACAGAGTGAGAGCGTGGCATACCAGACAGTCTGACGCTGTTGGAGCCCACGTAGAGCGCAGCCACTCAGTGGAGACTCAGACTGAGACTTGTTGTTGTTGTTATGGTTGTTGTTTTTGTTGTTGCTGCAGTTGTTGTTGTAGTAGTAGTTGTTGTTGTTGTTGTTGCTGTGGTTGCTGTTGGCCAGGTCTTGGTCTGTCTGGACGACAGCAACAACGTTGCAGACGTCGACAACAACGACAACACAGTCTGTGGCACACCGAGACTATCGAAAACTCGAAATTTATTCGTTGAAAAAAGTTGATTTTAGTTTTTTTTGCTTTATTTCTTTTTTCTTGTGTCTTTTGTTTTTTCTGTATTTTTTATTTTAATTTCTTGTCGCTGTTGATATTGCTGTTGTTATGGTTGTTGTTGTTGTTGGTATTCTTTCAGCTTTCGTTGTGTATTTTTATGCAGTCGAAAAATGAGTTGCAAAAATGCCCACGAAAATTATGTTAACCAGCGGCAGCTGTGTTCAAAATCCCACATTATACATCTTTATAGTTGTCCCCCCAGTCATAGTCCCCTCCTCACTCCCTCCCTCCCTTTCTACCACCATCTTTCTCTGCTCCAGTTCTCTGCACAGTTGCATGAAGTGTTTATATACAGTTTGAGCTGTTTGTCATGATATTTACCCAAGTGATTTCATATGATAACAAGTTAGATGAGTTTGCTTTTGGGTTATTTGTGTTTTTTTTTTGTTTATCAGGAAATTGGCGAACTGACTGATTTATAATTTGAGATATTATTTGATCCAACTAAAAGGTGTTCAGTATAGTAAGCTCCTTAAAGGAGTATAGTAGACAAGGCTGCAAACCGACAAGATATTGATCGCGAACCCGTTTAAAGAACCTATCAACCTATTTTGAAGCTTGAAACAATTTAATTTTTATAATACTTAATTTAATATTAGCTAACAGCATAAAGAGTTCTGGCTTAAAATTGACTTGAACCTAGATACTTGGCAATATATTTTGATTTTTGTTAAGAGTAGGCAGGGAAATATCAGACTTTCAGGTATCTAAAGTATCTGAAATACCATATTAAATTAAAAAATCAACTTATATTTGTTCTATTCAGTTTTAAAAAAGTTTATCTGTGTGAATAATGCAGATAATTTTTTAAAAGATTTGCATTTGTTAAAAAATTCGTTTTAACTTTTATAAAAAAGAAACAATAATAAGGAGCTACAACCATTGTTTAGCTTGTTTTCTTATAAGCATTTATCTATTCATAGAGCACAATTGTGTAACTCTGTTTTCCGCAAACTGTTAACGTCACTTTAACATTTTATATTATGGTAGACTTTCAATAAAAATAATAACATAATAATTATAGCGGAAAAGTTTCTTTCTACTAAAATCAGTATCTAAAGGCATAATTAGCATCTTAGAATTGACATAGCAGAAACTTCATCATCTCTGCTAATACATTAACAAAAAAGTTTATAGTCTTATAAACAATATATAGTAAAATATTACCTACTCACCGTATTTCTGCCAAAAATTGCGATTGGGCGTCAGAACAAGTTTGGGCGCTGAATCTGATAAAAGATTCGTATCGAATTGTGAATTCTCTTCGTATATTTCAGTATAGAGTATGAATTCAATTCGAGCTGTTGTTGTTGCAGTTGCAGTTGTTGTTGATTGTTGTTGTTGCTGTTGTTGCGGTGTCAAAGGTGATGCGGTGGTTGCTGTTCGGACAGTATCACGATTAACAATTCGATGCGCAGCATGCAGAGTGTTGAGCGCAGTTGTTGCTGTTGTTGTTGGTGTTGCTCTTGGCACAAGAGGCAATGTAGTTTCCTGTGTTGTTGCTGTTGCTGTTTTAGTTGCTTGCAACAATGTAGCACGTTGATTAATTTGATATGGCAGAAACATGGACGCGGCGGGCGATGCGAATACCGTTGTTGGCGGCGGGGCAACGACAACAACAACCCCACCGTCAGTCGAGTGAGACACGGCGCGACGACGACGATGACGACGACGACAACGACAACGATGACGACGACGATGTGGATGCAACAACGATTGCTGGCGGCGAGGGGGTCGGGGTCGGATCCGGGTGCAACGTATTTCTCTCCCGGCAGTTGGCTTTAAGTGGCGATCCGCACTCGATGTTGGTAATTTATTAAGCAAATTTGTGGCTGGCAGCGAGTGATGTTTAGACGACACTTTGCTGCGTTTTATAATTAAATTTAACTTATTATTTGCACTATTTACACTGTGAGAAACACTATTTACACTTGTCACGGCGTCGACGATGTTTCCAGTTAACTTTCGATATGTCTGCGATAATTCGATAATGTTGCTGCCGTTGCATGTCCGACAGATGTTGCTGTTGTTGCGGTTGCTTCTATCTTCCTGATTCTTGGCCTGTCTATCACCGTACGGCGCCCAAAAATATGCAATATTATTGCTGTACCTATTGTTGTTGCTGCTGCTGCTGTTGTTGCTGCTATTGTTGTTGTATCTATGCATGGACACCGCGAGGGCTTGAGCCGACCACAATATGAGTGTTGCCAATAGAAGCGTTAGATTGAACGCAACCAATGTGTATGTGTTTGTACAGCGGGCCCCCGCGGCGCCACTGGCTGAATGCGTGGGGGCCACAGCGTCAACTGTATGCGAATGGATAGTTCACTGCACTTGATGACCACAGTGCAGCATTAAGCATTAAGGCCACTATCAAGCTGAGCTCACCCTCAGCTGCTGCAAATGCAAAGAGACCAAAAAAAAAGATGGCAATTGTTGATTATGGTATTCCAATTACTAAATCAATAATATTAAATTTTTTAAAGCAATATAATAAAATTGTTTAGTTGTAATTTTTATTTTGAAACTATTAAAAAAAAGATTAATATTTATATATATATATATTACAATAAATTAGAAACATTTAATGTCATATTAATTTTTATCTGATTTTCTGTTTATCTGTTCATAAAATATAAATGATTATATATTTTTAGCCCATTAATTGAATCTCTAAAAATTTAATTAATTATTAAAAACTAATTTTACTTTGTGTAACTTTAAAAAAGAATTAGTAAAACATGGCCGTCAACTAGGTCTAACTTCTCAATAACAATTTAATTTGAATTAGCAATTTCTCACAGTGCAGTTTGTTGTGTGGTCGCCCACTTTGTGTGTGTTGTTTTCTTGCGGCTGCCTTTGCTTTTGTTTCGTATTCTTCAACGTCTTCGTCTGTCCTTGTTACACTGTTTCACTTGCAACATAATTTCTAGCAAAGCGTAGAAATAATAGGCAGGTGGATGGGGGGAGGCATAACAGCAGACGCGGGCATAAATAACGAAAAAACATGTGTGTGTGCGAGTGTGTGTGTGTGTGTCGGCACTCTTTGCCAATTGCAGAAAGACAAAACAAACAAACAAACGAATAAACGAGCGAACAGCATGGGACAAAGCACAAGCACACGGTGCGTATGTGTAATATGTTGCACAAATTTATGTTGCACTTCTTTGGACTTCATTTTTATTATCATCAACGTTGTCGCTGTCGTTGTCGTGTTGCCGTCGTCTTCTTTGTCGTAGACGCTGCTTACGAAACCAATTTTCTAAATATATAATGCACAACAACATACACACACAATACACACACACACACACACACACACACACACACACACACACACACACACACACACACACACACACACACACACACACACACACACACACACACAACAAACACAGAAGGCACCCCTTTAGCCTGTTATTGTTGTTGTGGTTGCTGTTGTTGTTATATGACGAAAGATTACAAGCGACGACGAAGCAAAAATAGGCTAAAATTAAAGTAGCTAAATTAATGGCATAGTTGCAGTCCACCCCCTTCCTCTCTGCCCCTTTGTCTTCATCCTTGCCTGTGCCAGACAAAGGTGGAATGACTTTTGTATAAAGATGCCTGCTTTTGACTTTAGCTAAATTTTTTATGCCCGATGCACGTTTCAGATATAGACAACAACTGACTACTGACTACTGACTGCCCCTGCCTCCTCCTCCACACTTCTCCCGCTGCTTCTCCAATTCACTGGCTTGTTCTGTTATGCTCACTAATTGTACCTTTTTTTGGAGACAACTTGCCACAGAGTTGGCATTTTCGTTGTGTCACAAAGCGCAGGCTGCGTCATTTAGTATATGGCGTTTTTTGATAAACCAAATCACAATGTTGCACCCTAATGGTGTCAGAGACAGATTGGGAGTGAGTGAGAGGGAAGAAGGGATAAAGCGAGACAGGGACATGCATCAGAAAGTAGCAAGCACAATTTTAATAAAACGTTAAGTTGATCGGCACTAAAATGCATCTTGCAAAAAGAAGACAAGCACTTCAACTTCTCTACAGCTTCCCTCTCTCTTTCTCCCATCCGTTCTCTTCCTCCCTTCTCTCTCTTTTTCTCTTAAGTATTTTTTGTTTTCTTATTGAAATTCCTGCCACTCTCAAACTAAACCTCAACATCATCATCACGATCATGAATCATGATCATCTGGCAAATGTTATTGTCTCCTGTTGCTCCTCCTTTCCCGCCCCACTTCACACCCCGCCCTATCCATGTTGTTGTCTCCACAATTAGCCAGAGCCCAGACAGCGATCGTTGTTGCAACGTCAAGCGGCTACTGTTTCATTGTTGATCTGTTTGTGTTTCGTCTTGTTGCAATTTATTTGATTGCCACTTCATTTATGCTGTGGTCTGGCTTTTTATCACGTCACGGTCTCCTTCCATTCTCGGGATCAACGTTAACTCACAATTTATGTTGATCATAAAAACTCACTCAGACCCATAATTAATATAAAAGTACCGAATAAAAAAAAACAGAAATCAACCGCAGCTATAAATTGCCGAGAAACTGAAACTTTGCCTACCAAAAGTGAGTCATTCTGGAGTTCAGGTTGACAGAAGGAGAATCGGGCTTAATTTTCTGCAAGTGTAATACCATTTTTCAAAGATCCTACTTATAGAAAACACGTATGTTTACACGATGAAACAGTTTAGAAATAAGATTTGATTTAAAATGATGATTTGATGCAGAAATACTCGCATTATTCCCCTGATAGCAAATATCACTTCACTTAGTTCACATTTTAAGACCCACTATTTAAAAAACAACTCAAAATTTAATTGACTGCCACTTTTAATTGGTTATATCCCTATTCAAATGAGCCCTATGAACTTTACTAATCCAATGAATCCAATTCTGTATACCCACTAATAGTTCTGCCTCAATTTTGAGACAAAACAAAGCCTTCCTAATGAGCTCAACTAATCCAACTGACCGGAAATACCATATTTCTTGAAGACATTATAAAGAATATTTAAGAAAACAAAATCAAAAAAACCACAACATGAAGAATAACAACAACAAAGGCATTTTGCCATAGGCGTTTTCAGCTAATTCAAACACATTCCAGTTTATTTTTAAACAAGTCGCTAAATTCTTTAATTTATTTTTGTGCTAAAGCAGCTAACACAGGAATTTGCACCAGCAAAAGGGTGCGACGAAAGCAAGAAATGTGCAACGTGCTGCAGCGATAACAATTGTTATCGATAACAGCGCAGAGTCTTTGGCATTTGATAAATAAATAATAGAGTAATAGGTAAATGGAAAATATATGTATATTTGCTATGCAGAGAAAGAGTACACTGAATTTGTTACTAGACTTGCACAGTGCCTTTTTAATGGAAGACCGATCGAATATATAAGATAGGAACTTGCGGATCTGTTTGTGAGGTTAAGTTGCACAAAACTGTTAAAGCGGGCTGTACAATTTTTAAAAATTAAATAACATTTCTAAAGGAATTTATAACAAATATTTAAAGATTTAGAAAGAAGAATTTGAAGAACTTAACCCTTAAGGTACAGATGCGAGTCTTTCTACTGTACTATAGTTACAATTCTTCTACTCCGAAGTTAAATAGAAAATAAGTTTCATTATTCATACTATTTGTATTTTTTATAATTTATCGTTGTAAAAATCTCATTGGATTTCTTAATTTCACTTTACACATTTCCCAATTTAGAATTAAAAAACACTTTCTGAATATAAAGTATTTTTAAACCTTTAAGATTTACTTTAAAAAATGAAAAGCAAATAAAAACATTTAAAGATTTTATAGGTACAATCTTCGTGAGCCACTTTTTATTTTAAGTGAGTTCAATAATCTCATTACATTTTTTAGAGTATTTAAAATTCGGCAAGCCGGATGTATAAATGTGTGTGCACATACCAAAGTCGAACGCCAATTTGACATTGAGCGTAAATTCCTGCGTAAATCGATGGAAGACCACGAGACCGTAAAACCAAAAACCGGGAAATATCAAAGCGTGCGGCAGAAACGAAAAAAAACAAAAATGGTGCGAACCCAAACCGAACCGTAAACTGAACCGAAAAACCGTTTCACAAATCGAAGCGTAAAATAGCAGCTCACTAAACGAAGAATTTCACACCTGACAGCGAAGAATTTGACTAGCAAGTTGGAACTGATAATGTTGTGGCACACTCACACACTCGCACACACACTGCGACACACGCTGGCACACACTTGCAGTAACAGTTAAATGGAAAACCTTTGCACAGTTTCCTTTATGTAGTTAGCACAGAAATAAAAATTAAAAGAACTGATTAAAGAGCAAACATAAATTTCCATTTAAATAATGGTATGTTTTTTTGTGTTATTTAATGATTATAATTTATTTCGATAGATCTCTGAGTCTATAAAGGGGTGTGTTCGGGTGGGCACGTCTTATCCGATACCGAATTTTAATAGTATCCCTAATTGCAGTCTGCAAATAAATGCGCTGCGATCTTTTCGCAAACCTGCGCCGTACTGAACTCGATTCTCGATTCCAACGCAGCTAACATAAAAAGTCCCCCGTTTGTCTCCAATAATTCACACGACGACAGCATATACATACATAGACGATCGTCTAATAGGAAGGAGGGAGAGGTGGACTGAGGGAATGAAGGGGGTTATCTCGGGAGGCAGCTAGAAACCGACGAGAAACAACGACGGGCGTGTGTCGTGCCTTTATTTTTACCGCCTCAATTTTGTTGTTTTTATTTTTGTTTTTGTCGCACAAAAATTATTTTTGTACTTAAAAATAAATTGAAAAGCATTTTCTTCATCTGTTTTCTGTTTTTCTCTGTCTTCTGTCGGCGCGCGAGCTAAACAACAACAGCCACATGAAAATCAAGCGTGAAGCGTGCTACTTGCCCCCAACTCATCCTCCCATTCCCCTCTCCACTGTACCCCCTCGCAAAGCAAACATAGCCTTAGCCATAGCCTTAGCCCCAGTCACAGCCCTGTCGGCGTCTGCCACAACTACAACTTCTTGGCCAATTCGGAGTGGAGACTGGGAAGCGAGGATCTTTGGCTGCTCATTACGAGTATGGCATTATCAGAGTCTCAGACTTATTTAGTGGCACTACCAGCACTACGAAAAGTCCAAAAATACTCCCCAAAAACACACACAGAGAATGGGTGGAAAAAGGCGAATCAAAAAGAACAACGGCACATCATTTTTTTGAAATTTTGCAGAGTTGAGGAATGCATGAGATAAACACAATGCGTGACAGAAAAGACAAGGAAAGAGAACAGCAAGGGGTAGGAAAAGGCTAGAGAGAGAAAGAGAGAGTGAGAAAGAGAAAGAGAGAGAAAGAAGTGCTTTTTATGGATTTGGTATTTAGTTGGAGATGCCAGTGTGGTCACGGATCCCATCAAAGTCCAGCAGTGCAATCATCCCAATGACCGAAGGAAGTAAGGCCCACAATGCTGTTGCCGTCCTGTGTAACCAATAGGCTACACGGAATTACAAACAAGTCAAAACTCTGGTTGCGAAAGACAATCAACTCTAAACAAAATGAAGTCCGAGAAGTTAAAATGTTGGGGAAAAAAAACAAAATAAAAATTTAACCGAAGTCAGCAAAAAGTGTTGGTAAAAACTTAAAAAAAAGTCCAAGCGAAGAGGGAGCTTAAATGTATGGGAAGTCTAAAAGGGCTAAAAAGGGAAAGGAAGGAAATGGAGGCAATTCGACAGGAAGTCAATTTCGAAGAGAAAGTAGAGTTTTAACGGGAATTGTTCATGTCAATGGAAATCCTCGAGAAGGATTGCTGCAAGTCGCATGGGAAAACCTGAATAACAGCTTAGAGAAGTCATGTGAAAATTGCATGCGAAATTGCATGAATTAAGTAGAAAACTGCAGGGCAAAATCCACTCAGACGAAAGTCCTTAGACTTTGCTTTTCGGCAAAATAACACACATAAACAAGCAGTTGCAGTTGGACACTGAGACGGAGATGTAGACGGCGCCAGAGTCGGAGACGATAACGGAGTTGTAGTTGTTGCCGTTGCTGTTGCCGTTGCCTAAGCCAAAATCCGGAAGTTGCCACTGCAACACTGACGCCGGAAGGAGACAGAGACGCGCCACACGGCGGCGACGGCGACGATGGCTGGCTAAGAACAATGCCCATCATCATAACAATGATGATGATGATGATGAAGATGATGGTAACGATGATGATGAAGTGCAATAATTATAACAAGAAAGACTGCACTTTATGCAACAGCAGCAACAACGAGAAATGCAATCAGCAAAAGTTAAAACAGAACAAGTTTGAATACTTTTGCAAGAGCTGCTTATTCGATTGGTAGATACCCTAAATTAAAATCAACAATTTTATACGACAAGTGCTTAGTTATATACTCCAAATATTTTCTTAAGGGTTTAATTGATTAATTTCAAAAACTTAATAAACTTAGAGCAGGATTAAATACTCTTGGAAAGACAGACAGAAAAGAAAGAAACTTAGTCAATATACACACTATTTAGTAACCCATTGAAAGATAGAAATCAAGTCTCTTTTAACCAAGTTAAGGGAGATTTTAATTGTGGCAAGACTGGCTCAAATAAAAATCAAATAAATTAGAAGTCTATTGTTTGAATTTCGGTCAAGTTCTCTTAGTTCTGTATGATCTTGCTAACAAATTGGAAATCTTGCTGTATAATTAAAATGTGTGTTAATGTCCTGCTTATTTTATTTTTATTATTATTATTATTGTCAGTTTTCTATTAAAAATTCGAAATATAATAAATATTTAAACGCGGAATTCGAATTCAGATACAAGTCATGCTCCACGTAAAATCGCTTCATTTCGAATTAAGCAAGCCTAGAGTGAGCCATAGGAGTCTCCAATTAAAGTGGACCTTATCACAGTCATTGACAATTCCGGCTACAAAATGCAGGTGACAAAATAATTTAGCACTTAATGCAATTGGAGCAGTGGGCGTTGACCGGCAGGGACATCCTTCCTTCCGATGTGCCAAACCGAAGCAACTACAACAGGACACAGTCAAAGAGTTGGTGAGAAGAGGGGCAGGGGCAGGGACATGCTGGTGTTGCAACGGTTTATGGTTTCCGCCAGCAAAGTGAGCAATTTTCGTTTGGCCAGCAACTTCAGTTGAGAGAGAAAAGCGTAAGAGGAGATGAGGAGACAGGAGAGAAGTTGGAGATAGAGGATTCAACCCGTTGATGGTTTCTACATCATTAGATGTGAGCGGCTTGCAACGGACATACACACACACACACACACACACACACACACACACACACACACACAGACACAGAGAGCTAGACTTGGCGCCAGACAACTTCCTTTTTGGCTCCACTGACCACTGGCTGTTGGTGGTGCTGTGTTGCGCGTCATATTGATTGAAATTTAAAATGCAAATCACTTAAAGCGTTCAATTTAATCAAATTATTACAATAACAAAGCGGGTAAGGGGGGGAGGGAGTGGCATTAGAGCGCAACAACTGGCAGCCAACAGACTAACAGGTCCCTGTTGCAACAGCAACAACAGGCAGCAACATGAGGCAACAATGGGGCATAACGTTGACGACAACAAGTCATTTTCCACATTTCTGTTTGCGGTCAGTTGCCTCCCCAGTTCCTCTCCTTCAGTTTTCCCACTTTCCCTCCACTTTTCAACGCTCCTCTCTCCTCTAAAAAAGCATAGGCTACTCAACCAGACGAGGCTTGCCACCAGTGTTGTTGTTTTGGTTGCTTTTGTCACTAGACTTAGCGTTTTTTTTGGTTGCTAGTGGGTAAAAAAAATCTATCCTGGTCTGAACTGAATGACGGTATAATTTTTGAAGGCTTCTTTCTAATTATAGTGAAGAGCTTTCTCGAAGAAGAGACTTGACTTCATGTTTAAAGCTGTTTTTAAAAAAAACAAAACAAGACAGAAGCTAACTGTTTCAACACACAAAAAGAGGAACAGTATATAAAAAGGATACAGAATACATATTCATTCAAAAAGAAGAAAAATAACTTACCCTTTTACATAATATTTAATTTACACTATATATTTTTTAAGATTGCATGGCAAATGTTCTAAATAAATTTATAAACCACTTTCACAAATCACTTCACTTACACTCTGACTAGCAATAAACAAAAGCTGACAACATTTTAAAACACCAAACAAAAACAAAAAAAATATAGCATGACTGACTGAAGCTGCGGGCTACAGCACATACACTTCATAAACGAATCTAAAAATGAGAGCGCGAGAGTTAAAACGAGCAACAACAACGATCACATGGAGCGCACACAAAGGCAAACATTAGCAATACTGTGGAAGGAGCAGGACAGCGTTAGATAAAATGGCGCCAAAGAGAGCAAAGCGGTGCTTCGCTGGCAGATATGTAAAAAAAAGCACTTGCAAATATTAAAACTTAAATTAAACAAAATAACGCCGTTTAATTTAACAACTTTCATATGCATTAAGTGCACAAAACTTTGCTTGACCGTTTAACACACAATTTAAACCAATTGCACTGAGTAAACTAAGATTTTCAATTAAAAACGCGGAACAACTAGACAAGGCGAGCTTAAGAAAACCGATATGCAATTAGAACTAAACGATAAACGATTATCGATAAAGCAAAATTGTTTTTAAAGTTGTTTCTTAGATATCTTAACCAAACTAACCTACATATTTTCTATTTGGTATATTTTCACATAAACTGACCAAATTTGGTTAGAATCGGATAAGTATATCATATAGCTGCCATAGTAACGATCAGTTATAATGTACATATATTAATTTTAAGTGTTTTTTTTTTTAAAGAAAAAGGCAACACTGCTTGCAACAAGCGCACCACTTGCCTGTGTCTATCAGCTAGTTGTTGCCTCATAGTGTGGCTGACGATGTTGACTGGACACACACACACATACACACTCACAAACACATACACTTGTACTGCTTCCGCCTGTGGCGCCTCCTTCTTCACATTTTCGTTATCGAGTCGGTTTTGTTGGCTTAATTAAATTGTGGTTGCAACTTGCAAACGAAGCGCGTACACAAAATCACACAACAAATGCAACAATGTGTTGGCCTTGTGTGTGAGAAAAAGAGCAATAGAGAAAGAGAGAGAGAGGCAGAGAGTGTGTGTGTGTGGTTAACAACAACATTGCATTGATAACCACAATTATGCACGCACCTGCTGAAAAGTTTTCTTAATTGACTTACCACCTCGGGAGTATAATAATGGTTAAACGAACTTTCTTTATAGCTGAATATCGTTATAAAGGGGTTATCTAAGTTCTTCTCAAGTAGGAGTTTAGCGTATTTTATGGTTGATTAGTTGGTTACAGAAGTGCATAGAAGTGATGTGCACTGAGCGAACGGCCTAAAAAGGAAGTGTTTGATAAGCCCGTTGTAGATTGTTGAATCGTAGGATTCATGATTAATTAAAACATAAATTACTTGTTGTTAATAATTGAGCAATGTTTTTATAAATGCTATGGTAAGTTTAGAATTCAGGCATAACAAAATAATTTATTTTTTAAAAATATTTATAAACTACAGAAATTTGATTTAATATTAATTCTCACCTGACTTTTAAGTTTTTCCACTGCTCTGTATTTTTCCCCCCTCAGAAACACATTGACTTCTCTCAGTGTAAATTTAGTAAGCAATAAAAGTGCAACTTGCTGTGTGCAACGAACGTCTTGAATGTGCAACCAGGAAGCTTTACCAAATCAAACTGTCTCTTTGTCTATCCCCCAACTTAGTCTTCCCTATTCCAAAGCAAAAGCAAGGAATGAAATCACAGTTTATTGTGAATTTGTCCTTTGGCAAACAGAAGGACGAAAATTCAATGCGAAGAATTTTTGCTGACACTGTCAATGTGTTCTAACTCTCAATGAATCGCAGCTGCAAAGCCAACTTAAATTACAGGATGAGGGGGAAAAAGGGGAGTCCGCTAGATTCTCTGTCTTGTTTTTTAACGTTTCCATTTTCACTTGGAAATTGCGCCCGATGACCTTTCAATGCCCGACGCGTTGTGGCCAAGTGCAGCCTCTTTCGTTGCGTGCACTCCAGCTTAATTTGCGGTCAAGAGAGAGAGAGAGAGAGGGAAGGGGGAGACAGAGAGAGAAAGAGGGGATTTTGCTGCTATCACGTTGCCATTTTAAGTTGATTTGCTTTTTTGTTGAGCATAAAATTCAATCAGCTTTAGCTGCATTCAAAAGTTACGATGCCCCTTCCCTATCCCCTTCCACTGTTGCTCTCTTCCTGGCCAGACAGAGCCACGTTTGTCCTTACATTGTCCTCTGGCAGCAGCATTCCTTGTCTCACTGTCTAGACCGCTGCAGGGGTCGTTGCAAAGAGTGCAGTGTCATGACAACCGTATGCGATTTATGCTCCCTCCTGGGATGTATCTTTACCCTCTCCTCCCGTCTGCCCCTATCGCTCTCTCGCACAATTTTACGTGCCACAAAACGACGCGTTAATATTATTAAATGCAAATTAAGCTTTATCTCATTTCGTTCATTAGCGGCCAATTTGCGCGCTCTTGTTTATTAGTCGAGTCCTGAAATTGCAGCTCCTTTTTTTCAACTAAGGGTTGATTAGCCTGTTTAAGCCTGGCCGAGACCTGAGAGGCAGTGCATCATTTGGTAGACCGCATTCCAATGCGTCTGCTGGAGGCATTTGCACTTCCTGGCGTCGGCTAATTTGCAAACCAATTAAATGTCAATTTGAGGCATTGTTCGCCTCGGCCGACGACACAATGTCTGCCGTGTCAGCGCGTAAAACTTTACCCCAGACACTTTGCAGCAGACGTTGGTGCAACATTGTGTGGTAACATTGTTGTTGTCGTTGTTGTTGCTGTGTTGGCAGCAAAGTTTGTGCCACCGCCAAAGTTTTCACTCGCTGTCTAGACGCAACTCAACTCAACTCAACTTTGACTCCAACTTCAGTTGTATTTGGTCGCGTAGTTTGCATAAGTTTCAACTGCCTCCGCTCCTTACTTTACCCATTACCTTTTCCATGGCTTGAGCTACTGCTAAGTGCATTTTAATGCCCTTACACTTGGCAAAAACGCGTGATTGAATTCACTGCACTCTCTGCATTCGGTGCGTGTCCCAATTTATCGCACGTGTCGTATGCGTAATATTTGTTAATCAGCCATACAGTAAGAGCTCGGCAAATTAGCCAGACTAGCTAATTTTCTTGAGATTGATATAGAATAAGCTTTAATCTTAAATTTTATTTAATACATATCTTTTTATATGTCATTAGTTTCTACACATTTACTTCATGGTATAGATATTGTTATTATATTATTTGAGACCTTATTTAGTTATGAAAAATGAGCCAAATTGTTTTAATACTGTCATTTACAAATCCAATATATTTATTTTTAGCCCTTTATATACTTTAAATGTTCTTAAAACGATAAGATTTAAAAATTCATTAATAATTTTGTACGAATACAAATTTTCCACAGTTTTGGAACTTGACACATTTGCTTCAGAAAAATATATTTCAAAAACCTCTAAATCTCTTAGCTTACAAAACATCTTAACATTCAAGTCTTTATATCCAGCCCACTTTTAAGCTAATGTCATTGTAGCACCTATTAAATTTGTGATCAAGTCTAAAAGCTGAACAATTTCATCACTCATTATTTATGTCCATTTGGCACTTTGTTGTTTTCTATGCAAATGCGGCCGACCAAATGCCCAAAAGGCACGCCCACAACCGCAGCAGGAAAACGGATTTTATGCTACCAAAATTTTTATGCAAATACGAATAGAGCGAAAGGATACAACAAAAAGAAAAAAAAGAAAAATTGCAACGGAATATGGCTGCAGGATACTTTTATGCCACAGACATAGGTTCGAGAGGAGGGTGAAAGGGAAAAGGGAGTTGGGGGCGAGCTGGGCAATGAGTTTTTGAGCTAAAAGTTGAATTGTGCATCGACAATTTCTCTGTCTCGTTGTGTATGTGTGTGTGTGTGTCTGTGTGTTCGTTTTCGACTGTCTGTGTGGTATGCACTTGTCTAGACGTTGGCTAGACAGTGTAAAACCGAACAACAACAACAACAACAAGAGAGTTAAAAAGAGAGAGAATAAAAGCCGATAACGAAATAGTACAAGCCAACAACAATTACAGCCAAAAATGCCAGTGACAAAACGAAACGAATTGCAGGCAACATTGGTCACATACGATGGGTGCTCCAAACTCCAAACTCCCATCTCTCCACGCTCCTCTCTTTCCCTCTTTGTGGCATCCCAGCTTGACAGAGACAAATTTTGACAAATTTCAGTGGATTCAGTTTTAAACAATTGTTGAATTTTACAAAGTACTCGAACATAGGCAACTAGGTATAAACTACAATAGAATGAAGAGTCCATCTTATGCTACGCCAAACTTCTTCCGAATGTATGGTTCTGGTAAAGGTGCTATTAAATTTTTGGTCTGTATGCTGATGGTAACAAGGTCCTTGTCGGCCAAACGGCAAGCCTGCACCATATGCTGTCAAAGAAAAATAATTACAAGTTAGCAAAAAAAATTAATCATTTTAATAAAGTTAAAAGCTTACCTGTCTTTCAAGACGCGATTTACAGATATATTTCCTTAAATTGGAGGAAATCGCTTCATCGTTTTTATTATTCATACGTTTGGCCTTAGTGTTGAACGACTTTTCAGCCCTTTCATAACTCTTCAGTACATAGAAGAATTCCTCGTTGTAGGCAATGACAACGTCAGGATTTTCTGCTTCCAAGAGAAGACCCTTGATGCAGTGAGTTTGACTGTTGATTACAAAATGATTTCCTGTCTCGTTAACGAAACAACGTTCCAATAGATCGTAATCGACAATGCGTCCATCTGCGTAGGCCACAACTAGTCTTGGGTGGTTTTCGTGCATGGCCATCGCTGTGGGGCCGGCTTTATACCGTGGCAGATTGAGTAGATGCTTTGAATCTTTGCCATTTAGTTGCCAAACAGCAACCAGATGACTTGCTGTGGCCATGGCGAAGTATTTTCCACAAGACGACAGCTCCACATGGCTAATGGGTGAATTTAGTTCAGCACTTAGATTCACGCTGTATAAAAATTTAACGTGATTCTCGCCAAGATCAAAACACCGCAGTTGTCGACTCTCTGTGTGTATTAAAAACAGCTGGTTTGTTTTGGAGAAAATGATGTGACTGGCCACCGCAAGCTCCTCTGGTAGATCCTCTGTCAATCGCTCCACGCCGGGGGGTTCAAGTTGAAGACGATTCAATCGCAGCTCGTTGACTGTTGAGTAGCAGATCCATGAGCTGTCCGGTGAAATGGCAGCTGCCTGTATAAACTTCTTCGATCCTACGTTCAGTTGGATCACCTTTTCGGGTGCCTCCGCAAGCTGGAGTACCTGAACACCGCCGATAGTGCTAAGGCTACGTTCATTGCCTTTTGATGAACCCAAGTGCCACAAGTGTAGACTTTGGGGATACCGGAGAAGCAATAAATTGGCACTGGGAGCAACGCTAGCTACTGATCCGTGAAGGAAGGGTCCGTATTTGGCGATAGGTCCAGACGTGCTGGAAATGGATGTAATACAGAGAATGCCATCCTCGCCACCAGATATAACGTTATCGCCCTCAACAACCAGTGACTTTACAAAATGATTGTGGACCTCACGCTGCAAAAACTTGATCCAACGATCGCAGACGGAATCCTCACGCTTAATCTGTGTCTTGCTCAGTACCCGGATTAATGGTGGCTCCTTACCACTGCATACAAGACGATCTTCCTTTTCGTTGATTGCCAACGCAAACACACTGGAATCAAGTACCTGATTTGTTTCCAGTTGTGTATAATTTTCGCCGTTCCACACGGTCACAAAGCCAGCTGAATCACCAGCAATGATGGTGTTATTGCTGAGCACCAACAGCGAATGAACAATGACAAACTTGTCCGACAGTGTCATTGTGTGAAGTGTTATGCCCTTGGCTACGCTCCAAATCCGTACAGCACCCACAGAGCCGGTGACCAATCTCGTTCCCGGTTTGTCGAACTTGCAACAGAGTACGCGTCCCATTTGCTTGTTAAATAAAGTTTTATAGCTGATTTCGTCATATTCGATGCTCATTATATTAATGTGTCCCTCCTCAGAGCCAATAGCTATTTCTGTTTCGGCAGTGTTCACGTCCAGGCACCACAGTGCATTCCCTGTGTGTGATTGTTCATATCGTGGTTTCATTCTCTTTAAATCCCATTCGATCAGTTTGCCAAGCAAATCCACTGAGAACAGACGATTGCTCGCCCATGCCAAGCCCTCCACTGCACTTTCGGGCGTCAATTTAATTACTCGATCCAGATAAGGTGCATAGTTCATATCCCATAGCTCGAGGGAGCCATCCTCACTAGAATTAATTGATATTCCTGTATGGGTATTTAAATAAAATCACCAATAACTCACCGGCTGAGTGCTAGGCTTTTAAGCACTTTGCTGTATGCCATACACACAATGCCACGCGGTTTAATTGTGTAGAAGCGCACATTGTGCACATTTGCGGTTCCATTTGACTTGTCTTTCATTGTGAAGCTGGCTTAAATTCTAATTTCTCTTTTCAAATACATTCGCACGTGTATCGAGCGTGTTATGATATTTTCGACTTCAGGCGTTGCCATATCGCGCCATTAACGATGTAAACAATGCCATTCACAGCGATTGCGGACGATAGCCATTGCTATCGATATGTGCAAAGTGAGTTGCCAGTTAATGATTCATCGCATTAAACAACGGGAAATGGGGGTGGTTTTGGTGTTTTTAGAAAAAATATAAGTTCTCATATTGCTAATTGAATTAATAATTATTTATGAGCAAGTGTAAATAAGCAATCAGCGTGCACGTTTCATAGCATGCAATAACATCATTATCGACAACACACAATTCAGAACAGCAAGATGCCGAAATCAATCTTTAGCTGGAGTTTACTTTTGTTGTTTCTGCTGGTGCTCGGGACTCCGGCCATATCCTCAAGAGTTCTAGAGTTGAGTGATCGTTTCATCGATGTACGCCATGAAGGCCAATGGCTGGTCATGTTCTATGCTCCGTGGTGTGGCTATTGCAAGAAAACGGAACCCATTTTTGCTCTCGTCGCACAGGCGTTGCATGCCACCAATGTGAGAGTGGGTCGACTCGACTGCACCAAATACCCTGCAGCAGCAAGGGAGTTTAAGGTGCGTGGTTATCCAACCATCATGTTCATCAAGGGAAATATGGAATTCACCTATACAGGGGACCGCAGCAAGGATGAGCTTGTTGATTACTCCCTGCGCATGTCCGGTCCGCCCGTACAGTTAGTTACACGGACGGAGAGCGTTGATATGCTCAAGGGCTCGCATACAATCTTCTTTATGTTTGTTGGCGACCAACAGGGCGTTGTCTGGGACACATACTATGCGGCTGCTGAGGGTTATCAGGAGCACGGCTTTTTCTATGCCACAAGCGAGGATATTGCGGCACAACACTTTGACTTTGAGAAACTGCCAGCGGTGATTGTCTACAAGGAGGAACAACATCACTTCTATCCACACGGTCATGTGGCCCACGAAATGGATCCAAATGATGTGAATGAGACTATTTTCCAGTGGGTAAATGTCGAGCGCTTTACACTTTTCCCCAAGGTGACTCGCTTCAATATCCACCAATTGCTAAAGACCAAGAAATTCTTGGTACTCGCTGTGGTGCAGGAGGATAAGCTCAGTCAGATTGCCACACATGAGCTGGAATTCCGGGACATGGTGGAAGGTGTTATACGCAAGCATCGTCCGCGTTATCACGACAAATTCCAGTTTGGTTGGGTGAGTGCACGCACCTTAATCTAATTACTGAAACCTTATATTAATCTCATTCCATTGCAGATTGGCGAACCATCGATAGCACATTCCATAATACTAGACCAATTGCCCACGCCTCATCTGATAGCTCTGAACTCAACAACGCAACATCATTACATACCCGACGATGATCCAATTCAAATGACGCCCCAGGCACTACATTTATTCCTGGATTCAATCAATAATGAGAGCGCTACTGTCTACGGAGGAGACACATACTTTGTGAGATTAAATCGAGCACTATTCGAGGTGAAGAGATCACTGCGTGAGATGTGGAAGGGTAATCCGGTGCTGACGACTGTAATCTTTGGACTTCCACTCGGCTTTCTATCACTCATCATGTATTCCATCTTCTGCGGAGATTGTTTGGTCACCGAAGAAGAACAGGAGGAGGATCACGAGAAGAGAGAGTAAATTGACGAAAGGGAGCAACAATTCATCTCATTGTTAGTGCAATTTTTACAATGTACTTGCATTAAGCCAAATCTAGTCTTAATTTTAACCATATTAACAATATTTGCTTATAGAAGAACTCTCATTCTGAATTTGAATCCTTTCTTGGCTGTAAGCAACATTTTGTAAAAATTATATATCCATATAGATTTGACGATTTGAGATTTAAGAGCTCGAAGTGTTTTTAATTTAATAAACATAGTTGGTAATTACCATGATCTAATGCACGTGTGTTTCTGAGTGATTTTCTGTATCGTTTTCGTTTCTGTTTCTGTGTAAAAGGATAAACTTAAGATAGGATTTAACTTATCAATCTCCATTGGCAATCAGCAACCATAATCCTCATCATCGTCACTATCTATGGCTGCACGGCGTCTGTCGTACTTCACGGTGGATTTACTCTGTGGCATTTGAGCATTCACGCTCTCCAGGATGCTTACGAACTGAGCATCGTCCAGTTTTCCACGTACTTGACCCATTTGAGCCATGCGAATAACCATGTTCTCAAACATCTGAGCTTTGTCCGGTTTGCTCACTTTCAATGTGTTTACTGAAATTATTATGATAAATTTAAATTTGTATATAAAACAGTAAAATAAGAAAAACTTTGGCACGCCAAAGATTTCATACCTTGCCAGAGAGCTGTTACACACTTCGTGACAAAGTTGTGATACCTTATACAGGGTATAATAAATATATCAACAGATGTTTACTTACGGCGGGCGCGTGCTTGTTGGTCAAGCACTTGGGATAGGATTGAGTGCTTCATTTCCTCCTGGGCACGCATCTGCTCCTGTTGAGCCTGTTGTTTTTCGGCATCGTTGCCACCTCCTCCACCCTGCGTGTTCAACAGAAAAGTATATCAGTCAGGAGACACCCTTCCATTTACAGGTGCAGGGTCTTATGAGTAGGCGCCAAACAACAACAACAACAAACACTATGAGTCATGCGTTGCTATAGACTACTAGACACAATCTGAATGACATTTAGCCAAGTCTTCTGGTTTGTTTTGCTGTGTCCAAGCAGCATTTCAACTTTTTATTTGGTAATTTGTGTCTATTTTTGGCATTTGGCAACTCATGGATCCAGCTACATACAATCTAATTCGCAATGTCCATTATTGTTACTTACAAATTGCATTTGCGCCATGCGCTGTGCGCGCAGTGCATCCAAATCTCCGTCAGACATATTTGAAGCGACTTTTTGTTTATTTTATTAAAATTTTGTATAAAAAATAACCATGCACTCAACTTTTCCGGCAGGCAGTGTAATCGATAGTGCCGACAAAGTTTTCCAAACGCATCGAGTATCGAGTAACAACACATATCGATAGCAGCTTGAATACATCGTATGACCTATAGTATCGATACTTACGCAGTATCGAGTAAATGCTTATCGCTTCATACTTTCGTAGTGATGCTGGCGGGAAAAGAAGAAGAAGAGCTCAGAAACAATTAAACAGCTGTGCGTGCAAATTGCTTTTAAAAGAAAAACGTAAATTGTTGATAAAAAGTTGTAATATTGTTAAAAAGTTGTAAAAATGACCTCGCCTTTGGAAAATCTTGAAACTCAGTTGGAAATGTTCATCGAGAACGTGCGGCAAATACGTATAATCGTCAGCGACTTCCAACCTCAGGGTCAGAACGTACTCAACCAGAAAATGTAAGAAGTTTTCTATTTGGCTTTTTGTTTATGCTAAAAGCAATTCCTTTTGATACATATAGCAACAGTCTGGTCACTGGACTTCAGGAAATTGATAAATTGAGACCACAGGTGCAGGATGTTTATGTACCTTTTGAGGTGTTCTTTGATTACATTGACCAGGACAAGAATCCCCAACTGTACACAAAGGACTGTGTGGAAAAGGCACTGGCAAAGAATGAAGAAGTAAAAGGCAAAATCGAAAGCTTGAAGAAGTTCAAGTCAAATCTACTGCTTGAATTATACAAGACATTTCCTACAGAAATGAACAACTACCGAGCTTACAGAAAAGACTCGATCTAGACAATTACAAATGCACACATTGAAGTTCACGCATAACGGTAGATTTTAAGCCTCATTAATATTTTTTTAAGTGAAAATATACACATCTATGTACTTAGATAATTCCATGGTTTAGTGTCCTTACTGAAAGTGGGTCTTAACAAATTCTCGATTTTTCTCATCTCATTCCTTTTTATTACGGTTCTATATCCTGGATGTGTAAGCCTGTATTACAGAGGGCTCTGGGTATGGCAGGAATTTTGTTGTAATTTCAAATCGTCCATTTGGCAAATTTTTTTCTGAAGGCTCCAGTGGCGCAATTGGTTAGCGCACGGTACTTATAATCAGTAACTGTGTATGAGCAATGCCGGGGTTGTGAGTTCGAGCCTCACCTGGAGCAGCAGCAGCGATTTGTTGTGTTGCCTGCCTACTTTTTATTTCAAATATTGCAATTTGGCGGGTTTTTTTTTTAAATTTAAAGTTTGCAAATGTGAACAAATGCACAAAATACGCATTCAAATTGGTAAAAAGAATTAATGCTGCTTTCAAGTTTTGTTAGTTACAGCGTTGCCAGACTGTCAGAACAATGTAGGCGACCAGCTGTTTTTTGTTTTGGCAGCTTGTGTAATTGATAAGAGCTTTGCATTCAACTATATTTGTCATAAAATGCGGCGTGTTGTTTGTGTTTTGAAAACTGGTTTCAATGGACTTGCTTGTCCACCATCAATTATTCGGAATATCGGACCTTATAGATTAGAACAAATACGTTATGTGTCATCGTCGCTGTCGTCAACAGTTGCTTGCTGGAACTGCCAAAAGCCTGGAAAGCAAATGATATGTGTGGATTGTGGAAGCCTTCAGGATGTGGATTATAAAGTGGCAAGTAGCTGATCCACAATATAAGTGCATTGTTTAACAAATATTTGTATTGTTTGCAGAACTACTTTGAGCTAATGGAATTTCCTACTAAGTTTGCGGTGCAGCCTCAAGAGCTCACGCAGCGGTTTCGTCAGCTTCAAACGTATGTGCATCCGGATAAATACAGCAACACGTGAGTATTATAACGTTAGAGTGAACTTGCAACTCATGGGCTTTATTAAATAGCACCTCCCGGGAGCAGTCGAATTCTGCGGATTGGAGTTCACTGATCAACAAGGCCTACAAGACGCTATCTGCGCCTGTAGAGCGGGGGCAGTATATGTTACAGCTGGAGGGTGAGGAGATGCCACAAGACAATAGTGCCCTAAACACAACATTTCTAATGGCTATGATGGAGCGCAACGAGGAAGTGGAGGAGGCCGAGGACAGCGCCGCCTTGGAGCAGTTAAACACAACAGTTTCCAAAGAGCTGGATGCACATGCACAGAAACTGACGGTACAGTTTGAGGCAAACGATTTGGCTGCTGTTAAGGGTACGCTTGTCGAAATGAAGTATCTGCATAGCATACAAAGCACCATAAAAAAGAAGTTACAACATTTGATGTCCCTTTGAAATTAATATGCAAGTCGATTAGTTGATCGGTCATCGATAGGTACCAGACACGCAAAGTTGGCCACAGCACCCTGTGGACAGTGTAACAGCTGACAGCAACAGGCCAAAAAGGTTTTCCAGTGATGATCGATTTAAAATAAATGTGATTAAAAATCACAGGTGCTGTTGGCACCTGCTGATGATTATTATTGTTGTAATAAATCGCAGTCGTTAAGTGTAAATGGCAAACGTAATAAGCAAACGAGCAAACAAGTTTTTTCTGCTATTCCTTAGCCACTGCTAAGGTGACTTTATATTATATATTCTTGCCCCAAAAAACAGATAAAGTTCCCCTTCACCTGAGAAAAATTACAAGTCATCGCTCGGTGATAATATTGTAATCAATGTACGAGCAAAGCGCCGTGCACCGGGCATTTACACACACATGCAGGTAACTGTGACGCAAACACCCACAGACCAACACATGCATGCTTTCGATAATAGTGTGGTATTTTTGCCAGATATTTGTAGTGCAAATTGAATTTAAATTGGAAATGCTTCTTGGTTTGAAATGTTAGTAGAACTTTGTTCATTGTACGAACTGTGCACAGCAAAAAGCTGTCCAGACTAGAGTGAAATGTCGATTTGTACGAGGATACTTTGTTTATGGGCATGTCTAGGTGTTCTATGCCTTGTTTCAACTGTCAATGCTGATGTTGATGGAACTGTCGCGCCGATCATTGGCATCCTGGCCCAGGAAGTGTATTCCGATAGCTTAATTGCCAAGGAATACAATGCTACGAGCTACATTGCGGCGTCATATGTGAAATTTGTGGAGGGTGCAGGGGGCAGAGTAGTGCCCATTTGGTGAGTAGGAAGCTGATATTGAGATTGAAACACTGACACTTGATAATCACATGCACCTTATCAACTGAGGCCCTAAATTATAGTAATGCCACTTTTGTTAAGATGTTATTTAATTTACTATCTGTGTTTGCGTTACGATTGCGATAAGTCGGCCTTTGTCAGGGAAATTTGAATTTTACTGGTCATAATTCTTTCACGTATCTTCTACCTTCCTCCATAGGATCGGTCGCAATCAGAGCTACTATGAGAAGCTGTTGAAGAACCTTAATGGGTGAGTTATAAGCAAATACATAGATAAGGAACTCATTTTAAATTGATTATTCTTCTTCTTACAGTGTACTCCTTCCTGGTGGTGGAACCTTTTTCAATGAGACCAATGGCTATGGCGATGCTGGCGAGCATCTGATAAGGATTGCTAAGCAGATCAACGATAATGGAACTTTTTTCCCGGTGTGGGGCACCTGTCTTGGCATGGAATTGATGGTTCTGAAAATGGCCAACGGATACGAGACGCGCAGCGATTGCCGATCTATAGGACAAGCCCTACCACTGGAATTTAAGCCAAGTAAGATAGAATGTGTAGGAATATCTGAGTTTATCTCATCAACATATATTTTATAGACTACAAACAGAGTCGCCTCTTTACTGGAGCTAGCGAGGAGGTTACATCTGCATTGGCTAAGGAAAATATCACCTACAACTATCATCGTTATTGTTACACGGAGAAGAGTTTCAACGAGCCGCCACTTAATAACTCTTGGCGTATAATGTCATTAAATCATGACGTGAATGGTATTGAGTTTGTCTCTACGATTGAGCATGTTAAGTATCCCTTTTATGGTGTACAATTCCATCCGGAGAAATCGCTTTATGAGTTCGTCAATGCCAAAGTTCCTCACACAAACTCGGCGGTGAAAAGTTCCCAATATTTTGCCGATTTCTTTATCAGCGAAGCACGTCAAAATCCCCACAGATTCCTTAATGACACAGAGCAGAAGAGATCATTAATATACAACTATAATCCAAAATATACAGCGCTTGTGGGATCCAGTTACATTCAGCAATATCTCTTCAATTTTGATGTTGACGGCGGCTATGGCGGGGATGATGATAGTCCCTATCCCCAACCCTTTCCATATCCTCCAAGAGGCGACGGAGCCTCATCGCAATCTGTTGTAACCGACACCGTTGTAGCTTGCGCTGTCGGTGCGCTTATCGCCTCAAGGCAACATTAAAGTGAGCAATCACAGTTTATTTTATAAAATCTTTTTTTTTGTTTTTTTTTGAGTGTTTTTTTTTGTTATTTCTAAATAAAAACGGCTATAAATTGTATGAAACTGATTTTTATTAACTCTCATCACCTCTTTCAATTATGTGAAAAGTCTTATCTAATCTGTTCTTAAGTCTGTTGTTTGTTTATTATCATAATTTCTGTGACTTTAACAGGTTGAGGCTGACTCTAACTAACTCAATAAAAAGATAATTGTATATTGATGAAGATTAATAACAGCAATAAAATTGGTGGAGCAAATAAAAATCATTGATTGGAGATCGAAGAACAATGAGGATTAAAATAAAAGACAAAACAAAGAGTAGAAATAAAATGCAAGAAATTAGTAAGCAATTAAATGCAAATTTGTGATAACACGCAAGAAATATATTATTTTTAAGTTAAATGTTATAATAATTGTTGTTGTAAAAGCTGAAAGTTTTTGTTAGCTCCTGAAAGTGTGCAGCACATTTTAGTATTTCTGCAAAGTGCATCTCTCTCTCTCTCTCTCTCTTTCTTCGCTTTTCTCTCTGTTTGTTCTAAGAGGAGACGAAAACTTACATATGTATATTTGTGTATGTGTGGGGAATGTTCATAAGTGCATGGGTATAAACTGTTTTGTTTTCAGTTTGCTAGAATTCTTCAAAATGGCAGCATGCACGCAGCCCAATAGTGCGATCCGTATACCCAATGTTGGGGTTCTTTGCATCGATATGGCCAGTAAATTGGGGGAGATTTATCCAGATCAACACAGTTACATTCCTGCCTCTTATGTTAAGTATCTGCAGTCTGCAGGTGCACTTGTTGTGCCTATTTGGTAAGTTTATTAATCTCAATTTTTGCTTTGAATAGTATTTAAAATCCATTGACATATTGTAGAGTATTTATTGTAGAGTATTTAAAAGTTGGATTCATTATTAAATTTTCCATTACTTATGATAGTTTTGATGTGACGTCATAACATTGGCTGTGGCTGGTTATAATTACAAAATAAAAATATAACTTCCATCGAGGTATCTGTTATTTAACAAACATAGTCAAAAAGCTTTTTCTTTCGAACAGTGACATACAGTAAAAACTCTCTTGGGCGGACACTCATCGTCAGGCAACCTTCGTCCGCTCAAGGGAATTGTCCGCTCAATGCTTTAAGCAATGAAACAAAATGGAGCTGAGAACTCTACCAACGTATTTTAAAATGTGTCCGCCTATTAGAGATGTCCGCTAAGGGAGTTTTCACTGTATTATATACTATAAGCTAAACACATGAATATGCAATGGGAAAACGAAAGCAAGCACATCGGTGAATTTAGAATACTTTCTTATAAATATGATATGTATGTATGTGAATTAATGCCAAACAAAATTAAAAGCTAAATATTTTAGTTCGATACAAATTCTACGTATATTTTTGGCTATTGTATATTTAAATTTAAAGTCACGTCTTAATCGATTATTTGCCAAACTAAGCAAAACGCGAATTGCCGACAACGGAAAATGCGATAAGTATTATGATTAGAAAAAGAAAATGAATAAGGTACAGAAGAAGGGGCCGCACATTCCGCATATTGGCGTCATGTGCATTGATATAGCGCAGTCGTTGGATAATAATTTGGGGGCTGGTTCTTGGCATAGTTTTTTGCCGGTCTCGTACGTAAAGCAGTTGGAATCGGTGGGAGCAGTCGTCATACCCATTTGGTGAGTGAATGACCGACTACATATAAACAACAAGCAAGAACATCACCTTGAATTTTTTAAGGGGCACTGGGGTAGAGAATTGCTGCATGCAGTTAGTTGGCCAAATGCCAAAAGCGTCGGGTGAAATTTTAATTGTTTATTTAATGCTTTGCAATTGTTGCAAATACTTTTCATTTTCATTGTAGGATCGGACGTGAACGTGACTATTATGAGGCGATATTGTGCAAGGTAAACGGTGTGCTGTTGCCCGGAGGTGCTGTCTTTCTGGACGAGGAAGAAGCAAAGCAGCAGCCGAAGCTAACAAATGATTGTGTGGCCGCAGCTCGACATATTTATGAATTGGTAATGGAGAAGAATGCGGCTGGCGAATACTTTCCACTGTGGGGCACATGTCTGGGTTTTCAGCTGATTATGATCAATGCCGCTAAAACCAAAGAAGTTCGCACTAAATGTTCCAAATCCAAATTTGAGGCATTACCGCTGCACTTGAGTCAGGATTATGCAAAGTCGGTGCTATTTAAAAACATGCCAGCTGAATTGGCAAAAGAAATGTGCAATCAACCATTTGCCTGTCATCAGCATAGCTTTGGCATAAGAGAAAGTGAGCTGCGTCGCTATAAACTACACGAGGATTGGCACGTGTTGGCCACCTGTGATGATGGAGATGGAGGAAACTTCATTACGCTCATCGAGCATCGGCATTATCCGATCTTTGGCTCACAATTTCATCCGGAAAGAGCAGCATACGAACAGCTCTTTGCCGGCAAGGACACCTGCTGTGAGGCACACACATCCATTTGCATCAAGTTGGCACAATATTTTGCCGATGCCTTTGTCGATGCCTGTCGTCGCAACGACAACAACTTTGACAGTGTTGAGTTAAAAGCTCGCCACATGATCTGCAACTGGCATCCTGTATTTAGCGGGAAGTTTCCCCAATCCCATTGGCTTGAGTGTTACATCTTTGAAAGGCACGTGGATTATCCAACGGAGCAGAAAAACGTTGATGCAACTACTCCAAAATAAAGTCTGATGCACTGCAAATTTTGTATTATATAAAAATATATAAATAACCAACTTTCGTCCATCAATTTTGGAAATGTGTACATTTAAAAAAATAAGAAATGCCTAAGGGACGTTTTCTCATCTTGTCTAAACCCAAACAGATTGTAAAATAAATGGTCAACGGAACGTTGTCTAATCTTGTCCAAATTATACAGATAGATAAAGTTAAGATTTTGTTCTCTTATCGGCGGTTTTATCTACCCTGTAGTATTTCCAGATAATTTGTTTTAGACTATATTAAAATAAATGTTTGTATATCATAAAAAATGCAAAAATGCATTATTAACATAACATCTTCTTTATCTTCTTTATTTTAGTTTTGAGAGAACAAATAGAATATATTACATATTTGTTATCGTTGAAAACTCTTTAAGATTTGAAAAATAATAATTTCCAAGTGTAGAATGTATGCAAAATTAAATTTTTGAATTAAAAAACCGCTTAATCATTTTAAGTACATCGTTTGTGTCGATTTTCGAAAATATTTCAAACAATTTCCTGAGTGTAGAAAATTTGCTATATTCATTTGCCGCTTTAAAAAATTTCCATTCCAGGAATTTTCCGCTCTGCCGCTTTTCACATGCAAATTTTCGTGTAACGACGAGCCTTCTTTGGGAGGTGTGTGATGGAGTGTGTTTATGTGTGTGTATGATTAGCCCTCGTTCCCAGTGCGCATTTGTCTGGCGCGTGTTTTTGTGGTGCAAAAGACACAAACACTCGTACACCTGGTGGTGCTTTAGAAAATAATAATCAAAATAATTGTCATACGTGTCTGTGGTTGTTGTTGAGCTTTTACTTTTGCTACGTTTTATTGTTGTTGCTCCTTTGACTTGGCCATTATTGTTTGGCCAGGTCGAGACGGTATTGTTGTCGAGAGACACGTATGTCTTGTGGGTTTTTATAGTATTTCCTAATCTGTATAGAGAGACGAGTACTACGAGAATTTAGACCTGTGCCTCTGATAGCGTCGTCTACCAGCAAGGACATGCTAGCATATCACTCATACGACACGTGCAACCAAAGCGAATGTGGTGGCATTTGACGCTTCATTTGATGCGGTCAACTTTAGCTAGTGTGCATGTGTGTGTGTGTGTCTGTGTGTCTGTGTGTATGTGTGTGTATTAGGCACTGCTCATTTAACCCGTCTACTTATAGTCAGCAAAATTGCCGGTCTAAATGCCCTTGTGCCCATTTTACACACACAAACACACACTCACACTCTTTTGCTGAGCACAAAAGTAAATTTTCACACACGCGTACATACAATATTTTAAAATACACTCAAAGTAAGCCGTTGCCGCCTCTGTGTGCAACACTTACCACAATACATACAAACACACTCACACTGTACCATCCTTTTTTAATGACGTCATAGGCGTTCGCTGCAAAAATTGAGCACAGCCTGAAAACCGAAACTGTAACTGAGTCTGTGTGTCGTTTTCAACCACCCACTTCAACCTCCCAGCTCTTAACCTAGTTGGCGTGCATTGAACCAGCCTCTCTCACTGTCTCCCTCTCTCTCTCTCTCTCTCTCGCTTACTATTTCTTAGTTCTTACCTCTCTCTCACATACTCTTGCGCAGCTGCGATTTTCGGGCTGCAGCTGCAATTGGAACCTCGCTGCGTTCAATGAACTGCCTGCAAGGACAATGCAGTCCTACTCTTACATGCACTCACACAAACACAAACACACACACACTTGCCGGCGCACACTTGCTTGACACTTTTGCCCGGTTATGAAACAACAATAAAAATGCCGCCCTGCCACCTTTGCCTTCCTCTGTCCTCTGTCCTCAGTCTGAGGAGCAGACGTACAATTTGCGCCGCTTTGGCATTTAACTACAGTTGAAGGATGCGTTCCACTGTGACGACAGTGGGAGAAGGATAACCAAAAGGATGCGACTGCTAACCTTTCTCTTTCTCAAGGCAACGAACCGTAAATTGGAAGCCCCAACGAGTGGACATGCCTCTTGCCACTTGCCACATTGATACATTCGCGAACCTTCGTTAAATTTCCGCTTTATTTTCTATTGCCCATTTTTAAGGGCACCCTCTTATGGCCTATTCTTGTGGAGTGACATTCGCGTTAAAATGGCGGACTGAGGTTAAAATTATACTGACATTTAGTAGCATAAGCTCATGTAGTATGTCTGTATGTGTGACGTCACCAGCTTTGCCGGTCGAAGGTCAGAGAAGAAAGCAACATTATTGTTTTAACAAAGCAGAAGGCAAGCATATATTTAGGTTAAGCCCATCTCAGCGAGATTCAATGCTGGCTTAGGTGTTTGTACCCTCGTCCTTAATGGGCCATATCCTGCACATTAATCAGCATGAGTTTTGGGTCAAGTGTGTCTCATGTGGTTTGAGTTCGACGCGGATGACCTTTGCCATAGTTGCAACTAAAACGTTGTGGATCCATGTGCCGTGTTGTCGCATCCTTTTGGCCTTCCTTTTGTTGCGACACTTGGCTTCTCGAAATTGTTGCAATTGTTAGCGTGCTTTTATGTTTTTACAAGGTTGTCACTCAGCTGCACTTTGCCTCCCAGATATTCGCATTCAAATTAGTTACATGCACTATTTATAGGCAACATGATGATGCACTAGTGGAGGGAGGCAAGGCAGTTGTCTATTTGCCACATTATGCAAGCCACGCGATGGCCGAGATGGCCGCGATGGCCGTCGCAATGTCGCCTTTTGTTTCGGTGTTTATTAATACAAAGTCCACTGCGGCAGCCATGTGCAAAGGATGCGTCAAAGGATGTGACAAAGGGAGCTGCAAATGGGGGGGTCATCTAATGTATGTATAAATAAACCATTCACCATTTGCCATTCACCACCAAAACGTGGTTAATAACAAAAGCAGCTGCGTCACATGTCCTTTAGCTGCGCTGCGTATACATAATTATTCAATTAGGTGACGTATACGCAATGTGTGACAATTCGCACGATGTACAGTTAATGCGGTGCTGTGTCTGTGGTTTTTAAGTAACATGCTCGTAAATTCCTTAATTTCACGACTTCCTTCCGCTCTCCCCTTTGGTTGTGACGCTGCAAATATTTCAAGAATGAAATGCACAAGGATGCTGCGGTGCAGTCGACAAACGTCAACGTTGCCGAGACCAACGAAGCTGACAGCCCTGACCCAGTTAGCGCAATTCGTATGCTTCCGCCGCCACACACACACACAAACACACACATGTTTACATATATATTCGGGCAGATAACGACGTCACAATTGAACCTTCAGAGTTTTACCGTATGGTCAACCCAAAAACCTGGACGTGCTTGTGATTTTACAAGCCGCCTTAACGTGAGCATAACTACAATATTTATACACTCAACTCTTCCCTTTCCTACGCAACTGCTTCTTCTATTTGCTGGTTCCCCTATGCGTATACGCAATAAACTTATTATCGAGTTAGCATGTCAATTAGAAGTCACAGTCTATTTGCTGCCAATAGAATTCCCATTTCGATCCTTTTGCGGAGCGCGTATCCTTGAACTTTATTTAATTAAAGGCCTGCGTCATAGTTCAATTCCTTTAAAGAGTATTTAATTTCATTTTTATTTTTTATATTATTGTTGGTGTATTTGCTGCAGCTTCACCAATCGCTCACAAGTTGTATCCTTAACTAATTATTCATTTACCATCAAGTAAAAGACGTCGACATAGAATTATTTAACATTTAAAATAAATTCTACATTTTATAGAAAAGGTTTCAAATGAATAAAGCTTATAATTTAAGAATTGAATAAATAATAATAATGTTCTGTTTAAGATTTTCACTTAAAAGTTACAAAAATGTAAGAAGTTAAAAATTCAATGGCCAGAAAAAGCTCAAGGCTTTTAATTTATTTATATAAAATATTTATTGAAAACAAATATGTATATTATAAAAATTACAAAAAAATACAAGATTTAAAGTTTAAGTTAATTCTTTTATTAAAAACGAATTTTGTTCCATAAATTTAGAGATAATAATAAATTTATTATAAAATATTTGCAATTAAAGAAGAAAAAGAAGGGGAAAGATATGTATTTATTTCTAATTACATACATATCAATTCAAATCGCATCCTTAAGGTGCTTCTGCTCCAGGTGAACACTCTCCGACTGTCTGACAGTTTTCTAATTACAAATATAGTTGCGAAGACCTTGACTCTCCACTGACTGAGACTAAGTCAGTGTGAATCCCCTCGCTGATGGCCAGTTGACAGCATGTATGATGTCCTTGCTAGCCGTAGCGAGCAACGAAAATCAAGTTAACTCTGGTGGTTGCTTCATGTGTGGTTTCCCGTGGGTTCCGTCAACGTCAACAAGGCAACGAGGTCGAGGTCGTTGCGGGAGGCTTCCGGCCAATTATGAATGAAATCCTTTAAGGACAACGACGCTAAACAGGAGCAGCGGCATTTTATTGGAATACAGGCGAAAATTGGGTAAGTGGGTGAGTGGGTGAGTAGCCCGGCGTTGCCCGGTGCGTTGAAGGCCAGACAAAGGATGCGCACAGTGCTCGTCTGACGTATGACCCAATCAAGGATGCTGCAATGGCAACTAACCCGACAATTGGTACGTCATCGACAAGACGCAATGTTGTCCTCCAGTTGAAGCGTTAACCTTCGCCCGGCTGCATTTTGTGAATGAATGCAGGATCCTGGATGAGTTGAGGGTTAAATGACACTGCTTGCAGCTCCCTGTATGTCCTCTGTCTCTCTGCATTCACACTCTTTCTCACCTTCCACCTCTCTATTTCCTCTCCACTGTTTTTAATGCTACTAAAAGGAATACAATTAATTAGGGACGACCCTGGTCTGTCCCTAATCGAGTAATTGTAGCTTATGTGACTCCATTTGCCATTCTCCCCTCTCGGTCTTCACTCTCTTTCTTTCTGTGAGTACAAATGAGTGTTGTCACTTAGCGTTTTCGTTGCCTACTTTTATGCGCTGACCTCTCGTCCTAAACATGTCACGTAGACTGCGCAGCTCATTGGGAGCAATACCAGCTAATGTGGTCGCAATGCGGACCATGTTTTGGACCCTACAAGCTACTAAATAATGTCTTGTCATGCATTCGAAATAAGAAGCATGTGAGCAGGCTATAGGTTGGGAAATGACTAGCAGATACCCTCCAGTTTAATAGGAATTATTAGTAAGGGGAATGCTGAAAATAGGCAAAAGTTTCGATCTACGAAAGCCAGAAATCGTATGAAAGATGCTTAAGAAACAAACAGAGGACGAAGTATATTAAAAGAGTTACTGAGCTTAACAAGGTCAATATTAAGACACATCGACTAGCAGCAAAATTGATTCACTTCGTATGTAGAATAAGCGCTTAAATTCTATACTCATCTTTTGAAACCCACTTATTTAAATTTATATTTATGAGTGTTTCAATGGCTTTCTTTTGTCATCTCTTTCACTGTCTCGATTTAGTCTATTCCCGAAGGGTAGTCTATTCTTGGACATATTTACTTAATTTAACAATTTAGCTAATACTATTAAGATATAATACATATATTTATCAGCTCAGTCTGAAATAATCTAAAACTTGTAACTAAGTTATTTATATTTATTTTGTTAAAGTTTTACTTGTCACTTCAAACTGTTGTCTCATTCTCACTTGCCATCTTTCACCCGTCTCCCTTTAGTTAATTCTCCTGAGCATTGCCAATTTTTGTGTTTTTACTAAGCCTGTTTGTCTGCACTGCAAATATTGGTCCTAAATGTAGACATTTTGTTTTGCGTATTGACTTCAATTACCGACACATCGTGCATATTTTATGAGCTGTCAGTATGATGGGGACAAGCGGATAGGTGGCCATTGGGGAGCATGTAACACTGGCATAATTTATTATTTACTTAGCTCATGTCATTCTCTTGAGTTGGATTTGTGGGCAGGTCCTTTTGCCACGTTTATCCACGTTTATCAAGTGTGGTTACACGCTCACATCCTTCAGTTTTCTTCTTTGTCTCGTATTTGGGTCAAAGTCCGAATTAGCATGCAAGTTGGGTGATTTGTTCGTTTAACGTGATGTATACGTAACATTGCTTATAAAATGTATTCTTAGGTCTGCATTTGTGTCCCGTGGCGTGAAGTGGCATCAATTTGAGGCAATAAGCGAAGATTTGATGCTCGCGTGGCAGCTAAAAATAGCAAAAGGTTGAATAACGAACACTCGAAATATTTATTAAACGCTTTGTCTCGCGGCTCCTTTTCAAAATCTCATACTATCTTAGTCGTTGGCCCGCAGAAGTATGCAGCAATATTTTTAAAATGAAATTACAACCGAGTGCCATTAAAAGCGACGGAAACAGCCGTAAAGATAACAAGTATGAGAAGACGTAATAAAAAAATACCTCAAAAAAAAAAGAAACGAACAGGAGAATGATAAAGGTAAACAATATTCAGGCAAATATTGACATACTCATAAAGGTTAGGGGCGTCAAGTAAACAAACTTATAAACACATGAGCATATCATTCATTTGTGATGAAACCGGAAATATTCCAACTGGGTACAAGCAAAAGTCATCAGAGAATGCCTCGACTTTTACTGCCTTTTTTTTCTGTGCCTTGGTTATGGGCAAAAGAAGATTAATTATTGTGCTAAATTTTCTGCCTCTCTCTCTGTGATTTCCCTTTCGTTGCCACAGCGCGTGAAACAAATTAACGCGGCCTGCATCATAAAATTGCCTTTCGACGGGTGTCGAGAGTTTTCAGTGCCTTTGGGCTTCCCATTAGCTGAAAGTAGACCCCTCGGCATCGTTTACAATGTGCACAAAAATAATGTTTGCCCAGCCAAAATTAGTCGTTTATTAATAACCAAAAGTTTCTGTTGGCTTCATATGATATGAGACTTCTACAGAGGATTGTTAAGCGACAACGAAGGATAAACATAAATAGACAAATTGCTAAAAATAGCTGCAAAAAACTAGAGAGAAGAAGCAAACTTAATTAAATGCTGTGGCAGTTGTACAAGCGGCGTTTACCAAAACAAACAGAAAATAAAAGGCAACTTGAGATGAGGAATGAAAGGAATTGGGTAAGGGAAAGGAAAAGAGAAAGAGAAGGCAAACTTGAAGCCGCGGAGTCGAGTTTGTCTTGGAGGCGAAAGCTGACTACGTGACTGCGGTCGCCTCTTTGGAAATGTTATACACAATTGTTATTTTCCATTTCGGTGATTTGCCAACGACCAACGGGTCGTATGCGCAACAGTAGCAAGGGCTATAAAAATCACACATACGACTAGTTGCCGGGCAACATTCGGATGCTTACATTTGTCTTCTGTCAGTTGAGCTGAGGTTCATAAACTGTCAACGGGAATTAGGTCAACGATAAGTATTTTTAGAGAGAGACACGCCTACAGGCGTATAAGCATACAAATTGCCTCTTTTGATGTCTTCTTGTCATTGCCTTATCGACTTGTGACTTTTGCCTCTTTTGCTGACGTATTTCATCAACTATTTGGTGCAATATGTCCTCTTTTTTCTCTGACTTGATGGGGCTATTAGGACATTTGATTGGCCCGTCTGGCTTGCTAATTTGTGACGATCAAAAGAAGATAAAACATTTCGTGTCGAAACATTGCGTATACGCAATGTAACTGTGCTAATTGTTTTTTGTGGGTAATATTGAGTAGTCTCAAGACTGTTTTGAGATATTTATGAGGTAATTATTTCCAAATCAATTTGTCCGCCCACTCAGTTGGAATAATGTTAATCAAATCAGGAGCCAGACAACGACGACTGTCTACGTCAAGCCTCTCGAGTTGTTATAAATTCAATGCAAGCATTTCAAATTTCATAAATTTCCATATAAATTTTATGGCATTTGCCTGGCAACAACATCCATTTATATCGATATCCATCAGTAACGAATAAAAAAAGAAAATACAACAAAATTAATGGCTTTTCAATCGGTGACCTACTTTTTGATGCCTCGTCTGCTTCTCTTTCCCTTTTCCTAAATCTATTGACAGCCATGGATAAGCAACAAATAATCAGGCATAGATTGAGTATTGAGATTGTAGTATAGTGCGTATACTCAATATAATAGAGTGCGTATACGCTATGCGATACAGAGGTTTCTTGCCAATTCAATGGCCATAATTAGCCTTGATTCATTCTAATTGCCGTCGTAGCTATTTCTGGCAAATTCTCCGAGCATTTCCAAGTGGGTCAGTCATCATTAGGCATAATAAACTCTGAAATTAATATAGATTTTTATGTGGAAACTTTGGTCCTGGGAATAAAGATAACAAACGCATAATGGTTTCTGGTGTAAATTATTTCATTTATTGAACTGGCTTTTGTGTGAGAAATTTCTCATAAATCCTCAATTAATCTGAAGAGTGTTACGAGTATGTTTGGTAAATAGTTAACTTACGGTTAAATATAAGTATATTGTATATATGTTAATATCTTATTATAATCTGCTGTATATAATCAATTGTATTGCTTATTTGCCTTTGTTATTTGTATGTATTGTATGCACGATATAGATGCTTGATCTGTAAACGACACTATTTGTATATATGGTATATATGTATGTATATGCTTTATAAGTATATAGCTATTATAATCTGTTTGAAATTTGAATATCTGGTTATCTCATATATATCATTTGTATATTGATGTGAAGCCCTACGACTGGAGTGCTGTGCGAATTAAATTGAATAAAAAATGTAGCAAGGGAATCTTAACTAAATGTAGTATTATAAACATAGTTGAAGACTTAAGATTTAAACTAACTATGTATATATGTATACATAGAACTGCCTGACGAAATTTGATCCCATTACAGCAAATGAATTAAGTACGTATATGAAACGACTGTCCCTAAGTAATTATAAGTATTTAAGAGTTATGTTATATATTAAAATTTAGTTTAAGAATTTTGATCAATTCATGGGATAAAGGCACGAATGTACAATAATAATTATATTATAATATTTATACTTAAGTTATAAGCTACCAATTGTTCAACTTCAATTCAATACAAAAATCTGCGTATCCTTTACCTTTTCAAACTCCCCTTTGACAGTCTTTATTTTTATGGATGCTGAACTGAGAAGCGCCGTGCGGAATATACTTATATATCATTTATCTCTAGGTGCTTAAGTCTTGGAAACTTACTTACTTTAAACAATTTTCTACATGGTCGAAATGAGTTTGAATTTTCTGAATTATTTCTTTTGTTGTCGCGCGGATATGAAAAGATTATTGTATCACAGATTTCGAAATGAAATGATTGTGATGTGATGGGGAGGAAAGCTACTTGTATATATTATATTATTAGATTTCAAACTGCTACAACGACGCTACATGAGTCTATGTGGAGTATATGGAGTATATAGTTCCATCTAACGTCTGGCATATTGACAACAAACGGAGCTTCGAGGAACCCGTTGAGTCGGCAAACCGGACATGCCCTTTAGATATGTGTAGGAGACGGGCTGACGTAGTATACGTTGTGGTGGCGGCTTTGACTTGCTCTTTGTTGTGGTTGTTGTTGTGGATGTTGTTGTGGAGGTCGTTGAGGATGTGGAACAGGCACTGGAGCTGCTAGTTGATTTGGAGGCCAGTTTATGCCGATGCAGCTCGACTGTCGATGCCGATTTCAGTGCCGATTTCAATGGCAACGATGTGCCAGTTGCCTGGTTAAGTGGTGCCGAAGATTGTGGTGTTGCTGCCGATGGTGGTGGTGGTGGCGGCGGTGAAGGACCGCTGCATGAGAGCGAACGGGATGTCAACGAGAGACTCTCGAAGGCACGGCGCAACGAGGATGTCGACCGGCGATGCAATCGTGAAAAGCTCGTGCGATTAATCGATTTACGTTTGCCATTCTGTTGATGTTTCTCTTGCAACTGCAACTGCAGCTCCAATTGCTGCTCCTCGATGTCAATGGTGCTGCTTGTTTCACTCGATGCACACGACATTAACTCCAGACGTGCCGCTGCCAAACCACGTCCCGCTGCCATCGACGATGAATACGAATCGGTCGATGAACTATTTGCATCCTCTTCCTGGGCTGCTGCACAATGGCCGGTGGCTGCGTCATCGCTGCCACCATGAACTAGGTCATCATTTGACCTTAGACCAAAGCGTCGGCTCAGTTGCTGAAAGAATCCCATGTTACGTTCATATCGGGGCGTTGGCGAAATGCTCATGGTGCTGCTGCATGGGGAGTGTCCACCTAGGGAGGAGGACGATGTTGTGGGCTCCAGTTCTAGCAGCCATTTTTTGGTGCAACTTCCAGTTGCAATATTGTTGTTGTAGTTGCCATTTCGTTCCTCCTGCTGCAGTTCATCCGCAAAGTAGACATGAGGAGTAGCCATTGTGTCTTCCTGTTTGTCTCAACTTCCTGTCTTCCTGTCTTCCTGTTTTCCTGCACAATGCAGTTCCGCCTTTGTTGTTACCGGTCTTTGTCTTTTACACACACATACACACAGAGTTTGAGTAACACTCACACAAACACACACAGCCTCGTAGTGTCTTTTAGCGTTTTTCAGTCGGCTTTTTGTCGAGCGCTTCGTGTGTGTACACAAACGTTGTCCTTTCGCGTTTGAGTCGGCAAATTGAACGCCGATTCCTTTTATAGACTCGCCCGGCTGCAGAAGCCGCTTGCTGCAAAGCGTACTCAGAGAGTGGCAGCAAAAGAGAGAGCAACACAGAGTGAGACAGAGAGAGGGTAAAGAAGAGAGAAAGGGAAAGGCGACAGACGGCACATCCTTTCCTTTGTTGCTGAATTTTTGGCGCTGTCCTAATAACAAAACAGGATATGATATTGTGTGTGGCATTTGTTTACCTATTTCGTTAGTCTTGGATGCTCTCTGTTGACAGTTCTGACCGCCAGGTGGTGGGCTAGTGCGTTGGTGTGTTATTGCCAATTTTATCAATATTTACACAAGTTGGCTATGAACTCTGTAGTTTAATTGCTTTCAACCGCAATTGCAAAACGATTGCAATTCGATTTGTTTCAATTTCCACATCCACATCCATTTCCTTTTTCCTCTTTGTATCCACAGCACATCCTTATTACATTTTGTATTCTAAAAATAAACCTTTTGATAAGCCTTTGCTATTTTTAAAGTTCTAATGTCTTTTCTAATACGCAGTTGTCTTCGAGGTGGACTTTCCACAATGAAGATGTCGCCAGGAAAATTCATAAGCCGCAATTAAGACTGTCAAAAATAGATGTCGCTTATTGTTTTTGCCCATGTTGTTGACTTTTTATTTAATTACGCACAAAATTGATTTTAATGTGCTATAAATAGAACTGACTGCCAATTTTACGCCTCACTGACGGGTGGCTCAGTAGTTGGAGGTTCAAGAGGGAGCGGAGGTTTTTTAATGCCCCAATGTTAGACGATTTAATGAAGTTTGTTGTCATCTTAATGCCTCTATCAGAGTGTGGGGGCAATGATTGTTCCTGTCGTGTTGTTTATCTTCTAATTAAAGGCGTAATTGTTTACTCCTGACGTCAGACCATTAACAGCTTTGTCAATTAAGAAACCAGAGCTCTAAATACTTAAAATGACTGACAAACAACGCTTATAGTTTTTAACTAAAACTTACGAGTCTATATAAATGCCTACACACATTGTTTAAGGCAAAGGTTCTAAGGGGAACAGTCTGATTTAGTAAGAGTATATTCAGAAAAGACCTGACTTGCTGATGTGCGGATACATTTGGCATATCTGAAATCGTTTATTTAAAAATAATAACACTTAATTTCTACAAAAAATGCTAGCAACTAATTTAGAAATTGACAAAATTAATCTTAAATTAATCATGAATTTATAAACTACTCATAAACAATTCATAAACACATGATGTACTCCGTATAAAGTTATCTACTAGACTCTTACTTTTAAAAATGATATCTAATACGCTAAGGTAATAATATAATAATAATAATCAGGTCTGTTTTGGCGTTTCCTTTTATTTAAAAGCATTAAATACAATTTATCTTTTAGGTTGCATATTTATTTTTGTTGCCCATTAAAACTAAATGCCTAAATAAACCTGTATGTAATTCTTAAATTTGTATAAGAGTCGTTTCATATCTTTGAAAATACTTGTAAATAAATTAAAATGAAATGGACAAAAGTACTTGCTACAACTTTCTTTGTAAATGCTTAAAACAATTTGGTAAGAAATTAAAAGGAATGTTAGGTAAAATCGTTTTAGAGTATTACTGATTCATTCTTAGAAATGAAAAGCCAGATAGAAGCCAAATAGAATAAGTATAGATTAGCCTCAAACAATTCCGACAATTTCTTAACATTCGCCTCAGAAATACTTGAGAAGTTTCCCAGAAATTTCAGTTGAACAACAACGAAGATTTCACTATCTGGAGGTTAGGTTCTTCTTCTCATGGTTGCCACTTATCTAAATGGGTAAATATATTATAGTTTCTCTGGAAGCAGTTCCAAAAGTTGCAGTAAACCTTCACCAAATACTCGTATCTGCTTCAAGGATCGAGCTAGGATTAGTCGGGTCTCTTAAAAATTGTAATGACTTGCATTTGCATTTAGCGGATTTGCAAGCACTTATTGGTGCAACATGCGGCTCGCGGTATGTGGCAAGTGGCAAGCGGTAAGCGGCATGTGGCATGCAGTTGGCGATTAACGTCATCGTCGTTCTTAGCGCCGAATACGAGTATTCGTAATGCAGACATGATATCGTATGTCAAAACTATAAGGTCGAGTCCTTCACCAACTTGAAATTGAGGACTTTACCTACATCATCAGCCGCAACAGACACATAGATAAAACTGTTCCCTGGGTACAGTTGGAAGGTGCCACATCACACAGCACACAACAACACACGTGCAACTTGTGGCAAGGCGCAGGCGCATGTCCTACGAAGATGAACTGCACCTCGAAAAGCTTAAAACGTACCTTCAAAGTGTCCTTTATAAAATTGAAAGCTTTTCCTTTACAAAGAAAGCTCTGAAACCGTTAAATGACCAATGAGTTCATTGAATAAGATAAGAATAAATAAAGATATAGTTGTAGATTTGTTTTAGATTTTGTATTTATTTGCATTGACAGCTAGACTTAAGGCTTAAGGTTATATGTTCTAAAAATATATGGGTTATTTGTTTACTTAATTTCTAAACATTTTTGCTATATTTTCTTCTTATCTTTTTTAATAGATAGAAAAGTGTATTGTGTTTCCGTTGCTGTTGTGTTGTTTTGAAATGGAAATAAGCAAACATTTTTGGCGACTAAAGATTTGGATTATTAAGTATATAATATCATAATATATATATTTTTTGTGTTTTTGTACAATTTTGATTATTTTCTTTGGTAAATTCGTAATTTTGTCTAGTCAAGTGCCCATTGAAATAAGTGCAAAGTATATATTAAAAATGGCAAATATTTCGAAATGTCTTTTCATTGTTTTGTATAGTTTTTGGTTTTGTTTTTATTTTTTTAATTTTTAACGAGCCTAGCTCCAAAAATTGAGTCAAATATTTTAAAAACTACTTGGGAGATATGTGGAAGTTAAAGTGGGGGGAGTTTAACTAAATTTTAGCTACTATCAACTAAAAGTCCTTGTCGAAGCACACGACATAAAGCTAGATACAGATACGGAGTTTAAGGAGTACTTATAGATCTATAGATTTTCAGCTAACATTTACACATTTATAAAATATGTTTTTGTTGTAACGTTGCATCAGATCGAATCGTTTCTCCTGTTTCTCTAAACTCTAGCTCTACTCTTCTCCTGTTTCTCTCTATATATTCATATTCATCTTTAGGCACTACATCACTTTTCACTATAAACTACCCGCCCCGAATTTGGCATTGGCCTTAGCCCACGTCTGCTCCATTGTCCTCGCCGCGTCTGGTCTCCTCGTCTCCTTCTCATCTTCTTGCCTCTGTGTCATCTAGTACATGTGGTGCAACGTATAGGGGCAACAGACTGCATAGCTGGGCACTCTCGAGTACAGTCCGGACATGCCCTTCATGTAAACATATTGGACTGGAGGTCGCAGTATACTCTGCTGTTTCTTATCCTTTTTGGATGACTTTGATGAGCTGCCACTGCGACTGTTGTTGCCACTGCTGTTGTTGCTGCTGTTGTTGCTGCTGCTGCCGCTGCTGTTGCTGTGGCTGTGACTGTTGCTGCAACTGCTGCTGCTGCTGTTGTTGCTGTTGTGTGCTGCCAGTGATTTTTTCGTCATCACCGTCGAGGACACATCACGATGCGATGTCCTCAGTTGCCTCAATGGTGTGCTGCTGCAGGATAAGGAACGCAGCGATGCTGTTGCTGTTGTTGCCGCCGACGCTGAGAAATGTTGCAGCATGCGGCTTACCGATGAGGAGATGGAGATGCGACTAAGATGCAGGCCACCCTTGGATGTTGCAGTTGTTGCCGATGCAGCGGATGCAGAACGTGGTTGTGGTTCATTTTGTGGTTTTAAATTCTCATTCTCATCCACATTCTCTTCCTCATCCACGCTGCTGCTGTCGTCGTAGTGTGGATGCAATTGCTCCATGGCACTGCCAGGACGATACACAGTCTCCACATAGATGTGGGCATTGTTATCATAGAATTCCATTCCAGACGAAGTACGAGATGTGTTCTCTAAATCCAAACTGGAACCGCCATGTAGAGCCTCCTCCAGGCATTCATTGCGAGATCCACTCAGACTAAATGAATCCGTTGAGGAGCTGCGAATGTCATCCTGGCTGCTGTAGACCGTATCATTCTGATGATGATGATGCTGGAAATGTCTGCCCAGATGCTTGCTGAGCAACTGCAGCAGACTTCGCGATCTCGAAAGTTTTTGGCCACGTTGGCGTTGCTTCGACTGCTTCGAATTGGATTGTTTCTCTCCGAGATCCATGGAGGAACTAGTGGCGGAATTTCCGCTTGAGCTCGACTTGGAGCAATTGTTAGGCGACAGCGTATCCATCTCACGAGAAATGTTCTTTTATTTTACTTTGGTAATGTTCCTTGGAGGAATAACACTTTAGAGTTCTTTTGAGTTCTTTTTATTTGGGACACTTGGAACTTTTAGAACGCGTGGCACGATGTCTTGGCACTGACTGCTGGGGCAGGCGACCGTGTTGCGACTTTTATAGTTGCACCCAATGTCGATTGCTTCGCGTTTAACCTTCGTGTGTGCGGCAGACCACGTCGCCTGTTGCCCCTTGTACCGTTCATCCACATCCTTGCCACGACGAGGACACTTCGTGCAACGTATTTTTCACCGAATTGCCGAGTCATTTGAGCCGTGTCGACAGTGCCACAGCAGCTGTTGTGGCAGCTACAACGTGAGCAGCAGCTTCACGCCAGTTGTCACATTTTCCACATTTCATTTTTACGTGCTTCAGGACAACCTGTTGAGGTGTGTGTGTATGTGTTTGTGTGTGTATTGCAAACAGTTTCCTTTCTTCATTTCTTTCTTTCTTACTTTGCCGGTACGCGAAACATCAACGTGACTCTTGATTTTCCGTTGTTGCCCCTTGCCACCTGCCTGCACAGCCCACGCAACTAAACAATGAGGCACAAAACCAAACGACGATGTTGCACTTTTTAGTTTTTAGACTTTGACTTTGCTTTGTGACTAGGAACGTGTCCCTTGCACGTCATACACATCGAATCCAGCATTTTCCCAATGATTTTCCTAACACTTTCCCAAAGACCCTAAGTTTAGCCTTTGGCAGCAACTCTTTCCCCTTGTTGCACTGATGAGGCTGCCATTGCTCACGTGAAATGCAGTACTTGCCACTTGCCACTTGCTACGGCTGCAATTTAACTCTTATCCTTGACAAATTAATTGCCAGCTTCTCTCATCAACTGCAATTGTTTGCGGCTGAGGGCCACCGATAGTTGGTGTGGAACAAAATTGTAGTTAATGAGTGACTATAAATAAATAGATAGTTATGACAGTGTTGGAATTTCAGCTTGTTACTAAAGTTATAAAGAATCTATTGGACACCCAAGTAAGGCTATTTAGCGGAGATGTTTAGAAGAGGAAGATTGCTCTTGTTTTTCACTCTTTTAAAGTGAGAGCTCCTCCATCAGCTCCTTCTACAGCTGCCACTTTAAGTTTTAAAAAAATTTAATATGTTTCTCCTAGCTTAATAGGAGCTTAATAAGAGCTGTTCCATTATAGGAGAGCTTCTTTGGAGCTTTTTCTTCAACCCCAAAACTAGTATTTACTTTTTCTCAGCCTTAGAACTTCCTCCAGCTTAGAGCTAATCCATTATTAGATAGATTCTCTGGGGAAAAGCTTATACTTTTCCAATGTGCTCTCTTTAGTCTTGTGCTAATCGTTCTTTCTCTTATGTTAAAGTACTTTACCTTTATCTTTGAGCAGAGATTTTTTATACAGATTAGTTTTAAGACATCACCTTCGTTTTCACTTAAGCTTTGGCCATAGGGTATCTTTTTAAAGAAGTAAGAAAAACTAAAGCAATCGATTCTTAGAACCAGCTTTCTTACAGAGTATCTACATTATTTATTTTTTTCCACTTTAAGTGATTTTTCTTACTTTCGCTATCCTCTTCTTAGAAAGAGCACTTTCTTTCCACCACAAATTCATAGTAATTGCTATGTTCCTAACTATTTTTAACAACTTTCTCCCGTATCAATAACTCCTCTTTCCTTGGAACTTTTAAATAGAGTTCTTCCAGTAGAGCATCTATATACATTTTTTAAATGAGTATTTACTTACATTTGCATGACCTTCACGTTTGCATCCCCTAAAGAACCAAGTATCTTTGATACTTATGTGTGTAGGTGATGTATCTTAAAATTGGTTCAGTGGAGCACCCAAGGTCATATACAGAAAATCGGAAATGTGTAATAATGTCACGTAGCAGCGATTTGGTCACCTGTTGTTTGTGTCTCTGCCACATCGTGTGGAGCTTAACATTCTGTGTGGCAAGTAGTCAAGCTGAGAACTGTGCCTCCTGGGACGCTTGGCAAATTGGAAGTAAAACTCATATGAAAACTTATTTGTTGAGTTTATTACGAGTAGTTAGTTCTGTTTTTCACATTTTCTCTCTCACATTTACCTTACAAATATTCAGTTCAGTCTGCTGATGGATTTTTGTCCCGCTGTGACCATCAAAGCAGAAACGGGGTTAACGACAAAGGCCCAATGCCGAAGTCGAGTGATCCTCCTACTCCTCCTCCTCCATAACGATTCCCTGGTGAGTAGGGACTTGGATAGTAGGACGGTGAATAGGGGTAGCTCGGAGGGTATCTATTACTCGGATATACACCACCACCACCACCATAATACCCATAGTAATTGTTGTAGTATGGGTCTGAATAAGGTGCTGGATAGGGTCTCGATGTCTGCACTCCTATGCCAAAGGAGACAAGTGGTTTGGCCTTGACGCTGCCCAGATTAAGACAGCAGGCAACGAGAAGCAGCCACTGCAGGTGGTTATCAAAATATTAGCAAATGAGTACCAAACGATTGTGGCCAGCATTAACTGTGGAATTTCCTTACCCAAAGATAATTGCGCATTTTCCTGTTCGCTTTCTGTAGTTTTCACTTGGTTCCTGATGTCGTCTTTACTTCTGGATGTTCCTCTTAATTTCTCGGTTGTCTATCTTGATAATCTCTTAGACTTCTTGTTTATTCCTGTTCTTATCTGCTTTTAGATGTGCAATCCTTGCTCTTGTCTTCCTTGTAGATGTCCAATCGTTCTCATTGTTTACTCTGGTTTGAGTTCACAACTGCATTCCTGTGGCCCTTTTATACCTTCTTACCACATACGTTGGTCCGGTTTTAAAACTTGCTTTGGCCACTTACATTGTCATGTGCCTCAGTCTGTTGCAATTAAGTAAATATACGAGTATGTAGAGCCCTTTACATGCTCTTAATAAATGTATTTAGAATATATGTATATATGGGGAGTTCCCTTCTAGTGTTGTTGTTCCGACTGCAGACACGCCTAATTTAAGACTAAACCTGTTTAATAGCAAGTGAAACTGATACCTAGTCCAATCAGCAACGAACTATCTAGTATAGAATTCCTATTAACGATTTCTGATGACTTTGCATAAGGCTTCGCTGGACTCAACGTGATTCCTGAGCTTTAATCAACAATTGTCGACTAGGAGATGCTCTTTTTTAACATTTTATAATAGTTATTTAATGAAAATGTAATATTAATTAGATATAACACTTATTATATCTACGTAGAGATGTGAATTGACAAGAATCGAACTATTTCTTTTAAAATTTACCTCATTCATAGAAATTTGCTTCTAAAATGTATTACTAAATATCTATTTCAAGTTAAATACTTTCAATAACTTTTGGAAGACTCTTAAGACATAATGGTTTGAGTTTGAGTTTGTATTTCCATGAAAAAACTATATATCTTGTATATTTCTTACGATATTTATGTGGTTCGAGTTTTACTTCAGAATAAAATTAAGTATATTCTGTATAAAATGTATCTCAAACTAATCTATCCATCTCAATCCAAGTTATTATGAGATATGTTGTTTTGTCAGCCTTATGAAGGTTTAATTTTGTGCTAGGAGTATCAATAAATATTCCTGATACCTTTTGTAGATGTCAAGTTGCTTTGAAATAGCGTTGAATCCTTTTGGATTGATTAGTTGCCACCGCAGGGTATAAAAAGCAATCAAATATTAATTAATTTATGCGATTATGTTAGCGTCCTTTCCGTGAACATTTGCGTACGTATTTGTATTGCAGCTACGTCTCTGTTTTCTTAGCCTTCTTTGATTTTGTGGTCCGAATCCATGTGACCAGCGACTGGTCACGTTTACTGACGTGCTGACAGAGCAAAAAGCAAAAGTTGGCAATGTGAATAAAAACTGTAGTTGCAACTGTTTGGTTTCCATGTGCAACGGAAGCAAACTCTGAGACTAGCCACGCCCCAATTTTCTTATTCCCCTTTTTCAGATGTAACTATAGTTTGATTCCAGATTTATTTCAAATGCAGGTTGAAGGTGCAAGGCCCGGGATACGGGATACTTGATACTACTACTTTGGTTACTAGATGATCTGCTTGGATTGTTTACGCTTGTGTCGAGGCCAATAACTGCCCACGGAGTTCATTAGACTATAGGAGAGACAGAGTCCCTGGTAGGGAAACTGTTTTGACGCATAGACCTCAAAAGAACAATGACGACTTTGCATACAATGGAGGCTGACAAACTTTATTCAGATTCAGATTTCATGGTAAATGATTTCCTTCATAGAAGTGATACCTTAATACAGATACTCGTAGGTCAAGGGTTGGTAATCGGTGCGATATTGTTGTTGAAATGAGCTGGGAGTCTGAACGCTGTGATAAACATGCGATTGACTTGCCGGAGCCACCAGACGGGCATAGGCCAAAGGCACCACTGAACCACCAGAGTGGGCATAAGTCAAGCCATGTGTGGTATAATAGCTATAACCGGGTGTGTAAAGCAGTTCATGGCCAAAAGCGAGGCTCAGCAGGCAAGCGAGGATGATGAACTAAAGGAAATGAAAGAAAAATAAGAAAAGCCAAGAAGTTGTTACTTTTCCTTAGGCACCAGGCTTACCAGTTTCATTGTCGAGTTGAACTTCAGGAAAAGCGCAGACAAACTGAATCCCAATTGGAGTCTGGCTTTGGCTTTTATAGTCGCCACCAACAGTCCACTTCATGTTACCAAGGTCAAAGGCATTGCGGCAAATTGAAAGAAGCCCTTAACTCACTTTGAATGCAGCTACAATTGCACTTCGATTCAATGAGAATGAGAATGGGAATGAGAATGAGAATCACATTGAGAACGAGAAAGAGAACCTGTCTAGCTCTGTGTCTATTTCCAGTTGATCTTCGTGCCAAGCTGACAAGATAAGCCTGCCACATAAATACGGCAACACATTGTAGCACATTCAATGAGCACTTCATCTTCAGTTCCTTCTACCTTTCCCACTTCATCTCTCTTTCTTACTGTTTACATCTTTCTGTTTGTTTTGGTTACGTTTCTGTTGAAATCAACAATTAAGTGTGCTTTTGGCACTTCCGGTATTTCTTTTCAAAATGTTTTCAAGGTCAGCCCCAAAAAAAGCCTGCAGTGGGCGTGTTTACTTTTCTGCCCTTGAACTGAGGAAAATTTGCGAAGTTTTCCAAGTGCGCAACGCCTTTGTTTTCCAAATTGTGGCGAGTTCGGGTCGGGAAAGAGGGGAACTTTGCGTTGTTCCGGGTTCGGTAAACAAAATCCTACGCACACGACAATTAATATTTTTGCCTATTGTAAATATTATGCCATTTGTACGTTTCATCTACGTCGCATTTCGTATTTTGACCAGTTGTTGATTGTGGCCAATTGCGCAGCTTCTTTGGTTACTTGAGTGGTGCAATGAAACCACAGTTAAGATAGCGCAACGACCCACTAGCCCTAGTCTTGTGGCCTCTAAGCTATGCGTGTAATTCAAGCCAAATACTCGAGTCATTCACTTTGGGAAATCTGAGATGGCTAAGAAGTGCAGCAAGGTCAGTTGCCAGTTGTCAGTTATATAAATGACTCGAGACAATGCAACGAATCAACGAGTCTTGTTGCAAGCAACCACGCATTGAGTTCGGAGTCTAAATCAACGCCCTCAACATGTTCAAACTGGTACTGGTGGGTTAATAGCCTGGCTCAAGTCTTTGGCTGTCATCTTTTTTGATATGAATTCTATTTCTTTTTCTTTCATCAGTTTCTGTTGCTGTCTCTGTGTGCCGCCTTCGCCTACGCGGCTCCTAGTCTGTCTCACCTGTCCGGTCATGGACCCATCCTGACCAGCTCCCATTCTTACCACACCTGGCCTCATGCTGTCCATGTGGTTCGTCCCATTTGGACTCCACACACTATTGTGCGGCCCGTCATTCATCACAACCTGGGCCATAATGGATACAATTATGGCCATGGTTGGTAAAATAAAATGCCGCCTAGTTGGCTGTCGGAGGCGGCAACCTAGGATGTGCCCCTCCCAATCAAATGTATCGCCTGAAATAAAGCGTTTAAATTGATTGAAATACCAGAATGCCTTCTTTATTATTCCGGGTGGTATAAAAGTGCCTCGTTTTGACCAGTTCACCTGCAGTTGACTTAAGGATTTGCTGCAAAATGTGGTCAACTTGTAGTTGTTTATTTGTGGCTTTATCTCTGGTTTTAATGCAGTTGATCTATGCCCAACCATTGCAAGTGTATCTACTGTCACCATCTTGGCCTAAAGTGGAATCTATCGAGAGTCAAGAGCTTGTTCCAAAGGATTTCTTAAGCCATCTACAGCAACTGGTAGTAAGCATCTACCAATTGATTCATCCAGCTAATGGCATGCCTCTGGCCAAATCAAAGAAGCACAAAAAGCCAAACCAAAATCCTCCCTATCACAAGTTGGTCTTTGATCGCCTTGGCTTTGGTAATTTATCCTTTAATCTCGGATTCACGCTAAACTTTCAGCTGAGCAACAGCGTGGGATTTAATCGGCGGCTAAATCGGATTGTCTTAAAACCCGAGGCAATGCGAAGGATCAGATAACATGTTTATACATAGAAAAATGTATAGAAAATTTGTAATAAAAAATAAAAAATCAAAATAAATATTATAAGGGTTAAAATGACTTTAAAACCTATTGCATACTTTTAGGCTTTCATAAATTTTCTTTGTTTTCCATTACAAAATACAAATGAAAGGGCAAAAAATGCAATTGTAATTGTTGTTCACTTTATTTTAAGTCGGTTTTTGGTCAGGAAATAAATGTAGCAGCAACAAATTTTAGATGTATTTGTATTTTCTTTTGGTGACTTTCCGTGCTCCATATTTCTATCAAATATCTGTGTTTCCTAATGTAATATTTGTAAACAAAGATTTAGTTTCTCAACAGTAAATAAAATTAATTAATAATTACTTTAGCATAATTTCAGGTAACACAAAGTTCAATTTGATTTGATTTTAAATTAAACTGAGAAAATAAAATGCAGTTGTAGTTTTCAATCCTTTTACGATATTAATACTTATCAGATTTCTGAGTTTGTTATACAAAATAAACAAATCGTTTAAAAAAGTGCATCTTACTTTCAGGCTGCGATAAAAATTCCCTAATTTGAATTTAGTTTTAAACAATAAAGATAAATGCAATTTTCTGTTTTTCTAGTTGTCAACTTTTTATTTTTATTCAATATTTTTTAAGTTTCAGCAGCATTTCCTTGTTGGTTTTCGGAGTTCATCATCTACTTCCTGAGGAGCACTGGGGATGTGTAGGCAGCAGCGTAGGGCGAGGCGACGTAGGGAGAGGCAACATAAGGGGAAGCCACATAGGGAGACGCCACATAGGGAGATGCCACATAGGGTGAGGCAAAGTTGCCGTGGTATTCGGTGCTGTAGACGGCGGCAGAGGGTGCGGCAGCCACAAGTGGTGCAGAGTAGGCAAGTGGTGCAACAATTCCTGGCTTGGCGGCAACGCAGGCAATCAGAGCGAGGACAACGGCGGCAATGAACTTGAACATGTTTGTTTTTTTTTTTTTGGTGGTTGCTTGACTTGTCGATGGAACAAATGAAACTGATGCTTAAACAAGTGACAAGCCATTGTTTATATACCCCCAAAAGCAGTTAGTAAAATTGTTAAGACCTTGCAAGGCCAGCCCAACGGAATTCTGTTACCAATTTGGTAGGCAGATCACGTACATACGTTTGGTCATAATATAATCGACGTGGTTAACTTTTAAGCAATTTCTTTAACTTGGCTTACCGAATTAACTGGCCAACAAGGTTTGTCCAAGGCACTACCTCATAATCGGGCAGGTATAAAAGGCCTCTGCACTGAGCCAACATCATCAGTTCAGTTTCAACGAACCAACCAAAACCAATCCTACAAAGATGTTCAAGTTTATCGCCCTCGCCGTTCTCGCTCTGGTTGCCTGCGTTGCCGCTAAGCCTGGAATTGTGGCACCACTGGCCTACTCTTCCGCCTATGTGGCATCTCCATACGTAGCATCCCCATATGTGGCATCTTCATATGTGGCATCCCCGTATGTGGCATCTCCCTATGTGGCATCTCCCTATGTGGCATCCCCCTATGTGGCATCACCCTACACCGCCGCCTACAGCGCTGCTCCTCTGCTGCTGAGGAAGTAGATAAACCATCCGGAAAACTTGACTCTCTGAATGAATAAATAAATAAAAACTGCATAAGCTGAAACTTGAAATCATTTGTATTGTTTTTATTGTTGTTGCAAATTTATCTTTCTCATATTTTCAGCTGGGTTCGGTTCAAGGTCTTTGCCTCTTGCATCTTATCAGCGACTGCAAGCAGGAAGCGTCTTTTAATTTTCTATCTCTCCGTTTGTTGATATTCTTTCTTCCCGATTGGATTCTGGCGTCGTACAAAGCTCAAAGATTTCCTGGTTTTTATTTGGATTTTAAATTTTGTTGTTTATTATATTCTATTGTGTGTTTTTTTTAGAACTTATTTGAATAGGATATTGGCTTAGCTTAAGGTAAAACTCAAAAGTCTTTCTGGTTTTTATTTCAGTTTTCGATTTTAATTTTATTTATTAAGTTTTCTGTATTTTACTATTTGAATAGGAGATTTGCTTAGGTTAAGGTGGATATTTTAGATACTCTGAGATACCAGATTTCCTGGATTTTATTTGGATATATATTTCGACATTTATTACATTTTTTACCCTTATGATTTAAAGTTTATTGGGGTAGAAGAATAATTTTGGCTAATGCGGATATTGTTTCGGTTTGTGTTTTTATCAACATACACAGACACTGTATCTCTTCCTTAAATTACACATATATTTTTTCCTCATCGTATAAAATTCTCTTTTAGATGTGAATTTAGTCATTTATTTAGTCTTTTTATGATTCTGCATAATTTTAGCTTATTTGAATAGGAGATTGACTTAGGATAAAGTAAAACTAATTCTAGATACTCTTCCTCCCTCTGTGGACTCACATGGTTAGATTCGCTTCCATTGTGGCATTCGATTGGAAGACAATGCTGCTCCGATTGTAACGACCTGAACGTCGAATCTTAAGATATCTTAAAGTCACCATAGCCGCAACGATTATAAGAATAATTCCACCTATGGCATAAAAGAAAACCTTCATGTAGATCAAATGCAGCTCCAAGTGTTGTGAGTGTAATCTCATGAGTTCCAGTTGTTCCCGTAGGGTCATCATGGAACCCTCTAGAGCAGCTGGCGAATCTCGAGTTGAGTTTCCTGCTGAATTCGTAGTTTGACTGACACAGGAAACATCACGTATATGTGGAGTCTCGTCCAGGCTGTCATCGGGTTCAATATGTAGGGTAACCGTGTCCGTCAAGTAGGGAGGAATCAGCAGATGATGTAGATAGGAGCAATTGAAGCGATTGCGAGAGATTCCCAGTTTCTGGAGCAGAGGAAAAGCCTGAGAAAAACTACGATTTCCATGGAGATCACTCAATGAATTGCCATCCACAAAAAACTGTTTAATATTTGTCAAATACGGCACAAAGATATCCAGATTGAGGCTGGTCAAGTTGTTGAAAGACAAGTCCAAAATTTCCAGGTACTTTTGCTTGGAGAACATGCCAAACTCCAGCTGACGAATGCCATTAGAGCGTAGATAGAGATTCCGCAATCTCTTTAGCTGATCAAAGATACTGACACTCAAGGGTCCAATGGGATTATATGATAAATCCAAATGAAGTAGAGCTGTCATATTGGTTATATTAGCGATGCTTCCCAATCGATTTCCACGCAATTCCAGAGTCTCCAATTGCAACGCCTGATGCATATAAATTTCACTGATGTTATTATAATTGGCTCGGACAAAACGTGTTGCATTTATTGTGAGATTAGTCAAATGGTTATAATCCAAGTGCAGTTGATGGACGATGCTCTTGTCGGTCAAATGAAATGAGTTCAACGAATTTGTCGCCAGCAACAAACTCTCCAAACTGGCAGCCTCCGAGAACGTATCCGGATGAATACGAATCAATTTATTATTGGACAGATTCACTTCTTTAATGCGACGCATGCGATTGAAGACCTCAGGTTCCACATACGTCAGGGAATTAGCTTCTAGGGAAACCGATTCCAAATACTCATTGTCCTTAAAAATATCCTTGTGCAGCTCAGTCAACCGATTGCCATTCAACTGAAGTTTGTTCAGTATATGCAATCCACAAAAGGCATTCTCACTCAGCAGAGATATTCTATTATACGATAGATCCAATCTCATCAGAGAATTGGCTCCAATAAAGACAGAAGTCTGCACTGAGGTCAAATTGTTGTAGCTCAGATTCATATTCGTTAAATTGCTGGCCGCACTAAAACTATTCCGGGTTAATTCTAAAATGCTTGTATAAGACACGTCCAGAGTCTTGAGATGTGTGAACGTCTCGAACAGATGGAAGGGCACATAGAGCAGCGTCGAATCGTAGAACTTCATAAACTTAACCATATTCCCGGGTAAAAAGTTCTTGATCACCACATTCTGACTGTGGGTCACAATAAATCCAGTCACGGTGCAGAAGGCTTCATTCGAATCCATGTACATATGCGGTTCAAACTCATCACAACTTAGATAGACATCGCCAGCAACCGCACGATTGCTGCTCGACAGGACTAAAAGGAGCAGACACCAAATATAACGTATACGCATCGCGACAACTTTGCCAAGTGAAGGCTTTTCGCAAACTGTAAGCGATTTTCCAAATTATATTTACTTGATCTTACAGAATTGCATTGTACAAGGGGAATTTATCACTATTGTAATATATATGTATACATTTACATATGTAGTTTTATACCCTTACAGAAGTTATTATTATTTCGTCACTGTGAAGACCCTACAAAGTATTTCACTAAGTTAACACTTGTTAACTTATATATATATATATAGATAGATATAGATATAGAATATCTATAAGTTTCCTGCCCTAAGGGTTACCTGACCATAAACTTGCATTACTTTGTCAAACAAAAAATTAACCGTTATCAAAAATTAATTAACTTATCTTACAATTTTTAAAAAAAGAATCAGCTGCTTGAAAGGGTACCATATATTCGGTATTACATAAATAACTATTCTTTCTTGTTTTATATAATGATTGTTGTTGTTGTTTAAGGCAATATTCGATAAGAAATGTCGGTCTGCGCTCTGTTTTCTTTTCTTGTTTTGTATTCTGATAACTGGTAATGAGTTCTGTAGGCAACTTTTGGCTGTCTGCGGACCATTGACCCATCAAATCGGAGACGCAATCAATTGCATTCACATCACAGATCATAATTGTAGCACAACCGATTCCGTAAGTTGCCCTCCCTTCGATTGTGGCACAGTTGCAAGTGAGGTTGCATAAATAAATTGCCTATATGTGGTGCAAACGAACGTCCTTGATTGTGCGATATGGATAATCGGATAAATGCAATAACCTCCACACTTGCCACATGCCACAAGTCGAGTTGGAAGGGAACTCAGCTTGGGGCAAGGGCAGGTCAGTTAACCAACCACAGTTCACCACATAGTCAAATCAAAATCATTTCAACTGAAAATCAAAACTGCTACCGAATTCACTTTTGGGGCTACCTTCAAAAGCACGGCGACAATTTTATGGGCTCACATTTTTGGACGTGCCCGACATACGCAAGTGACGGCCTCAGTTCCAGCTGTCTGTGATTGTCTATGGCTCTTGGTGGTCATATCATCTGGGCACGTAGCCAGAGCATTCCTCCTTGCCTTCTAATTTTGTCGCTTGTAGAACAATGAAATCAAAAGACGGACTATAAAAGTGCAGGCGCCCCAAACTCAAATCATAGTCTACTCAGTTAGCTCTAACCCAATCAATCCAAGATGTTCAAGCTGGTGTGTGGAATAATTTTGAGGATTTGTGACTGCAAATTTAACTAATCTATTAATTTTCTCCTTAGTCCTCTGCCATTTTTGTCGTGTGCGCTGTGCTCGCCTGCAGCCAGGTTGATGCCAAGCCTGCTGTTATCGTTGATGCCGCTCCAGCTGTGGTGACTGCCACAAGCTCTCAATATGTTGCCCGCAACTTCAATGGTATTGCAGCTGCACCAATTGTTGCCTCCGCCTACACTGCCCCAGTTGCTGCCGCTTACACTGCCCCAGTTGCTGCCGCTTACACCGCTCCAGTTGCCGCTGCATATACTGCCCCAGTTGCATCCGCCTACACTGCCTACCCCTACAGCAGCTACCCCTACAGCAGCTACCCCTACACCGCTGGCTACACCACATACCTATAAATGATTCACATGGCTTGACTCTTCATTCAAATATAAAACAATTGCTCAACTGAAACTAAATGTTGTTTGATTTTAATGAGATTTTACTGATTGGAGTTGTGAAGAAAGAAATAGATAATCTGGTTGCTTTGACAGATTAACAAAATAATTATTTTAAAATTACTTAGTATTTATCGAGAGTTAACAATCTAAACAAATTAGGGTTCATAGCTAGAATTGCCTATGATAAAAGCAAAATAATTAGCTTTTAAGAAAATGGAATTGTTGCAGCAAATTAACAAACACAAAATTACCATACTATACGAACAAACTTTTTATTAAAAACAGAATAACAACTTCTCATTCCTAAGAAAAACCTCCGCTTTTATTAAAGCTATAAATATAGACACTTATTTTGACTGAAGGTTCAGGAAATTTGTTGCCCAATTAAATGTAACACTCAAAATAATAGAAAACAAAGTTCCTGGCTTGAATGCCACATGAAAACTTTAAGATAGCGATTTATTTAAAATCAAATAAGTTATAAATATAATACTTAAAAAGTTGGAGCTTGTTTAATAAATGAAACATAAGAACACAAGTTTTTAGAGTTTACTACAAATTTCTTTCCCACAAGTTGTACAATTAAAATATCTCAGCTTTCAACATTAATTAATTTGGATAATTTTCTATTCTTTCTTTAAAATCAAAAATTTTAATTTAACATCATTAATGTGAACAAAACAATGGACAAATTTGAAAAAATCAATATAATCGAAATGACATCCTTCCAACTAGCCATCAACCCAGTAGCTGCGTCATTAAATCCTTGACAATAACACACATAATCATATCTATGTAGGATAACTTATTAGCAGAAATATATTTGGTAACACTTTAAGAACAGTTGTAACTCTCTTAACTTGAATTTAAGAGGAACAAGAACAACAATGCGTGTTCAATTATACATCATCCCAGAAACTGCGTCATTAAATCCTTGACAATAACACACATAATCATATCTATGTAGGATAACTTATTAGCAGAAATATATTTGGTAACATTTTTAGAACAGTTGTAACTCTCTTAACTTGAATTTAACAGGAACAACGCGTGTTGGCGATGACGTGCAACTTGTTGATTGTTGTTAACGAATCAGTGGCAGACAACCAATGTCTGCTACTTGTGCAACATTTGTGGTTGGGTGGTGTGGACTCTGAATGTTGAACGAAGCTGGACTGCAAAGCTCGAATGGCACCCACACAACTGGGCAGGATGAGGGAGGAGGTGCAAAGTTGACAAAAAGCCTGAGGACAGTTCACGTTACGGCAACAGTTGGTGGTGTTGCAGCAACAACAGTTGCAATCCGATTTAATTTCTGGTTGAACTGAAATCTGTTTATAGTTGATCAAATCTTTAGTCGAAATCTCATCTGTAGATCTCCTTTTAAAATTGAACAATTTCTTATACATTGTGTTCTAATCGCTTTCCGGTTAACAAATGAAACAACATGTGGGGCAGTCGCTCAGCTTTATAAATTCGGTCTGAGAGAGTGTTTTTGAGTGGTTGAGTGGGTCACCAAACCCCAGATCCAAGTTCCAGTTCAATAATTATATACATCTACTTAAGTATGTGGTATGCAAAGCACGTGCATTTATTGGCTCGATTTGTTGATTCGTTTATTTTGTTCGTCACACGTTTAAAAATACTCATTGCGTCTGTTAACTTCCCCTCAAGTTTTTCTTCCCTCAAATGAAACTAAAAGTAAAGTGCAAATTTTTTTTTGTTGAGCCAAGATTCTCCTTGGCGTCAATTGATACGACAGTCAACGGCGTCGCAATTGGCAGGCAAGAGCATCTATCTGGTGTGGTGGTGTCTGGTGGTGCATAATAATTGTTTTTTGGTAACCTTCATGTTTGTTTTTTAGGGTTCCAATAGTTTTGTATATAAGTTGGCGATTTTGTAGCTGTAGGCATCAGTCAAGTTCTTCAGAACAAACAGTTCACTTGTCAACAACTCAAAGCACAAACAAAAAAACCACTTCAAAATGTTCAAATTCGTAAGTATTTAAAATATATCATTAAATCCTCTACAATCCCTAATTTATAAAACTTTACTCTTCAGTTCGCTCTGTGCCTCTTCGCCATTGTCGCCTGTGTGGCTGCCAAGCCCGCTGTGGTTGCTGCCCCATTGGCCTATAGCGCTTACACCGCTGCACCACTGGCCTACAGTTCTGCCTACACCGCTGCCTACACCGCTCCCTACACTGCTGCCGCTGCCTACCCCTACTCCGCTTATCCATATGCTGCTGCCTACTCTGCTTATCCTTATGCCGCCTACTACCGTTAAGGAAACCACTGCACCACCACATTGACACTCACTTGCACCACAACTGGACCTATATACATATTCTAATTCTGGTTTTCCTCGAGCAATCTATCCTTAACTCGGCTTTTTGTTTCATCTGCTTCTGACTTTTTGATTTTCTAGTATTATGCGATGTTTGGGGAGCTGAAGGAATATTATATTGTTTTTGAATAAATGCACTTTGCGTAAAACGTAAAATTGAACAGTTTTTTTAATTTATTTTAATATTTAGTAGCCAAATTAAATATGAATTATTAATCACTTATCTTGAAACAGTACATCAATCTTTGATTTAATGCCAGAAGAACTTCTCTTAGACCGACAAGGACACCTTATTCCTGCAGTCATTGCCCTTTTACCTTCACCTTGATTACATAAGGGATGACTAACTATCTCCTATTGAGATAATCAGTATCTATTTTTATTTTTGCATCACAATTAAAATGCACAGCCAGAAGCCATCATTTGAAATCACTTGTTGTTGCAACTGTGCCCCGTTGAAATGTGAGGCACGTAGCGACAACAGTGGCTGCTAAGTTTGTGGACAGACAATCTGTGTTGAGGATTGCGAACTGTTGAATTATGTTAATCAAAATTCGCCGAAGGCAAAGATGATGACGCCAATGCTTCTCTACAAGGCGGAAGTGACTAAGGAATTCAATATATGGCTGGAATGTTGGCAATGCCATGAAATATTTGAATTTCGATAGGATTTGTTAACCTTGTTTTGATCATTTAAAGTGTAACCCTGATTTGTGCGTGCGTATTGCCATTATTTCAATTATTCATTACGGGTACAAGTTGTTTGGGTCATTAGTAGGCTGTAGTCCAGTTTATGGCTCGTTTTGAGGCTATTTCAAGTGATAAAAAACAATTAAGTGAAGAAGTTCGCTACAAAATGCATTGCACGCGTGTCACAAAGTCAAACAAATAACATCCCACACTTGACCTTAGACCTTTAGACCCTCGACCCAGCAGAGTTCATTCGCCTCATCAATGACATTGAAACAACACATAATCTTCAAGCATCGGTCGTGATGTTATTCCCTCTTACACTTGCTATTTTCCTACTTCTGATAGAGTTAACATTTGTGCAGGACTAAAGGGTATAGCAATATTAGTTGGGAGTATCTGAAAGATACAATCACAAATTTTCAACTGCAGATTAAAAGATTGGATTAGATTTGGATTAAACATGTATTTATTCATTGTCAACTAAAAACAGTTGACTCAAATTTCTTTCAATTTAATTTTATAGAAATAATTCATATACTGACAAAAATTAAATAAATCATAAAGTTCAATATAAAATATTTCCCTGGTCTAAACATTGAGTCAGCTAATACTCATTATTTAAAAGAAAATACAAAGCTTGTATTACATTTAAAATGGAAATCATTTTTGTTCTTTACGTAACTTAAAAATAAAATAATATGACAACTTTATAATCAAAATTAAAATTTAGAAATTCGATTATACAATATTCAAATTTGGGGAAAAGAGAAAATATCTTTTTAAAATAGAATAATAAATTAAGATTCAAGCTACTCTACTTTAATTTATTTGTAGGGTATCTTTCAGTAGCGTACTGCTTTCTGGCGTTGTTTTTAATTGAAATGTGGCGCGTTTGTTGCGTGTGGCTGACACAGCTGCCTGCCACCATTTATACAGCTTGCCACATGCCTCTTACTGGTTCTATTTGCCACTTGCAGCTTGTTGTTTCTTGTTATTGCTCTTGCATTGCATTTAATTAAAAGGCGCCACTCGAATACAGACTTCTCTTTATTTTTTTTTTTTTGCTAATCTCAACAATCAATAACTTGGACGCCCCCTGTTTGAATGTCGCACAGTTTGTGGCAAGCCTCTTTTTATTTGCCGCCGCATCAAGTGTATTAATCATACGCCGCGTGGTACCAACAATAGACTATTACCAAAAACTTTGGTTGTATTAAATGTTAATGTCAAACTTGCTTTGCAAATTAAATCAAATGCTGATTTAAGATTTCGCAGTTCTTGACTTTTCGAGCACTTTACAAGTTGCACGTTGCTCAACGCCCATAACTGCAATTGAAGCCGCCTCAACTAATTTACTCTTTTGGCTGCCTTTTGTGCCTTGTGCGAAGCCACTGCCAATTTGCCCAGTCAGCCACGCCCTATTCAACGCCTTTATAATTGCTATAGCTTAATGCTGCATTCAAGTTTCCCAGGCAACTCGTTTATTATTATTATTCGAATGCACGTTTTAATCAGTTTCCCGCGTGGATTTAAATTAAAATACTCTGACAGGGAGTATAATTAGTTTTTCAAGAAGCCAGCAACACGCTAAAGGAAGAAATTGATATCTTAAATTTATGACATTCTTTTTAATAATGTGAAACTAAGTTGATCTTAAGAAGATTGTTCTGATCAACATATTAACTCCTTCTCTCTTTAAAGTTAAAACAAAAGCAAATATTAAGTAAAGTGTGTTTCGTATTCACTTTACTACAGTTCAATATTATTTATAATATTTTTTATAGGCCTATCTGTATAGAGTGCCGCCTGTCAGTTAACGGTTACACTGCCCAGAATTTGGCAGTTACCTAATAAGCTGGCAAATTCAATTTGTAAATACATCCATAAAGGTCAATCTGATACCTAATAAATTTCAACTGAATTAATCGTTGCACTGCAGAAATGACAAAACTTTAATTGGCTTTAATTTTTTACACTGTAACACAAGAGTAAACCGGATTTTGGCCAGCGTGTGATCTATGGTTAGCAAGAGAACCACTTGGTACCACCTTTGAAGTAGCCAATGGATCGCCCACTCGCCTCAATTTCAATATGAATTTGTATGCAAATATTTGCACTGGGCGTAAGTTACGCATAATCACAGCCCGCAATTAGCCAAGACAGCCTGGCCAAGGCTCTGGCTCTGGCTCTGGCTCTGGATTTGGCTCTGCCTCTAGCTTTTAGAGCCTGCCTCTCCATTGTCACCTGGGTGCCTTTCCAAATGCCCCGAGGTGGGGAAGGTGTTGTCTTAGTCACAAGATTTACGCAGTCAATTTAAAGTTGCTCCGCAGGGCGGTTCAACTGTAGCAACTGTCAGGTGGTTGGGTTTTTATCATGCTTACGTAAGGTCTGAGACTCTGAATTATGCGTAGAGTGTGGTGTAGTGTGTTGGAGTGTGGGGCAGTGGTGTGGCATGTAATGGAGTCTGGTGTGCCAATTAATTGGTGGCTACAACAACTCTTAGAATTATGACAACAGCATTTGCATTGTGCTCGTTGCAGCATGCAGTTGATAGCTTTGAATTTATGATTACATTTAAAAGTTTTATTCAACACAGTGGCATACCACAAGGGGGCAACTGTGAACCCCCTCTATTAACGTTGACCTTGCCACGCCACTGCGTGAAGCTGTCAGCCTCTAGGCTCAGCTTATCGACAACTGACTGCCCTAGATAGTGCCTAGACATAGGGGAGGTGTAGGTCCGGCTCAAGCAGACAGACTCACAATTGCCATTCTGATGGCTACACTGCGAGAAAAGAGTAAGAGAAGACGAACTATTACTATAAATTATATATATATAATTTACAATTAAATAATACTTTGTTATTTGTTTAGTAGATTTCTCAATTTTTTATCTTTTTTTGGCTGCCACTTCTTTCTCACAGTGCATCTCAAGTTTTGCCCAGCATTCTACTTCAACCAATGCTGTAATTATGACTTAATCTTTAAATCGTAAATGCTCAATTTACGCACTGAGCAAGATAATTGTCAAGCATATGAAATGATCAACGCACCACTTGCCGGCTGCACCACCTTGTTGACCAGTTCTTAAATGTTTTCGGAAACCCGTTGCAAATTTTTGTTTGTTTATTTTTTTCTCCCAGATTTCAATTTATCAGAGACCCAAACATCCGCATTGGCCGTGCTGTGGTGCAGTAATGGGCGGGTCTCTTTTATCGCGCACCACCAGGCCTGAATCACAGCCTACCCACCATCCTTCATCCCTCTCTTTCCACTCATAACAACCACCGGCAACTGTTGCACTTTGCATGCACACGAAGTTAAGTTTTACAGCCTCCAACAAAAGTAAAAGTGCAGTTTTTTTTCGTTTGGGCCATGATGCATTTTGGGCCTGACTCGATTTGGCTATAAAAACGTTTGAGCCCAGTTCACCAGCATTATTAGACGTTGTGTTCTCGACTCGAGTAAATCAGCTACACTATAATAATTTCCAACATGTTCAAATACGTAAGTTTTTATATATTGTAATTCGCAACTAGTTTTAGTTATCTTTTTCTCATCTCTTTTCATAGTTGGTTTTAGCCGTTTTCTGCTTGGCCAGCGCTGCTGCCGCTCCTGGCTATTTGGGTGGATTGGCTGCAGCTCCAGCTCTGCCTTTGGCACATGCTCCGGCCATCTCTTATGGACACGCCTTGGCTGCCCCATCGTATTCATCCTATGGTCTGTCACATAGGGTCAGCTATGCCGCTCCAGCTTTGGCCCATGCTCCACTGGCTGCTCCGGCTTATTCGCATTATGGATTAGCTCCTAGGATCAGCTATGCTGCCCCAGCTATTTCTCATGCTCCACTTGGACTTGCTCATGCTCCACTTGGACTAGCTCATGCTCCACTCGGACTGGCTCATGCTCCTCATGGACTCGGCTACAGCTCCTATGCCGCTCCAGCTCTCAGCCTGGGCCATGGCTGGTAAAATATTAATAATTTCGTCCAGATTCTTCAGTTTCCAATTGCATTTCGTTTGAAGAATTTGAAATATATATGAGAAAGAAAATGTATTTGAAATTTCTTAAAGTTTTATCACCCGATTGAACTACATATTTTATTGATCATTTGATTGGTAGTTTTTTTGATTGATTCATTAGTTCTAGTTTGGATTCTCTGATCTCCAAATTCGAAAGTTACACATTTGATTGATCGTTTGATTGACCAACTGATTGATTAACTGATTGATTGATTGATTGATTAGTTCTCGTTAAAACTATCCAAGGTTTTTTTAGTCTCCAATTACATGTCACTTTGCCTAAAGAATATTTATTATAAGTATTTAAAACAAAAAGCGCAATTTTCAAGATCTTTTATTACTCGATTGAGCTACAGATTTGATCGGTTGACTGACTGACTGATTTATTGATTAGTTCTAGTTAATATTTGGATTTAAAATTGAAAGCAATGACTCGTTTGAACCCTCTCACACGTTTCCAAGCGCCCTTATGTTCTACCAGCCATAGCCATGTCCATAACCATGTCCATAGCCATGTCCATAGCCCAGGCCCAAACCCAGTCCCAAGCCCAATCCATGTCCATAAAGACCATGTCCATAGCCACCCAGGTAGCCGTGTCCCAGTCCATAGCCTCCTAGATAGCTCTTGCCAATAATGGTCTTCGATATGATGGGCGTACCAATGGTCTTAATGATGGGTGCATGGTAGCCCAGGCCGAGACCGAGTCCATAGCCGCCATAGTGGCCACCATAATGACCACCAATGTGACCTAATCCCAAGCCAAGACCACCATAGCCAAGATAATCATGTCCCAGGCCAATGCTGGGCGCAGGAGCAGGAGCTGGGGCAGGCTCGGGAGCAGGTGCGGCAAGGCTGCTCGTCACGCAGAGCGCCGTCAACAGAAGAAGCTGTTAGATAAGAATGATATCAATTGATTAATTGTTGATGAATTTAATCCATTGACTACTCACTTTTTTATACATATTCGTTAGCTTCTTTGACAGTCTCGTCTCCTCGAAACTCTTGTGCGTTTGTGCCGATGAATTTGTTCAGCGCGTGCGGCTTTTATACGTGTTGCAGTTGCAACTAGGAACCAAATAGTCAACACCCAAAATGGTCAGTCGATGATCTAATGGATACTCCATTTGGCCATTCAGTTAGCCAGCTTCAGTTAATCTACTTTACGTGTATTTGGGCAAAGACATTTCACTCGCCTCGCATTGCACATACGCAATGTGGTACAAAACACGCATTCGTTTAATTGGCAAAGTGTTGAATTTACAACATGCCGCAAGTGCTCTAAAACTCTGTATCTGTATCTGTATTTTTGAACCTGCCACCAAAGCTGGGAGCACATTAAATGTCCAGTTTTGGGGCTGGGCTCTGACTGTGCCTACTTTTGGACGTCATTGTATAAACATCATAGCTGCTTTAGCCAGTTTTTATGGTGTCAAGTCGCCCCAAAAATGTTATTGCTGCCACTGCCTAACTGTTGTAGGTGTAGCATCTAGAATCGATTAGCCATCAAAATGAAGAAAAACAGTTAAAACAGATATTAAAATAAGGTCAATGTGCTCGGAATTTATGCCCCAGGCAGACGGAGCCCAAAAATAAATTAAAGTCATGTGACGCAATAATTTATGTATAAAGAGCAACAGATCAACGTCTCATCTCGTTGTTGTAGAAGCGCCGTAGTAATCAATTCTCTACAGCTGAAGTGTCGATCATAAAGAGATTGGGCAATCATTAACAATTTGAGACAATAAACCCCAAACCTCTAACGATGAAACAATGGACAACTAAGCGAACTAACTATCATCAAAACTAAAGTAAAAGAAATATGACTATCACAACAAAATGTATAACTAAAATATAGTTAAGCTTGGCCGAGTTTCAGATACCCTGTAAGTAGCTCTGATCTGTTAGATTCATTGCAACTTTTATCAGTGATGGCTTGAATAATATAGAAACGATGTTATTATTATTGGGCTATGAGATACTCTTTAAACAGTTTAAAGATACCATATCCGTAGTAATAGTAATACCCTTTGTATACTTACTTACAACGTGTACAGGGTATGCCAGTAATAAAAACACATTCATAAGCTCCACAAAAGAGTCACTGACACTTTGACAAACCTCAGACTGTGAGACCATAACAACAACAATAATGCGTTAAACTTGAACTTGAAAACGAGTTTTGGAAACGTCGACATCAAAGTGGAGTAAAAGATTGTTAACTGTGGAACTGTGGATGTGTGGAATTGTGTGTGTTGCAACAGGTCTGGGAATGAGAAAATGCAGCCAGTTGAGAGATGTAAACCGGTTCAAGATGCCACCAGCTTCTAACTGTACATGGAGAGGCCAAAAAAAATACAGAGGATGCCTCTGATGTTGCAACCTCAACTGAAACTCAGTTGAAGTGTAGTCGGGAAATGGAACGGATCAAAATGCGTGGACTCAACACTTGTCTCTATCTAATCCTTGTGCTATTGTTAGTCTATCAACAATCGGATGCAGCCACTTTGGTTTATCATCAGCCCGCAGCGGTGGTTTATCATCAACCCGTGACGTCAGAGGTGCAACCACATCCTGGTTATACACTTGTGGCACCACTAACGAAGATTGCACATGTGACCTACGACTCGGTGCCCATTTCCCATACTCCCTATGAGCATGTGCCACTTTTCCAGCGCATTGGACATGTTAAGTTCATCAGGATTTAGGATAAGCAAACGAATAAAGTGAAATATACAATTTATTTGCCAAGCATTATGCTTTCTAGTTGAGATTTGTTGCTAGGACGGAGAGAGGTTAAGGTCTAACTTAAGATATCTAGAAGAAGTAGGGCGCGGGTGCGTATTTGGGTGCAACAGCCAGAGGTGCAGGTACGGGTGCAGCAAAAGGTGCAGCAAAGGGAGCAGCAAATGGAGCAGCTGCTGGGAAGCCGAATCTAGCTGGTGCACCGAAAGCCACAGGCGCAGGAGCTGCAAATCCGAAAGGAGCGGCAACTGGAGCGGGCAGAGGAGCAGCCAGAGGAGCACCCAAAGGAGCAGCCAGAGGAGCAGCAACTGGAGCCGGAACTGGAGCCAAGGCAGGAGCAGCAAAGGCAGGAGCAGGAGCAAAAGCTGGAGCGGCAAAGGCAACCTTGTGTGGTGCAGCAAAAGCCACTGGTGCGGGAACTGGAGCAGCAAGAGCCACAGGAGCAACTGGTGGTGCTACAGGGAAGGCCACAGCGTGGTTAATCCGATGGGCATTGAAGCTAGAGGCATAGGGTGCCACGACTCCGGCCGCAGCGAGAGGTGCAGGTGCAGCAGCAAAGGGTAATAGACCCGCCTGGGCACCACCAACCACGCAGAGAGCAACGAGCTGTAATCCAAGCAAAAGATATCGATTAAATCGCAAATCCTTTTTGGCTAAAAAGAAAAACACACACTTACCATTAACTTGGCAAACATTTTGATTTGGTTTTGAGTGGTTTCTTGGGTGGTTTGTTTGGTGGTTAACTAAGCTTTGATGTTCAATTGTCAAGTGTGGGTCGTTTTTATAATTCTCGTAGCCATTTAAATTGCCTGTGGTAAGCATACCAAAATATATCTTGTAAGACTTTCTATATAAGTCCATCATCGAGTGGTGCGAAGGGCGTTAGCCGTATTTAAAAATCAATTGACCGCCTCTTACGTATTTATCGACAAACCACTTTCATAATTGCACGCAATCGAAATTCGTATACCCCGTAATTCCCACTTCGACACCTTGACAACCACTAACTGGCCCACTGGCCGATATTATTTGTGGTTGTTGGTGGTGCGTTGGGCAAGTTTTCGTTTTCGTTTACGTTTTGCTTATAATATTTCAGTGGCAACACTTTATTAACCACAAATGAGACACACTTATCAGACGTGACACTTAAGCGCACTTTCCATCTCTCTCTTACTTTTATGCCTACTCACCTTCTCTTTCTAACTTGCTATCCCTCACTCTCTCTAACTCTATAGAGCTATACTTCTCTTCTCTCTCTCTCTTTTGTTGTCTTTTGCGTGGGCGTTTAATTAACATTCAATTTCTTTATTGTAACTGACCCACTCCCCTTTCTCACCTCTACTTCTGCACATTTTTCCACTGTCTTTTCCATGTGTTTGGAATGCCTGATTAGCTGACTTCCAAATGTCGCGAGCCGCTGAACCACTTAGTTAAGTTAAACACATTATGTCTAGCCCGTCTTCAAGTTTGTATATGGTTAGTTACAAGACAATAGGTGGATAGTTTGCTTATTATATGGGGGCTATCTGGGCTTACTTGGTTTTGCCCGTGACATTTTAAATTGCATGAGTAGCCGATCTGTAAAAAGATAATACTTGGCACAAATAGCCTTGATCTACATTCTCAATCCCTCATTATAAAAGTTATAAAAGTTTAACCTTTAAATACTGTCCTCTGGGCTCTTCAAAATAGAAAGTGAAGCCATTGATTTGAACAGGTATTGGGATCATTATATTTCAGCTATACAAATAATAATAACGATAATAAAGATTAATAATAAAATCTTTGAATTCTTATCAATTGATCAATTGATTGAGCAATTGATAAGAATTTAAAGACAATTAAATCAAATCTAAAATCTTAAAAAATTAAGTAAGCCTTATTGACAATCCCTGATTTAGAATACTTAAGAAAAATATTTTCTGTTAATATTATGAAGAAGAAAAGTTAAGCTGTAATAAACTTCCATATATTCATTCATTAAGTAAATTCAAAGAATCATAATTTTTTCAGAATTTTTCTATTTTGTTTATATTATATTTAAATACATAATTTAATATACAATTTTGTACATGACTCAAAACGTCTTTGGTTTGGTTCAATGCAGCTAAGTTTCATGATTAAAATATACTCCATGTTCCACTTTAAATTCCAGCCTAGAAGAGTGAATGATGATGATGGTGGTGTGCCAGTTTCAGGGGTAGAGCACGCAGATGGGCATGTGGTGCAGCCAACAGCTTAGGGAAAGCATATCCTAGAGAAACGCGATGTGAAGTGGTTTTGGGTCCAGGAATAGCACGATAGCTGGAGGCGAAGGGCAAAGCTTCCAAGACAGGAGGCAGCAACTGTGTCACTGTGGGCAGATGCACCTCCGTGGTGGGCAGCACATGGGCGTGTGGTGCAACAGGTGGCAGACAGGGAGTAGCAACTGGCAGTGGTGCAGGAGCTGGCAACAGATGAGTATGAGCAGCTGGCAGGAATGGTTCAGGAACAGGAGCTGACCAGACTGGAGCCGGTGCAGGAGCAGGCAGAAGTGGTGCAGGTGCCAAGGGAGCAGGTGCAGGCCAAAGTGGTGCAGGAGCAGGAGCAGGCCAGAGTGGTGCAGGTGCTGGTGCAGCTACATAGGATTCCTGAAACTGCAACAAGGGTGATGCATAATCCACATGCTCAGGCAGCGGCTCAAAGTGATTGAAATGATGATCCAGGTGGTGGTCAAAGTGGAGCGATGGTTTTGCTTCGCTGCAAATCAAAGCCAAGGCCAAAACGAAAGTCTGTGACAGGATTAGTTTCCAGTTCTTCAGTTAATGCCACAAAATACTTACCAATTTTAGCTGCCACATCTTGCTTACAGTTTTTTGTTGGTGGGTCGTGGGTGGTGCTACTGTTTGGCTTGAAGACGCCTCTGTTAATGTTTTGACCATGGCAAATACAATTGAATTTATAGTGTAGACTTGTCTAAGCCGACAAACCGCAATTGGCCACCCGCCAAGTGGGACGTGCAGCTCTTCACTTTCGTTGGCACCACTCCCAACTGCACCGCTGGGCAGTCCCGTTTATGGTTTATGTGGTAACATGCCACAAAACGTGACTCGATTAAAATGAAAATTACATTTGTTTACAAGTCAACAAGCTTGTTGGTTCAATAACTTCTTATTATATAACCACCTTTGACATTTGTCTGCCCCACCAAATTGGTAACGCTTTATGATAGCCAATAAACTATTATTATTAAGTTTGATTTACGATTGACGCTTAAAGATTTCACAATTTATAAACTTGATTTTTATTTACACACAAATAATTCGCTAAGAAAACATTTCGAATTTAAGCCACAACTGGAGCTGAGGCAGCAAAGTTGTAGGGGGCGGCATAGGGGGTGGTATAAGGGGCGGTATAGGGGGCGAAGGCAGCACCATTGTAGTAGGGTGCGGTGTAGTGAGCGGCATAGGGAGCAGCCAGTGGGGCAGCATAGGAGGCAGCCAGAGGAGCTCCAAGTGGAGCAGCGTACGAAGCGGCAACTGGAGCTGTCAGTCGGGCAGCCAGTGGAGCGGCAAGTGGTGCAGCAAGTGGTGCAGCAGCATAGGGAGCTGCAGCATAGGCAGCTGGAATGCCAGAGACATAACGGCTGGAGTAAGGAGCCGTCAGTTCAAAGGGAGCGGTGGTGTAGGAGGATTGAGTGCCATCGTAGTTATTGCGTACATCCACCTGGCTGCTACCGCCGGCGGCATAAAGTGGTGCATTTGCATAGGCCAGTGGTGCAGCGAGTGGTGCAACCACACCAGGTGTGGCGGAAGCACAGGCAACAAAAGCGGCAATGATGAGCTAAACAACAAGGATCCATCTCAATATAATCTCATTAAATAAATCGTTTTTAAAACTTACGAATTTGTACATGTTGCAGTGGTTGGTGGTTGTGAACTGTTAATGCTTATGAAGAGCCACAGCATTGCCTTATATAGCAATTGCAATTGCTCGACTTTTGGTATGTATTTTGGCCACTTCTTTTGTCGGCAGCCGAGGGACGTGTTCAGCCTTTGCTATTGGGCCAAAAAAGTGTAGGAAGTCCAAGTTCCCAAAATTGATTTTGCAAGTTCAATTTGTATGCAGACACATAACCACCAGAAAAGCAAAAGCAACCACCAAGTGGGCCAATTGTTGTGACAACAGTGTTGTTGCCAATTTCAGGCTAAGTTGGCTATAAAATGCGTGTCGCATGGCTCAAATGTCGCATTAGTGACGCTTTTAATGCTTCGACCATAAAAAAATTCAATTGGTTTGCATCGTAAATTGGCTTCCTTCTCTTTGCCCTTCTTCTCACAAAGCACATCCTTGTGCTGACCTTGGCAACAGGATGTAAGACAACAACTGTTTAAGCCATTATGCTGGCTACTAATTGGCCAGAACACTGAGAAGACTTTGCTAAGAAGAGCGCTCAAAAACCGGCTCTTGGATTTAATGAGTAAAAATTATTGGACTTTGCTTTGGATTTTTTTTGGTTACGGTCACGTGCTGGCAACTTGATCATCATCGTCATCATAGTCATGTGATTGGCCTCCTCTCCTCTCTCTTTACCCCCTTCTTTCTTGACTTCTCTCTTTAGCTGATCTCAAGGCCTTTCAACGATGAGTCTTCTCGAGTTAGCCACGTCTTGCCCCACGCATGTAACTGTATCCGCATCTCTGCTACTTGACTCAGGGCAACCACCACAAACACATCACAACCACCACAATCATCGCTACCACAGACAGTCGACCTCTCACTTAAGCGTTAAACAGCATCAGCTTCTTCCAGCAGGTTGATCTTTATACGGAAATCTGTAATCTGCCGCTCACTTCCTAGACGCCTTCTTGGAAGGCAGGTATACGTACTATATATGCAACCAGGGTCATTAAAGCAGCACAGATGAAATATTAAATTCTTTAATAGTCATAATGTGGAGATGTCTAGTCAATTCATTAAAAAAGGAAGATACTAATACTTCATTCAGCTGCCAGCAAAAGTAAAATTTAAAGTTCCATTTTACAGAGCCTTCGAATAAAATATTTTTATATATTACGGTTTTCTTTATTTAAAATAAAATATTTAGATACAATTTCAAATTCCTTATTTGAAATTCATAATTCAACATAGGTTTAGTGTATTCAAATTAAAAGAAAAAAGTTTCAGTTCACTCAGTTGCCAGATAAAGTAATATTGAAAGATCAACAAATGAAAATTAAGCATTATTTTTTAATAAAATAAAAGTGTTTTAAAATGATTTATTAAATCATCAAAATAGGGAGAGTTTAAGTTAAATAATTACAAATCGACGGTTAAGTTTATTATATTCAATGACCAGATATAGTAATTGGAAAGATTGGTAGCTTTTTATTAAAATTATTGTGCTATTTGTGCGGCCATAACTGTATTGAATATACTTTTTATTATATATGCCACCCTGTTCCTGTTTTCACTTTCGTCCATTTTTTTCGGAAATGAATCTGTTTTAATTTTAATATGCCAAACTTTGCCGATCAAATTAATTTTGAACTGTCGAATTTAGATCCGATTAGGGGAAGCGATAAATTTTACATTTAACTAGAAATTATTTAGAATTTTATTAAAAGCTTTGAAATATAATGTGAAAACCGGAACTGGCCATAAACTTATATATATATTTATATGTCTTAATATATATACCATTTTATTATATGTATATCATAAGCCGCTTTAATTAGCTATGTACCGTTGTATTTTATTAATGTTGTTGATACGTTTTATTTATTTTAATTGCTGTTATTCCCGTTCTGAAAAGCGGTTTCATCTTAAGCTGGATCAATTTGTTCCGATTGTTGATTAATCCACATCCGTTTAAGTAGCTTTCAATAATCAATTGTCATCTGGTTGACTTTGCATTAGGGGGTTGCAGGAGGGTGGGCATTAAATTATAAAGCTAAATCAATGTCAAGTTTAAGGCCTTAGATTCATTGATCACATGCCAAAATGATCAGCTGCTTGAGCACTCAAATAGTAGACTCTTCAATCGCTAATATGCAAATGAGGTACCTCATATTTGAAGACGGTCCCCCTCACCGCTCTCCCTTCAACACCCCTCTCCTTGGAGCATAAATAAACATTGCTCTTTGATTTTGATTTAAGGTGAAAGGTGCGATCGATTGTTTGTATCGATCTTTTTGATGAAGACGTCTTTGTGGTACGATCGTGACCTTCGACTCCAAGTCTTATATGCAAATGCAACTTAAGCGAAGTCAGAGATCATCATTACCATTATTATTATATTTATTATTATCAACAGCATTATCATCATGATCATGATGTTTCTCATTTAAAATACCATAAAAAAGAAACAAAGTCTTCAAGTTGTTTCTACGAGCGATTCGTTTAGTTGGCAAGTCGCTTTTACTTTATTTATGAGTATTATTCGAATATATATATCAAGTATTCACTATTCATGCACACACACATTCACACACACACTCTCACACACACTTAGTCAGTCAGTCAGGCTTATGAAATAGACTTGAAGAAACTGCATTTTATATTTATCTATCGACGTTGCACGTGTGACGTGCCGTAAGAAGTCAGGCCCGTGGTATGTGGCACAGAGGCATAGGGGGCACCAGCTTGCAGTGGCAAATGTGCAACATTTAGTGGCATCACACCGAAGGGCACTGGCAACTTGAGGTTCAAAGAATTGGCATCCGCATGCACCGCTGGCGAGCCAATGGAACGACCTGAGGAGTGTGGCACCGCAGCGGTCAGTGGTGCAGAGGCAGCTCCAGTGTTGCCACCAAAAACATAACCACGACTTGTCAATGCCTGTGTGAATGCAGCATGTTCCAATGAAGGTGCTGCAAATTCACGTGCCACCTGCTGCTGATGATGTTGCAGCTGACGTTGCTGCTGGGTCCTCGGCACTGGATAATGATAATAGGCAACCTGAGAGCTCGGCCTGATGGAGTACTCCAAGTGGGACACATCCGCCTGCACCACCACCACTGAAACCACTTGCAATGCGATTCCAATCAGCAAAAGTTGAGCCACAGATTTCTGAAAGAAACCCTTAGAGATTAACATCCAAATAGACACACTTTGAACACACACTCACATTGCAATTCATTTTATTATAGTCTTATATTTTTTGCTGTTTCTTCTTCTATCACAATTTTTGCACTCACGAGTATTCAACTGAGTTTTTTGAATACGATTCACAGCGATTCGTTCCGTTTAGCAGTTATTGTCGACGGGCGAAGCTTTTCGAGCTGATTAAAATTTGTGCGGCAGCTGAAGATGCTTTTTATACAGACACAGAGACAGAGACGGAGGCAGAGTCACAGACAGAGTGAGAGGTAGTAGAAGAAGAAGAAGAAACAGTAGAAGAAGAAGCACAAAGAGTCACAGCTGAGCCACAGTTCAGTTCTGTGAGTGGACAGACGACCAGGTGAGATACTCAACCAGTCAAACTGTTGACTCGTCGACCAGTTGAGACCCAGCACCAAACAAGTGAATGTGTTTAAGGCGAGATTGCTCGACTCAGAAGATACCCTCTAAGCTTTAATTATCGGTGTATTGAATACTTATCTATTTCTTTACTATCGTAAATTTAATTCAACTTCAAAATGCACTTTCAGTGAATTAGTTTAGTTATTTATCGGCTTAGATATATATTGAAGTAACAGTAACTAAACTCGCAGTGATCCTGCAGAGTTTCTCAACTTCGACTATAAGTTTCCTGATACTACAAGTATATAATAGGTCTAACATCAACCAAAAGGATAAAAATTGTTGACAAAAGACTTTTAAGAGTTTAGAAAACATTACAAATTACTTAAAATCATATTTAGTTTACGTAATCTAATCTTTATGTTTGTGTGTTTCCCTTAACTCGTTGTCTTTAAATATATATTTTTTATTTTTGACTAGCATATACCCTAGAATAATCGAATCTACCTTGACTTTGGGGAGTCCTTTAAGAACATTTATTAGAAGTAAACTTTACGAATTGTTGAGCAGATTTGCTTTTGTGTGTTTCTTACTAAAGTATTTTTAAGCTGGACTTTAGATACCCTATTAATGGTTTTACTTGAAGTAATCCATATGATTCTTATTACTTTTCCATAGAGCCCATGTCCATGATATCTTTTAATATGCTGTACATCAAGGTTATTGTTAGAAATTTCTAGCACAGCACGATAATTAAATAGTTATTATTTTCTAATACTATAGCTCTATCCTTAATCCTTTTTTTAGTTTTACAGGGTATTAGAAACAGTAACAAAAATGCGTTTCTGCTGTTGCTTCTGCGGCATTCAATTTTTTTTGGCTTTCAGCTGAGCTTGTTGTTGACTCTCTGACGACATGGCAGTTGGCCAAAAGCCTTAACTTAACTTATTCATTCTGCTTCTGTTTTACCGTTGTTGTTGTTGTTGTCTCTCTTGGGGTTTTTTTTTTGTTATGTCGCTTTAATTTGATGCCGTCGTCGACTGCAGCTCTGGCATTTGTTATTGTTATTGTTATTGTTGTTTTTATTGTTGTTGTTATCTTGTGACTCTGTTTATTTATCTGTGCTAAGTTGTTGGCTCTTTTTATGAGCTGCTTTGCCATTTACTGCTGTTGTTTCTGTTTCTTTTTGTTGTTGTTGTTTAATTTTGCTGTTGTTAGCTGTTGAGCAGCGCCTATTGATAATACATATTTAGTTTGCCTTGCATATAAATCAATGTTGGTCATTTCGATTGGCATCCAAACTATGCACCACACGGCGGTCAAATAGTCCGTCAGGGTCGTCCTGAAAGGGGGTTATTAGTATCTTTGATTGCTAAGGGCGTAAATGTAAATGAAATTTGATTATAAGCTTCTACGCCAGAGCTGTCTGCAATTTAAGTTAAGTTACCCAAATTCAACGAGCTTTATATGATTTAACTCATTATCACTAGAATATGGTCACCCGATAATAAAATTTTATGACATGCATAATCTTAAAATAAAAGCTATATTAATATTGCATGGCGTATTATTATATTATGCAAGAGTATCAATAAATATAATTAAGACATTAAAGTCAAATTTATGTAAGAATCTTTATGTTAAAGAAATCAAGTCAAACTTCATAAGGACTTAAAGTTTTTAAGCATTATAAAAGTATTATAAAATAAGTAATTATATTATTAGAGCAAAGTTGCATTTGAAGCTGAGGCTGTTGTAGGTTAGCTTGTACTTTAAGCACTTTAGACTAATTAGACCCCGCCCAAAAAAAGCATGTCCCCTCTAAAAGGCTGCGCTCCTGTCTAGAGGTAAACAACAACAACAACAACAAAAGCTGGCAACGACTACAACAATGTCGACACCTTGCGAGCATTTGAACATTTGAACATTTGAGCATTTGGGCTTATTAAACACAAATCGACTGTCATGTGACACCAGGTACGAATACCATTAGGTCGTTCCATAGAGACAACAACAGCGACGTCGACGTCGATGATGACTGAGGCAGCGGCAGCGACTGCGACTGCGACAGAGAGAGCTCATTGACTGGCTAATAAGTTGAGTATTAATGTTGTTTAGGAACTTAATAGAGATGACTACCTGAAAACGTAGCCCGAAATCAGTTGGAGTTGCTGACCTCCTCGGTTTAAATATATTCAGTTATAATTTGTGGTAATAGAGTCGTCGTCGTCGTCGTCTTCGGTTTGGGTCTGTCTGAGTTTATGCAGAAATTGAACTGCTGACCCATTTGATGGATTTGCTTAACACAACTTTGACAGCTTCAATGGATATCGCATTGAGGTTGGTCATCGGATCGATTGATCTGCCATTTGGCTATAGCTTTTGTATTATTTATCATTTTTTATTGAGTCTCTGAGCATAGCGTTAGTATTTATTTGGTTATCCACACTTGGCGATGTCTATTGTTGCATAATTAAAGTTGCGGTTCTTTATAATGCCGCGGAAGATGATCGTATCGAGATTAATAAACACGCACTTATAATTCTTCTTAATTAATTGCTAATTTACGCTACGCTACGAGCATTAACATTGAAATTTAACATAATAATAATGATGATGATGATGAGAATATTGATTTATGTTAATCTATTACCAAGTGGTGTCACAGGGTAGAGGAAGTTCTGCGGCAACGGGTGCCGCATAAGTGGCAATTGCTGCTGGTGGTGCGGCATGTACTGCAAATTTGCCATATGAAGGTTGATGATAGGGATAAGGCGGTGGTGCTGCAAATCTGGCCACAAATGTTGCTGGTGGTGCTGCGGCATAGTGTACTGCTGGTGGTGGTGCTGCAGCATAATGAACAGCTTGTGGTGGTGCTGAATAATGAACAGCTTGTGGTGGTGCAGCATAATGTACAGCTTGTGGTGGTGGTGCAGCATAGTGTACAGCTGGTGGTGTTGCCGCAGCATATTGTACAGCTTGTGGTGGTGGTGCAGCAAAGCCTGAATATGTGGTGGTTGTTGTGGTTACGGGAGTACCTAGCGTATACTTGATAACTGGCGCAGGTGCAGCAGCTGAATAGCTGATATGATGAGCAGGTGGTGCGGCGTACTTAACATAAGCATGTGGTGCAGGCGGTGCAGCATAGGTCAGAGCAGGTTGTGCACTGTAAACAGCTTCAACTGCAACGGGAGCTGGTGGTCCAGCATGTAAGAAGCCGGCAAATGTGGTTGAGCAGAGACTTAGCAACAGCAGAGAGAGCTGAAGGAGAATTAGAAGAAATGAGAGAGAATGAAAGTTATTAAAATTGTAAATATATTTTTATTATATTTTAATATAAGATATGTTATGAAACATTCTTCCAAAGAGATCAGTTTATTCGAAAACTTCTAGCATTTAAATTAATTCATAAACTCGTGATAAAAATAAATTAAACAAAACTTTTTGTTATAAATAACTTTAATATTCTCTCCTTTTCTACTTACCACTTTAAACATTTTGGAACTTTCGATAACGAAGTGGTTGAGGAGGTAATGGGTACTTATTATGGAAGACTTTCTCGTGAAATGAATTGATTTGGTTAAGTAATGCTCGTATTTATGGCGTATTTTTGAAGATTGTCGATTACGCGTTTGTTGAAAAGTAAAACTCCATTTCACGCAGCCAAATGCCGTCCCCAAACCATCAATAGCCAACCACCAACCACACGTTTAATCGACAAGCAAATCGTGCGACAAATGCACGCGACACGTTTCGCAATTCATTGCAATACGAAGTTAAAAATGAAGAAAAGATAAACCAAAATAAAGTCAGTCCAAGTCCCTGAAGTGTGTCTCTCTCACTTTCTGGCAAGAAATTGGGTTAGAAGTTGGCCTAAAGATATGTGCGACTTTGGCTAGCCCCACTGCAATTGCAAACACGTTCCACACGCTGTGATTGATGGCTCATGTCTAAAATAAATGTCAAAATATCATATAAATAGGCCCCACCTGTGCCACAGTATGTGAATGCTGCCCCAAAGCAGACTTTGAATATTTTGAATAAAGAGCAGCACTCAAAAGTATTCAATGAATATATGAACATGACAAATGAATATCAGGCGAAAAAATTGTTGAAAGACTTGATAAAATTCAAAATTTATTGTAATTGATTAAATTCATTTTTAAATTGAATAAAAATACACAAAATTGAGTTTAAAACCAACATAACTAAATAGAATATTGTTTATTTGCATTATGAAATATTGTTTAAATTTGATTGTTGCTTAAATAATATTACACTTTGCACTATTATTTCTCATCAAATCTCTTCAGATTATTAGAACTCACCTGCATTTGTTACACATATGTATAAGTTCTTTCAAAAAGAAATGTTGCATTATTTTATTTATTTATTTACATTATAATATTTCTATCAATTGTTAAAATATTTATATTAATTTATAATCTTATCCTTAATAAAATATGTGTGCTCTTTAATATTCGTTAAATTTAATGCAAGGAAAATTATTTACGAGGCAGCCAATTAAATTGTGCCACAAATGCTTGCCACGTGCCCCCCTTTAAAAGTAAAGCAAAAAAATGTCAACAAAAACGGGGATAAGTTGCAGTTGAAGTTGAAGGTATATTAACATAACGAAGTGGCCTCACAGACATAAATCGATATAGGAGCATTCGCCAGAAGTTCGCGGATTGTATGCTCGAGTGTGGCACATGCCACAGCACTTGAAGGTGTATGTTGAAGGGATGTGGCACGAAGCAGAGGCAAGCAAGTGAAATGGCGCCGACAACAGAAGCTGCCAACACAGACAAGATACCTTCGTGTAATGCGCTCCAAATTGGCGCACGTGTTTCGCAAGTTCAACATGCCCCCAATCAACTACTTCTTCCCCCACTCATATTCTGTTGCTACTGTTGCTGCTCATACGATTTACCTTTTGGCAGCACCTGCTTGCCCCACACACTTGAGGCACGCGCTGCTGAAAAATCTGTCACCCACTGTTACCTTTTGATGTTTGTCTTTATTTTTCATTCCCTTTCTCTCTCCCTCTGTCTCCCTTTCTCACTCACACTTCTTTTGTGCTTCTTCTCCCACTCAGATTATGTCTGAATGCGTGGCAGTGGCAGTTCATAATGCTGCAAGGCAAATGTTACTCATACGCAGCGTTGCCAGTCATTGAACCTTAACTTGCAACGACAAAAGCTGCGCACATTTATTGTGGATTAAACGCAAAAATCATTACCAATAAAAACAATTATAAATAGGAGAAGAGCGTCTGATTCTACTTTTTAGTCAGTCGATAAAGTTGTTTCGTTCAGCCAAGATTTTCAGTTTTTAAAAGCAAGAATATTTTGGAGATGTTTAATTGTCCAATCCTTGACGCAATTGCTGGATGTAGTTTAAAATCAAAGTAAGTTTTCACTTTATAACGCAAAACCGGAACCAATAATAAATTTATATTAATAAGGAATTAAATAAACTATAAATAAATAAGAAAAAATAAATGTTATAATATTGCAATTCAATATTAAATAAAATAAATAAATGATAAAGTGACTAAAGTTCATACATACCCACTAGAGTAGCCTCAACTGAAGTCAATGCTCCCAGCAAGGTCAATGTTAACTGTGGGTGGATTAGGGTTAAGCACGCGTGTGTTTTAGTTGCTTGCAACGTGCATTTCCTGCGGCAAGGATCAACTTGCAACTGGTTGAGTGACCGACCCTTCAAGTTGGACCTTAATTAAGCTTTGCGCTTGTTATGCCATGTGTACCCTTTGGATGGTTGTTGCTATTCTAGGAAATGCAATTCAATGCCCTTTTAATTGCACCAACCACGCAGTGCAGCAGCACTACTCGGGAAATGCAATTAAGAGCAAAATTCTTGATGTGTTTTTGTTTATTGACGTTGAGAAGGTCCTTGCACTGTGGTCAATGGCATGTTAATAATGCACGTTCCAGCTGCCACAACAAATGCAAATGTTGTAAAAGAAGATAAACATGTATAATTAAATGCAAAATGCGTTGAATACTTTTAAGCTGTGAACTTAACTCAAAGTGCAATAGAAACCACTCAAAACAATAGTGAGTGGTTGAAGAGTAGAGATTTGACTAAGAGCAGGTGTTTCAATTGCAACTCGTGGCCTTAAGGTGTGGGAAATAAACTGACGGGAGGTAACTGTGCCATGAGAGCACCACCTCCTTCTACTCTGCCCCCTCCACTTTTGAGCCACCCAACTGAGTACTAAGTGCACTGTGGCAGAGACAATGTTTCTGCTTGAATGAATATTCAATGCGCAAATTGCAAGTAGGAAGAAACCCACATTTGTCTATTGTCTCCCTCTACCTCTCTCAAATCTTCAGTTGCCTCTCCATCTGCAAGGTCGTTGCCAAATTGTGGTGCGGCCTTTGTTGAATGCTTCAGTGGCCAACTAATCCAAACAGATGGACAATCGACGGGTGTCAACGTGTTTAATAACTATAATACCAAAAAGCAACTTCAACTAATAATAATAATAGACTTTACGATCGTTTGAGGCATAATTTATGCCGATAATGCGCATTGTATCTTGTATTTGGTATCTTGGCCATAATTGTTGTACATTTTGTTGGCTTGTCTAAGGTCGTTGCCACAATGCTGCATTGTAGTTGAGACAACCATTCTCTGGTGAATCGTATTCAAGTTTGTTTCTGGGTACTCTATTAAATTTAATAACCCAACTTGACCAAAAAACAACAAATTAAGTGACACATTTAGCAATTGACAGACTCTTGTAGTGCTCCAATTTTGCCAATTGCAAAAACGTATTAGCAAAATATTCCAACTGACTTGGACTAAGTTTAATAAATAATTATTTCAATTGCACCACTCGACGCACTTTCGTTAGCTTGCCACCTGTCAGCTTGCCACTCAGCCAGCCTACTCCACCCCATTACACCTTGTCCCGACCCGCCCCACTCCATGTTCCCCATCAGCATTTGTCAACAGGCAATCGTATAATTGCCAGGCGTTGGCATTTGAATTGAATTTGTTCAAGGAAAATTTCAACACTATTGCAGGCCACACTTAGAAAAATTTCAATCAAAAATGTGTCAAATATTTCGAGGAACTGAATTTAATGACATATGTACTTTACATGTAAAAGTTCAGATTACACAAGTCAATTTTAAGTAAAAAATGATATAACGTTTTATAGTAGGCCTAAGAAAATATTAGACGACAAAAAGACGTAAGAAATTTAAAAGAAGTATATAACAAATACTTTTATAAAAATAAAAATTTTAAGCAGATAAAAAAAAGATAACATTTTTTGTAGATTTTAATTTAAACACAGAATAAATTTTAGAATAGTTGTTTTCCCACTTCCTCTATCCATTATTAATCACAATTTTAATATTCCTAAGCTTGGTATATTTTTTTCCTCAGTGTAATAATTAAAAGAATGTGTTATTCTTTTGGTTTTTTGTATATTTTCTGAATCGTTTACTTTAGAATATTTGGTTTTCCACTTCTTCTATCCATTATTAATCACATTTTTATTAAACTTAGTAAACTTTTTTCTTTAGCGTAATAATAAAAAGTATGTTTTATTGCTTTACTTTTGTGTACATTTTTTGAAACGTTTATTTTGCAATAATTGGTTTCCTTCTTCTATCCATTATTAATCACAATTTTAATATTCCTAAGCTCGGTATACTTTTTTCCTCAGTGTAATAATTAAAAGAATGTGTTATTCTTTTAGTTTTTTGTATATTTTCTGAATCGTTCACTTTAGAATAATTGGTTTTCCACTTCTTCTATCCATTATTAATCACATTTTTAATATTCTTAAACTTAGTATACTTTTTTCTTCAGCGTAATAATAAAAAGAATGTTTTGTTGTTTTAGTTTTTTGTATATTTTTTGAATCGTTTATTTACTTAAGTCGAAACCACGAGCATTACACAATAACAAAAAGTAATAATTAACAGCATTGACTTGATCTCTTGCTCTCTTTCTTTGTCTCTGTCGGTCTCACACTATCTCTATCTTTCTCTCAGCCAGTGTCTCTGTCTCTGTCTCCAGTTTGAGTTGGAATTTTGAACACGACTGCGAGTTCTTCACTTTGACAGCGGCAAAGTGTCGAACATATTGTACTGAGGAATCTCACACAATCTCTCGGTAAATCCGATGGGAATATGCAGATGTTGTTGTTGTTATGATGGTGGTGGTGTTCGTGTCAAGGGTGGTGCAGGATGTTCGTCAACGAGATGGAAGTATGCTGCTTCTTTTTACTAACGCTTAGTGCAGATAACCATGTCCATAACCATGGCCATAACCAGCATATCCCAGACCGTAGCTGCCCAGACCGTAGCTGCCATAACCGCCATAGGCACCATGTCCATGGTAGGTGGAGGTGGTGTGCAGAGCTGGGGCAGCAACAACAGCGGGTGCAGCATGATAGATGGGAGCGGCATGGACAACGGGATAGGCCTTGGTGGCAACCTTGTAGGTGTTGGCATAAGACGTAGCCACGGGATGAGCGATGGTCTTCACAATTGGAGCATGCACAATGGGGGTAGCGTAGCTCTTGATGATGGGAGCGTGAGAGATCACAGCGGGGGCAGCATAGGCGGGGGCAGCATAGCCACCATAGTTCAAGCCATAGCCATGGCTATAGGGAGAGATTACACCAGCGTTGGCAACGGCGCACAGAGCGGACAGGACAGCGATCTGTTGAAGTTAGAGTAGGAATTAATATTTGTGGCAAGTTTGTCGCCTAAGTCTTTTGTATCCTTACCAGCTTGAACATTTTGGGTGGTTGGTTTTTTGGTGGTTGGTTTGGCTACTTCTTGACTGAAGAGTTGAGTGTGTTATGTTTGAATAAGCGCTACACTCGGCATATTTATACCGAATCAAAACTCTGAGAAATATTCTGACAGACAATGCCACAACAACTACAAAAACACGAGCGAACTGCGAATCAAAAGCGTGAACGCCCTGCCCTGTCCACAACTTCGGCGGCTGCAAAAAAAAAAAATAGCCGACTTCAGGTTCAGTTTATGCTTCGGGTTCGCTGTCGACTTCGACGTCGACGTCAGCTCACTTTGAGAATAGCATGCAGAGCTTTGAGATACAATCTCGATCGATCTTGATGCAGTGCCACAGAAATCAGTCACGCGCCTTATTGTTGTTGGTGTTATTGTTGCTTTAAAGTTTTCCCAGACCGTCGGTAGCCGAGAGTGGAAAACAAGAAAATCGCGAAAAACGCGAAAACTCTTCGATCAATTCAATTAGCTGACTTGTTCGCACCGAAGTGAGTTGTCAGCAGTCTGCGATTTGGAGCTAAGAGTTGAACGTCTAGTTATTGTGCCGGAAATCAAAGGCTAAAGCCGTTGCATGACTTTTCCACCATTGTTTCATGTTGTTAAACATTTAGTTGTTGTTGTTGTGGTTCTTTCTTGGTTACTTTTGTGGTCGCTTAATTGTTCTTATTGTAATTTGCGGTTTACTTAACGCGCAATTAACTCGAGTTACCGCCTGCAACTAGTGCGAGCTTTGGGCGTCAACCTGCCACAAATTGAGGCAAATATCATTGTGCAATCGATCATTCTAGTATTATTAGAGTAGCTCCCACATTTAGCCAAAATTTAAATTAATACAGATTCCTTTCTAAAACCGCGCATTTGTGGCCCAAACTCACGCACATGATTATCAATCAGCATTTGAACTGATTGACAGCGCACTCGACGATCTCTGTAGGCGTCGGAAAATGCACAGTTTCCCCAGCTTCGACTCCAACTCTGCACATGCCTCTTAATCCCCTCCTTCCCCTCCACACACAATCCTCATTTAAATACGCATATGAAAAATCGAGCTGCTTAATAACTGACAACAAATTGAGAGTGGACGACGAGTGTCCAGTTCAGTGTCCAGCTGTTGCCAATGGTTGCCACTTTGTTGCTCGACGTTTTCACATTAATTTTTGCCTTAACTGATTTCTTATCGTTGGCACGGCGTAAGCGGCGTATGCGTAACTTGCAATTCATTCGAAAATCAATTCGCATCGCAAATGCAAATAAATTAGAAAAACAAACAAATAACAAATGTATTTAATGATGATGAATGGACTCGTAAATACCCTGTATATATTACAGAGATTACAGAATGTCACAACTTCAGTCTTTTTATAGAATGAAATAGCTGTGCAACAAGATTAATTTCATTTTTAAGACAGATTTATTGAATAACAGTTGACATTAAATGAGTAATAGTAACTATTTTTAACTTCCTTAGATTTTTTAATCATTAAATTTAAGTTTATGTATGTATATCATGCTAGCTTTTTATAATTTGTCTAATCGAAGTTATTTGCTTCTTTAATAAGTCGCACATTTACATGTATTTTTCTAGCTTTAACATGCCCCACTTACGCATTTTTATGTTTACAGGGTATCAGGCATAAAATGCAGCCCGTGTTCGCGTCATATTTGAGCACTCGTTTTAATGGCCTGCCAGATTTCTTAATAGCCATTCTTAATTTTCGTTTCTCCCCCTGCCTGTTGCACCCACTCACCACCCCTCTTTATGCACATTTTCTCCATTCATTCCTCCTTCTCACCCCTCTCTCTCACTCTCTGTCTTCTTGGCTGACCACGCCTTATCACTATCGGTTGGCAATCTGCTTAAGCAGCTGGGAAAAAACAGCTCAAAGTTGGTAGCAGCATAATCAATGCAACAAATACGACAACAACAATCATAACAACCACAAATTGTTGTTGCTTATTTGGTTGTTTGTTTCGATACGATAAAAAGGCGATTATACAATCGGGCGTAGGCCTCTGAAGCTGACTTTGGGGCCTTGAGTGGCAGCTGCTTCACAGTCTTGAGAGTTTTTGATTCTGTGGACACAAAGCGCGCTTAAACTTTATGGCGCATAAATCAATCGACAAAAAAAGAGACAAAAAAATAAAAACTAAACAACGGTGGACAATTCTTTTGGTGGTTTTTCAATTGTCGAAATCTGCATATTGACGGCAACCCTTCACCGGACACCTCGGGGCAGCAATTTGCATGTGTTGTGGCTTTATCGATATGCAAATATCTTTTGACACAACAGAAATCAAGCGTTTGAATTTGATTGACAAAAAAACAGGATACGAATTGCGTGACCCACCCACAGCCACAGTTACACTGGCAACCAACTTCCAGTGGTGCAGTGGTTTAGTGGTCTAGTGGTGTAGTGGTGTAGTTGTGTGGCCCTCGTGTGGCCAGTCATTGAGGCTGTAATTGCATTTTAATGGCTTCGTTGCTGGTGCATTGGGCAACGCATTGCTGCATGCCACAAGTTGTTGCAACTGCAACACAAATCATTCAAACTTCAAATTTAAAACCATCAATTTTTGATTCAGTTTCTGGCATATGATTTATAGCATTTCTAGGAAAATGCAATATGAGAGATTTTTTGCGATTAATTCGGGAAATTTCTTAACTTAATAATGGGGAACGGAAAGGGGTAAGGTAGGGAATTAATCAGCGTAAAGCTTAGTCTTGCAAAAACTTATTTAATTAAGTTTTAATTTGTGTAAGTTTTGCATAATTATATGGTGCGCAACGGTGACGCGGCCAACGAGTGCGCCAATTAAGTATACCACATGTTGGACGCGGTCAAGGTCACTTAAGCTGACTACGACAATGTCGTGCACATTACAGCGACGACAACAACTAATAATAATAATATTAAAAACAACAACAACTGAAAACTGTAACAATGGCAAGACAATTGAAAAAATTACTAGAATACCTTCAATTGACTGCAAAATAAACTAAGCAACTGCGACGAGCACATGTATTAAGGCAAAAAGTAAGAGAAAATAATTGTCTTACGGTTAACGAAGTGCAAATACTCTTTGCTCGTTGCTGAAATGTCTATCTCTATGTCTATGTCTTTTATTCTTTATTGCACTTATCCAAAGTGATTCCCATGCCTTTCTTTCCTTTGTTACATAAGTGAGCATATAGTTGTTATACCCTATTTACAATGGAAATAAGTGGCAAAAGTTGAATGTTAATTTGTCAATTATACGAATTTACTCATAAATTTGGATTATTTTTTAATTTTCAAATCCTTTAAGATTTCATTACGGCGTCCTTCCCAAATCACAAATGTTAGCGGTGATACAAGGATTTTCTGAAATTCATAAAAATCTGTTCTACCAAATTGAAATGATTTTTCTATTTTAACAAGATTACGGTCTTCTTTTTTTGCTTCGGTTGTGATCGAAAGTTGCACAATGATGAACAACAACTAAAAAATTTTGATATTTTTATTGATATTGGTTAGAATTGATTTATAACCTTACCAAAAAACACATGACAGCCTTCATTGTATTGATTGAACTGATTCCTGTCACTGACTATAACTAGGCTAACTTGCTTTTATTGTCCCCTCCGCAGGCCAACTGGAATTGAGGAAAGAGTCTTGCAGCTGCCACAACTAAAATTTTCTCAAAATCTTGCAGTATAAAAGCTAAGCTAAGCTCAATTCACAATTACAGCTTTTACATAAAATAAATTATTTTTTAAGAAATAAGAACTGTTTCTTTAGAATTTGATAGAATTTATGATACACAATTTTGAACATATAAAGCTTAAATTTTCTAATGGGTTGCTTGGATGACAAGTTTGTGAAACTTATTGTATTGATTCAAAACTATTGATGGCCATAACTATTTTTATATGGAACATATTTTATCCAATATATGTATAATATTTGAAATTTAAGCTTTTTTCTTAACTAAATCAGCTCTAAATTTAATAATTTATTTGTATTTCGTGGACACAAAGAACTCAGAAAAACCCAATCAGATCTATAAGTTTACTAACAAAGAGTAGTTATACTCTATAAGTCCGTTTGCAGTGTTACATATTTGGTATGTTAACAATAATACACATTTATGAAAGGGCATAGTTATAAAACTAGCTGTCGTTTCATTAATAAAATTAAAATGACCTCCTGCCGTCGCTCTGCAGCTGTCAGCGACAATTAGGCAGACAGTCACCTTCGGTTTTGGCCAAGAGCTGGCGAGTTTAGCTTTTTAACGTTTATCCCAAACTGTGGTCAATCTGCCTGGGCCAACGCCTTTGCCATGTTGTTGTTGGCCATTTATGTTCTTTTTGACCAACTTGTAGAGGATATTGCGCAATTACGATTTTGCTAACTGACAACAAAAGCACGTAGTTTAACTACTTGTTGTTCTGATTTTTGTTGGCCATGCATGTTAACGTTTGATGTTGAGATTATTTGACAGCTTCAATGAGCTGCGTTTGCCGTTTCAATGCAAATTGCAGAATTCGCTTCATAATTAAGTAGTTTAACAGTCGCCTGCCACAAAAATCTAAATACACACGCATAGACCAATTTGTGCAACAACAACAAGAACAACAGCTACCATAACAACAACAATATCAACGCCCCTAACTTATGCTCGTAAATTAAAAATAGCAAACACCCCAACGGCAGATTGTAGTAGTAGCTTGTTTCTATACACTTGCAAAGAGTAGAGTAACATAGCTCTGTGCAATAATTTGCTACACTCATTGGGAGTTATTGGTGTGAAGTGCCATGCGAACTCTTAAAACATAGAACTCTAATCTTTTATTAAATTACAAACAACAATTTCTATCATTATTATTATATACCTTACTAAAGTCGCAGACATCTAAAGCCATATTATGTAAACTTGTTTGTGCAATTATTATAGTTTATGCAGCTTAGAAAGTGTATTATAACTTCGTGAAACCCCATCAAACTGTATTTTTTCTGTTTTTTGTTTTGTAGTTTGTCTGTCACCAAATTGTATGCAAATTGTTTGAACGCATTTTCAATGCACACACCACACAACGTCATGTGATTTATGTGTTCTATCAATCCCACACGTCCCGAGCTGTTGATCGGAGTTTAATTTTTAGTTTGACGACTATTGCTTTTTAATTGAATTGAGTTCTAGAACCAGGGTGTTAGCCCCCTTCCTTCCTATGCTCTAATCCATCAAAGGCTGAGACTTTCACTTTTTGTTGTTGCTTGGAGTTCCGTTCTAATTGTGATTGACTAATTCATGTGAATATCGTTCAATGAGTAGATCGAATACCCATGATTTGGGATTACTCACCCTGAACTTCATGTATTATTTAATGGCGATCCACATGCTTATAATGAGATATTGCAAACACCTGTCGAAGGTGAGAGAGACGAAGACACAGATACAGAGAGTATGATTTGGTTCAGTACTCAGCATTCATTTTGACACTGAGAGAAATAACCTGTTTACTTTGATTTCCCTTTTCATTCGCAAACAATACTTAACTTTACATAAAAAGTATTTTAAACTCATTATTTCTTGTAGTGCTGCTTTTGTCACGTTCACCGAGCAAACGAATGTAATAAGAACAAAAGGTGGCTATAAAAAGTCAATTAGACTTAATGATAGCTTCAGCTAAACTACACATTAAATTTATGTAGTTCGTTGATTGAACCGAGCTAAGCTATGGAAATAGACGGATCCGGTTTCGGGGGCAAAAGTGACTCAAAACTGCTGTAATCAAGGAAGTTGCCAAGAAAAAACATGATCAAGCGTTGTTGTTACTTGGCCAACCACTGTGAAAAGTTTGGTAAGCAATGGACTACAAAAAAGTTGTAATTCCGTCATTAAAATTAATAAGACTATCGACAATTGTAACGCCCAGTGTATAACCATTCCAGAAGTGTCCAAAAAAACCCATTTTTATTTTCATTTACTACTGCAAGTGCTTATTAAATGAGCGTTAAATGCGTTCCGTACACGGTGCGTATGAGCGATGCCGGCTTAGACATGTCCGCTAAATATAATCGCATAATGCGAACCAATCTGACTTCAACAACAGCTAAGCACGACACTCGATAGTCAGTCGACCAAATAAATAAATAAAAAGAAATAAAAAGCTAAATATGTGCGATTTCTAACGCTAATTAAGCCGCATGTTGCGTCGAGTTTTGCGAATCCCCCCCGTCTCCTGTCAGTCCCAACGGACAACTGCCTGTTGCCAACTTCTATTAATTAAACTATTAACCACAGTACTCGTAATTCAACTGTCTATCCGTCAATACTTGCTGGCCGCAACCAATCAACAGAATTGTGAATTTCTGATTGTGCATTTGGCAGTGGCAAAAGTCGAATTACTGAATGAAAGAGTTCATGGCTCTCAGAACGTGGAAGAATAATATAAAGATATCTTTTGTCTGTTTCTATAATCGCTTCTCAAAGTTATATGTAGTTGAAGCTAAAATTCAAGTAATGCTGTTTATTAAATGATTCAGTTAGAAACAATTTGCTATAAGAACTTATAGTGCAATTTAGATATCGATAACTTTGTTGTTAAAACTTTAATTCTAATTAGTCTTTCCTTAGGCTCATATTGTATTTATTAAGCCCACTGTACATCCTAAACACAAACTAAGCTTTATTCACTATATAACAGACTAATCCGGCAACTCAAAGAACTCAACTAAACTAAAGTCAACACTCCATAACTTTGCAAGCATTAGGCTATTAACAAAATTGTTAACATATTTCACTAAGTAATTCCCCTGACAGCTTATGGCCATGTAAGTGATACAGTTCTGCCGTATACTATTTTTGGCCAAAACAATTTACTTAACTCAGACTAAAAAGACTCTAAAACTTGGGTCTTTCTGGGGTTAAGTTTAGCTTGAAAGAAAAAGCTTAGCTTAGAGGAGCTTTGTTAAAAGCTTAATTAAAGTCGGTGCCTTAAGGTAGGCTACAATAATTTGTATTCAATTGAAATGCAAGATTTATGAATGACGGCGAATGACCTTAAAAGCGGAGCATACCCAAAATGCAAGTGGGTCAAGTGGCCAACAGTTGTAAGCTTGGCCAATTAAAAAATTATAAGACCCATAATTAACACCATATCAAATGCGAGCTTCAATTGAAAGAGACCCACAATATTTTGCAGCTTAGACTTAGCTGTACTTAGGGCTTAAGATGTTTTCTTTGAAGAAGAAGTAGGAACATAGTGGGTCAGAGGGGAGAACAGAGGCAGCATGGTGACTACAACAGCTTTGCTAATTATAATGTTGAGCGGCTGTCAGAGATTTAATATGGGTCTCCACATTTGCGTGCTTTTAATTGAATTAGTCTCAAAGGTCACAAGAAGCTGGCCAAAAGCATAGAAGGTAAAACACAAAAGACTTGTCGCCCAATTTGTGTTGGCGGTGCGAGTGGTGCAGTCAGGAAAAGTTAGCGTAGCGTGGAATATTCAAACTACAACTACGTATGTAGGTATTTATGCTAATGCGAATTTTGCTGACTTCACTGTCTTGCTAACTGGCAACTGAAAATTGGTAACTGGAGCATTGCAATGGCCAACTGGAATCGAAACAAATGCAGTTAAATGCAGCTGATTTATAACTACAAGTTGCTCTAAGTTGGTGGGTGTGGTAAGTGTGGGTGACTGGCTGCAGTTCCATTCGTTTTGGAGACAGAAGCTAACAAACTCATACACATTTTAAGCAAATATTCCATAAGAGATTTACCTAAGGTTTAAGCCAAGTTTTGACTGTTTGCTCGCTTTTGCCTTGGCTGCACCACTTAGCCGCTCAGTTACGCCCAAATGGGTCACTAATGAGGCGTCTTGGCTTGGGAAAAACTGAAAAAGAAACAAAACAAAGCTCTTGATGGGTCGATTGTCTGTGCCAATTCTAACGTAAAGAAACTACCGCCACTGAGAGCTATAAAATTGTGGTGCTTCTTCAGCATTTACCACAGTTCCAAGTTGTTTCTACCAAAGTAAAGTTCATCCCCAAAAAACATGTTGAAAATTGTGAGTTCTTCTACGGATAAACCAATGGATATTACCAACGTTAAGCCAACATTTTCTTGTAGGTGCTCGTTTTGTGCTTGGCTTATGCCACACTGAGTGAGGCACGTCCTCATCCCAGCTATTTGCCCAGCTATGAGACCATCGAATATGCACCCACTGTGCTAGGCTACGAGTCCTTCGCATTGCCAGCCGCCGTCTCCCATCAGAGTTCGACAGTGGTTCACGAAAAGCGTCCCTACTGGCGTCCTATTCTGGATCATCACGCTCATCACACACCACTGCTGAAGACCTACAGCCCCGCCTCCTACGCCTATGCCAGTGCACCACTAAGCTACGGCAGTGAGTGGTACGAGCCTGGCTGGAACAGTGACCTCAGCTATCCCAGCATTTACCTCAAGTGAGAGTGGATTATACCAGTGATGTGATTCGCAATTAAGCATCGATCTATTAAAACCGCATTTAAAATTCGGAAATTTTATAATGAGGTTTTGATGTGTCGGAAAGTATCTAAATTTATTAATCGATCATAATAGTTACTCGCAGAAATAAAAAAATAAGTCACCTAATTTTTGATGATTAAAATTCTATACAAATTATAAAGCAGCGTTCATTTATTTCCCATTAATTTAAAAATAAAAGGAATGAATAAATTAAGGGAAATGAAAAGCCAAAATAATGTGAAAAAAAGTTCACAAAACGGGGCAATAATTTCAAGGCTATCTCGAAAATAAGTGTTATTCATTTTAATCGAATTATCGATATTCCCATTTTTTTCACATTAGTAGGTAATTCTTCAAATTCCCCAAATAAATATACTTAAGAGCAATTTGTGATTTAAATTCGAGTATTTCTTTATTTAAGGAGGAGACACAAGTCAACAACGGGCATCAAAATCTTTCGTTCTCATTTTTACCAAGCGCTAGCTGCGTACGTCAGTGGTGCGTGGTGCAACAGGGGGGAAGAGTAGGCAACTGGTGCGGAGTATGCAACAGGGGCAGGCACATGGGAAGCAGCTGCATATGTGGTGTATGCAGAGGGCAGAGCAGAGTAAGTGGACACGGGTGCAACAGCAGAGTAGGTGGACACGGGTGCAACAGCGGAGTAGGTGGCAACCGGAGCAGCTGCAGCGTAGGTGGCAACAGGAGCAGCGGCATGCAACGTGGTCTTCACAACTGGGGCAACCACATCCTCAACAACGGGTGTGCTGTGCACCTGGGTAACGCTCTGATGGGAGACAGCGGTGGGCACACTCTTGACCACAGCGCCAACCCTGGCCAAGGCGGGCTCCTGGATGTAAGCTGTGGGTGCACTGTACACGAGTGGTGCAGCTGCCAGATGACCTGGACGAGCGGCAGCAACAGCAACGAAGGCGGCGAGAACGAACTGTTGATATAAGTTGTATAAGGAATAAAATTAGAGCAACTCCAAATGGATATCCACTTTGATATCGATGCTTACCAATTTGAACATTTTGTAGAGCTGGAGTTCTTTGACTTGTGTCGAAAAGTAGACTGTGCCTGTTGCCTCATTTCTCGCTGTCTTTTATACTTGAACTTCACTTTCAAGGCACACACACACGCACACACACACACGCACTCATGAATACAATGAATACTCGCTGTTGTACGTGCCTGAACGGATTCTTGTCTTGTTTCTTGTGTCTCTTGTGCCAACAATAAACCAGATTATTATTCGTGGCCAATTTCAGTTCAGTTACGCACCACACCACTTAAGTACTTATTTCATCGTCTCTACACACTTCTGCCCCTGATCGAAAAGCGAGTCGAAGCCAAACCCACTCTTATTTTCATTTTCAAACCGTGGCTCATTAGTCGCACGTCAACCTGGGCCCAATATTTGGCCCCGGGACGAGGTTAGACATTGTCATTTGATTATGTTATTGTAAACTGATTTCAACTTCCGAGTGAATACTTAAGGCATCCGAGAAAAGATTAGTTGTGGCAACTGGAAGAATTTTCCTTTAAAAGCCTGTAGTATAGCTATAATCAATGAAAAGAATCAGTATGATGCAAATCATTCGATTTTTGGTCGGACAATTAAATAACTCTAATCGATAAGAGCAAATCAAATCAGCAAAAAGTTAGATAATAAAATATTAAATTATTCAAAGTTAAAAGAACCATGTGAAACATAAATAAAGTTTAATTCTTAGTATTCCGCCTTATGTATATGCTATGGCAAGCAAGACGTAATTAGGTCTTAATTTATGTATCAAATTATATCATTAAGTTCAAATAGTTCATAGATCTAAGTAAAATTGTATATTACACAAGTGTTTCAGCTGCTTTAGGGTGGCTTGTAGTTGCCCTTACCCAACGGCAGTTAAGTCACACTTGTTTTGCTCTAAAGATTCAGGTTCATTGTCCAGTTGCAAATGCAATGCGCATGCATTATTATCCTTGAACCTTCGCTCCGGCCAAGGACAACAATCAGTCCTTTCTATTTCTTTATACCAGTGCATACGAACTAATCCAAACATATGGTGTGGGTTAACTCAGCTTGTAAAGAACCCTATAAATTGTAAACATAAAAGATGGTAGTGTAAGTATACACGAGAGTTATTTACGTATATACGAGTACAGAAAACTTAAGATTATTATAACTAATATATCTTAAATGTTAAATCTAAGATATACTAGAAAAAAGGGCATTCTTTGGTTGAAAAAACAGTTGTACTGGTATTAAAGATTTTACAGAATTCTACTTTATGCGTACAGTTCATGTTTATTCACAAAGTTACCAACTGTTAAAGTTAAGATATAGAATATCCATGAGTTTCACAGTTCTAAGTGACCAGACCTAAGGGCAACGAACCATAAAACTTGCATAACTTTGTAAAAAATATGCAAATTTTAATATGCTATGTTATTCTGATAAAAATTTGATCTATTAATTGATTCTAAATTCAAAATAGTTTGCTTAGGTAACTAATTTTATTTTTAATTTAGAAATTATTGATACATTTTTAAATTGATATTATTTCAGTCTGATGTTTGCCATTCGTAGTTCTTAATACGAGTACTTTACGGCACAATATAGTTAAATTTCACTAAAAGCTTGCAAGCTGCTTAATTGTGATCAAACTTTTAAGCAGCCTGTCAATCAGCAAGCAGAAAGTAAACTGTAAGAAGTAATGACCTAAAGGAAATAACTGCAAGTGGTAAAGAGTAAACAACATATTTAAATGCAAAATCTTTCATTTATTCAAACCAATGCCCTGAATAATTTTGATATTACAGGAATTCTTTATAACATGTACTTATTGAGCTTTATTAAGCTTTCAATATATCCTCATTTCGCAAGAAATTTATAAAAAGCCTTGTTTTCCATTGGCCGTCGGTAGCCGCCATAATCTGCACTTGATACTCTCCGGTAGGCAATGGTAAAAGCTTGAAATACTCTTCCTTCATAACCAAATCCTTTACAACAATTTCGTTCTGAAATTTAAATAATTCATTTACAATGTTCCCATTAATGAAGTTATTAATTTACCTCATATGGGCAAGACTGATTAATATTAGAATTTTCGACCAGGAAGTTGGATATAATAATTTTTGCAAACGACATTTCGTTATTTCTTTTTGACATAAACTTGCAAAAGTCGAAGGTGGCATTGAACATAAACGGACGGAATCCATTGAACTTACGAAAAAAACTGACATTTACCTGTAATTTAGAAAAGTGTCAGAAATACGAATAAAATCGCATGATTTTTGCATACTTTAGCATTATTGAAGGGTCCTTTTAACAGTTTCGCTTGTATATTTAGGCCAATTACACCGCGACCCAGAACCGTTAGATGACATTGTTTATATGCGCAATAGGACGAATCTAACACATCACATTTGACGTTTGTAAAACGGGTAACAGTTTCTGAAAATCCTTCACTGGACAGAAGCAAAAGCAGAAATGTGGCCCACATTGTGTGTTATTTAAAAAAGACTAAGCGGAGAATAACTAATGCGCTTAATTTCAAAGTTTTGACTCTGGTTATATCAAATTAAAAATTGTTTTCAATAGTTTAACAAAACGTTATATGGATCACTAACTCCCATTGCTCACATATAGCATTTGATTGAATTTTAATGGAGTTTTTATACCCTGTGAGAGTATATAAAGTTTGTTAAAATAGTAAAAGTATTTAACAAGCAGACTCCATAAAATAAAAATTCTCTTGAACAGCAACAACAGCCGAATCGATGTAGCCAGGTCCGTCTGTCCGTCTGTCTGACAGTATGAACAAACGGATCTCAGATATAAAAACTTTTTATATTAGCAAGCAGAACAAGTTTTTCTAATATTTTGGATACCACACACCCTTCGCCCACAAATCGAGAATAACGAAATAACAACAGCAATAAAAAATTTTAACACTTATGCAACTTTAAAGTCTGGTAACCAATTGGACCGACAACTTTACATGCCAATATTTTTAACACTTCTTGAACTTTTTTACAAAAAAAAAACTCCTTATCGTTTTTTAAAGGTTGGGTCCTGGACGTGCCTAATAGTAATAATTATCCAATCAATACTTAAAGGCAAAAACATTTATTTATTCAAATTCGTATCACAAAAGACCGTCCAACAATGCAAGTTCCACTGTTATCCTGAGAGTCCTGCTGGGTTTCCTTACCACACTCCTGTGGCGGTGTAGGTCAGAGGTGAGGAGGCTGCAACATGTGCAACTGGGGCGGCGGCGTATACACTGTGCACCAGTGGGGCAGCGGCAGCATAGGTGCTGTGCACCACAGGAGCAGCGGCAGCATAGGTGCTGTGCACCACTGGGGCAGCGGCAGCATAAGTGCTGTGCACCACTGGGGCAGCAGCGGCATAGGTAACCACAGGAGTCGATTTCACAACGGGAGCAACAACATCCTCGACGACATGAGCGGAGCTGTGCACCACCGACTGACTCTGATGGGAGACAGAGGTGGGCACACTCTTGATCACAGCACCAACCTTGGCCAGGACGGGTTCCTGGACAATTGTGGTTGCTGGTGCGGAATAAACCAGAGGTGATTCATACAGATGACCGGGACGAGCAACGGCTACGGCGAGGAGAGCAGACAATACCACCAATTTGAACATTTTGATAATGATTGTTATGTTATTTTGGTCTGTATTGACTGTTGTGTTTGAGTTTCTAGCGAGAACTGTTTGTGGTTTGTTAGCTGCAACTGGTGTTTATATAGCACACAACTCTCCAGCGACCTTCACTTCAAAGTGAGACCCATATCAGATTCGATTCTCAAAGACCACACCAACAATCAATAAGCAATTAGAGACGGTGGGCGGCTCAACCACAGAAATAGCAATTGTTTGTTGACAAAGCCAACAGCAAGTAACCAGTTTATTGACCAGCTTAGCATTTCGGCCATTAGACGCACTTCGACTCCAATTGCTGGGCCTTCCTGGCCCCAAACTGCATTACTTGCACTTTGAGTGCGTATATCTTTCAGGGTCAGCACAAGGTTTGTGTGTTCATGTTCAGCTTTATACACTTAGAGAGGGTATATTAACTTTATTACAAAATATGTAACGCAAAAAAAAGAAGAGTAATTATAATTAAATTCACATGCTCATTAAGTACATGATTAAATTATCGTTAAATCTCATTGAAATTTTATTTTTATTTAATCTCCACTGTTCTACCTAAATCGACTAATATTTAGAAGATCTCTTCCACTAAAAATTAAAAAAAATATTTGAAAATCCGCTTAGATACATTTTAGTGGTACTTTTGTGGGATTCTAGTATCATTATATAATTATAAAGAAGTTCCCTTCCACTTTAAATTTAGTAAGTATTCAAGATAAATTAATATTTAATTGAGATTTTTAGTTTCCTTTAAATTTTTAATTGTGCTTTGTTACTACCGGTTATAATAACAATTCTTATATTTATTGAAATATCAGAAATAAATTCCTAAATTGAATGTTTTATAATAGTGAATATCAATATAGTAATTTTTTTACAAGAGGGTAATAATTTTTAAAGGGTAATAATTTTTCGTCATGCCAAAGATACATTTTCTTTATTGTCTTCTTGACTTCGTTTTCGTTTACAGATTTCCCAGTTTTATGTTTCCCCACGCACTTAACTCTTTTAATTAAACATTTTCTGGCAGCTGCTTTTTGTTAAAACTTGTATATAAACGCATACTTTACTTTGGGCAATTATCAGTCAACTTCGTTCGCTAACAACAGCAACAACACAGACCAAAAACATAAACAAATTCCTTCAACATGTTCAAATTGGTAAGTATTTTCATCTGCTTGCTGCAGTGCATCATTATTAACTAGAAAATCTCCATTTTCCAGGTGGTGTTGTTTGCTCTTTTCGCCGTAGCTGTTGCTCGTCCCGGTCATCTTTATGAATCCCCTGTAGTCTATTCAGAGCCAGCTGCAACAGTTGTCCAGGAGTCCGTACTGGCTAATGTGGGTGCTGTGGTCAAGAGTGTACCTTCATCTGTCTCCCATCAGAGCCAGTCGGTGGTGCACAGCAGTGCCCATTATGTGGAGGATGTTGTTGCTCCTGTTGTCAAATCATATGCTGCCCCAGTTGTCTCCAGTTACGTTGCAGCTTCAGCTCCTGTCATCTCCAGCTATGTGGCAGCTTCTCCAGTGCTAAAGACTTATGCCACGCCAGTTGTCTATAATGCCGGCTGGTAAAGTGTAAATCAGTGGAAAGATCACCAGGTCGAGTAACTGGACAGTTTTACTGATGATCCCAAAAAAGGAATAACAATTCTCCTGTATATATTCCATATTCTGTTTAATTGCGAGTAAAGTATTACATTTATATATTTCTGAATTCTTTTATTGATGTGCTCGTTTTTTATGTTGAAACAATTCTTGAAATGAACAGTAATAGTAAGAGTTATTAAAAACTATTACCTTGACATAGGTTGATGATTGAATTAATACATTTTGAAATAAGAAGAATTCTTAATAACACGTATTTACTTATAGAGTTATATTAGTTTTTCAAGATATCCTCATTACGCAAAAAAGTTATAGAAGCTGTTGTTCTCCATTGACTCCAGAAGGCAATGGAATTAACTTGAAATACTCTTCCTTCGGTTGCATATCTTTAACAACAATTTCAATGCTCACATATAAGTAGTATTTGATTGCAGTTAAGTTCGAACTTCAGTTGTTGTCCTTTTTCCATTGCAACAAATTTTTAAATGAAACATTAACTGCAATTAATACTAAAAACCAATACCCGGAATTATCTTGATTATAGCTTAATAATAATAATTAGTTATAGCTTAGATTACCAAGGTGCTAAATGATCTATTTGCTATCAAATTCTGTTAAACAAGAAGTATTAAAAGCCATTGCACAGAATAATTTTGATTTTTGAGACGAAGGCCGTGGAGCCTAATGCCTAAGTTATCAATAGTATTAATAGTATATAAGTAATAATACAAATTTCTGATTTAAAAGATCTTCATATAACACGCACTTATTGAATCAATTTTTCATTATACCCTCATTCCGCAAGAAATGTACAAAAAGCCGTGTTTTCCATTTACCATCTACAAACGTCATAACCCGCACTTGATACTCTGGGAAGGCAATGGTAGAAACTTGAAATAATCTTCCTTCATAACCAAATTATTGACAACAATTTCATTCTGAAATTACAATAATTCATTTACAATTTTCCATTTCATAAAGTTCCTAATTTACCTCATATGGACAAGAGTGATTAATATTCGATCTTTCGCTCAGAAAATTATAAACAATTCTTGCAAATGATATTTCGTTACTACTTTTTGACACCAACTTGCAAAAGTCGAATGTAGTATTGAACATAAACGGTCGAAATCCATTGAATTTTCGAAAAAGGCATATATTAACCTGCAATTAAGAAACCTATCAGTACTACGACTAGAGTCACATGGTCTTTACATACTTTAGCATTATTGAAGGGTCCATTTAAAAGTTTCCCTTGAATATTTAGGCCAATAATGCCTCGACCGAGAACCTTTAGATGACATTGCTTAAATGTGCAAAAGGTTGGATCTATCACCTCACATTTGACATTTGTAAAACGGGTTACAGTTTCTGAAAGTCCTCTTCACTGGACAGAAGTAAAAGCAGAAACGTGGCCCACATTGTGTGTTAGTTAAAAAAGACTAACCGGATATTACCAAATACGTTTCATATGAATGTTTTTACTCTGATTATATCAGATAATAATATTCAAATTCGAAGTGTATCGGAGCCAATTTTAAATTGTTTTCAGTTGGTTAACAAAACGTTTCATGGACCACTTGCTACCAGTACTCACTTATAGTATTTGGTTGCAGATCTCTATCTAGGGGGTATTCAAAAATATTGAAAATAATTTTTTCCAGTCTGATCTCTACTCGTTAGATCTGTTCAGTTTTTATTACGGGGCTTACCAACTTGTTGGTTACCCGTCACACTACCAGCTGAAAGTAAATGCCAAAGAGCTATGTCCCTTAAGGAGCCGGGTCCTAAATAATTTTGATTCTTGAGCCAAAGGCATGGACGCTAATGCTTAAATTAGCAATAGTATTATTATTATAATAAAAATACCAATGTATATAGTTAATATTAAAAAATAATAAAAATGTTGAGGTTAAAAAATTTCTTTATAACACGTAGTTACTTATTAAACTATATCAGTTTTTCATTATACCCTCATTCCGCAAGAAATTTGTAAATATTCTTGTTTTCCATTGGCCATCTGTAGCCGCCATAACCCGCACTTGATACTCTCCGGAAGGCAATGGTAGAAACTTGAAATAATCTTCCTTCATAACCAAATTATTGACAACAATTTCATTCTGAAATTACAATAATTCATTTACAATTTTCCATTTCATAAAGTTCCTAATTTACCTCATATGGACAAGAGTGATTAATATTCGATCTTTCGCCCAGAAAATTATAAACAATTCTTGCAAATGATATTTCGTTACTACTTTTTGACACCAACTTGCAAAAGTCGAATGTAGTATTGTACATAAACGGTCGAAATCCATTGAATTTTCGATAAAGGCATATATTAACCTGCAATTAAGAAACCTGTCAGTAATACGACTAAAGTCACATGGTCTTTACGTACTTTAGCATTGTTGAAGGGTCCTTTTAACAGTTTCGCGTGTATATTTAGGCCAATAACACCGCGACCCAGAACCGTTAGATGGCATTGTTTATATGCGCAATAGGACGAATCTAACACATCACATTTGACGTTTGTAAAACGGGTTACAGTTTCTGAAAGTCCTTCACTGGACAGAAGTAAAAGTAGAAACGTGGCCCACATTGTGTGTTATTTAAAAAAGACTAACCGGAGAATAACTAATACGCATGAAAATAGTGTTATTACTCTGATTATATCAGATAGTAATGGTCAACTTTAGAGACTTATCTGAACCAATTTCAAATCGTTTTCAATAGCTAAACAAAACGTTTTATGGACCACTAACCACCATTGCTTACATATAGTATAAATAGTATTTATAGTAGTATAGTTTGAACCGCAGTTGTTGTCGCTTTTTTTTTTTAAATTATAAGAAGTATTAGAATAACATGGGCTATTAGATAGCTTTGATTTCGTTAGTTTAAAGTTTAAACGAATATCTGAATTGGGTTTGTTTGTTACATAATAAAACAATAATAATATTAAAGATTGTATTCCTGTTAATAAACAGAGCCCACAGTATTTTTATTTTGCATGAGCATATATTAATTTTAATGATCTATGTATATGCTTTTTGATACTGTTAAATAAAAAGTATAATTTTTAATTTTGATCTTGGACCCTAGTGCTCTCAACTTAAACTAACTATAGTATTATAAGTATAACTAAAACGCAAATGTATAGTTTATATTAAATAATTAACATTTTGACTTTAAAATATTTTTTTATAACGTGTTCTAATTGAATTATATCAATTTTTCAATATATCCTCATTCCGCAAGAAATTTACAGTAATTCTCGTTTTCCTTTGGTCATCTGTAGTCGCCATAATCTGCACTTGATACTCTCCGGTAGGCAATGGAAAAAACTGGAAATACTCTTCCTTCGGTTGCATATCTTTAACAACAATTTCATTGCTCACATATAAGTAGTATTTGATTGCAGTTAGGTTCGAACTTCAGTTGTTGTCGTTTTTCCATTGCAACAAATTTTTAAATGGAAAAACATAACTGCAATTAATACTAAAAACCAATACCCGGCAATATCTTGATTATAGCTTAATAATAATAATTAGTTATAGCTTAGATTACCAAGGTGCTAAATGATCTATTTGCTATCAAATTCTGTTAAGCAAAAGTATTAAAAGCCATTGCACAGAATAATTTTGATTTTTGAGGCGAAGGCCGTGGAGCCTAATGCCTAAGTTAGCAATAGTATTAATAGTATATAAGTAATAATACAAATTTTTGATTTAAAAGATCTTCATATAACACGCACTTATTGAATCAATTTTTCATTATACCCTCATTCCGCAAGAAATGTACAAAAAGCCGTGTTTTCCATTTACCATCTACAAACGTCATAACCCGCACTTGATACTCTGCGGAAGGCAATGGTAGAAACTTGAAATAATCTTCCTTCATAACCAAATTCCTGACAACAATTACATTCTGAAATTAAAATAATTCATTTACAATTTTCCCATTTATAAAGTTTTTAATTTACCTCATTTGGACAAGAATGATTAAGATTCGAATTTTTGGCGTCAAAATTATAACAATTCTTGCAATTGACATTTCGTTACTTCTTTTTGACATAAACTTGCAAAAGTCGGCGGTAATATTGAACATAAACGGACGAAATCCATTGAATTTACGAAAAAAAAAAAAAACTGTCATTTACCTGTAATTTCGAAAACTGTAAGATTTCTACATACTTTAGCATTATTGAAGGGTCCTTTTAACAGTTTCGCTTGAACATTTAGGCCAATAACACCGCGACCCAGAACCTTTAGATGACAATGTTCATATGCGCAATAAGACGAATCTAACACATCACAATTGACATTTGTAAAACGGGTAACAGTTTCTGAAAATCCTTCACTGGACAGAAGTAAAAGCAGAAACGTGGCCCACATTGTGTGTTATTTAGAAATGACTAAACGGCGATTAACAAAAGCGCATCATATAAATGATTTGGCATGATTATATTAGATAATAATAGCTTAAAAAAACGTTGTATGGACCACTAGCTACAGGTATTACCATATAGTATTTGATTGCAGTTCTTAATCTCTTCAGTTGAGTTTGAACTTCAGTCGTTGTCGTTTTTCCATTTCAATTTGTAGAAGGTATAGGAAATACATGGGATATTTATTACATAGCTACAATTTCGCGAGTTGACTCGAAATATTTGCAAATATTTGCATTCTAGCATAATAAAACCTTTTAAATAAGTTTAAAGCCAACAAAATATTTAAGATGATCTCATGGACTTTATTTACATCAGTCGAAATGGGATAATAGGAAAATAAAATGCAGTAAAAGGAATAAAATTTTGGCTAGTTTTTATGCCAAAAATGTGATGAAGCCGTACAGTTGCAAGGATGCAAGGATATCGCCTACCAGGATGATTCCCAGCCATGAGAGGCCCAAGAAGGCGACAGGATGGATGTGTGTAGAACTGGTGCGGCATAAGTCTTGATGATGGGGGCAGCATAGGTTTTAATAACGGGTGCCACAATTGGTTGCACAATGTGTGCGGAGCTATGAACCTGGCTGATGCTCTGATGGGAGACAGCTGTCGGAATGCTCTTCACAATGTGCCCCACCTTGGCCAGAGCCGGTTCATGGATAATTGCGGGTGCCGAGTAGCTATGAAGATAAGGACCTGCCTCCAAATATCCCGGACGAGCAGCAACCACAGCAAGCAGAGCAGACAACACCACCTGTAAAATAGGAAAATAATGTGGTAAATAATAATTAATTAGGAAGATAATTAACTATAATTGTAGGTAATCGAAAAGATTTCTGTGACTGACTAATGCATTAATTTAAATGAATATCCTTTAAGGAAATTAAAAACATATAAATAAGTACAAGGTAGAGAAGTTTTGGTGGTTGTTGGTGGGTTTTTGTGGTGCACTTACCAACTTGTACATTTTGTTAATCCTTGCGATTCTGGACGCTAGCTATTGTAGAAATGAACTGGGTCTGTGTTGACGCGTTGCCGTTGTCTGTTGCTAGCTGCAAATTTGAGGCAGCTTTTATACAAAAAAAAGTGACCAAACACACACACACACACACCACAACACACACAAATTTAAAATGTAAAACTGCGCCAAAAGTGCAGAAAATACAATAATAATAATTTTTTGCACACAGCATCGTTAAGAAAAGTCTGAAAAGCTAACGCCAACGGCGGGCGAACCACCGCCCGATTGTCCAAGTGGTGCAGCTGATTCGACAACAACCACAACCACTACAACAATGCTTTCGTTTACACTCTAAGCCGCCCATGTCGGCCACTTCCAGCCCATTAAAAAACCAGTCAAAATAAAGGCCCGACCCGACTAGACAACGACAACGTCGTCGTCGTTGTCGTCGTTGTGAGACGATTGCCCCCATCAACAACAGTTGGCCAGTTGGCCACATCGCTGTCTGCTGCCACTTGCAACACTCCAGCAACAGCAGCAACACTAACAACAACAGCAACAACATTTTATTTCGTGTGTTTTGCTGTCATTTTTCTTAGCAAAGTTGACCGTCAAAATGTTGGTCGTGCACACGCACCACCAGCAACCACCGCAACTACTACGCAATTGTCACTGCCAAGCATAAAGTGGTTCAAGTTCAGTGCGTGTCGTTGGTCACTGCCAAATTGTTTTTAAACATACTGTGGTTTCTACCTCTTGTGGTTCATCTCCATCTTTAAGATGCTTATTAACTTTGCAGGAATGTCATGTGGCTCTTTTTAGTGTGGTTTAGGGTGGTTCAGTTTGCCAATCACGTATTGGTAAACATAAATAAAAAGAAAAAGCTTATTGTAATTTCCTGTTATGCTAATCTTTTCCAGACAAGACAATGACAACCCACATAGAACTCGCTCTTGCCTGATCTCTAAGATATCCCTCTCTGTCTCTCTCTATCTCTCTCTATGTCTCTCTGTCTGTCTCTATCATTATTCCCACTCCCTCTGTCTCAATGAGTTCCGCTTTTGTAATAAGTCGCCAGTTGTTGCCTCAGAGATCTCAGAGCTGTCGCCGTTATGGCGATTTGTCAGCAATTTTTTGTGGCATGATTAATGAATATTGCAAACTGGCGACAGATAATTCAGTTAGTACCCCTCCCCCAAACAGTCCCTCTTCTCTTCTAAAATTTGTTTACAAAAAATTCTTTGACTATCCAAAGTGCTTTTTAATAGATTTTTTCGATTTCTATATTTGAGTCGATTTTTGCCTAGACAATTGTATCTCGTGTTGTTTTCAACTGAATTCCTTCAACAATATCCGGGCTAGAGAGGGTAATGTACGCCTTATGGCCAACCCACACACACACACACATACACACACACTCTCTTAGCTGGAGAACTGGCTTTGGGACAGTCTTGTGACAGTTCTGTTTAGTTCACTCGCTCACCTGGCTTGCATAACAATGGCAATACAATGTAGACCATATCGTTAGATCAGTTAACCAGTTGTCCAGTTAGCAAGCAACCAACTCGATTGCTTTATCGACAAACTTAATTTTACTTTTAATTAAAGTCATTTTACTTGGAATTAGTTGAAGCAATTACAATGTTTTAAACACTGCTCAGTACCCAGGAGATAGTCTACGTCACCTTTAATCATTTTCAACTTAATTCAACTTGAATTTGCGTCAGTTTTGTTTTGTTTGTCAGTTAGCCACAGTTAATTGGCCCGAAGGTCGTTAACTACTTGAGAGTATTGACTTAGATCTGGCCGAAAGGCAACGTAGGAATACGGAAACACAATCAGGAGATAGCTATTGTTAAGTACGGAAGCTGTTTACTACCAAAGATTGTTCTTAATATAGCTAAAGAGATGTTGATGGGGCTTAAAATAACTGCTGAAATTAATTCTACATACTTTGTTTTAAAGAATTAGAACTATTTTTGTTATTTATCTGCCTTGGTATCCATTTTCATCAATTTGTTTATCCATTTACCTATATGTTCTTAGATTTGTGTTTATAACTATCTGTATAAGTTCACATGTTTTTGTACCTTTTTAATAATATACATATCTATCCATCCATTATTTATTTGTCCATATATTCTCTTATCTATTACCTATTTTTATTAACTTTTAACGTTAAATACAGTTAACCGTTTATCAATGTTTTTACATAACATATCAAATCAATTTTATCTAATTAATTATATTAATGTATCAACATCTATCCAACTGTCCAAATATAAAACCAATTATCTATATATATTATTCAACTCATCTATTTAGTTGATCATCTATTTTTTACTTCACATTTTTATTGATTTATTCATTTATTTTATACATTAATTTATATGCATATCAATATCTCACCAACTGTCCACTTATTAATCCAGCTATCTAAATATCAGTCTACTCATCTATCTAGTTTTTCTACTGTTCATACATTTTTTTTTTCATTTAACTTTTGATTTATTCATCCATGTTAATTTAATTATCCACATGTATGTGCATCTATTATTTACAAACTTATCCATCTGTTAAATTTATCTGGCTGTCATATGTACATATGTTTGACCTGCTTCTGCCGCATGCAAATTGGAACTATTTGTACATTGATTGGGTTTTGAACAAACTTATTTGTACGAACATTAAAACAGTCGCCCCACAATACAAATTTGAGCAGTCCACCCGCTGAACTGGCATAGTTCAAGCAGGTGCCAGTCATTCAGCCAGTCAGTCAGTCAGCCAGTCAGAAAGACAGTGAGTTAGTTGAGATTTCAGTCAGCCGGCGCCTGGCTAAAGTTTGGCCAGAAAAGAGTGAACCACAGTTAGCCAAAAGACTTGCCAAAGAGTTTGGGAATTGCGCAAAACTGAAAAGCGGTGAAAAATGTTTCAAATTTTTATTTTCGGTGGCTTTGCAGCTGTGCATTTTATTTTGGGTGTCAGTTTGAGACAATATGAAAAGAGTTAAATGAGTACGAGTGTAATAAATGCATTACAAGTGCTCGTTTGTGCTAAAGCTCTTAAAAATACTCGATAATTACATTTGCGCACAGACAACGCGACGTATACTTGATACGCTTTTGGTAGAAACGTAGCGAAGCAAACAGGTGGCCAATTGATAGTCGTTGTTGTTGTTTTTGTTGTTGTTATTATTGCTACTCTTTGCTCGCGGCTAAGGTCAGCTGTGTCCATCAATTGTGGCATCGACATTTTGTAGCTGGTCAACGGATGTGAGTTTATTGTCATTTAATTAGAAATAACATTGAAAATGTTATTGACTTATGCGGCGTATACTTAATGCTAGTCAATGGAGTTACCACTAACCCACTGAACTGAATCGAAAGGCTTGCAACATACACTCTAGAGTGCAAGTTGCATGCAACAGAGCCAGTTTTTTCATTGGCCTAAAAGATACTGCATTTCCTGGTCGAGATAAGCTTTGGACTGCATTTGTTACAATATTTTACGGGTGTGTTATGGGTCAAGCCAATTGACCAGGGAGTAGAAAACCACAACGAATTGTTGTGCAAATATTTTCATAATCAAATGCAGCCTGATTAATCGACGGTACTCTGTAGTATTTGAGAGGTTTCTGTTGACATTTCAAGTTGTTACAAGTACTCCAACTCCAAACTACACTTGTCGCATATCTTATGTCGCATGTCGACTGTCAATTGTAGCGACATTCTAATGAGCATTCTAGTATAAATCCCCCACAATCTGATCCACTCTGATCCACTTGCTGTGGAGTGGAAGCACCTTGAATGTCGCATTGTTGTTCATGAACTTTTCGCTTTGCATTGCAGCTCCAGTTAAAAAAGTTTTAAATATCAAATCCATATGCAGTAATAGATTTTCAATTGGCTACATAGTCTTAAGAACGTGGCAATTGTGGCATGCAGCATGTGGCAAGTGCACATATATTTTCACACACAACATTCTCAGCCTAAATTCGTATAATTGTTATTGAGATAACAAGAGTTACAACTAATTTCCACGCCATAATCGGAAAAAATACTCAAAGAAAAACCAAATCACAATTAAATTGGCGAGTGTGAATTTCCGCTGCAACTGCCAAAAGTCCAACAAAAAATAAAACAAATCTTAAAAAAAAAAAGTCCAAAAACTGTAAAACCAACAATAAAACTAAAAACAACAATTTGGCTGGCTGGCTGGCTGGTCAAGGTCGTTGCAGGCAAATGTAACACTGGCATAAATTATGCTTGCCATGCAGCAGCAACATCAACAGCAGTCATGTGTTGCAAGATAGCAATAGCAATAGCAAGAGCAACAACAACAACAACAAGTAGTTGCTGCCATTAGTAACGGTATACGATGAACTAAAGGCACAAATTGCGGCGACAGAAGCAGAGGCAACTGGCAATTACCAATAGCAACATGTTGTTGTAAACAACAGCAACATCAACAACAACAACAACAGAGACAATCGCTTTGGCATCTCATTGCTAAAATTGCCCAAATCTAAAGTTTCGCTTCATTGAGCTGACTGCCTGATTGTCTACATAGGTGTTATGCCCAGAAGCTGTGAGATAAAATAGTTAGCCAAGGATTAAGATAAGTTGGGATAAGTATGAAGCTGTGGAGACTCTATGAACTCAGTTCAATAGTGCATAGATCAAACCCAACAAGAACCACTTAAAACAATAGCCAAAATTAAACTAAACAACATAAAAAAGGTAATTTAGCTGGAAAGACTGGAAGTGAATTAGAAATAAGATAAAATTACCTTAAATTTTAAGGTAATTACCAACTATTTAAGGAGTTCATATGTAGAAAAGAAAAGAAAAGTACAAATTATTCAATTTGTTTATTAAGTCTCTAAATACGAATACCAAATGAAATATACATAAATTCAGTATACGCTTACCTGTAATTATGAGTAATATATCTGATGCTTTAAAAAACACAAAAGTACTTTAATTCTCTTAATTTACTTCTATTTATTTTAAATAATTACAATACAAATATTTATTATTAGATCTAAAGAAAGTTAAGAGTACTAACAGCGAGTCTAACGTCTTTAAAATAATAATTATTAATATATATATGTATTAAATACAACTTTCATTAGTTGTTTTTTTCCTCCATAAAAATAAAATATGAAAACATATGTCTAAAAATAATAAATTATTAAAAAGTTTAAATAAAATGCAGTTAATTGCTTGCCTTACCATTTAACTTATTTATTTCTTTATTTATTTATTAACATTGGTAGTTAAGTTTACAAAAAACAGAAGCTCAGAAAAACCCAATAAAAAAACTATTATATATGAGCATAAATGCAAAGGCCACTGGCTATATTAATGTTAATTGAGTTATTAAAAAAAGATGAGTTACTTGAGCTACTTTAGTTTTGTTTAGTATATACAATTAAACTATACTTTTGTCAAGTAGTGTAAAAACAATAATCAAACGCAGGGCAATTATAGCGTCTGCTGCAACTGCAGCTTCAACTGCGGATGCAAGTGCCTCTCTCTCCCTCTCTCTCTATATTTCCCTCCCTGTCTCTCTCTCTATAGCCAATACCGGCAGCACGGATATGGCAGCATTGCTGTTGCCGGCGGCAATGTTGTTGGTGGTGCTGCTGCCGGCGGTGTTGGTGGTGTGCAATGGCAAAAACATTGCATTGAAAATCGCGACAAACAATGAGAGCATCTGCAGCTGTTGGCACTGTCGAGTGGCAGCTGTTGCTGCTGTTGCTGCCACTTGAGGCAACTGATGCAAGACGTTAAGTGTATAAAAGCCAAAGCGTGGTGTCATGGTAGCATCAGTTGCAAGTGGCACGTTGCAAGTCAACAAACACACACAAAAGGATTACACCCCCAACACTAACAACAACATGCTGAAATTGGTAAGAGATATAATATGACATAAGAAAAGGATACCAAAAGGAACTTGCTAATTCCTATGTCATTCCTTCCAGTTGCTGTGTCTGTCTTTACTGTGCACCTTAGCCGCTGCACGTCCTGGCTATCTCCATGGCCACCACCACCACTATCCGGAGTATCCACTCTTGCACCACGTCGAGCCACTTCATGTTGCCAAAATCGTACATGTGCCGGCTGCCATCTCGCATCAAAGCTCCACGGTGGTGCACAGTGTACCGCATCACATTATCAAGCCAGTGGTGCTGCCAACTGTGGTGAAAACTGTGGTGCATCCACCAATCATAAAGGCCTATCATCCAGCACCAATTATCAAGGCTTATCATCCCTTCGATCCTTACCACTTGCATCATCATCATGACTTCCATGATTATCATCATTATCACTAAAGGTTGCCACTTCAGATGTCATCCAAAACTCTATACTTCCACCAAAATTATCACCACCACCAACTCTCAACCACCCAACACGATCTAAAGATTGCCTGCTGACTTGCTGTGTATGTATGTGTGTGTCAATTTGTTGTCCAGAAACTCGACAAAATATGTATTAGAAAACATTATTTTAAATATCTAAATAAAAATGTATAAAGTTACAACTAAATATTTTTGGTGTTATTAATTTGTGCTTTGAGACAAAATGTGTTAAAAGAAAATTTAAATAATGTAATGCAAATAAATGAAACTACAAACAAATAGTTGTGGCTTTCAGTTTATCGATAAATTGTGTTGAAAGAAAATGTTTAATATATATATTTTACTTATAATACGAGTAATGAAATTTTTAATATATTATAAAAAATTTTTTAAATTGTTTTTTAGTTTATAAAAGATTTGGGTTTTTGTTTTACGACAAAATATGTTTTGAAAATTATTAAAAGCATGGTAAAAAAATTAAAAAATATTCCAACAACATCTTTCTTGTTATTTCTTGTCTGTTTATAAAACAAAATACAAATAGTTGTGGCTTTTATTAGAGACGTCGCAGTTGGTTGCGCATACGCCCCGTAATCGATATCTTAGCTATTTGGCGACAATGACGTTAAATAACATCAGCATAACATAACAAGCCTATCATACAGACACCCACTTTTCCTACTTCCCTCTATTTTATGATCAGCCTTTTTTCAGCCCTACTTTATACAATGCCTTGGCCAACAAAACAACAATTGTTTCAGCCGGAAAGACGGCCTATAACTCATCTTAGCCCTGCTCTGGTTTGTGGCTGACAGTCAGAAGGGGAAGAGAGGAACCAAGGGGGCAAGTCTAGGTGACATAATTAACAAGTAATCAGCGAGTTATCATACGACACCATTGGTTGTCTTTGTTGTCACATTTGCGAAGCTTATGAGAGCGTTGTTGTTGCTGCCACCATGGAGACACGTGAATGTGGCAACAAATGCAGTTTCTGTGTTATGCAAATGAGTGCATTAGCAAAACGAATACAATGAGTGCCACAAATGTAAAGCTAAAGATAGATAAAGATATTCATATTCAGTTTACACGTTGTAGGGCCCGAGGACATGCTTATGAAATCTCTTGTCCCACAGTTAGAATTGAAATTCAATTCTGCGTATCTATTACAATTTACACAACTATTTGCATAAGCGAATCGTTAGCCAATTATTCATACCAGCCATGAATCAAATTGCCAATTGGGGCTGTGGGCTGTCCGCCCCATAAGTCGAGGCAAATCAGCACCATTTAGTCAAATTGCGATTAATTAGACTGTATTAAACTATAAGTAGACAGCTTTTCAGGTTCTTAAGTGGTTGAAAAAAACTGGAGTTAAAACATTTTAAGATTTAACTTTAATCATTTCCCTGTCTGATCAATTAAAATCTAATCAAAAGCAACTATTTTTAAACTTAACCCTGAATTGTTTTTTGGCTACAGTAACTTCGTTGGAGCGGCAGTTACCTATTGGAGAGGGAGAGGGAAGCACGTTAATTGTCAGCTGCTATTTAAGCCAATATTTATGGTGAATATACTATACTCTACGGTAAAGCGAATTCTAACGTTAAACTTTGTCTATTAATTTAAATTCTTATGTGTACATTGATACGCAAAATATAGAAATTTGAAAAGTAACTAATTTTAAATGTTGAATCAATATATAGATAAAACCATAACTAAATCTATAGATAGATTCAACTATTGTCGACGTGTCACATTCTATACCCTATTAATTTTTGTATCTAAAGCTTAGCAAGTGATAACTATAAAGTTCTCTTTTTATACCCTGAGATTTAGTTAATTATATGGACACGTGCAGCTTAAACATCTCAGAAATCTCAGAGACAATAAATAAAACTATTTGGTTTGGTATGTGAAATCTTTAATACTCTACACAGTCAAGTGTAAAACTTTAAATTTTAGACGTTATGTGATTGTCAAAGTAGCCTCAGGGGAATACTCGCACCTAAGCGAATAGCATGATGTGCAACTGTTGCAATATTGCACAAGACAATCTATGACAATTGGCCGACAAAACTGGCCACATTAATCAAGTGTTGGCAACAGCTATGGTTTAATTTATGCCAAGCCAAAAGTGCAAAGAGCAGACACCAGCAGAGACAACCAAGACAGTCTTAAACAAATATTTATAAATATACAATGTAAATAAATATAATAAACTTGGTTTATTTATTGATTTGTTTGACTTGACGCTCAATTGGACAGCGGAGGCGAGGAACGCATGCAACAATATCAAGCATACGCCGCGTTGCACGAAGTGATAGCTGACAATATGGTTAGCTGCATATAGAACCAGTTAAATCATAAGAAAACAAAACCTGGCCTGGTAAGTTGAGAACCTGCCCCCGGAAGGGTTTACAGCTAGCCTCTCAATGCATCAAGTGTCGCGTGTGTTCTGTGTTTGTTGCCGGGGCCAAATGAGGTGGTGAGTGCAGAGGCGTTGACACAGAGACACACTCATACTTACACCTGACTGATGCACATGCAGTTGACCATTTAGAGCACAATTGTTTTCCGTATAAATAGGCAAGTGATCATTGCAATTCTATGTCAAATCGTTGCAAACCATCGACACAACAAAATGTTCAAGCTCGTAAGTATTAATCACTTACATTCATTGGATATAATAACTCAATATAAATTTCTAATTGACAGTGCGTCTTCGTTGCTCTCCTGAGTCTGGTGGCTGCTGCTCCTGCTCCAGCTCCAGTTCCAGTTCCAGCTCCTGCTCCTTCTCCCAGTCTAATTGGTCCTACTCTGGTTGCAGGTCCCTGGGGTCATCCATATATTGCAGGCCCAGTTATTGCTGGTCCTCACCTTGTGAGCTATGCACCTGCTCCTGTTTCCCATATTGCCATTAGCCAGGTTCATCCTGCACCAGTTGTCGTGAAGCATCTGTGGTAATCTCAAGAAGCAGTCTGAAGAAACACACACACAAACACACACGCCGAAACTCGTTGTCACCAGCTTCTCCTCTCCACACACACACATCTACTTATTGCTTTCCTGCCACAACTTTCGGGTGCCCTGTTTAAGGAAGAAAACCAACAAAAAATCAAAAAAAAAATTTCTAGATTCTACAAGATTTGTACGCAATAAAATGCCCTAACTGAATAATTCCTAAAGCGATTGAATATGTTTTCTTTTTTGTGTTTCTTGGTTATCAGATTTCAAATTATTGGAGCAGCCCTAAAGTATGGAACACAAAAGCTGTATAAGAGTCGATTATAAAACTTCAAAAGTCTTCGAATTTCTTGAGAAATAATTTGTATATCAGAGATTTTATAAAAATTTCCATTGTCTCTTAAATCAACTTCTGCAATAAACTTTTCTCCACAAAAATACTAATTATTGTCAACAAATAAGTTATATAAAATCCTCTTGAGGGCTGCATGAGGTTTGGCTTAAAATTATATTTTCAATGGTGTTGTTAAGGTGCTTATTTTGCATTTTACGATTTCTACGCTTTTTTAATAAAGAAAAAACAAATAAGTTACATGTATTTCTAGGTAAGTATTTAAAATCTCTTATTCAGTTGCAATATGCATTTATTTTAATCCAAAAATTTAAAGGAACCCGAGTATTTAAATTTTCCATACAAATTTCAATTATTGTCCAATTATATAAAACAAATAATTTATTTAAAGTGCACTCACAAACTTCTCAGTAAGCTTACCTGTAAAATTATTTAAATTTATCGATTTAGAGTAAGTAGCTTTTTTCATAGACTTTTTATCCTGCCCAGTTGTTTTCAAAATAAACAATTCAATTATATAATGAAACGAAAAAGTTTATTTCAACAAAAATCATAAATTTTTTATCACAAGCGAAGGGCAAAGTTCATATTCGTTCTAATGATGCAGAGTGTAGGCCAAAGGAGCTGTGTGCAACACAGACTTGATCAAAGGAGCAGAGTGCACAGTATGAACCACTGGAGCAGCATGGACAGTGTGGACAACTGGAGCGTGGTGAACAACAGGAGCATGGTGGACAACTGGAGCATGGTGGACAACAGCAGGTGCAGCATGGATTGTGGTCTTCAGAACTGGAGCAACGACTTGGTGAACAACAGGCTTGCTGTGGACTTGGGTGATGCTCTGATGAGAGACAGCAGAGGGAGCGCTGTGCACCACAGTTCCCACTTTAGCCAGGACAGGCTCATGTACCACATGGTGGGTCTCGATAAGACCAGCACTGGCCGAGGCAAACAGCAGAGCAACGATAGCAACCTATAGTTGAAAGATTTAAAAGTTATTTAAAGTCTGCTAGGATAATTATGCTCAGTGTAAACTTACGAATTTGAACATATTGAAGCGAGGAGATTTCAATTGAAACTGATGATATTTTGTGGGTCTGCAGTGGAGTTTATATAGAACTAGCGAGAGAAGCTGTCAAGTTTAAAGCCAAAGCCAACAAACAAAATCTCTGACCTTCAATGCGACTCAGCATAACCCCAGACGAAATCAAAATCAAAACCAAAGTCAAAACCAAACCCAAACCCAAACCTTAAAAAGCACGAGCACGAATTCAACAAGTTTGTATGAGATCGTGTATGTAATTATTTCCGATTGCTGCAACTTTGCTTCGTCTTATCAAACGCGCTTCAAGGTGGACGACCTGCCAGCAGCTGTTATCGACTCTTTGAGCCCTTAACCTAGCCAACAGTTCCTATAAAAGCATTTAGCGCAGAACCCAAAAGCATCAGTACACATCGTTGCCTTCTACGCAGTACAACCAAACAAAAACTACAACTCAAAATGTTCAAATTCGTAAGTTATATTAGACTATGGTTATTTTAAGTTTGTTTATTAATTTTTAAATTTCCTTTAAATTCTTCAGGTTGCTATTGTTGCCTTGCTGATTGCCTCTGCCAGTGCTGGCCTTATTGAGACCCACCATGTGGTGCATGAGCCTGTCCTGGCTAAAGTGGGAACTGTGGTCCACAGCGCTCCCTCTGCTGTCTCTCATCAGAGCATCACCCAAGTCCACAGCAAGCCTGTTGTTCACCAAGTCGTTGCTCCAGTTCTGAAGACCACAATCCATGCTGCACCTGCTGTTGTCCACCATGCTCCAGTTGTCCACCATGCTCCTGTTGTCCACCACGCTCCAGTTGTCCACACTGTCCATGCTGCTCCAGTGGTTCATACTGTGCACTCTGCTCCTTTGATCAAGTCTGTGTTGCACACAGCTCCTTTGGCCTACACTCTGCATCATTAAACTAGCCCGATTTGATTTAAATTGTTTTGTTATACAAGGAAAAAATATATATCTATTAAATAAACAAGTATTATTGAAACATACATTTTATGCTCTTTTAATTCTCAAAGCTCTAAAAAAATGTTGCTTATTAAAAGTCTGAAAAACAAACTAGATTTGTGACTCTTTGAAGCATTTTACACAGAAGATTTAACTTCAATTCTATGCAATTGATAGCATAATTAATTCTTTCAAATAATAATTTCGTAAACAAATTTTAAGTTAATTTTCAACATTTTCTTTATTAAAACAAAAACAAACATAACCAACAACAATGCAGAAATAACAATGGTTTCAACTTAACACAGATGACATGCCACAAATGAGGATTAATTCAGACGTAAGCAAAGTTTGCGTTGTGTGGTTGCATGCGTATGCAAACTGACCCACTGGACAAACCACTGCATTAGCAAAGTGTGCCACATTTTCTATAGAGACCTTTAGACCCTCTCCGGTTGAGGCAAGTGCCACAAGGAAACAGAAAATCGCCAGAGAGTACAGCAGCTGTTAAGTGAAACGTGGGAAAGTATATATAGGAAATTTGTAGTGGAAATTAGTGGTAAGTGGTTGCTTACCGCTCTATGCATTGTGTTGGGTGGTTGAATTGGATTTAGTCTTAGTTTGAATTGGCAACAACCAAACTCCAGTAAGAACTCATAACGTGTTCAGGCCTAAGACACGTTTATATACCAAAAAGTGTTGACAAATGATTATTTGAACCAATTGTTGGGCAACAAATTATCACAAATATCGAATATCAAATGACAACTAATGACAACATTGCAATTCGTTTTGGTGGATTAACTGAAGGCCTACCAAAGCAAACTGAACGCATTGGATGGTCAACTAGGTCTCTGGGTGAAAGGGTAATTAGTCAAATAATGCGGTCTTTTCAAATTCTGGAAATTTCTGGATAGTTTTTAAACGAACCAAGATTGAACAATGTGCAACTTGTAGTTTCATTAAATATTTAGTCAATCTGAAAGATTTCTTAGCATTCTGGAACTATCTAAAGGATTGTCTGTGCCAGCCAAGACTGAGCCACTTGACCACAACATATTTTACGAAACATGGCCAAAAGCAGAAGGCAAATTTTAATGCAGTTGGCACAACATAAAATTAGGATTAACGACCCAGAGATGCTGTAGATGTCACACTGTCCACTTTATGTATAGTTTTTCGGCGTATTTAATTTTCGAAAAATTTTCAAAGATGTTTATCTTAAGTACGTGTAACTGTCATGCCGCTAAGACCCTCCCCCTCTCTCTAACCCTCTCTCACTCCTCTACCATAAGAAAAAAATAAAAGATCTTGTCAAAAATTGTGGGTTAAGTACGCGTGGGGCTTGTCGTCCGTGGTTTAACCTTGACATAGGGCCTGAGACAGAGCCCCTTAAGTGGGCACTTAACGGCGGCAGCTGCACTTGGTATGAGTAGTGGCTTTTATGGCTCCATCCACATACACATATGTCTCTGGGTCTGGTCTGGTCTGGACTGTTTGTCTGCTTGGCCATGAATCATGACAATAACAACAACAATCATCAACTGGATCTGACCAAGTTAACAGCAGTAACTGTCGGTCGACTGTCGATGTTGCAATTTCCCCTTAATTTGAATGCTGCAGCTACAATTGCAATATGTATAATTTATTTCTGTATTGTTTCCACTTGATGAATAAATGAATGAATCAAGTGCAGAGTCAACGCGCATCTTTTGAGTTGTGTTCTGAAATTATGTTAATTGGGTCAACAGCTGTTCAACTGGTTCAAGCGAACGATTTGTTAAGTGCAACTAAGTTGATTACCAAAATTACTTGCTATCATAATTTCTTTATGCAAGTATCTTTTTAAAAATATTGAAATTTATTTTCTCTTGTGCAATCGACTGCAAGAATTGCAGATGAAACAGTTTGTCAGCTTTTTGAGAATTTAGTTGCTAACTAATCGCTTTATAAATACAAGAAATTATATGCAGACATATAGTTAAATTTTCTATTTCTTTTAATCATTCTAAATCTTTTTTTTTAACATTCTTTAATTTATCACTTCATCTGACCAATTAATTTTATATAATAAAGTCAAAGGCCTGGATACGTTGCTCTTGACATTTAATAATTCATATTGCATCTGATATTTTAAAATAAAAAGATTAATTTAAATATAGTCGACTGTATGGCACCACTCGGTGTTAAATAAATACAAAAAAAAAAAGAAAAATAATACTTCTAAATATAACTTATTGAGTAGCTTAACATTATTGTAAAAGTCTATGTGTAAGTTTTCGATTCCAGGAAATGGCTTAGAAAATGTTTGGGTGGTTCACTATCGAACAGGCAGCTTTTATAAGCGCTTTAACAAGAAAATTGTTTCGCAAGTTTTCTTAACTTGGTCAAAAGAGTACCGTACATTCATGTAACTATATTCAAAAGCTCCTGCTTATAACACATACAACTTATTCTAAGTCTTCGGTTGTGCCAGTTCAACCTTAAAGTGCAACTACTCCCATTAGTTGCAGTAATTGATTTAAGCACAAATTTAAACACAATTTTTAGAGAAATTCCTACTCTTTCTGAACAATTAATTTTTGATTAGTTCCAGGCGTTAATTAAGATATCATTTTAGCTTCTATAACTAAAGCCGCACCTACAGGAACTATTTGAAATTGGATCAGAACTTTTAGGTAATACTGCTATCATAAATCCAACCTCATTTATAAGTAGTATCATAAAATTATTCAACCAATTGATTAGGAAACTTATAACGCAATATGTCTTGTTGCGCGCCTTAATGTCACATAATTCAATTGTTAATGAAAGTAGCACAGACTGAGCATCCTTCTTGCCACATACACACACATCCTGCAACACATAATGAAACTCAATTAGGTTGAGTGACTTGAAAATGTCAGTGAAGATGGCATTGCTAGTGAAGATAAAAAGCAAATGCCAGACAGGCAATCAATGAAAATGCAACTCAGGATGCAGGATAAGATATAGGATAAGAAAAGAATAAGTAAAAGACTTCCCACACACACGCAATTTTCTATTCTCAAGTCTTAATACACAATTTACAATTTGCGTAAGCATAAGGCCAATTACTGGCCCCATTGTCGAGAGTGGTTGACTGATTGCTTTGGTAGTGGGTGCCACAGAGTCACAATAACAATAAGTAAGTACTTAACTTCCTATCAGAGATACACATACACACAGAGAGCTAAAGATACTTACAATGGCAAACCTAGGTCAGTGAATGAACTTCCCATTGGACTTTAATGGAGCTTAGAAGCCACCGTCTTACAAACCGGTTGTCGGCTCAAGTTCAGCTCTCGAGTACTTAACAACAATAAAACCAGAATTTGAAGTTACCGAATATTGTTTAAACGGTATAAAAGCAGTCGACCCATGGCCCAAACATCAACAGTTGCAATTAACGCACATTTCAAACCAAAACCACAAATATGTTCAAATTCGTAAGTTGCAACAGGATAAATAATTATAACCAAGGACTCTATCAATATTAATTCATTGTTTTTCACTCATTTAGGTTGCCTTCTTCGCCTGCATTGCCGTTGCGGCTGCTGCTCCTGGTCTCTTGGCCGAGACACACACCATTGTCCAGCCTGCTGTGTTGGCCAAGACCGCCTACGTGGACACCAGCGCCTCCTCGGCCATCACCCACCAGAGCAATGTGAATCTGCTGCGTAAGGTTCCAGTGGTGCAGACATATCATGCTCCTCTCGTCCACACCGCTCCCTTGGTGCACTCCGCTCCTGTTGTCCACTCTACTCCCTTGGTCCATGCCGCGCCTGTGGTAAGCACCTATGCTGCTGCCCCAGTGGTGCACTCTGTGCCCGTCGTCCACTCGGCACCACTCCTCCACTCTGCACCACTCGTCAAGACTGTGGTCAGCGCTCCAGTTGCCTATACCGCTTACCATAAGTAAAAAGTTGCAATTGTAAAAAGCAAAATCTATCGAATCCGAAATAAAATAAATACTTATCGAAAATCAATTCCAAACCTAGAGGAATCTTTAATTTTAGAATTCTCACTAACTGCTAACAGTTCAACGTGAGTTCGAATCTCGTTACATTAAACAATTAACAATATTAACTTTCACCTCCAACATTTAAGATATCTACGCCTCCTGATTTTAACAAAGCCGCAATATTAATAGATCCTTTACAGAAACAGGAAGAACGCCTGTTCAAAACAGTCGCGCAATTTCCTTTGTAAACTTTTGACAATAATACAATTAATATAATATCACATATCTGTCAAAATATTTGTAAGCACACACGCAGCTTTCTAAATGGGGATTGTCATTTATTTGCATTTTATTCTTTGTCTCCTGTTGCTGTATAGAATATAAGATAATAGAAAAGAAAATCTAATAGAATTGCATAGAATAATTGAGCACAAGGTAAATGTATGAAATAAAACATAATTCCTTGAAATTGGTTAGCAATAGATATTGAAGAATAGGCTTCAAATGATGTGGGTAGAAAAACTTAATTGTCTCTAACAATTATTTGCAAAAGATGTATATACTAAATAAATAGTAAATACATTTTATTAGTAGAAAATATTCCAAACATTTGTATCTTTATATATGCTGTATCTATATCTATTCATTTAGATCCATTGTGTAAGTTCTTTGGAAGTTTAGACTTCTATAACTTTGTCAAAACTCAACCGATTAAATTGATTCTACATTTCAAAATGATTCATTTTATAGAATTGGATTTAACTGAAAAAGAAAACTTAATTCGGCTTACTTAAACATAATACATATGCGTTTATACAAGCTTTTGATACCCTTTATAGGTATGAATATGAATATGAATATGCGTTTATAGAAGCTTTTGATACCCTTCATAGGTATGAATAGCCCTAGGGGATAATGACAACTAAGTGATTAGATCAACATTCATTTATTTATTCAAATAATCAACAACCAACGATAAGTTTTCTAATGGTGGTAGACATGGGCAACGGGGGCAGCGGCGGCAACAGCAACATGTTTCACAACTGGCACCACTGGAGTGGCGATGGTCTTGAGAACGGGTGCAACCACTGGGGTGTAGATGGATTTCTGGTGGATCTGTGTGTGGCTCTGGTGGGAGACAGCGTGGGGCACAGTCTTGACCACAGACACGGGAGCCACATAGGTCTGGTGGTGGACAGCGGGTGCAACAAATGTCTTGACAACAGGCACCACTGGAGCAACATGTTTGACAACAGGCACAACTGGAGCCACATGGTGCACCACAGGAGCAACGGTCTTCACCACAGGCACAACAGGAGCCACATGGTGCACAGCTGGGGCCACATGGTGGACTACAGGAACCACAGGAGCAACAGTCTTAACGACGGGTGAGATTACGGCCTGGTTGTGGAACTGAGTGAAACTCTGATGGGATGTGGCCAAAGGGGCAGCATGAACCACCTTGGTTACAACGGGAGCTGCGGCAACCACATGGTGCTCCTCCACAAATCCAGGAGCAGCAGCAACAACCGTGGCCAAAACACAGAAAGCGAACTACAAAGTTAATAAGAAAATACAATAAGATAATAGCTCTTTTAAATAATTCCCAATCCTCTCCAGATACTTACGTAACGGAACATATTGAGTTTTGGGATTTTTGTGGGTTTACTCGGAATGAAACTGAGCTGTTAACTGATGCTGTTGGACCTCAAAGTTTGCTCTTTTATACAGCCCCAAAGTGTTTGGCCAAAAGTGTGTCCTTCAAGCAAACACATAGAAAAATTGGCAAACTTGTTTTTTGTGCAAAATGTTTGTATGCGGGGTCAGCATTGAACTTGAACCGAAACCAAACAATTGATAACTAAGGAGCCTGAAGTGTTAACTTAGGCCTGACAAAGATTGAAACCCCAATCAGCCTTCGATGAGGCTCAGTTTAGCTTCAACTTTGGCTAAGACTCGCCTCTAGGGCTAAAAACTCAACGAAGGTCTCGACGGAGACAAACTTAGAGATTGTTGTGAAAACAAGATGAAAATGCACATTTATTTTACACAAATTAATACTTGAGAGGTACAGAGATCAGGTATTAAAAGTATTGCGTATTTGATATAAAAGAGCAGTTGTTTTCCATCTGCGGGTCAGTTGTCAGCCAGTTTTTAGAGGCGACAGCGAGTCCCCAAACAAGACCAGCCTGCAATACAGGATAACAGACACTTTAATACATTTCTTTTATAACAACAAACAAGGAATTTTAATAAGGCGATTGTTCAGCAAATGTCAGATCATTTTCAAAATCCGAACTAATTTCCAGAAATAATTCCTGAATATCATTTTGATCATATGTGTGATTACCATTTTGATTCGAGTCCGTTTCCGAGTCCGTGTCCGAGATTTGCGATGATTTTTTTCCCTTGCCACAATTTAGAGACTGAAATTCGCTGCCAATGATCGGGTAGGTCAAGATAGGATTTGAGATTTCGTCACGCCAGTCGATTTGACTATTCGTATAATAACTTAAGGCAGCAGTCTCCATGCCAGTCTCTTCCCATACCAAAGACGTCAGCGTGGCATGTGTAAGAATACGACTTGCTGGCAACATTTTGAGAATATTTGTAGATTTTATTGTTTGTTACAATTTGATGTAGTACAATACTGACAATAGAGAAATTACTTAATTCTCTGTTTTAACTGTCAACATAAAATCAGATGACAGCTTAAACTATTGACATTTATCTGTTAAAATAAAATCAGATGACAGCTAAAACTATTGACATTTATCTGTCAAAATAAAATAAGAAGACAGCCTTAGCTATTGACATTTCTTTAATGTTGTTGTGTTTACAAAATTGAAACAACTTTAAATAGTAAAACAATTATTCAATTCGAAAAAAAAAGGGATAAACATATAATTATGCATTTCTTACCAATAGTTCCTTCCATAATCTATCAATTATAAATATAAGTAAAGCCTTTCTAAGGTGCTCATTTTTTCTTTAACACAAAATTAAATTTCCACAAGAATTGATATAAGAAATAGATATTTTTATTTAGAAATTAAACCAGCTTTTCTTTATCTGTCATTATAAAATATGTGAACACAGCCTAACTACTGAAACTTTTACAATTCTACTGATGCACATAGACAGGTCGGACCTGCAACAATTGGTTCATTTCGCTTGGTGTTGTGTGAAATGTGCGATTCAGATTCGTAGGCTCCACATAGCCTAAAGCTCGTCCCATAGGTGCTATAACGAATCGAGTGTGGGTTTGTGAGGAGCCTTGATAGGAGACAACGGAAGGTGCCGAATCAATGGCCAATTTTGCTGGATCCGATGATGGCTTGGCCAACGCCAAAGCGAGTAATCCAAGTATCAACTGCAATGTGGAGATGTCAGTTAAAGTGCTTGCAACATTTGAATACCTACACTTACCACTAAATGCCGCATTGTAAGTCAGTCTGTAAGTCAGTAGGTTGTAAGTACACGTACCACAATACGTGGGTGGATTTGATTTGATTCCTCAGCCTCTCAATAAAATATACACAAAACGAGGCGAGTGGCAAAGTCAAACTGAACTGCGGTGTGAATTGCTGTGCCATGAAATCACAGCAAACCAATTGCTAACATCATCAGGGGCTTAGTCAGTCAATGCCAAGAGGGGACAGGGTATAGAATTCATACAGTTACGACGCCTCTGACTTTTGGTTATCTTGCAATTGTGGGAGTGTCTCAACTTGGCCGTTTTACGTAAAGAAATAAAAACGAAAAGAAAATGTATAAATAAATACGAATGAATGCCGCAAATATTGTAGTAATAACAATAACAATTACAACAATAACTCTAACAACAACAGCAACTAGCAACAACAACATCAACATCAACATCAACAACAACTACAATGAGTGGTGTTGTGAGTGGAAACAGCGACGGAGCATGCGCAACTCGCTGAAGGTTGGTTTGCGATACCCTGTAGTCATAGCGGTGAACGAAAAAGGGTAGTCCGTATGTAAAAAGTCTGATTCTACAAATTTTATTATTCCGTAAATTCAGGAAAATGTGTTTACATATTTGTAACTAAAATAATTTAAATTTTTATTTAAATCTACTTATTAACAAGAAGTTAATGATATAGTTTCGAAGAATCAGTTTAGTTCAATCGCTAGAATTTGTATATTTTAAAATTCGTAATTGCAACTTAACCTTTTCTTAATACAGCCTGCATTTTTGGTATAATTATGTCTACAAATACCCTGTAACTATTTGATCAATTTTGCCAAACATTCTGACACAGAAATGAATAAAAGTGGTGTGTTTGTATAAATTATATCTTATTTTATGATGTTTATTATGTTATTTCTCGATAGATTTGGCTTTGGCTCTAAAAGATTTGGCTTTGGAATAGACTTTAGTTTAAAATTTCCTTTAACTATCTCAAGACGCTGCTAAGCATTTATTGGCTAGAAATTTCATTAACCCAAAATATAAATCAGCTTTATTATCTAAGCTATTTATAGGGTAAATCTTGCCCAAGCTCATTTAAAATAGATAACAGTTGTTGTTTTTGCCGTCTACGCTAGCAACAGACATGACTCTTTTCCCCCTCCTTGCCTTGCCTTTCCTCCTTATCCTATTCTCTTTCTCGCTCCTCAACAATTAGCCGGAGGCGCGTAATTGAAGCTCTAAGTGCGTTGTGGTTCGATTGAATCACTATTTTTGGCTACTTGATTAATTAATTAAGCATACACAAGGGCTCGGTAATAAATCTTCCAGTTGCTTTGCCGACCTTTAGCTGCACTTCATTTGACTCTCAAGTGTGTCTTTCAATCCGATTAGCTTTGGAGTATAAAAAGCGCCCGCGGTGGAAATCAGTTCCGTTAATTAGTTGCACAGCTAAACAATAATGCGAATCTCGGAGAGTCCTTTACAATACCTGGTGCTATCACTGCTGGTCCTTTTGCTGGTACTTCAACCCACCTGGACGGCGACGATATTGCATCACAGAGGCGCCACAAACGGTGGAAGCGCCATCTCCCATCAGAGCTTTGTGCGTTTGTCAACACAGCCAACACAATTAATCCGTGAGCTGCCTGCAACGCGTATTATTAATGTTGAAACTAAAGAGGATTCGCTGCAAATGGAACTAAGTCCCGTGACAATGGACACCTTGCCACACACACCGGCACATCTTGCTTATGCTGCACGTCCGGTGGTGCATCAGATGCTGCCACGGATTAAACCCGTGCGGAATGTGAGCTTTGCCTCATTATTTCCCGGTCCGAGAAGTTTGAGGCAAGGACACACACACACCCACATTAACACACACACATACGCCCAAACAGTTTACATTTAATTACTAATACAATTTTCCATATTTTTTTAGTTTAACTTATTGCAAAGTTGGCTAATAAACGTACTTGGGGGTCAGTAGGGATTCAGAAAGAGAAGGAGGCAGCAACAGAGAACTTTATAGACTATGAACTTGCAACATATTCTCAAGCATTTCTCCAATCACATCGTATTCCGAGCCCTGCACTACACATTCATTGCCATGCAGTTGAGGGAGGAGTTGGCCAGGACAAAAGGAGTTGGGGGCAAGAGCAATCTGCAGTGTCAACCCTTTGTGATATGGTTGAATCATGTGATGTTGACCTATGCAGGTGACATCTTGGTTAATCTCTTGCTCGGTACATTGCCATTGGAGCCTCTGGGTAATGTTCAGGACATGCTGTTGTGTACAGCATCGTGGTATCTTATTTTTTACTTTCCCTTCGATTGTGCACATGCTGTGGCACGAAGTGGGGCATTCCGAATGCTTGCAACACCCATTACGGCCATCAGCCAGATGGTGCACATCGATAGGGGCATCCAGCTGGCGGGAAAGATGTATGGCAATAATGCCCTGGTGCCTATACTGATAATTGGCACTGTTGTCGGAAGTGGAGCCGAGTTCCTGAAACCAATTGCCGCACTTCTAATCAACCGATGCCAATTGACAAATGCCGCTTATGTGAAGCTGAGCACGTGAGTCTCCAGCTCTTCTTACCACACATGCCACATGGATGTACAACTGATTGATGATGACCTACACAGAAACTCCAAAGTGTCTTTCTGCATCTCTGGCCTGTACTTGCTCCAATTGAATCAAAGTAAACTGCTGCTGGGCCTCGGTCGTAATCAACTTCATATCTATGCTCTGATAACGCTTATCAGCTTCAAGTATCTGGAGTTGGCTTATCGCCTGGATCATCTTATCTGGAAATTAGAGAATCGTTTGTGTTATGCCTTCTTTGGTGGCCTCTATGCAGATTTAACCAAGTATTTCAAACGTCAAACGTTCAAAAAGAAGGTTTTATTTCGAAAACTTGATTGAATCTGTATAGTAAAAGCAAATATTGCATAACCATCGATAAAGAGAGAGGAGGAGACTTCGGCTAGTAAGCGGCTTAAGCTGAAACAGAGCACCACCAATGGGCAATGTTTAATTGGAATGGGAATGGGAATGAGAATGGAAATGGGAGTGTTCATTCAAACGGCAGATGTTTCGCATCAATTGGCTTGAACAGCCCGCGGCAGCTCCGATTACATAAGGTGCTACACGAGCCACGAGCCACGTTAAGAGGCTTACATACACACGTACAAGAAGTACAAGTTCTCGTATCCCAGAAGTGTGTTGTGCTGGTTATTTCATTAAATTCATTATAGCGCGAATTGCGCATTTTAAAATGTATCAAAATTCGATTAAAATATATTATACAAATTTTACTTTGAATTCACTTTCAATTAATTCATTTCATTAACTAGAAAAATATTCGTGTCAATATGCATAATAAAATAAAACCAAATTTGAAGGAAATTCATTTGAGGCTGCTTCAATTAATAATAATAACAATTTTACTAAAAAAATTTCTGCATTAAAATGCTTTTTATGATGAATCTGGTTCGAATATAATCAGCATTTCCTTTGAATTTGTTTCTACATATAGTATTTCTCAAATAAAATCATACTAGCTCAGCTGTTGTATTGATAAGTTTTCAAATAATTCACATTTTATTAAAATGTCGGACGTACAAACAGACTTAGTGGATAATAAGAAAAAGTTGAAGAAAAGGACAATGTGTTGTCCCAAAGACCTGAAGAAACCGACAAAACCAATACAAAAACCTCTGCCACCAATAAAATCAGTTAAATGCCAGACCATAGAGAAGCCACTCAAAAAGCCAAAAGACAAAGATGAAATTAAATGCGAACAGGCCAAAAACTATCGATCGCCTGTCGAGCAACGTGTTCATCTCGAGAAGGAAGTGGTTCCTATATTAATGCAGGGTATGTTGGAGTTGGCACGTGAACAGCCAAGGGATCCTATAACTTATTTAGAAAAGTTCTGGTTGCAAAAGCAGCACAAGTGCTAGATAAAATTACCAGAGGATTTGCTTCAAAACTGATCTCTGTATATAAATTTTAAAATATCATTGAATAAACGTTTCTGGTTCTCGATTGTCGCAAATCAGCGATGCATTTCTTGATTCACTGAGGCGCATCCAATAGATGGGTATAAAAGCCTGGCTTAGATTTAAATATGGCATCAGTCAATTAACAGCCTTCACCTAGTTTTCAGACCAAAAACAGACACTTAGTTTGAGATCGAGATCATGTTTAAGCTGGTAAGACAAGTTTAACTCATTAAATGAATTGTTTAACAAATTTCCTTTGCTTTTTCCAGAGTCTATTTGCCTTTGTGCTCGTTTCGTTGGGAGCAGCCAATGCTGGCACCTTGGAATGGCCAGCCAATCTAGTGGCTCTTAGCCAGGCCAAATCCTCGCAAACTTTGCCTCTGCCTGTGAGCGAGGAAGCTGCGGAGATTCCAGCTGAAAGCAGTGCTAGTGCCATTAGTGGAGCAGCTGAGCCTGAGGAAGATGATACTCTAACTGAATCCTCCAATGGCAACTCGGATGCTCTTGATGCACGTCTAGTCTCTGCTGTGCCCATCTCTGTGCCTTTGCCCCTAATTTTGGCATCCCGACCGGGACTTCGCACCGTGTTCACCATCCAGGAGCCCACATTGGCCAAAGTCGGCAACATTGTGGAGCATGTGCCCACAGCTATCTCTCATCAAAGTCAGACAGTTGTCCATGATCATCGTCGCCTGGTCACACCCATTGTGGCACCTGCTGTCCGCACCACCCAACTTGTACGTCAGCACCCACCATTGGTCTGGACTCTTTCCACTGATCCTCGAGTTGTGTTGCTCCGCAACTAATCAACAAATAGATCAACACCAACAAACAACAAGATACAACCAAAGAGAAAACAATTGCCAAATTATTTCTTATAGCTAACAGATTCCCTAAAAACTCCTGCCTTTTATACTCTAGCTGCCATTTTCTACTCTATCTCAATTTAGTGTCTCTTTCTTTCATTTCTATTCTATTCTGTTCTTTTTTTCTGGATTAAAGAATTCGCATTTGCAAATCAATTGAGCATTTTTTCTTGACTTCCCAAAGCAAATCAATAAAGTAAACAGATTGAAGTTCTTGTTCATCAATAACAAGTGGGAAAGTTGCAGTAGAATGTGCTCGACTGTGAAATACCCATGATGATGGGAAGGATTGTTAGAGAGCATCTATAGTCCAAAATTAAGTGAAATTATATGTATTTTCGAGCTAGTAATTGATATTCTCGATACAGGAAAAGCGATTTATAGTATACCTTATTATTATTATAGTATACCGTATAATACATTTGAAATACCTAGCTCTTATAAGCTCTGGGGTCCTTGAGTTTATGAGATGGGTTTTAATTCGACATATTTTTACTTATTATGACATCGATTGCAGATTTTATAAAAAACTATTGTACCTTTTCCTTTTATCACATCATTCTTTTAAATATATAATTTTATCTTATACACAGTTTTTCAAAAAGTTTTTACACCCTTGAACCTTTAATTTTTTTTAATCAGAAATCTATATAAATTTTTGCCTAATTTGGTCTGTTACACATTTTCCCACAAAGTTATTACACCTTTTCACTATTTTTGGTAATGGGTATACATATCACAATCAGCTTTCAAGATCCGCGGAGGATTAGACCATCTTGTAAAAGGAAAATACGCCCAAGCAATTGACTTGTCTCATGTTCAAGGTGTCGCCCATTAGAATGTTCCATTGATGGTCAGCTATAAAAGCTGCAGTTGCTATTTGAAGGGCAAACAGTTCAAGTTGAACGCCACAAGATGCAGTTGCAATTGGTAAGTGAACTTGCCCCAAGTACAAATTATTCTCATTCTCACTTTTATTTTTGTTTACTGTTTTCCTCATTAGAATTTCTGTTTTGCCCTGTTGACGCTTTTGAGCCTGGGCCACGCCCAGCATTCCCTCATTAAGTGGGGCGACTTGGTGGAGCATATACCCACAGCAGTTTCGCATCAGAGCTCCACTGTGGTGCACAGCAGCATGCCACAACGCACTCCATTGCTGACACCCGCGGTGCGCAGCTTTGTTGTCTCCTCACTCAGCCCAGCGGCAACCTACGTCTATAACCATGCCCCCATGGGTTGGAGGTACCTCTACAATCCACCAACCTCCGTCAAGTTCTATGGAAATTGAATTTCTGATTTGCGTTTGCAACAAATTTGAACACATAATAAATACACAAACAGCCAATGTTAAAATCCCAATCCTTGCATGTCTGCGTCTTTATTTCTTTTTTCGCGCCTGACTGAAGCTCACATCTAAAGGATTAGTTGTTGTTGTAACAAAAAAAAACATTGCAACTGCCAATTAAATTTTGCGCTACGTTTCACAACTGACGGAGATGAATGACTTGGGGGGCAGGCAGGATTTGGATCTGCCTCTGACGTCATCAGAGCATTGTGGCTTAATGTTAGAAATGCAAATGAACCCTTAACAAAAATATATATAGTTAATACCCTCTGCAATGGTTTAAATATAAACTAACCACGTCGAATATCTGATACTCTTAGTAGGGTATTTACAGACAAAATTAATGTTTAATTTTAAAATTGTTTTATAAAGCAATATCCACAAACATCTACAGAGATGTTAGCCAAATTTTTTAAGATTGTATTATGTTTAATTCATTATTAACATTTAAAAAAATCAAAATAAGTTCATACTTAGCAGGATAAGAACAATTTCTAAAAGCAAAAAAAACCGTCCAGATTATTTTATATTTATAAAAATATAAAACAACTTTATATGAAAATAAATACTACAAATTTGAAAATATGTGGTTTTACAATCCATATGTTTTCTCTATTTAAAGAATTGTTGGGATTTTGATAATCCTTCTTTAGTGGCATACAGATTTCATGACAATGTGGACATACTCTCGGCAAGGGGATAACAATACTTGCCGTCAACTGACCTCGGACTGGCTCGACCCGATCAGCCGTCGACCTGGGAGCACCTTCATTCATTCACTCTACTCTCGATGTGTGTGTCTCCTTTTAATCGAGGGACAACAAAGTAACATCAGTAGGCCGATACAATTGTCAACAGGTCGTTCAATGGAGAAGCCATTCCAATGCCAGGTGGTTGCCCGCTAGCAGTAATTGGGTGGTTGGGTGGTGGGGTGGTTGTCTAGCTAATGGAACAGCCAATACAAAAAAAAAGTTTCGAATGACAACAATGAAATTTATGAAATTGAAAACCTTGAATCGAGTGCCGTGTCAATGTTCAGCCAGGGGCAAAGGTTAAGCCAAAACCAAAGTTTTGAGAACAGTTAACTGACCGCTTGGCCACAAGACACTATATAACTTGATATTTACCAAAGTTATGCAATAAATAACCTCATGCGACATAAAGTAGAATGAAAAAAATTGACGCATTTGTTGTGCCACACACGCTTTAAATGTGGGTGTGTTTGGCGATGACAAGTGCAGTTTTTGGTGCAATAAATTGTTACTGTTTGTTGTTATCTCTGATTACGTAAAATACCATTCGTAAAAAACAATGCGTAGAAAGGTCAGAGCATCGGCATAAACCCACCCACAAAACCACCACCACAAGTTCCGACAATTATTGGCGTATATCGATTAGCTGACGCCATTGTCTACCTCAATTTCATTTGCCATCGCCCATTTAAACATCTTTTCTGTCCTTGGCTGTCATTTGCAGCTTTGGGGTGCAGTCAGGCCCAATGATGCAACCGCCGAGCACAAAAGTATTCAAATTCCCCTCTATATAGTTCATATTAAAGCAGCGCCTATTATATTTTTCGGAATGGAGTTGGGGACATCTAGAACGGCTGAAAGACCTGTTTTAAACCAGGTTTTATCCGCAGCCGTATACATATGTGTATGTTATATAACTATGACATTGGTAGGTGCCTGGAAGACTTTATGATCTTCAACTTTAATCTATTTAATAGGAATAAACAAATTATTATACAAATTAGAAGCTGATAACGCTTTCTCTAAAAATGATCTTTCTTACGGCTGCCGTTCTTTTTTAATATTTTTTTTTTTCTATTGTAATTTTCAGTTTCTTCGACCTTGCAGCAAATTTATTCACTCATAAATGGACCAAAAATAAATGGAAACTTTGCATGGCTTTTTTTTAGAATATTCTAATTGTTTCCAGAGTTTTCCAGAATTTGTAGAATTTTTTGAAGGAACTAGGCCACCAGAAGGGCTACAAAGACGAAACATATTTTTAAAAGATCCGCTTGAATTTATCTAATTTCGAATTTCATTGAAGTGTTAAAAAAAAATCATTTTGTTACTTAAAAAAAATTATTTGTATTTAATTTTTCTTTTTTTTAAAACGAGCGCGATTGAAGCCGAACAACGTTTTTGGGGCATACTTTTAGGCATTTTTATTATTTGGCCTAGTTTCACTCTAAAGTGAGACACCAGAGCTGACGCGTTTCACGGTGATCACGCCATCCATTGTTTGCCAGCGCCGCTTTTTTAGAACTACAATTTTACCGTTGCGGCCGTTAAATTTAAAGATACAAAAGTTGCGAAGACATCGAGGGATGAAAATGGGTACTTTGAAACTATATTTTAGCGTTTTTTTTTTTCAATTTTGTAGATTGCAAAATCCAAGGAAAGCAAAAGAACAGAAAAGGACAAGGAAAAGGAAAAAAGAGAAGACGACCAGCAGCAAAGAACGAACAATGGAGGAGGAGAAGGACAAGATAGACCCACTGCAAAAACCCAGGCAATGCCCATCTTTAGTACAAAATGTAGAGTTCATTGAATTTGTATTCGTAGTCCGTCGTAGTCGGTCTCAATTGATGCGCTGATTAAAGGCAATTATCACAGCGGGTGGTTTTTTGGGTGGTCCTTAGGGTTGCTGGGTGGTGCGACGACAGCTCACCGCTGCGTAATCGGTTTGTTTGTTTATCAATAGAGCGTCAATTTGAATGCGTCGTTATGCTGTCATCCCAGTGACTATTACTATAAGGACTATAAGGATGCTGTAGCCCTGACCATGGGTGGTCCTTCGGCGTAGACAAAAGCCGACCTAACAAGTTAAGCAAAGCAGACAAAAAAGATAGACAGAAAGACAGATAAACAGACAGAAGAGAGAATTTTGCAGTCTAAACAAAATATTGTCAATGGCAATCAACCACTTAGATAAAGTGGTCTAATGTTTTACAGCAACGAGTTTCAAGTTTAACCAGAACTGAGCAATTTTGGCAAAAAGAAGAAAGGAAAATTAAATAATTTATGTAATCTGTGCTGGGGTGAACTATAAAACAATTACTAAACACAACAAAGACGAGCATTTCAGCTGACACAAAAGATTAACAACTTCATGAACTTGCAACATGGCTTTCTCTGTCTGTGAGCATTACCTGAACCCCCCTCTCTTATTCTCCCGCTAGGTGTATTTTTCATTCCACCGGAAGCAGCATGTGGCGCAACACTGTGCTTTGACGTAGCTTTGTTTCCTGCCACATTAATTGAGCTTGCAGCTTTCAGAGATCTACTCTCAGAGCTCTAACTGTAAGTGAAAGGGCAACAATAATAAACTCCACATATGCGGGAGTTGTAATTGTTGTGCAAGCTGTATCTAATGTACTTGGAGGTTAGTGTATGAATCACCATTTGGAGACCCTAAAGTATCAGAGTACTAAAGCTGTTCAATCATGCCGGGCACATAATGTGGGTGAATGACCTTGACGATTAACCAACTAATAAATACAATAATCGAATAGCAATAACAAAATGTGCATAAACATTTATTACATGTAGTTTCGCAAAAGCAAAACAAATGCCGCAAAAAACCAAAGGTAAAAAATACAACGGATAAATACAATAAAACTCATTCAAATTCCAGCTGCGTGAACAAAGCTCAATCCCAAAATCAAAAGAAAGAAGAAAAGAAACGCAAGCAAGCAAAACAAATTGATATAAAATTCAATCAAAAGCAAAAAAAATCTAGTTGAAATACCGAAGCTTAAATACACTAACTTAGTTTGTAATTGTGGGATAGATTTTAATTTATGAAATTTTTTTTTTTTAAATAGATATTACAATTTATCCGAATTGTAATTCACATTTAACAAAATTACTTTTCAAAGAATGTAATAAACATTAATTATTTTTAGAAAGAAATTTAATAATTTATTTCGATGAATTGTTCTCAGTACGGATTAGTTTTATCTTACATGGGCGGCTTCTATCCAAGTTAATATTGACTATATTATAATGATATAGTATCACAATATTTCTCCAGACTAGCTCAAGTACCTTTTAGATACCTTATTCAGTCTGCATAACCCTCTTTTAATTTATAATAATAGGGTATCATAAATCACAATGAATCACAGGCCCGAACAGTTCGCTCTACACGAATGCATCGCGTGCTACAGTCGGCTGCATTTGGGTTTGGATTATGTAAGCCAAAAAAAAAAGAGAGATACAAATACGGAGACTGAAAGATACATAGATACAATTTCAGACCCCAGCAAGCAAACTGAGTGGCTTGCCACAAAAGCTTAGCTGGGGTTTCCCCAAGGCCTGACGTTTAACGACCGGCTTCAAGCTGAGAATTGGCTAGGCCAATTCAAGTACCTGAAGTTTTTGCTCTGTTGCATTGTTTTGGCGGGCTTTTCCAGGTTTTCATTTTGTTAATTTGGGCAAATCCGTGGCACAGTTGCAATAACTAACATAACAGGCTTGCGGTTGCATTTGTTGCATCTACTTTCAAGTTGTGTCTCAAAAAGACTGTCAATTTGTTTAACACATTTTTTGCCAATGGGGAAGCTGTTTAAAACTGTGTGGGAGTCAAGTCGAAATATTGAGCAATTGACACACAGACCGAAAGAGACAAAGTTTTGGCCTTCGACGGAAGAGAGACAAATTCAAAGATAACATTTTTTGGACTTAGTCTGATCTACTGAAGATAAAAAAAACTGTGCTGTAAAAAACAGGGAAGATAAACTAACGTTAATATGAAATTGAAAAGACTATTAATGGCATTAATTAATAATTAACTTAAATAGATATTTACTGATAGCATAGATTTGCACAGTTGATAGATCATATAATAAAGTGGTTGGACAACCAGCACACATTTTATTTTTTGTAAAAATAAGTAAATCAAAAAAAAACAACTATTAAAAATAGTATTTAATGTAATACAACAAACAATTTCCAATCTTTAGAAAAAAAAACAAGAATTTTCTTTAAACAAAAAAGTTAAATTTTTCCAAATTAACAAAGTTAAATGCTGAATTGACTAAGAGCTAAGTCCTTGATCAAAGTGATATTAAGAAAGAAAAACTATTCAATCTAAGAAAGTCAATTAAAGCTTGGAAATTTTAATAGATTACTTAAAGGTAAGCGATACTATAATACAAGTAATATATATAAAAAACAAACAATAAGACTTATGGATAGTATTAAATTTTGACATTAATCGATTATGGGCTTTTAAGTGGCTGAATTTTAAACACACTTTTTGCATAGATCAACTTGAGCTTAATTCGATATAATTGCAATTAAAAGATCAATTGAAACCCTGAACCTGAGATTACACTCTCACCTTGATTAGCTGTCACTTCTGTTCAAAACAAGGTCCCCAGCTTAAGGTCAAGTTCAAGCAATGATTTTGGGGAAATTTATCAACAAATATTTAACTAACTGAGTTCACACTAATTTCTAAAATTAAATCGGAAGTGGCTCCTTCAAGCAAGCCCAAACTTTGTCTGACAATGAGTCAAGCCAAGAAAAAACCCAAAGGCCAATACATTGATTGATAAAAGCAACACGAACTGCTGAACTCCACAAAACTGTTTGGCAAACAATAAAAAAAGAGAAGAGAAATGATTAGGTTAATTAGCATAATTATCGTGGATCGGCCTGTTTACACATATTACCAGCTTTCTTGGAATGGTTAACATAAAATGGCTTTAAATGATTGTGTCGCTGTCTGGCAATCGGCTGGAAGGTCAATCACACACTCACAGGCGAGTGAGTAGCTTATGAATAATAATCACAACATTACTGACCACACACAATACGCATACGAATAAACGGCAAACGACAAACGAATCATCAGCGTTTGGCACGCGAATGTTTTTTGTTTTTTTTTTCGGGAAGCTTGAGTCTCTAATTTTTATGAACTTCGGGTAATTCCGTTAAAGCTACAGCTTTGATTCACAATAATCTCATGAACTGTAATTGAATGAAATGAATGACCGACTGACGTTTGTACTGACATTGGGGTAAACACGAGCAAACACGGCCAACAGTTTTGACTTGTCGAATAGTAACTTAAAAGTGTGCCAGATCCGGTTTGAGGCGATGCCCTTTATGAGCTTTTTTTTTTTGGTTTGGGGCTTGTCGATTAGTCAGCGGCCCAGTTGCCCCTCTTTGGGTCATTGTGACCCAATTAATAATTGCAAATTTCATAATCTGTTGTTGTACGAGTATTACACAAAAAACATGCGCCTTTTACGGGAACTAGAGATGATACGAAATTTTTTGGACATTTTTTCAGCCCACATCAAAAAGCTGAAGCGCTAATTTGGTCGCAAGAGTTTTCAACATTTATTTTGATGAGCCACCTTTTGTTTACAAGAGGGAAAGATTGCAACAACATGACCAACTAACTAAGTGTGTGATCATTAAGCAAAGGTTTCCGCTTAGACCCCATCTTAGCCTTCGCTTATACGCAGAATGCAACTCAAAACTGAATTTTAAAAAACCCAAAAATACCCAAAAAAAAAATTGCTTTGACGTCATAGCAAGAAAATGAACCCCTGAAAACTTGTTGCCAAACTGCTGCCGAGTTCGCTCTCTGTTTTGTTTTGAGTTAACAATTCGCAAAAGAGCACCACCAGCACCACCAAGCACAGCAGCAACATTGACGTTGGCGTCGCGCATGCGCAACTTGCGTATAAAACTCGGAGTTCAGTCGAAAGCGAAATCAGTGAACGAGTCGACAACAAACGAATCACACACAATATACAGAAAGTGACAGTGGTGCAGTGAAAGGATAAAGCAACCACTTGCATAAGGATTATAAAAAAAAACATATTGGAATTGGAGTATTTAAATATTACAGCAACAAAGTAAGTAAAAGTGTACAAGTGTGGGTGTAAAAAGAAATGCAGACAATATGTGAAAAGCAATTACCAAGTGTATAAAGACATATAGGTTAAAGATAGACAAATTTTAAGTGAAGAAATTAATAATTTCAATATTACAGTAAAAGGTTGGTAAAACTGTACAAGTGTGGGTGTAAAAAATATATAGACAAACATATAGTAAACAATTTCCAAGTGTTTAAGGATATGGGCTAAGACCAATTGTAAATGAAGAAACGAATGTGCAACAATATTAAAATCAATTCCTAGCAAATTAAATATTCAAATTTAAGCAAGTGTTCAATTTGTAATCAATTTCGTTTAACACTTGACTCAAGTCAATGACCCAAGCCCTATCCCAAAACTAAATTAAACTTTCACTACAAATGCAAATTCACAAGACAAACCCCACACAAAATTGACTTTATTTTCCCAACATTAAGCAATTTGCAATGCAACGTTGCACACGACTTCCGTTTTGGGGCGCAGCCTCTGCAAATCTCAAATTAGGCGCTAAAAATTTCGCTTTTTATATAACTCGGGTAAAACGTAAAGATCGACAGACAGACTCAACCCACGCTCCAGAAAGAAAAGCACAATAAAACAAAACAAAATGATCATTAATACAACGAAGGTTTGATACCCTTGCAGGCCACTGAATATTTAAAAGAGACTTTTATATAGAGAGTAGGTTCATTCAGTAGGTTCTTACACAAAAAAAACCTATTTTTAATAAGTTAGTTATAATATCTTAAAGTTGAATTAAATTCTAAACGAAAATTTAATTTGGAACCGATCGATCCTTGTATATCATACCAGCTTTTATCCAACATATATATAACTTTTTTTTAATACTTAACTAAACTGACAAGTTAAGACATCTTAATTATACTTTTATTTTGGACTGATCGTTCCTAGCATTCGAATGATCTACTGTACCATAATACCCTCAATAAGGGTATAAAAACGTAAATGATATAACATGCAGCAGAGGTAATAAAAAGTGGGAAATTGAGAGAGGGAGAGAGAATGAGAGTGAGGAGTGAGGGTAGTAAAAGTTACGAAAATGCATAAAGCGTAAAGTCTGCCTTGACAGCCAGAGACAGAGATCAAGTTGAGTGATCAGTTTGCTTGCAAAATCTCAGCTCAGGTAAAATTACCTCATAAAGGGGGACTCAACGGTCTGCGACCTCGAACGAAAGTAAAAGTCTTTTCATGTTGAAAGATAATTTAGGCAAGCCAAGTTGTGAGTCAGCGCGAAGATTTCAAGACGTTGCCCCAAACCGGTTTCGATTGCCACAGAAAGAGGTAGAAAGAGGGGATAGACAGAGAGAAAGAGAGAGAGAGGGAGAGAGGTGTAAATTGGCACAATGGCCAGCAGCTTTTTGGGGTAATGGTGTCAAAAGAGATTATGTAATAACCGAACATTCATTTCTTCTACTTACTTTGCAGACACACACACAATGAGATTGAGAATGGGTTGGATATTAATTTTGGCGGCCAGTGCCACATTAGTTGCCGCCGACTCCAATTGGGGCAATGAATGGGCGCCAATGGAAGCGGATTCCATGTTAAGCCGACGCTCAGCGGATGCCAATCCTCCTGCTGAGGATACCCAGGGCAGGAATTATGCCGTGCATGAGAGCACACAGAGCAATGCCACAGAAATTGATACTGTTATTGATCAGTTGATCAACTCCAGACGTGAGGGACGCAATCTGGGGGAATATGATGCCGTCTATGCTGATGGCAACATTGATCAGGCCCTGCAACAGGGTAACGATCTTCAGGCTCGTAATCTCATCCGTGATAAGCTTTGTGGCTTGGGATTGATGGAATGTGATGTGGAGGAGAAGCGTCCCTTCTACTCGACAATCTATGCCCAGGGACCTCCACCATCATCCGGCTTTGGCGGTGGACCCTATGGACCAGCCAAACCTATGCCACCACCAAGCTACTTCAGTGGACGTCCACCCATGGGACCACCACCCAGCTCAGTGAACTCCTTTGGACCACCACGCAAGGTTGGATACGAGAGCAACTACAAGCCCATGAACAGTTTGTACAGACCTGGTGGTCCACAGTTTGGTGGTGCTTATCTGGAACACCCACCACCATCGGCTATTGATGGCTCCGACGGTGTTACCTACTCCAAGCCACCACCTGGTGCTCTCATCTACGACAGCAAACCACCTGGTCCTATTTACACTGGCGGTCCCAATGGTGGACCAGTCTACAATGGTGCTCCTAATGGAGTTCCTCCCTATAACTTTGAGAATCCCGAGAAACTTCAAGGTGCCAGCTCTTCCATCAACGGTTTTTATAGCCAACAATCGTCTTCTTCCTCATCGGCTGCAACTGCTTCCAGCACCAAGGTGGTTGTTGGTGCTCCCATCGATGCCGGACTTCAGCAACATGTCCATCATCACTATCACCATGTAGAGGGTGAGGGTGCCCATGTGCCCAGTGTATCTGTTCCCATTGGCGGTGGACAAACCATTAATACTGACTTTAGTGCTTTGGCCCAATCCTCAGCCACATATACACCACAGGCTCAGGCTTCCAGCTCGGGTTTCACACAGTCTAATGCTTTTAATGCTGGTTTCAATGGTGCCTCCCAAGGCGGTCTGCTCTCACAGGGCTACAATCCCAACCAGAAACCCAATGGTGAAGTATACAAACCCACATCTGGACTTGGCGGCTACGGCAGCAGCTCTAGCCTATCGCAATCCGGAGGATTTGGACAGAATAGTTACAGTGGTTCACCCAGTGGCAGCTACCACAGCCAAAATCCCGATTACTACAAGAAGGAACTGCAAACTGGTGCATCCGGCAACTATAATGGTCTCTCCACAGGATACGGCAGCCAGAATCAAGGTGGTCTTTATCAAGGAGCCGGTGGTTATGACACTTCCCGTCAACAGATCGTGGATTGCCAGTGCGTGCCCATCTCTCAATGCCCAGCTGCCGATCGCATTGGACGCAAAGATGATTTGATTTTGGCCATTGATCCCAGGAATCTCGGCAAGGACATCGAAGCTTTGAGCGATGATGCTGCTAGCAAAGTTAACGGTACCAACAATGCTACAACTAAGGACACCAAGGAAGAGAAGAAGGAGGAGGATGAGAAGAAACGTACACGTCGCCAGACCGAAGCTGACAACAAAGAAGAAGACACCGGAGATCTTTCATTGGATGCCCAAGGGGTAAGTCAACATTTATTACTCAGTCAGTTAAGTTTAGAATCCTTAGGTGATGTTACTGCCCGACTAATGCAAATCACACATAGTAAATGCTCCCTAGTTGAGTGACTAATCAACCACACACACCACCTACACCACCCAACTCAACCCACATTTGATCAACGCTCCACGCTCAACTCAAACTCAACCAAGGTCCACTAAAAAAAAAACAAAAACCCTCTGCTCGTCGTCGTCTTCTGGTTGGTTGCCACCGAAAGAGAGATCGTCACTAATCCAACTGCAACTAAAACCAACCTAACCACGCACGGGGTTAAAAGGTCGAGCACTTCGAACGTCCAGCCTCCAGCCTAACTTCGTGTCCTTCTTCCTGCAGCGTCAATCGCCCCTCGGACAATCCCCGCTGGCCCTGCCAGCCCTTCAAGCCTTTGAGCTGATTCAGCGCAAGATTCTGCCGACATATGGTGTCAGTTTTGGATTGCCCTATCCCACATCTGGACATCCTGGCGGTTATCCCTCCAATGTCCTAGGCGATTATTATCCAGCACAGAATCCACACTTTGGCGCCTTGGGACCAAATGGTCTTAATCTTGGCCTGGTTAATGTGAATCCTCTAGTCTCTCTGCAAGTGAGCAAAACGGATTATGGCGAGAAGGTCGTTAAACCTCTGGTGAATCTCCATGTAACTCCCAATGAGAATATCATCCAGAAGGTGGGAGATTTCTTCAAGAAGAAACCCTCGGAAGTACACAATACGCATTACCATCATCATGATCACTTTAGTGGCTTTGAACATGAGGAACCACCGCACCACCATCACCATCATCATAGTGAGCCACATGGCTATGAGAGCTTTGGACCCACACCTCATCATTACGACGTGGAGATGGTGCACAGCACCCCAATCTTTGAGTATCACAGTGGTCCCTCGTTTCAGCCGGCAGTGCCACATTATCACCACTCTGAACACCACCCAGAGCACCACTTTGAGCACCATGCTGAGCACCATTCAGAGCACCACTTTGGGCACCACTCGGAGGGCTCCTTTGATCACTCTTTCAACTCATTGTATCCCGGCTCAGCTCCGGCTGACATTGGTCCTAGCGGCTTTGGCAGCTACGGAGATTATTCCCAGCATTATGAGCGTAGTGTCAATGTTAGTGAGCCCGAGTGGTCTGCTCCTAGTCGCCGTGGCAAGCAACTGAATTTGGGGCCACTACATAATATACCAACACAGGCTCCTGGTACTGCAGAGGGCAGTGATTATATAACTTTTCCACATGATCGCAGAAGACGCAGCATTGAGGATGAGACTGAGTTTGAGTTGAAAGCGGAGCAGGTAAAAGTGTGGGCAGAAATCAACTGAAGCAGGACATGATCTTAACTTCCTTTCCTTAATAATAACTTATGCTAATCCATCTTTTTCCCTTTATGCTTGCAGCGTGCTTATTATGGCAATCGTCCTGTGGAAAAGACTTGCCGCATCAACGAGGTTTGCTGCCGTCGTCCTCTGCGTCCACAGGCTCCTCCCCAGCAGCTGGGACGTTGCGGCACTAGGAATGCAGCTGGAATCACAGGACGCATCAAGAATCCAGTTTATGTCGATGGCGACAGTGAGTTTGGTGAATATCCATGGCATGTGGCTATTTTGAAGAAGGATCCCAAGGAATCGATTTATGCCTGCGGTGGTACTCTCATCGATGCCCAGCACATCATCTCTGCTGCCCATTGCATCAAATCGTAAGTCAAATCTTCCCCAGCTTTACATTATTTCTTAACTTATCTGATTCTTAAATTTACAGTCAAAATGGCTTCGATCTGCGTGTGCGCTTGGGCGAATGGGATGTCAACCATGATGTGGAGTTCTTCCCTTACATTGAACGCGATGTTGTCTCCGTGCACATTCATCCTGAATACTATGCTGGCACTTTGGACAATGATCTGGCCATCTTGAAGCTGGATCATCCGGTTGATTTTACTAAGAATCCACACATTAGTCCCGCTTGTCTGCCCGATCAATATTCCGACTTCACCAATGCTCGCTGCTGGACCACAGGCTGGGGCAAGGATGCTTTCGGAGAACATGGCAAATACCAGAACATCCTCAAGGAAGTTGATGTGCCAATCCTATCGCATCATCAGTGTGAATCCCAATTGCGTAATACTCGTCTGGGTTACAGTTACAAGCTCAATCCCGGCTTCATCTGCGCTGGTGGTGAAGAGGGCAAGGATGCCTGCAAGGGAGATGGCGGTGGTCCTTTGGTCTGTGAACGTAATGGAGTGTGGAACGTTGTCGGTGTCGTATCCTGGGGCATTGGCTGTGGTCAAGTGAATGTTCCCGGTGTCTACGTTAAAGTTTCCGCCTACTTGCCATGGATCCAACAAATCACCCAGAGCTACAAATGATTAATCGTTGACAGAGTCACAGAGGCAACCAAAATCACTCCCTATCACGCGGTAGGGGAAGTTCAAGCAGATGACGACGCCTCTGATGAATTTGTTTTTCACTTTTAAAGTAGCAATTTCCTTATGTAACTGTCCCGTCACTCTTTCTATTTTTATTTTTAACTTTTTGTGTATTTATTTGATCATGCTTTGTTAGCCCACTCGAATTACTATTACCGAGCTTTTTACCATTACGTACTCGTTAGCTCTTTAGGCCTCTTTTTATTTTCTTATTACCTTGTTACCTTGTTATCTTATGTGTTATTGTTATGACCCACGCACAAACACAAGCAATTGTCACACACTCAACAAAGTCGTTCATTAGATAAGACTCCGACTCCAACTCCAACTCAGACTCAGAAAGAAGAGACGAGTATCGTACCCGAAATAGCTGGGAAAGGTCTAAAAAGTGCCTTATATGTATTGCAGTCCATTCATAATCCGAAACAATCCGAATTGTATCGTGTAAAATAGTTGTGTTTATATTAATTAATTTATTATTTATACTTGTAATAAATTAAAAACTATTTAAATAAATTAATTTATGAAAAAAATATTGTTTTCCTATTTACTTATTTGTAATTTCACTCTAGCATTAGGTTTTAATCTGACAAATTACATATATCTAAGGATTCTCTTTAAAGACTTTATATTAATAGCAGTTCTCAGTAGACTACAATTGTTGCCAATTGTTGTGAGTCCTGTGTATGAAAAGTGTCCCCGCCAATTCGCTTTCCAATTTAATTTAGGCCCAATATGAAAAATTTTTGAAATCGACTGTGGTCACAATTCCACAGAATTCGGTTAAGCTCGCTTTGAGAATCAATATCTGATTCTCCCAAATATTACCACCAAACAGCCAATTTAGATTTCTGAATATTTCTATAAATAAATTTTATATTCAGCTCGTTTTCAAAGAAAGGTTCGCCTACATACGTATGTATGTGTATGATTCTCCTAAATTACTACCAAATTATAATAGATTTCTAAATATTTCTATAAATAAATTTCAAATTCGGCTCGTTTCCCAAGAAAAAGTTGCGCCTTCTCCGGAATGTATACTATTAAAATTTCTATGAAATTTTATTTAAAGTGGGCTTTGGAACAGGCCCTCTAAATATTCTAACTATTACCGCTCGCACAATCAATTTCCTTTTAAATTGGTCAAAAAATTTTAATATGTCTATTTATAGTTCATTTCCCACATTTTACGCTCTCATAATTTAGTTGCAGCTCCTCCAATTTCAATAGATTATTTAATATATTGGAAATAAAATTAATTTTTAAAATAAAAAGTGAAACCATTGTTTTAATGTGACTTACCATTATGGCTATTTTAGGACCAATTACAAATGGGCGCAACCTGAAAATGTAAATGCAAATTAAATATTTTACATTAGGCCACCACAACTTGGCGGTTTTGCACCACCCATAACTACTCAAAAGCTAAGAGCCGTGGCAACAAAACATTAATGAATCCCAGAAAAAATCATACACTATTTGGAAGTATTTCCTCAACTAAACCCAATGTGTTTATGATATTCAAATCGCCAAAAGTACGTATTATAATATTATAATCACATGTTGAACAGCCGTTAAACTCAAAAACCGCTAACAAACTTTCCGCACTACTAAAATTTATGCACCGTTGACGTTGTTCCAACTTGGACCAAGTATAAAGTCTATGGAGCTCTTCAGATTGAAATTTAATGCAGTTTTAGCAGCTCAAGGGAGAAGATGTACACCAAGGAATATAAATACCTGCTCTGCCAGTTGCTCTTAGGTAAGGAAATTATTTAAAAAAGAAAGGCAACAAGGATTAAAGTGATTTAAATAACAGTGTTGTTCTGCGTCGAGTCCATGGGAAGACTGAATAAACGAAATGGCAATGGTTACTACTACAGGCAACAGCAACATCCACAACAACATCCACAACAACATCAACAACAGCATCCACAGGCGCCATCTTTGCAGCTGCATCAGCATGGCAACTACTATGAGCCTACGTTTCCAGCATATGAAGAAGTGGAGCAACAATATCAGCCACATCAGCAACATGGCAGCAGCAGCAGCAACTCCAAAAGCCATTCGAGCAGCGGTTCAGGTGGAGAATCTGGCAAGACTGGCTATAGCATTGGAAGTGGATTACGTTCCATAGCACAAGGATCTGCGGATCAAGCTTACAGTGCGGTGGCGAATCAACATGCAGCTGCCAAACAGGCTGCCTTTATAGCCAAGAATACATTGGCCCAGGCTGCATCACAGGCTGCAGCAACGGCACAAGCAGCATTGGCTGGCAAGCAAGTGATTCTACAGGAATTGGAACAACAGGCAGCCGAGGCACAGCGTGCTCTCTCCCGTGAACTGGAGCAACTAAAAGCCGCCAAGTTATCATCTAAATTGGCTCAACAAACTGCTCAGTCGGCACATCATCACATATCCGTACTAACCGCTGCCGTGAACAATGCCAAGTCTGTGGCCGAGCAGGCGGAACAAACCTCCAGCGAGGTGTCCAATCAACTGGCCTCACAGGCAACAATGGTGGGTCAGGCAAAGAATCGAGTGGAGCAAGTTGAGGAGCAGCTGCAACAAGCGCGAGTGGACTTTGCTGCCACCAAGGAGTCAGCCCTCAAGGCATCATCCTCAGCGGCTGCTGCGCAAGTAAATGCATCCAAGGCTGCAGCACATGCCACAATTGGTCTACATGAGAGTGCAAATCAAAAGGAGCACCTCCACGAGGAAGAACTCGAGTCCTATGACGAGCCCATAGACGCAAGTGGTCCTGGGCACTCGGATAACGATGCAATCGAGGAGCATCAACACAATGGCTAGTCCGCATTATTCCATTGTAAATATATCTTTGTATTTATGTAAATTATAGGAATATTCAAGGCCAAATACACAACCTGCACTTGTGAAGTATATAAAATAAACTTACCATTAAATGAATGGTTTTAATTTTGATTATGTAGAAAGTAGCTCTTATTCCAATTGATATTTTATAAGCCATCACTTTTATAAGATATTATGAATTCACTGCAGAAAGGCACACTCGTTATTTTGTACATTTTGTTACAATAAACAACACAAAATTAACAATTTTCTGCTATCAGCGGTTAAAATTAGCTCTAATTGAAAATCTTTTTCAAAGCACAACAAAAAAACGAGTTTCCACGACAAAAATTGTAGTTCTAAAGAAGACGCGCTATCAAACAAGAGATGGCGCCAAATGCATAAAAGTGCGGCCCAATGTTGCAGTGGTTTCAAGACGGTGGTGGCGCCGCCAGCTGACTTATTGTTTACATTTAAAACTAGATTTTTATTGAAGTCTGGCAATCTTCTCAAATTAGATATTTATAACTTTTTTCTAAACTTGCTTTATTATTAATTAAAAGAAGTATAATAAGAGCAAAATGAGCCAAAAAGTAATCAAATACATTGGGCGCACCACAGATTTTCGTGGCAACACATTGTGGGAGCTGGTGGGCAACCTACCCGACTGGGGAGTAGGTCGCATGGTCATACGTAACATGTTTCAACGTTATCCGGAGCCCTGCTATATGCGAATTTTAAAAGTTCAGGCGGTGGACGAGAAGGTGAGATGGTTTCTTAAAGTCATGGAAGTTAATAATTCATATATTTTGTTGCCACAGCCAAACGAAGATCGTAAGGTGCGTGTAACTGTGGAGAAAACTTGGCGCGGAGTAACTCAACCAAATCCGGTGGAAATCTACAGCACCAGCTACAAAGCTGACTATGAACTAGTACCACGTGAGGAAGAACACAAGTTTCTAAAAAATAACAAAAAAGTAGAACAAGTTATACTGCCCACGAAGATCGAGTTTCCGCCCCTGCTTAGGGAGTACATCAGAGATGAAACCGGCGAAATGAATCCTCTTATGAATGTGCACTTCAAGAAAACCCACAATAAGCAGGCTCGTCTAGCGCAGCCTGGAGAAAAGCCTACGCTACAAGTCTCCATGGACTTGGGCAAACCAAAGCCGGCGAGTGCCAAGCTCTACGAGGGATTGCTGTGAGAAGCATTTTATATACTGTTGGATTATTAAAGTTTTAATGTACACATTTACCTTAAGAACAATGAATTTGTTTAACTATATTTACATGTGGTAGACTATGGAATGGTTTAGTTTGTATGCAAATCTCAAGTCATTTGCTTTGTTCGTATGTGCGCAGCTTACGCATCAGATTATCAACCTCCAGGCCCAGCACATCCAGATTCTCCTTGAGCGTTATATTTTTCAGCAATGTATCCTCCAGCACGGTCTGCAGTTTTTTATTTATTTCTAGTGATAGGTCCAGGGACATGCCCTTACTTTCGGTGCCCTTAACACCGCCATAGATGGCAGCCATAACGCCATTACCATATTTAACCAGCTCACTTTTATTCTGGTCACTCTTCGATGTGGTTAATGCGCCCGCTGTCTGATCGCGTAGCATATAATGTTGCACCACCTTAGATTTCTTTTGTACCTCGGCCACCAGGGCAGCTGTGTGATTCTCTAAAAACTCAATGCGCTCTGTCTGACGCGCTGTGGCCTGCTGAAGCCGCAGAATACGCTCCACCAACACCTTCTTGGACGGCACAGCCTGCATATCGGGCAGTGGTTGTGTGGGTGGCACAGCTGTGACGCTGCTGGCCACCGTTTCAGATTCGGAAGATTCGCTGGCACGTCGACTACCATTATGGATACTTCCATGACTGCTGGTTCGACTGTGTGTACGTTGTGGTAGTTGATGTTGCTGCTGTTGTGGTGGTTGGTCCTGGCTGAAACCGTTCAGCGCCTGCTGACAGTTTCCACAGTAACTTAAAGGCTTCGCGTCTACGAAACCTCTTTTGTACTTTTGCAGTTCACGTTGTAGCTCCTTGACAAGCGTCGCTTGTTTATGCTGTGTTGCTTCAAAATCTCCCTGTACATTCTCTAACTTTGCTTTGGTCAATTCGTAAAGCTTCGTCTTCTCGGACAGATGCTTGGCCAGCAATTGGCGCTCCTCTTTCTTCATTGTGGACTCAGCGCTTAACTGATTCTCCAGCTCGTTGTATTTGATATCGTAACCGTCCTTCTCCTGCTTTAGCAATTTGTTCTCAGCCTCAAGACCTTGTGCCTAAAATAAAAATAGATTTGAGTACTTGAAGATTTATCCACATCAGAGCCGAGGCGATTTCAAGGCCTCGGTGGCGCAGTTGGCAGCGCGTAAGTCTCATAATCTTAAGGTCGTGAGTTCGAGCCTCACCCGGGGCAGGTAATTTTTTTTTAAATTTCATTTATAAATTACTACTCACTTTGGATTCAGCTAGGCAAATGTCATTTTGCAAATTAACAATCAACTCGCTCATCTCCTTGTTGATGCTTAGTAATTCCTGTTTCTTTTGCTGCAGTTGCTCCAAATCAGCTTCACTTTCCTGTGCTGTGGCCTCCAGTTTTTGTACACGTGATTGTTCCTCAGCCAGCTTCTCTTCATTGCTGCGGGTATAGTAATAAAAGGAATAAATGTTTGTTCCAAGTTTTATTAGTAGAACAGTCATACATCGTGTTCTGAGTACGCAATAATTGCAGCTCAGACAGTTGGCCATGTAGCTTTGCTGTTTTTAGCAGCTCATCACTATAAGCTGCCTCCACAGAGCTGTGTTGCTCCTGCAGTTCCCTAAATTCGTCCGACAAATGTCCATGCTGTAAATCAAAGGAATATAAATAGTTCAATCATCATTACCAATAAGTAAAATTGCCTTACCGCTGCATTTATCTCCTGTAACTGATGCTGAAGCTCTTTAAAAGCCTCAGTTTGCTTTTGGTGCTCCTTGGTAAGTTTGTCGAGTGCCTCAGTCTTACTCATAATCTCATGTTTCAAGAGTATTGTGTTTGCCTCAAATTCCATCTTGAGTTTCTCTGTAAGAGAGGGGTTAACTCGTGTTGTTATATATTATTTCTTCCTTACCATTGGCCTTTTCCTCCAGTTTATTAGGCGCATTGCGTTCCTCTTCTAGCTTGCGTTCCAGAGTCTAGAGTTTAAAAGAAGAATTTTAAATTTAAATAGAACCAAGTATATTAGGAGGAACTTACCGCTTTAGCCTCCACTTCAATGTTTAGCTTATTAGCGTGATATTTCAGTTTGGACTCTAGGTGACCCATCTCTGTTTTAAGTTTCTCGCACTCACGTTGATATTTGCGCACCTCATTACACTACATTAAATACAACAGGATTAGATTAGCTTCTCTACTAAATAGTTTACTTACCTTTTCATCTATGATGTATGTAATGCGTGACTTCTCTTCACTAACAGCATGAAAGCGTGTGGATACATTTTTAACCTCTTTCTTGGCTTCTGCTAGTTGCTTTTCTACTGCTTCCTTTTCCTTTTTGGCATCGATGAGCAGTTTCTCTTTCATAGCGAATTTGATGACTGTGGATTCCTTTTCCTTGTTAGCAAGATCCATTTCATTGCGAAACGCCAGTTTCTCCTTCTCCAGTATAGCATTCTCTCGCTGCAGGAGCGTCATCATGTTATCCTTTTGGGCATTCGCAGTACGCAACTGGTCCAACTGACGTTCATAGCTGCGACGCTGTTCCTCCAACTGTGCCAGGCAGTGTACATGAGACAGGATGTCATTTTGTTTTGGCAGTGCATCCTTGTTATCGCCCTCATCCTGCGCTTTTAGCTCCGAAAAGCTAATGGCGGGGGACGTCTCACCTGGCTTTGTTTTCGCCATTTGTTCGATAACGGCCGTCTTCATTTCGCTGAGTATAGCAATCTCATTAGTAACTTGTTTATTTTCTTGTTTATCTTCCAGTTCAGTTTCGTTCGCTGTCGGTATGGGTGAACATTCTTCGTTTTGTACTTGTTTCTCACATTCCAGCTGCTGTTGGTCTATTGAAATTGAAGCTGTATCCACGTCGCCGTCTGTTATTTCTATTTTAGCCGCCAGCACTTCTAATTTATTGATACTTTCAGCATTTGTTAGAGAGGAAGTATCCTCTTTATTGCTCTCGGTCGGCGGAGTCGCCGTTTCCATGTTTACGTATTTTTTAAACAAATCAAATTATGGCAAAAACAAAACTAATTTGATTTCACTACATTCTTCTTCTTTACTACCTCGCAATCGTTCCTATCGCGCAACATTTGTTTCCTATCGATAAGAAATGTTATCATGTTATCGAACAGCTGAGTTGCACGACTTGAATTGTATTAAATCATGGTTTGCGCGCTGGGGATTGAAGGCAGTGCCAATAAAATTGGTATTGGCATCATAAACGATGGAAAAGTTTTGGCAAATGTACGACGCACGTATATAACACCGCCCGGTGAAGGTAATATATATACCATTCCAGCTTACACGATCTGTACTAACTTGTATACATTGCAACAGGTTTCCTGCCCAAAGAAACGGCAAAACATCACCGCGAGGCAATATTGATACTTGTGAAGGAGAGTCTAAAGGAGGCACAGCTGCAGCCCAGCGACTTGGATGTCATATGCTACACAAAGGGACCCGGCATGGCGCCACCTTTGCTAGTCGGAGCTATTGTGGCACGCACGCTTTCCCTGCTGTGGGAGAAGCCTTTGTTGGGTGTTAACCACTGCATTGGTCACATTGAAATGGGTAGACATATAACAGGCGCTCAAAATCCTATTGTACTGTACGTTAGCGGCGGCAATACCCAAGTGATTGCGTATTCCAATAAACGCTATCGCATATTTGGCGAAACAATAGACATTGCTGTGGGCAACTGTTTGGATCGATTTGCGCGCATTATTAAGCTATCCAACGATCCCAGTCCAGGCTACAACATTGAACAACTGGCCAAGCAGGGAAAACAGTATATAAAACTACCCTACGTTGTAAAGGGTATGGATGTCAGCTTCTCTGGTCTTCTGTCCCACATCGAAGAACTGGCGGAGCCTAACAAGCGGCGCAATAAACGCAAAAAGCAACAAGACGAACCAGAGCCGGAATATAGTCAAGCGGATCTCTGTTATTCGCTGCAGGAAACCATTTTTGCCATGCTGGTCGAGATCACAGAGCGTGCGATGGCACACTGTGAATCCAATGAGGTCAGAGTGAGATTTTCTTCTATAAATTCGACTGCAATACAATTATTTTCAGGTTCTTATTGTTGGTGGAGTTGGTTGCAACGAGCGATTGCAGGAGATGATGGGGATAATGTGTGAAGAACGGGACGGTAAACTCTTTGCCATTGACGAACGCTATTGTATCGACAATGGGCTGATGATAGCCCATGCTGGTGCTGAGATGTTTAGATCAGGCACAAAGATGCCGTTTGAAGATGCATTTGTTACACAACGATATCGGACAGATGAAGTACTAGTGACCTGGCGAGATGACTAATCCATGGAACGTACAGTATGCTTGCTTGTTTATTAAAGACTACCCTCGCATTTGTTTGAATTCTACATTTCTACACAATTTGGTAATAGCGTGCTGCTTGCATTCTACCCAAAGTTTGTTAGTTACATCAACAGTTCAGAGTGCCGGCTCCTTGCCTGTCCAATAAGGCTTCATGTCAATGGGAACTATGCGTTTTCCCTCGATGACATAGACGGCGCCGTTCTTTTCCTTCTCAAGCACATTTAGAATGCAGCGGGCAACATCGGTAGCACTTTGTTTGCTCAAACGATCCAGAATCCTATAGGTCTCATCGCTCGTATCTGGAAAGATAATCTTCTCCGTAAAGTTGGTAAACATATCCGTCATTGTGGCCCCAGGACAGACAGTTGCAAACTTGATGCCAGAGCGCTGATAAAACTTCTCGTTCTGTGTTGGAAGCAGAATTAATTAGGTCATTTTTAAATAGTTTAATCTCTCACTCACTCCTAGGCAACGTGTAAAGTTGATAATTCCTGCCTTGGTCGCTCCGTACACTGGAATAATAAACATGGGATCCAATCCCACAACGGAGCTCATGTTAACCACAATTCCACCATTACCACCATGCTCCTTGCTCATATACTGCAAAGCACTCAAGGTGGAATTGATGATACCACCCTAATGGATAAAGAGGGAGGATTAATAAAGGACTTATTTGAATCTAAACGAACTCACTAGGTTCACAAGCAAAGTGCGTTGCACCTCCTTGTCATTGAAGATTCCTGCTACATTCACAACAATGTCAATGCTGCCAAAGGTCTTCTTGATCTCCTCGTAGGTGGCCTCTACACCCTTTTTGTTGGACACATCCATTTTAATGATCATGACGCTCTGCGTAGGATGCGCAGCACGTATTTTAACAAACTCCTCCAGGTTGTCCTGTACATCTATGATGGCTATTTTCTATGGAAGAAATGACCTTAGGGAATTGATGCATATAAATTGTATATGTCATCTTACTCCGACACCCGCTAACAACAGTTGCCGGGCCACCTGCAGTCCAATTCCACCAGCACCACCCGTAACCACCGCATTCTTGCCCTTGAACATCATATTTATTTCTTCTGCCTGTGAATCCTCTGTAAAAATAATGCCTGCTTCTGTACGATATTTTACTATATCACGTATGTACCGATAGAGCTCCACAGTTATCTCCAATCTTTAGGGCAGTCACTACTGTACTGCTAGCTTGAGGTGTTAGCGGGCGTCTTTTATAGGCAGTCGGCATAGTATTAAAATCGCAAAGGTAGTTATACGATATGTAGACTTAAATCTGATATGTGATTAACATCCATTGACTGGCTGCTGACTACAATCGATAGTTGAAACAAATTGCATCTGGCTGGGATTATTACGAAACTTTTCAAGCTATCAATTTCGAATTCGCTGCCACTGGGTTAGTCTAGCGTTTGATCAGCTTCACACTGCTCTGGTTTTTGCGAGGTTGATTTTTGCTGTTCCCTGTGTGCTCATCCCTCTTATATACCCTCATCTACCCTTCCATAACTGCCATAACCATGATAACATTTCAGTGTCTGAATTGATACGGCATTTCAGTTTAGTTCATTTTTTGAAATATTATTGTTTCACAAGTTTAACGTAACTATCCCCATTACCATTATTTCAAACTATTTAAAATAAAAATTAGCTTAAAGTAAAGTTTTCAATTGAAATTTCATTCTAAAAACAATTGTAATATGGTATAGTTAACTCCTGATTTATGTGTGTCGTTTTATAAATATTCACATAAACTTTAATTTGCAAGTATATCTATCTATCTGTCCGTAACCTACCCTATATTTTAGAAAACTATGAGATTCCATCATCATTAAAATACATCATATACATATAATTCGCATATTGTATTATAAATAACGCCATGCCTAGTTTTTTAATTTAGTTTTTAAATGTTTCCCAATACTTCAAAAATCCAAATTAGATATTTTTACGTATATCACTTTATTCGAATATATTGCAATAAAGTTGTGTATTTGAAAACACAAATATGTTGGTTTATTAAATGTATTATATGAATGTCTTTGGTAGATAAGCTAAATTTTTTTATCATCTCTGTAAAGTGTATTATAAGTTTGTTTGTGCTAGTGTTAGCAAAAAGATTATATATCTATACTTATTTGATACATATAAATATTTCATTTTCGAGATATAAATTTGGATGTGTAAACATTTGTTTGAACTTTGGGCCGTTTCGTGTATTTAATATTTTGAAAAATAAATATTGGATAGTTAAAAACTAAAATAAAACAAATAAATTTTAAATAATACAAATTTATTTTAAAATAAATCACTTAAGCACAACTTAGATTAGAGAGCACGAAAAATTGATACATTTAAGGAAAATAACCGGTGCTACCGTTAGAGACAGGTAATAAATTAGCTAAATATCTGAAAAAATATGAGACAAACACTGGGAAACAGTGGGGAAGGTGGGACTTAACGGGCGCCATCGTAGGTGTCCTTGTGCTGATAACCACTCACGTAGCCGGAATCATCAACAAGATTCTTCCTTCCGGCGATTCCTTTGCCCTTGCCTGTGGCATCAAAACGTTCCTTATGGGAACCCGTGTACTTGCTGGTGTCTGTCAGCCGATCCACAGCAGCTGCAGCCTTGCCGGCCTAGGTTAAGGAAAGGAAATCAGTTGAGTATAATAAAAATATATCAAAGTATTATCCACTTACCGAAACCGACACCACTCCTGGGGCACCACAACCTGCCATCTTTTGCTTGATCGTCGCAAGCTCTACCTTTCTCGTCTTGGCCAAATCCTCTAAGAATTTATTGTAGTCGGCCAGTGAGATTTTCATGGCCTTAAGCTTCTTAAAGTGAATGCCAGTGTCGGTGGTCGTGATCTGCTTATCAATCACTTTCGCCTGCTTCATCCACTTATCACTTTGGGAGAGCGTTATCAGCTTGCCATCGGACTTGGTATCGCCGAACTTGGAGAATGCCTTGAACTGATCCGAGAAACTAACCTTCGGTGCGGTCTCCTCCAGCGCCAATTCTGCCAGCTCTGCGGCAGGTGCCTCAGTTGCTGCCGCACCATTTGCTGCTGCCTCAGACATACTGGATCTATGAAATTCGATTACAGTTTTAATAAATAATAAATCAAAATTATTATAATTATAGCTGCCACCTGGTTCAAAGTTACACGCCATCTCCTACCACATTACTACTTAACTTTTACGCAATTTTCTCACCTGTGACTGACGACGCTTACTAACATTGCGTTGACTCTTGGCTAGCTGATTATAGCGATTGGTTTACTAGCTCAAATCTGAACGGGGCGTATACTCGATAAGAGATAGCTTATCTGGCTGCATTTGCGTCTTACATGTACATAGAAGTAAATTCTTTACTCTGATGATATCATTCCAATTGCCACAACAATGAAAGCCAAAAAGCTTTCGGAACAGTTGTTGGTGCTAATTAAGTGCGGAAGGTTAGTCTGTTATTCAGTTATTCGGATCTGGCTTTCAAGTGACGCCATATATTCGTAGTTCTCTCTCTCAGCTCACACGCCGATGCCGATTGCCACTGACAATACATTTACTCATTAGCTCATTAGTGTCTACATTTGTATTCTAAGCAAACAAACAGTTGCCTAATACACTAAGAAAAACGGTTTACAAATGAGAGGTCACTTATGTATATTTTAATTGAGTGTATTTTGAGATATTACCCTTTACAAAAATGTTTGCCAAAAATTTAGATATTTATTATAAACTATTATATAATTTTTTGGTAGGAACAGAATTATTTATTTTTAGCAGTGTAGTCTGGGGCTATGGGTGTGTTATAAAGTAGAATAGCTGGTCTAATGTCTATCCGATTATCGAATACAGCATTTATTAGCCCTCAGGGGTTGAGAGAACAAAAATCAAGGGGTACACTGAGCAAAAGTCTAGACTCTAGACTGATATATTTAAAAAATAATAAATACTCATGTTAAATTCTAAAGGAAAGTTTGTTCTATACTTAGAAGTGTCTAGCTTTTCTCAGTGTAGCCCACAGTTAGGTGTGATGTATCACTGAATATGCTAATAATATAGACAGCTTTAATTAGCTCTCTGGGGTTAAGATAACAAGAAATACCGTAGGTATTACAGTTCTACCCTATGCACTTGGAAAAATGGTCCATAAGTTGAACACTCTTAGACGTTTACAAATTGACTCTGTGAAACAATTACTAATGTTATTTTTGAAGTATTACAAAATCAAACTCTATAATAAAACCACTATAATTAACCACTTTTATAATAAACCATATACTCAAAAAAAATCCTCTACTTCGATCAGTATTGACTACTGTTAACTGCTAACGGCACAGCACATCTATATGAATTCAATTTACTCGTTTGGCCCTCTAGGGTTAACTCGTAAATTCCCTAGATATTGCTTGTAGCATAAATTGTCGTCATGTTTACAGGCAACAAAAATGAAATGGAATGAGAGAAGATTTGTACGTGTACGAGCACAAATCGAACATAAACAGTAAATAAAACGTGAGCTTTTATTGTAACGATCATTAATTATGAGGTAGTTAAGATAGGGATAGGGATGAGGATGAGGATACATACATATTTATATGTGCAACTGTAGAAGCTGCCCGCGCATAATTTAAAATGCGATAAGGAAAAAAAGGTCTGCGGATCGAGGCCCGGAAGGCAACCAGTTATGGGATTATATAGTGGTATCGTGTGCCCAACAACCGTTTACATCTCGAAGATGACGCAAGGTAATTGAATGCGACGATCTGACGATAAGATTGCCCCTGGGTCAAGGTCAGAGTCAGTGTCAGTGTCAGAGTCGCATGCAGCGACCTACGAAGCGTAACAAATATAGTTTTTGGGATCGACAATCGACAATAATTATTTGCAAGTGCGCTGGTTATTGCACAGTTAATGACAAGGGGGAGGTGCAGGCTGAGGGAGAAGTCGACTAAATTGAAATGCCTCATGACATCAGCATTATGCGAGGCGATTACGTCGCCTTTGTTTTGGGTTTTTGGGTGAGGCTAGGCAATGTTAAACTAGTTTCGCTTCTAGCAAACTGCCCAGGAGTGTACAACTTAGTCTCTCTACGTTCCATTAATAATACTATGTAGCCCTTTTTGTTTCGCTTGTAATTGGAAACCATAAATACTTGAAAAACAAACTCGAAAACATGACAAAAGGCAGCCGCAAAATATGTTGCTCCAGGCAAGAAGACCGACAGGCAAGCAATCTGGTAGGAAACGTGGCTAAAACAAATCAAAAATAATCCGATTTGACTGCAGGGAGCATATATAGTATACATATAGACACAAATATACATACAATTCTACAGATGTATGTATTTTTAAATTGTCTTGTTCATCTTTTCCACATCCGCATCTCGAGTTGATGATTATTGCTGGCATGTGAAGCGCGTGGCGAGCGTCACAAATGAGCTCTGACCAAGTTAAGATTTTAATGAGTTTTTTTCCGAATTTGTAGAAACAAATTAAAATTGAATGATATGCCCAAAAGGCGGGGCAATAATACAGAGAATTATTTGTTATTATTATAAAGAAATGCATGCCAGAAATTTGGGTCACATTTAATGCGACTGCCTCAATGTGTAAGTGAGTAAATAAACAATATGTTGGCGCTTCATTGCATAAATTAAATGCTTAACAGGAAATAAAATACACGACACAGTGGGGTGTCAAGATGGATAGAGAGAACGGGGGAAAGGGAGCCTCACACGCAATACAATACAATGATTTGAAGCTTGGGGGTCAGTTATGCTTGGCATAGGCCTCAGCACAGAGAAGGGCTATGCATAAATGTATATACATATAAGTATACACAATCTACAGCAGCAGCAGTATTAGATGACATCACGCTACCTTCCCAGTCCCATATTAAATAGAAGAGAAGCAGGAACTGGGAACGCGCAAGCGCCGCATACATACAAACGGATATTAAATGGCAACTGCGCCTAGAATGATGCTACAAGGATTAAATACCTTAGCTGCAGCGCGGGAAATTCTTTAATGGAACCACACACAATTGGGTCATGGAGCACTTGAAATACCGCGAAACTTTCCATACCACCCTCGCGTCATCCCCTTTTTGTTGTCTTTTGCAGCGAATTTTTCATTGCCTGCATTTCGATTGTTGTAAACAAGCTGATGATGATGCTCTTGACTATGTATCTATGTGTGTGTGCAGGCTTTTGTATATGCAAGTGTGTGTATCTGTGTAGAATTCTCAGCAACACTTTGTTGTGATTTGTGATGTATCTGAACCAGGCAGCTTAGTGTATTCACTTTAATAACTTACATTTTGGAGAGTCTTTTAAAAAATTATGTATAAATTTTCAAATAAATTTTGTGTTTAGTATTTAATGTTAATATATATTATTGCTATTTGATTTAGCCGTGCTGCGCGCGATTGCTGTCGATGTCGAGACTCAACTGTTTGGACAAAATGCGCAGCAAATGCTAAAGGGGCCAAAGCCCAAGCGGCGTATGAGTGATATTTTGCGTTCAGTTGAGCTTTTTTTGAGCGCATTTCTAGGGGGCACGCACAAAAAGAACAAGAGGAAACGGGTGTGTAAATTGTGATCGACTAGTAAATACTGTATTTCTGATACTTTTCTTAAATATTTTAATGTTTTATGTAGAGAAATGTAGAAGAGATGGTAGTTAAATTATTTTTAAATCTGTTTTTAAAAAGATTTTAAAAATGTATGATATAATAATCTTTCGGAAATATCTAGAAAATGGAAAGACTCGTCTCTTATTGATTATAATTTTTATAATTTGATACGAGTTTACCCTAATTATAGGTACTTCTTCGGTATATATTTCAGGTCTAGAGATCTTAAAAACCATGGAATTATAACAAACTTAACTGTCAGTTAAACTGTTAAACGTGATTTAGCTGTGCAGTTGAGATATGTCCTCATAAATCAAAACACACACACCCCTTACCTCTCTCGCTCAAACGAACTCAACAAACTTTTATCTCAAAAATGCCCGCAGGGAACTTGAATATGTATACACATATATTAATATGCATAGTATATACATATGAACATATATTAAGTGTATTTTGACGCGATGACTTCATTTAACTAAAAACAAAATTTATAAATGCCAAAAACTAACAACAAAAGCCGCTCGAAATGCGGCATAATCATTTATCAAATGTGACGCCAGTTGCCTTATCAACTGAGTTCCACTCAATTTATGGTTTGTTTTGAGTCAAAAACTAAACACTCAAAGCTCTCAAAGCTTTGGCGAAGCTGAGGAATGGCAAAGGGAGGCAGACAATTTGTATGTCTATTCAGAAAGTAGAAAACGATGCGTGAAATTTGACAACACAAAACAAAACAAAACAAAACACAACAAGTGAGGTGAGCAACTAGAGAGGGAATAAAAGTGATGGAGAGAGAGGGGATCCCCCTGCCAGCATGAGCTCATGGTGAGAGGTTAATCAATGGAGTAGCTAATAATAATAGTATATATTTGATATGTAAATGACTTTAGTGAGAGATTCACTCGCCGATTACTAGACCTGAAATCCCATTCCATCCTTTCTTTTTTTTATTTTTTGGTGAAAAATGGGTTCTTTGAACTAGGAAAATGCCGAAAATAGTAAGTGGGAAAGTGGAAAATGGTAAATGTAACTAGCTTTAAGAAGTAAAAGTCTTGTTGGAAATCACGTATTAAGTGTCTGCACACACCTTAAGAGTGATTACAGCTGTCGCGGCTAATTTGTTTAGGTTAATGTCTGTGCATGCTCTATAGAGTTGTTCCCCTCGTTTCCCCTTTTCTGTTGTCCCCTTAGTAGATGTAACTACTCAAAAGCTGGCAATGATTTATGCGTCTCTGACAGAGTCAAATATTTGGCCAACAGTGTGGATGGCGTCATTTGAAGCCAAAAATAAAGAATACCAGAAAACAGATAGAAGATAGCAGAATGGGCTTGGACTGGCCGAAAATAAAATTTGTTTTTGGTTCTTTCTTCTATGTATTTACTAAGTATAACGAATAGTTTTTAAGAGTTGCTCTTTTATACTAAAAGTCTTTCTTTGTCATTTTAGTTATGATGTGATCTATAAATTGATTCTACATTTAAAAATTTTTCCAAAATTTATATCTTGATTTGTAATATTTAATCAAAATGTTTGCCTTATTTACTGAGTGTGAACTGACTGGCAAAAATTTAAATTTACAATTCACATTAAAAAGCAGCATACCCTGTTGTAGGGTATAATCATAACAAAGCAAAACAAAGAAATAGTTGACCAAAGCAGAGATAGGTGTGTCCAAGTTATTTCCAGAGTAGAAACAATAATTAGCCCTCGAATGCCGCGAACTAATGATGCACAAATCACCAGGTGACAACCCACGACAAGTTCCCAAAGCCAGTTGATGATAGGAATTTGCTGAGTAAACAACTGGATGAGAATTGGAAGAGAACTGGATGAGAGCTGAATGAGGGCTGGGATGACAATCTGTAGCTATACCTGTGTCCAGGTGCGAAGGAATTTAAAGTGATTCGTAGTACTATAAACACGCCCAAACAAGATCATTAAGGAACTGCAATGTTGGACAAATTATGGGCGTCAGAATTGGGCTTTGATTAAGAAGAGGAAGAAGGAGGGAACAGGGGGGAAGAGTTTGTACATTAAAATGCACTTATCAACTGAAGCTGGAGGTGAAGCTTTAAACGGCCAGAGTCAAGGGCATAACGATAACTATAACTATATTTGGTCAATGCTATCAATCCTAATCAGACAGTGGCTTGTTGCAAGTTGCCTTTGCCTTTGCAGCTGTGGCAGCGATGCGTGGCAAGAGATAAACTAAAAATAAACCAAATGCCATGGAGGCCTTGGTCAGGCCAAGCTGGACAAATGTGGCCCTTGGCCTTCACTCACCTTGAAATGCCGCAAGTTGCGAGTTGCATTTTAAATCAGTTGCAGTTGCAGTTGCATGAATGATCAACAGCAACAACAACAATTGAACAATCAAAGAGCATGCCTCCAGTTCATGGCCTTGATCTCTGTCTTGGTTTAAGCCTCACTCTCCCTCTCTCTCTCTCTCTCTGTCTATCTTTTTGCATCTTTCGTGATAAGCAATAGTTTGGCTTAGGGTTTTAGGCCAAGTTCTTAAGTGAACCATGTTGTAAATACCATCACACTCATGAAGCTGTTGCCACAATTAAGCAACACTGACGACCGTTAACGATGACAACAAGCTGCAAAGTGGACAAGTTGCAAGCGGCTAGCAATCAACATGCCTTTGCCTTTGCCTTTGCCTTTGCCTCTGCCTCGTTAGCAGCAGGCGGGGGAAGTTGCAGCATCAGAATCAGAATCAGAACAAGCTTAAAGGCAGGTTCTGCCTGCCTCTGGTATAAAAGGACGTGTTCCTCACCAACCAAAAACAGAATTAAACCACGAGGCGAGTGCCCTAGACACAAGTCAAGTTCTAGACGCAGCGTTTCCAACTCCAATTCAACATGCAACTTCTTGTGCTTGCCACCTGCTTGGCTTTGGCCAATGGCCTGGCCTTGTACTCCAACTATCCGTACTTGTATACGGCCCAGGGATCGGCATTGATTACGCCCACTCAACAACAGTATCTTACCCAGGATGCTTTGGGTCAGTATGCTTATGGTTATGCCGAGCCACATTCGAGTAAGCAGGAAATACGCAGCTTGGATGGCACCACACGTGGCACGTATAGTTATCGGGATGCTGCAGGCAAATTGCAAACTGTTGACTACACCGCCGATGCAGAAGGTTTCCATGTGGCAGCCACTAACTTGCCACATGCTGTGAAACCCCAGGCATTTCATCCCACCGTGGAGGCCAGAAGTGTCAATGATGTTGTTGCCCCGGCAGCCACGGAGCATCCCGCTGACTCCATTGAGGTTGCCGCTGCCCGTCAGAATCATTTGGCGGCTCATGAGGAGGCTCGTCTGCGTCTGGCGCAGAGTCAGCAGCAGCATCAGCAATCCACTCAATCTCATCCAGACGTTGACCTGCCTCGTCCCGTTGCCGACACCGCCGAGGTTGCCGCTGCCAAATCCATTCATCTGAAGCGTGTTGCCTCCGAGAAGCTACGCAATGAACTCCTCAGCTCTCCAGTTGTGCCTGTGGCAAGGAGCTCCCATGTCATTGTCCCAGTTCCCTCGGTCTATGGCTACACCGTTCCACGCTATTACAGTCCACGCTTCTATTATTAAACAGAAACCTTTGTAAACTTTACCTTTGAGTAAATAAACAGATTGAGACTGAGATTGTTACAGCAATAAGTTAATCTTTTCCAGCATAGGTTTCTCTAAAGACAGAGAAAGTAAATAGAAGAATCTCCAATGGTCTGTTCTCCGTTTAAGTTTGAACATTATAATAGGAGAACAAGTCTGTTCCTTTATGTCATCTTTAATCTTTTGAGTACAATTCTACGGATAAAATAAGTGTCTCTCAGAACTAATGTTCTCTACGAAGCAATACTCCTTTATATTGAGCCCTAATCGAACTCATTGTAAGACTTAGGGAGGATGAACTTTGAAATCCTTCACATTCCTTATGATAAACTGCAGACTCCCTTGTGCTCTCTCCCCTGTTCCTTTTTAGGTGGAATCAGCAAAGGAGTATCGAAGTTCCTCAACTAAGCAGCATATCTCCCCACCTCGATCATTTCCGACTCATCCACAGGGACTACCTCAATGCAATGAGAAATCCACGCCAAATTCCAGCGTTTCCTTTTCAACTCATCACAATTTCATAAATGCATTGCGAAGTTTTGATTTCAATTAAATTTAATAGCGGCATAAACCACAAAACGGAAAAATAAAGGTAGCATGCCCCAAATGGTTCCTTGACCTCATGACGACAAGATACAAAACCTGGCCTGATTAAGTTCTTGGCTGCAGTCGATGGATGGACGAAGGGGTAAGGAGGAGTCGGGGAAGGGGCACACTGACAGATGAAAACAAATTGCGGCTTTTGTGTAAAAATTTATGCTCAACTTGTTGAAATCGAGAAAATATTTATGTACAAACAGATCAAGAGGAAGAGGTGGAGGCTACAACAACGAGACGCATGCAACAAGAAGAGGCAACAACAATACAGGGAATATGAAAGTAAACTGGACGACCTTCCTGAGAACGCACGATATTGCTAAATATATATTTTTTGGCAACTGCAACTGGTGACAGAGCCAAGGAGGCGCCTCGGCCCAGGCTGCCGCTTATTGTTTTCGAGGAGCTATAAAAGGGAGAACCATCGGCAGAGGCAAGCACAGAGTTCTCTAGAGCGAGTACTAGTCCACGACACTAGCAGCGCCAAAAACAGAAACCCCCACTACCAATCCCAATTCCAAGTCAAGATGCAGTTTCTCCAACTTTGCCTGTTGATTGTGCCCGTGGTGCATGCCACAGCCCTGCTGGATTATGGTGCACCACCATCGGCAGACACCATCAGCCAATATCATACTCAGGATGAGCATGGACAGTATGCCTATGGTTATACTTCTCCACTCTATTCCAAGCACGAGACACGCACTGCAGATGGCATCACACATGGTTCCTACTCCTATGTGGATGCCACAGGAAACAAACAAACAGTAGACTACAAAGCTGATATCGATGGTTTCCGTGTCACGTCGAGCAGCTTGCAACAGCGTCCCAACGAGGAGACACCCGAGGTGGCAGCTCTACGTGCCCAACACTTGGCTGCCCATGCCGAGGCCAAGCTGCGACTCGCTGGAGGAGAGGCCACATCTCCACAGGATACACCTGAAGTGGCTGCCGCCAAGGTGGCATTCTTCAAACGCTTCGAGGCGGAGAAGCTACGCAATCAACTCAAGTTCACGATCCTGCCCAGCCATACAATACTTTCCCAGCCCATCTATATCTATCAGCCCAAAAGTGGTCTCATCTACAAGTATAACCATCTGCTAAGACAGGCAAGAGAATACCTCCCAGTTGCTTGAGAACTGTTTGATTGACTGACCGAGTGATTGATTGATTGGTTGTTGTATTTTTGTTTAAGTTGAGCAAATAAATGATGATGTTTTAAAGGATATAAATGGAATTATTCGTATGACTAATATTAAGTATTAATATTTCATGAATTATTTGACTCCAGCTCCTGTTCCTGTTTGAATTTTAGATTAAGATTCCTAATCTAAATCTGTATTTTATCATTCACTTTTCTATAGTTTCAGCTTCAATTCCGAACCCATTCTTACAAAACTTCTAAATGCCGTGATTATTTCATTTCTGTTAAGCAAATAAATGATAAGATTTCCTTAAATAACTCCAAGGATTAGGCACAGTGGTGCACAGATTGCATTTATTCCTAGAACTAACACAACTACAAGTTGTGTATTCCAATATTTCATCAATAATTTCAATCTTATGCCAGATCCAGCTCCAAATCTAATACCACATCCACTTCTAGTTCTGATTCTGTTTGCTCAATAGCAAACTACGACTGAGGGCCACAGGACGCAGAGTTCTGAGTTCAGTGGGCGTGGTCACACTGTACTTGGCATTGGGAGAGACGTAGGAATAATAGGCGCCGATGGGCACACGCAGTTCCTGATTATTCCTGTCCAGACGATCCTGCAGATCACTAAGCTTTAAATAACTGCTAGAGTTAATGTCAGCCAGTGTATAGACAGTTCTCAGTCGCAGATCTTTGGCATCATCAGCAGTCTGCAGGCGCTGATCCCGTCCAGGCTGTCGTTCCTCTTGCCTTTGCTCCTGCTGCTGCAGCTCATCATCTTGGGATTGGACATTTTCTTCGTTCTGTGCGTCATCCTCCTTGCGACTCTCTTCCTCATCCAGTCGACTCTCCTCGCGCTGTCGCTCCGCCAACATTGAGGTCAACTCAGCACGCACTCTCTCTAAAATATCCGCATCCTCATCGCTGAGTGTCCTTTCTTTGGTGGTCTTCTCCTGCTCCTGCTGCTGTTGAGTCTCCTCTCGTCGTGTCTCCTCTCGTCTTGTCTCCTCTTGTGCCTCCTTGAGAGCATTCAAATGTGCCTGTCGTGCCTGTTGCACCTCCAGGGTATCCGTCACGGGCAGCGGAGCCTTCTGATCATCGACTGGCGCCTTGGGCTGGTTGCTAGCCTCCGCCTTAAAGCCTTGGCTTCCACCAGCCTCATACTTGACCGTCTGCAACTTCCCATTGGCATCCACATACGAGTAGAAGCCTCGGGAGGAGCCATCAAGTGTCGTATACTCCGCTCTGGCTGCATTCTCATCACTGTAACCATAGGAATAAAAGGCACGTGCCGTATCCTGCTCCTGATAGCCCCGTCTCAGCGGAAGTGAATTATCATCGGTGCGGGAAATGCTGAGAATTGGTCGAATTCCAGCAGCTGAAGTGACAGTCAGCAATGCAACTGTGCTGATGAAGCAAATGAAGCAATGCATCCTCAATGTTGTTGTTTATGTTAGCTATGAGCTTGAACTGATGCTGCAGTTGCTCTGATCTGGCTATTTATAACTCACCCAGCCACCCACTGGTAACCCAAGGCGGCATCGTCGTCAGAAATCTGCGCAATGACCTCGAAATCAAAATCGGAATAAAGATCAGTTTACAACCACTAGCAATAACTTGGGCTGCACCACCACCAACACCACCACCACCACTGGTGTTGTAATAGTATGAACTTAATATTGATATTGGTTGCACATGGAAAACGATACCCGATCACACATTATGCAATTAGCCCACGCACTTGCAGCGTCTCGTAGGGCTTCCCAATTTGTAGTCGTTTTGCCAGTTCCGGTGGAAAATAAACGGGAAGAAAATTGGGAAAACTTAATAGAAGCTGCGATATTTAATTTAAAAAAAAAAAAACAGGAAGAGCTTTGTGATACACAACGTATGAACAACGTCCCATATCTGTCAATTAACTTCAACTCAAGAGACTGTCTTATCTTATTCCCTAATAGAGCTTCCATTGTATCTCTCAAATATGAAAACTTATAAAGAAATTATAGCTATAAGAAATATGTGTAATTATTTTTTATTTAATGAACATAAAATATTAAAAGCACAATCAGTAAAGTTACTTTTATGTCAAATAGATTTTTTATCTACAATTGCTAAATGCTTGTTTATCTTATCTCTAAAATAATAAGCCATAGAATGCATTTCGCAATGTCTAGATAAAGGTCTACTTAACTAAATAAAAGCTATAAGAATTAATGTCAAGTGAAAAAAGATATATCTGCTAAACTTTAAAATTTTAACACGATTACTTTTTTATTTATACTTATAATTTTATCATTGTTTATTATTATACTTTTACAAAATTATAACAACGAAATACTAGAGCTATACTGTAAAATAGTTTAATGGCTTATCTTATACTTTAACCTGTTTATAAGCTGTCTTAATTAAAATATGCAACTGCGACACTAATTAATAGACTATGTATGTATTTGAATAGCTTAGAAAGATAAAGGTCAGATGAAAATATAGAAAGTGAAGTGGCTAACGTTAAAGTTTCGGGAGAGCTCTCAGATGCTGCTCCTAATTAAATTTCAAATTAGATACTCACGCTGAAATCTTTTAACTCTATAATCTCTACAAACAAATTTATCCATTCTTTACTGATTAGTTTGTTATTTCTCGTAAAGCAAAGTAGAACACGAAAGAGAATTTAAACCCCAACTGAGCATCGTTTAGCTCCAAAGTCCAATGCAATATACTTCACTTAACGCAATCTTAGGTTCAAAAGAGAACTAAAGAGGCAGAGAATCGCTCTTCATTTTGATAATCGTGTGTTCTCATTGAGAACTCATACCCCACGGACTGAACGACTGATAAACAGTGTCAACGATCATCGAGTTGAGGCCAAATGCGTTCAGTTGAAAAACAAACCTCCAACGTTAAACAACTTAAAACTGCTAATTGGCAATGGATTTGGCTGGTAAAAATGTCGTTTACCTCGGTGGATTTGGTGGTATTGGCCAAAAAACGTGTGCAGAACTACTTGAGCGTGAATTGCAGGTAAATTTTTTGACCAAAATCCAACCTACAACTAGTTCTTGACCACCTTTTTTCTGCATATTCTTTTTAGACGTTGGCCGTATTCGATTTGACGCTGAATGCAGAGCTTTTGGGTGATTGGCAATCCAAATATCCCAACACAACGATCTTCTATCAGAAGTTGGACATAACCCAAAGATCGGATATTGAGGCTGCTTATAAGGTGGCTGTTGAGCGTATGGGACACTTTGATCTGGTGGTCAATGGCATGGGATTGATGGATGATCGTCATGTTGAGCTCACCATACAGATTAATTTTGTAAGAAAATTTTCACTGAATTTTAGAAGCATTTGATTAACATTTAATTATAGCTGGGTGTGGTCAATAGCTGCCTGATAGCACTGGACTACATGGACAAGTCAAAAGGCGGAAGGGGAGGAATGATAATGAACATCTCATCGGTGGCAGGATTAGAGCCAACTGCTCGGATGGCTATTTATTCAGGCGCTAAGCATGGCGTTACAGCTTTTACACGAGGTCTTGGAGTAGGTTCTTATAGGATAACGTGATTCTTTCAGTTAATATAATTTTAAATATAATCTTTCCTCTACAGAATCATGCTAATTATGATCGCACTGGTGTATCCTTTGTTACGATTTGTCCTGGCTTCACGGACACCCCATTGCTCCATGATATTCGAGCAAAGACAACATTTAGTTATGAAGAGCTCCCAAGGCAGATAAAACGTCAGTCACCTGAAGTCTGTGCCCAGAACATGGTAAAGGTCGCTGAGATGGCTAAAAGTGGTACAGTTTGGCTACTAGACGTTGGAGAAATTAAAGAAGTTGCTTTCCCTGTGATGTGGGTGCCACAACTGGAATAATAAGTAAAATTAATTATATCTTATCTAAATATGGTGTTTGTTATTTGCGTCTTAGGCATGTTTTTATGAACCATTATTAAACTTTTATAACACGAGTATTTTAGACTTGTTAACTGTCCATAATGTCATAATCAACCACAACAAATACTACAACATTCAATAAAACCACAAGAATCAGAACTCGTAACTATGCTCAGATTACACATAAGTGATTTTTCAGCTTTCAGATTTAGTTTTAAGAGACTCTCCAACAACAACATTTTTATGAAAGTGTAAACAATAATATATAATGCTTAGATGATACCAATTAAACGTGGCAAACAAATTTAGATAAGATTTTAAGAAATTATGTAATAAAAATTCTTTCCTCCCATAATAACTTTACAATTTTCGATCTGTTTATTAACGTTTATTGAGAATTCTCACACACACATTAGATTTATCAATTTCTAATACATTTATAATAAGTTTAATTTTTGTTTTTGCTTAAGAAAATTCAGCACACACAAAAGTAGTACACACATAATTCAATTAACGTTTTGTCAATGGAACAGTTATAAACAGGACAAAGTATCTAATAGATACAGATTCTATGCTGTGCGAGCATCTTTCATGATATTTACTCGTATATTTGTAGTTATTAGATTACTTAGTTTTGAAAACAATATTTGTTTGTTTTTGTTTTTGAATTAATGTTTTTTTTTTCGATTATCATGTATACTCGTGTATGTGTATACATTAGTTTGTTAGTTAAGATTATTATAATAATACATATCTATGGAAATATAAAGACATTTGTTTGTTTTTTCCCATTAAACTGGGAGTAGTTCTCATATGTTAACTGTAAATTTCACATCATCACAATTTAAGAATCTCCAACTAAATAACACACAAATTCCACGCTGAATATATTTCTGTTTGTTTGTACATATTTATATTCAAATACATTTGAATGGACTTTTTTGCAAATATCTTTAAGGACTTATTTTTATAGAACTGAGCGTATTTCAAATGCATTGTGCCAAAGACATTGAAATTTGTGAGGGAAATAAGCATGATATTGTTACTATTTGTAATTTTCTTATTTATTTCTGCATTTGTATTGTCCTCGCCATAACACATTTGATGCGTTAAGATGGAAGATATATGTATAGTTATAGATATCATATGAGAGATAAACTATTGTAAGTCACTTGGCCAATTGAAAGAAGCGCCCGATTAGCAGCTACTTTTGAAGCACTTTAGATAGTTTTTATATATGTATGTATGTTAAGTATTATTAACTGTGTGGCATTTAAACTATTGCAAAGTGTATTTCAGACATTTATAAGTACATTCTATAATTATCCGTATGTTATGAACTTCACTAACCCTAGGTCACAAGGAACAGAAGCGTCTATCAAATACATAGGCATTTCTATATACATACATTTATCTGTTAGTTAAGAGCATTTCTTAGATACATATACATACATACTATTAAGATTGTCTGTAACTAGTTACGGTTTAGTTTACTTAATCATAGTTAACTTTTCGGGTGGTTTCTTCATCGGGTGGTGGTATCATGTAAGTATCTAAGGTTTCAATTACGAGTGAATCGGCTCTGATATGTTCACAATAGGGTATTAGCTAGAATTAACGAAAACCAACTGAAATTCAATTGAAAAAAATTTATTGGCAAAATAAAATAAATAAAATTGTCGTTTTGGGGGTTAACAGAACTCGAAAATTGCTTAAGATTAACATTTAGTAATAATACAAAAAATACGTGTAATACATAAATATAAATAAAGTGTATATTTAGATAAAGTAAATCAAATTTAGATGCTTTGCTCTTGGCAACGAAATGGATTAGATTTTTATTTCTATTTAAATCATTTAATTCTAACCTCTGCTAGAAGTTGAAATTGCTTTTAATCATACCTATTTTCAAGTTATACAATTTATAAATTAGAAGATTACAAAACTCAACTCAACAACGACAGTTATGAACCCATTGGGTTTAGTCTAAAAACTGCACCACGTCCAGTATGCCCCAAACCGAGTGGTGTCTTTAAGTACGCTGGGTACGTTGCGGATTAAGGATTGATGGGCGATTGATTGATTGATTGCTTATTTACTTGATTGAGGTGTGGGCATGGGCATGTGGTAAATTAGTGTACCTTGATGAACTCAAAATCAGTTTACGAACGTTACAAATACATTTTACAAATCTCATTCGCATAATTCTATCGTTAATCAGTTTGTTTGTTTGTTTTACTTAATTATACATAGGTATTACATACATTTAATGCATCATTTATATATATATATAAATATATAGGAAATACATATATTTGACATATGTATTGCATTTATTAACTAAACTCTGTCGCATGTTTCGGCTTTCCATTAACAACGGAGAAATAAATTTACAATTAAATAGATTTATCGGTTCAACAAACACATTCATTTCAATTTTCAATGATCAATCAGTTTTAGTAAGTAATTATATAAACAAACGATCGCAACATATTCGTCTTCATCCTCTTTTTTAATGATAGGTATGATAGGGTTTTTGACTTTTGCTTAATTATTACAAAATCCATTGTTAGATTGCATTTGAATCGAAAGCAAATGGGGGGATCATCTGACATTAATATATAATATTAATTTATCAATTAAAATATTAAACGCATGTATTACATACGTATGTACATACATACATATATGCATATATATTTTCGTAGTATCTATAGTAGGGCTTTTGTATGTATGCAATTGGTTAGAAGCCTTTTGGATCTTTATCATCGCTTCACAGTTTAACGAGTACAACGAAAAGGGACATGATTTTAATTTATTTTCAATAAATTTAATAATATAGTACAATAGTTAACAACATCGCACAATAGCGTTATTAAAATTTCTTTAAGAAATATAAACATTCATCCACATACATATATAAATTATCAAACGTATGTGGGTCCCCCCTCCCAAGGTGTGGGCCGCACATTTACCCCAACTTCCTAGTACATATATATGTGTTATCTTTCTTATCATTTTTGTTTTTTTTTATATCTTTTTCATCTTTTCTTTAGTGTATATAAAAATAGCGTTTCGATTTGAAATAGTAAATAATTTTAAATATTACAAATTATACAAAAAAAAAGTAAAATAGATATAGTATATATCATATTTAAATACACACAAAATATTGTTTTTAGCTTTCATTCGGATCAGCATTGCTGCATCTATATACCCATATATGTAGTAAAAATCACGAACTGACCCACTGAGAGACTACATACATTATCACCATTATGTAGTTGGGGTCTTACAATTACAGATGGTAATAGCATTTTGGCATTTCAATTCTAGTTCAATTTTCAGACATTCATATCTTTACTCTCGAGTTGTCTTTAATCGGTTGACATTGACTGCTTTATACTAGCAAAAAACTAAAAATAAAACAATTCTGTGAATCGGGGAGCTCCCGGTTTTCCGACTGTTTGCTTGAAGACCGGCATATAATAACAAACATATCCAAAACAAATTCATTATCATCATCTTTTCTCTTATCGATCTAGAGTATATCTGTAGATCTAAAGTCTTCCTATTGATCTTGCTAGGGACCCCTGAACGTAATTATTTTTAGCATTCTTTTTTACGGACGCAAATCGCAAAGTTTGTGATCATATATTTTTCCTGAAGATCGCCCAACACCTATGGAAATTATGTATAGACATAATTAATAATTCATTATGTATATCAATTTGAAATAACTACAATCTATGTTATTGTTGTTGTGCTAAAAGGTCGTGGCTAGTTTAGACATCAATTCTATATACTATATACTATTTTGAATATTTACGAGTTGATTGATCAGTTTTCTATATCAAAACAGATCGAACTACAAAGGAAACCCCAAAAATTAAATATACTCGTATAACTCGGACTAGTTCGGTTCGCCCGAACATCAATTTAAATAGAACAACTAACATATAAGATAAGTTATATGCGACAGATCGATATATAGAGCGTGACAACACTTTATATAGGCAATTATATAATAGTTTCTAGTTTCCCAAACCCAATTGTTTTGTGTTTTTTTGTTTTCTGTTTTCTTATCGATCCAATAATGATCAAGCTTTAACTAGTTGCTACATTTTTGTTAAGTTACTTGAAATTCTAAACTTTGAAGCTGTGTGCGGTGTACAAACCTCTAAAGTGTCCCCCAAAAAGGACATCTGTAAAATGATTGCATTATGTTTCCTCTCTTCCTGGTTTACTGGTTCAATCCAACTTAATGCCACTGTCATCCGGATTCGACCAGACTTCAACAATGTCAACCAGATTCTTTTCCAACTCACTCATCATGCCGCTATCGATGCCACCCTCAAAGCTATCCTCAGACAACAGTTGTGGCTTTCTATCCAGCAGCTGATGATGCTTCAGTCTTTCGCTGTGGGACGATAGTGTTGTTGTTCCACCCGCTGCTGGATCGCTGCTGTTGCTCCAATAATTGCTCGACGGACTTGTCGCATTCGCATTTAAATCGTTGTTCCAAATGAACACACTATCACGCCCAGCAGAGTTCTGTGCATAGATAGAGTTATATTAAAAATAAGTCCTTGATGATTGCTCTTCACTTACCTTATTGGCATTTGGATTGACATTGTCATTGTGCTCGGGCTTTAAACTGTCATTGAAGGATGACGCATAGTTTAGATCGCCGGATGTTGTGCTCTTCTCACTGCTCTTTGGATCGTTCTCCATTATCCAATTACTCCAATTGCTTGTCGACCGCTGGGGACAAATGGGACCATAACGACTATGCATGGAAGAACCAGTGGGCACATCATACGTGGATGCATCATCATCCAATATCGAGTCGGAACGCACAAAGTTGGCCGAATCTTTGTTCGGATTACCCCAGAATATCAGTGAGCTACTGTTGTTATTGTTATTGCTGCTGTTGTTGTTGTTGGTGTGGTTGCTATTGCCACTGTTGTTGTTATTGCTGATATTGTTGGATCTGTATAGTGGCATGACATCTGAATTGGATGCGTTCTCGGCCATCGGCATCGGCATCGGCTTGGCCAGCTCCAGGTCTATGTTAACATTACTCGGCGGTTTCTTATCGTAATATGAGGTATCAGCTGTTGCGGGTAAAATGGTCGACATGGATCGACTGGGATTTTTGCTGGACGGCGTTAGCGTTGCTAACTGCTGTTGCATATACGAATGCTCCCATAGATTATTAGCAGGATTACCACCGCCAGTCGAATGTCCTCCAAGTTTCGATGGCAGATCGGCGTTGATTTTACTGTTGTTGTTCGCCGCAGCCTCATTGTTGTTACCAAAGAATGGCGAATGATATACATCCGCTGGAAGCATGCTGCAGAAGCTCTTGGCATGGTTGTGTAGGTTACTATTGCTGTTGTAGTTCGGTGGGTTACGTTGTTGTTGCTGTTGTTGTGGCGGTGGCGGCGGTGGTGCATTGGAATTTCCTGGATATTCCCGTACGGTATTTCTTGGCTGTGCCGGCGACGGGCCAAAGTTGAAGCGTGGCTCATAGCGACCTGGCGGTGCCACCAGCAATCCATTGAGTCCCGTGTGTTGTTGCTGTTGTTGCTGCTGTTGGCGAGCAATGGGACTATGATGTGGATGCATCAGTTGTGGATGCACACCACCTGGCGAGAGACTGTGAGCTGGCGGAAGTGGCTCTAAAAAGCCTCGATGTGGTGGTGCTGGTGCTTGCATATAGCGTATGGGCGATATAGGCATCATTGGGCCAGTATGTGGTGGCACCTCATTGTTCATGGGCAGAGGTTTCTTGCCATTAGCTGGAATACTTGGCATTGCCATGGGCATTGGGGATTTAATGTGTTTTCCCCTGTTGCGGGCACGATACCGTTCAACCTCTTCCTGAGAGTGGGCAAATGTGCAACTAGCGCCACGTGGACACACCCGGCGCACGTTCAAGTCACGGCACAGACTGATCTTATACTTGGTGTTGTTGCTGTTGGTGGAGCCACTTGCGAGACTGCTATCCTGTGGCTTACGCACTCCATGATGTTGCAGGAAGTGAACAAGACCCATGACCGCATGTCGTACGGCGTCCAGCGCCTTGGATACATCCTCCCAGGGAGCAGTCTCAACGCACGGATCTATGCTGGCCAAATATTGCAGATGATTGTGCAGCTGTGATAGCTTGGCAGGATCACTTGTCCGCTGCAATGCAATGACCAATTCTTGTACTGACTGAGCGAACGATGACGGTGTCTGCAACTTGTCAATAATGCTTTGCATGTGGGACTTGTGCGCAATATCGCCATACAACAGGGAAGACCACTGTTCAGGTGCAATCCGCAGTCCTGCCTCAGTTGCAATCTGGACAATTTGTGCATCGTGTTCCCGTCTCAAGGCGTCGTAGGTGCGAAACTCCTCCTTCAACTGCATCAGTGATGAGTCAGCTTCACGTTTGGACACCTTGAAGCAACTGGCGCGATAGAGCAACTGCACCACATGGCCAATGCTCGTCTTGGAAGCTTGCGGAAAATGCGGCTCCAATCGTTGCACCACAAACATGACCAACACTTTGCGGGACAACGCAGAACCCTCTTCAAGGGCCAACAACACAAGTTTCAAGACTTCCTCCTGCATTGCAGGCCCTAGGAACTGGCAACCTCGTGTGCGCACCGCTGCCCACAGATTGGAGCTTAGCTGCTGAGGATTCTGATGCTGTAGGATCAATTCAGTGACGGTACGCTCACCCAAAGAGCGAGCTGCTCTCAGTGCACGGACACGACCCTCTTCCTCCATCAGCTGGCAGTTAACTAAAGTAACTAGTTTACGTTGCATTGGCCTGGTTAGCAGATTACTGCTATTTAAATTGAGAAATGATTTAAGATGCAACGCAAGATCTTCGATGCATTTCTTGCCAAGCTTATAACACTTGAGATGTTCGGGTTGTAGCTTTAATACACTAGGTGCAAGATCCGCCAGCTCCGAATCCTTTGTGGAGGCCACACCTTTGTTGTTGTTGGTGCCACTTCCACTCCCACCTCCACTCCCATTGCCATTGCCCACCAGCTGCAGCAGCGCATAGTTAATTGGCAAGTTGTCGATCTCCGTGACAATTACCGTCTAATGAATAAAATAAAATAACATGGATATGGTATAGGTACATATAGATTATGGAACTTACCTGGTCGAAGGGACATTGCCGATTGTAGAGGGTGGTCAGGCATAGCTTGCATATCGTGTGACCACATCCCAGACTGATCGGTACACGCTGACTGGCTGCAAACTCATTGCAGCAGATGGGACAGTTCAGAAAGTCTGTCCATGAGGGCGCCTGAATCGGCATGCTGCAATGGGGCAGGAAAACATTCAAGTCATACAATCGTACTAGTTAGTATATAAAAATACATATACACAAATCTTTAAACATGTATGGGTAGGTGTGTGCACGTACATAGGAAGAACGTTGCGCTTTTAACTTGTTTTACGATTAACGATACCCCCACCGATACCTCAACGATATTCTAACGATACCCCAACAACGTCAGCTGTCGTTGGAAAGCACACACACACAATCCTAAATACACATAGATGTATTCATGTGTGTGTATGCTGGTGCTGCATCTGTGTTGGCTGGTGTTAATACAAGCATACAAGTGTATGCGTGCTTGCCACATACCTATGTACGTGCATATATATTTCTACATATGGGGGAATTGCAACTCTTTTTTAAATCACTTTCTTGGCCATCTGATGCACTATAGATTTATATCTAAATATGCACACACATATGAATATTTATAAACGATTATCTGGCCTCCCCATATAACTGACAATAGCACAATGGGGAGAAATTTGAACATTGTTTCAACGTCATCAGCTCTCCGTCGTCTGCTTTCTTTTTCTTCCAAACAAAGACACTTTTTTTGTAGTTAGCCCCCATCAAAAGTTCTTGCTCACTTCTCCATCTTTGTGCTTCGACAAACATCTCGTTAACACATATACATATACATATATATAACAGACGGTCCTTGAGCCTACAGGAGAAAGAGAACCCGAGCCCCCGTTCCAAGAAATGACAAGACAAACTACAAACTGGAGGCAGTGTTACGTTTCACTTTTCACTAGCCTTGCACCTGTTTGCATGTGTATATCACAAATCACTAAATTATTGGTAACTCACCTTCAAATTGCACATATTATTGCATTAAATTAAAGGTACGAAGTTTTTATTAATTTTCATTTGGCGTTTTTATATGGGGAGTAGAACTGGAAAACTATCGATAATTATGACATTCGATGCTCTTTCGTCGATGAGCAGAAATGTGAAAATATATTGATATATCGATTGATATTTGAGCTCGATATATTAAATATCGAGTAAATGTGAACTTATCGATGCCATGTCAGCTGAATATTAAAATTGTAACTTATTGATACTTAAAATTAGAAACAAACTTGGCGCGCAATTTAAATTAAATTTAAACAGTTCTTGATTTAGTGAAATATTAATTAAATTAACTTAACTATAAATTGGATTGAATAAAGCTAATCATTTTAAAGTTCATTGAGGTATTCGTCACCCCTAGGGGTAAGATACACATTAATTATATTCATTAGCATGTAAGTTGTAATTAAATAAGTATTTCATTTAAAACATTCATTTTTTATTATTGCATCATTGTACATTTAAACTTGTATCTCTAGTGTGCATCCCTAAACATTTATTGAATTATTAATTTATTTCCAACTGACATCATAATCTCTCTTACAGCGAAGAAAACAAAAATAATAAATTTGGTAGCAAAGAAATGGAGATAAGGACAGCTGATAAAAATTATCAGACATAATCCACGATTAAAAGTTACTCATATATATTTATAATTGTGAGATTATCAGCTTGGCTCATTGACTAAATAATTCGTTAACAAACGAATATTATATAATTACAAATTAATTTGTGCTCGTTTTTGTGCTTTTAGAGCCATAGCTCGAACCTTTGCTGATCTGTGTTGAATTAATTGCCATTCCCATTAACCAGTAAACTGCAAAAATAAATGAAAATCATGTTAGATTCATAAAATCATAAAATAATATTTGTCTCAACGTACAAATTCCAAGTACAGACAAGGCTGTAATTAAGCCAGTCCATTTCGCTGCTAGCAATGAGCTGATCAGGTAATAGAATATTAACGACAGTGAATATGTCGCCCAACCGGCAAAGTTCAGAAGACTGCTGAGACGAGGTTCAGTCATTACGAAGGGCACTTCTTTAACTCCCGACGTCTCAAAGAAGCTGCCTGTCTCATGGAAGCTTTCAATTATGCGGTCCTTTTCGACGAACAGATTCTGTAACCATTCAGCTGCTGCTTTATCATCCGTTGGAATGTTCTCCAGCGGAATGCGACGCATTAACATATAAGGATGTACGGTCTGTCCATTAAGCAGGGACAACATCGTTGGCGGTACCTAAAAATAAAATATGATGGTTAATATCAATACAAAAAGGAGTTTCAATTGGCATACCTTCTCATCGCGCTTAAATACCATGTTGATATCATAGACAACCGGACAGATACCACGTAAAGTGGGTAAGCTCGTCACGAATCCTTTTGTGCGTGGAATCAAATGGTGCTTTAGCACAGTCATTCCACGTTCCTGGGCAAACTTTACAGATGCCTCGTGTTTTGATTCAGTGAAGCGTGTGCCCTCCGCGTTCAACAAAAGCCATCCTTTATCGGGATAGGAGAATACAATCTTCAGTTGTTTTGCAATGATCTCCTTGTCCTTGTCATAGTCTCGATTTAGGAAGACAAACTCTGCTAACCACCAAGCCCATCCAATGCAGGGAACATATCTGATTGCCTTCTTGGCGTACGCCTTGCAATTGCCAAGGACACCCATCTTATCGGCTATCATCCAGCCAGCAAGCCAATCAATTTCATATTTATGATTCATTATCAGCAGCACATTCTCTCTGCCGGAATACTTTTTATAATCCTCGGCATCCATATAAACCTTCATCCTGCAGCCCGCATACCAATCGGCAACAAATACAAGCTCTGCAATAAGAATTTTAAATAAAAACTACTACAAATTTGAGTGAGAATTTACTTACGGCAGTAGATGGAATAGCAGAGGTAGTACATCAATTTCCGGAATAAGTGTTTATTGAACGGCTTCAAGAAAATGTGGAGCAGCAACTGGGCGAAATTGATGGTCAATCCGCTCGTGAAGAACGTTATGGCAATGCATAGATGGATCAGTCTCAATTTCTTTAGCTTCTCGAGCGTAATCATGATCGTGCTTTTGTGTTAAATGGGAATGCGTTAGTCAAATTAGTTATAATGTAAATTTACGTAATAGAAAATTTATGCAAAAATCCAATACTGTATTTATAGAGAGTGCAACAATTTTATGACCACCTGAACGGTCTGAACAAAGTCGACTGAACGTATAATCAAAGTATAGTTCCAGTAGCAGAAAGCAACAAAGAACAGACCTGTCCCACGGCAACTGTTAAAAGATTGCAAGTCCAATAGATATAGCCTATTGAATCTATCGTGACTTTATCTCTAGGGGCCTTTTAATAGCTTGGTCAGCTTTTATTGGAAGAGAGATAAGGTCGCCTCTTACTATCCAATTGCTTTATAGATTGCTATATTGCCATGTGAACAGACCAAAGTCCGAGCAAAACCACTTCGAGTCATCTTAAATATGTATGTACATACATACATATATGTATATATATGCATGTGTCAGCCTTATTTACATATATTACGTGTAATAAAAAGATACTTTTCACATGTGTGTATGTGTGGGTGGTTTTGTTTGTAAACGTCACATTTCATGGTAAAATTACTATTAGTTACACTTTTATTATTTATTCAGTGGAGTTCAATGGTCTGAATTAATAAGCACATTTATCTAGTTGATAGTTGTTCAAGGTGCCAAGAATAGAAATACAAGATATACGCATTGAATTTAGTCATCCAATTTATTCTGCTGTCCCTATTTTAATGTAAGTGTATGCGAATGAGTTCAATTTTAAATGTCTCCGCGACACGAAATTACCTTTTGGCAACGTTAATTATTTATTTTTTGTGCGATTTTAGTATTGTTTTATGTTAATTTATAGTTGTTTTCGTGAAGTTAGGGCTGCACGACAATCGATAATATGTATCGTTAATCGGCTATCGAATCAAATAGCATTCGCTTATGCAGCCCTCGACTGTAAACATTTCTATTAACAGCTGATCCAAATAAAAAGCGCCAATTATAAAAACTTCGCTTGTCGACTGAGTTTGTTATCAAATGTTTGTTTTTTGTATATATATTTTAAGACTTTGCGCAATAAATTAAAGGCAGCGTCGGGGTAATTGTTTTATTAGAAGACGCCTGATAATACTATTGAACTATTGATATAACCATATCATGCTACTTCCAAAATTTCAGATATTTATAATCATAATTACAGTTATCTTATCAGCTTGACTCATTGACAATTTGTGTGTTATCACCGAAGTTAACATTAAGTAAGCAAGAATGAACGTGGTTCAATAATACTAATAGTTTAGGCCAAAGTTCAGATATCTAACAAAATTGACTTCATATTGAATTCTTTATTTTCACATAATTTTTAAAATCGTGAAATCTATATATACACATTTCCTATATCCGCGATCAAGGATATTTGTAATGTTCAAGAATATTCATTGTAGGTCATATTTCCTTAGTATCTCTGATACATTGTGAAATTATTTAAATCTAACTTGATTTTGGTTTTCCCCCGGTGGATCCGTAGGTGGAAGCTTTGCTGATCTTTGACATGCCCGACACTTTTCTCAACAAACCGTAGACTGCAAATTATGAAAATAAATTGATTAATTATTGTCAAATATATATGAAATAATTTATACGTACATAGTCCAAGAATCAAGAGAGCAGTTATTAAACCAAACCAATTGGCTGATAGCAAGGATGTGACCAAGAAGTGAAGGATCCATAGGTTGGATACAATTGCGACTACACCAAAGTTGATGAGGCTGCTGAGACGAGGCTGGAAGACCTTGACAGGAACCGCCTTAAATCCAGAGTTCTTAAAGAAGCTGCCTGTCTCGTGGAAACTATCAATAAGTTTATCCTTCTCAACATAAAGTTTCTGCATCCAATCAGAGGCTGCCTTTTCATCGTTAGGCACTTGATCCAAGGGGATTCTTCTGATAAACATGCAAGGTTCCAAATGATCTCCACTCAACACGGCATTTATGTTTGGTCGTATCTTAGCATCACGCTTAAATACCAAGTTGACATCGTAAATAGCAGGACAGATGCCACGCAAAGTGGGTAAGCTCGTCGTGAATCCCTTAGTTCTTGGGATCAGATGATGCTTCAGGACAGTCATGCCACGTTCCTCTGCAAACTTTACAGAAGCCTCGTGCTTAGCGGGTGTAAATCGTGTACCCTCCGCATTGAGCAGGAGCCAAGTGGCATTGTCATAGGAATAAACAATTTTAAGCTGCTTAGCGATAATCTCCTTGTCCTTGTCAAAGTCACGATTAAGAAAGACAAACTCAGCCATACGCCAGGCCCAGCCAAGGATGGGCATATAGCCGAGAGCCTTCTTGGCGAATGCCTTTGAGGTTCCCAGCAGCTCAAACTTATCGAGGACCATCCATCCGCAGAGCCAGTCAATTTCGTATGTGTGATTCATTATCATCAATCCATGCTCCTTTCCAGCGTACTTCTCCACTTCCTCATCCATGTAAACTTTCAATCTGGCGCCTCCATACCACTCCATGCAACAAATCAGCTCTAGGACAGCGAGAAACATTAATTAATGATTTGGAGGATGTCAAATAAAGTTAATAACTTACGGGAAAAGAAAGCATAACATGGATAGTACATAAGTTTCCGGAATAGTACAATATTAAAAGGTTTCACTAGGATCAACAGTAGAAATTGTACGATATTACAGAGAAGTCCGCAGGAGAAAAATGTGATGGCAATAATCAGATGGCATATTGTCATATGCCTCAATTTTTCCAGCTCAACCATGATGACTAAGTGAAACTAAAACTAGGTAATTAGAAATATTGTAAATTAAAATTATGCAAAAATAAAATTACGTAACTTGTACTTAAGTAAAACTTTGAAAAACAAAAAACAAGTTAATTTTTATCAATAAGAACTATGATACGATATGGGTATATTTATAAACTATACAAGGAGCTTATAATCACATTTAATTACCGTAATAACTTTAAACTCACCTGTTAACTGTTCAGTAAGCAGAGTTCTATAACCCGAGAACTAAAACTCACTTCCTTCCTTTCACAGGCAGCTGCTGTGGTCAACTGATTGTCGAAATAGACCCAAAACAGTCTGTTCTACTTCCATTGACTTTTCTGATAGTATTCGTGATTATCAAACTAATCACCCTTTACCGTTATCAGTAGTGAACCTTTTACTAGTTGTTGCGGCAAACGAAAATTCAAGATAGAGAAAATAAAGCACGCCTTCCACATATTTATACATACACATACATGTATGCATGTATTGCATATATTTTTATGACCCTAGCAGGTGGTTATAGTTCATTTGAGCGAATTGGAATCATTACACGCTATAAATATATGACAATACATACATACGAACATATATACGCCTACAGAGGCGTGAGACACACATATATACACTCTTATTTGAAAGATTTCATACATCTATCATCTATATGGGATGCTGTGATCACACACCAATTGAAAATCTTAACATCTTTATTGCAAACAAAATAATATTAGAGCCGTCCTTTTCTTTTTGACATGATTGTCATATCAGCAACACAAACTATACAAACAAAACTTTCTAATAAGAAAAACTCTGCAGCAATTTGAAATCTCGCAGTTTGTACGATGCGTGATAACAATAACAATCGCTTGCCTTCGACGCCTATCGATATGCCACAAATTAGTGGTGATATTTTTAGTTCAATTTGCCGAGTCGTGAGTCAGTTGCTCATGATCATATTTCTATTCTCTTGTTCATGAACGATGAGCGATATGAATAGGTCTTTTTATTCTATTCTATATATATCTATATATTTTTGTTGGTCAGCTGTTCATGAACGATAAATCTTTGCACAAAGTGGTTCAAAGTTCCACTGCGTTTTCTTCTGTTTATTTTATTTAAATGATAAGAAGAAAACGCTTCCTTGAAAATATTTGAGCGACTTCAATGCTGAACAAAGTAAAAAAAAATACGTTAATTAACAATCGACCATCTAAACAAAATGAACTTTATAGTTCATGAACTACTGAATAAGTTCATTAGTTCATTTTAATAACCCGTTCACTTGAACTTATTCAGAACGGAACGACACTAAATAAGAATAAAAGCCGTCGGTCTCCACAAATTTTTTTGCGAATGACAGAGAAAACATTTTAAAAGTACTGTTCAAATTGTGTTAATTTGTCAATTGGGATATTCTGTGAAGGGTATTTTATCTTCTTATTGAGCTATTGTGTTAAACATCTGTTAGAGAGCAATTTGCTGGCTAAAGGCCCAGAAGCCATTTCAGCCGGCAGACGCAGACGCTTTTTGCAAAAAAAAAAAGAGAAAGAAAAAATTTGACAAGCAAAAAAACGTGAGAAGCTCGTGAGTATTGGCAAGAAGCATGTAATTATATGATAGTATCTCCGCATTGTTCCTAATTAGTGTGCACTTTGATCAGTTTTAACTATGTCAAACGAAATTTACGACTCGTCAAATTCGCAACTGAGCAGCGATGAATACAGTCACGACGAGGACGACGATGCTTTAATGGACGTGGCTGTCAGCAAACAAACACCGGTCAAATCCAATAAGTCTAACAACACAACCGCTTCGTCCACTGACACAACTCCAACCAAATCATCCAGCAACGAAACAACTCCCAGAAAACTGTCAACCACCGATCTGGATGCTGCCGGCTCAATTAAACCGCCGGATAGTCGAGAGCGTACACAGCGCCAAATAAAACAACTGCAGCGCAACAACAAGGCTAATTTATATTTTAAACGTCGAAGCATTAAATGGTATGTTTTCTATTTATAATAAGTCTGATATATTCTAGCTGTGGTGTAATTATATAGATAAAATTACGAGAAAGAAGGCTGTCTGGTTTTACAGGCTTTGATTGGTTTTAAAGCACACAGTAAAATATTTAGTTGTTTCGAATACTCTTGTTTATCTGATCAAGAATGTATATTCCTTCTGGTGTCTAACGATTCCTTTTCAAGCATTAATTTAAAATACTTTCATATTGGGACTTAAAAAGTAAAAGTCAGTCAATGATTTCGTGACAAACATGAAAACAAAAAATAGATTTTAAAAAAAGTACCAGAACAGTATTGATAAAAAAAGTCTTAATAAATATTTTATTTTCTGTTCCCTCAAAAGTAGGCTTTCAGTTTCGTTTGACAGCCTTTGACAGATTTTACAAATTCCCCTTAAATAATTAGAACCTAGGCAATCCCTAATAGAACTGTCATCCCGTTTATATTCAAGAAATCTTTTTTAGTTAGTTGTGAAGAGGCATTTGAAGCACAACTATTGGAATTTTCTATTTTATTATCGTTAATAAATTTCTTAAAAACGTACAGGCTAAATCAACGCTTAAACAATAAAATCGCCTATCAAAATCGGTTGAAGGAAGTTTTGCGAAAGCATATGGAAAACGCCAAGCGTTTAGCCGAGTATCGTATTCGTGCTGCACAGATCGCGATTGAAATGAAGGAACGTTCACAATATCACCATGATAGTCGCCGTTTTGAGCGTACTCCAAGCCGTAGTCACAGTCCTAGTGCATCGCCGGAATTGATATGCCTGGATGACACGGAGAATGAAGATTCGCCAGAGAAGCCAGCAGAGACACCGCCACGATGCAATAATACCCAAACTGGACTGATACAGCAGGTTGTCTCAAAGACACCACCACCTTTTAGCATGCAGTTGGAGATAGAATCTGAGGCAACACCTGCTGAAAATGGATCTGTGCTGGATGAGTTTCTGACCCTCAAGCCGGCTGTAGCTGCTGAGCCAATTATCGAAGAGGCTGCAGTCTGTAATGATTTAAAAGAACAACCACAGCAATTGGATTTGACGGTGTTGTCTAGTTACAGTAAAATTGTGGAAATAATTGAACCAAAAGCTGGCTTGGAGATGCATGTGGAAGAGGCAACACTAAAACGTCGTCGTTCGATTACGCCGCCACCAGCTGAGCCAAATATTGATAAGCGCACAAAGACAATGCCAATTGAAGAGTTAGACGATGACATTATAGAATTCACACCCAGTGATATGTCAATGACTGCAAAGCAGCTCTCAGCACCAACACCACCACGACCACAACCACAACAACCACAGCAGCAGCAGCCACAACAACAACCACAGCCACCATTAGTGGCGACACCACATAAATCGAGAATTATGGAAACAGCATTGGCTGCTTCCTTACTCCAAGCGGAGGCAACAAACACTCCAATTCTTAAACTGGGATCTCCCTATTCGCTGACTTCGCCAATGGAATATTATAGCCAAACGAAGAGGGAGGCAACTAAAGAGCCGCAACCAGAAAATTTGGATCCCATATCTTATAGCTTGGAGACACCTACACCGCCAGTGGAACCAATGGAGATTGTCTACCCCAATGTAAAGCTGCCAAATATAGTAAAGACAAGTCCAGTAACTGTAACTGAAGCAGTTAGTGCTCCAGCTATTATCCAGCAACAGTCTGTCCAGGAGCCACCTACGTTTGCTTCACCCTATGCTGCGCAAGCGGTGCCACATCAACCACCACAGCAGCACCAACAGCAACAATTGCTGCATCCACCGCAGCAGCATCAACAACAACAATTGCTGCATTCACCACAGCAGCATCAACAACAAGTGCTGCAGCCACCACAGCAACTGCAACAGCCTCAACAACAACAACAACAGACGCGTCTAAAGCAGCGTCCCGACACCTCCTCCACTTCCAGACAAACACAGACTCAGCCGCCAGAACGTAGCAAATCTTCAATTAATCTAAACAACAGCAATAGCGATGCAGATTTTCATGTCCGTGTCAGGGAAATGTACACTGAGCTAGACGAGATTATGACTGATAAAGTTCGTGCCGTTAAACCGGAGCTCAAAGCCTTTTCCGAAGAAAAGCAAAAGATTGATCAGGATATTAAGACTCTGGACAAATTGATTGGGCAAAAGGAGGACGAATACAATCGATTGCTTCATTTTCGCTGCGTCAAAGAGGAGTTGCGCGCACGCATTGAGCGCAAAGAAAGGATTTTTATTATGAAGGAGATACTCCCCTCGATTCTGAATAGGAACTGCAATACCTCCGATATATATGAGATGCACTCACTGCTGTTGCAAGAACAGAATGCGCCAATGCCATCACGTGGCGCCTCTGCTATGGAGCTACTAATCAATCGCGCAGAGAACAACATGGATGACATTAGAATCTTGCGCAGGTAAGTTTTTAAACATTGCTTAAATGATTATCTCAAATTAATTATCCTTATCTGATTTCAGCGCAATGGGAATGCAGGAGAAGGAAACATTTCCTCTACCGCCGCCACATTATGAGGGGCAGCAACACAGACGCAACTCTCTGCCGTTAATGCGTCCTCCGCCGCCACCTATTGCGGCCGATCGTTCAGCAGCTTATGGACGTCAAGGGGCTGTGCGTGATGTGCGCGGTCTTATTGAAGACTTTCGCCGTGAGCATCCCGAGGAGCTGCCTCTGGTGGGCAAACGCAATAAATTCCAGCCGCCATCGATGTCGTCGTCGTCTCAGTAAGAAGGTCAAACTCAATATGAATGAAATAATAACAAACGATTTAAATTGCAGTTACCAGCAGCTGATCAATGAATCTAAGCAGCTAACTAACTCTGTAATGAATCTTGCTGCAACTTCCTCGCATCGCAATCAGTCAGAAACACGACGTAGTCATCCAACTTTGTTGAACAATCATTTTGATAATGAGACACCAATAAAACCGTTGTACAATAGCAGCCCATTACACGCTGCCAATCAACGCAATGCGTTCGGTGCAGGTTCCAAGGTGACATAGATGAAGAAAATATTCCGCAAAATATAATGAATCTATCTCTTCAATCAAGCAGTACAACAATGATATGCATTCCAAATTTTATATGGATAAGGTGCAGGAACTGGAGCCGATCGGACGTGCTGCCAATCGAATCAACAATAGCAACAATAATAATAGAAGCAAACCCACAACAAATGGACCCGAGGAGCTGGATCGTCGTTGTCACCAATGTCAACGCTATACGGCAACCTTTATGTGCGGGGATTGCAAGAATCAATGGTACTGCAGTAGAGAGTGTCAGGTGAGCTCGAAGCAGGAGAGAATTAATTCCATGATTAACTAATTTGATGATTTTTATATATTTTACAACAGTTGCATGCCTGGGATACACATTGGGAGACATGCACCAATTAGGATTAAGGCGCTGTATCAGCATTACTACTACAATTAAATTAAATACATATGCATAGCCACGCCTCCACTCCCCTTCCACTACCACTACTCTCTCTCTTCCCACACCCCCTACATAATAACCTATCACCCGAAACTTTCGCAAATGTAATGCATATGTAATTATAATTAAAATAAACTTAACAATCACACATTCATGCGCTCTTGTAATGGTTATTGCAATAACTAAAACAAAACATAACAAAACAACCTTTAAAATAAATACTATATAATTATAATAACGATACTCATACGATTAGTTGTATTCATGTATGTATTTCCTGTTTTGGCTGCTCGCCTGCTACTTGATTGACTTTAATCGAGTGATATATTTATTGAGTTGATCTTGACATTGGAGTCTAGCAATCAAAAATAATTAATTTTAATAATTTTTGTGTCAAATTGCTGGCATGCAATTATATTTGTTCTGAAACGGAATTTCTCACCATATTTTGGGCTGTTTCAAGCTGAGATTTATTTGCAAGTCGGACACCATTCACCAAAATGATTTATATTTTATACAATAAAAAACCATTCAAAATGTATTTAATGAATTTTTATTTAATTTTAAAAATGATTTAATATCTACAAAAAGTCTTAAATAACTATTTCATCTTTTAACGTAAAATGTTTGGAAATGAATTTCAAATAATAAATTATCTATCAGTTAAATTAGAAGGGCCTGAAAAAATTGTCCCTTAAATTAGTAAATTTTTAATTAAATCAAAGTTTCAACATTCTTTTGATATTTGGCTTTGGGGCTGTTTAAGGTGTGTAAAACATGACTGATAGATTGTATAATAAATATACTTAAGTCGATAAGAGATCATAATCTTTACTTTATCTACCCTGTAAGGTTATCGGCTAAATGAGAAAATGGCCATTATTGCTTTTATATTACGTATACAATAAGCCCCCAAAACTATGCTACTTGAAATTGGAACACTGCTCATTAATCATATGCTGTTTTTTAAATTCCATGTATGTAGTTATTTTTAAATTACCATTTTTCGTCAAAATATAGACTTTAAAAACATGAAAAGTTTTCCAATTAGTGTCTGGGCTTTTGGTCCCTCAGTTATTGGCAGAAACTTGGATTTTACTTACTATATCTGCGCAGGTGGCAGATCAGCTCGATGTCTTTGATGTGTAGACGTAGTGGCTCCCGGTTGGACCAATTGACACGACGCAGTTTACGGATGCGCAGCTGTCGCTTGCAGTGTAGTTTGAATTTGAGATTTGGATTCCAGACGGCATCGTTGTTGCCATTACGCGTGACACATTTAAAAGCGTATTGCCACCACAAGCGGCTGTTTTGCTTTGTGCTGTGCTGCAATTTTTTTTGATTGAGGGCGAAAGAGAGAGAGATAGAGAGAGAAATGTTATGGCCATAATAATTCGACTCTGTTAAGCTTTTATGATCACGTCAATTGGCACTCACCATATAAACGGGCAAGACGTAGAAACGCTTGCACTCCCGACGCCTAAAGTTGAATGCTATCGGATGCCGTTGCGTTGCCGACACCTTTGTTAGGTGCGATCGTATAGCGCTCGCCTGGGTGGGTCTCTGGTGCTGCAAACGGGCCTGTCATCATTGTCATCAAGGTAGTGGTAGTTGTTAGCCAAATCCGTATGGAAATGGAATTGGAATTGGAATTGAAAATGGAAACGAAGCGTAGCATGGGCATTGGCACGCGTACGTAAATGTTTAATTTATTAAACCATTGAACACAGTTTTTTTTTGTTTTCTACTTATATTTTAAATACCCTTTCCGAGAACTATAAATTCTTTATGACCTTATTAGAGTGCCTGCACACGCTTACACTGAATAACACGACAAACTGTTTTGTTTTTAGCTGCTCAAGCTATCCAACTTAACTTCTTACCTATGTGAACTCAACACCCAGGAAATTAATTAAATTAGCTACAGATGTTACTTTTGTTGCTAGTAAGTATAACTATATATTAAAATCACATAAATCGTTGCACTACAACATAAAGCTGTCATAGGAGCTGTCATATTTAAATATTGTTTTTGTATGAAAAACTAAGGAAAACTTAACAAGTATGATAATTAGTTAATTTACCATAACTTTCATCAGTTTTAAGCAAATCACTCAATTGTTTAAGTGGGGAAAAAAGTTAAATAATAGAAGTGTTTTTAAATTTTATTATTTACATTATTTATGCAGTTTAATTAATGTTTCTTCTTTGCATTTTAAATATGCGCAAAATGTTTGTTTCTATTGCTGAGTTTCAGTTAGTTGAGAAAGAATTCGCGCCAAATTTGGATTGCAAATGATTCAAAGCGAAACTGTTTACAAATGTTGATAAGTACAAACTTCATGATGATGATTAATAAAGACAATGATGAAGTTGCAAGTGCGGGTGCGGTCTGTGACTGACTCGGGGACTTGGCCCTGAACTTGCTTATCAAAGCGGCACAGCTAGTTACTCTTTGTTATTGTTGTTGTTTACATAATTACTGTAAAAATTACAGTTGCAAGTTGTAAATTGTTCTGTAATGGCAACTGCGGTTTAAGCAAATTCAAACTGACAATCGAACAGTCGTAGTTGTAGTCCAAGTCTCAGTCCAAGTCTCGTCTCGACAGCTGAGTGCTCCGAGAGCAATTAAATCCGCTTATCAGTTTAGAGCTATAGCTCGAATTAGCACCCCATACACACCCCTCCATACCACCTGGCCAACACAGCGTCCTCGACGGTTACAGCTGCGTCAACCTCGACATCAACATCGACATCGACGTCATCGTCTCTTGACACTCGTTGATTTCAGCTTCGGGCTCGGAATCGGGCTTGTGGATTTGTGTATTATTATTAAACAGTTTTACAAGCCGCTAACGTTCGAAAATTGTTGCTAATTAGTTGAACAGCGCACGCCGGCGCAACAGACCTTAAAAGCGCCCCCGATAAGCAAAAGCGGTGGGCTGGGAAAGGGGAGGGGGGACCAGGTGCCAACCAGAGGGGGAGAGACTACGCCTAGGTCCAATAAAAATGCTATACAAATCATCATGCCAGCCAGCTGTGTGTCATGCTCGACGACAATACAAATAATTTCGAACCGTATTCAAAACAATTTTAATTTTTAGCTTGGAAAAGCAAAAATATAATATACAATAATTTTGGAAGAACTCTTTAGCAATTTAGTGAAGAAGCTATGTCAATATTTGACAAGAATATAAACTGTAATATTTGGATGACGAATAAATTAAATAAAAGCTCAATGGAAACCTTTAACAGAAGCTGATAATTGAAAGATAGACAACAATTTGGCATAAAGATCGCAAAGACGGCCAAAAATAATCAAAATATATACATAGTCTAGAATAAAGCAGGCTAGAAATAGAGCAAATTAGCTTAATATAGTAGTCAATCGATAGATTGGAAAAATATACATAGAAGAAGTTCTAAAATTCAGAGTTTTAAAGAAACAATTGAAACATAGATTGAAGAAGATTCAGCAAAAACCTTCTTTCCTGAAACTCGAGAGAAAATTTCTGAACAGGATCTAAAAAACCTTTAAAAAAAGAATGTCAAACTCTAGAAAAAATTTTATAAAAACAAGTCGAGTTTACCCAAGATATATATACATACATATATATATATGTATATATATATATATAAATAAAAAATGTATGCAATATATACATTTTACACAAATTATCTAAACGAATTATGTAATTAATTAATTCTTTCAACAACTTAAACTTAAGAAAAACTGTAAACAATAGATTGAAAATGTGAAAATAAAGTTGAAAGAACAGCAGAAAACAAGATAACAAGCAAAAAATAAAGCATTTAATTGAAATTGAAAGTAGAATAAATCTTTCCTGTTGAAAGCTCGTTAGCATTTCTTGAATTGAATAGAATATATATATGTATGTATATTGGAATTTTCCCATCAACATCGAAGGCATTCCAGACTTTCGCTTATTTATGCCATAAAGTTAATAGAATATTGTTAATAGATTAATGTAAAAAAAAAACATCTGCAACAAAACTGTTGTTTTTCACATTTCGACCATAGAAGACAATTTTTAGAATCAAACACTTTCGCTTTCAGATCAAATCAAATAACAATTTATTTGATTGTGCGAATTGATTTTGTTTTTATTGTTTAAGCAAATTGATTGATAGAGTTCAATTGACCCAAGCCCCAAACACTTTTCAAAAAAATAAGCAAAAACAAAAAACACCTACTGCAAAAGGGAGACTTTGAAAACTAGGCAAAGTTTTTATCAAAGGGTTTTACTAAAGTCCAATCTTTGAATATTTGCTATGGAAATAAGCAAAACTAACGCTTCGATTTGTGGTGTGCGTGTTTTGAGGTGTGTGTTTGTGTTTGCTGGGCTGTTACTATCTCTATCTGTCAGCTATGGAATATCTGCGATCGTCGGGCGCACGTCGTCGTCGTCGTCGCCGTGGTTGTGATTCAGCGAGTGGGTAAACAATAAAGCAAAACAACTCCCACAAGCACCACCACCATACAATGAATTGTGCTGTGGTGCTGTGGTGTGTGGTGTGTGTTGTGTGGTGTGCTTCTGGGCTTTACAGTTCAGTTGTGTTCAGTTCGGTTTTCACGAACGATTGCGATCCGACCAACCGAATCCACACAATCCGACGAATCCGAATGGGTTCCGTTCTGTTTTTTTGGTATCTCGTGTCAATTCGAATTTCACATTCGCTCGGATCGGATCGTGGCTGGTTGTCATTTCCATTGTGGATTGTACGAATAGATTGTAAATTGTTCTCCGTTCTCGGGTTCTTCGTAGTAAAAATTCATGTTAATGAATGTTAATTTATACATTTTGTAAGAATCGAAAATCATTGAAAGCGCGCCTCGATTATTTTTTTGTTTTTACCGAGATTTCGGACAATTTCGCGCAGTCGTGAATGTTAGCCCGTAACGGTCAGATCAATAGTAGACGGTCATGGATCCCGAATTTGTGAACAAATATAATCAGGTGCTGAGTCGCCTTAAGCTTGTGGAGAACTTTGATGGTGATCCCGGTAAACTTCCGCAATTCCTGCATAAAATCGAAGCTCTAATGCCGGCGATTAATACCTTTGATGACTATTACAAGGCCCAGCTGGTGGGACACATAAAGAATAAATGCACGGATCGGGCTAGGGATGCGGTTTTCACACGTCAACTTAGTGCTCCGGCGGGCAATGGACATGTGGCGGGGAATGGAACTGCTCTGCTCAAGGCAGAATCGTGGCACAAACTCAAGGAGCAACTATTGCACAACTTTGCGGAACGAGAGTCCAGCTATGCCTTGATCCATAAGATACGGAGTGCTGTGCTGGACTCCAACATAGAGTTGTACTACCAGAAGATGGCCAAATTAAAGCAACGTCTACTTAATCGCAAGTTGACCCACAATGATACACTTTATGCCCTGGAGGATATCGAGAGGATAACACTTCAAGTCTTCCGAGATCATTTGCCGGAGCCAACACACTCGATGATCCTGCGACGAAATCCTAAGAGCATGGAGGAGGCCTATCGCTATATTGTAGAGGTGCAACAACAGTTCTACACACAGAGTGGACCACTGGGAGGTGAACATGGTGCCACCTTTAGTACCAGTCACAAACAGACCTTTGGCGTTGGCATGGGCGGCATTGGCATGGGAGGCGTGGGCATGGGAACTGTAGGAGTAGGCACTGTAGGATCCGGTGTAGGCATGGGCTTGGGCATTGCCTCGGTGGGTTTGGCCAGCACTGGATTCGCCTACAATCGCCAGATGTCCGAGAAGAGTCAGCTGGCCAATTCCCAAAAGAGTTATTATAATCAGGCCGCTCCTCTTGTGGGCGCTGGCAAAACGAATCCCATGTTCAAGAGCAATGGCAATCCCTCCTTCAAGTCAAGTTTCAGCTACAATGGTTCGAGTAGCTCCTCCAGTGGCGGCTACTCCTCTGGGAAGATGGACAAAAACAAGTCTGGCAAGGATGCAGCCAAGGGGCAACAAATGAAGGGAAACAGCGGGAGCAGTTGGCGCAAGTAAGGCCTAAAGATCATCAAATTAAAGATTGGGTTTAGTCATGGGTCGAAATGAGCTAACCCTTCCCCAAAGCTGATCATGACCTAATCTCTTTTATTATTGTTACTCTCTGACTAAGCCCCTGGTCCCAGTGTGAGTGCAATTGACATTGCCATTGCATGCCTCATGCTAATTATCCCTCTCCCATCTCCCCGCCAAAGCCCCTCTCGAAACCACAACCCAATCTCTGTCTAATAGTCAGGTGGATGTTGATGATCATGTTGATGATGTTGATGCTGCTGCAGTTATTGATGATGATAATGATGATGATGATGATTGCACTCCCGACACTGAACCCGCCATGGCGCATGTTAATTATTAGATCATAAGTCTCAAATGTGTATATATTGTATAATACCCCCTCTTTCCCATCCCTTCCCCTACCCCTAATCCTCTATTAAAATTGTTGTTGTTTTCGAAATAAAGTGTAAAGTCTAACACCCGGATAGAGTTTATAGTCTAGGTCATAAACGGGATATAGTGGTAACTCGCTAAATGGTATATTTCTCTAGTTCTCGCACTTTATAGCGAAGGTCTACTGTAATTCGAACACTGACTGAACGGTTTTCATAAAGTCTATTAGCTAGTTCAACTTTAAGCTCCTCTCTTAGGAATAATTTTTAGCTAAGTTTCATTATAAGTAGTTAGTGAAAATTTAGTAATGTTGGATTTCGCCAGTTATTAGAGCTCTACTGTAGTTGGACATAGACTTACTTTCATTTTGTGTTTTACAGAATCTATAAATGTAAATCTATGAATGTATATAGCAAATACCCTGGAATTTTTAGCTTTTCACTATAGCAAAGCTTCACTGTAATATCACTGGTGCCGCATATTACACTCTACCTATAGATTCTATAACCTAGCACAGGTCGCAGTACTTGCTTTTCACCATAGCATAGCTTCACTGTATATACTCTGTATATTTAATGGTATCTATAAACTTTATAATTTAGCTAGCATAGCTATAATGAAGATCCAACAATGTATCTTATATAGCAGTTCATCTATCTCGCTTACACCATAGCTTAGCTTCACTGTACTGATTAGTATACTCACCGAGTGCTGTCCGCCGGTACGTGACGTGGCCGAACTGTTGTCGTAGGTCGCATCCGGCGGTGGCGGCTCGTTACTCTCCTGCAGCTTAACGGCCTTCGACTTGGACTTATCACGGTCCGGCTTTCCGAAGAGACCACGACGCTCGGCCATGCTGATGAGATACTTCTCATTGAGGTGGGTCAAAGATTTGCGGCGTATGAGGGAAAGGAAACTGCCCGTGGACTGGTGCTTGATGCAATTGTCCTGGTTAATGCAGATATCCGGCACAATATCCTGAACGAACTCATCGATATCCGGAGTAACGATCAAATCAATGCTATCAACACGTGGCAATGGCACTACAGGAACTACAGGTTCTCCCTGTTTGGCGGCCATTTCTGGCTGGGATTTCCGCTTATCCTCAGCGGAGAGTTTTTCCTTCTTCCTTGGCGATTCCTTGGACATGGCTGCAGCTGGAATGTTGGCCGCCTCAGCCTCAGCAATGGCCTCTAGTCTTTTTACTTCCCTGTAAGCCTGCTTGTGCTTCTCCAGCGCCAACTTATTGGTCACCTGGAGGACATGTTGCACCATATCCTCATTCTCCGTGTTCACAATGGAGTGCGTCTGGTACAGAACAAATTGAATCTGTGGTCTGGACATTGACATGGTCAACGTAAGCAGCTGTTCCTCGAGAATGCAGCCAACCCTTTGTTTACCCTCATCACTGACCTCTGACTCGGTGAGCACCTCCAACATGCTGAGATCTCCACCACGTGAGCAAATCAAATCAATCGGATCGGAGATTGCACTAAACGAATTCGGAGGCGTGGCAAAAACTCCAACAACGGTGCGGAAACGATTTGATTCCATAGGAAACGAGGTAAAGGCATCTCCGAAAAGTCTTATATTGTTGACCTGTTTATAAGATTAAAACTTGTAGAGATAATGGAGGGAGTATTTTACGTTCTTACGCCTATGGATTCCATATAGCGACGATAGTCCTTGAGATTAGCTCCAGCTCCATAGACATAGAAATTGTTGACGCGATTAACGGAGTAGAAAAGCGCCGCCAAATAGGCTGTAGATCGGGGGGAATCTATATGCGTTTGTAGAATATCACCTGGTAAAAAAAAGGAGAGACAGGGATTAGCTTTTAAAGGATGTTACCAAAAAAGACTTACCATACAACTGAAAATAATCCATGAGCTTGGACATTATGGCTGGACCGTAGGAAAAGTTTTTATCCTGTAAGCAAAAATCCAATAAGTTAGTCCATTTCGTTTTCTTCAAACTTGTATAACTTTATCAATATTTAAGCGATTTTAATGCCGAATGTAATTTTGAGCATAATTTGATCTAATAATTAATTCTACACTTAAAAAAAAAGTTTTCATTCAATTCAATTCATTTTTCCCAACTTTTTGCAAGTTTAAATAATAGGGGACTCTTTAGTTTCTTCGTTTCATTATTTCCTTCCTTTCCATTTGTTTTTTTCTTTTCCTCCCCCTCATCTTACCTGCATTATAAAAAGGTGCTTGGTCATGAGCACCGACTTGGTAAACTCGCTACGATCCTTGGGTATCACCGAGATGACCAGCGGACAGATGTTGTCCCATTTGCAGTGTTGTTCCAGCAAAGGCTGCTCATCATCCGGACCATGCACCGTGTAGCCCATTTCTGTCAGAATCTTATCCGCCTCCGTCTTGTTGCTAGATTAGATCTAAATTAGATCGCTACAGAAAAAGAATTAATACTTTCACCTACCGCACTAGGAAGGGATTTATCCAGCCTGTAACAACAGGATTAGCGGCAGCAATAGCCACTTTCTCGTTTTGCAAGTGAATGGGCAGCAGCTGGGAGAGACGCAGTGCACCCACGCCAATGCGCATTCGGGAAATGGAGGCGGCCAGGCGAATGCGATGACGCCAAAGTGCCTCAGCCAGTTCTAAGGAAGAATGAGGAAATATATTAAATATCCTAGGTGGAGGGATCTTTTTAACTTGCCTGTAACCTCAGCATCCTTGTACAGCTCTGCCTGTTGATCATGAAGTTCCGAATTGCGATTTCGGAAGTGACGATCATAAAGCTCGAAGAGCATTAACCAAATGCGTTGTTCATCCTTGATGTACTGAGGAATGTAAGGAAAAGAAAGGAAGAATATAAGAATACAACTTATGAAGATGGAGATTTCATTAATTTATAATTCATGAGTATACAAAACCTCACCTTTTGATGCTCTTCTAGTTCAAAGAAACCAATATCCGACAAGGCGTTACACAGCACTGTTTTGTCTATAAGAAAAGTGAGGTTAGTTCCGATCAAATCTATTAACTTGTAGGATTACCTACATCGAAAAACATCGTAGATAAGCGAATAGGCCAATCTCATCTCATGTTCGTTTTGAAATGCCACGGGTATTGGAGGCTTCTTTAAAAGTTTAGCTGCATTGGCAATTGTGGGCAGATTCCAGCGAGCACTCGCCTTTAATCTGATCCTCACTGTCGTATCATGGCAATATTTCAGAGTACGACTCCTCCTTCCATTGGGACTTACACCTGGCGAAATGATTTTCGTGATGCGTTCGGGATCAAAGGCGGGTTTATCTCGCTTATCGATGTCCTTGAGCGAGATGTTGACATCGGAGGATTCGTTGACCTGTCGCTGAATCTCAAGTAGCATATAGTACATCTTATCCTGCCACTCCTCATCGCTGGGTAAATAGATTTGTTTGGTTTTCCTCAGCTGTGTACTTCGCTCCTTAAAGATGGCCGGATAGACGGAAAAAATGTCCGCCAAACTGAGGAAAAACAATTGATTCGACATGATTGTCTTTTGAGTCAAGGAGCAGCTGTTGCTCCTCCTGTGTGTGTCTGCTCCCGACTAGCTTCAATCGCAGTCTGTGACAACTGCTGATTTTCATTTGCATTTTCCATTTTCATTCCTCATTTCAGCTCGGTTCGTGCTTAACACCAATTCAATGCTGTGTGTGAGCGAATCGACATCGACTACCAAGCTCCATGCAATACTTATCTATCTCTCATGGTGCAGCCGCCCTTCCATTCCCTTCTCCCTACCCCTTTCCTAGGTGCTCCCTCGTTATGAAGCATGCAATGTGCACGCCATTGCTCACCACAAAGGACAAAAGCATTCAGAGTTCGTTACGTTACGCTGGGGGTTTTAAGACCCTGTATTTAAGAAAAGTACAAAGTGTCTAAAGAGAAGGTCTTAAACGATGTGTGAGTAACAGGTAGAAGCACTCGGATGCCAGAAACTATAAAAGCTAGAGACACCAATAGGTTCCTCTTAGCTCAAGAAGATAAAGTTTACTGTCACACAATTCAAAAATAACGAATTAAAAGAGCAATTTTTAAGTTGGAGCCTTAATAATTGGCACATGTAATACACAATATAATTTGGATCAGTTCTACAAATTTCAGTGCGATTGAAAGACCCACAATTTTGAACAGCTTCTGACGTCTTACAAAGATAAGGAGGATACAAGGCACTAGGTCTCTTATAGTCGAGACCTCTCTCCTACTTTGGGCCAGAAGGGTGAATAATAGGTATTGGGAGGGCGGAAGCGGTACGGATCTGGCCGATATCACACTTACCTTTTATTTTTTTATGGCCTCAGCACGCGGCCATAAATTTCGTTTGCCATATTAGACGTGCTCGGAGGTTCGCATGATTTGCTCTGATTGGAACTCGTCTTCAATAAATTGCCAAATGTCACAGTCCAACGCCGTTGACAACCACCAAGCGGGTGGTTTGGGTGATTGGGGTGGCTTGGGTGGTGCAGGAGTGCGGCGGGCAAAACCACTCGCAATTCTTTGACGTGTTTGCATTGATTATGGCCCCGCCTCCTTAGGGGCGCCATTTGATGAATCGGTATGAGGGAGAAATGTGCTTCAAAATTGAGCACAAACATTTAGTCAGACATCAAATTAGTCGTCGATTATCTAAGAAGGGAGTAGGTGGAGCAGAGGAGACGCCACTCTTTGAATAGTCATTTCTATATTGGCCTAGGTCAAATATCGATTATCGCCGGGCATGTCTATGGGGTCAGAATTCGAATTGAATGTCAATTTGATTGGCATTTCTGGGTTGAATCCAAGGGATTCTGTCTATTGTAAGTGTACTCTCTTCCCCACCCCACCCTACCCTGTATTTCTTTATTTTCCTATCTTTACGTATATATCATTTTTCGAATTTGTTTTAATTTATTGGTACCATGTTTTCTGACTAATCGTGTGACTAATCTATTGGCGTCTATGGTCAGTGGCCATTATCATGATAAAACAGTTTATGATTCGATTTATCTAGCTCGATCAGGGGAACTTCCAGCCAAAACAAAGACAGGCAAGAGTGTTCTATGCAAAAGTGTGAGACTAGATGATACTCTGTAGATAGCGCAGAGATGGCTTAAGATTGCTAAGTAAGTAAGTAAGTATACTCCACCCTTGAAGCTCAAGGACCCTTTGAATAGCAATAACTTTGTCTCTGTAAATTTAATTGTATAACTTTTATGTTTCTTCAATATACTTCAGTTACTAATACTTTAATCCTTATGGATTTGTTCAGGATAGCTAATTAGTTGCATTTAATATTTGTATACCAAGTTTCAGAATTAGTACTATTAAATAATTGTAATTATCTAAATACTTCATTTGGTGTCTTTAGCTGCTATAGTGTTCAAGTTCTCTCAGATCGTGTGCTCATTATAGTATGCTCGGGAATACATACCATATATTATGCTCTCTTCACTTCTTTCTTTGAACGACACGCTAATCGGAAGTATATATAATTCTTAAGGTAAGTAACGCCCACTGTTGTCTTTTGTATGCAATTCTCATGCACTTTTTTATTTTTACAGGGTATACCACTTTTGCTATCTGCGGTGAACTTGAGCTGTCACTGTTCCTGGTGTCGTTTTTGTGCTATCGAAAGTCTTGCAGAAAGATAATTTAATTATTCTAAGCATTAGGAATACCTGCACAACTCGAGCAAGTTATCAGAACTATACGTCAAAGATAACTCAAGTATCATAATTAATTTTTCCTTTTTGCTTTATTTTGGTTTCATATTCCAACAGTTGTTGTTGTTGTTGGCTTCTATTCTAACTTGATGTAAGCCACCCCAGCTTAGGTTATCGTGTCTTCCGTAAATCCTCCGTCATAAATAAGTTGTATTTGCTTGTTTTTTTTTTTAGTTTTTTTTATTAAGAAGCATATTTATTATATATAAGATGTATGTAATACAATAATTTTTTGTCTGTCCGGTTGGTTGGTTTTTTGTTTTTGTTTTGTTTTGTTTTCTTTTTCTGTTTTATCCATTTTATATAATCATATAAAACACTGAGCAGCTACAATACAAATATTGTGATAAAAACTTACAACATAACCTTTAATACATAAAAATACTTGCATAGTCTACAAATCGTATCGTTATGGAGATTCTTCTAGCCGGCCTTCTCTTCTCTTCTTCTACTCTTTGCCTTTCTTCAGCTTGTTCTTCTCCTTCTCTTCCTCTCTTTCTGTCTCCTAATTTGTTCTCTTTTTACTCGCCTCATTGCACGCCACATTTGGCGATTTGTTGTTGTTTCGGTTGGTTTCTTTTAGTTTTCCGTGTTTCTTTTTTTTTACCCTATTAAAAATTTGTTTTATTTTTTTATTCTTCTCTTCTCTCGTTTGTTTATTGATTTCTTCTATGCCACATTTGTTGTTGACTTTGATTTTGTATCTTTTGCTCGCGGCATTGGCGGGTGTAGAATGGGAGTAGAATTGAAAATGCAGTTGATGGGGGGACAGCGAAAAACCGAAGAAAAAAACCCATGGAAAAACAAGGCTTTAAGTTCGTTTCTGGGAGAATCCGAAAAGAGATTCGAAATCTCCAAATATTTGCATGAGTTTTGTGTCAGTTGGTTTTATGATCTTCTCTTTTTGTTCTTTCATCTCACAATCAGATTCGTCTAAGTTTGATGTTTTTCTTGTTCTTTTGTTGTTGTTTTTCTTGTTATTCGCAGCGTTAATTACAATACAAATTATGTTTATTTTTTTATATAATATTTGCATAATTAAAATTAACTTTTATTTGTATAAAAAACATAAAAGAAAAGACGAAACATAAAATTGAAAGCTCCTATTTTAAATTTTGTTTTTTTTTGTTTGTTTAAATCAAATATTACATTTAAATTTATTTAATTTACTTTATGCCGAGTATTTGTGTTGATGTTGTTGGTTTTTTTTGGTTCGAATTTGTTTTTGAAAAAACATATAAAGCAACGATGGGCAAAAGAAACCGATGCCCAAAATATGGAAATCATGAGAAACAAAAACAATAATAAACAATTGTTACATGTTTGTTTGTTTTATACACATCTTTATGATAGGGGCGTATATAATGTATGTATATATAATTATAAGTAATAAATTTTCAATATTTTTATTTAATTATTTGCACACATGAATAAAAAATTACTATTTGCAATCATATATATATAAAAAATAAACTTAATTATCAGCAGCGGCCCCTTCTTCGTCTTCTTCTCTTCTTTCTCAACTTGACACATCATCCTAATCATCACCTACATATCATATCATATATTATATATCATAATCATATCATATATATATGTATATATATATTTCTTCGCCGCACATCCATTATCATTTTTTTGTTTTTTGTTTTTACTTTAAGCTTAATAAATTTTGGAAGAGTAAACAATACCATCGAGTTGCAATTGTTGCTGCATAATGCAATATGTCTGCGTGTGTGTGTAAAAGTGACTGTGTGTGAGTGTGAATGTGAGTGAGAGTGTGTGTTTCTGTGTATACATGGCTGTGTGAGTGAGTGAGTGTGTATTATATAGATCGCTTTAATGAAAACTAATGGTTAATGCGTATTGTATGCTGTTCTACACCTTTTTCTCACCCTATTTTCTCATCATTCTTTCTTTCTTTCTCACTTTGATTTACGTTTCATTCGAGTTCTTTAACTAATTTTTATAATTCTTTTTCTTTTTTTGTTTCTCCTTCGTCGTCATCATCCTTTTTCTCTTATACGTATAAACTTTTATAATTTTATACTAAATGTTTTTACCGTTTTCTTTGTTTGTTTTTTTTTTTTTAGATTTTCTTATCATTTTTTTCTTCTCTTCCATCGTCTTGGTTTTTTTTTTTCTTTGTATATATATAAAAAAAGATGTCCAAAGTTTTTACGTTACGTTATTGTATATACGTTTTTTTGTTTTTTGTTCTTTTTGAGTGGATCGTTCTTTTTTTGTTTTTCTTTTAGGTTTTTCTTCTTGTTTTCTTGATTTGCCTGTTTGCTTTACAGTTGTCCTATGTTTTAAATGATTCTTCTGCCTTTCAAAAGTTAATATATATGAGCGCCTTACTATATATATATATATAAAGTATGTATATATATATACTATAGATATAGTATTAGTATCGTACTATGTATATATGTGGGGTGTTGTTGTTTTTCATCCTGTTATCCTCTTGCTCCTTTCATATATATATAAGTTTATATATAACTAACGGCGCTTTACTTTGTTTCCTCCTTCTCCTTGTTCTCCTCGGTCGATTCCTTCTCGTTCGACTGTGGAATGAAAAGAAAAGGAATTACTTTAGTATTCTATAGTTTTTGGATCCTATTAATAGTGTACCTTGTCCTTCTCCAACTCCTTCTCGATTTTGTCACCCTCAGTGCCCTCCTGCTCATTTGATTTCTCCTGTTCGCCGCCCTCTTTGCCCTCCTTGGTCTCGGGCCTGAAATAATACAAGAGATAAGTTAGTCTACTGGTTTATTTTCTTATCTTTTGGTGTAGGAGAATCACTCACTCTGGCTTGGGAATGTGCGCATTCAGATCCAGCTTTGTGCAGATCTCATCCCAGTCGGGGAAGCACTTGTCCTTCATGCGTGATACGTGTCCAATCAAATTGGGGCACTTCTCGGTCATATAATCGCGCAATGGATACGCAATATCCTTGGACAGATAATGCAGTTGCGATAGCACCGCAAAGGCGACAACATCCAGAGAAGTTGGCTCATCGCCAAAGAAGAATGGCTTGCAGTCCAACATCTCGCTGAGCACCTTTAGATCATTCTTGCCGAATTCCTCGATCTCTTCGGCGCTATGCACACCGATGCCGTGCGCCTTGAGCTTTTTCGTACCCTGGAACCACTTGTTGTGTTGAATATTTGGGTGCCACAAATTGTTGCAACAATTGATTTTGGTTTTTTTGGGTTTTGGTTAAGGGTTAAACAAAATGCAGAGGGATGCACAACGTGGGGGCGGGTTATGTTTTTGGGGAGTAGTTACACAATACATATTAACACACGCACACACAGTTAGGTGGTAGTTGGAGGAGAAACCATCGAAATTAACATAAAAATATAAAAATGAAAAAAAAGAGAAAAAACACCATGCAAGAGTTAGTGATAATGATGGATTGTTGTTGTTTCTATTTTGTTCTTATTGTACTTCTATTGTTGTTTTAGGGTACTTTTGTTTATTATTATTTCAATTGTGGGTTTTATATGAGAGAGTGAGTGAGTAAGAAATATAAGTAGAGAAAAAAATCTACGTAATTGTCGCACTTGACACCGAGCATAAACAATAAAGGCGCAAAAGGCACCGTTATTGTTTATGCTCAAATTATATTTACGGCTATAAACTATGTTTATGTAACTGTCGGTGCTGGGTCTCTTTTGGGTCTGGAACCATTTCTGTATAAGGTACATATAGGAGTACATTTTAGGTGCAACATAATATGCCAACGATTCCAATATTTGGCTTCTGTTTCTCTTTCTATATGTTTATTTACACTAAGCCAGATTTGCCAGAGAACCAACCATTAGAGAAACGCAGCCGGAAAAGCCGACTCCGATTTCCATAAACAAAAGAGAAAAAGTGCCGATGTCAATTTAATGGAAATATACTTTTTTAAACTTGCAATTTAGCTACTTAGGATTTCTCTACTTCAATCGATTGTGCGACTGACTTATCAATTTCAAATTACCTTGCGACCGAATGTTATCTTAAAGAAGAAATTCAAAATGGAATTGGGCAAACGCAATCCAAGCGCATGCTGCAAATTCACTTTGTATCCCTTGAGTACATTATCGGGATACTTGGCACGCCAATAGAAGATGATCCAAATCAAATGATTCTCCAACATGGCAATTGTGGCATATGACACATTGCGTTGCTCGGCAGTTAAAGCCGCATCCAGATTCTTCTCATACTTGGCCGATAGCTCCTTAATGATGATGGCCGAATCTGCAATTTCCTCGCCATTCAGCTCAATGAAAGGCAGTTGACCCTTCTTGGAACGGAAGCGCATCTTATGATCGACATTCTGTAAAATATACATAAATACACAAAAACAAACGATGAGTAAGTTGATTAACCAAAGGAATGATGAGTAATGGGTGGGTGAGGCTATTTTCTGTTGATATACCCCCGACTCTCAATAAATTCCATATCGTGCATTCCAATTCATGGCCCTTTAATGAGTCTCGGTGACTGTGTAAGTATGTACAGTCATGGATAAAAGTATTGGCAATTTAATAATCTCTCAATGTAGTTAAATATTAATACAAACTTATATTTTTTTAAATAATTTATTTATTAAAGTAACATTTGTTAAATATTTTTAATTTCTAATAATTTAATTTAAATGTAAGGAAGTATTGATAAAAAATGTATAAGTAATTCAAATTACTAGTGCCGATTTGGTCTCTTATTTAGTGAACTACATATTTAATTTTTCAGATTAAATTAGCACTTAGGATTATTTTCCCATATATTTGTAGAATTTATTGTAGACATAACAACAAATATTCCGAAAAATATGAGTTATCGAAAACTTTAGATTTGTTGGCTACATTTTATAATCTCTTAAATCGACAACCATACAATTGACAATACTTTTGTCCATGACTGTATGTGCATGCATGACTAATGTGCTTGTAATGTAGTTCAATCTGCTCCCACGCGAATCGGAGGCTGGGGGCCCCGTTCCGGCCGCTAGATGTCGCTCATGACATACATAGGCCTATATATACACAAATACATATAGACATATTTATGTATGTTTGTATGTATGCCACAGGAACGAAGAGATGCTGCCAAAAACCAACCACTAACAAAAAGCTGTACCGAAAAAGCAAAACCAACACCCAACTACCCCCACTGTGTGTTCACACACAAACACATGCACAGGCTCACAGTGCTTGTAAAATTACACACACGAACGCACACGAGGAAAACTTCCAATTGCCGCTATTTGAATTTGGCATATTCCAGTGCCTGCTGTCAGTCAGACTTCCAGTGTGTACATGCACACGTACATGGACATGGATATGCACGTGTGTGTGTGTGTATTCGCCCCGTTAGCCGTTACAAAAAAAGTGACAGTTATGTCCGGTATATTTTTGTCGTATATGCATACAATTTCTAATTAGAAATTGTCCACAACAAAAGCAAACAGTTATATTCGGGGCGTCGCATATTTTATGCTTTAGCGCGGAGGGCAACAAAGCAGGCAGGGTGTGGTTGCAAGCACGCACACACGCACACCCAAAGAGATACAGCAGAAAGCAGCATAAGAAGAGAGTCAGAGGAGTAGAGAGCAACAAAGAGAGAGATTATGCTTTCCAGCAGCATCGTCGCTGCCCAGGCTAAAAAGGGTGGAGTCGTCGTTGTCGTTGTCGCTGTCGCCACATTTAATTCCAATGATCCACAAAAAGGCTGCTTCAAAATGGAAGAAGCTTACTCCAACGCATAACTGTCGCCGTGTGGGAGAGAGTGGGTGAGAGAGAGAGAGAGGGCAACCGGCGACGCATTGTCGCTATACAATGCAAATGTTTATTTTTTATTAAATCATTATGCCAATTAAGCGGCGACGGAGCTCAATTTTGGTGCAGTGTAGAGTAGTTTTTTTGCATTGGCAACAATTGAATGCATGTTAAAGACACGACAATAAAGAACAAGAACAGGAACAAGAACGAGCAACAACAACAACAACAGCAGTAACAGCAGTCAACACGCCATGCAATTATGCAGCGTCTGCGTGTAAGTGAGAGTGTGTGAGTGGAAATCCACACCCTGTCAGAAAGCAAAGAGAGGAGTTTTAGCAACAACAACTCGACTCCGACTCTGTACTGTGAGCGAGTGAGTGAGCAACAACAAAGGCAGTGACTGTCGCAGCCGTTGCACTGTTATTGCATATTCCATATGTACATATGTATGTATGACCAGCCTTTGTTTTAACGCAAATATGCGGCTTTTAATTAAACTAAAAACAACAACAACAGCAGCAACAATAAATTATGAACAGAGAGTGAGAGAAAACAAAAGCGGCAACGTTTGACTGCATTTGTCGTTAGCATTTGAAATAACAAAATGCAAAACTCCACTTCCCCTCACACACGCACACACACACATACGGCATGCATATGGACACGCACACTAGCGCTCACACGTACAGTTGCATGCCTTTTGTGCGCACAGGGTTGCCAGACCGTGCGAAAAAACTTTTATGCTGGCAATATCGCACTACGAACGCGCCAACATTTGATTTGAATTTGAATAATGATGAAATAAATAAGCGACAAACGGACGTTACGTTCTGCTTCTTTGCTGATTTTGCGGCGTAAATTACACACAAATCAATTGAAATGGAAATTTATGCACATAACAGCACGCTGCTTTATTTGTAATGCATATTGAAAAAGTGAATTAATTGCACAATATATGTACATACATACAGTCACTTTGGTATGCCAACTATGCGGGCGGCAATAACCAGGCGAGGCTAAGTTGTTGTTGTTGTTTTAGTTGGTGATGTTGTTGCTGTTGTTATTGTTAATGTTTTCCGATACGCTCGCTACGCTTGTGGTGTGAAAAAATATGCGTTTGGTTTATCACCCGGCCAGGAATTGTTGTTTATTTTTGGGCAAGGCAAAATGAGCGCCTGCCTGATAATGTATACAAAATGCAGCAATGCGTTTACAATAACAACAACTGCAGCAACAAGAAGAGGGGAGAGGGAATTGAGAAAATTCGAGACGCGCCCCTACTTCTTACTCACTGTTTGTTGGCTTTGTGATTAATGAAAATGTCAAAGGTCGGTCGGTCTTTCGTCTTTTTCCCCTTCTTTCAGTTTGTTGAACTCTACTCTACTCAAAGCTACAGTTAAGCTGTTATCAGAAAACGCAACAAAATGGAAAGTATGTGTACATACCATACGTTCCACATACAATACTTCAATCTTCTGCGGGCTTGACGGACTGACGGACTGTCAATCATAATTGCTTTTCGCTTTGGCTTTCTTTGCTTAGCGAGTGAAATGCAATTGCAGTCAATGGCGATAAATCAATTCAATGAGCCGACGCAACGACTGTGGCAGCTGCAGCATATGGCAAAAGCTGCTGGCGCATTCATCAGAGTGTTTTTTTTTCTACAACTACTTGGGCATCAATTAACATTCCAAACATACCCTTTCCATTATATTTCCCCTCACACTCTTTATCGATGGCCCGGCACAGTGGCATTTTTCATTAACCAATGTAATTAATAAGATTAAAACAACAATTGCGTTGTTGTGCGGGTGCCGCACCCAGTTTTCTGTATATATGTAAAAATAAATACAAAATTATGAAAAATATGCAAACCGCATCGCGCGCGCGCCTAAAGCTTTAAACTTTTGGAGCGTCGCAAATGGACAGTGGACAATGTGACAGTGACAGGCATTTGTCTAGCAGCTACTTAAAGATAAGACGAGACAGAACATTCAACGCATTATTAATAGTGGGAGTGGGAGGATGCAGAAGAAAGGGGAAGTGTAAGAAGACTGGGGCAATGAGTAGTATTGAGTGGAGGGAGACCAACAACTGCAACAATTTTTTATTAAAAGCAATTACAAAACGGGTACAAACGGGGCTTGGAATTTGTGCAAGGCAAAGGCAGACACTGAAAAAAAAAAAAACTAAATGAAGCAGAGCTGCAACGGCAGCTGCAGCAACAAAGACAAAGAGCGAAGCATTAAAATGGGAGCCCCATCCACTCTAACTGAGAGCCAGAACGAGCGAGAGACAGAGAGAGCATGCGAACAAGAGTGCCAAGTGCAAAATTTGAAGCACAACTTTAGAGTTGGGGAGTAGCAAAGTGTATGTGGTGGGGAAGGGGAGTGGAGTATAAAGCACAACTTATGAGAGAGCAGGCAGAGACCAGGCCAGGCCAGCGCAGCGGCGTCGGCGCACACACAAATTTTATGTATACGCTGTTTTATGTAGACGCATACACACACACACATGAACACATACACATGAGCAGACAGGAATAAAATCCAGCAGCGGCAGCAGCAGCCAGCAACAACAAAACGCCTGCCTGGCTCGCTACAGGTTCAAATACGAGTACACACACACACACCAACACAGGCAACCACGCATTGGAAGTCTGCCGGGATAGAAAGAAAAGGCAATGCTAAATGTATCCCTTTTCAGCATATGCAGACCTATAGGGCGCGGTGAGCGGGCAGGTCACAGGCTTAGCACACAATCATGGCGGTTTTAATGTATGTGTGTGTGTGTTTGTAGAAAAAAATCTCTACCGCAAAAATACATATGTATGCTAGGGGAAAAAAGAAGTGATGATGAAAAACCCGCCAGGGAAATGGGAAATAATGTACAAAATTTAAATATGTTTTAGAGATACAGATGTAAATTTGTGAAAATATGGAAATTTACCTCATACTTGAGTCCCACCAGACGCAGCCAAGTCTCCACTTTTAGGCAATATGGTGAGAGAGAGGGCAGCAGAGGGGTACGTGAAAACTGATACAGATAGATAATGTCCTTCTCAAAATTGGTCTTGTGCACATTGAACTTTTGTGCTGGCGCTTCTGATTTAGCTGGCGCTGCAGCAGCGGCAGCGGCTGCTTCTCCATCTTTCTTAGCATCAGCTCCGTCGGCAGCGGCAGCATCCTTTGCATCCTCTTTGTTGTTGTCTTGGGCGTTGTTAGCGGCAGCAGCGTTCTCAGCTACAACAGCAACAACAGCGGCGACAGGCTCGGCAGCAGGTTTTTCCGCCTCTCCGGCAGCAGCATTTTCTGTGGTCGCTGCTGCTGCAACGGCTGGCGTTTCCTCAGCGGGTATCTGAGCTACTTCAGTTGCCATTTTTATAAAATTTTCTTTCTTTTTTTTTTATTTCAAGTTGCGCTTTCTTTCAAATTCTTCACACTTTTCCTTGTTCAAATGCACGCACACACATACACATAAACGGACGAGCACACACACTGAGAGAGAGACGAAGTCACAGTCGCAGTCGCAGAGTCACCACCACTACAGTTTTAAAAAATGCACCACACAATTTTTGCGCAAAGTGAAAAGGTACCGCAACAACCAGACGCAACCGCTCACAAAACAAAACTGAACGGTAAATTTCCATTTCAATATTTTCCAGCCATGGCAACATTAATGAAGGGTTGCTGTTAAAAACTAATCGACTTATCTCTGTTAACTGTTAACAGCTCGCGCTCCTCCACACAAAATGTACTCCACACGGTGTTTGGCGCGCAATTTAATTTAAATTAAAACAATTGCTTAATTTCAATAAAAAAAACATTAAATTAAATAGCTTTTACTCGAAATTAGCTAAAATAAACGACATTATTTTAATGTACGTTTGGTGCTCAAAACCTTTCGGAAGGCTGAAGTAGTATTAATTATTTCATTTAAATAAAAATTCTAAATTCTATAAACTAAAGGAGAAATGCTTGATAAATAATAAAATTTCATTTTTAAAACATTAAAACAAATATATTTGGCGCCTTTCTAATTAGTGGCGTCCTTGTCTGTTTTGCGAAACACATTTGAAAAGCGTTGGCGCCCTTATGTTTGATAGCGCCACCTATGGGTTTGTATTAAAGGTGAAATTGTGACGTCACATTAGCCCATACACTTAATAATCGGAACTTCGATAGGTCATTCGATATTATCTAGCTGAAAACTAAACAAAGCAAAAACTAAACAACGCAAACTCTCATTAAAAACGAATTAAAGCAAAGTAAAGTAATTAATTAACTATGGGGGCTGCATTAGGCCTTTGTTCAGCTGCACAGGTGCGTGTGTGTGTGTGAATTGCAAGCTAATATCTTAAAAGCGTTTGTTGCAAAGACATAATGCGCATATGGCAAGACAAACAAAAACTGAAAGTTAAATCGATACACAGTGCTGCCAAGTTTGGCTAGAAAAAGGACAAGAAAACTCTCAAATGACTAATTTGTTAATTATTAATTTGAATTCTATTTGCAGTGTGCACTCTGCTGCACTGGCACTGCGGCCAGCATGTGCTGCTCCGCTTGCCCCACCTGCAAGAACTCCTCCTCCTCGCGTTTCATGTACGCCTTCATGTTGTTGGTGGGCACCGTCCTGGGTGCCATTGCACTCTCTCCCGGCTTACAAGACACGCTAAAGAAGTTACCCTTTTGTGTGAACTCCACTTCCACGTATAGCTCCAAGGCCTTAGACACCTTCTCCGGGGGATCATTGCAGGTGGATTGTGAATATGCCTTGGGCTACATGGCTGTTTATCGCCTTTGTTTTGGCCTGGCTTGTTTCTTTACCCTCATGGCGGTGATTATGCTGGGCGTGAAGAGTTCTCGAGATCCTCGCTCGCATATTCAAAATGAGTTTTGGCCTTTGAAATTCTTGATATGCTTTGGCGCCTCCATTGCGGCCATCTTCATACCGGATGGTTCCTTTGGACCGGCTATGATGTGGGTTGGCCTCATTGGCGGCTTGGCATTCATACTCGTTCAGCTGATCATCATTGTGGATTTTGCGCACACCGTGGCTGAGAATTGGATTGGTGAGCTGAAAGTTCTATAAAAAATAAAGAGTATCCTTTAATGTTTCCATCTCTTTTTTTAGAGAATGCTGAGAACAATCGTGGCTACTATTATGCCTTGGCTGGAGTCACTTTACTGGGCTATATAGTTTCTCTGACAGGCATTACACTGCTCTACATCTACTTTACTACAGTAACTATTCGTGAAGGATTACTACTTGAATTTCTTATTAATTTAAAACTTCCTTTCTAGTCCTCTGGCTGCGGCATCAACAAGTTCTTCATCTCCATCAATTTGATCTTCTGCCTGATCATAAGCGTTTTATCTGTGCTGCCGGCGGTGCAGGAACGTCTGCCCCACTCGGGATTGTTGCAGAGCTCGTTGGTTACACTCTACACTGTCTACTTGACCTGGTCCGCTGTGGCCAACAATCCGGGTTTGTTTTAAATTGTAAATATGTACGATTTGTATATTAATTGTTATTAACTTGCAGAGAAAGCCTGTAATCCTGGCATGTTTGGACAGATGGAGGATTTGGGCAATGCCACCACTACAATTGCACCACCGACCCACAATTCGAAAGTCACCTTTGATACGACCAACATAATTGGCCTTGTTGTTTGGCTGCTTTGCATTTTGTATAATTGCTTTAGCTCCGCCGTCGAGGTCTCCAAGATCAATAATGACAACAGCGAGAAACGTGGTACGTGCAACAGCAAGAATAATTCTTTGCAAAATCATTTGTCGTCTTGCACAGGTCACAGTTTCACCCACAATTCCAATCACTTTTCATTTATGCTGTACATATTTAAGCTAACAATTACTAACACTTTAAATTTTTCCTTTTAATTTCCACTATTTTTCTTTTACACGTTCGTTTTTTTAAATCTCTTCCACTAACCAATTAACTAAACAAAATGTTTACCTTGGTTGTTTGAACGAAACTGTGTACAATTTGCCCGACAACATGTCCTGTCACTAATCTAGTTTTAACAGAAGCTATATCAGACACAGAAGCGGGTCACGTCGAGGGAAAACCAGCAACGGACAATGAAACCGAAGGCGTCACCTACAATTGGACTGCATTCCATACTGTTCTCATTTGCGGTGGGTTAATAAATACTTGATGAAACTATAATCGTTACTATATATATTTCATATTTGTAGCTTCCTTGTATGTGATGATGACACTGACCAATTGGTATAAGCCCAATTCAGATATAGCTCTGGTTAATGGCAACGAAGCTTCCATGTGGGTCAAAATCATATCTAGCTGGTTGGGCGTCTTCATCTACGGCTGGAGCCTTGTGGCACCCATTGTGCTATCTAATCGCGACTTTAGTTAAACAGCGAGTATTACAAAAGATGAAAAACAAACCAAAATTTAAATATATATACATACTTAATCAATCGGAAACGAGAGCGCGGCTCAAAAAAGCTGACTATGAATGCCAAAATGGATTTTGGGAGCGGTGCTAAAGCGAATGTTTTTGCCATGGTTTAAATATTCTCAACTGAACAATTATGTTTATTAACTATAATATACTATATACACATACGTATTATCATACATAATCGATCGATAAAATTATCTCAATGTCTTTCCTTTAATTAAATACAATTTAGTCAGACTTGACGCTCTTGAGTTGACTTTACTTTTAATTCCTTTTTAATTGTCTCCTCGAGTCGTTCCAGCACAACGGTTTTTCCTAGAACTTCCATCATTTCCGCCACGCCAGGACCTTCCTGGAGTCCACTCAATGCACCACGTAGCGTCTTCATCAACGTGGGGAATTTAATTTCCTGCTTTTTGGCATAGTTTTTAAGTGTATCATTTAGTTGATCCTTTTCAAAGTCCTTTAAGGCTTCCAACTGCTGCATTAATTGTTGAAGCTGAGCTGCTGACAAATCCTGCAGCTTAAAATTGCTGGGCTTGACCCAGAGGAAACTTAGTTTGCTACTGGTCAAGTCTTGGATTAGATTAAGACGCTGTGCTGCCCAGTTGAGCACGTCCAGAATGTGGGATTTATCCAGATCCAGATTGTCGCTTAAGAAGAGATTGTGCCTTCGGATTAAAACTTTCGAATTCTTGGAAACTTACTGTTTGGGGTAGGCTTGTTTCACAAGCTGCTGCACAAGTGCCACCAGCTGCAGACGCGTCTGTTCTCCACTCAGACGTCTCTTAATCTCCAGCTGATTGTAATCATTGAGCAGCTCCGAGTTTAGCCGACTGGGATGTGAATTTACACGTCCTATGCGAAACTGTTCCGCCAGCTCTGTCAACGTATGCACCTGCGGTTTGGCATTGGGTCTGTGTTCAAAGCCGCCGCCTGCGGAGATGATGTAGTTCATCAGCGCCGTGGGAAAGTAACCACGTTCTCGGAACTGTTGTATGCCTATGTCGCCCTGGCGTTTGCTCAACTTTGTGCCATCGGCATTGACCAATAGCGGCAGGTGACCAAATTGTGGTGGACGCCAACCACAGGCTCTATAGAAACATAGGAGAATTAAGGAAATATAGAATCATATTCTTTGTCCAACTTACTCGTAGAGCAGCAGATGCTTTGTGGTTGAGATTTGCCACTCGACGCCACGTAGCACATGTGTTATGCCCATTAGATGGTCATCCACAACATTCGCCAAGTGATAAGTGGGAAATTGATCGCTTTTCATGATGACAGGGTCACCTTCAGTCTCGCTAACATTATGCTGCACACTTCCATAGATGAGATCCTGTAGTGGCTCCTCGTGTTCTGTCAATTTGAAGCGTATGCAATGCGGTGTGCCATTGGCCAAAAGTGGCTCCAACTGAGCCTCAGTCAGATGGCGACACTTGTTATCGTACCGTGGAACTTGACGTGTGCGTAGAGCTTCCTTGCGTAACAATTCCAAGCGACGCTCCGTACAGAAGCAGCGATAAGCACTGCCTTTCTGCAACAGGCGTTCCACAGTCTCGCTATAGGTAAGAGTTTAACCTTCAATCTTTCATCTAAATGATAATGACTCACCTGTATAAATGCTTCCGTTGGCTTTGTATATATGGTCCATAATCTCCCTCAAATCCTGGTCCCTCATCGATTTCAATGCCCGCCCATAGCAAATCCTCGATGAGCCGCTCTGTAGCACCTGGCACCAACCTAGTTTGATCTGTATCCTCGATGCGGAGTAGGAATTTACCGCCTGAATGTCGTGCAAATAGAAAATTGTAGAGCGCCGTGCGGAGGCCACCAAGATGCAGGTAACCGGTGGGACTAGGAGCGAAACGTACGCGTACATCACCGTGGCAGAGTCTTTGTGTGGCACGGAGGCACTGCCTCAGCACAATGGCACGTTGCACACTTATAATATTCATTTAAATTAACGTTAAGAATCAGCAGACAGTTTTGTTTACATTTGTCTTATTGCCTAAACTTGAATCTACAGATCTGGCAGCATCGTTCAAAAGCTGCAGCAATTGATTACATTTATCGATTTGCCAACGCGCAAATAAAGCAAATTTAATCAATTAAAGTATTTGCAAATTATGAAATTAAAGTGCCTGAGTCACCTGTATTAATAAATATGTACTTAAATTTTAACAATTTAATTCATGGCGGTAAATGTGAGCAATCAGCTGTTTAACAGAACATCAACACCTGTTTAACAGCAGCTCAACAGCTGTCAGTGCTGCCAGATCTCTCAGTGATACCACGCATGCAGTTCTCTTCCTCTTTATTGGCAGCGATTTCGCAAAGCGTGCAACAAAAAAGGTCATCAAATCGCAATCAAAATGGTTGGAACAACAAATTTAAGCTTGGAGGAGAAAAAACACCTCATCACGCGCAACCTGCAGGAGACTTTGGGCGAGGATAAGTTAGTAAAAGTGCTGCAAGAGCGTGATTTAAAAATCTACTGGGGCACAGCCACAACAGGAAAGCCGCATGTCGCCTACTTTGTGCCCATGTCCAAGATTGCGGACTTTCTCAAGGCCGGCTGTGAGGTGACCATTTTGTTTGCTGATCTGCACGCATATCTGGACAACATGAAGGCACCATGGTCGCTGTTGGAGCTGCGTGTACAGTATTATGAGCAAGTGATCAAAGCTATGTTGAGCTCCATTGGTGTGCCGCTGGATAAACTAAAGTTTGTCAAGGGCAGCGATTATCAGCTGTCCAAGGAGTACACACTAGATGTCTACAAGCTCAGCTCACTGGTCACCATCCATGATGCTAAAAAGGCCGGTGCTGAGGTGGTCAAGCAGGTGGAATATCCGCTGCTTTCTGGCCTATTATATCCAGGACTTCAGGGTTTGGATGAGGAGTACTTAAAGGTGGATGCACAATTTGGTGGAGTTGATCAGCGCAAGATTTTCACATTCTCCGAAAAGTACTTGCCTCAGCTTGGCTACGAGAAGCGTATACATTTTATGAATCCAATGGGTGAGTCATAGATAAGTTCATAATGTAACAATTGTTAAATGTATTTCTTCTATTACAGTGCCCGGTTTGGCAGGTGGCAAGATGTCATCCTCGGAGGAGGATTCCAAAATCGATCTGCTTGATTCGCCCGCCAACGTCAAGAAGAAGCTGAAGAAGGCTTTCTGTGAGCCCGGAAATATTGCCGATAATGGTTTACTCTCCTTTGTGAAGCATGTGCTGTTCTCGTTGTTCAAGGAAGGCGAGGGCTTTGAGATCAATCGTGCAGCTGATAATGGTGGCGATGCAACCTTCCACAAGTACGAGGAACTGGAGCAATACTATGCGGACAATAAATTGCATCCAGGTGATCTGAAGGCGTCTGTGGAGAAATATATAAACCGCTTGCTAGATCCCATTCGCAAGGCTTTTGAGAAGCCAGAGCTGCAGTGAGTAGTCAAAAATTTACTATAGGAAGTGTTAAAAGACTCATTAGTTATTCTTTTATTGTAGAAAACTAACTGCCACTGCTTATCCACCCCCTGCCAAGGTTAAGGCTAATGCTGCGCCTGCGGCTAATGCTGGTGCCGCTGATGAGGATGCACCACATCGTCTGGACATACGAGTTGGCAAGGTAATCGAAGTGGCGCGTCATCCAGATGCCGATACTCTCTATGTTCTCAAAATTGATCTGGCTGAGGCGCAACCGCGTACCATCATTAGTGGGTTGGTGAAATTTGTTACTGTTGAGGAATTGGATCAGCGTCTAGTTGCTGTGCTCTGCAATCTAAAGCCTTCCAAAATGCGTGGTATTCTGTCTGAGGGCATGGTGCTGTGCACATCCAAGTGAGTTAAGGCTTTTTCTAGTTGAAATCCCTTTGCTAATCCTAAATCTTTAAACAGCGCTGATCACACCGTCGTGGAACCAATTGTGGTGCCTTTGAAGGCCGCTCCAGGCAGTCGACTTGCCTTTGAGGGTTACAGTGGCACACCCGATGATCAGCTGAATCCCAAGAAGAAAGTGTGGGAGAAACTATCTGTTGATTTCAAAACCAATGCCGATGGCGTCGCTGTTTGGAAGGACAACTTCTTGCTGACAGCGGAGGGAGAGCAGCTTACTAGCAAATTGGCCAATTGCGCTATTAAGTAAATCAATTGCCAGCCTACCTGAGCCCTTTGTAATACTTATATACATGACTAAGCCGACAGCAGTTCACACAAATATTATCGAAATGCATTTTTATAACTTTGCTTTTTTATTGTGTATTTTAAATATAGATAAAAAGTTGATCAAAGCATATTAATCGATGAGTATATAATTTAAAATGTCTATCGAGTACTTTTAAAACGCGGTACGATACCAACTGGCACAACAGCTGATTGAGCTTTTACTCATTGTAATCGATAACAAAACCGACAGTGAGCATATTTCAAAGTATTTGGCAACAAGCAACAAGTTAAAATTTATCCAATAAAATGCCCGTGGTGGACACGAAGGATCTCGTGTTGCTACAAGCGAAGCCTCAACAGGTGAGGAATATATGTATATTAGCCCATGTGGATCATGGCAAGACAACGCTGGCGGATTCCCTCGTGGCCAGCAACGGCATCATTTCACAACGCATGGCAGGTTTGTTATTGTTGTTGTTGGCGTCGTATTTCAAGTTCATGCGAAATGTTTATTATTGTGCAGGAAAGCTTCGATATCTTGATTGCCGGCAAGATGAACAGGAGCGAGGAATAACCATGAAGAGCAGCAGCATTTCACTATATTATCAGGACAACAGAAATGCTGACTATCTAATAAATCTGATTGATTCACCTGGCCATGTGGACTTCTCCAGTGAGGTGTCCACTGCAGTACGACTGTGTGATGGCGCCATTGTCGTCGTGGATGTTGTGGAAGGTGTTGGCGCCCAAACACGTGCCTGCCTCAAACAAATCTACGAGGAGCAGTTGAAACCTGTGCTTCTGCTCAATAAGCTGGATAGATTGATACTGGAGAAACAGATGACGCCATTAGATGCTTACTTTCATTTAACCCAAGTGCTGGAGCAAGTTAATGCCGTGCTGGGCAGCATATTTGCCTCTGATGTGCTGGCCAAGGAGGATATTAACGACAAGGATAACTATGAATCTGCGCTGGAGCAAGTCGATGACTCTGAGCTATATTTCTCGCCTGCTGCAGGAAATGTTGTGTTCTGCTCTGCCTACGATGGCTGGGCTTTTTCTGTGGGTGACTTTGCGGCCACATACGCGGAACGTTTGGAAATGAAAAGATCTGAGTTGGAGCCAGTGCTCTGGGGTGATTTCTATTACAACAGCAAGAAGAAAAGCGCAATGCCAGGCGCACAGGAGAAGGCCAAGAAGCCCATGTTTGTGCAGTTTGTACTGGAGAACATTTGGAGTCTCTACGACACTATTGCCGTGCGCAAGGATAAGGATAAGTTGCCAGTTATAGCTGAGAAACTGGGACTCAAGTTGGCGGCACGTGATTTACGTGTTACGGATCCTAAGCTGCAAATAAAAACGGTGTTAGGACAGTGGCTTCCTATTGATCGCAGTGTGCTGGAGATGGTAGTGAGGCATGTGCCACCACCGCATTGCATCAGCGAGGAACGTGCCCAGCGATTGCTTTATCCAGCCAATGTGGAATTGAAATCATTGCCACCACAAACTTTGGCTTTAAAAGAGAGCTTCAAATGTTGCAATGCACAAAGTGAAAATGTGATTGCATTCGTCTCCAAGATGTCACCTATTCATGTCACACAATTGCCACAGAATCGTCCCAAGCGATTGACAGATCAGGAGTTGCAACAACGACGTGATGAAGTGCGTCGTCGAATTGAGGAGCGGAAACTACAGAGTGAACAGACAGAGCTGGACAAGCTGACGGAAGGAGTTGAGCAGCTGAGCACAAGGACAGACACAGTTGAGGTTGCTCCAGAGGCTATCGCGGAGGTGGAACGCAATGAATACGAGTTTATTGCATTTGCGAGAGTTTTCAGTGGCACCTTGCGACGTGGCATGCAACTATATAATTTAACGCCCAAACATGATCCTCGACAGCCCTTACATCGTGTGGCAGAGACAGCGCCACATGCTACACGAGTGACCGTTGGAGAACTCTACATGTTCATGGGCGGAGAACTTCAACTGCTGGATGAAGTGCCAGCTGGCAACATTGTGGGAATTGGCGGACTGGAGACGCACATTGTCAAGACAGCGACACTGAGCAGCACCTTGGACTGCACCTCGTTCAGTGAGTTAAGTATCATGGCCACGCCCATACTGAGAGTTGCCATTGAGCCAGTGCAGCCACAGGATATGCCTAAGCTAGTAAAAGGACTCAAGTTACTCAACCAGGCGGATGCATGTGTTCAGGTATCTGTGGCTCCGACTGGAGAGCATGTAATCACCACACTTGGTGAGGTGCATGTGGAGAAGTGTGTACATGATCTGGAGCAGAGTTATGCCAAGATCAAGGTAAATGTATCCAAGCCAATAGTATCCTTCAGAGAAACCATTGTGCCAGATGCCACTGTTGATATGGTCAATGAAGCTATTGTAAAAACTGCCGACGACAAGGATGTGACCAAGAAGATTGCCATCCAACAGACGCTTAATAAGTTGGGAACGTTGCGTGTCATAGCGTTACCTTTGCCATCTGCAGCTGTGGAGCTACTCGAACAGCACGCCAATGTCTTCAAGGTGAGTTTTTGCTTTAATTTTTACTTTCTTGTTTTTTTTTAAATTTCATCCTTTTAATATATCCATTACCCCTTTTAGGAGTTGGCTGCCACACCTCGTAATTCGCTGCTTTCGGAAAAGTTCACCGCATTGTTGGCTTCCATTAAGAGTCAACTTATTTTGGCACTATCTGAGCTACAGCTTCATGGCTTGAGTAGCCTCACAACTGATGAGCTTGTGGAACGCATTTGGGCACTGGGACCACGCAATTGTGGTACGAATATTCTACTTAATCTCAGCGACTACGAACAGCCAGATTTTTGGTCTACACACTCCAAGAGCTCCGATACGGATGTGCGAAACGTGAATGATCCACGACGGGATTTCAACAGTTCCCTCGTAAATGGATTTCAATTGACAACTGGGGCTGGTCCACTTTGTGAGGAGCCTATGCAGGGTGTCTGCTTTGTTGTCCTCGAGTGGTCAGTGCAGTCCGAGGGCGAGGATTTAAACGCGCGCGGATTTGGACCATTCTCAGGTGAGTCATTCAAACTATTTATGTCTATGAAGGCTCTAAAATTGTATTTCTCCATTCAGGACAAGTATTAACTGCGGCCAAAGAAGTTTGCCGCCAGGCTTTTCAAAATCAACCACAGCGTCTGGTGACGCCCATGTATAGCTGTAATATTGTGGTCAATGCTGAAATGTTGGGTAAGTCTTCAACTAATCAAATACAAACTATATTCAATTAATATATGATGATTATACATATAAAATTTCTAAGCTATTATGCAAGGTTTCCTGATAGTTATTATAGCATTTGATTCATTTTATAAGCTCAATTTTGCACAATAACTTGCCCAAGTGTTAATACACACCCCTTTTCCTTTTATCCAAATCTTCAATTCAGATTATCAGGCTTTAAACTTGCTAACTTAATCAAAACCCAACTAATTTTCCTGCCGAATGCCATTTGATTATGATTTCATCTTCTATTCTATGTACATTTCAAAATTGTATTTAAAAATGTTTTTTTTTAAGAAATATTTTTAAAATAATGATAAGCGGGGATCCTTTAGATTTTTTTTTGCCTTTCCCATCTTTTCCTCCAAAGCAAACATAGCAATTGTTATTATTATTTATTTAACTAAAATGTATAAATAATTTATTACATTTGTATATCGAATTCGTCGTAAACAGAAAGAAATTCTAAGTTTATTTTAAAATTTTGATGTTTTCGAAAAGGTTGCGCGAATCTTTTTTGTTTCACATTGATCATTTGCATTTTATTTTAACTACTAGTAAATGCAGCTTATGCCTAACATAAATAAGCAACTAAATATAAATATATTTTCATATTATATTTTAAATAATTTTTCTGCTTACGCTTCAGTGTGAATTTCTTGGAACTTAACTTAAAATGGTTTTTTGTTTTTTTTTTTGTTAAATATGTTTAAATGTTATTAAATTGAGGCCATGTTTGGGTTACATGCAAAACAAATTAATTAAACAATTAGTGTGGGCGGGACGTGGGCGCGTAATTGTTTAATTAATTCGTAATTGTTCAATAAATAGAAAATACGTACGAGTATTAATATTTAAATTAAGAGACGATCAAACTCATGATCGGAAAATGCCATTTCAAATGCTTAATGTTTAGGGTGCTTATCAACTAATTGTAAGTACGTTACGTTACGCTACGCTACGTTACGTTTCGTAACGTAAAACCGCCTCTCACGTAGTCATTGATCCCGCTAGTCGGAGATGATTCCCATTCCTCGTTCCTCGCGATCCTTTGCTTCAGTCACAGTACGTTTCAGATTCAGATTCCAAAATTCCTGGTTCGCTCCAAAATTTTGTGCTAGAAAAATTTAACTACTCTAGTATGATCCTGGATTGCCTAATCCCAGACAATGGTCTGTTGGAACTCCAGTACACGATCCCAAGGGAATGCCGGTTCATATTCATCTATGTCTAGGGATCTCTTAGACCGGCTTGAATCCGGCAACGTCGTTAATTCCGCCGTCGAAGCTTCGCTCAGTTCGGAGTTTAAAATTGATTCAGCTTGGAGTGTTGTACGTGCCTCCAACTCATCGCTAGCCTGTGTGCTGCTGCTGGGCGTCTGTTCTCGCTCCTCTGCAGCTGCCTCAATTGGCGGCGCCTCGCCGCGTCTCTCATTGTTGCGTCCATAGTTGCTGCCCGGAAAACCATTAAGAGCAAACTGATCCGGTCGGAAATTGGGCGAACTGTGCGTATGTGCGCTCTCGGGACGATTCAGATACTGATAGGAACTGCTGCTTCCACTCTGGAAAGACTGATCCTGTGGCTGATAGTTGGCACTAATGGCCGAGCTGCCCACTTGACTTCCCACACTACCACCATAGATGGGTCTACCATAGCTATCCTTCTGTCCACCAAATCCACCGAGTCCTCCACCGCCTCCTCCGATGCTTGGACGATATAAGGGCTTCTGTAGTTGATAACGCTTTGGCGGCTGAGCACTGGGTTTGCGTACCGAGTAACCTGGTTTAACGCACATCATGCCAAATACACGTATTCCGGGCACACTGGCATATGTGGGCTGATCATGGGCCATGGGTCCCTCTGTGAAAGAGAGTAGGAGGATTTAAGCTATTGATTTGGCTGTATAAATTTCTTTTTTCCTATGAATAGAAGTTGGGAAGAAGTTACTTGTTCTTGCTTAAACAATATATTGCTGTTAATGTTCTCACTGAACACTTACCCATCTTAAAGTGATCCGGACAGCGACAAATGACGAGATAGTGGGATTTGCCAGTGCGTGTGTTTTGCAGTGCCAACAGGGACCAATCCTTGGGGGAGCGACATTCGCGCATTTCAGTTGTTGCCTCGCAGGTTTTGGCCAACGTAATTGCCTGTTTGGATGAAATGGTAGAATTAATACATGGCTACATGTGTACCGTTAGACTGTCTAGACTTGGCTAATAGCTAGGGTGGTACATAGTAGAAGTTTATGCTCTTTGGGCTGCCAATTAGACATTCACTTGGCGGCGTCTGTTTGATTGCCCACAGGGCGTCAAAGAAAGTTGCTAAGCGACCTTCCTTCTCCTTTTCTATGTATATCTCTCTCTCTCTCTCTCTGTCTCTCACTTTGCTATTGTCTAGGTTGATATCGTTGATCGTGGGGCAAATTGAAAGTTAACATGCAACAGGCGAACAGTTGCCTACGTTCTTTTTTCTAATTCTTTGCTTTTTTTTTTTTTTGCCAACAAGTAGCTGTCACTTACACCAAGGCCTAGGGCATTGATAGAGGTGGTAGATAGAGGGGGTGTAAAGGGGGTGAGGGGGCGTGTTTGTGCCACATTAGCTAAGCTCGGGCTCAAATTGCACGTCAATTGCTGATCTCCTTTCAATTGGCTGACATGATTGTCCTTTAACAGATTTTTCGTGTAGCAGCCGGGCAGCTACTGTTGTTGTTGTTGTTGTTCTTGTTGCAAGTTACAAGTTGGTGTTGCAAGTAGTTGTTGTTGGTGTTGGTGTTGCTGTCAATAATTTGATTGACTTGCGGCGCTCTTTGCATGTCGCTCGCTGGCATTTCCTTTCGCCCGCTTCCATTGACTGCCAATTGGCTGCCATTCAGGTTAATGTGGCCTGCCAGTTAAGTTTGCCAGTTGCCAGTTGTTAGTTGTTGCTGTGCCAGTTTTTCTAGCTTCGCTTTTCCACTTGACGCTGCTTCTCACACTTCTCACTACTCTCTTTTCCCCAGCTGTATCTCTTTGTTAAACGCATTTTCATAATTTAGCTTGAGCTTGCTGGGTACAGTTCCGGCAAGACATCAAAATACCCCACCACAAGTGTGGCATTCAACGGTAAACTTTGTTGTACAATAATTATGCATCATATATGTGGCATGCCCCCTACTCAGTTGCCACAACCCACGCTGGACCCACCTGTCGCCCATTAAACTATTAAAAATGTGCTTTATTATTTAATTTATATGAAGTTTTCCTTTTGTATCAGGCCAGAGGCACTTATAACTCAATTATGCGCCCCGTCTACTAATTGACTACGTGAGCTTGCCACACACATGCCACATGCCACAGACTGTGGCAAGAGAGAAGTAGCAGTGGGGAGCACATAAGCGGGGGATCGCTTCTTGAGTATCCTTCCAGGAAATCGAGTCAAGCAATCTTAGTTGGTCGTGCTCAGACATAAGATCTATCATTGAATACCAATTACTTAGATACGAATTGCAATACACTGAACATAATTAGGATAAGAAAAAGGAACTAAGTTATGAAAGAGCTTATAAGTGAAAATAGTTTCACAAAGAAGTGCTCTTATTTCATTTAAACTATGTATAATTTAGCTTTGTTTGATATTTTCCAGGGAACAGCTAATCTTCTTTCCATTTCAATATGAACGAATTCCATCAGGTTCTTCTTTTCAATTCCCTTTTAACATTCATATTAAGTTCCCCCTATTAGTTTCGCTCAGTGTATCTTGGTTGTATCGCACGCCCCCTACTGTTAGATGGCAGATTGTAGAACTGATCTTGACTTACCTTCTTCTTATTATCACCGACCAATTTGGTGGTGTGCTGATCATCCTCGTTGAGGCTCGCCGAGCAGGGATCACGATATCTGCAAAACAAGAAAACAAAAATAAAGAACCACGACAGATTGGGTTTAGTGTTTAGCAGCTGTCTGTCTAGTCTATCTATGTGGATTGTCTGTCTCCAGGGGAATTGCCAGCCCAGTTGGTGGCTGACAAGTAGCTGGAGCTGGAACTGGAACTGGGTTCGGGATTGGGATTGGGATAGGAACTTACCTTGATGGACAGGCGCACAGTGGTTGAGTATAGTTGAGTCTTACATAGACCGCATTGCAGACCTGTTGGATGGCGCATTCGGGCAGCAGATAGATGTGTTGATTGTGTGGATAATAATGATATTTGGTGGGTTTCGCTGTCGCCGTCTTCTGCAAATAGAGTTGGGGAAAAAAAATCAGAAGTTGTACATGATTGATGTGGCAAAGGGAACTCTAATTAAACCAAGTTAAGGTTTTTTGCATATCAACAGCTTTTGGGATTAGATGCAACACACGTTGTGTTGCAAGGAACTTGGGGCAGTTGCAAGGGGTATATCTCTGACATCGCTTGTCAGTTGCAAATATTTGCCTCGTTTTGAGCTTGTTTGTCTCCTCGTTGGCTCTTCATGAGCCGTCTAAGTGTTGCTAACGCACATATTTGTTTTTGCCTGCCATCAAATCTACGAGTGTCTCTACGTGTGTTTTGGGTGTGTGTCTAGGTGTGTTGTGTGTGTGTTGCTGTTGGCAAGTGCGAAATTGACGCTTAGTTGTAGACGTAACTAAACAGTATTTTTTCTTTTAATAACAGCGGACAGGGTCCGGGCTAAAATTGAAAACGGTTAAATGTAATAAAGCCAGAAGGCCAAGAAAACACCAGAGAGAGAGGGAGAGCGATACCAACAACAACTTTAGCTATGGCACTGGTTGCATTCAAAATAGCTGCAACACACAGCAGGTTAATAGCAAACTAGACCCTCACATAATGCCACAAATTGCTTGACTGCACTCATTGCAACTTGCAACAACACACACACACAACAGCAATGCCAAGCGGAAGCAAGGGCAGCGTCTTCTCTTCCTACGGGGAAAATGAAAAGTTATTAAGAAATTGATGCAGCTGTGTGTGTGTGTGCGAGTGTGTGTGTGTGTGTGTGTTAACCCTTGGTAACTGCCAAACGCACTCTACAGACTTGGCTTACTACTCTTTTCTCTTCTTTCTTCTTTCCTTCAATTGCTATTTGCTTGGTAATTTGTGTAAGAAGTCAACCCAACCCCGTCACTTCCTTTCCATAAATGCCAGCCATTTCCCAGTTATTGCCAACTTTTTCATCTAGCAAAACTTTCTAAATATATATTCCCCATTTACCAGTAGTTCCTCCTCCTTTCTAGATACCTTTTTGTGTCGTCATCAACATTTCAATGGCCTTTGCTGACTTTTGTGTTTAGCTATTTAAATGTTTTCAAAGTACTTTTGCATACAATTTTGTACACATCGTGTTTTTAGTACTCCTCAACTTCTTGTCTTTTCCCCCTAGTTTGTCCCCTCTCTCTTTTTTAGCGTGGCAGCTATCACAAACAAATTAAATAATCACTTGACTCTTGTATGCGTGTAGAAGAATTCCTGAAACTGCAGAACTCTAATGAGTTGAGGAAGCTAATTGCAGGCAAGCTGAGAAGCAAAAGGAAAAGCGAAAGGAAAAGGAAAAGCAAAAGGAGAAGCTTAGAAGAGGGAAATGTTTGTTTTTGGAATCAACTGCATACAAATTGATAATTGCATGTCTAAGTACACATTCTAAGTAAGCATTTAAAGTAGGCAATCAATTTGATAAGGACAACTATTGGAAATAAATGTGGTTCTCTTATCTATAATTCTTTAGTAGTAAAGGAGAAGTGCAAATAAAATTAAACAAATAGAAAGAGATAAACTATGTTGAATATGATTGCTTTAGAGTTATAGGCAAGTTTAAAAAGTGATTAAAAATAATTGTTATAAAATGTTACATTTCCTAAGTTAGTAAGTAAAATGGATTGAGGAGAAATAATTGGGTTGAGTTTACTCATACCTCATATCTATTATTTCATTCAACATCTAAATAGGTAGAGAGTTCAACCAAATAGATATTAATCTACAAATTTGGTAACTCTTTTGCCCCTCATTTCATCTTTCATTGGCTTAAGCAATTGTTAAGTTAAAAGTCCCCAATTTAAGCTGTTTAACATTGCTCATACGCCATGTTAGCTGTCATTGTCAACCAGTTTGGCGAACTCTTAACTGAACTCAACTGTTAACTCAAGTCAAGTCAACTCTCACTCAGTTTGTTACCAATTTTCTTTACTAATTGTAGCCTTGTTGGCTTGTTGGCTCCTTGCTACTTAGCACATAATTGAAGTTAACTTCTTTAGCTTGAACGGAGTCTTTTTAGTTTCTTGTTGATGTTGTTGTTGTTGTGGTTGTTGCTGTTGCACTTCACCCAGAAAAGAGCGTTTCCCATGCCAATCATTTGCATTTGGTTTGAAGCCCCGCAGCAAAGTTTGCATCCGCCAGTTGGGCCCCTTTACCACCTCCTTTCCCCTCCTTCTTTAGGGGCAGTGATTTACACTGGCTGGCATTATTATATTGAGCTTTAGTGCTGTGGATCTTGGAGTCAGCTGTTTGTCGCATCTGTCCAAATGTGCAACTGTCGCCTCATCGCATTGTTCCCGGCTCAAAGCTGTGCCTGCTAACTCTCCTCCCTCCCCTTCCCCTTTGTTTTCCCCCTCTTCCTGACTAACTCCCTTGCCAGGTTGACTGTCTGCCTGACTGCCTGCTTGTCTCTTTCACTTTGGCTAAGTACATTTTTAAATATTTACCATGTTGTTGGACAAGCAACTGGCAACTGGCAACTGGGCAGGCAGTATATTTATAGGGAGTACAGAGATAGGGGGGATAAGTTACCTTAACTAGGCTTTAGTTAAAGGAATTTTCCACGAATTGCAAATTAAAGCGTCGCATCTAACTTTTTTTTGAGTTTAATTTTTTTTTAACTTGGCTGTGCCATCGTTCGACATGGCACAGGTTAAAGTTCAGCCAGTGGCAGTTAGTCTTCTTCCCCTCTTCTCTTACCACCCTCCTCTTCCGCTCCCTCTTTTTTTTCTCCAGCTGGCCCACCCAGTTGCCCACACTCAAAAATCGTGTTTCTGGTCGCTCTTCGTCTGCAACAGCAGCTACCTTTCCGTTGTTGTTGTTGTTGTTTTTTGTTTCCTACACTGTCGAGTGTCGTCTCGCCTCATGAAGTGGCACGACCTTATGTTGCATTGCCCGTTGATGCTTTTCGAGTGCCATGAATTGCGTTTTGATTGAAAAGAAAGTGACATTTCCGTTGATTTCTTTGCCGCGTTCCAACTTCTATGGTTGTTGGTGTTGCTGTTGCACTAGCAATTGCTGCTGTTGATTTAGCGAGCAATAAATTTTTGCTTTTATGCATGTTGCACGAGTTGGGGGCATCTAAAGTTTGGTCAATGTTTGTATTTTGTTCTGACAGCCACACATGCATCGTCTCAAATGAAGTGTCAATTATGGAATTGTTTGCTGAAAACTTTCGACAGCTAATTTTGGCATGTTGCAACATGTGGCAAGTGTGTGTGAGTGTGTGCCACATGCAAACTAAAGAAAGTACATAGATTTAAGGCTGCTTTCGATTTCGATAGTCAATATTGAGTGATAGTTTGGGTTGTTGTATTCTCAGCAAATACCATTTGAAATTATTGATTGTTGCTTCCATAAATTGCTTAATTGTAGTATGTGTATCGACAATACTTTAATATTAATATATTAATAATACTTTATATATTATTATTACTTTTTAAATATTATTAATATTTTCTACTACTCGTTTATTTTATGTATATATAATATCTTAACTTCCATAGAACACACAAAAAAGAAAACATCATCATTTCTAAAGATATTGTCTATTGAGCTGCAGTTTTTATCTATCTTTTACTACCTATCGATATATATATATCATACTATATCTGCTATAGCTAGTTTAAAGTATATTTATTTTATACTGGTAAATTTCTTGCTTTCATCTAGGCTTGATTTATGCCAGCAACAGTACAAATTCACCTTTAATGAGAGGCAGCTAATGTTAAACGCATGTAACTGACAGCAACTTCAGCTTGTTGTCCATAGTATCTACAGCATCTAAAGTTTCTAAAGTATCTACAGTAGCTTAAGTATCTAAGTATCTCACAGATGCAAAAGCAACTTGTTATTCAAATGTTGCACGTTGTGTTGTGTTGAAACCAAAAAGCTGTTGATTCAATGCAAATTTGTGTACACGACGATTTGAGGGGCATGCCACATACATCACTCCCTCCCCAGCTCTACTCCACTCCACTCTTAGCAGACATACATATAACTGAAGTGACTTTCTGTGTTGCTCTCGCGCACAATTAATAAATAATTTTCATTTCATTTTCATTTGAAATTTGATTTAATTACGTGAAAGTCGCAACTTGACTTCTCTCATTCCTCCTCTCACTTTGAGTTTATTTATAGTGAAAAAAGAACAGAAAATTAGTTGTTATTATATGTGGTTGCTGTTGTTGTTGCTGTTGTTGCTCTTGTACATCACTTGTATTTTTCTTTGAAGGGCTTTTTATTTGTTATTTAATTTGATGCGTCAAGTGAAAATGAAACTTTGTTGTGCGGCCTTAAGTGTGTGTTTGTGTTGTGAATGGTTTATTTAATTGTTGGGGCCAAGTTCTTGTCAGTGCCACAAGTTGTTGTTGTTCCTGTTACGATTGTTGTTGTTGTTGTTATTTAAAGAGCGTGAAATTTCAAGTAGATTGCCGCCTCACGATGTTGCCGCTTGAAGCAAGCTAAAAGCTACCGAAAATCTCATTTAGCATTAAGATTTGGCTTTGTTGTCGTACACATTTCACTTGAGCCAAAGTTGTTGGGTTGTTATGTTGTTAACTGTAGTTTCTCATGCAAATCCACGCAATTCATTTGTTTATTTGCTTACAATGTTGCTGTGGTTGTTGCTGTTGCTGCCGTTGTTTATTCAACGCTTTTTCCGGTTTGTTGCCCATTGATAGTCATCACAGTCTACACAGCATCCTAGGCCACTTTATAGCCCTGTTCGAATTCAAAATTACTATTGACCGCGGGGCGTAATTAAAATGTTCAATAAATCGCCAGCTGATGTTGCTGTTGTTGTTGCTGTTGCTGTTGCTGTTGGTGATGATGATGATGGTCAGCTTCATGCATCCGTTAGATTCTTAACTTTAAAGTCACGCTGAGTTCAAAGGGCATTTTACTAGAGAGTATTTCCTGGAACTCTAGCCATAACTAGACAGTATCACGATGATGATGACAACGACGACAGAGTAATGCGATCTGGATTCATCTTCAGTGCTAGACTAAAAGTCATAGCTAAGGCTGTCTCTGTCTTTCTCACTGTCTCTGTTCTGGTCCCTGTCTCTTTCTTTTTCTCTGCGCCTGCGTAACTGATATCCATCTTAAGCGGCGTTACATTTTTTCTGCTCCATACACATATTTATCTTATAGCTTTATTTCTTTTTTTTTATAATTTTGTATACCCTTGCAAAGGGTAACATTACTTTTACAGAGCGTGTGTAAGGCATTAAAGCAGGCGTGGCAGATTTTAGAAAGAATATATAATCTTAACCCGGACTACGAGTTTAGTCGATTTAGCCAATTATAAAACTAAATTGATGTCAGGTAGTACATATTTCAAAATTTGAAAGGATCGGATTAATTGGTCAAAAGTCAAGGTTTGCTATGAAAAACTTTCCTGTTCACAATTTGAGAATTAAGCTATGTGTTATGCATCCTTAGCAAATTCGGTTATCATCATGATCACTTGTATGTCATACAGTATAGCATCCTTAGATACGATCTTTTCAGAATCCAGTTTTAGTGTGAAATACTTTGTTGTATCTTGAGGTAATTCAAGAAAAATTACAGGACTCGTAGCAAATGACATTTTAAACACCCGTAATGAGTCTTTATAAAATCTGAACACTACATCAATTAGACCCAATTTAGGCCCGTTTAATTGTAATCCCCTTTTTTGTTTCTTCTAGATGATGAGGTTATTTTCCAGCAAGAGTATCAAATGTTTGGCATGACAAGGTTACATTTTCTTAGCAGTTTTTCATTTTATTATTATTTTTTTGCACTTGGCGCATAACTTGTCAAACAACAAACAAAGCCGGATGGGCTAGCTTGGAGTTTAGTACATAAAGTCCAACCCAAGCGCAGCATGTTGCAGCTTGCTCTTCTTCTTCTTTCTCCTCTTCAGCTGCTGTTGTTGTTGTTGTTGTTGCTGTTGAACTGTGATATAAGTGTAACGCGTTTCATAAAAACTCGCCCAGTCGCGAAGATTGCATCAAATGCGCTAAACGCAGGCAACGAGAGTTAAAATGGCAAGGAGTACACAGGGGTGGGGTAGGAGGTGAGGGGTAGGGGGATATAGGGGGCAGTTGCACAGCAATTACATTATTTTACTTGCAGGCGGCGTTGGCAGCAAACAAAATTGAATAATACAATTGCTAGTGAGAAAACTTGCAACGTGCAACGTGCAACTTGGAACAGGGGCAACATTCCATGTTCGGACATTGAGCAAACTCCTTGACTCGTGTTCATAATTGTCATCAAGTTGCAAAGTTGTGTTGCCACGTTTAATGTGTCAAATGCGTGGCAAGTGCAACATGTTGTTGCCGTGTATTGCTGGCATTGGACCAACGTTAATTTGTTCTAATTTGTTTCTAATGCCTCAGCAATGACAATGCCACGGCATTTTTGTGACTTGTCATAAGCTTATATTTGTTGTTGTTGTTATTGTTGCTGCTGTTCAGGTTGTTGGTGTTGTTACTCCTCTTGTTATTGCTGCTGCTGTTGTTGCTACAACTTGGACTTAAACTTGGTTTCGTGTTTAATGCGCAGTGCCGTAATATTTTTCTTTATGCTTAGTACTTACATATTACTCGTTGTTCTTATTGTTATTGTAATTGTTGTTGTTGTTATACTTATTGTTGCTGCTGTTGTACACTCTGCTGTTGGCCGAGTTTATTGTTCTAGTTTAGCCACCAGCTGCCCCTCAGTGGCTCTATTAACAGTTCTTTCGGGTGCCTACTTTCTGCTTTTTTTTTTTTTGGGTTTGTTGAACTTTTAATGAGTTTATATGATCAGTATTATATGATCTTTAACGAGCATTCGACTTGCATTTGGTCTCTTGGGAGACACATGTGTTTCTAATGGAACGGATGCCCCTCCCACTCCCCTGTAATGATCTTAGCTTTGTTTATTTGGCTTGAAGACACACAAAATGATATTACGAGCTTAATTATTGGGTCTTTAAAAATGTATTAAAGGAAATGCTATTGTTCCGCTTCTGAAGAGCATATAGTTTAAATTTAAAGCTTAATACAACGAGTGATCAAGCAGCAAAAATATCTTTTAAATGTGCGAAAATATCTTTGATAACTATCATACTTCATTCGATTCATTCGCTACAAATTGTCAAATCTATTAATCGGTTATAGTAATATAATATCTTCGACTTTACTTTAGCTACTGATATTAAAATCTCTATTAATAAAGATAGTATAGAATTCAAGCACTATTTAAATGGTTAAACTACTATAAGTACTATCATAAGATGTACTTAACAGTTAGAGAATCTAGGGAATTTAAAATGAATTAAAAACTGTGTACAAAACTTCACAGCTTTATTTCTCTTCTAAGGTCTCTTCTTAGTCTAAAGAATCAATATATTATCCCCTGCTAATAAACGACAATATTCTAGGTAGTATTTGTCAGCTCCAAGTACCTTGACTGATAACCCAAACTATCGATTAGAGTTTACTAATAGAGACTACCAAAATTGTTTACAAAGTACTTTACTTTCAGTTTGAACTTCCGACAATAGAATGTATTGATGGCTTGTAGAGGTAACGCTACTGTCTAGTTAACAGACTCAGACTCACTTTCTTTAGGCCCATTCTGCAGTGAAGCGTCACAGTTATTTGCTCGTTAGACAAATTCACTTAAGTGGACAGGAAAACGTAACTACGAGTATAGGCCAAGTTTGCTGGTCGTTTACCCCAAACAAAAGGCGGTACCCCAAAAAAATAGTAGAAGAAAAAACCGCAAAACGGTCAAAATGTTTACATTTTGTTTTCAACGCTAATACGCACATCAAACTTAACGTAAACATTGAAGTTCCCCCTTCGTACCGCTCACCTGGTTAAGCTGGTCTTTTGTTATTTCTAAAGATTTCGGAGAGTTTTAGACTTTCAGCTCACGTACGATTTTTGTGGTCATTGTTATGGATAAGAGAAGGAGCTGAAGATGTCGGATGATGATGATGATGTGGTCTTACCTGCAAATAGAAATGGAAATAAAGAAAGCGAAATTAGTTGCCAGAAGTTAGACGATAATCGCAATAATAATAGCAACAAAATGAATTTCAACAAATGGGTAATACTCCTCGATCTGGATGTTGGAATTTGTCTGACAATTCGCATTTAAATAAGCCATCAACTTTCTACAATGTTGCAAGCCAAGGGGGCAGGCAACATTACTGGCAATTTCAGGTCCATTACTTTTGATCTTGGGGAAGAAGCCGCCGCAGTTTTCAATTAAAGTCTCCCCCTTTTTCTCCCCGACAAATGTTGCCTTTAATTTGCTGCGCCTAATTATTGCATTTGTTTTCGTTGTCTTTTGTCTTTTGTCTTGGAAATGGAATTTCTTTTGGCATCTCTTTAACTATGCATAGTATGTATTATAATGTGCAGTTCTTCTCTTCTTCTCTTTTCGAAGGCCTTGAGGCCAACACTTTCTTCATTGGACTTTCTTTAGATTTATCTTTTTCAGCTTCGCGACCTGCGGCATTTTGTTTTCCATGCTTTTGTTTTGCAACTTGCCGCTTGGGTCGCTCTCTCAGTTTTTCGCATCGCGCTTTTCCAACGCGACTCGAATCAAGAGTCGAAGAAAAATGTGCGTTAATTATGGGAGTACCTTGTGGTGCCTTGGGTCTAATGTCTCTATATCATTGGGTTTTGCTCCAACTATTTAAACAGTTGCTAGCACAAAAAAAAAAAAGAAAAAAAAATAGAACAACACCGTGTCGGCATTATAAAAGCCGAGAAGTTGACCTTTTTGTTTCCTATCCCAAAGGCTAGTGCCATTAGAGATGGACACTTGTTGTTCAAGACCAAGCTAAATGCACTTAGCAATGAGTTTTAATGTATTTTTTTTATATTTTTCTATGCCCATAATACTATTTTATTATCTATTATTATATTATATTACATATATTATATTATTTTATATTATATACATTTATATTATATAATTTTAGTAGTAATTTCTTGGACTTGACTGAAATTTCAACTGAACTACATATAAGCAACAATTGATACATTTATTGATAGACACCAACATGAATTTGGAGAACGTTTGAAATTGACTTTAACTTTCACTAAATCTTATATTTTAACCACGTTCGTGTCACGTTAAAAACAGGACACGAGGTCATCTCTGGTAGCGACACCTTCAATGAATTTGACCGGGCTATAAGCCGAGAATCAAAACTGTAGTCAACGATTTCGTCACAGTCCTTTGTCTCAGTCGTGACCGCAGACTGTGGCGAATTTTCACAGTTCACTTTTAGTGAAGGAGGCGTTATAAAGGGGTGGGCAGGAGGAGGGAAGTTACCTGCAATTTGCGACAAATTCTCTATACAAATTTCACTTGGCAATAACTAACTTCGTCTGTCAACCATTTGTGGGCATTTTGTACAGTTTGTAACCTCAATTTGCATTTCAGTTTTCGGTTTTTGGTTTGTTTTCTTTTTGCATTTTCGACAAATATGGCCATAGACAATTTTCGATTTTTTGTATCAAGAGAGAGAGAGAGAAGAGAGTATAGAAGATTGTGATTGCTGTTGGCAGTTGTCAGTTGGCAGATTGGGGAATTGGTTGGCTAAAGCTCAACCGTTTTGATTGCTAGCTGAAAGAAATGATAGAAAACGGAGTTGAGTTGAGGGTTAACAGTAAATCAATTGGCAGCAGAACGTATCTAATAGATACAGACAATCACATACACAAGCAACATCAACATTTACAGCTATCAATCATAATTAAGTGTATGATAATCAACAATGGTCAGTATTATGACTGCATCTTAGAGGTGATTGAGATAGAGATACTATAGAGAGAGGGATAGAGATCCCCCTTGGTTATAAAAGCTGGACTCAGTCATTGTACGTCTTTCTGTCTATTATTAGAGGTAATCATAAAGAGCCGCATCTCTGGCACCGTTATGCAGGTTAGCATAACTCCACCAACAACCAGCAATACTGAGTACCAGCAGCAGCAGCAGAGGCAACAGCAACAGCAGCTTCTTCTCTCATTGTCTCAGTCTTAAAGTCATACTCAGTCTCAGACTCGACCTCATCTTGTATGCAAACGCAAGGCGCATTCCCGCACTTTGAGATACAAATACAGATGCGAATGCGAATTGTTATTGCTGCTGTTGTGGATGTTGTTGTTGTGGCTGTTGCTGTTGTAGTATCTATCATTGGTATGCCAACTGCTGGCAAATTTAGCACGCTAAGCAGAGACTCACACATTGCAGCTTTCATTTTAGACCAGGTGACAGGCAGCTATGAGTTGCAGTTGCTGCTGTCGCTGCCACATTAATTTATTAGTTGCACTTGCAACTGCACTCATGTTGCTGTTACTGTTGGTGTTGTGTGTAAAAGATACGCATACATTGCGATACATTTTCGCCCCCAGCCTCCTATAACTTACATGCTGCACATACTTGTTGTCGCCTATCAAATTACGATTGCAACAGGGGCATGCCACATGCCCAGCAACATTGAAATCTCTGGCATTTTGTTGCTGCTGTTGTTGTTGTTGTTGTTGTTTTTGTCGCGTTGCATAGAAATTGTAGCTGCCTTGTTAGTCGTTATTCGTTGAGTTTAAAAATTGCAAAAATAAATAAAGAAAATCATGAAGTTTATGCGTTGTCCGCTTATCACGAATAAATATTTGCTATTTTTGTCTCTTTGTGAAAATGCAAATGCAAATAATTTTAAATTCGATTTCTTATACGATTAAAGCTGGCATTGAGCTATGACTGAGGTTACACGAAACGTAATTAATCAACTTTTACCTTAATGCAGCTGAACTTTTACCAAGGGGAAAGCCATTGAAAACTCTTTCATCTGAGCTTAGTATGAATACTACGAGTAACTGTACAAAAGTTAAATCGTAGGAATCTGGAAGCTGACAGTCGGTTGAAGTTTATTTATTGTCATGATCAATACGAGTGTCATGATCAACAAAAAACAAAACCTATTGATTAAGCTTAAACGGATCGTTTATCTAGAGAAAGCATAGAAAAGGCAATTAGTTGGTCTTTGAATAATAATATCTATGATTATTGAAGCTTGTTTCGTAGTATAAATGGTATCATACATTTATTTATATTTAAATTTTGTTATATAATAATCTTATTCAGTTCAATATTAATGTTATGCTGAACTTGAACACAATATTGGAATTAAAACAATAGTTATTTTAAATAATTTTAAGCTAGTTTTCATGCTTTTCTTATTCAGCTCAATATTAATCTTATCCTAAACTTTTACTCACGAAAAGCTGTTAAATAGACTTTATGTTAGCCCCTAAAACTATTTAAACTAGCTTAAATGCAGAAAAGCATAAATATCTAAGCATAAAACCTGACCGCCATTTATTGTCATATCGTGATACTCAGCCTTTCATTAATTTCAATATATGTATGTATCTCTTACACAGGGAAAGCCGGTAATAAGCGTTTATTGTGAGCCTTTAATAAGTTTTCTAACTAAAACAAATAAAGAATCTTAAGTATTTAGGTCATTTATTCTTGATTAATCATCAACAGAGTTTTAACAGTGGAAATTCTGCAAATAATGCTGTTCCTTGAAGTCAGATGATTAAGCTTCAGAATTATAAATAGGTTTATAATTAATTATAATTAATTGTCATATCATGATAATCTTTAACTGAGTTTTTGCTTCAGACAAGAATTCACTTTGCGTATAGTTAATTAGCTTCTTCAATTACAGAAAGGATCATAAATCTCAAAGCCAGTTAGTGTCATATAGCTCACATATCATTTTAATCATACTCAGCTCTTTTTTAGATTTTAATCACTTTTCCAATGCGATAAAATAGACATTAAAAAGAAGCAAAGCTAGTTTAATTGGTTTTCTACTGACTTTATCACAATAAGAGTGTACGCATAAACCTGCCACATGTTGTCAGCTCTTATAGATTGCAACTTTGTTGCGCCTGCCCATCATCTACACACAGACATTTCAGAAAATGCGAGTACTCATACACTATCCAATGTGAATCTATCCTATCTGTCCAGTGTAAAATTCGCTCATTAATTTTCGCGGTCTGTGCTCGCACATCGCCCATCGTCTGACATTGATTGAAGATGCGGTCGTGTTATGGTTTCATGGGAAACACATAACTAACCAAAGTCCTGAGTTACAACTTGCAATTCCACAGATGATTAATAAAAATGAAAAAAAAGAGCTGAAAAAAAATAAAAGCTAGCTAACCAATTGTCTGTAGTCCAAGAGAACTTGAAGCTTTCCATTTTCCATATGTAACCTCAATGAACCCAATTAGTATTGTTGTTATTGTTGTTGTTGTTGTGGTTATCTTGTGGCAAATGACACATATTGGCCAAGTCTAGTCAGGATTTCCATTTCTATGGAAGGCGAGAGTCTGAAGGCGTATTTTCGTTGCCACGCCCATCGTACACGCTTTTAGCCCACAAACTTTTGCTTTTTATGAGCATGCGAAAAAGGCAATTGCCCAAAATATGATGGGAATGATAAACTTCGATGACTTTATGATACTCGTTTTTGGCAGTAGGAGGCAGGGTTGTAGGCGGGGAGGGGCGGTTGCAGGTTCAACAGGGGAGTTCCCATAGATTCCTCCTTTTTGTTGTTGTTGTCATGCGGTTAGAAAGCGCATTTTTCTGCTTGATTTTAGCCTGGCCATAATTGCCCAGTTGTTGTACCCTTTTTGCACCATTTGCTGTGGGTTTCATGCCACTTACCAAACTGCTGATGCTGCCACCTCACGCTGCTTGCAACTGCCACATAGCTTCTTCTTCTTCATCTTCTTTTGCTGCTTCTACTGCTAGTCAGTTGCTGGTAGTTTTGTGGCTTTGTCCATTTTAGTTTTGGGTTGCGTTTCGTGCGCAATTTGTTATTTTAATGATTTCGATGGAATCTTCCCGCCCCTCTCATGTTCCCTACCAACTCACCCCTCTGTCTCTCTAATTGTGCGGGTGTTGTTGTTGTCGGTGTTGCTGTGGTTGTTGTTACTGACTTCTGTTTTGGGATTTAGCGAGAAAGTCGCAAAAGTTGCATTCAAATGCAAGTCAAAGTTAAAGTGTTTACACGCCTCTCTGACAATGCCCACACAGACATATACACACACACATAAATCTGACAAATGGCCAGAGAACAACAACAACAATAGCAACAACAACTATAACAACAACAATAAGAACAAGTACAAAGCGCTTTAACCATGGCAATGGCTTACAAATTGCTGGCGACGTGCAGCACAGTAGTTGACAAAATCAGCAGCCACAACAACTAACAACTGGCAACAACAACAGTCAGCAACAACAACAACAAGCAACAACAACAACCAGCAACAACAACAACCAGCAACAACAACCAACAACAACAACAGCCAACAACCAGCAACAACAACCACAATGCTTAGCTTGTGTTGAGATTGTTGTCTGTTGCCGGCAAACATTGCTCTGGCAACAAATTCAAAGCTTTCTGAAGTGGACCTAGTCTTTGGTCCGGCATTGTAATCACCGATATGCCGCATACTTGCCTTCCCCTACCGCTTCCCACTACTCTCACCCCTCCTCCATATCCTATAGAATCCATAGAGCCATGCTATATCAATATTTATCCATGCCATTAGGCAGGCTGCCGTTGCAACTAACTACTTGTAATATCCGTGTAATATGAATATAAGAAAAGGCTTAAAGTTGACCAAGACAGATGGGGAGAAAAACAGGGGTACTACACTGAAAAAAGTCGGCATTAAATTAATGCAAATAGTGTCAAAAGTTGAGTGATCTCGGATTTTACTAAAACTTTATTAAGTACGGCGTTTTCATTTCACTCTGAGCATCTTTGATCCGCATATTGTCTCAACTTTAAACTTGACATACAGTATGATTATTTTGTTCAGTGTACCTTTAGCTGGAGTACATAACTTGTTTGCATTTATGCCAAGTGTTTGACTCTTAGGGCCTACTCTGCTTTGTCTGCTCTGTGGTCTCTGAATTTTCTTTGCATGGAAATTGACACTTTTGCTTCTTGTTGTTCGACACTTGGTGAAAAATTGTGTCAAGTTGTCAGCAACAACGACAACGGACAGCATTGACAACGGCAGCAATCAGCTGTCAGTGTGTCAGTTGATGGCCTAAAAATACTGACCACACTTGCTACAAACTGAGTTGATGAAGTCGGTAAAGTCGATAATAATGTACTCGATATGTGTGGCAGAAATGAAAACGAAATTGGGCACACATGTGGAAAACAAACGAGTGAAATTGCATTTATTATGCCAGTAATTGAGTTAAATGTGTTATCGATAGTAACCGATAGACAGGAATGTGTTGTAAATCGTTATAAATGAACGGAAATGAAGCTATATATTGATACGGAAGCTTTCATTTGAATAATGAAAGAAGAAATTTTATCGATAAAAGCAATAGTTTCCTTTTATTGTTATACTTGTCAATAATTGGTGTTCTTTTCTGCAATAAATTGACATCAATTACTTTGCTTTTATTACTATTGGTGTTATCGACAAGTGTAAGTAATCTATAATCGATAAATTTAATAAAACTAAAACTAAACTTCATATAAGCTCGATGTCTTGAGCACTTGACAGTTTCTTTGCGACTAGCTTCATGCCTATCGATTGTTACTATCGATTGTCTGTCTTTATTACCTTAACATGTAACCACAGTGGCTACCGGCAACTGTCCTACACTGTGTTCTGCACCAGCAACTAATCCATTTTAATGTCTTGTCATAAAGATGGAGAATGAGAAAAGGGAAGTCAAGAAACGAAGGAACATATCTATGCATTTATGTATGTTTGTAAGCTTTTGAGTCGTTTGTGTATCTTGAAGATACTGCAACAAATTATGCGCCCCGCCCCAAAGAACATCAGAGAAGTTTTGTGCATTTTAATGCCAGGTGGAGGACATGAAATTACAATTTCCTATGCAATGCGATGAAACAAACATAAATAAGTTGAAATAAAAGAGCAAATAAACAAACTAAAAGGACAGGGCAACAAGCAACAATATCTACAACAATAACAAATTAGCAATTTAAATATACAACACAACAAAAAAGAAGAGCTACAAAACTGTCTGCGATCTTCAATTTGCGGCAACATTTGCGTTGGTTGCGTTGCAGCGACAACAACAACAGTTGCTGCTGCGGCTGCTGCTGCTTCGACTTGTGGCAAGAGAATTGTGTCAAATTGTGTGCCACGCCCGCTGCCTGGCACTTTCTATGCTCTAAGATTTATAACGCCTTTATTATTGGTGGTGCCACTCGAGTAAAAGTTGTTGCCACAAAAAAATTAAGTAAATAAAATCAGCTTGCAATTTTTGTTAACATTCCGATTTTTGCATTTAAAATGCAATTTGTTGCAATATTTTTATACGTTGATTGCATTCAACTGATGACTGTCTTAAATGTTGCATGCCCCCATCTATCTATCTCTCTCTCTCTCTCTATATCTCAGTCTTTCTATCACTCTTTTTCTGTTTCTCGCTCTGTCTTTGATTTGAGGAAAGTTTGATAGATGCATATCTTTTCAATGGCCACGTTAATTGCAGGCGCGCATAGAAATTGCTGTATTAAGTTAGCCCCGAGGCCAAATCTATGGGTCAAAATGCAGTCAAAAAAGCCAAATCCACATTTTGTGTTGAACTTTAAAATTGTTGTTGTGTTGCTGTTGTTGGTTTTCGTGGCTCATCGCATAATTTTGGTTGATTATATTTTTTTTGTTTTGGTTTAGAAAGTACAATAAATTTATAGACCATAAACGCTAGAAAATAGCGGCAACTCACTCAGTTCTTTTTGCAGCTTTATAAATAATTTATCAATTTGATTCTTATTTATTTTTTTTGCTCGCGCACAGCAATTGAATTAGCCATAGACAACAGCAATAGCAACAACAACAACAGCAACAATGGCAACAAACTTTGTTTTGAGATTGGCAAATGGCAAACAACAAAGCGAATTGTGATTTAAATGCAATTGGTTTTTGTGCTGTTGCCAGTTGTTGCTGTTGTTGTTGTGTATGTGTGTGTGTGTGTGTATTGGTGTGTGTGTTTGTGTGTGTGTGCTCTATGCACAATTACACGACCTAGAAAGCCAAAGCAGCAGAAAGTAACGAGAAGAAAGCCAAAAGACTAAGACAAACTCAAAGTCAAAGTCAAAGACGAAGGATGAGAGTTTGCTTAAGGAGTGTTAAGAGTAAGTGAGAGAAAGAGAGACAGTGAGAGATAATAGAGAGAAAGAGAGACAGAGAGAGAGAGAGGGGGTATCTATTGGGCTATAATGCAAATAGTTGGCCAAGACATTTACAATTAGTTTGCCAAATGCTGTGAGATCTTAATTTGGTCGTGAACTTGGTCGTGAGGCGGCAACAAACGAGGGAAGACAAGGGAAAAGAAAAAGGAACAAGAGGGGAAGGACACCGGCTAGTTGTGTCAGTTTTGATGTAGTTTGTTTTTCTCAATTTTCCCTACCTTTTTTTCTTTCCCCCACCCTATTTGGAACTCTCACTGACGCCGAGCCATTTAATGGAAAGTGTGTCTGGAGCTCTCATTAGAGCATCAAAGTCAAAAGATCTTGATCTTGGTTCACGATGCCAATGCAAATTAAAGGGCCACGCAATGCAGTAGTAGCCAAGTCATTGCCACAAATGAATTGCCAATGGAATTGTTGGTAATACGAATACAGTTTGGTACACAATCGCAGTTTGGCCTATAATTGCTTTTGAGCCCACGGAGTTTCACTTTTCATTTTCGCAGTTTACCTTTTGACCATTTTAATGCTAATGAGCTTGGCGTTTCCGCCTTCTCTGCTTCTCTCACACTTTTTTTTTAAATCAAATAAATTACAGTGATTAAAGTTAGTTCTTGGCTTGTTTTAATTGCAAGTAAGACTTTTTTTTGCGCTGTTTTCATAAATCAACGCAGAATGTGGAAACAGAAGCAGAAACTGTGACAAGAAACAAGAAAAATAGAAATGGAAATGCAGCAACCCTTTCCCAAAACAATCTTAGAAAGCCCAACAATAATATCAAGATACCAAGACACTAGTCTACTACTGTCTACAGTCTACAGTTTAAAGACAGCAGCAGCTTTCTTCTGCTGTATATTGCATTGTTCGATTTTTCCTAATCATATGAATAACGTTTCGACTTTGACTTTGGCTCTTTCTCTTGGCCCTGTCGCTTGGCTTTCTGCTTGAATGCTTTCATTTGCATTTGCTTGCAGCTTCCGCTAAGCACTTGAAGTGCTTCTTCTGCCCCTGCCCCTGTCTCAACCCCCTTCCCCTTTAACTACCACTCTCTTCTGCTCTGTAGAATTGTAATTGCTTTTGGGGCTATGATTAGCATAGGTTTTCGATGCAATTCAATACCAGTTAACAGTCATAACCTTTGACCTGATACTTCTTTAAGTCCATTTCATGGTCAACTTGATTTATGGCCAATTTGTCTGTCATTTCGTTTGCCTTATTTCCCATCAAACGCTTTCCACCTGCCTCAAATTGTGCTGTCAATCATGCGGCAGCTGCAAAACTATTCACAGTTTTCTCACTTTTCACATTGATCACATTGTTCCGGGAACTACTAACTTGGCTTAAACCATGCCAAATTTCGTCTTGTTCTTTTTACCATTTTTTTTCTTCTGTTTATGATTTGTTGAAATTACATTAACTGCAATTCACTTTTCTTCGCTTTTGTTTTTTATGATTTTGCCGTATCTCCATTTCTCTATTTTGCTGCAAGCTATTATTATCTGCTCTATGCCTTGTAAAATTGTTGGTGTCATTGTTATGAGGCACGCGGCAAAAGCCGCACAGGTTGTCCAAAAGGGGGGTGGGGTACTGAAAAAAGGCAGTGAAAAAGCAGTGAAACTTCTTTTGTCTTTTGCCTTTAAGCTGAAAAGCAATGCAAATGCAAAAGCCATAATTAATTGCCATCTACATGGAACGGTTGGGGGCGTGGTCTTTCAGAGGCTTTTGAGCTGGGGTCTGGCGCATGGCAGAGATTTTTTTCTCCCCATATACCCTGTGCTTCTAACAAGTGAAAAAGGTATTAGATATACAGAGGCATATTTCATTAGATTTTATGCAAATGTATTTAATTACATTGAACTCGGGTTATTAGAGAAAGGAAATGAAATTTATTAAAAACGTTTTAGAATGGTTGTTTTTTGAGTTATAGTTTTGTAATTGGGTCATTGTATTTATTATATACATATCTCCCCAACTATTCTCCAATTTTCCTGGGTGTCAACCAACTGCATTCTGCTTTAACAGGCAACCTAACTTTATTTTTGTGGAAGCTTTAAATTTGTTCATAAAAACCTAGCTATTGCTACAAAGTACTTTTAAACTTATGACAAATTTCGGCTTAATTTTTTATGACTACAGGATACATTAACAGACGGTTTACTGTAAATTAAGTATACGTTTTATGAAAAATATGAATTTTTCTTTGATTCTACTGCTCTACATTGAATTACTGTGGTAACTGCTTAAGAATTTGACTTCGTCTCAACTACAGGGTATTCTCAAAGTCAGCCAGGCTTAATTAATTTAATCTTTCATCAGTTTTTTTTGTTCGTCTGTTGCCTCAGCTTCAGCTGCCCACTAATTAAATGACTTGGGAGCGTGAAAAAGTCGCATGCTGCTCATGTTGTTGCATCATTCAAAGAAGTAGAAATGAAGGAGAAGAAGCAACAGCAGCAGCAGCAGAAAAAGCAGCCTAACTGCAACTCATGCCACAACGCCATGACCTAGCCATTGTGTGGCATGAGGTGGTATGTAAATCCAATCTAACGGTGCCTCAGCTCAACTCATTATTATTACTATTATTATTATTATTATCATCATCAAAGACTTCGCTGCCCCCGATTGAGTTAAGAGCTTACAAAGAATATCTATTGAGAGAATGTTTATATAGTTATTGTGCTCCAATCTATTTGCCTGACACATCGAATTATTTATGATATGTGTCTTGATTTGTGTGCCATTAGCGCCTTTTGATCTAAACCTGGTTCTTAGTTATTTGGCCAGATCTTTTGGGGCTTAGAAAGCGTGTAAATAAAATGCGAGCGAAAGTTGTTTCTTTCTTTTCATTTCATATTATTATTTCTATGCAAATTAGCCAACAGTTTTAAGATCCGAACAATTATAAGTTATTTCGACTCGGACAGTTTTTTGTTTTTATTTTTTTCTTTGGCAAAAATATTTAAACAATGTGTTAATTACAGCGCGGTCAACCCACAGTTCAGTTCAGAAAAATCACAGCAGAAAAAGAAGAAAACCGTACAACAAATCTGTGCTTAATCGTTAATTTATGATATTTCTGTAGCGGTAAAGTCAGAGATGGACAGAGCAATCAGTTGGCCAAGTTGAGTTACCGCTTGGTTGATCATTCAACAATCATTGTTCATGGGTAGCTCATAAAGTTCTGTTTGTCTGTGTCATGATTTTACATTTGATTGTGAAAAACTATTAAAATTAATGATATCATTTGCGACCTTGAAAGAGACAAGGGAGAAGCAGGAAGTAAAAGATAGAGAGAGAGAGAGAGAGAGAGGTGCTTGCTTGATTGATCAATCAACATAACTCAGCTGCCAATCAACAAGTCAAGTCAACTTCATGCTCCCAAGATTGGGTTAAAACAATTAAAGACTGCATTAGAGACGCAGCTGATTTGTTGGCCTATTTAGGCATGGATGCCACAACGTATGTGACTATCAATTCAATTAGGCAGCAGCTAGAGGAAAGAGATTGAGAGACAGAGGAGGGAGTAAGAGGGGGAAAAGTGTAAGGTGTACACAGAAAGAAAATTCGGTAACCTTGGAATTTTAAACTTGAACAACAATTCAAGTAAGGTTCAAGGCTCTTTTAAGAATGTTGAGTTTTAAAATAATTTATTAAATGTTAATATTATTATCTTACTTCCTAACCTTAGAACATACTAATAATCCATTCTATAAGCATTCATTTCAAATTGAAGTTTTAGTATTGCATATTTTGTTTTTCTCTGTGTAGAGTCTTAATCCGTAGCTTAACTAACGCATTTTATTTTCTTTATTTGATTCTCATTGCAGGTAAGCTTCAAAAAATCTGTTGTCAACCTGTTGCTGCCACAAGCAGATTATGTGTTTGTGTGTCACGTAGCCGACGTGCAACCGCGACGTGCAACTCGCTCAACCTGTCGATAGACTGATATAGCCAATTGGCCAAAGAGAGGTGGAGAGCTAACTATGTACATATGTATGTGTGTCGTACATTGAACGTTGAAACATTGAACATCTCCTTCCTTCGATTCGGTTCCCAGCTACAAAACTTGGCCAATTGGCAATCTCGCCTAGCCATAAATTATGTCGTCTCGTTGCCAGGTTTCAGGTTCGGTTCGGTTTGGTTTGGTTTGGTTTTGTGGAGTCTCCACCGTCATCATGATCATACATGTTGTTAGCGCAAGGCGCACATCAAAATTTATAGGTCAGTAGTGGCAACAAATTGCAATTCTTTTTTTTTTTTCGATAGAGTGGGCCTATTTGATGGAATGTGAGAAAGAAGCTGGGCCCTCAGACTTCGACTTGGCCAAGATCTCTGGACATGTGCAATGTCTTGTTTTTGTCTTTGTATTTGACGTTTTTTTTTTTTTGGTCGGTTTTTGTCCAAAATTGACCCACTCTCTCATAGAGCAAAATACTAGCAACAGTTGGCAACATTATGACAATCGATTTGCAATGGAAAGCCAGCAACGATTGCTGTTTAAGCCTCAAGGCGCTCCATTTATAACAAGTGGTCGACCTGGACGACAACCAGCAACAGCAACAACAACAGCAACAACCAACAACAGCAACAACAACATTGTTAGCTGCTTGCCTTCTCTTTCATTCTGTCTCTGGATAACTTTATACATTCGATTTTGGTACTGAACGTTTTTGTTTGTTTGTTTGTTTGTTGTTGTTGTCGGTATTGTTGACTATTGTTGTTGTTGCTGTTGATAGTTGCTGTTGCTGGATGTCGTCGTTTGCTGTTGTCGCTGTCAATTTTCGTTGCTCCACTCGCTGTGGTCGCCGTTTTTTGAAAAAGAGTCAACTTGTTGTACCAATAATTCTGCATTTGACATTGCAACTGGGCCCAAAACGGTTTTTTATCTTCCCGCTCCCTAAGCCCCCTCCCCTCATTGTTGGCATTGTCTCTAAATTTTTGGCCAAAATCATTGCTAATTAAGCGCAGAATGTCAGCAGCATAGATAGAAAGGCAATTGCTATCTTATTATGGCTTAAAAGTCTATTTGACTTTACTATTTGACTTTTGTCTTAACATGGCGCTTACCTTATTATCCTTATTGTTGTTGTTGAGCTTTTGTTGGTAATATTCCTCTCGCGCATGCGTATTGAGGCTGTCAATGAGCGCCGAGGCATTCACATGACCATCGTAGACAATTGCATCGGGCTGATTGCTGTTGTTGGCCGCACCGTAGCTGTTAACGGGAGCAATTGCTGCTGTTGCTGCTGCTGCGGATGAGGAGGCAGTTGCTGCTGCTGCCACAGGTATGTTGGCTTGTGGTGTGCGTGTGTAGAGTTGCTCCAATGGCAAAGCTGGTGTTATTGTGGCAGGATTTGTATGCGTGTTGCCAGCAGTTGTCAACTTTTGTTGCTGCTTGGTTGTCTGCTTATTGTTGCTATTGCCCAGTTTCTGTTTGTTGGTTGTTGCCGTATTTGAAGGTGGTTTGGAGGCAGCTGCTGCATTTGCTGCTGCGGCACTAACACTGCCTGGACGTTGTCCTTGTCTCTTAAGTGCTGCTGCCACTTTGTGGCCAAAAGGTCGCTTCGTCGGACGCAATTTTAATTTTCCCATAGTGGTCAGAGTGCGTTGATTGCCAGCAGTTGTTGTTGTGGTGCTGCTGGTGCTAGGATCTGCATCTGCAGCTGTTATAGCTGCAATATTGTTGTTAGAACGTGCGGCAACAAATTGATCATCCGGATCGGTGGCATCTGTAAGCGAATCACCGCTAGTGGTTGACTCATCACTAGCTTCACTATCGTCACTAGTCTCCTGGCTCTCGGCAAGTGTTGTTAAAGCTGGAGCTGTTGTTTCAGCTACTTCACTGTTGGTCGCATCCAAATTCAGATCTGTTGTTGTGGGGAATTCCCTCATTAAGGTTGTCTGTGCCGTGACTTCGGCCTGCAATGCTGCCTGCTCGTTCATGGTATTCTGCAACTCCAACAATGTGGTCTCATCCAGCAGCAATGTGGGATCAGTTTCGGCTTCAGTGTAACCCGTGGTGGGCAGTGTACTCTGCTCGGCATCCTCTGTGGAAATTTGTTGCTGTTGAGTGCTGCTGCTGCTGACGAGATTGCTACGTGCCGATGTTGCCTCCTGTTGTATCAGCTGTTGCTCCTCAATGTCCAATGTCTCTTTCAGTCTTGCCACACGCTCCACAATTCTAGCCAACATGTCCTTTTGTGGCTCTGGCAAATTCTTAGTGTCTAACTCCAACAATCGATCGTATTTCTTCATGTTCCTCTTGACGGTTTCAATATCCGCTCGTGTTTTCGAAGCTGGAGGTGTCAGTGTAGGATTCGGACTGGGACTCTCCATGAAGTGAGTACGCGCTCGACGATTGCTATAGCCTACGAGTTCAATTACGCCGGGATACTCGGCCGGGATGCTCGGCAGCGAGCAGAGGACAATGACAAGCGCCAGGAGGCAGCTCCAGGCTGCACTTAGCGCCATCTTTGCTCGAGGGGATGCGGAAAAATCACAGAAAATTAACACACGCGCGGTAACTGGTAATGGAACTGGTAATGGAACTGTAAGTGGCACTCGCGTTTCTTTTTATCCAGTTTATATAATACTATTTGTATTATTTATTTCTTTTTATATTATTATTTTTGGCTAACGCATTCGTTGCTTGTATTAGTGTCAACTAACTGTAACTGTTTGTTCAGACTTCACGACCGAGCGGGGACACGTCCAAGTTCCAAGACCCAGTCTCCAGTCTCAGTCTCAAGATCAAGACGGTTAGATCAAGTCGAGTTGACCAAGTTCAAGTCCAGGTCCAAGTCAAACTCCAAGTTGGCTGTCAGGAGGAGTAGGCAACTAGTCTGGCTTTTCGGCCACTTTTCAATAGCACTTGTATTTTCTTTTTCTATTTCTTTAACTCTTTATCTGTCTCTCTCTCTCTTTCTTTCTCTTTTTATCGCTCTCTTTCTTTCTGAGTTCTTTTTTTCGCTACCACACTCCGATCGCAGTTGCGTTGTCTTCTAACGTCTTCTTACAAATGTTTCATGGCGCGTTGCGGCAGCGTCTTTTAAAAATTTTCAACCGGAAAACGCTGCCGCAGTCGACGCTGACGCTGACGTCGCTGTTGCGGTCGGCGTCGCAGTCGTTGCCTTTGCAGACTTTTCTCCCAGCGTTCACAGACCGGTTTGCAGTTTGCCACAACGCTAGCAAAAGAAAGATACATTTTAGCAGTTGAATATCTCAAGAACAAATCAGAATAAAATCACAAAAACTCTAAAGAATTCTTAAATGAATCTTTATTTATTAACAATAACTATAAATCTTTAGATTTTCGTTAGTTAAAAGTTAGAAATTAGTTCAAGCCTCTTACAAAGCGCGCAAAGCTCTTGTCACTGTTAAGTTAACAGAGACTGTTAAACATCAAACATGTTTGATACAACTTGTTGCATGCAATTGTTGAAACTCTATTAAGCTGAGAGAAATGCAGTTTAAAGTCAAACTTGATTTGGTTTAATGCAAAAATAATGAAGTTGTATGCCAAATTTTAGAATTGTAAGTGGGTGGGCAACAAACTTGGAAGAATAAAGAATTACTTCCCCACGATATTACCTGTTTAATTAGTCATGCCACGCATGATATATACACATTGCCTGCATGACAAGCTTCTCCACATTTTGGCCTGATTCTTGCTTCTTGGCTTTCGCTTCCAATGTCAAACGTCGCCTCGTTTGGCCTGTCATCGATCCATGATGATCCATATAAATATTGCAGCCAACTGGTATAACCAGACGCATGCCTAGACACCTAGAAAGGGGAAGACGGAAACTTTTTATACTCTTGCAGAGAGTATTGCATTTTTCAGAAAGTGTGTAACTCTATAAAGGAGTCATGATACAAAACAATGAGGTAGAAAGCGTTTAGGCAATTTTAAGGAAACTTAAAACTTTAATGCAGCTTCTGAATCGGGTTTCTATAGAAACCATAGCTCTAAGGTAGAAGTTTAATGTTTCTTAATATATTTAGGAGAAAAAAACTCACGAGTTGTGTTATAAATTTTATTTTATAGCACTTTTAAACAATTTTTAGTGGTCTACAAGAGCATTAAATATTCGTTTGTCCAGGAATACATTTTTACTTTATTCAGTTTCAATTTAGCTAAATGGCAAACGCTTAACATAATTCTGTCGCGTGTTCCACAGCCAGAAACTGAGTTAATTGAAGCGATCTCTTGCCCCCCTCTCTCTCTCTCTCTATCTATCTCTCCCTCTGTCTCTCTACTTTTCTCTCATTCTTTCTCCCTATGTCTAGTGTTGTTCTATTAGTCAGTGCCCTGCAATCAACTCTGGCGCTCAGTACGTGCTCCGGATGCTAATGATCTTTATAGATTTCCATTTCTAGCGGCTTTCTGCGCGCCTTTCTCATAAATATACACATATGTATATATTTTTGCCATTGAAACCATGGGAAAGCAACAGCAACAGCAACAGCCACAGCGACAACAATAACAAATAGCAGACGAAACGAACCCTCGAAGCTGAACTTGGACTTGCATCAAAAGAAACTGAACGTTAATTAAAAATAAAATAAAAATGGCCATTGATCAATGCACCTGATATATGATCCTCCAGTTTAGCTAGCGGCAGTTTGGCGAACAAAAATTTGTCTATAATTTGTGGCATGTGGCAGGGTTTAGGCCCTAATTGTGGCATGCCTCCCCTTGAAGTTGACATGACTTTAGGCGCTTCATTAGCAACTTGAAGTTGGCCAGAAGAAGAGCCAAAAGAATTGCGGTTCTATTCACATTGACACACATGCAAATCGTGGGTGCTATTGCCGTTGTCGTTGTGAGTGGGTGACTGGCAGCAGCTGTTGCTGCTGCGTGGCCAAATGTTGCTGCTGCTGTTGCTGTTGCAAGCAACTGGCAACTGGCAACTTTCTTCGTCTTATCTTTATGCATATGCAACGCAATGGCGGCGGCGTCTGCATTCTTTTTGTGGCAAAGACAGGGGGCATAAAATATGCGAGCGACGCGACGCGATCATCTGCCAGCCACAGCAACAGCAACTGAAACGGCAGCAACAGCGACTACAACTGCAACTGCAACAGCAACTCTTGAACTTTACCAGCAATGAAAAGCTTGGCAGTGGCCCTTTTAGCCAAGGCGACTGTTTAGCATTTGTAGCCAAGAGCAACTTTTGCATAGACATAGACTTGATGAAAAGACAGAGACAGCGAGAGCAGGGAGAAAGAGATAGTAGAGAGAGAGGAAGAGAGAGAGACTGTGTAGAGAAAGAAAGAGATGCTGCACGAAGTTGCTGCTGCTCAAGTGCCAATGGCAATCTGTTTTTTTTTTGTAGTTGCTGCTGTTGTTGGAACTGCTTTTTCTTCTTCTGTTGCTGCTGCTGCTGTTGCAATTGTTGTTGTTGTTTAGTTGCTGGTGCTGTTGCTGTTGTTTATTTCCCTGCAGTTTGATCTTTTGGTCTTTGGCGGTAATTTTTGTTGCCGCTGCGGCGTCTGCACTTTTTCCTAGCAATTGTTGCTGCTGCAACGCTTTATTGGCTTTCAGTTGCTGCTGCTGCTGTTGTTGCTGCATTGCAAATTCTTATTTCTATTTTCGCTTTATCTACAAGTTTTGTCTTCATTTTTATTTTAATAGTGCAAATGATTCCGCTCTTTTTGCAAATTGCAGCTGATTTTTTAGCCAGCGATAAAATGCTGCAGCAGCAACAGTTTGCTGCATCTGTTGCATCTTTTACAACTTTTACAACTTCTATGGCGTTTCGGTTTTCCATTTTCCCATCTTTATCACATAATGATTTCAAATAGTTGCCACTTTATAGCTGGGTGCGAAATTAATTTGAATTATTACTATTATTAGATGGTTATTTGTGTAATGCGAATGTAGATGCCGCATCAGTTGCAAGTACAGTTACAGCTGCAGCATGTTGCTGATGTGATGTTGCTGTTGCTGCTGCTGTTGTTGTTGTTAGTGTTGCTGCTGTGCATTATGCAAGATCGCAATGTTATCCATGCGGTGGCAGCGCAACAAATTTAGTGATAAGCCTAAGTACGACAACATCTGCAACAGTTGCTGTCTGCAACAATTGCCTTGGTCAGCCGTCTGTGCATAACTTGTGCCTGCTTCAATTACCAATTGTTGTTGCCGTTTAAATGATTGCATTGTTGTTACCTGGCCACATTTAAATTTATTAAAACTGCGCAACTTCTAACGGACGAGAGAGTCTTGGAATGTTGCTGCTGCTGTTGTTGTTGCTGCTGCTGCTGTTGGCGATCAATGACCGTGCAACACTTTGTCTGTTGGCCTTGTGCAGCATTTTGTAGAACCTGCTCAACAATTAAGTCAAGAAGGCAAACTCCTTCTTCTGCTTCAGCTTCTTCTACTTCTCCTTCTGTTGGCCCCGGCGCCTATTTAGCCATTATGCATGCAATTTAATGTCATTTGTCATTTGCTTAATTGTGACCAAGTTGCATTTGTATTTCCTGCCACGGCAAATGCAACTGCAACTGCCGTTTTGTAATTGTTGCAAGGCACGCAGTTTGTGTTGTTGCTGCTGTTGCTGCTGCTGCTGCTGTGGTTGCATCCTCGACAGCATCGACAACTGTTGCCGCTGGGTCATTTAGTTTCAATTAATCAAGTTGTCGCTGCACGCGTCTATTAGCTGTTTATGATGTCTTCAGACATGCCCCCCTTGGGGGTAACGTTGCATCGCTCGACGCTCATTAGCGGCGCCCCCAACAGGCCACCACCCTCCCTAACCCTGCTGCTCCTCCTTGCTCCTTCCTCCTTCCTCTAGGCATTTATTAAATACTCTCGTGGCAAATGCCGCTATTACCTCGAGGTGCTTTTACTTCATTTGTTACCACATTTTAGTTTTTTCTCCTTTATTTTTTGTTTTTGGGCCAGCTTTCGTAACGTTCAATGTCCAATGTGTAGTTCTTTTAATGTTCCATTTGGGTTTATACTTTAGTACCGTTGCATGATTGTGGTTGCTGTGGTGCTGTGGTGCTGGTTGCGCCTCCCCGTTGATGGACAACTTTTGCGCCCAGCTGTCACAGGTTCGTTGACTCGTCCACTTTACTCAGTTTTAGTTTAGTTGGTGTTGAAACAATTCAGGTTCAACCAGTGGCCATTTGATGTGTCTAACTAACGTTGCATAATGCCCAGACAGACAGACAGAGAGAGAGACTAAAAGACACACAGATGGATGGTTGGTCAGTGTCTCTCAGTCTAAGTAATTGCTTAGCTTGCAAATTGAATTTCTCAAATTTAACTGGCAATTTTGTTTGCCTAGTAGAAGAGAGTTCTTTTGGCTTCAGGCTTGGTAATTTATTTAATTCAAAAGTCATTAAACTTTCTTTTACTTATGAAATAACTATGGTTATTTAAAGTTGTGGCAAGCTATTACTTTAATAATATTATGCTAAATAGTTCTAAAACAGTTTTTTATTCTGTTATGTAGTTAACAGACAGTTTTTAAGAACTATCTTGTTGCTTTTCCCATTGGCTTTGAGCTTTAACATATTCTTAATGCAATTTAAACATCATAAAACTGTGTTTGGTTTATTAGGCAGATATGTTAATTTAAGAGCTTCTTTGGTTCCCCTTAAGTTAAAACATTTTTTTATGCCATTCAATTCATTAAAACGTATGTATTGTTTATAGAACACATAACCCTTGGTTGTTTACACGCTTTTATTTTAATAATGTTATGCCAAGTATTTTTAACAAAGTTTTCCATTTTAGTATGTAGTTAATAGACAGTTGTGTGTGCTTTAAGAAACATCTGGTTGCTTCTGTTTTGTCCTTAAAGTGTAAACATAGTTATAATGATATTGAAAAATCATAAAACTTTCTTTAATATTTATAAAACACATGACTTTAAACGCAGTCATTTTAATAATGTTCTGTTAAAGAGCTCAAAAACAATTTCCCATAATGCTTTTTGTCTAACAGACAAAACTCATTTATTGGCTTCGATAAAGTTTGAGAAACTTAATTAAAAGGCAATCAAATTTGTGTTTTACTTATAAATTACATTACTTTCCAACTTGAATGATGATAGTTTAATAATGTTATGCTTAGTAGTTGAAAACCAATTGTCTGCTTTGTTATTTACTTAATAAACTGAGAGCTTATTGATTTACGTTGCTTTACAAAACTACATTAAGTTATATTTACAAAATAATTAACTCTGAGTTTGGCTCTTGGTGTATTTAGATCTATTTTATCTTATATCTCTTTCAAACGTTGCTTTATACTTATTCTGCAGTTAAATTTGCTTAGTTTGTAGAGCTTATATTTTTCTTTTAATTTGTTGATTACCTGAACCTAAAAAAACGTAGCTAAATATTTAAATTTTTGGTCAATTTTTTTATGGTTTTCCATTTAAATATTATTGATATTTATTTAAACCTTTCCACACGGAATGCCAATTTTATTATGGTTTAATTTCTAAATTTCTTCAACATCTGAATTGTGTTGATTTAAGAAATAAAACTGTACTTTTTCCTTGAATTTTGGTTATGTTTTCCGTTGCTAAATGTAAATTCTAAAAGAGAAATGTTTTGTCTAGCTAGAATTACAAATTGTGGGCAATGTTGAAATGCTTATCCTGCCAGAAATCTGCTGTTCGTTTTTCATTTTCATAGTTCCTAGGTTAACTTATGAACAGTGTGTGGTTATCCGGTTTATCTCGATTAAATTAATAGATTTCCATAAGATAACTGGTCCCCCAATGAACCAGTTGCCAGTGGATTCAGTGAGCACAGATGCAATCTGTGGAAATGTTGGAGAAGATGATAAAAGAGAAGTAATAGAGAAGAAGGATGAGCAGGGAGAGAAGTGAGAAGAGAGATGGAGAAGGCGTAACACCCCCACGACTAATTGTGCTCATTTCCATTTATCAGTTGGCTTCAAAATGAATTACAGCCACTAAAAGCAAATTAAAATCGTGGCAAGTGTTGCAGAATAAACATTTCAGAAGACACCAATGAATGGTCGTCGCCAAGTTGCAAGAGCTGAACTGAGAACTGAGAACTTGGACTACCTGTGGATTTGTGCAACAGTGCAACTGTGTGTGTGTGTGTGTGGATGCAACTTGGATGAGGGGCTGCAACGCATTAAGCTTTTAATTTAGTGCCTAGGCAGCAATTTTCATGCGTTGTCTTTGCTCTCACATTGAATCTGGACTTGGACTTGCACTTGGATTGCACACACGGATTCGCGTGTTGCGTCTGTTTTTATTTTTAGATAGATTCACATTGCCAGTTGCAGTTGTTGTGGTTGCAGCAACATCTGGCAACCGTGTGTTGTTGTGGACTCTTGTGGCAATCTCGTGGCACTTGTTGCGCTCGTTTGCCAAATGCAATTAAATGTGTGTCGCTGTTGTTGGCGTGCTGCAACTACAACTGTGCCGCATAATTGTGCCAAATGAATTTGTAATTATGTGTGTGTGTGTGTGTGTGAGTTGCCATGAACTTCAAATGGCCAACTAGCCGGTTTCTGGCCAAAACCATGCGCTGAGTGAGTGACATCACATGTGAGTGAAAGAAGCAGGCAACAAAAGCAGCAACGGCAATGACATTACAGAAATACATTGTATAAAAAGAAGTCAAAACAAAGTTTAATTAAAGCGCATGACGACAACATTCTCACAGCAACTTTAACAACAACAACAAGTCACAATAGAGCAAAGATGACAAAAGAAAAGTTACGCAGCTTTAGACACGGCCAAAAAGTGTCAAAGTCATTGAAGTCAACACTTGCGACATATTTGGCAAGCTTCCTTGAGAGGCCAATTAAATGGCGACACACTCGATCGAATAACGAAAAAAGCCAATAGCCCATAGAGAGAGAGAACTTTGAGATAGTAATACTTAGAAATAACAACAAGAAGCAAAAGAAGCTGAGGCACAAACAAAAAACTGTGGCATTCCCCAAGTGGCAAGGCAAAAGAAATGGGTCAATGATGGCTTAAATTGTGCGGCATTGTTAAATGGTGCGATCTTAGAGCTCAGAGCTGAGGTCTCCTAAGCCCTGACATCTGATCGCACCTCTGACTCGACAGACTGATGATTGACTGATGGATTGATGGATGGTTAAATGGACGAATGCCTGAATGGATGAATGGATAGTAAGTTGGTTGGATTGGGTGTGTATGCCATTTTCCAGGCTCTTTTGCGGTTGACAGCAACAGTTGCAGTTGTTGGATATTCAGTATATTCAATTTATGATCTTCAGTTTCAGTTGGTTTTCTGCATTGGCAGCCTTGTTGGAGTTGTTGTAGTTGTTGTAGTTGTTGGTTGCCTATGGGTTATTGAGATGTTGCCCCCCTCAGTCATCGGTCCACGTCTGTCTGCAACAATTTGTCTAATGTGCCAATTTGGTTGCTGTGTTGGCGGATCGTTAGCTCCATGCTTGATCATGTTGATTTCTTTCTTCGCTTTTCTTCTTGCGGCCTATCAATGACAATGCAACACGAGACGATATGCAACGAAAAGAGACAAGATTTTAGCCCTCTTCCCTATAATTTCCACACCATAGCGAGCCTCACTTGTCCCATTTATTTATTTTGTATTTCTGCTGTTTAAATTTAATTCACGATCTGCCAAACAACTTCTCTTGGAGTTTGAGACTTGAGTTGAGTTCAGGTTTGAAAAATTCCCTCGACGCGTCGGCGACGCTTTTTCCAATCTTCTTCTTTAGTTGCAGCAACAACAGCCACTTTTTCTTCTTCCTCGTCTTTGTCTCATTGCTTCTTCTTCTAACAAGACTTTTCTTTTGCTTACTTTCCGATTTTTCAACTGCAAGTCGGAAAAATGTTTACGTTCGCGTACTTAACCGCAATAATTTTGCTCATTTGAGTGTCGTGGAAATGAGTTAAAGTTGCCTCCTGCCACTTGGCGGCAAATGCAACTGCAACAACAACAGCAACAACAACAGCGGCAGCAGCAGCATCAGCAGCAACATCAGCAGCAACATCAGCGGCTGCCGCTAATGTAATGTGAGCATTACTTATTTCCATTTTTCAGTTTTTTTTTTCTCTCTATGTTTTTTTTGTTTTTTCTTACCGCCAGCGAGTCTCTTAATTCATTAATTTCCCACAGATTGCAGCTGCAGGCAGGGTCGGGAAGCTGCAACAGCAGCAGCAGCAGCAGAGACAGAGGCAGCTTCAAGCCAATTTCAAACATGAAACCGTTGAAAGTTATCACCTCCATCCACGAGCAGTGAGTGACAGAACAAATGAGCTGAATTTTTGGGCTACAGCCGCTAGAAGATTACACGCATTCTCTTCTTGAAGTTTTTCTTTACCTTCCTCTCTGTCACACTTTTTCTATTTCTGCTGCAACAGAGTAAACTTGTTGGCCCTTGTTAGCGGGTGTTGCAAAGCCAATTGTCTCTTATCATGCCGTAAAGTGCAATTTCTATTGCCAACTTATGCACTAAGCGATAACAATGATGATTTCTATGCCACAAGCTGTCAGTCCCAAGAGTCAGCAGATTATATTACCTTAAATTCCAAACTCTTACCTAGACGATTCTTAATATCCAACCCATTTCTCTTAGTGTAGTGCAGTAGGTTGTTTGGCTGTGCCAGTTTTCGAGAATTGCGCATACGCACAGTTAGCCACAGTTGGGCAGTTACGAGCTTTACAGCTTGCTCTGGCTGGCCAAGTTTTTATGTTTTTATTCATATTGTTGGAAATTACAATATGAATAGCTGGCAGTCATGATAAGTACCCGTAATAGTCGTTATGAGTATTTCTCGAGTACTTTGCTTATTTGGTTATATAAAACGTCAGTCAATGCACTTTCTGGTTCTATTGTAGACTTGTGTTCCATTTGTGGGTCAGTTTTGTTGGCGCACAGTTATGCTGAGAGCAAACGAAAGAAAGGTGTCAAACGCTATGACTATGACCTACAACCCAGGCCAGAACCATAGAGAAGCAAAGCAAAAGCCAAAGCAAATCATGGACAACACCAACAACTAACTGGCAAATGAGAATCTTTTGTTGTGTCTGGTCTAATCTTTGTTGTTCTCTCGCATTTGCATTTTTTGTAACTGTGCCTCAAACTTGGCGTTCAGCACCTTTTTGTGTATGGATGGATTGTAAGTCTTCGGTTATTCTTCATTCGAGATTTGGAGTTCCTGAGCTGGGCTCGTTTATATGCTAATTAAATAATACAATTTCCAATCTGTCTTATCATATTGCTCGATTTTGAGTTCTTGTTCGTTTCTTCTTTATTTTCTGCTGTTGCATTCTTATGCTAACATGCAAATTGCTTTATAAATTCTTTGGCTCAACGATGAAAGTGTTTTTTCTGACCCCGATTCTCAGGCTCCAGCTTCAGTTTCAAATCCCGCTTGAGCTCTCTTGCTGCAACTGTGTCGTCTTCCATTGAATTTGGTTGAAGCTTGCGGCATGTTTCACATATTTCATGATTTTACTTTTTACATATTTTTTGTTTTCATTTTTTTTCTTTCACTCTCTTTATTTTTGCATTTTCTGTGCATATTTTTCAAGTGCTGTTCAGTGGTTTTCCGTCATCCCACGCTCTTAATTACCCCCAGAGCAGACGCCTTCGAGCATCCTCAGTGGCCACTTTGTGTAGTGAAAACTTCGAGTAAAGTGTGGGATGCTCTTCTTCTGGTCCATGTTGTTGCTGTCGTTGTGATGATTACTCGTTCTAGTTATACCCTGCATGCCTTAATGTGCTTAGGGCTTGCCTCAGTCAGTAAACAGAAGATATTTCTTTCGACACTAAAAGCACATGAGGGATAAAAATAAACTTTTCTATAAAATAGCAAAAATACATGCGTTAAATTAATAAGAAGAAAGAATAGTTTTGTTCAGTACACATAGGATAGATATTTGTTCATTATTTATACCCTAATTAGTATACCCTTTAGTTATAATATACATAATATAATTTATACAAATACCTATATTTTTTTTAGAAGCAAAGGCTTCTTTTGTAAAATTTTACAGAGTATTTGCTAGACTATCACTATCAATGGAGAGACAACTTTGTAGGAATTCGGAAAACAAGGATGGATTTCATAAACTCATCACTTTAATCCATTTAAAATTTCTCTTTTCTGTGTATTTTGTTCTTTCATAGCTTACTTTAGCTGACCGTATTAGGTATCTGTTAGTCCAGCACATCTACCTTATACCTTTATCTTTACTTTTATCGCCTGTTTAGTGCTTTTGTGCGCTCTGCTTGTCATTTTAATATCCAAATGGATTCAGGAATTCAAATTTAAAGGTTTAAAGCATTTAAAATAAATTTACATAAATGCTTGGATCAATTAAAGTTGATTTAGTTTGGAGATTGAGGTTCTAATTACTTGATTAATACGATTAGGGTGTAGAAGTCAAGTCTATGTCTACATTTGTTATTAAAGTCATGTTGCAAGTTGTCAGTCAGAGACCACACAAATTGAAGACATACAACTTCGTCAACTTGCCACCTGGTTGCAATTCATTTTAATGATTTTAACAAGTTCATTAAAAATGTATTTTTAAAATTGTTATTTTCATGCCAGTGGCTTAAAGCAATTGTTATTGCCATTTGTGAATATGCATTGAATTATTCAAACATACACGTTGAATGTGGCAGAGTCAGGGGCAGAGGCAGAGGCAGGCAGCATTGTTGGCTGACGATGGCGTGGTGAAGCAACATTAACTGCAAGACTCCCTCTCTCTCCCTGCAACACATGTCACGTTGCAACAAGCAGTAGCAACAACAGCAGCAGCAACAACACCCGCAACTTGCAACGTTGCAACGTTGATAATGTCATGGCAACTGCCACTCGACCAGGCTCAACTCAACTCTCAACTTCAACACCAAAAGTTGATGGGCTGCCAAGTCACATACATCATCATCATCATCATCATTTCTGTCGAGAGTTGAGATGGAAAATATGGAAAATAAAAAAAATTAAAAAACACCTCTCAGAGGATTGCTTGCCATGTGAGGAGCTCGATTTTCACTGCAACTAAATAATATTTTTGCTTGTACTTCGTTCCTTCTGCATAAGTCTCTTCTACTTTTTTCTCTCTTTTTTTATAATTTGATTTTCTGTGCTGAACTGTGTTGACTTGTATTTAGGGAAATGGAAAGTTTGCCAGTTTCAAGCGAATTTCATTTAGTTTGCGTTGTATTTTTGGTTGCCTAAACAATTGCAATTATTATTATGAACAGGATATGAGCGAGTTTAACGCACAAATTGTTGCGGGCTATGTTTACTGTGTTGATTCAGCTAATTAACAACGAAAGTTTGCCGAAAGTTGAGCTGAAAGTCAAGCAAATAATGCCAAAGAAATTTCAATAGTTCAGTAACATTTGGGTGTGAGATGGAACAAAAAAACTCAAACTCACGCCAGAGCACGAAAATGAATTTAGAAAGATATAAAATATAATTTAAAAATTAAGTAAATTGCATTAAACAAATTTGAAATGTATTTTATACAGATATATGTCCTATTCATTTCCTAAGTAACTTAGCAGAATATTCTCCAGACATGGCTCACGAAAGCAAGAAAATTCAATTCGAAAATATTCAATTGGGAAGTAGACTGAACCTGGTATCTGTTAGTTTTAAATTTTGAAATAGTTGAAAATAAACAATATCCAAATCTAAATCTTTTTTATGTCTTAAATATATTTTTCTAACGCACGCAGATTATATTTATGCATTCAATCATTTATTGGAAAATATTAAATATATCTGTATTGTATTTTTGAATTTCCGTTTAATCTTCTTATATTTATTATTGAACCTTAATCGACTCTTAAACTCAATTTCGTGACTCACGAAGCTTATTATCTGCGAGTTTTGTTTACTCAAGACTCACGCACACATCTGTGGGAATTGTGCGAAAAGTTGTCAAAAGGATGGATTTTAATTTGAGGTGTTGATGTCATTAATTACTCAGCAGGTCACTTGAACACGCATTCATTTTTAAGACGAAAGACCCGGGTTTCATGTCTTTCTCCGATCTCAGGCGGGAGTCACAGCAACTCTGCGGGATTTTGGCAGATAAGCTTTACTTTCTTTGGTCAACTGCTCGAAATTGGCAATGGATTTGGCAGCTGCTGTTCCCCTTTGTCACTTCTTTTTCTGCTTTTGGTTCGTTTGTTTTCCCATGATCGTTTGTCTAGCCAAACCCTGGGTAGTTAGTTTTGTTGTTTTGTTTTTCGACTGTGTTATTTCTGGGAGGGACGGGGGAGAAAAACAATCAACGCGCCTTTAGAAGAAACGAATTCGCATGACCGGAAAAAAAAACTCGTGCGAGATTTAAAGTCTATTTGACTTTTAGTTTTGCTTTGTTTCCTTGTTTTTGTTGTTTTCTGGCGCTTTTTTTTGTGTGTCTATTTTCTGTTGTGCAAGTAAATACTTAAATATAGCACACTTAAACAGTTTTTTGATATTGTTGTAGCGAAAGTGAAACCCAAACATAGAGGCTGACTCTGATTCAGATTAAGACTTAGATTTAACAACAACTTTGGCTGCCTCTAATGAGAGTTAATTACAACATCAAAGAGCTGTCTTCTTTCTTCTTCTCTCCTTCTGTTCTCCAGCATCCTCTCTTTTCTTTTGTAGGCTGTTTTATCCGTCCTCCTAACAACTCATTAATATTGCGATATAAGCGTGCCTCTGATCATCTGTGTTAGCCGGGGACCTCTCTGGCCAGATTGGGCACAAGTTTCGATTAGGCGCGGCCAAAAAGGCAAGGCAGCAACTGCAAAAAAAAAAAAACAAACAAACAAAATGTGAGAACGTTGCAAAGTGCTTGACTGAGAGATACTCTGCAAGTATCTAAGAGTTAGCGATTTTCATGTAAACTGAGATTGTTTTACGGGAGTTTATCTCATGAATTGTTCTAGGTTAGTTTAACTTAAATTTCTAATAAAACATAGATTAAACGAAATGCATTTAGGATACAACAAAATCTTTGCTGTCTGCTTTTAGCATATATGATAAATATAACATTAGAAAGGATCTATATCTAAAGCAAGTTTCAATAAGATAACTTTAAAGATAGCTGAGTTCTTAAAGAGCTTATTGTATCTACAGTTCAGACCACGACATTGAACATAATTACGTATTTACAGAGTATCAGCTGGCTGTTTGACATGCACATTTCATGATGAAATTATAATACCCTCTTCAAGGGTATAAAAACAAAGACGACAAGATGAAAACCCGCGTTTACCAGCTAAACTCTAAGTAGAGAAAGTACACGCCGCGCACATGTAAAAGTAACCAAAAAAGTAGAAAAAAGTAGAAAAATAGAAAAAAAGATGCGAATCTTCGCCTTTGCCTTTGGCTTTAGCTGGCTTTTGGATTTGGATTTTGGATACGACTTCAGTTTTCTTTGGGGTCAAATTGCATGGCGCGCGCACTTTTACCGCTCGCTTTCGTATTGTATCGGATTGGTTAGCGGCTTCTCTATCAGTCTGTCCAGTCTGTCCAGTCTGTCTTTCGAGACATACGCCTACATATATGTAGATGCCAAGTAGTGCCTTGTAAATATTACAACATAACTGTTGTTATCATCTATTCATTGTATGTAAATTGTACATACATGTTGTATGCCCTGTCATTTGCATACTTAACACCTTCTTTAACTTCTCTCTACACGTTCCCTCTTTATCATCTCCAACTTTGTCTTCAATTGGAATTAAAATTGGAAAATTTCTTCACTTGAGCTACGTTTGCTGACAGATTGAATGGTAACGCTGGAGCAAATGCAGTCTCGAGACGAATTGAATGAGGAGAGTTTTGCTTTTGTAATTAGAAAATAATCGACTGCATCTCTTTGAAGAGGCCAAGACGCGGTCTTACTTTCAATTTCATCTGCATGTGCAAGCAGCTGGCATCTTGTATTATCGTGAGGAAACAGGGGGGAAGATTATATGTATACATATGGAGACGTATGTGGATTTTTCAATGGCTCTTTTTTTTATTTTTATTTTTTGTGTTATGCATGATTTGTAAGTCTGTCGCTTTCTTTGCTCATCGCTGATGACTTTACACTGCACTTTACGATAACTACCAGATATACTCTGTAGAAAGGTTATAATCGAGTTGCTTAAAGCTGTGGAAAGGCTTGTGGAATATAGAAACAGGTATAGATGAATTTGTATATCTTAGTCAGATTAGTTATAGCCATTCTGCGTTTCCTGTCTATGTGAACTCGTTTTTCTTTGTAGCTATCTTAATGAAACTTGGTACAGCTACTTAGTATTGTGTATTAAAGTAGGCTTAATACCTACACTATATTGTAAATAAAACCAATATAACCTAGATCCATGCTATGTGAACTTCACTCTCCCTGGAGTTGTCCTGATGAACCTTTTTATAAAGACAGCTCTATGTAAAGTTTGGTAATTGTATAAAATTCAGTTGAATCCGGACACTACATCATAAGTTAATTCAGTATATCCTAAAGCTATTGCAGGGTATTTCATTATAAGCACCTCAGAAAGCAGAAAGTCACACTCTTTTGTTATTATTGTTGTTATTGTTATTGTTATTGCTTTATTATTGCAGTTTATTGCTGTGAGCAATCAAGAGATTCGTTATCGCATTGCATGCTTCAAAATCCATTAAGCTTTTTATACCGATTTTCGCATAATATGATACCATATACATATATAGCCTCCAACCATCCGGTCGGTCACTTTCACTCGCCCTTGCTCCATTTGAAAGCACATTACGAATTAGACACTTTGGCATATTTGCCAAGCCGTTTATCAATTTGAATCAATAACAAACTTTGAGGGCCTCTAATGGCACTGATTAATGTCTTATCATCCGAGTTTGAACACTGAGCAAGCACAAATCATCGAGCGAACGGGAGGGGGAACGGCAAATTACAAAGTGCCGTTAAAAATTTCACTTTCTAAGGCAAAAAAAAACAAAGTAGAGAAGAAGTTGTAGAAAAAGAGTTGGCATCAACAGGTGAAATCTCTCCCAGCTTCCTGTGTAGCCGACCTGAGGAAGACGACACCCAGAGATGAAACAACTGTTGCCTAAAGTAAAGAAAAATATTAAGAATTCGAGTAATTATTGTTGAGTTGAGCCGGAAAAAATTGATAAGACCCCTTAACTTAATGTTGTGCAATTAAATTCATAAGCGCCTCAACCTGTGGGGCACCCTAATTTTGCAGTTGTCTCTGGGATTTCCCGCCCCTCCATTTTGCTCTTCCCCGTTTCTGTATGTTTTACTGCGTTGCATGTCAGCGCCTCAAATCGTGGCTAATTAGTGTAGTAAAAGTGGCCAACGAAATGAAGAAATTTTCATAGAACCGAAGCAAACAACATGCAACATTAAACAAAAAGATGGCCAAAGATGATGGGGTCGACTCAATTCTATATACAACGGATACTATTAGTTGGCCTTTTGTCATGTTGTTGTCTAATTTCTAGTTGTTTTTGTCTTTTAATGATGTGAAAGAAAGCTCTAAAGCTGTGTGTATGCTTCTAATGACCCTGCCACCCTGCCAGTTAGATCCATTGTCAGCGCTCTATCAAAATGTTTCAAATAGAAAACCAGCTGAAAATGTATGTAATCTTGTCTTAAGACTTTACTAGCATGCAAATATCTGCCAGAGGCCATGGAGTAGCTAATCAATCAATATGCTTGCCATTGGCTCACAGAGACAGTAGCCATGGCAGTGGAGTCAGCCAAAAGTCAAGAGAGTCAAAATGAGTTAGACAGAGTCATTCCCAGTCATAAATATATGTGAACGCAGACACTTCAACACAGCTCAAAACCCTGAGATAAATAATTAACCATCAAATTGTTGTTGTTGTTACTGTTGCTGTTGTTGTGACTGTTGTTGTTTAGCAAAATGTGCAACAGAAGCTGCTAAGGTAAAAATGATTTAGCTGAAATTCAAAACTTTCGCCAAGCTATAATGAATGGCACCTATTGGCAGTTTGGCCAATGCTCAACTAACTTTAACTTGGCCAACAGCACCACAACACAACACAGCGGGTGAGAAATTGAACTTAAAGTCAATGGGAGTCCAAGGGATATTGGCTAAATTAATAAAAAATCTTTCGCTGTGCATATAAAACCATTATGCAGATTTTATAAGACGAGTTGAGTTGAGTCAGCAGATTCCTTTCCTTTATATTCTTAAAGGCTGTTATACGGATTAGCTATTGATTTGCACTGGAATTATAGAACGTGCATAAAGTGCCATTAATACTAAACAGTGAGATTTGACTGTTTTATTATTATTTTTATTGCATTATCATTTCTAAACTTCTTCTAAGATCAAAACAACTTCCGCTCTAGTCATCAAACCTATCCTTTTTAAATATTGAACAGTTCTAGAAAGATGTAGATTTTAAATAGCTGCTATGTTATGTATGTATATAGACTCTAAATTTTATAGACGTAATAATGAGTTTTGATATAGAAATTGATAATTTTCCTATCATCTCAAATCATAAATCATTCTTCTCTGTTCTTAATTCCAAGTACTTAATTAGCTGAAATTGAATAAAATCGTAGCTAATCATAAGCTTTAACTACTTTCACTATCCTTATTTGTAAATATCTATAACACTATTCAACTACTGTTAAACCTTCACTAAAGTTAACTGTGAGCCAGAATATATATTTGAGACTTCTACTCGTGTCTGAAATTGTCAGCATGTTGTGACTTAACCCAATTTAGGTGGGCCAACAATGAATTATTTTTCTTACGAGGTATTTTCCTTGTTAGTGCTGCAATTTGGTCTCTGAATGCGCGAAATTTCATTTCCAACTAATAAAAAACGGTTACCCGTTGCGGCTTAAACTCTAATTAACGCCTCATGTGCGGTGCAGAAGGTGAAGAGCCAAGTGCCCCCTACGGATTGCCTGAGGAGAGACTGCGACTTAGACCGAGATTGTCTCCCTCTCTTTCCCTTCCATCGTAATGCTATAAATGTCTTATGTCTTGATGCTGTTTCTACTGTGCCCATTCTGTCTGCTTGAGAACGTTGAAATAAAGGAGATGACGATGGGGGAGGAGGACAGAGGTAAGAGGAGTTACTTGATGGTGGTATTTTGGATGCGCTAAAGAGAATCTTTTACGGCATTTCTTTTCACCAATTAGACGCACTTTAAGGGGTCATTAAATGTATATGATTTTATTATTATTAATAATTTCAGTTTATGCATTTTAAAGACCATATGCGAGAGTGCCAACTGTAATTGCACAGTGAAAAGACCTGGACATCCCAAGCATCCCAATCTTCCAATCTAAAGACCCAGTTAACAGTTCTTTTGGGTGTATACCTGTTGTTGTTGCTGTATTTGTTGTTTTTGTTGTTGTTATAGTCGAGTTTTTAACGCGCTTAGCTTCCGGTTGAAGTCGTAAAAACAAAAACTGCTCCTCTTTCGACTATGTTAGCACTTGTTATTGTTGTTGTCGTCTCTTGGTGTTTGGTTTTGTTTGGTTTTTACGATTTACTTTTTTTTTCGCCACGCTGTGTTTTTACACCTCGTTTTTTACACTTGAAACTTTTTTATATGCTTGTTTCTTGATAATTTTTTTGTGTCCGTCTTTTTATGTTTTCATTTTTTTCTGCCGTCGACGCACGTTAATTGAATTTGTGGCATAGCAACGCCCACCGCCCCTAACGCCCCGCCTTACCTCCCAAACGAGAGCAACTCCCCGGTTATTGTCTATTTGCTGTGCCATTTATTTAATTATATTACCGCTGACTGCCTTTCTAGGCATCTATTTGCTGTTGGCCATTTGCTTGCCTCTTCGTTGGGTATTCAATAATAATTTGCATTTTTCAGCTGCTAATCCATAACAATATTTATTTTCTTTCTCTCTTTTTTTTTGGTTTTTAATTGCCAGGAAATAGTCGTACTTCTTGCTTGAATACCTCGAATACCTCTATGAATGAATTGTATGCAGAAGTGTGGCTACTTTTTTTTGTTTTTGCCTTGTTCAATTACCATTTCTCCATTCTATTTTGCTTTCAATTCTGCTTAAATTTCCATCTGCTTTAAACTTAAATTTAAATTTAAGGCCGGTTTACAGTCGCTTAGCAAAGTTTACAACCACTTTCCGTAGGAAAATTTGCTTATCTTTCAGGCGCAAAGTTTTCATTGCATACTTTTGAGCTGGGAGTTTAAAGTAAATTTTAAGTTTTTCTTTTCTTTTTAGAAAAATTATTTATTTATTTATTAAATTAAATTTGCTTTTATCTAGCAACCCAAAAGCAACTGAAAAGCAATTTTTGGTGTCCTCAAACAAGCAACCACTGCTTTCAAATGTGAAAAAAATTCAAACCTTTGAATAAATTTAATTTTTATTGAATTCAATTTAAATAATTAATAAAAATAAACATTTGGAACAGTTGTTTACAAAACAATTGTCGGCAAAAGATCTAGACTCTAGATTCTAGAGCTATGTGAAACACCCCTGATTGTAGCTAATTAGTGTACTGCTATTACATAGTAGCTTAAACTAATTTTGAATGCAAAATAATAAATAGGTAGACTAACCAAATAGTGAAATATACAAAGCAAGCACGACACGTTTACATTTTAGCTTAAACTTTTTAAGAAAAGATTCTGGAAGCCAGATCCTGTGGGTGGTGTCTTTTAAGTCTTCCTTTTCCTTTGTACTAGTTTAGTAATCGTGCAAGTACTTTTAAAGTAAAGTAAGTTGAAAAGCATTTTTGAGAATAAGTTTATATGTTTGGCCATTGAATTTCATTTTGAATCAAATAAAGTTAAATATGTATTAGTAAGCAACAAAGAAAACGATAGCATACTTTTATGGGACGCCTTTAGCTTTGAATTTAAAATGTTATTTTGCAATCAGATGACAATTTATTTATGAGAAATTTGTTCATCTTTGTAGGACTTTAAATCTGCAAACTTCAATCTCAGCCCAAACAAGTCCCTCTACCTTTAAAATAATTTTAAGGCAGCGCTTCCCTTTAAAAGTAATTGAAACATTCCATTTCATATCTCGTACATAATTTAAAATTTATTTTCGCTTGTTTTGGCCTTTATACAAAAATATACTTGTATTTATATAAAATAATAAAAAACACACGTCGACTGCTGGAATTATCATGTCTTATACTTAATTAGCGCGAATACTTGTAGAAGGAATTATTAGGGGAAAATTTGATTACAATATTGTATAAAGGGTATAAAAAGTAATTTTACAATTGAAATATTATGTTACATATGCGCTTAATCTATTCGCTCGTTGATTATGTTTATTTTTAATATTAATTTTTTATATATATTTTCATAAAAATATTAAAGCAAATATATATTCTCGGTATTTGTTTTGTTTTGCCATGATAAAAATTGCTGCTGCCTGTGAAACAGTTTCTAACTGTACAACTTCTTGCTAAATCTGTTTAATTAATGAATTAATCAAAACTGAGGGGGAAACAAAAACATAAATAAACTGCATACTAATTTGGCACGCATGGGAGTTGATGTTGGGATTTGTCTGTCAAAAGAAACTGCGTATAATATATACAATTAATTAGAGAGAAAAATAGAGAAAAAGAGGGAGAAAGAGTGTGAGAGAGAGATATAGATTGGTAGGAGGTGCTATGTTACAGATTTAAGAACGCTCTTTATAAATATTCATTACAAATGATTTGTATAACAAACTGCGCCTTAGAACTAATTAAATATTTATATTTATGTATATATATTATATTATTTATAGATTATTTGTTATGATATATGTATGACCAAATTTTGGTAGCAACTAAAAAAACAAAAAACCATTGCTCAACTTTACACACGCAACGCAACAAGACACACACGCACACGCACACACACACATCATATCCCATACTCATACACACAGAATTGCTCGTTAGTTATAGTTGTAGTTGTAGTTTCAGTTTAATTGTTAACTTGGCGAGACTCAATTGGCTCAGTCGACTTATATGCATAGTCCTAGATAAACCTATAAATAGCCCATATTTATATATATTTAGTAGCTGCTGCAGCAGATTTAGTGGGAAGAAGGGGGAATTGCTTTTTAAATTCAATCGTTGGCCATGCAATACCCCGAATAGGTCTGTATATTGTCCTCCAGAAAACTTTCTCCCGCTAAGACACCAGATTGCGTATGATGACTGGGACAGCGATGACCCTTGGGACATTGACACAATGAATTGATGTTGACCTCATCCAGGAATTCCTGTCGTTTTCTCACTGTGAATAGTTTGCAAGGCTGCTTTCGCTGGCATCGTAGGCGCTGTAAAGATTAATATAAATTAATTAACATTAATTAATTGGTGTTTGATTAGAGAGAATGAGGGGACAACACTTACCGTCAGCGGGGAGCAGGCAAAGAGATAGCGATAAGCTGTACTACTATTAGCCACAGGCTCACGTTTGGTCAGATAGGTAACTGAATTCTTGGGACAGCGACAATGAACAATCTGTTCAGTGACATTTAACTCTGCGGCCGTTGTTAAAGTCCAGGTATAATCTCGGAAGTGTCTAAGGTAGAAAAAGAAAAGTGTTATAATTAATTTAGTTATTTAATTGAGGATATCCTCATGAATGAATATACTAATCATTAATTACAAAGGCAAGCTAAATCTTTTGAAACGATGGTTTTTAAACTTATGTATTGCATTTTTCTTTATAATTCATTAGTATCCCTTAAAGAGATACTCTTCCATTAGTAAAGCGATTCTGTTACTCACTTGCAAACAGGTAACTTGTGCACTGGTTGACAAAGTTTGTAGTGCCGAGTTTTGTCCGCAATCGTGTGTCCATCCTCAATGCCCAAGCTACTCGGACAACCGCCAATGAAGCTGGTGGACTCCTTTAATCCTCGATGTCCCGAATGACGCATGTGAGCCGAGGCACGGGGCGGAGTGTGTGGCAACTCATTGTCAGCCAACTCCTCATAGGTTGATGACGGTGGTAAGGCTTCATTGTAATCCGGAGAACGTTCCAAGTAATCTCCTGATTGCAATTGCAAATCATCCTCATAAACTGCACCCAGTTTCTGCATCAGTTTCTTCAGATGCAAACTCTCGAATTTCTTGTCCTGAAACTCGCCAAGCAACAGACGCTTGTGTTGTAAAAACTTCTCCTTCTCGTAGTAGTTTCGATATTTCTGGTTCTCTAACGATCCATGTCCAGCATGTGGATGTTCATGATGATGAACTATGACATTGTTGGGCATACGATTCGATTCTGGGCAACGACATTGTCTCTCAATCCAAGGTGTCTCATACAGATCGATCTTAGAGCAGACTGCATTGGGTGCACACACGGGCAAATCGTCTTCGGAATCCTGTAAAAAATACAAATTTTGAAAACGTTAATATATTGTTTTATTTTAGTATATAATACATCCAAAAAATAACTGAAAAGCTTAAAGGATATAATCAGTATTAAATTCTTTGTCCTGACTGGTGACTGGTAATTTAAAACTAAAAATGAAGTAAAGAAAAACATTTTTTAAACAAGAAACTCGATAGACTTTTGGTCTGTTGCGGAATGATTTTAAGCTAGTTTCAATGCCTATAGACACCCACATTTTGAGGCACTGTAAATGAGCTTCAATGTCTCAACATTTGCATAAATAAGTGGACAACTTGAACAGAGTCGAGGAAAGTCATTGAAATAATTTCATTTATTGGATTTGCTTGAACTTTTCAAGTGGCCATTCAAAGCAGTATTCACAGCATTCATAGCATTCTCAGCATTCAGATGATGCCCATTCACAGAACATTCAAAGCTTTAGTATGCAGGGGATTCCCCTTCAAGACCAACGCTGTTTAGACAAGTTTAACATGATTAACATAGGAATCCTATCTAAACTCTCTACGCTCTAACTGAGTGTTTAGTGTTGTGAATGCTTGTGAGTGTTTGTTTGGGCTTTAGCCTGCAGTATAGTGTATTTTTCATTAATTGAATTCCTAACTTTGAATTCCTACTAAGTTGTCATATATGTTTTGGCTTGTTTACTTAATCCTTTGGTCCTTTTACACAGTTAACCATAAAAGCTTATGTTACTACCAGGTGTTGTTGTTGTTGTCCCTAGTGTTGTTGTTTACCCTGTTCTTGTTGTTGTTGTTGTTGTTGTTGTGGGCTATAAACATAAAATCCAACTAGCAACTGCGGACTTTTAGTTTTGTTTTCGTTACGTTTTCGATTCGCTTCGTTTTTATTATGTGCTGCTTTTTCGTGAACGCTTGTCATTGTCCTTTCTCATTTGATTTTATTGTATGGCACTCTAGTGACAACAGCAACAACTTCGACGACAACAGCAACAACAACACGCATATGAGCAACATCCACAAGAAGAACAACATCCACAGGTTTCCAATGAAATTATCGAAAGCAATCAATTTTTTAAGTGGAACTGTTTTCAACTGGTACCTTTTGACATCAACTCTGCTTCTTCTTATACTGCCTCTTCCCTCCCTTCTCCCTTCTTCTTTCTACATGTTGTTGTCGCCTTCTTTTTTTTGGGGTCCTTTTTTTGGTTGGTTGTTGTGCGTCTTTTGTTCGGTTTCGATTTCAATTTGATTTTGTGTGTGTTTTTCTTCTTCTATTTCTTTCTGATTTGTATTCAAATTATTTTTATAATGAAATCAATAGGCGTCGTTTTCCAGGTCGTAAGTTGCACCTGCCTCTGTTCCCCGCTACCTGAGCGTCCTTTAGGCCAGCTAACCTCCCTCTACTCTACACTCTCCCTTCTCTAACTCTGCCTCTGGCTATCTACTTAGCGAGTCCGTGACGAACCGGAAGTCCGGAAGTGATTTAGTGCAGACAAGCCGACGGATGTAAATAAATAAGTAAGTGCAGCACACATACACACGCATATTTACACACACTCATGTGTTTGCCTTCAAAAGGGATTATTACTGTGCTGGGCTGAACAGGAAGTAAACCAAAGCCAAAACCAAACAGGTTGCCTGCCCTGACCTTTTACCTTTACCATTAACTCATTCTATCTGTCTCTCTCTCTCTCTCTCTCTCTCACACACACACACACACACACTCTATCTCTCACACTCTATCTCTCTCTATTGCGGAAGTAGTTCGGCGACTTCCTTGTTGTCTTCTTCTTTACGGCCGCTCTCTTTATTAGTTTTATTTACTTCCGTTCCGCATTTACTTCCGCATAGCGCGTTTCCCACGCGTTTTTGACCTACTTTTTCTTCCTTTTGACAGGATTTCAGTTCTAACCCCGCTGCACCTGCCCCCTCTTTTCCCCCTACGCCTCAGGCAAACAGCTGCAATCTGTTAGTTGGTTCCTGTGTGTGTATGTGCTTGTGAACCTTAACCCTTTGTTGACAGTTTTTGCTCGCTGCACAGATTGAAAACATTTCTCCATATTCTATACTCCCCCATTTGGTTTGTCAGATTATTAGGATTCCTAAGGATTCGAAGGCACTTGAGGGAAACCTTTGTCGTGCTAAAGGCAGGATATGCTTATGTAAGGAGCTGCCTCCTTGAGGAGACGCTGTAAGCAGCGTGGGAAATTCTTTGAAATTCGAGCAGTCGCGTTTGTCTTTTGTTTTTAGACCCTGCACTTGAAAGAGTACAACGAGTCAATTAATTTTCTTAAAAGAACGTTTGTATTTATGCCTAAAACTCAGAGACTATCAGAGCTAGAGTCAACAGACTTGGTAGGTAGGCTCCTCTATAAAAAAGAAGAAGAAAAATAAATTGCAAAGCGTATTTTCATGTTTATATGTGTACTATAGAATCAATGCAGGGTCTCTTATAGTCAGGTTCTTTCGATTGTAGCCCTAACTTCTTGTTATATATGCTTTTACAATTGGGGGAACTAAACTCACGCTGTGTGCCACTTGAGAAGCAGAGAAAGGGGTAGCATAGAGAAGAGAGGGATGGAGAAAGGGGAGAAAGAATGGGGTGGAGAGACAGAGAGAGTCTTACATATTGATAAGCCTAGAATTTTAAACAAACATTACAATGGCATGTGCTCATCTTGCAGCAAACTGACCGAAATCTTCAAGCTACAAAACAACAGATAAACAACAGATAGAAGGGCGAGAAGAGAAGAGAAGAGAAGAGAGAGTAGAACTGAAGAAGAGGAAGAATGGAACATAGTCAGCTGAAGTTCAAGCCAAGAAAGTTTATGCCAAGCAGGCAGTAAAAGTTGTTTCTTAAAGCAAACAAACACAGAGGGAGAGAAAAAGGGATGAAGATAGATACACACACCGGATTTCCGGTTTAACGCGGCAAGCTCTGAGAGCAAAAGAGAGTGGAGAGGAGAAAGAAGATGGACAGAGAGGGAGCTGATGGTGCTGCCACAGCGACACTTTATAATTTGCTCGCGCGTGCTCCACAAACAATTAGCCTCATGTGTCAAAGTGCAGAGTACGAGGTGAAAGGGGACAATGAAACGGGGAAGTGGAGAGGGTAGAGAAGAGAGGAGAGACAACGGAAGCTGAGCACACGATTCATGGTAAGCATGCAACGTGATGCGGCAAGCAGTGTGCAACTTTTGAATGACTTTTGGAATTTAATTCAAGTTACATTCAATGGAATTGAGATTGAAGAGGAGACTTGAACGGGGAGTGGAACTGAAGCTTTAGCTTTAAGAGCTGTCAAAGGGTTTTACGCACGCTCATTTAATTGAATCGAATTAACCCCCAAGAACCCCACCGAACAACAGCAACTGCTGCTGCTGCTGCTGCTGCAACATTCGTCATGCCTCATGTGGTTGGGGGCATGTTTGGAATTTGTGCGCCTCAAGAGATGAGTTGAGGCACCGGAAGCTGCTTGCCTCAAGATGACAATGACTTGTACAATTTTTGTTGTTGTTGTTCTAGAGGCAAAGAAGAGGCGGGGGAACTTGCCACATAGCTAACATGCCAATGCAACGGGTCTGGGGCTTTTGTTAGTCTCTCTCTCTTTTAGTTCACTCATTAGCTCAGCTGGTTAAAAAGAGAAGCCTTTGACTGTCGCGTAATTTGAGCTGAATCTGGCTTAGGCAGTGCATACTGTAGGGGGACAGTAGTAGGACCTGCAGTGCACCTGCCGCTATCAATAACCCAAAACGCTTGACATGACGTGCGCAAAATGCAACACAAAAGGACTTGCCACAAAAGGACGCATGTGTGTGTGTGTGTCTGTATGTGTGTGTTGCCAATCAGTGACATAAATTTGTGAATGCCGGAAGATGCCTTGTATTAAAGAAATGCCAGAGCTCAGCAGTTGTTGCAGCAGCAGCAGCAAGCAACATCGGTGTTTGGTTCCCATGAGGGCGTTGACGCACAAAGACGCACACGATCGACAGACGACGGAGGAGAGAGAACAAAGTATAAAGGACGGAGGATGAAGGACGTAGGACAGACAGAGGCTGCTGCTGCACATGCGCCGTTGAGGCAAAGATGCTGCTGTTGCTGTTGTTGCTGATCTCTAAGACCGTTAGCTGTGGCTGTGGCAGCCGCCTGGCACAAGTGTCTGCCGCCTTGTGGCAGGTAGTTGTTGCTGCTGCTACATGCAACAACCTTCCTGTTGCTCGTCTCTCTCTCTTTCTTTCTCTGTGTCTTCAACTGTTATCTTTTGTCTGTGCGTTAATGATTTTTCTATACATTTCCTTTTCTGTTGCTGCTGCTGCTGTTGTTGTTCTTTCTTTTACATTTTCCCCATGACTGAGAATTATGCAATCTGGCGTTTTTTGTAGCACATGTGGCCAGCTCTTAAATAGAGATAGATATAGAAATAGAAGGAGAGAGAAAGAAAAAGAGTCTGGGGCAGGGTTCGAGGCGGAAGTGCTCTTTGGTCACCTCACGCTGTTTACACGAAAATTCAATTAAAATTGAAAATTGTTTTTCAAGCGGAAGTCGGCGGCTGTCCCAGCTAGCAAAAGAGAGAAGTGAAGAGAAGCTTCTTCTCTAGAGCAGAAGCTGTTGCTGCGGAAGTCACACGGAAGTTGTTTAGGCCAGCGCCAGCAACTTCCACTTAATCTTCATCCGCCTCAAACTGCTCTCAAATTGTTCTTGCTTCTTTTTTTTCGGTTTAAAGAAATTCCAGAGAAAACATTAAACTGGGTTTTGGAACTGGGACTTGTAGTGGACAACATCTAGAGAGAAAGAGAGGGAAAGATTGCAAGAACCGGAAGTAAGTTAATTTAGTGCTTGTTTTGTGGCTTCAAACACATATTTTGCATAGCACACGACTTTTTGACTTTAAAAACAATTATGTCCATTCCAAAATGTTCTTTTACATTTCTATAAGCTAAGGCTAATTTACTGGACAGTTTATATATAATAGGTTTAATTAGACTAGATTAGTGTAAGATTTCGGAAAAATATTTTCACTGAAAATAAACCATTGTTACTGTAAACAACAATTTCTGAGTAAATTAAATAAGAAAGCCAAACCAATATTGATTTTTTTAAATTTATCTACGTAATTCTGAAATTCTGTATCTCTGATGATTTTGCATTTTTTAAAACATTTATTCTGAAATTACCAGTTGATGTTTTATGTCAAGGAAAACAATCTAGCTTAGATCTAATTAGTTATTAATGTTAATTTGTTAATTTTAAATAGTTCACACAAATAGGTGACACTTAAGCTTAGACTGGGAAATAAGTTAGAAAGTGAATGAAAAGGAAGAGAAAGAGAGTGCGAAAGCAAACCGGAAGTAGGTTCATTAAGTTCTTAATCTGACGCTCAGACACTTATTTTGCATAGTCCAAGACTTTTTGACTTTAGCTGAAAATGTAGCTTGAAGTCAAGACGGAAGAGGAGTAAGTAGTGAAAGGGGTGGAAAGAAGAGAGTAGTGGAAGGGCAACTGGCCGTGCCACTTTGGCGCGCCTTAACGGAAATATGCCAACCTCAACAGAAGCAACAACTTCAACCTCAGCAGCAGCAACAACGGTTGCTACAGCAGCAGCAATATAAAAATTTCATTCATAAAAGTGCAAAAATGCCAAAAGGAAGCAACCACAGCACAAAAAAAAAAACGGTCAGTTGTTGTTGTTGCTGCCGAGGGGAGAGACAATGGAGAGGGGGATTGAGAAGGGGCAGCGTTTTGAATTGGTTAGGAACACGGTTGCTGGCTGGAACTGGTTTCCCAGTGTCTTGCAGCCAATTGCAGGCAGCTTGAGCTCTGGCATGTTGTTGTCCATTGTTATTGTTGCTGGCTGGCAGCAACACTGGATTTTGCGTAGCTTGTTGATCGTCACAATTAATGAACGTCGTCTACGCACACGGACATCCACTAACCACATCCACATTCACATTCACATCCATATCCACATCCTCAGTCAGCATGTTGCTGGTGCTGCTGCTGCTGCTGTGGCCGCAAAACGGAAAAAAGCAATTCATTCATTCATTCAAAAAGGGGAGACAACAACAACAATCTGGCATAGTTGTTGTTGCCTTTGTAATTGTTGCTTTGGCCAAACCGCAAGATGTTGCTGCTTCCAGTGTAAACATGTTGCTGGCAGCAACTGTTGCCGTTGTTGCCATTGCCTTCTTTTACGCTCAGCTAAAATAAATCAATCTTGAGCTACTCTATTGTTGTTGCTGTTGCTGTTTTCAGCATTTTTATGAATGAAAAGTTGCTGCTGCTGCTATGTTGTTGCTATGTGCAAGTTGCTGTTGCTGTTGCTGCTGTTTTTTGCAATTTTTAATGAATGATTGCGCGTAGCTTTGGTTGTGGCCTTTTTTGGCTGTTGCTGCTGCTGCTGCTGTGTCTGTTAATTACGATCAAGTTGCAGTTGCTGCTGTTGTTGTTGCTATAGTTGTTGGTGCTGCTGCCTTCTCTATTCGTCGATGATCGCTTGTTGTTTTGTTTAATGAACACATGCGCACTTGTTGTTGTTGTTATTGCTGTTGCTGCTCACGCGCGGTTTTTATGAATGAATGAATCAACAACAACAGCAGTAGCAGCAGCAACAACTACAACAACAGCAGCATCGACGGCAGCAATACGCGCCCCGTTTGCGTATTTATAGTTATTTATTTTTGCTGCCGTCGCCAGCCGTTGTAAACAATGCGCCTTTGGCACGTAATTAGCACACTTACAGATAGCAGCAGCAACACTAGCAATAACAACATTAACATCAGCAACAACAACAGCAGCAGAATCAACCCAAATTGGAACGTGTCCGTCAATAACTGTAACAAGGTCTTGGCTGAAACGGAAACTCGCCCGGCCAGCGAAATATTTCCGTTCGATTTTTCCGAATGCGTTTGCGTTTTTCTTGTAGCAAGTGGCAACAACAACAACAACAACAAGTTGATCATCAACTAGACAAAATTGTTGTTGTTGTTGTTGCTTATCACAAAAAATTGTTACAAGTCTAATATATAAAAAAAAGACTATATAAAAAAGTTGACTTGGCGCGCGCGCCAGCTCCAAACTTGAGTCGATTGCCTCGAGAAACACGACAACAACAACAGCAGCAGCAGCAATAGGTGCAACAACAACAGCGACAAGAAAAAAGTGGGCAAACTAGTTTTTTGGTATCGAGCATCCGTTGGCTCAGGTTGTTGTAGCTTTCAGCCAGTTGTTGTTGTTGTTCTTGCTTATATATTTTTTTCTCAATGGAAGCTCTCTGAAATTGTGAACTGGAATTTTTTTTAGGTGAATAATTGTGCTATGTTGTAGCTGTTAATGTTGTTGTTGTTGTTGTTGTTGTTGTTGCTGTTTATTCGTTTTATGCTAATGCGTTAGACATTATTAAAAAAATATATGTGTTTGTTTGTTTGTTCATAAGTACACTGAGCGAAACTACAGTGTGTCTAAGATGAAACTACTATTATTTGTGGAAAGTTTTTACTGAAAATTTCTGTCAGTGTATGCCACAACCGAAGCTTCTGTTTTGTTGTTCTTCTACTCTCTTCGGGCATTTGTTTTTCTTGTTTTCGCTTTGAATCACATTGAATAATTTCTAAATTTAGCATAAAATATAATAAATTCTTTAGCGTTGACGGAAAGAGAAAAAAGCGAACAAAAAAAAAATGAATAAAAAATTATGAATAAAATGCAAAAAGCAAGCGAAAAAGAAAAAGAAGAAGTTTGAAGTTAGCTGAGGCATTGATCTGTGCCATGTGATAAGTTCAAGTTGGAGAAAGATCTTCAAAGAGAGTATCTATAGTCGAAGTGAATGATGACCTTGCTGTGCTCAAGTTACAGATACAAAGATATAAAGTTACACACCCTGTTGAAAAGCAGTTATAATAAAGCTCGTAAAGTTTATGACGCGACTTTTATGATGAATGCCTGCGGTTTAAATTAGCATAAAAAACTGACTAGAAAACAACTTAGGAAGGGAGAGGGAAGTGGGGAGATAAGGAAAAAGCTAGCGAAATATGTGCCGAAACTAAACAGAACACTAGACAATTGTAGGCATTGTTGTTGAGGGCGTGGCTAAGCTATTGGTAAACAACTTTTTATTTACTACACACACACACACACAGAAACATTTTCCCCTTGGACACATTGCGCATACGCACAGTTGGCCTGGCGCTCAACCAAAAAAAATAAAGGAATGGAAAAAACTAGCTGAAAAATAAATAAAAATGCCGTTTTCACACCTGGCTGCGCTCAGGCAACAATAAAAGCACCCACGTGTCTGGGCCAGGCCACAAAACGGGCACAAACAACACAACACAACAACAACAACGACTTGGCCAACAGACAGACAGACAGACAGTTTGTAGAGACATGTTTATGCTTGATTTGTTTATGCATTTCTCAGTCAATTGGAATTTCTAGCAGCCTCTTTGATATCTCGTTGGTTTTTTTTTTCTCGGTACGGTGCGAGCTCGTGTCATTCAATGTCTGCGTCAAGCTACATGCCACATGCCACAACAGCAACAACAAGAGCAACAACAACAGCAACAGCTTTGACTGCTTTTAGCCATGCCACGCGCAACGTTGACGTCTTTTCAAGTTGTTTAAGCCAAATATGCGTAGCTGATCTGCTTGTATATGGCTAACAAATCACTGCCTCTTGTTGTTGTTGTTATTAATGTTGTTGTTGTTGTCGTTGTTATTATCGTTGTTGTTGTTGTTGTTGTTACCCATTCAAACAACTTTTGGACGCTCTGTCGCTTTGCCATTCATTCATAGATTGACTTGCCCAACGAAGCGAAACGCAGTCGCTGTTGCTGTTGCTTCTGCTGCTGCTGCTGTCGGCGTCGCTGTTGCTGTTGGCGTCGACGTCGCAGCTCATCAGCGTTTACGTTTTCATTCATTCAATCTCCCGTCCCAACCCTACCCTCTCTCCACCCCTCTCTCACCATACACTCCTGCTCTTCACAGTTCTCGCTCATTCATTGCGCTGGCAACACCATTTGCCAGCTTCGTCGTCATCGTCGTATTTCATTCATGAATTTTCTTTCGTTCATTCATTCATTCCCTCTCGCTCACTCTTTTCGCTCTCTCTCTTTCTTTCATCTCCCTCTTTTGCTATGTTCCTGCCTTGATGTTGTTGTTATTATTGTTGAAAACATTTTTAAATACCGGAACTGAATGTTTAGCGCTTTTAAGCATGGGAACTTTTTGTTTTCTTCTTCAAGAAAAATAAAGAAAAAAAGTTTATCTATTTGTTTCTGTCTCCCTTTGCCCGTCCCTCTCTCCTTCTCTTTTCCTCTTATTTGTTGAGCCATTTTATGCTTGCTATTCCGAAAATCTAGCAGGAATTTTTGGCTTTTTTGTCTATTTTAGGTGTTGTTTTCTATGCGCCGTTTAGTTTGTTGTTTTTTATGCCTTCACAATTTATTGCAGACATATGGATTGGATATTTATGGGCCATGCTGATGGCTCTCCCCCACTCTCCACTCCCTTCCCCTCTCCCTTTGCACCAAGACCAAACTGAGAGGGCAGAGAAGATCAGAATTGGGGTATATTAGTAAGAAGATCGATGTGTCGTGTTGTGTGATACAGCGAGGAATTTATAGGGTAGAAATGGATGAGATGTGACTTTCAAAATGCATCACAATGGAAAATATTTTTCAACTTTTCAGAAATTTGATATGAATTCTAAATTTTCCAGATTTTTCCACAAGTTTTTCTCTACTTCAAAAATATGTAGAGAATATTTCTATTTTATGAATGAAAGTTAATCTTTTAAATTGTTTATTATATGTTTCTTTTGATTAACTTTTATAGGGTATGCATTTAGTCTACCCTTGCATATAGTTTAGGTTAACTTTTTGTCTTTAGTTGTTGTTTAAACTGTCAATATTTTCGTTTTGATTGTTGTTGATATTTCACGCCTTGGCCAACTAACAAGAACAACAACAACAATGATACCACCAGCAACTAGGGAGTGTTCTCTACAGTGGACACTGGACATAATAGATGGCTATAGATATATGAAACTAACTGCAAATGCCTGATTTATGAGGACTACATGAGAACTGAGGGGGAAGGAGAGGAGGTAAAATTTTGATTGAACGCTCGTTGAATCAACAGTTTTGTAGTTGAAATTGCAGTTGTGTTGTTTTTTGACTTCGTGGAAAGATCGTATCGTGTGTGTTTGTGTGTGTGTGTGGCAGCAACAACTTGGCTTAGTCATGAATACAGTTCGTGCCTCAACTGGTGGCACATATAAAAACATTGAACTCTTGACCCACAACACTAATTGGTTTATAAGGTATCGCAATTGTGCGATGTGGACTTTAATTGATCAAATGCGACGACGACAACAACAACAACAACAATGTTTTGTCAAATGACATGGAAAACGCTGCGAGGCAACAAACAACTTTCATTTTCCATTTTTCATATAAAGCAATCGCTGCTGCTGTTGGGAGTTGCTGCTGCTGCTGCAGCAGTTGCAATTAAATGTGCCATAAAAAAAGAAACAACTGAACCGTTTTGTGGGTGTCAAGTGTAATGGCTGTTAAGAACGTCAATCTCTATAGGGCGGCGGCTAAATATAGACAATGCCCATACAAGTGAATCGTGGGCCCAGCCCCAAGTTGAGCTGAAAACCTGCTGCTGTTGATGTTGTTGTTGTTGATGTTGCTGTGGTTGCTGCTGCTGTTGCTAGCGTGGGCATTGCAGCCAGTTACAATATGGCAACAAGATCCATAAAGTTGTTGAGCAGGTGTCGCTGCATTATGCAACCGCCGACAAGTTGTTTGCATAGATCAATGCAATGAAAACAACAGCAGCAGCAACAGCAACTGTAGCTGCTGTAATTAGCTGTGAACACATACTCTCTCTATATTTATTAGCTGTGTCAACTTACCCCCACTTGATAGAGTATACGCAGATCCTTGCCGACAGAACCATGCTTGTTATTGTTGCTATTGCTGCCGGTCAATCGATGTTGCTGCTGCAACATTTGGCGCGCACGTCGACTTGCCAATATTGTTGGCTCTGATTCCAATTGCCCCTGTTCCTCTGAGATGCTGACTACAGCAACCGTTAGCGGCTTTTCGCTGCTAGGCCTTAACGTGCTGCTGCTTTTGGTAGTTGTTGTTGTGGATGTGGATGTTGCTGGTGTTGGTGCTGTTGCTGATGCTGTTGGCGCACCTGCTGTTAGCTCTTTGGCATTGTAGATAGTATACTCCAAGCTCTTGTGCTTGGCAGCAACATTGCTGTCATCGCTGTTGGCCGCTGCCGTCAACTCGTAAACCTCGAGCGGCAGACGCGTGCTCTGTGCACCGCTGGACAACAGCAGCAGGGGCAGCAACAGCGGCAACAGCAACGGCAGCACCATGTCTAGCAACAGCAGTGATCGCAAACTTATGCTGGCCATTGTCGTAGACACCAATTGATGTGATTGTATGGGTGTGTTGCTGTTGTGGCTGCTGTAATTGACACTTTTTTTTTGTATTTTGTGGGTTTTGTAAGCTGTCTCAGCCTCCGTTGTTGTTGTTGTTGTCGTTGACTTGGCAAATCGAAACGTTGATTGTTTTTCTTTTTTTCTCTCTCTCTCTTCTACAATTTCAGAGGGGTGAGGTGAGGATTGGGAATGTTATTGCAGCTCTCGACTCAAATTAGCATTGGTCAGCGCAGTGACTTGCCCCTCTTGGTGTTGTTGTTCCCTTTCCCACATGCTACAAGCAACAACAACATCAACTCGAAACGCGTTGCACGATTACGTATATTGGTAAAGCAGGTTTAAAGCACACGATCGAACGATTAACGATTAACTATACAACGTTGAACGATTATTGATTATCGATTGTTGTTGTTGTTATTATTATTGATTTATGTTTACACTTTGGAATATTATGGCATAAATCTATAATTTATTGTTGTAGCACCAAAAAGAAAACACGCGACTTGTTTTCAATACAAAATTTTCTAGACTCGCAACGAATTGTGGCATGCGGTTTTTTGTTGTTGTTATTGTTGTTGCGTCTGCGTCAACGTCTCTGCGTTGTCTGCGTCGTCTGCTCAGGGCAACCTCACTTTTCGAACTGATCAAACAGAAAAACGAACGACGGCAACTTCACTCTGTGCGAGCGAGTATCTCGAGTGTGTGTGTGTGTGTGTGAGAGTGTGTTTAAACGAGTATCTGTGTGTTAAGACTTGAATGAACGTACACATACACACACAAGCAGCGACGTCAACTGCAACTGCGACGTCAACTGAGACTGTGACGTAGGCAGCAACTGCCTGGACTGGTTGCTCTTGGCTATGAATGAATGAATGAATATGTTGTTGATGTCGACGTCGACGCCAGCAGCAACAGCGCAGCATCCATTTATGAGAGTGTATGTGAGTATCTATGTGTGCCTGGTTGCTGCTGCTGTTGTTCTTGTTATTGTTGCTGCTGTTGCAGTTGTTGCTGTTGCTGTGGCCTGAACCCGGCTCGCGTGCTGCGCTTGCCCGTCGCCTGAGGCCGTCGCATCCTTTAGCCCGTTTTTTTCTGTTCTCTGCTCTCTGTGATGTTTATTTTTGCCTCTGCTTTTTCTTGTCATTTTTACTACGACCGGAAACTAATTCCTGCCCAGCGACATTGTTGTTGTTGCTGTGGGTTTCTTTTTTCTTACGTTGTTGAATTTCGCGCGCATGCCAAAAAATAAGCAAGAAAAACACAGCAGCAACAACAACTATAGAAACAACAGCAACAGCTACAACTACAACAAATCTGAGACTCGTCTTGAGCTTCTTCGCTTCCTCAGTTCCTCGCTTCTTCAGGTTGAGTGGCCAGTTCAAGCGAAAAGCGCGCGCTTCTCAAGAAAGCGCGCCAATTTTTATGGGCCTAGCGATAAGATTTCATTCGGTTTCCATTTTCATTCCCGGTCTGAGAATGGCGAGACACTTTAACTGGAACCTTTATATGTGTGGATCCTACGTCTACTATAATACTGGTTACCAACTGGCTTAATTCAATAGGGATTCAAATTCCATCAATTCTTGGCATTCCACTGACTGTCATTGCATATTTGATATGACAACTCACTTCTGTAATCAGTCACAATAAGTAGAATGAGAATATTTTATTATTTTTTTATTTTGTCAATACAATCACTAATTTTATTGGCTGACATTCTTTTTAACTCTTAACATTTCAAATACAATTCATTCATATTTCTCATTTAAACCATTTCATATGTAAATCACAATATCTCACAATTCAACACATTCACTAATCCCGCTGATTATCATTTTCATAATTTCGTATCATTTTGAATGTTTCCTCATTTCGAATACATTTGAATGTTACTTCCTTTTCGTAATTTTTCGCCATTGACATTTGAATAAGTTTTTTCATTTAATATGCAAAATATGAAAGTATTCATAATTCTAGTTAATGTCATTTGATTTAAATGATGTATTTTATAATAAAAGCCTTCTTTCGTGTTGACATTTCACATTTGAATGACAACAGATTTAGACAGAATTTTATTAACGTTTATTCAACACACTTACTAATTCTATCAGTTAATACTGATATCGATTCTTATCATTTGAAAGATGAGTTTTGTGTTAATTTAAATACAATTTAATGTTAATGTTAATAATGCTCTTATCGATTCTTATAGTTTGAAAGTTCAATTTTGTGTTTTTATTTTAAATACAGTTTTATATTAATATATCTTTTTATTAACCGCCTAAAGGACTTTATAATCTTCGCTAATTGTATTTCAAATATTACCAAAGTATAAAATTTTTTAAATGTAAATTATTTTTTCTGCTCTGTTCAGGATTCAAATTCTATAAAGGATTTTCCGTTTCTGAAAAATGGTGTAGCAATATTGCTTTCGTTACTCAATATATTTATTAGGAATTCAGAAATGGCAGGTATAAAAAAACGATACGTTGGCAAATATGCTAATGGTCTATTTTGTACTACGAATATTGAACATATGTTTTGTAATTTTATTATATTTTATATATATTAATATTTTCTCTTCTCCTCTTTTTTTATTTGCAGGTAAAATGTATGCGGTAATTGGACGACGTCATGGCAAAATTCTATCGGGTGACCTGACACAGGGCAGTGGCAACTTTGCCGTGACCTGCCTGCTGCCGGTCATTGAATCCTTCAACTTTGCACAGGAGATGCGCAAACAGACATCTGGCCTCGCCTGTCCACAGTTAATGTTCAGTCATTGGGAGGTAAGTGCAATCAACGCAGCTGTTGCAGATGTTGTTGCTGGTGATGTTACTGTTGTTGGTGATGTTGCTGGTGATTTTGGCGCAAGTGCGCCACGCAATCAGAAGTGAACCCTCTCTTCTTGTTGTTGGCCATATGCCATGTGCGTGCCTTTACCTTCTGCGGTCTCTGTTTGGTCAGCTAAAATCTCAGCTTACCTTTGGTTAACTGCTGCTACCTTCTGCTGAAGTCTTATAAGCTAAAACCACAGCAACATCTATAGCAACAGCAGCAGCAACGACAACAGTTGTTCTGAAAGTTATATGGTCCATTTGAGGCTGCAGCTGTGGCAACTCTAACTGAAATTCAAGTATCTCAAAGCGGGCGGCCTTTCCCCTGACCTTGTCGCACTTCAAGCCCCCATTTTGTAGCATTGGTAAATAGTTAATCTCGATCTCCAGCAGAGAAACGGATGAGCCAAGCGGCGGATGAGCTTGCCTCCAAAAATGATTAATATAGACGCAATATCCAAGCACACCACACAAAAGTGTCGCTTTTGATTTACCAATAGTAAAAAAAATTCTATAAAATGTACTACATTTTTAACCTAAAATGTTTTAACTTTTCTCTTTCTAAAACTGAAAGCAACTCGAGGTATTTTATGAATTATATCATCTCGCTTTTATTACGTACGAACAAGTTTACAGACTTCTTGGAAAATAGCAAAGAAAACCGCAAGCCAAGGAATGTTTTTGTCATACTCTCTTGTTGTGGATAATATAATTATGTCACGCACTGTGTTAATTACAAGTGGAAGTAGTTAACTGAGAAGCAGCGTCGTGTCTTGCATAATTTTTACCCGGGGCAAAGATTAATCCAGCTTCCCTTATGTGCTTTAATCTTAAAATATTTAATCTCGAACTATTACTTTTAACAAACTCCTAGTGTTTAAACTTGATTCCGAATTATTAAATTGTTAGTTCAAAAGCTTAGCTAATATTCAAGTTTGCATAAATTTAACAAAATTAAACCCATTTCAATGTGGAATTTCATTTTGATCATGGTTTGATCTATGAATTGATACCTCATTTAAAAATAGTTCATTCTCAACAAATTTTTTTAATAATTTTTGGAATCAAAAAATATTAATTTGGTATTAACATTAAATTTAAAAATATCGTAAACAGTTGAAAATTCTTGTTTTTAACTGCCGTCTTTGATAAATTGTATATAATTTATTTTTGCTAAGTGAAATCGTTTTATTGTTTCATTTGCCTGGTGCGCAAACAACTTCAAGTGTATGCTCTATAAGTGTCTGCATATGTGTGTGTGAGTTTGTGAGTGTGAGTGTGAGTGAGTGTGTGTGTTGTATATCGCCCAACCAATCGATAACAACAAGTTTTTGTATAATGACTTCCGGTGATTTTCTATTTCTCAGCTCAAGTTTTGCCGGCATCGCAGTCTAGTGTTGTTGTTGTTGTTGGTGTCTTTTTGCTGCTTCGTATAATTTCATACGCATTTCCAGCGTCCGTCTAAAAGGGGTGAGGGGAAGGGGAAAATGCTGGATGAGGAGGAGGGGCAACGTTTGTAACTTTCCGTGTGTTTTTCCTGTAGAAATCCCAACGGAAACTTGTTTTGTTGAGCGGCTTCAGAAATAAGTGCATTATTCAGCCAATGGAAAGCTAACTTCGTGCGTTTTAGCAATTAGAATTCGACAACGACAATCAGCAGTAACAACATTAACAATCAACAACAGCAATCAACAGAAAACGACAATAATCAATTGTAATGTGTGTCACCTGGTGTGTTGAAGTTGGCCTCCATCTTGAAATGCTGTTGACATTTCAGCAATTAAACAGTTATGTGCAACGCCTTAGTGTCCGCCTGCGCCCTTTTGCCACGCCTACAAGGCCCCCCCCTCCCCCAAAATAAAAATACGCCCATGCCGCATGCGTGAGCGTTTTGTGAGTGACCACAACAACGTGGGCGCAGTTGTCACGTGCCCATAATAACAACGAATGCAGTTGTCTCAAAAGGTAAGAGAAAGAGAGAGTGACAGAGACAGAGAGAGAGAGAGAGAGAGTTAGGACGCAGTGTTGCCAAAACAGCCTTTTCTACGTCAAATCTGGCTTTTTTTAAGACTTATTTTAAATTTGAACCCTAAATTTTACACTTATTTTGAAAGCTCATTATATTATTTGCTTTGACTTTACATTTTTATTATACATTTTTAAAGGATATGGAAAATTAATGAAAATTTAAGAAACAATGTGGATTAACATGAACACACATCAAACTTTCTATTAAATTTTTTTGCAGTACAGTCTTTTTTTTCACCTTTTAACCCAATAAAAATATACCTCTTTTGCTTCTCAAAAGTTGGCAACACTGGTGGTCAGAGAGGAAAAGAGACTGAGGAGTGAGAGGAGGAGGAAGATAAAGTGTGGGTGGGAGTTGAGAGCTTCGCTTGACATTTAAATTTCTTGCCGCATCATCATGGCTCACAATATGTTCGTTAAGCTGCTGCAACATCAGCAACTGCAACTGCAACTGCGAAATCAGCAACAGCAACTGCAACTGCATCAAATCAACTGGGCTGTTAATGCAACCTATTTCCTTGCCTCTGTGCCTGTTGACCGGCGGGCTCGACGACCTTTTGGCCCCGAGACTCATCCTCGTACACAGTACCGCAACAACAGCAACAGCAACTACAACTGCAACAGAAACTAATTTTCAGTTTTCATACTTGCCTCTGTAAATATTTTTCACTTCACGTAACGCATTAAAGTCTCACACACACAAAGCACACACACACACACACATATGTAGTGTGGTATGGACAGCATAAATATGATGTTGTTGTTGTTGTTGTTGCTACTGTTGCCGTTGTTGCTACCGTGTTGCGCGGTTTTGTTATTATTTGAGTTATAGCATACCCTGTTAATTGTTAGGGTCATAGGGTATATTGTATAGGTTTTTGATCGGGTAGTGTAAAAAAAATTAAATCAATTGTCGGAAAAAAATAAATGTAGGATTTCCCCCAATTTTACTAGCGATAGAATAGTTGTCCCTTATCAGGAAAAATTAAAGAAGATTATATATCCATCAATATTATATCATATTTTTTATTTTAAACGAATATTATAAGAATAACAATTTAAAAGCTCATTTGGGAGCATACTACATAATGAGAGGTATTTCTATAGCACTGTTACATCTAAGTTGGTAATACCTTTGCCTCTTATTGATATGGAATACCTCTAATGTGAATATCTATAACATTTTTAATTTTTACCATGCTAGCTGTCAGAGTTTATGAGATTGGTAGCATTGAACTACATTTTATTCGATTTTCGATAACAATATTAATGCTATTTTCATCAGCAGAATATTATATTACTTGCTGTCAGCCTTTATGATAGAGGTTATACTGTAGCAGGCAATACTTTTGCCTGGACTACGCCTAATGTGATTATCGATAATAATTTTAACGCCTATTTTATCAGCATAATATGATTTTCTTAGCTGTCAGCCCTTATGAGAGAGGTAACACTGTAGCAGCCATCATCTCTTGACAGCATTGCAAGTCCCAAATCCCCATTTTTAAGATTCACTCGCCCCAAATGCTGCAGAGGCTTTGGCTACTGGTCTTACCTACTTAACTGTAGGAGAAGGAGGAAGTGGAGGTGGAGAAATTGGAGGTGGAGAGCCTTTTATTTGTTGTGGTTGCTGTTGTTATTGTTCCTGTTGTTGTTGTACTTGTTTTGGAGTGTTTATCATTAACGCGTCGCATATTATTGTTATTATTATTTTTTGTTGTTGTCGTGCTTTGCATATATGCAAGGCATAACTTCAGAAACTACTTGAAGAGGAGCATATACAACAAAACAGAGCAGAATAAAAACAACAACAGAGTAAAGAATTGGAGAGGGAGAACAGCAGACGAAGACAAATAACAAATAATCTGATAACTCGTTTTGTACCTGAAGACAGAAGAGAGACCCCCAAAGGGAAAGTCTCCAATGGAGGAGGAAAGCAGGCGACGACGACGACGATGACGACGACGAAGGTAACGTAGGCTGAGGTTCAGGTTGAGGTTGAGGCCGTGGCAGTGCCCTAAAGTCTGCGCTGTAAATTCACACACACACACACACTGAATATAGTATATACTTAAATGTATAAACAAACATGCAGTAAGCTACAGTGGAGCAAGCTCGACAGTAGGAGACCCAGTACTTTTTGAGTGCAAAGCGTTCACTATTGATTGTTCTTCAATAATGCGTACAATAGATGGCGCTTTACGAAGTTAATAAACACAGAGGTCGCTAGCGTATCTTCTTCTTCCTTTGCCCGTAACATTGTTAGTTGAATAACTTCCGCGTTTATCATCCGATTCGAATGAAATTTTCTGGACAGATTTGGACTATAGTGTATATTATATGTACCAATAATCAAGGGGCTAGTCTTAAAGGGGCTCTTGTAATTCGACTTTGAAATTTTGTTTTTCAATTTCCGGGGGCGGAGGGGGGCGTGGCAAAAATCCAAAACAAACTTGATCAATGGGAGATATAGATGAACCTACATGCCAAATTTGGTGTCTCTAGCTCTTATGGTCTCTGAGATCTAGGTGACACAAAATAGGACAGACAGACGGACAGACGGACAGACGGACATCGCTATATCGACTCGGCTGTTGATGCTGATCAAGAATATATATACTTTATGGGGTCTGCCACGCCTCCTTCTGCCTGTTACGCACATTTGCACAAACGTAATAGACCCATTTGTACTTTTTTAAAGTACTGGGTCTAAAAAAAGATCTTTTAGAGTTAAGCGTCTAGTGCCCAAAGCATGTGTGTGTTACTAGTGCATTAATAGGATATCCTTGTATCTAAATTTTGAGTTTAAAGCTCTTGATGTTGGCTTGAAATATTTAAGTATGCATTCAGGATATATGTACATATGTATAGGTTGAATTAAAACTATAGCGGACCAGATAACCATGAGTCAGCACTAAAATAGGCTAATAATTCAAAGTTATTTAAGTCGCTTAAATATTCTTATAAGAACCCCGATCATCAAAATACAAAACTAACAAAGAATTTATTACTTTATTTAAGAATATCCAAAATTATTCAGTCAAACTTCGTTTTAATTGATATTATCCTATATCAATTATTTTCGTTACGAAAGCTAGTCAATACGAACTATTCTGAAATCAAATAAAAATAGTTTGGCGTTCGACACATTTGCGAAAAAAGGAGCAAGTCCATTATACATATTATACTAAAAAAATCATTTAAGTTAGTATGCATTTTATTAGTTAAATTTCCTTTCGATTGATATATACCTCGATCTGATTAGACTAACATAGTAAATTTTCTATTCGTCCTTTATATGTGGTTAATGGCTTTCATACTCTTCTTGATGCTTCGTCACTAGCGTGACCCACCGTTCACAGTGATGTACTTATATATATATGAATATATAAGTTTGTCTGCAAGGTCCAAGCCGGCAAGTGCTTATCCAAGTGGCTGTGGCAATCCTTTAGCCAGTTGTTGTTTTTGTTGTTGTTGTTGTTAGTAGTCTTAGTGTTGTTGTTGCTGCGCTTAAGTGGAACGTGGTTTGCATTGTGCGCGCTGTCAAAATGACGCTCGTCGAGGCTCGAAACTCGGGGCTCGACTTTGCAGCGCATGCGCAACGTGTGTTGTTGTTCTTGTTGTTGCTGTTGTTGTTGTTGTTGATTTGCCTTGTGGTTGTTGTGGCACTCTCTGGACTGTAGACTGGGCCGTGTGGCAGTGGCACCGTCACCGGCACTGACTGCGGCTTTGGACTCGGCCTCTCTGCCTCTGTCTCTGTCTCCGATTGTGGCTCTGTTTCTGGCGCGCGATAATAATCTCGACTGCGCGTTCATTTGGTTTTTTTTCTGTCTTTTTTTCTGGTCTTGCCCCTGCCACAGCTGCCGCGTCAGGCGTATTTCGGTAGCTGCTGCGTAAATTACCTGCATGCGGACGTACAACTGGACAGGTAAACACACTCCACACTCCACACACACAAAAACACATACAGATACACACACTTTGTTGGTAGACAGCAACAGAGACAATCGACTCACGCGTCTGCGTGTTTATTAGAGGCCCCCCTCATAAAGCCATGACAAATACGAACTGACTACGACTACAAAAAAATGTTCTACTTTTACTGTAACTTCTTAACTCCATATCCATGCCAATTATGCAGTTCATTTTACAAAGACAAATTTAAAACTTATATTACATCATATTTAACAAATTTCTCTCAAAACTAAACATTTCTCCATATAAAATATCTCTTGAAATTCAAAAATACTATTCTATCTCAACGATCTCTACCAAATTTAATTTAAATTAAATTCATTTCTAGATGAAATCTCTCTCTACTTAATAAGTCTGAGTAAATTCAGCACTCTGGCATTAACTATTAATTCCTTTTATTAATGTTTCACTGATTTTTGGGCTTCCCATATATCCGAGATTCGAAAAAACTAAACCCATTTCCATTTCAAAGCTGAAAAGTTTTCTCAATTTATATTAATTTCTTAGTGATAAATCAGGCTAAGTAATAATTTTCCAAATTTAATGGGTTTCTTTGTGAGAAATTATGCTAAATGATCTATGAAGTTCCTTAGAAATATTTTTTCAAACGTTCAAATTGTATTCTTTGCTACAAACTCAACAAATTTTTGGCCGGAATGCCTAATAATATAATATTTAGTTCATTTGGAAAATTTCTAAATCCTTCTGTATATTTATTAAAGGAAATTTAAAAACTCACTGAACAGACAATCTTTTGAAAGCTGAAGCGTGATGCGCTGGTGTGGATAACAACCTTCAAGTGTTTTTATGGGCTACCTTTGGCTGTTGCTTGTGCCAGTACACTGTGAGAAAACGTACAATGTAAAAAATTCGAGTACTAAACTAAATTATCAGTGGCTAATCAAAGTATTAATAAAGTGGTAATTTAGTGAGAGAGCTTTAAGAATATCTTATCAGAAGTTAACTATAATGTTTCCTTTTTTTTTTACCAATGCCTTATATTTTCTCTTAGTGTATGGCAACTGATTGCTGCTCATTTGTCTGGACCGGCTCAGACGCAAGCTTTGCGCACTTCTGGAGCACTTCAGCTGCCAAAAGGGCCTTAAGGTCCAATAGAGGGGAGCTCTCTTGCCGTATTGTTGTTTTTCTTCTTGACGAACCGTTGTGCGTAGGGAAAGCAGCGTCCCTACAGCTTGATGATGATGATCATCATCTCAAGACTCTGCTTTTGATCTTCTTCTTGTAGGCATGTGCAAAAGGATTGTTGTCTTTGTGTGTGTGTGTTAGTGTGTGTTGTGACATGGATTGTTGAAGATCGGGATTGCCCTGCCCTGGAATATTCTCTGGCCGCGTGTCGTTGTCGTGATCATGCTGGCTACTGCTCCCTTACATTCTCCCTTTTAGTCTCTCCTCCTCTGTGCTCCACTCCTTGCTCTGCTGGCGTTGTTAGTGGTTGTTAAACAAGCGAATCGTTGTGCCCGATAATGATCTACATGGGGGAACTGAGCCGCAGTTTAGCGTAGTGCGAACAGATGGTGCAAAAAAAACAAAATAAAATAAAAAACAAAATAAAATAAAAGTTTTGCCACAGCACGAACTGAAACTGAAAATCCTGGCTGTGTAGAAGAAGCTGGAATAAAGCAAGGTTTCGAGGCTTTTTAAACTGGGATTCCACAGAAGAGAACAGCACGTCTGACACCCTCCCGCTGTGAGACTCAAGTGCGTGTCCTTCCCAAAACAAAACAAAACACACAGAAAAACACAACAAAACAACAGACAGGAGACAAGAGACAAGAGAATTGAAGTCGTATTGAGAATTGAGTAGCGACGTTGGCAATCATCAATCACTGTAAAAACTGTAGAAAGGAGCAAAAACTTCACGCCATTCAAGAAAAAAATTCTGCGTATCCTGGCGTGCCTTATCACGCAATGAATGTTGTTCCTTTCTTGTATTCCTGGTCTGGGTAACATAAAAGTCATTAAAGATGCGCACAGACATTTGAATGTCGACCCTCTTGAGTCTGACAATGAAGATGAAGATGTGAAAATGCACGCTTTCCCTGATTGCCTGCAAACATACACACACACACACTTACAGAGGAAAGGACTCATAAAATATCACGTAAATCCAATCACGAACCGTGAACCTTCCTTGCTAGTCGGGGATGAGGATGAGGCGCAGGCGCATAGACCAAACGACGCCTGTTGTCAATTCCATTGTCCTTTCTCAAGTGGCCCGACTCCGCCCCCGTTGTGTCTAAATGATTTCCTAGAAAGCATACTCAAAACAATCCTCAAACGATCCTCAACTAAACTGTAATCTTTGCTCTCTTTCAGGTGATTGATATTGATCCCTTCTGGCTGCCCACAACCGAGGAGGAACTGATGCACTTTGGCGAGAAGGCCGACTCTGCCAATCGGGCCAAAGTCTACATGGATAGTGTGAGACGTCGCAAGGGACTCTTTGTGGATGAGCAGGTGGTGGAGCATGCCGAGAAGCAACGCACACTCTCCAAGAACAAGTGAAAACATGGTGAGTTTAAAAATATAGAAAATATATCTTTTCTTTATATTTGTGTGTTAAGTGTTAAAATAATCAGAGGAAGTCCTTTAATTTGACTCCTGATCTGTCTTCCTGGGCTGAGAGTCTATTGTGACAGCCTCGCTGCTGATCAGTCCACTCTCATTCTCCTCTACAACGGGCACGGCCAAAGAATTCCTGCCCAGCACAATGTGGATGCAACTGCAGAGAGAGAGAGAGAGAGAGAGAAAAATAGTTTCAGAGATTATCTTTTAGACAAACCCTTCAATACTTACAGTATCAATACAAAGACGGCCATTTGGGTGCCAATGGTTAGCAAAAAGACGCCTCCTCCGTGATTTCTCTTGAGCGTAGCACGATAGATTTGGGAGTAGCAAACGCCGCTAATAAAGGGCACCGCATTGTCACAGACAGACAGTAAGGCAAAGACCTTGCCACGTTCCGATTGAGGCACAATCTTGGAGGTCATTGAGCGTATCATTGGCCCCACAATCGGACCCAAGCTGCAGACCACGGCGCCAGCATAGAACAAAGTCGGACTAGGGGCAAAGTAGTAGAATAATCGGGCAATGGCATGTGCCCAGGTGCCAATAAAGATGATGGTCTAAGAGAGGATCAGAAGTTACTTTAAGTAAGGGAAGTAGTATACCAAAGATCCTTACCGTATCACGCCAGCCGAGCCATTTGTTCATCACAGGCACTGCCAGCAGCATCATGATGACAAAGGCCGAGGATTTGAACGTCTTGAAGGTGCTATAGGAGCCTACTTGCCAATTGAACTTGTCAAATGTGTAAAGATATAGATAGTTGCCCTCATCACGCTGGAACGTATACAGTGCCATGCTGATGAGTAGAATATACAGGAAACTGCGTCTGTGGCCCATGCGAGGCTTCGCAAGAACACTAAATGAGTCCTTAACATGCTGTCTATCAAAGAAGTCCGCCCAGAAGCCACAGCAGCCTAGTTCCTTTAAGGAGCGTTGATTGGGCGTCGTTTGCCACTGTAGGGAGATGGGGATGAAAGGGTTTTAAAGATGGGCAGCCTTGGAAATTATCGGAATTACCTAGTTTTAGAAAACTTAAATTTCTTTTAAAATTCTGTGAATAAACTTCTAGCTCAACATTTGCGAAAATATTGAACGGACATTCATTCACTTTAGTTTCGAAAATAATGGTTGAATAATAATAAGAATATGATTTAGTTGAAATCCCAGAAAACTCTTTCATAAATTTATACCTCTAATTTAATTTTAAAATATAAAATAGTATGCCTACACACAAAATAGTTTTAATAGATAATACAGGAACCATTTTGTGATCAAGAGTTTACACTGTCTACTTTACGATAAAGTTACCTGAAATTTATTTTAGTACATTTTCATATTTGAAAAACTCCCTGCTGTAAATTAAGATAATTCTAACATTATAATGTATTATAAGGTAAATCTTACCTTGAGAGCCACAAGAGTGTAAATGATCGCCAGGCCCAACAAAGTGGTATTAACAGCAAACATATTTGCATATGACTTATTAAAGACATCGTAGAACAGATATGAGCCCAAGGCGACGCCTGTGGGCATGGCAGATAAATAGACGACATCCAGTATGGTCACTCTAATTGTACGTTGCTGCAACGTCGTTATGTCCGATATGTACGCAAAGCACGAGGCAAATATGGCTACATCGGCTCCAGTTAACGCTGATGGTAGTGTGGCCGTGTAGATGATATACTCCACTGGCCATGTGGGCATCCTGGCATTCACCACAACCATGGATGAGTAGATAAACTTACCCAGCAGACCCATTAGTAGTGGTAACTTACGACCTCGTCGATCCGAAAAGGAGCCAAGAAAGAGGGCCAGAAAAATGGGAAAGACATGTGCCGAAATGTTCTCCCATTGATGGAACCAGGCGGTGGTGTCCAGTGACTGTTTCTTGTATGCCTCGTTCTCTGGAGCATTAATGTTGTCACAGATCTCCGCGGTAAAATTGTTATTCACCCGACAAGCCTTCTGCAGAAAGAAGTTCTGTTCGACCACCGAGGTGATCATGAAGGCGAACATATACAGGAACATTGTGGGCTCCACAGAGATGGAGGTGATGCAGTCGATCAGCCATCTGCCGACGCTGCGACGCTCTCTCTCGACGGCAACAGCATTGATGCTGGCAGCGCTGCTCCCGATGCTTGCGCGTCGGGCATTCTCGGTGCCCTCCTGAAAGTTTGCAATAATTTTTTATCAAACGAATTTAAGTTTTGTGAGAGTTTTGCGTGCGCTTTTATTGTGTGTGTGTGTGGAGGAAGAGGGGTTTATGGAGAGGGGAAAGGGAGAGTTAACTGTGTCTCACCAGTCGCAGTTTATCAGGCCACCGAATCAGGCGCAGTTTTGTTATTGTGTTGGCAATGACATTGACTGCCTCTGTCTAGGAGAGAGAGAGAGAGTGTGTGAGAGAGTAAGCCCAGCACTTGAAAGCTCTGCAAGCAAAAAGCTTGTTCAAGAAGCCACCAAGCACGCTTTGCTGCAACAACACATTTGCCATAAGCATTGACTATTTCCAGAGTCGTCACACGATGATAATCATTCATTATTGTTATGAATAAATTCGATTATATTTAAATCATTATATGTGTTTATTGTGAATTAATGCGATAAGCCAATTGAGCAGCCACATGAGACGTGTGTATAAATTTAGATGTGTGTGCATATTAATTTTGTTTACTTTCCGCATAAGTCAAGCTTGGAATTCAAGTTTCGAATATTTCTTTTGGTGCATATGAATATTTGTAGTGAAAATATCAAGTGCTTGCATACCATAAACGGGCTTTAATAGCAGATGTTGTTACTGCCGTTGTTGTTGTTCTCTATGTTGCTGTTGTTGTTGTTGTTGTGCGTCAGAGCACATTTACTGCATACGTAAATCGACACCACACAAAAAAATTGCTCACTATCAATACTTTTCCATTTCGTTTTGAGATTCAGTTGATTCAGTTGATTCGATTGATTTGTACTCATTGAATTTAAATGTGGACAACCGCGTTCACAAGTCACATTCTGTTCACAATAATTTAGTGACACTTTTAGTTAAACCAAACACAAAACAATAACAAACAAAACAAAAATTAAAAAAAAAAGAACGCCGCTCAAAAGCACTCACCTCCGTTGCGCTCATTTCGCTTTTGCGCTCTGCCGCGCTTTTTGTTCTCGTTGGCTCTCAGTTCAATACAATGAGGCTGCTCTTTGGGCTCTTGTAGTGATTGTTGTTGGGCCAGGGGAAGTTCAGCGGGTCACTTTGTTATACGCGTCGAAGCTTTTGCTGCTCTCTCACAGCAGGCTGAAAGCTTTTGTTGTACGTTACGAATTTGAATCTTGCACGCCTTTGCAGATAGAAATTAAACGTTGATTGAAGTTTATTTTAATTTTTTTGATGCCAGCAGTTTAAAATGTTTATCTTTTCCAGCCGCAATTGTTTATTTTTGAACCGAGTTAAGTCTACACTAATGCCATGAAATAACATTTTATGGCATTTGTGCTGGGGTTTTTTTATTGCCAACTTTCCTTATCACGGCCTAAAGTATTTCAGTGTTTAGCGTTTACGTCTGGCTAAGCGTTATCCGCTTAGGTCAAGACTGCCTCCTCGATAAGAATGGAACTTCAGCCAATGGGGCAGACTAAGAAGTTAGAAGTCAATATAAATAATAATCAAATCTTCAAGATACGATAACTGTTGCCTGGCATCTAGCAGTGATTTCAATGCAAACATTTATGGCCCTAATCATTTGGCAGTTAGCCAAGGTACTATAAATAACTTTAGCGCTGTTTGTATTTGCAATCTTTGTCACCTTAGTTTTTCCCAAGTTATATAAGATTCTGTCAGATACGGATTTGTTTACACGCTTCTTTAATTATCACTATTAAACGAAATAATCGTTATTAAGATAGCAATAAAAGGCCCTCTATCTATTACCCCACAATCGAACAAGTATCTCGCGTCACTTATCAGAAAAGAATAAAATTATATTTCCTTTATTTCCACTTATAAAGAGAACTGTGGTTGGTCTTTCGCCGATAAAATATGTGCAATTCATATGTATGCACATATATTTAAATTTAGCATTAAAGAAAACAGAGTTATATGATATTGCACTTTCTTCTTTATTATCACAGGCGATTAATGGTTAGCACAATATTCGACATTACCCCCCGCAAAGTCCGTTAGCTGGTGCTTTCGATCTATATAGACCCGATTACGAACTGCGCGGTTTAATCGTGCTCATGCAACTAACAACTCTCGGTGCCTGGAGTACTGTTCTTATACACTCCTTATCAGGCATATTGACTCTGCCTTAAACTGAGTGAGATACAAACAGAACCTCATTGGTGTTTGTATACAAAGAGTCTACTTCATATAGAGCCAGTCTCATTTGATTACTTCACTTTCTTGCCGTCCATTATAAATCACCATCGTGTTATCTATTTATCTTGTTTAGTAGAACTTGCATTTTTTTCTTTTGTTTTCAGAGATCCAGATACTCCACATTGTATACTTGCTAGACGTCACGGCAGTTGCTCACCTTGGATTAGATTGAAAATTATCATTACTGGCATGAGGACATCAGTTCTTAAAAAAAATTGTATAAAATATTAGCTCATTTTAAATAAAAATTTATACTTTTTTTAATCAAGTGTATTTTTATAAATAAATAACATAACCAAACCTTATTCTAAAGGAGGACTTACGAATAAACTCATATTAGGGGGCTTTATAGCTGGCCTATAGGGGAGTATGTAATCAGTCTATCACTTTATCCACTGGTGTGCCTTTCAATCTGCTCCTCCACTGTATGCAGAAAGCAGGACACGATAGAAGTAAAGTGAACCAGGGATGTGGTGCTCTTCTGTGGGTTGACCGACTTTTGCACCAAGCTGCTAAGGTACTCCTGGAGACCACCTGCTGCCTCCATGCGGCATTTGGGCACCTCCATATAGTGCTCGCTAGGGGAGGGTAGATTTGCAGTATACATTAAGATAGAGCAGCGGACCAAGGACGCTAATTACGCAACTGTCGAATTTGGCGCCCAACCCCACCAGTTCAAGATCATCGTATACTTATTTTTGTTTTGCAAAGCTGGCAAAAGGTGGCGTATTTCTGTTTCGCAAAGCTGCCAATTAATAGATTTAAAAAGAAGATCGTAAGATAAGATATAGCACACAATAGATGGCTTTTTTGGTGCACACTTTTAGGCATTTCTATTATTATTATTATTATTATTTGGCCTAGTTTCACTCTACCAGTCATTGTTTGCCAGCGCCGCTTTTTTAGAACTACAACCGTGGCGGCCTGCGTTCTTGAGTAAAGAAAGTGGAAATATTAAATAAATTTAAAGATGAAAAGTTGCGAAGACAACGAGGATGAAGATGTTTGATTTATTTTAAATTGTGGAATATTAAATAAAAGGAAAATTTTAAGTTTAATGCTTTTTTAGTGGAAATAACGTAAGATTTTAATGCAGCATACTTTTGAATGCACTTTTTAAATAGTCAATAAGTAATTAATGTGATGTATACTCTCGTGCGTCTCAGTAAATTTGTTAAACTGCAAACTTATGCAGCAGACTTTGGGCGGCCTTGTGAAATTGTGAATGCTGTAAATATTGCACTACATACTTTTGTGCGAGTGCTTAAAGCTGTTAGAGCGTTATATATTTAACAGCATACTTTTGTGCCGCGACTTTGTATTGTATTTTGATATCGTTGATGTGCAGTCTGTTTTGTGCAGCATACTCTTGGGCATTTTGGTCAAATTCAAACAAAATTAAAAAACATATTAAAATTTCAACACTTTCGATTGATTTTAGATTTAACCAATTAAATTCGAAGTTCGATTGAATAAAGGGGATTATTTTGATTATATTTTAAAAAAATTTGATGCTTCTAACGCCACAGGGGTTCACAAGGGTTTACTTGCCTAAATGAAATCCAATTGAAAAATCAATAAACTATAAATTTTTATAAATTCTCAAGAGCCCAAAAATAAAACTTTCAAGCTTATCGAAAAAAGATCGTTTATTCTGGTGCGATCTTTTATTGAAATCCATCTTTTGGCAGCTTTGCAAAGCAGAAATACGCCACCTTTTGTCAGCTTTGTGAAGTATCTATATAATCGATCATTTTTATTTGCGAGCGTAATTTAAATATTAATATTTTTGCAATGCTCTTTTAGAAGTAAATTGTAATTTTGTCGAATTGACCGTTGCCATTTGTCTTCCGTAACTAAGCTCTTTATTATCGATGCGAATGGTTTGACAGCATAATTTAAAGTAATACGACCAAGTTGATTTATGGGCAAATTTCCATAACTCTTAATTTTCCCTTGTCAATGAAGGGCGAAAATGCCGAGCAAAACAGACAAGAGAAAAAGTCAAGCCATTGACGTTGGCTTTCCCGTTGCGGTAGTAGTTTCCCGTTGCTGCTTGGCTGCTCTACTGGATGTGGCTTGGAGGGCTTCCCTCTGGACTGGCTGGTAATTCGAAACGGAGCTTAGACCGCTTCCCAACCGCTCTTTTGGCCAGGCCAAGACAAAACGGTGAATAGCCAAAGATTCAAATGCCCTCTTCTATGTGAGAGATATAGATAGTTGGCTGTCAACTTAGATAGTCGCCTCAGTTGACATCGAGCTGCCGAACGCGTCGGTTGCGTGATGATAAAAACTAGATAAAGATACAGATATAGTGATACAAAGATACAATGTCAGATACAGATAGCAAGCAACTATTAAGCGATGTTGAGACTCTTGTGCCGCATGATCAGCACGAGCTGCAGCTGGTTTCGGTTGGCCAGGGCAGCGGGACGGGAAGTGAGTTACCCAGTGTGGATACAACACCGAAGCTATCGAAGCGCAACAGTTCGGAGCGTAGTCTTCCACTTCGCAGCTACAGTAAATGGGCACCCACGGAGCATGGGGCAACTCTCGTCTGGCGGGATCTCTGTGTCTATACTAATGTGGGATCTGGCCAGAAAATGAAACGGATTATTAACAATTCAACGGGAGCTGTTCAACCGGGTTCACTTATGGCTCTAATGGGCGCAAGGTAATGCCAGGTTAAGTGGACTGTGAAGTAATCGATATATGGCTAAAATAGTTAGCCAACATTTGATTTTAGAAGTGAAACAAGTAACGTGTGCATTCTGTCCAGTTTATGAGCGAAAATTCCAGTCGTATCTGGGTTATGGTTAGCTTGATGCTCTTATCTCCCACTGATAAGACAGATTAACACTAAGTAGGGCTAGTACACGCGTTGATTCTAAGTCTAATCTAGGTAACTTACCATTCACAGTGGCTCGGGGAAGACAACATTAATGTCAACGCTCGCCTATCGCCAGCCAGGTGAGTAAATGAAGATACTGATAAGATAAACTCAATAAGAATTATCTCATCCCATGATAACTCCCCTCTTTCAGCTGGCACTGTGGTTCAAGGTGATATACTGATCAATGGACGACGCGTTGGACCCTTTATGCATCGCATTAGTGGATATGTCTATCAAGATGATCTCTTTATTGGATCACTTACTGTGCTAGAGCATCTTAACTTTATGGTCAGTTGGAGATGAAACTAAACAGAACTTCCTCTCAAAGTTCCTATCTTCCATTGCAGGCCAAACTTCGTCTGGATCGTCGGGTGTCGAGCGAAGAACGTCGTTTGATTATCAAAGATCTACTGGAGAGGACGGGTCTAGCCTCTGTCTCCTCCACTCGCATTGGCAGCGGTGATGATAAGAAGGTTCTTTCCGGTGGGGAACGCAAACGTTTGGCTTTTGCCGTCGAGCTGCTCAATAATCCCGTGATTCTGTTCTGCGATGAGCCGACGACGGGATTGGATTCCTACAGTGCACAACAGTTGGTGGCCACGCTGCATGAGTTGGCACAAAAAGGGACCACCATACTGTGCACCATTCATCAGGTAAATAGACAGATAATCTTGCATCAAATAAAAAATATTTTATCAAATTTTCTCTGCAATAATTTCTGCAAACAGGTAAAAGTTTCTTGTTTTCAAGGTTACTTTCTTCTAAGGGAAACCTTCTAAAAGATAACGATCTTCTACACTAAATCTTATTGTTATCATAATCTTTACAGCCAAGCTCTCAACTCTTTGACAACTTTAACAACGTCACGCTCTTGGCAGATGGTCGAGTGGCTTTTACGGGTTCTCCTCAGCACGCTTTAAGCTTCTTTGCTGATCATGGTTATTACTGTCCGGAGGCCTATAATCCGGCAGACTTTCTCATTGGCGTTTTGGCCACAGATCCTGGCTATGAGCAGGCTTCCCAAAGATCTGCTCAACATTTATGCGATCAATTTGCAGTCAGCTCGGCGGCTAAGCAGCGAGATATGTTGGTTAATCTGGAGATACACATGGCACAATCCGGAAATTATCCGTTTGATACAGAAGTGGATTCATTTAGAGGTGTTCCTTGGTACAAACGCTTCTATGTGGTTTGGTTGAGAGCAACGTTGACACTACTTAGGGATCCCACAATACAATGGATGAGATTTGTGCAGAAAATGGCCATGGCTTTAATCATTGGCGCCTGCTTTGCGGGCACAACGGAGTTGACACAACTGGGTGTGCAGGCAGTGCAGGTAAACAGCATAGAATTTCCTGATGAACTCATGACTTCCTTATTAAATGATCTATTTTTAGGGCACACTTTTTATTATGATTTCGGAGAATACGTATCATCCCATGTACTCAGTGCTGAATGTGTTTCCTCAGGGATTTCCGCTTTTCATGCGTGAAACACGCTCCGGTTTATATACTCCGGCACATTACTACGTGGCGAATATCTTGGCAATGGTGGGCAAATAATTTACTTCCTCTTTCTTCCCAACAATCTCCCCCGTCATTTTCTTTTCCAGCTGCCTGGCATGATTATTGAACCTTTGCTATTCGTGCTCATCTGTTATTGGATCACGGGTCTACGTGCCACATTCTATGCCTTTGGGATAACTGCAATTTGTGTGGTGCTCGTCATGAATGTGGCCACCGCCTGTGGTTGCTTCTTCTCCACGGCCTTCAATTCGGTGCCCTTGGCCATGGCCTATTTGGTGCCCCTTGATTATATATTCATGATTACGTCGGGCATCTTTATCAAAATTAGGTGAGCTCTCCGTTTTCTTCGCCTAATCGTGTTCAAATATTCATCATCCATTTACAGCTCCTTGCCGGTGGCGTTTTATTGGACGCAATTTCTATCTTGGATGCTCTATGCAAATGAGGCGATGACAATTGCCCAATGGTCCGGCGTACAGAACATCAGTAAGTAGTTGACACCTCTTCTCTTCCTCTCCAGTTAATTCTAATTTATTTCTTTTTTTGGCTTCCTTAAGGCTGCTTCAATGAGAGCGCCGACTTGCCATGTTTCCACAGTGGACAGGATGTCCTGGACAAATACAGCTTCAATGAGGCGAATATACAGCGCAATCTCTTGGCCATTGTTGGCATCTATTTTGGTTTCCACATCCTTGGATATTACTTCCTTTGGCGTCGTGCACGCAAAATCTAAAAAATTGATAATCTCAAGAACAATTTATTTGTATTTATCCTGTTCACTTCTGTTTATTCGTGTTCATTCATGTTTATCCATCTGTTTGCTGTAAATAAATGTAATCTCGTTATCAATTTTGATAATTGCCAATTTGTTTTCTGTTTTTAGCCATTTTATTAACACATTTTGCAACAATTGCGACACATTTAATAAACATTGAATTCAACCTTAACCGAAAACAGCAAACTACATTAAACATTGTTTCTTCACTTAAATTGACACAATTGTACTTTTAATATACCATTATTCACATATATCATATACATACATATATAGTCCTACGATAGCTGTTTTATCCGGTAGAAAACTTAGTTAAATTATAGTTAAAGTCTGCGCTAGTCAAAGATACGTTATAATAGTGCTATACAAGCGTGTTCTCAATTTCAAAATCGCCTAGTTTCACCTGCAAATCGCCAATTAGCATATGTGAGAAGTGGAATAAGTTTTATCGACCTATTCCCAACTTTAATTTCACCTATAGATCGCAAATATGAGAATCTGGACCAACTCGGACAAATCTGTAATTGGGAACACGCCTGTCAACAATTGTCGAGCTTTCGAGTTCTTCAACTAAATCTAAGTTAACACAAATCACAAGTCCATAAAATAATCTATACATATTCATTTTACAATAGAAATCACAGCAAGAATTGTTTTTTTGTTTTTATCTTTCATTTTTCTTTTTGGTTTTTGCTCTTTGGTTTAGTTCCGTTTCCGTTGAAGTTTAATCGTACTAATATACATATGTTTATATATTTGTTAAATACGCTTTTTATTAAATATTAAATTTAGTGTTGATTTCAGCAACATTGAGACACATACACCCTCGGATTCACACACACACACATACAATTGCAGACATACACACATATTAACAAACACATAAAGCGTAATTAACAATATAATATTTATAGTTTATTTCATTGTTTAAATACATTTCTTAGATTTTGCCAAGCTGTTCTGAGTTTCAGTTTTGATTTAATTTCGCAATTTTATTTTGTGAAATTTAAGCGAAAGTGGAATTCAGAACAGCCTCTAGTAAATATTTTTTTAACAGCTTTAAAATTGACAGAGTTTCGATAAACTGTAACTGTATTTTTAGCACTATTTATAGTTATATGTGTTACATGTGCTTTTTCGACTTGGCATACCCTGTAATTTATGTATATTTCGTTTAAATTCAGTTTCTTTTTCACTTTGCACGCCACGTGTTGCCTCTAATTCTACATAGGAACCTTACACCCGTTCCCCTTGCCCCGCTTACAATCTATCTAACTATCTGTGATTTCTTGGTACCCAAATTGTGGTGCAAATTGCTTTCGTACTTAGTTTGCGTGTGATATGCAGGATATACCCTGTACTCTCTATTTAAGGAACAACAACAATATGCTTAAATGCGAGATCATATTGGGAGATTGGGATTGGGAGGAATATAGGGAAATACTGTTAATTAGATAGGATCTGACTTTGCCTGCACTTTATACATATTTACATTAAGATCTCTAGTTACTTTATGTACTGACATCCTGAAGGAGTCCTGCTCTGGGACTGCTTCCTCCTGGAGTGCTATTACTGCTGCTGCTAATGAGGATCATGCTGCGACTGTTTGGCAGGACAAAGACTTCGGTGGCCAGGCCAATGGGACTCATTGATTGGGATGTCTTGATGGGACTGCGATTCGGTTCCAAGCTCGCGGTGCGTGGTTGCCAATCCTGCATCACACCTTGCGCTACTTCAGCTGAAGATCGGTGGTCATTACCTCCAGTTCCTAATCCTCCACTTGTCTCCAGTGTGCCAGGTGCTGTTTGCGTTGAACCCTGACTCTCGTTGGACAATAGTCGAGTGGTTGTGGTGGTGCAACTGGCAGCCATGGTGGTCACAGAACGACGCTTCCGCTGATTCTGTGTATACGCGGCCGTCGTGGTCAAAGTCTCGATGACATTGAAGCTAACGATAGTATCCCTCTTCCTTAGTGTCGTTGTTGCAGAGTGGCAAGTGGAGAAGACTTCACCACGAAGATTCTGTTGTTGTTTGTTGCTCAGATCCGAGAGACTGATGTTGTTCTTCAACAGAATCTCCAAGTTCTCAATGGAATCCTTGAGCGTACTTTTCTCATCCCGTGTAATCTCCTCTTTCAGCTCTGTCACTAGTGTCTTGGGTGGTGCTGTGGGCGTGGCACAACTATCGGCATTTGCATTCCTCAGTAAAACAGGAAGAGCTCCAATTGTGACCACGCTGGAACTGTTGGAAATGCTGGGCGTAATCCCTGTGGAGCTGACGGTGGTGCCAAAGGATGAGGAAATGTTGTGTTGCCTACAAAGCGACTTTCTCCGTTGAGCTGTCAGATTTTGCATATTCGAATTGAGATCAATGTCATCCTCATCATCATCATCTTCCTCATTATCGTGATCTGCAGTTGCCGGCGTGGCCACAATTTCTGTGGCAATTTCCGGTTGAGCTGTGGCAAGTTGTAGACTCTTTGGTGGTTCCTGTTCTACAGCTGCCACTACGGTAGGTGGCAGCTGTCCCTTCCCTTTGAGAAAGTATGTAATCATCGATCCCTTGCCCTTGACATTGACACTGCCGCGACAGGTAAGCTCAAATCCTCGACACTCGAGTAGCTGCTGCATCTCCTGGGTCACCTGGTTGATGTGTGATGAAGTGAAAGTGTTGATTTCATTTGGGAATAGAATGCGTAAAGGGAAAAAAGAAGAGAAAATTAGAGAGTGGGAGAGTTAGGAAGAAAAGGTGATAACATAAATTCAAAGTGACAAGTTCATTGGCACACACCCACACACAAACACACACACACATAGTCAGACAATCAGAGGCACAACCTGACTCAATATTTCATGATAACACTCTGTTGAAGTCCCCCTTTATACCCCCTCTAGTCTTCTTCTCTGTCCGTTTGTCCCATTCGTTTAATAATTTATTTCTTTTGCAAATTTTCGTGCGTTTCGCTTTTATCGGCAAATAAAATCAAATACGTGTGTGTCTGTCTGACTGTGTGTGTTTATATATAAATACATATATCTGTATCTTTTGTAGCTGCAAATGTATTTGTATCTGTGCGTGGGCCATGAAAATTGTATGAGCGCCGTACGCGGCGTATACGCAATGTGCGAAATCGTCTGTTGCCTTTTTATTTCTTTTGCTGGTCAGCTATTGATTGGATGTGGAGTGAGCGTGGCAACACCACAGATTGTGACAACTTCTTTTTAATTTATTTAAAGTGACAAAAGTTAACTTGACAAATCTTCCCCAAAAAAAGCGAAGCACTTTTGAGAGCCCAAAAGTTGTTCTTTTTATATATTCAGTACACAATGGATATAAGAGGATTGTTACTTAGTGGGAATCTATTTATACAACAGACTAAAAGAAGCAACTCCTGCTCTATAAAGTATAAATAATTTGGATCACCCTGAGGAGCAACTCGATATAATCCTATAAAAACATTTAGATCTCAGCGACACAAGAAACTTTGTTGGTAGCAGACAATTAAGAGAGAGAACTTCCATAACCATTCCTTTGTTCTAGTTGTTAGTTGATTGAACTTACCTGTATGTGATCAACGAGTCCTGTGGAGTCCATGCGTGAAGCAACATTCACCGCATTGCCCCAGATATCATATTGTGGCTTACAGGCGCCTATAACTCCCGCCACAACAGGACCAATATTGATGCCTTTGGGAAAACAAAGAAAGGAAAAATAGTAAATTAATTTTGATTAGCTTATCCACTTGCAGATAAATATTTGAAGTCCTCTCACCTATGCGCATGCGAAAGTTGTTGAAGGAATGCATGTTGACCTCCTCAATCTTGTCAAAGAGTTGCAGCGCATATTCAGCCATGGCGGTAACATGGCTAAAATTCACCTGGTCACAGGTATTAACCGTCAGTCCCGAGGCGGCCATGTATGTGGCACCTGTGCTCTTGATTTTCTCAATGCAACTGCAATGGGAAAATTAAATGAGGCAGGTCAGCAGATAAAGATGTCAGTTGAAAATGGACGACTTACCGGAAACGTTCCTCACTGAGCAGCTCATCAAAGTCGGCAATAATCTCGTTGAGCAGACGCAGACACTCGACACCTTCGTTGTTACCCTCGAGCTCGACGTAGAACTCGGAGAAATTTGGTATGCTGGCAAACAGGATGCAGACGGAATCGCATTGTTCGTGATAAAGATCCTGCCAAGCAGTCAAATGTACCAAATTCAATTAAATACAAAGAGAACGTAGAAGGGAGATGGAGAAAGAGAGAGTGAGAAGCGGGTCCAAAAAGTGTGTTTCAGCTCTTGTGATTTGGTTAAAAGTTCTTGATTGCACACTTAATGTGGCAAGCTGTGCGCCGCTTGCCACATTCTGGCAATGTGTGCCCGTTGAGCATTGAAGCGTTGCAAGCCACAAACAGGCCAATGGGCATATAAAGCAGACGGAGGTACGACCTCAGCTCCATTTGACGTCTTACTTAAGTTCATTCAACAATTTAAATACGTCGGCAAATTTACCAGTAATCGTATCGCTCTCTTTTTCCACTTAAACTGTTATACAGTTATACACAGCTATTATATTTTTGTAATACTTACATCGAGATGCTTTTCGCGGCTCAGAAAATGCTCGGCAACATGCACGGGCAAAATATTTTCGAGCAATTTACGATTATAAGCCTGTAGATGTTCCATATCCTCTTTCTCCTCTGTAAATGAAAAGAGCAACAAAACATAACAAAGATATGATGAGTGTGTGTTCAAATTAAGAGGAGCAGAAGCATATAAGCAAAAAGAAAAAGCAAATAAAGGAAGAGAATAAAAAACAGGAGCGTGAAATTGAAATATCAGTTTATCAGTTTATTGAAGCATGAAGCGCACAGCAAAGAAACGAACGGTAAAAAAAGAAGTAGGCGACAGTCGAGTGTGCTCGACTAGCAGATACGTTGTAATTCAGTCTAACTAACTACACTAACATAATAAGCAGCTGCCTAAAAAACTCTTCAAAGTAATAAATAAATATAATGTTACTAAATACATATAGTAATAACAAAATATTTAATGATCAATAGATTTAGGTTTGTTTATGCTCATTTGTTTATATGTACATAGTTCCTAAAATAAGAGACTGCTACGACTTTCAGCTAGTTTCTTGTTTTAATTTTGAATATTTTTCAACCCGTTACACACGCTAGCACTAGCCCAGCATACTCCATTTAATTCACTTCCAGTCAACAGAGTATCAAAACATGAGAAGAGAAAAACATGGGAAAAAGCGCTGCATAAGCTCAGGCGCCAGTCAAACATGAGTACGATTGTTTGAGTGTATTAGTGAGTTAGAATATGAGTGGGTGCTACATGTGTGAATGCATGTGTGTGCCTGTTTGTGTGTGTGGGCGGGTATACTAATACTAATGAAAGGCTCTTTGTAAGGGGAAAAGCAAACGGAAACGCAAGAGATGAGCAGCATTGCGTTGGATAAACGAATGTTGCCAGAACTTGAGGAAAGGAAGAGAAGAGAAATATGTAAGGGAATAGAAGGGAAGGGAAGGAAAGGAGCTGTCGAGAGAAGCAGCATAAGTGACTTCTTGTTGAGTAGTTGTTGTTGCTGTTGTTCTTGTTGTTGTGACAGGCAGAGAGACAGTGTGTCAGTCATACAGTTAACGATACAACTTTGCAGCCCTTTAGCTAATTAGCTCCCAAAAAATACAACAACAAAAAAATGAAAAAGCTAAAGCAAACTTGTGGCATTTGGAAAATGAAATGAAAACTCACCCGTTGCCTGCAGCTTCCAGATGAAGTCCAAGCGGTATGTGGCCTCCGTTTGATGGCTGTGGAAGATTAGGGCGAGCATAAATGCAAATAGGAAGATTGAATCAATTATGTAGCGCAGCAGGGCTTCCTCATTCCTAATGCGGCATGAATTGAGTTCCAAAAGCGAAGATAAACCAGTTATTGCAGTCCATTTAAACGTAATGCAACGTTGTGGCAGTTGCAAGCGGAAGAAATGGAAAAGGAAGAAAAGGAAGAGAACAGAGAAAAAGAGAGAAAGTTGACTGATAAATGAAGGCAACACCAAGTGCTAAATACAATTTTAATGTCGTTTGCGGCTGCTATAAATGCATTTGCAACATTTCAGCTGTGGCACGTGGCACGTGGCACATCTAGTTGCAAAATAGAGGGCAAGTCTTGCCACCAAATTGCATTACAGCGTAATTCGTTTTCGTTCTCGCTTCGTTTCGTTTCGTTTCGTTTCTTTTCTTTTTTTTTTTTTCTTCATTCACAGTGCATACTTACGCCAAGTCGAGGCTCATTTCCCTGCTCCTTGCATACAAATATAAGGAACAGGCCATATAACTGAATGCGGCAACTAGAAGAAGCAGCACCTTCAACAGAAGGCGCAGCACTTGGTATGTGGCACAGCACATCATCGAAAGCAGCGTCAGTAGCAGGAATGTCTGCAGAGAAGTCAAGCAAAAGTAAAGAGAAGAGAAATGTTGCCAATAAGGAAGGTATAAATAAATAAATTCCACAAAGGATATCTTTGGCATGCCAAAGATTTTATACCCTTTTAGAGAACTGTATTCAAGTTTGGATTGCTGATAACTATATGATAAAGTAGTCCGATTTTTACCAAAGCTAGTCAGAATGTGTAAGGCACTAATCATAAACATAAATAAACTGTGTGTTTGGTTGAAATATTTCAAGAAAAGAAAGAGTTTATATACTAAAAGTGGATTTTATAATAGATTTTGAGGTGATTAGCATAAAAACAGAGGGACAGACAGATGCACATATGTGACTTAGGTGGAAGTCAGGATTAACAGCTTTAAACTTGGTTTTTTTTTGATTGATTGATTCTTTATTTAAATCTGGCTTGTTTACAAAAGTACGATTTTGAAATTACTCCCTGCTAGGGTATAGAAATATCAACGTTAACTTACATTGTAGGCCAAGTAGAAATCACAGCTTGTAGTTGCCTCGTGTTGCAGTTGCAGCTGCTCCTCATCCTGTGTGCTGTTCACGTGCAACCAGAGCCATTCAATATGCCGCTTTTCGAGTTGCCGCATCGATTCCTGCAACTACAATTGAGTGTTAATTAGGCCAAGAAGCGACGCACTCTCAGTTCTGGCCATCAAAATAAATGTGGCTCAATGAATAGCGAGTGCGTCTCCCAAGGGCCATTAAACGTGGCCCAAAAGTTGAGAGCGTAATGTCAAAGTGCCGAAGGTGCTTTGAACCCAGACAAAGAGAGCCGCAGAGGCAGACAGAGAGGCAGACAGACGTTGTTGCCTTTGGGGCAGGTAACAAGTGGCACATAAATGGTGCAAACTTCATGTATGAAACGTGGCTCGCATTTTTGTTGTCCTGCTTGCTAATGTTGTTGCGTTCTTGTTGTTGTTGTTGTCTGGCCAACTTTAATGGAAAAACTTTTGTTTAGTCGCGTCCCAAACAACAACAACAACAACGACAACAATATGGAGAACAAACAACAACGAAACGCCCTCGCACAAAATTTGTATTTTGAGCTACAACAAAAAAAGAAAAACAAGTAAAACGTAAATTTAATTTTTATTATTTTTAAGTTCCATTTGAGCCAAGTCAAAAACTTTCAGCTGATGGCCAACAAAATGTGTTGGCAGGGAAGAGCGGGAGTTAAGGGTCTTATTGCCATAGAATGAGCAAAAATTATGGACTTACGACAGAGAACTTGACATTTCCAGGGAATTTGTCATTGTTTATGTTATTCCAACTAAAAGGCGCACATTACGAGCACTCAGTCACATTTGTACTTACCATGGCCAACAACGTGGTCAAAACAATCAGCCCAACTGTAGCCAAGGCAAAGAACTGCGACAACGTGCGATTGCTGTGGATGCGTTGAGAGAAACGTTTCATCACGATGGGAAGCTGTAAAATATTTAAGTTTATTTAAATTAATAAAAATTACAAAACAGCAAACAGGATATTAGTCCAGATCTTTAGTCTGACAGACAACCTGTCGCCTTTTTTAAAGTAGTCTAAATGTAGAAACTCGAATTTTTAATTGCAAAAAATAAAAAAAAATAATAATATTATGATGAATTATAATCAAGTTATGAGAGCTCATGTATCAAAAAAACTTGGAAAGTTACAAATAAAAAAAATTAAATTGTTTATAGTAACAACATTTAGATGCTTAATTAGTTTTGACGTTAATTTGCTATTAAATTAATGTTTCTTATGGAAATTGGTAAAGTTTAAATAAAGTTATGAAAAGTTTGAAATTTCAAATATACTTTTAATGCAGCTGCACAGCTTCATGAATTATATACCCTACATTTTTCACCTTAGGCTTACTAACTATACAATCTATCTCACAATAATCTCGCTTACCTGTAAATTTATTTGATGACAGGCCACCAAAAAGACCAGCAAAAGCAGCACCACCAAAGCGCCAATGGAAAGCACCAGACACAGAGTAGAGCTGCAACCGACAAGTAGAAGATGAAGAAATAAATGAAACGAGATACAAATAACTGCGCCATAAACATAGAACTTATGAATAATGTACTCAACAGAGGCAGCAATAAAAATGCAGCAGTAAACATAAATATGAACCAAAACTCACCTCTGAAAGACCACAAATCGCATCACAGAAGTGCCCAGGAGAACCAACAGACTGCAGTAGAAGTAAACGCAGAGCATGCGATCCGGTTCACTGCCATACTTTAAAGAGAAGTAAAAGGATTAAGATGAGGATTAGATATGGCTGAGCTAGTGAGTTGTCTCACCTTACGCTCCAGGGCAACACTCTTGAAGCGGAGCAACAGCGACTGACAATGCTCGGCACGGAGATGATCAATACTCCGAGCATCGATAGCACGCATCAAATACTCGTTGACCTCATCCTCGGGATCCTTGGCACTCTCTGCGCTGTCCCCAAAGCCAAATCTGTAAAGGGGTTTATTTATTTAACTTTAGCTTTAAGTTGAAAGTCTAAAATTCGGACTCCTAGACTTACTTGGAAGTATGCTTCTGTGCTGTGCCATGGCCCATCATTCGTAGTTCCTTGGATATGTTACCATTGACTTGCAACCGATTGCGCGATTTCTTGTGCTGCATAAGCAATTAATAGAATATTAAAAATCTTAGAACTAAGCTAATTATACTCACCGGCCTATAGGTATCTCCTGGCACTATGAGATACGTTTCAATCTGATGATCCTTGAGATACGAATTTCTTTCGGCTCCTTTGCCCTCCTCCACCTCGTAGTCACCATCCAGACACTTAAGTGTCTCCTTTGTGATGTGAACGCGTCTGTCAGAGAGGGGAGAGATGAAGAGAGAAGGGAACTAAATGAGGTAATAAGGCTGTGGCATGATCCGCTAACAGGCAACATGTGGATATTATAAGCGCAGTTATTGCGGCCGACCATTATGTCGCATTACATGCTCCACTTGTGGCAGCTGCCCCCTTGGGAAGTGTCTCAGTAAATACTTTTTAATGTTTTCATAGCTGCCACAACAGAAAAACAGTAGAACAGCAGTACAGCCGTGGCAAGAACAGCAGCAGCTTAGCTCAGTAGCTTTATTAAATTGTCGTTTTGCAGCAGGCATCCCAGCAGGAAGCCTGCCACGTGGCAGTTGCCGTGGGGCAGCAACGAAGGGAAGCAGGAAAAAATTGCAGCAGTTGCAGCAGCAGCAATAACAATGGTTGTAGCTGCAACAAACTATGTGGCATGTTGTTGATTCTATTGATAATTACATGGCGCTTTGTTATGGATTGCACCGGCAGTTGCCGCATTTAGTGTACTTGCCACAGTTGCTGATGCTCCACTTGTAATCCCGCTGCTAACGAAGGTTTTGCATGCCACAACGCTGAGCGCGTCTTGAGGCAGCCAAATTGCAGCTTATCAGGCTTCCCGCTCTTCATTTTATTCATTCCCAAGGGCCACTGCAGCTATTTGCTTTTAATTTCACTCGAGACAGGCTAACAAACGAGCTGTTGCTGCTGCCACACTGCAGTTGCCACACTGTCGCTTGCCGCTGACCCAAATAGACTCAACAGTCAAGTCGAAAGTTGTACCACATTTATGTATGTAGTATGTGTGTATGTATATAGTTGAAACAAATTGCTAAAAGTGTTGCAACTGAATCAACAGCAGCCTTAAGTGCCGGCTAGTTAAAGTGTGGGCGTGTGGCCGTGTAGCCGTGTGGGCGTGGCATGCAACAACTCCATAATCGATTCAGTGATTGGGCAATGAATGTGGCAAAGGCAGCAACTTAGTTCAGTTACCAATAACTTGGTGAACACTATAACCACAATTCACACACACACACACATCTATGTGTGTACACACTGTTTGTGGTTGAAGTATGCAAATTTGTGGAACAACAACAACAACAACAACTGCAATAACAATTACAGCCATTACAGCTATGTATGCCAATGCAAAATGTTTCAAAGTAGCGACACTTGCCCAAGTGTTGAGTGTTTAAAGTTTTACTTGAATGCAAAGAAAAAAGAACAGGAGCGGACTAGGCAAGGAATGGAAGTTTTCATGAATAAAAACTTGTACTCTTAAGAAAGAGATTTATTTTTAGTTATTTCAACTGACAGGATGCGTTGCGTTGGCTATACAGCAAATATGACTTTTAAAACAGTAATGTTATGGTATTTCCCTCCACAAATAGGCAAACATTTTAAATTGAACTTTGCATTTAACGCACTTATAGCAAACAAATTGGATATATACATGTAAATAAGTTATGTTAATCATAAATAATCCCCCCTGTAAGTCTACACATTATCCTCCGTTAACAACTCCGTACTGCATCGCCTTGAGAAAGCAACTGACTCCCGCTGACAGTGGACTTCTCTATTTATACTCTGTGGACTCTAACAAAGCGCGTAGAATAGATCACACACACACATACAGTCACACTTAGCTTTCAATGTGGCTTGTATTACAGCGCACTCACTTAATAACAGCATGCTAAGCTGCTCTTGCCTATTCACTCACACTCACAGTGCGCTTAATTGGTCTCAGCTTGCTTAGTATCCACTGTGGGCTCTATTAGATCTCAGCTAGTTCTGCTGCTCTTGCCTATGGTAGTCTCCACAGTAGCGCGTCTAATTAGTCTCAGCTTACTTAGCTGCTCTTCTGGACTCTCTAAGCCTCCACAGCAGTAGTCACACACACACGCACACTAACAAACATACATGGGATCTTCTGTGGCTTTTCATTGTGGTGCAATGCAATTCCTCTTTTCTTATTCAACTGCTGCTGCTTTTAGTGAAATTTACGACTTCAATTTAAGGGAATATACGTTAAAAGTACGCTCCTGTTGTTAAGCTGTAAACTAAAGAACTGTGGTTAGGGTGAATCCAAAACTTGGCTTTAATTGCACCGACACTCACACACAGAGCGAAGGGCCTGTCAAAACGGAAATGAGACAAACTTGTCAGCGGCTTTTGCGGTTGCCGCATGGAGTAAAAGTTTTCATTTGCAATGGATTTGTGGGCGTGCCTCCCCAGAACGCCCAGACAAAGCGATAAGAAATGTACTGCTTTTCATTGCATACTTGCTGTTGTTGTTACTGTTGTTGTTGTTACTGTTGGGGGCGCATATCAAAGCGGGTCAAAAACATAATTCTCAGCTGTCGTAAAGTGGCACACGGGAACCACTGACCACCAAGTACTATTGCTGTCTGGTGGTTATATCCCAGAGTCTTGTAAGGCGTCTCTCCAACTGTCAACAAGAAAATAATCAAACGATATGTGGGTGTTGTGTTGGCAAAAGACAAAGCCAAGACTGTAGGTAATATGTTGTTCGGTTAAGGTCTGTTGGCCTGGGATTAGGGCGGCTCAAAGAGGGACAGCAAAGCGCAAATCCCAAAAAGGGCTCAGCTTTGAAGTGGTTGTGGCTCTTGTCAATGCTTTTGACTGACACTAAGTAATTAATAGCTACTGAAAGTAAGCGAACTGTGCAATTTTGTCGCCTGGCCATTAACTTGAGAGGAGTATTCATCGATACTTACCCTGGAATGCCGCCGCTCTCCATATGGTTAGCCAGAGTTACATCATTGGACCAAACATCAAATTGCCACTTCACCAAACCCAATACTCCACAGTGCACCCGTCCAGTGTGGATGCCAACTCTCATGTTCACATTTACGGCCATTACCTCCCGCACCAGACTGCAAAAGAGAAGGAGAGAGCAAAGAGAGCGAACATGACAAAAGCCACACAATACAAAGCCACAACTGGCAACTGTGTGGGTGTGTATTAAAAGTGTGAGTGTGAGTGTGAGTGTGTGTATGTGTTGGGTTCTACTCACGCTATTGCGTCTATCATATCCAGTCCCATTTCCACAGCACAGTGAGCATGATCCGGCCTCGGCTCCGGCAAACCGGAGACACAATAATAACAATCACCAAGCAGCTTAATGCGCAGACAATGATGCTCAGCGGCCAATCGATCAAAGCTGCAAAAAATGGCAATGAAAACGGGTAAAAAAAGGAGTAAGCCAACAATAGACACAGGTGGACTGCTAGAAACATTAGGTTAAACACAACACTTAGCTCACCACTTTTGAAAATACTCTCACATTTGTATTCAATTAACAATTAAGTCCTGACTTAAATACTACATACCTGCTAAGGCTATACACTATATACACTATACACTATTTGAAGTTCTATCGACTGATCTAACAAAATGTCTGCCATTGTTGACGTCATTAGTGAAAATTGTCATTCAAAGGCTTTTAGCTGAATATTTACTATTTGCCAAAGAGCTGAAACTAGCTAATAGTCAATATATCCGTTTCGAATACAGTTTCATTCATTCCGAACCAATAAAGTGTCTGACAAACAACCGAAAGGGTGCAAGTGTAGGTATTTGCTGTTTCTGTCCTGTTGTTGCCACCTAACGAGCCTAAGCTGGGCCTTCTGGCCCTGTGGACCTCTGATGGCCAGCTTACCACTCGAATGTGCAATTAATTTGAGCCGGCACTGAACTCAGCGCCTCTGGTCAGTGTATCTCCATTTGTTAGACTCTTTGACATGACCAGAGGGGCAGCAACAAAAAAAAACAGTTGGAAGTACAACATACAGACAGAGGCGATGTCATTAAGAATGCCTCCGTCGTGGTCAACTCACCGTGCAAAAAGCTCGTTCAGCAGACGCACCAACTCCTCGGCCGTGCACTGATCCGAGAGGCTTGTGAAACCGCAAATGTCCGCAAAGAGAATGCTGCAAAAAAAACACAAAGATAAAGAAAAAAGAGAAAAATAGAGAATAAGAATTGAGGGAAGTGAAATATTACAAGTTGTGGCTGCCATCTTTTAAAGTCGTTGTGGATCTGTATGAGGTTGCACCAAAGCTATTTTTGAATATCGAACCCTTAAATTATTTTCTCTTCTACAAATTGTCTTTTAATTTTATGAAAATAAAATAGAAATATAGTCTATTTTAGGTATTATTATATTGTATTCATTACATAAAAGAACAATAACTGAAATGAAAATGTTTAGCTTTTCTAGAAACACACAAAACTGCAAAGACTGTTATTTTCAGCCAAATTTTAGAATTTATCCCTTGTGTGAATGTAGATATGTGTGCATTTGATAACAATTTAAGCAAGAAAAGTAAAAAGCTACAAATTTTTAGTAATTACTCTTTTGTGGGATAAAACACGGTACATGTACAGATTTACATCAACCAAAATATTTTGGAAACATGTCGCTAACATTATTTTTGCAGTTACCGTTCCATTTATTCAACTGACTGCAGCATTTTATGAAAACTTTATATTTAAATTGACAAAACCTGAAACGGTTTGAGTTTGAAATGAACTCAGCTGCTGTAGCAGCGTTGAAATCCTTGGCCAAAGGACGAGATTGCCTTTGACAGCAGCTGAGAGCAGCTTAAGCAGCTCAGCGCGTAATTTAATACAGCAAAAGCGTTGGAAAAAGATGGAAAGAGGGAGCGACCTGAAAGGATGATGGCAGTCAAAAAAGCCAACAGGTGCGCTCCCAAAAGTATGCTTTATGTCGTGTATGAATGTGCGACTGTAAATATGTGAGTATGCGTGTGTGTGTGCGAGTGTAATTGTGTGTGTGACAGTTGGTAATGTGCAGTTGTTGCTTGACATACATAAAAATTCATTGGACGAACGACACAGACGCAAAACACGCATCAGAGAAAATTTATTGACTTTACATGCAAATAAATTTATACGCAGACAGAGAGAAAGCGAGAAAGAAGGGGTGGGGCAGAGACACTTACCTGACATTCTCATGACGCTGTATGTAAATCTTATGAAACTGTGTGTCACGTGGCTGCCCCGCAATGTCGTCCTTCATCTCCATGGCAACGTGCCGCGGCAACACGGAGAGCAGCAAACGTTCCTGCAACGATAAAGGATAACTCACCATATAAGTGTGAGAAGACATAAGAGGATGGCAAAGGGCAAAGCAAACATGAACAAAGCTGGCATGTAGAAAGCTTAGCCCTGGAGGCAAGAGGCAAGTGGCAAGTGACGGGGGCAAATAACTGCCAAAAGGCGCCGCCAAATTATGCTATGCCAAATGCGAGACTTGAGCCCAAAACAAGCCAAGCAAGATGTGGCAGGCAACAAGTCATTGCCACGCCTTGATGCACACAAAAGCTGTCGCCAAGCATCGCATACTCTCTCTCTCTTTCTCAATCTAGTCTGTGTGTTCACTTTGATGATGAACTTGCTTTGAGATTGAATGCCTGATGGCGTTGCCTTTTTTGCAGTTTTCTCCGGTGTTCCCACATTTCACTCACCTGCTGTTGATTTTCGCGCTGTGTCCGCAAACGTGCCTCAATGCATTGACGCGTCTCAATAAAGGCCTTGCGTTGAGCTTTCTCTTTGGGCCAATGCGTGTAAACGCCTGTTAAATTGGCCAACAACAAGGCAATGCACGTGCAGAGCAGCTAGAATTAATGACATTACAATTAAATATATATTTCTAATATATATACATATATATGTTTTATCTATAGAAGTTGAAGTATTATAACAGCACAGTTACGAGCTGGACACACGCAGCTTTTCTTCTCGATTTGATTCAATTTTGCGCCAATTTAATTTCATTTACGAGTATTTATATACCATACATATATTTTTCCAACTCCACTCGGACTCGATGAGTGTGTGTGTGTGTGTGGGAGTGTGGGTGTGTGGGTCAGTGTATCGTGAGTGGAATAACAGTATTTATTGTCACGGAAATTCCCCACGCGCACACCCACAATCACACACACATCCAGTGGAAATATTAAAGCCAGAAATGTAGATAGATATTCACTTTAAATTCTATTTGGAGCTGCCGCCCACATGTCACGCCCCCCACGCACACTGTGTGGCATGCAACATAATACATAGTGAGTTTTGCGGCTTTGGCCTTTATATCCGACAAAACCTGTTGATAGATGTAGTGCGCCACGTGATTTGTGGCAGCCACAAACAATTGCAACAGCATTCTCTTCTCAATTTACCTCCTGCCAACGCAATGTTCCCTGTTGCAACGATTCCGTTGGCAACTCCTGCATCGAGTATTGTGTATGCAGGCAGGTGTACAAATGCGTGCCACTAAGCAGCATGCCACCGATGAGAGACTCACGTAAACGCAGCGGCAACATCGTATACGTCATGTAAATAAGGACAATGCAGCAGGCGCTGCCATTGAATGATTTGCTGTCAAAAGAGAGAGATAGATGAGGGAAAAAGAGAAAGAAAACAGGGAAATAGAGACAGTAAGTATGACTGTATTTCAGACAATATAAGTCTCCATTCTCATTGCCACAATGCTGGCTCTTTAATTGTTTATCTGACAACCGTTGCGCAGCATTGTTGTCATCTATTTTTGGGGCATGGACGCAATTAGCGTGCCACAAGCTGATGGCATGATTAATTTCTGCTGCCAAGCAACAGCTGTAAGCCACTTTTCCACAACATCTCACACAACTACCAACCTGGGTTGCATGGCATAGCTAACGGCTATTTCAATTGCCAGAAACGTGCCCACTATGACATAGGAAACGAGCACCAGAAAGATCTCATTCATGGCCGGCTTGGAGAGGATGCACAAGAGAACTGCAGGCGAAAATGAAGTGAAAATTAATGGAAAACGCCAGCAAAATTGAATACATTTTGTGGCAAACACATAAACTCGGAAAAATGTTTTCTCTCTTTTAGAAAATCAGCATAAAATTGAAATGAACTCTAAATTGAGAGAAATATTTTAGCTTTTATTTTATTGAGTCATTTTTGAAAAATAAAGAAATCACTTTAAATAAAGCTACGTTTTTTTTTAGGTAAAATGAACATTTTATATAAAATTGAAGTCGCAATAAATTTAAGAAAACATTTGAATTTAAAATAATCTGTCTTAATAAAAGAAATTTATTTAAATATCAAATGCTTTGATCTCATAGTTCATAAAAAGAAACTTTGAAGTACTTTGAAACTTTGAAGAGTATTTTTGCACGAATATTTGTTTATTTAGTACGCTTTAAAGATTGTTTTGAGTGTAGAAATATATGTGGAGTACTCACATGCATAGACAATAGCACAGATTAGCATGACAATGAGAAAAACGAGAACAGTCTCATCGATTTGCGCCATCAATGAGAGCAGCATGTGGAAATAATCCAATGAAGTATCGAAATTATCCGACAATCCAAATAGTCCAGTTCCCTCCAGCTCCTGCACCTGCACCTGCTCCTGCTCCTCTTTCGTCTCCTCGACTGGTTTGCTTGTGTTGAGTCCATCAAACGGCGTCAGATTGAACACTTCATCACGTTGACTTTCATTGTTATTGCGCGTATACATAATGCGTTTAATGCCATCAGCAACATCAACATTATCAGCAACAGCAACAGCAACTAAAGCAGGCGGAGTGTCAACAATCAGCTGATGATGAGGCGGTTGCGGCTTCTGGCCACGTTTGTATCTGCCAAAAGGGGTCAAAAGGGGGGAGGCATATCAATAAGCTTGGCATTAACTGAGCCTAACTCAATTCAAACAAACACACACACTATCCATCTTGACTGCATAAATATGAGAATAAATCGAAATCGAAAACGAAAATGAAATGGAAATCCACAAATCGAAATGTAAATGGGAAAAAATTGCAGAGGCAAGTTTCTTTTAACTCGTCTTATTGATGTATTTGTTGACTGGTTTTTATTGCTTTGTTCTTTGCCAAGAAATGTTATTTGAGAGCCATTTTTCCATGTCTCGCATTTCAATTTGTTATTGTGCAGTCTAATTTTAACTTCAAAAACATTTTTGCAGAAAGCGTAGCATACTTTTATGGCCAACTTGTCGGTGATTGAATTTGGCACGTGGCTAAGGGGGCGTATACGTAATGCGTGATGCTTAATGCGTGGGCTAAACAGGCCGTCCGGCCAAATAAGGTAAACAGTCAGCAGCTCTCATGCTTGTTTGCATAACTTGGCTGTCAAAACGCCAAACAAGACCAACTAACGCGTTAACGGTGGCAAGCAGGCACAGTTTCCAGTTGCCACATGCTACATGCCACTTGCCACTTGCCACTTGACTCACCTGGCTCGATGCTGATGTGGCTTGAAGCGATGCTTGTGCTGGCGTCGATAATGTTTACGCTTTTGCCGGCTTCGACCAGATTCATTGTAGTTTACCACTGCCAGCCGCTGTGCCACATTATCGTGCCCCAATTCGTTGCCATTTGCAATTTGCACCGCTTGATGGCTCATTTGCTGTGGCATCGTTGTTGGAGATGCGGTTGTAGAGTGTGTCAAATTCTCGCTAGTTCCATTTCCATCCAAGAAGAGACGCTCCAATCTTATCGTTGTCGACGTGACATCGTCTGTGGCAAGTGCAAAGTTCCTTCTAAGCTGCAACGTTGTGAAGACAATGTGTGTGCAGGACAAGGCCAGGATAAGGGTCAAAAGCAGGGCCAAAATATGCGTGGTATTACTTTGATTCATGCGCAAAAAATAACGCTGATAGAGCATTTCCACCTGTCCAAATAAACAGTAAGAGAAAATCCCCAAAAACCAAATGAAAATGAAGTACGAAAATATTGTTATAAGTAGGAGCAAATTTGCAAATTGTTGCAAGAGATTTGAAACGATGCTAAGCTCACAATTGGGAGTCGAGCATACAATTCACTTAAATTTTCCATTTGAACTAACTGGAAAAGTGTAGAAAATAGGAAATTGTCATTGTAAGAAGCTTACCTGCAGGTTCTTAAACTGATGCGTCGAACAGAGACGCAAAATAATACGATTCAGGCGATACCAGAAAGAGATGCTCGGACTTGCCGGAGAGCCCGAGGTGCTGGGATTGTTTGCCTCCACATTACTGCGTCCATCTCCAGTATCAGCTGTGTTGCATGAACAAAAAAGAGGGAAGAGGAAAACTTGCAGCTAATTGTAAAAGTTTCATGAGCCAACTGTATACATTAATATGCTTGTAAATGATGAATACTTTGATTGTACTAATTAATATTGCAATTTAGCAATGTATTGTAATATTGAAATGGCATTTCTATTTGCCTTACTTGCCACATTGCAACTGCGGCAAGAGCTAGAAGAGGGTAGAGAAGTTGCAGCTTATTGCAAGAGTTTGCAGTGGCAATTAAATATGCTTCTAAATGATACTTTTAACAACTGATGTTATTCATTTATTTTATTAAGAATGAGGCTTTTGGCGACCGTTGTAATTGTTTTAAAAGATTATATTGTTATACAAATTCTATATTTTTATTATTTATTAATATTTAATCGCTTGAGCCATAAGTATAATAATACTTTTAATTTAAAGCTCTAGTCACAATGTGTGTTCAAGTCCAACAAACAATTAGCTATATTACGTATACGTATATGTTTTATATATTTCATATGGCGTTCAATTTCATTTTCATATGCCACAATAACAACAGACCAGCTTTGTTGCAAGAGCGAGAAGAGTGAAGAGATGTTGCAGCTTATTGAAAAGGTATTATGAGGAAACATTACATATTAATATGCTTTTAAATGATAAATGATCATTAATATGCTACTAAATGATACTTTGATTTTAACAACTAATTTTGCATAGCAATTTCATTTGATTTCTGCTTGCCACACTTGTCTCACTTGCAACTTGCTGCTTGCCACAGCAAACCTCAAATCATTTGTAAATGAAAATTTTAGTCCTTGAATTTGGCATGTGACTAGTTTAATATATGGAAATTATATTTGCAACTTGTGGCTGCCATGCTGCCACAAATTTGATTCCGGATGCTGTGGCACATTCGCTTATCGCTTTTTGCCTTTCAATTCATGTTGTTGTTGTTGCTGTTGTTGTTGTTCGGGGGCAATAGAAAAAAACTCGTTTTGAATGCAACACACAAAGCCATAAAATGTTGTAAAATCGTTCAACTGACCCCTATAAACCGCACATAGTACAACCCACAACAACACGCAACAAGCTGCAACAACAACAACAACACAACAGCAACAGCAACAACAAGACGTGTCACCAGCGTACCTTATTGTTGTTGTTGTTGTTGTTGCTGTTGTTGTTGTTGTGTTTCTTATGCTCACATGCATCAATAAATAAATGCCAAACGTGATTATGTAAATTTCCATAGAAATCTGTGTATATATATTTCATAGAAGCAAGCAGGCATGCCCCACTCAATATGCCACTGTGTGTGGCAGCCACAGAGAGCATATCGTAGATATGTATAACTAAAATAAGTAAATGTGGCAGACGCTTCGCAATGGCAGCCAAGGCAACCGACAAAGCAGCTCACAATGCTAAGCAGTTACAAAGAGGCATCATATGTGGCAGGGGCATGTGGCATTGGGGTCTTGGGGCATTGGGGCACGGGGCAATGCCAGTGCATACTTAAAGGCTGAGAAGCTGCCTCGTCAAATTCAATATGACAATGACAATCAACTTGTGACATTTGTGTCCCCCACTATGCCACTAGCAACGTGCCACATGCACCGTACACACACACACACACCCACACACGCACGTGTTGGCATTTTTATTAGCTCAGCAGGCAGTCAGATCTAAGAGTATGTGTCCTGCCCAGGACATCACATTATATGCTTAACTACAACTACATTGTTGTGATTGTTGTTGTTGCTACTCACATTGTTGCAACAGTTGTGCCTCGTCGCGTTGATAGATCATTGGGCTGTGGCAGGTTGAGCTCGAGTTGGTTGAATCAATGGACTCATCAATATTGCAACGTGTGATGCCAGCCTGTAACAGAGAAAGAGAAAGAAAAACAAAGAGAGTTGTAAGAGTTTCAAGCATATTAAGTATACGTCACTTGCACTTTGTTTATTTAACATTCAAAACTCATGGTCTGCTTGTTGGTCTGTGTGTGGTATTCCTCGCGGCATCTTTAAACAAATTGCCGCCCATTTGCTTGCCACACACACTCACACACTCTTCACACCTCTTTGCCCCCTTTGCAAGCCATGCAAATGGTCGAGAAGCGTCGCTTTTTGTGCTCTCAACTTTTTCAATTGACTCTCGACAACTGGCGACCAACGTGTGTAAATTCAAATAACACTCACACACACACCCACTCACATACATATTCAGACACACTCTCTCACACACTTGTAAAGTGGTCTCTTGTGACTGCAATACAATATTATTGTGTGTTTGTGAGTGTACTGCAAGTTGCTTGTTAACAGAGCCATAGGTGTTATCTTTTTTGTCAAGTGCTTGCAGTTGCCCAAGAAAGAGTGGGAGGTGGAGAAGTGTAGAGAAAAAGCGAGAGAGAGAGAGATAGAAATCGACAACAACTAAGTCTAAAAATGAATAACTTTTTAACCTAAATGGCAGCTTCCTTGCTTTCCCCTTCAATTCCCTGCTCCAACTTTCCTTAACTCTTTTCTCTCTCTCTCTACCTTCAATACACTCCATATATTTGTATTTGGCGGGGCAAAAACAGATTTGTCGCAATTTTGTCGACAGAGGCCATACTTGGCGGGAGAAGGCTAGATTTAGCGGGGAAAAGGCAAAAATTTGGTGGGTAAAGACTAAATTGGGCGGAAAAATCAGATTAAGCGAAAAAAAAAATAAAATTCGTGGGAAAAATTGGCGAAAAAAATGACAGTCTGTGAGTTTATCTTAAGAAGCAAAAATGTTCCTCTATTTTGGCCTACTTTCTTTACACCTTTCCGCTCCTTCCCTTCACTATCTCTACCTTAACCTTCATATCCTTTCAATTTCTACCTTTCCTCTCACTCCTTCCTTATTCCCACCACATCTACTTCTCCCTTCCTTGACTGTAGCTCAACTCCCTTTTGTCTCAGAAATTGCATTTTAATTCGAGCAGCCAAGTTGTTGGCCACCCGCTGCTTATGGCCAAATCAAATTAAATATTTAAAACGTAAATTGGAGACTAACAGAGAGAAAGAGAGAGAGAGTGAGAGCAGGAACCACTCGGAGTGTGAGTTTGTCGATTGAAGCTCCCTCCTTGGCCTGTCCATTAGGTGAGTAAATTAATTGATGCCAATCCGGCAGGTCCCAAATCAATTGGCAAACACAGATAGTAGGGGAGAGGAAGAGAGGAGGAGAGAAAGGGGAGAGGGAAGAGAATTCTCTAATGAATGCTTACCGCAATCAGGCTGCTGCTCACCATCGCCTTGCCTCCCTTGGCATTGGTATTAAAATGTTCGATCACCTCCCAATTGGATTTCTTTGGCGTTGATGGCTGTGTTTGTGGTTGCCCCTGTCCCCCCGCTGGTGAAGCAGACCCCGATGAGTGTCCAGGTACATGCAATTCCATGGAGGTTTGTCTGCTGCCTCCGCTGCCCGATTGCTTCAAGGAGGCGGATCGGCTAAAGAACTTTCTGTGCTTGGACGCACCACCAATCGCACCACTTTCCTGCAAGTACATACGTACATATAAAAAGTTAGTTACCAAATCTTTTCGTTCTGGATTTCTTTGGCTACTTACCTCCTTGCTGGTTGTCAACCCAGCTGTGCCACCGCCATGTCGCATGCCACGCAGTGACAGACGTTTCGACCATTCCCGTTTCTGGCTCTCCGATGATAGCGACCGAAAGATGTGCGTGGCGCCTCCGCTGTTGCTGCCACTGCCACTACCAGTGCCACTGCCCGGGGCACTCATTGTTGTACTCGATGTGGCAGCCACAACTTTAGCTGCAAGCAAAAAGAGCGGAAAAACTCTGGTATGTAGGGTAGGGAAATTGATTTTCATTTTACATGCTAAAGAAGCGCGCTAATTTCTAAACAAATTGGCAATTTTTGGAGCTCGACAGCGACAACGACAGAGACAGCGACAGAATTGGCATTAAAACAATAAATTCGATTTTAGCCAAACGTTCTACAAACAACTACAACAACAATAATAAGAACAACAACAAAGAACGCCCCCGCTTGGAAACTGGCGCTGCCAATAAATATATCGTATCGCCGGTTATCGTATCGTAACGTATCGTATCGTATCTTCTTGGGGTCGGCCCACTTAAGTCTCGCGAAATGTTCCTCAGACACGCGAGGTTGCAACAACAACAACAACAACAATAGGACAACAGAGGGGATGTAGAGAACAAGGGAAAAGGGTGTGCTGAACAGAGAAACTCGACAGGTAACGGACTAAGGATTTGGCAACAGCTTTAAAAGTAACAACAAAAGCAAATAGCTTTTGAAGCGAATTCGAAGTGAATTTAGTGGAAAGTGGGAAAGTGGAAAATTAGAAAGGGAGTGAGAGGGTGGAACAGATTTTCGAGTAAGCTATGTGAAATTGTGTATAGCCTAACAATTAAAAGTTTCCTTTAGCCGCATACAGGAATATTCTGAGCTTTAATTAAGCATTGAATAAAATTATATTTTTCATGTTGCATTTATAATAATAAAGTCTGTACGTAAAATTCCCAATAAGTAATTTACAAAAATAATATGAAGAAAAACTTCAATGTTGTTACATAATATTTAATAAACTAGTGAAATTCTGCACTTGATGCACAAGCAAATTTTAAAAAAAATAATTAAAATGTTCAACACAAAATGAAAAGTATGGGATTCTTGCATATTGAATAGTCATAATATTGAACAGTAATTTACTGTTAATACAAATTTTCATTTTATGACCATTGAGAAGGGAAAGCAAAATGTAAGCCTATTTAATTAGCTAGTGACATTTTGTTTATGTGCACTTCTAAAGCCATAGAATATTCTATAAATAATTGGCCAATAGCATCAAAAACCAAAAATATGTCTACTATTGACCACTAGTAAACAATATTGAAAAATTAAAATAAATAAATTCATTTTGACAGCATTGAGAAGAGAAAGGGAAACTTGGATATGTTTAATTAGCTGGCAAAATTTTGTGAAAGCCAAAAATAATTCTTTCAACTAATAAATATAACAACAATAGTTTAATTATAAAAAAACATATTATATTTGTAATTAATATATTGACCTTTGATATTCAAATTGAATTTACAAGCATTGAGAAGGGAAAATGTAATAAATTGAGATCCTTTTAATTAATTAGAGAAATTTAGTGTGTACACACTGGACAAAGGGACAAGTTTAGGCTATAGCTTATACCCCAATTCAAACATATTTCATTTGGTTAATCCGCAACTTCAGAGAACGGACAACTGTTGCCTTAACTAAGCTGCAATATGCCTCAGTTTTATGGTGCAAAAAAGTCTAAGAACTTTTCCTATAATAACTTCTCTGCAGCGCATAACAGTAAACTGTGCCACAGACAACAACAGCAACAACAACAACAACGAGAACAAGAACAACAACACCCGCAAGAACAACAAACAAAGACAAGAGAAGTTTTGGGTTTTGTTGGCAACATTATTGGGGCAGAGTCTTAAGGCCAGGCCAAGAAAGGACAGGAGCAGGCTAAGACCAAGACAGAAGCGTTGCTTTCATTTTGCTGTTTTTGGCTTTTGTTTTTTCTCTCTGTTGCCACAAAAAGGTGGGCGGGGCGAGGGGCGTGTTGGCTTTGGAGCACACAAGTGCCGGCCGCCGGCATAAATATGTCAAAAACAGCGCGCTATAAACAAATTGTTTTGTTGCCAACAAAAACAGAAAAAAAATACAAGTGAAAATTGAATGGGAAAATCGAAAAATCGAAAAGTGGCAAAAAAAAAGAAACCAAGAAATCCAACAACAACAAACACAGGGAAACACACAACGACAACGAAAACAAGGCACGTCATGCAGAGCAGTCTAAGAAGCAGGTGATATTATATTACAATTGTCAGTTGGAGAAGGGGAAGTAGAAGCTGGAAGAGGGAGCGTGAAGAGGGGAAAATTCCCGACGTCTATGAAAATATTTTAGAAATTGAAGATTAGTCACGCGGGGAACCGGTTTTCGCCAAAAAACCAAAAGGAATGCCAACCTAAATATTGTGTGGGTCTGTGGAAAAATTTCACCCCCCGCGCGGAAATCACAACCACAATATGTATTTATGTATTTATCCAATTAAAAGTTGAAAGTGCTACGAAATATGCGTCTTTAATATAAACTAAAATAAGTCGTGGATTAATGCCATTCATATATAAATATAGTCTGTATAGTATATATGAAAATAAAATACTCGCACTTGAGTACACAAGGTCTCACAAATGAAAATTCATAATTTCACATTTTCCCAGCAGAACAGTTTTCGTATTGCTGTTGATTTAAATGCCAAAAGCTGTCAATGAAAATTAAACCAAGTGCCGAGGTCCGGACTTGCAACTTGAGGGAAATATTAAATTTATGTCGAATGAAAAATGCAAACGAGTTTTTCCTTTTTTGTTTTCTTTCATTTTCAGAGAACTACAGCTGCATATGAAGTTTTCCGTCAGCAAGTGTTTTTATGAACCTTGGCCAAAAGGCAGCAGGTAAAAGCCAACATAATGCACGCACGACTGCTGCGAAAAAACTTGGCTCAAAGTAAAACCAACAGTGATGGTGAGAGAAAAGTAGTAACGTAGAGCTTAAAGTTTTCTGTATTTAAGCCAAGTTAAGAGCTTCCTATCTAGAGTAGTTACCTGCCTATTGGTAGTGGCCTTAAGCTATGAGTGCTATCAGCTGGAATTATACATTGAGCTCTTTCTCTACGACTTTGGCATCAAAATCAGCAGTCAGCTTTTTAACATAATCTCAATGTAAGCCTGCAAAAGGCAGCAACAATCACGAAATCAGTCAACTGATTTAATTAGCCAAAGGACTGTGAGAGTAGGTAAGAATTAAATTTAAAATTCAACAAATAGAAGGACGGGGAAGAACTCATACTCAACGTCAGAGAAAGTACACTGTGAGATAAAATTGTGGGCTTGCTATGACTAGAGCTGGCTTAATTGTTTGCGCTTTTTCTTGCAGTGTCTAAGCCATTACAGTTCGATGGCAATTCATTAGATTAATGGCGCTAATGGGCTGGTAAACATTGCGGCAAACAATGCTCGAACAATATTAGCAACAAGAACTTTATTGTCAGCATCGATGGAACGCGCCAAATATTAATAATAATAACAAAACAAATTTGATAAGCAACAGAAATTAATGAGGCCAAGAGAGAGACGGCGGAGCTAGAGCTGCGAGTCATCAGGACCAACAGCGACCACCAGCAGCGACACCTCTCAGGCCCCTTTCCTTTCTCTTTCCCCTCTCATTCTCTAAACACACACCTCATACTGCCAACAGTCAGAGCTCATGCATATTCATTCATTAACTGGGCTAAAACAGCTGCTGGCATTTGGCAACAAAAAAGAACTAAACTCGCTCTTAACTCTTTCATTCCCTCTGCTATATATAGAAAGTTGGGAGGGGGTGGGAACCTATATATAGTAGTATATACATCTATATATATTTTAAGCAGTTGTTGTTGTTGCTGCTGTTGTCGGATATTTATGCTGCCATGTGTTGGCCTTGTTTACGCGTCGTCATCTTTGTGTTTGGTTTGGTATTTGGTTTTCCCTATTTGTTTGCATTTCATTGACGCAAAGGTGTTGCTCGTGAAGCGAATTTGCAATTGAAATTAATTCATATGCTCGATGGCTGAAATGTTAGGGATAGATGTGGGATGGCCATGGCAGTGAGCATAGCATGGAAATTCGAGTTCTATGCGTTCAGACCCAATGTGGCCATCTATCATCGAAGTGCTGGCAATGCACATCGTCCCACAGGACGTATGCGTGATGTTGTGCACTGTTAGAGGAACTTGAAATGAAGACTGGACTACCTTGGACTACCTAAAAGCTTTGAGCAGCGAGCCAAATCGCTTGGCACATCTGCTCTTACAGTGTATATAGGAAAATACAAAACTTATTACTCATACGCATAGTACGCCCACTTATGTAGATGTCTTGCTAAAAGAGCAGACTCACTCTGTTTCTATTTCTCTTTCCCTGTCTCTCTTCTGTGTCTTTCACTTAGCTCCTACAATATGAGGAGGCGGACTAAGTATTCATGCAGTCAAATAAATATTTGAACTTTGTTGATCCAAGTTGCGAGTATCTGTCTAAAGTTTCCAGTCGAATGTATTGTTTTGACATTTATATGCATATACACATTCAAGACTCACGAAAGCTGCATTCATAGAATATTTATTCAGTTCACTATAGAATTAAATATTCCCATTTATTAGCTCTGTCATTAGCAGAGTTGAGGCAAAAAGCACAGAGAATAGTTTTCGTAGCCTTGTCTCAGAATATATGAACAGCTGTTAACTTGGATCTTTCATTAGCAGGACTTTTGTCTTGACTCTGTATTTTATAATATTCAACATTCAGTAAAGCATATAAGGGTAGAGGCCACATATATATTTACAGTGTAGTTAATTCTTTAACTAACAGTTGTCAAATTGACAGCGTTTTAGTTTATTTGTTCGCTTATAAAACGCTGTTAACTTATCATGATATATCAGTGTACAAATCGAGGTGTGTTTATTTATAACTCTAGCTATTAATTGGGATACTGAACTAACAGTTACTGATAACAGCGAGACACAATGATTACCGCAAACACTAGAAACATTTCTGAACTACAGCTAAATAAAATACTATTAAGTGAAACTTAATGCTCATAATCAACAATTGCTTTGTTGTTATTAACCACATGTAGAGCAATATAAAATCATTGGCTGAAATCAAAGGAAAAACTTTCTTGCTCAACTATTTAAATGTTTTCTTATTTTTTTCTTTAAGTTAACATCAAGGTTACTGACCACAGTTCTTCTATCCCAACACAATCCATATTTCTGTTAGCTGAATATTCGAAATGCCAGAGCGATTTATCAAATTAAATTCACAGCATGCACAAAAAAGGGATGCTTGCGGGTGAAATATGAAAACATGACCGAGATACAAGAGGGGAAAAATTGAGAAAACAATGCAAACACAACAACACTCATAATTAATAGCAACAACAGACAAGAACAGAACTGAATATAAAGCTGAGCAGCATTTTGTTTAACTTATAAATTTGTTAAAACAAATCAAGTCAAAAGATACGAATAAAGATAACAAAATTGCCAGTGAACATTTTTGAATGAAAAACGAGTGTGATGTAAATGAAAAATGCCAAGATATATGAGAGCAATAAAATAAAAGGTAAACACATGTAGACAGACAGCCCCGAAGTCATTTATGAGTCTCATAGAAAACTTAAAAGATACAATAGTATGTATCTCAGATACTTTCAGTTTAAGCTGCAACAGAAGCAGGATGACTTACTAATTTGCGACATGATCAAGTTAGCCAAGCCAATGACAAACAAGCGGCACAAACAGCCCCCTAGACATTAAGCCAAGCAGCAGCTATGAAAGCAACCGTTGCAGTAGCAAGGGGCAGAGAAATGGGGTAAGGGGCAGCAACAGGATGCTAAGCAACAACAGCAGCTGCAGTTGTTTTCCATAGCCGTGGGGCAAAGTTAACCTCACCTGACTACTGCATGGTCTCCTGCCATCCATCAGCTACATTGTTGTGCTTATGAATGCATTGTGCAAAAAAGCAAGCAGCATTTCTTGCTGCTTATACCCTGTAGTTATAAGCGTTTATGAATAGCACAGCAGGACTTTAAGCATATTTATTATAACAAGTTTCCAATCAAAAGCATTTCTACTCACAATATGAATTCATGCCGAGAGCAAGAATTCAACAAACTTGGTAGCTAGCTGCTCGCATGCTCCGTTATTTCACAAGTGTGTTTTAAGTTTACTTAGAATTCAGTTCAAATATTTTGTAGTTAACTTTCTAAAGAGTATTTTAAAGCACAGCATTTACTATTTTTATTGACATTTCTTATTGCACCCTGTAGGCATAATAAACTAAATTATGAACAAAACAGAAAACTGTAGCTGGAATTTAATGAAACCTGTAATATTTCTATTCATAATCAACAGCTCTTCGTAGAAGTTGTAAACTTAGAGGTCTCTTGAAATAGAGGGTATTATTTCCATACAATTATTTTACCTTTTATTAAATATTTCATAAATTGTAACTGTACAACAAAATACAACATTCTCTGTGCTTTAGTGAAATTTCTTACTGATTGTGTCCTCTAGGCAAAACATTAAATGAAGAAGAACTATAAAAGAGGTATCTAAACTTGTAGATTAACTTTTGAATTACATTTCTTCTTGTTATAAATCAACAGCTCTTAAATCTTAAAGAGAAAAAGAACTAGAGCTGGTATGTAGATGGTATTCTCAAAATTTTCAAAAGATTTCTTAAATATGTGACGGAAATCTGTTCGAGATGGGAAGAGCTAGTGTGAAGGAAATCGGTATATAGATTGTATACCCTATATTTCTACAAGCTTCTTTCTTAAAATGGAATGGAATTCTATTTACAAATGTCTTAGAGGCACTTTAAAATATATTCGCACAGTTCTTCTTTAAATTGAGTTGAAATTCTGTTTCAAAATATCATAGTAGATATTTTACATTCTTGTGCTGAGTATCTGCACGTGCAGCAGACTCTCTTCCCTCGCATTCCTATTGTTGCCTTTGCTTGTTTGTTTGTTGTGGCTATGTCTGTGCTTGTGCTCTCTGGGCAATGGTTTAGGTTTAGCTTTTTGTGCATTGTTTTTGCTTTTGGTTGCATTGGTTGCCATTGGTTTAGCCTTTGTTTGTCCTAAGTCCATTATCCTTTATGCGTTCCATATGCTGGGCACAATGCACTCTCCTTGCCACACATTATCTTCCCTCTCATTTACAGCAATCTGCATGTGAGTCGACCTCTAACCGCATATTTTGTTAAAGGTCTGCGACTGAGTCTGTGACTGTGTCTTGTGTTGCTTTCTAGTTAAAGCAGCAAACAATAACAATTTAATTAATATTATGCACAGTCCCTTCTTTCTCTATTTCCCTTGCCCCCTTTAAGGTGCACTTAAGTGCACACACAGCGGCTGTCAATGGCTGCCTTTTGTGTCCTCGACAGGACACTGAAAATGCAACTGCAACTGCAACTGAGAGCAAGGCCTAAGACACACTATCACCGACCATGTCAAGTGCTGATTTGGCATTCAGCCAGCCATAGTTTTTCTTCCCTTGTGTACTCTCCCCCTTCTCAATCCCATTGCGATGTCTGTCCAAGTTGAAGGCAGCCTGAAGCTGACTCGTCATTGATTTTTGTTTTGCCATTTTCAGCACTTTTTCACATTTTCCCAATGGCATTTAATATGTTGCTGGCCAACTGACTGACCCACTAATCCACTCACTGACACCCGGAACCGTTTTCATTATGGCCAACTCATTTGCATCCATGCCAACAGTTTTCCATGTAAACAAATAAACAACATTTTTCGGTCTTTGGTTTTCAGTTTATTGTCGAATTTGGGTTTCGTGATTTTGATTTTGTTTAAATTTCAGCGTCGATTTTTATTGACTATCGGTTTGGTAAATTGTGGCTGCCACTAATTTTGTTGGCCTGCATTCAAGGCACAAGCCAGAAAGAAGTTCAAGGACATGCCCCAAGGCGTCTCTAACTTGCAACTCACACTGACTACAAGCTGGCCACATGTCAAAGACAGAGGCATTGGGAATTAAGGCTCTGTCTGGGATTAGACAAATGCGCCAAAGAAACAGATTGGAATTGTGAAAGTGAAAGTGAAAGTGGAAGTTGAAGTCGATGTGAAAGCTGTGTTCATTCTGTGCGTGTTCTGTGTGCCAAATGAGCCACAACATTCCCCCTTTTCTCTCCTCTCCTCTCCTCTTCGCTACTTCAGCAATGCTTTATAGCTAATGAGGCGAAGCCAATGATGTTGTTCTTGCCGCTGGTCAGGCAAAATTTCATGAATAAATTAACACACTCCACAGCTGATTGGATTTGTCCTTTTAAAGCACAGTATCATGCTTAATTCAATTACCAATTTTAGCGTTTCGAAATTCGAATACCAAACCATATATTACAGAGCATCCTCCATAAGATCTGTTATCATTGAGTAATGACTGTTATTCCAACAACATGACATGCCACACACGGCAGCAACAACTAATTAACGACATGTTCTACCAAATTAGTCACATATTACATACAATGGCCAGTTGATAGAGGTCATTTGTTGAATTGAATGGAAGGCAAATGAATGGACAAATGCAGGCAAGCGACCAGGTGATTCTTAGAATTTAATTGGGAAACATTTATGAAAAAGGGATATTCAATATCCAGGAAATAAGTTTGAAAAGCTTAAGAGTTGTATAGCAAATTATACAGCTCTACATCTAATTACTATTATACATAGTTTGAAGAGAATTAATTAATTAAGAAATAGGCAAGCCATTAGAAAATGAGGTAATCTGTCATTTGAGAAATCGTTTCATACTGAAACAATCCCTTTGACTTATAAATTTTATTAAACTTCTTGGATAAAAAACTGTTAAGTAAAGAAATGTAATTGTCTTTCGATACTCATACTCAACATATATGTTAGTAAGCAAATAAATTTGAATTCCATTAGTGGTACTCATACATACATATATTTGAGCATATTTAAAAGTAATTATTTAATTTTAAATCTTCTGGTAGCTTAGATTTAAGCCGTTTATTATAAATTTTAAATCGATGGAAGATGCTGATCCTATTAAATCAATTAACCTGCTTTGAAGCACTCAAGCATACCTTGTCATTGCTTTTAATAGAGTATACAGCTCTAACATTAAATTGCTTGCGGCATTTTTGGCTATTTTATTAAGCTAAATCCTTGATTTAAGCTTTGCCAAAAGTATGGAATTGCCGACGCCTTGTGCGAACTTTTATCCCAATTGATGCACATTAAGTTTCCTAAACTTTCAGCTCGACTTGCCACACCTGGCAGCACAAATGTACATACTCACATATTGAAATGTACGTGTATCTACAACTGGATGAAGCTTAGTAACCTAATACCTAAAATAGTCGGCAGAAACACACACACAAATCATGTAAAACCAGTGCTGAAAATGGCAGTCGCAGCATATAAACTTTGTGTTTAACTAATTGCTGCTACAAACCGCAGACACTGCCACGCCCCCTTCCGCTCTTCGGCCCTGCTAACCGCTGAACCAAAAGTGAAACTGGTTTGGTTGCATTTTTTCATAGGATGTGCTCGCATTTTGGCAGCGCACAAACTAATTTACTAGCTCATTACGTATACTTAATAATTTATAGAATTCATATTAAGCATACGCAAAGCTGGCCACAAAAGCAGCAGCAGAAGCAGCAGCAACCCACACTTAGACACTGACATTTACCAGGGCTGACAGCGAACCACAGCAGAGACCCTCGCTTGCCTGAAGCGTCACCAAGTTGAGCGTGTATTTTAGAGAGCAGAGGAATGGGAGGTGCCACATGTAGCAGCAACAGCGACACCGACAGCGCCAGCGAGCGAGCTTCGTGCAACAAAATTAAATAATTAAGTACTTAGGGGAGGGGCGCCAACTGCAGCTAATTAATAAACAAAATGCCAAAAGACTGAAACCACTCAACCACCCACTGTACCACCCACTGAACACCACCGTAGTCAACTGACCCACAGCTCAAATGAAGTATGAGAATTTATGTGTGGCATTTTGGGGCATACCTGTTACAGTGAGCCCTCCAAGTATGCAGCAGCTTCTCCTCGTCCAGTCTCCTTCTCCTTTAGTTCCTTTTCCTTCTTCTGCTGCCTCAGTTCCTCCTTTCTTTTGATATGATTATTTATTTGTACATTATATATGGATTGAAGTACGGCCTTGCAACATTTGTTTTTCTTTGCTGCACGCTCCTTCCAATGAAAAGCGCGTTTAAATGAAAAATATCTTAAATAATTATAATAAATACTTTCTGGGCTCTTTCCTCCGACACGTCACGCCCCCAAGAAGTGTTTTCTTATTTGTTGCGTTACTGTTTGTTTTTTTGCGAGCTGCGTTAAGACGTCAAGACTTTCCTTTTTCCACACTCACTCACTCACACACACACACACACGCTGGTTGCGAAAAGGAAAATTTAAATTAAACTGATTTGTTGCTGTTGTCGTTTCAATTTTGTTGTGGCTGCCGCTTCTGCTTGACAGTGTGTTTTTTTTTCTCTTTTTGTTTGTGGCTTTTCAGTGTTTTTTTTTTATTCAGTCCTTTCTCCTTTTTTATTGTTATTTTTCATTTATTTTGCAATGTAAAAATGTAAATGCCAGCTGCAAAATTAACGCGTATTTTAACAGCATTTTCGTGTGAAATGTCAAAAAATTCAAACGCATTCAGCGACCATTTAAGCCATGGCCCTATAAATATTAATCATTCGCATCGTTGGACGTAAAGTCAGCAACTTGATTGTCGCATCAATTACGCAAATCAAATTAATTAGTTGCTTATTACTTTGACCCACTGTCAGCAGCAAATTGCAGCCAATCAGTGAGAACCAAAAAAAGGGGCAGTTGGAACAGAAAGGGGGCGTGCCACACTGAGTCCAAATGAGTTGCAATTTGCATACGAAATTCTTGTTGCAATAACATCAAATCGCAATCGCACAGACAAACAAATGATTGTTTTCGTTGTTGGCTCATAAACACGCTATAAGCCCATCAATACACAAATCCTCTACCGCCTTCTTGGGTTCCCCTTCTCTGTGTACTCTCTCACTCAAATAGGCAATCAGGCAATGTGGCTTCAAAGCGGAATCAGCACAAATCGAAGCTAAATTAAAAATGCAAAAAAAAAAAGAAGCATAAACAACAAATCAAAAGTCATGGAATTAGAATTGAGAACTGAGAGTTGAGCATTGGTTTTGATTTCGCGCCTGGCAAATGAAGCGCAAAATTAGAAAAATATAAAAACAGTAAGGAAATAAAAAAATACAGTAAGCTACAGTGGAGCAAGCTCGACAGTAGGAGACCCAGTACTTTTTGAGTGCAAACCGTTCACTATTGATTGTTCTTCAATAATGCGTACCAAACAATAGATGGCGCCACTACGAAGTTAATAAACACAGAGGTCGCTAACGTCTCTTCTTCTTCCTTTTGCCTTTAACATTGTTAGTTGAATAACTTCCGTGTTTATCATCCGATTGGAATGAAATTTTCTGGACAGGTTTGGACCATAGTTTATATTATATATACCAATAATGAAGTCGCTAACATTAAAGGGGCTCCTTCAGTTCGACTTCGAAATTTTGTATTTCAATTTCCGGGGGCGGAGGGGGCGTGGCAAAAATCTAAAACAAACTTGATCAATGGGAGATATATATGAACCTACATACCAAATTTAATGTCTCTAGCTGTTATAGTCTCTGAGATCTAGGTGTTCATATTTTCGAAATTTCGATCAGCCGTATACTATCCGTTTATTATCCGATCCGGATAAAACTTTCAGGACAGGATTGGACTATAAAGTTTATCATGTGTGAAAAAAATCATGTCGCTAGCATTAAAGGTGCTTTCGTTATTCGACTTTGAAATTTTGTTTCAAATTTACGGGGGCGGAGGGGGCGTGGCAAAATTCTAAAACAAACTTCATCAATGCAATATATAGATGAACCTTCATGCCAAATTTGGTGGCTCTAGCTCTTATAGTCTCTGAGATATAGGTGTTCAAAAAAGGGACAGACAGACGGACAGACGGACAGACGGACATGGCTATATCGACTCGGCTGTTGATGCTGATCAAGAATATATATACTTTATGGGGTCTGCCACGCCTCCTTCTGCCTGTTACGCACATTTTTTTGCACAAACTTAATAGACCCATTTGTACTTTTTTAAAGTACTGGGTCTAAAAAATAAGAAATGAAGAAAAAAATTGTGGAACAATTTGCCGTTTCGATTTGTTGCTGTTGTTGCTGCCACTCGAGCCGGAAGTGCGTTGAGCAGCAACAATGCCGCAGGACCTTAGAGGATGCAGCAAAGACAGCCAGATAAGCCAGAGCAGGACAACAGCCAGAAGGAGTGAGAGACAGAGAGAGATAGAGATAGGAAGGTAGGCAACAGGATATAGAATGAGTTTGAGTTGCCATTGTTATGACTGCTGTAATACGCTTTGCGAGAAGATTACAATGTCTGATTACTTTGTTATTAATAAATACAAAAGCGTGTAATACACACACACACACACGCATACACACACAAATACTGGAAGACCGACTTACACCCCAGCCCGCGGGCAACGGCGCGTATACGCGTTTTTATTATCTATTCTATGTGCTGTGCATTGTACTCAAAACGTTTATTAATAAACTGCGGTGTGTTTGTAAGGCCGTCAACACATAACAAACTGACAACTACACCAACAGCAACAAATGACAACGACAACGACAACAACAACAGCGAAAGGTAAATGCAATTCGTTGCCAATGTAAATATACAATAAATTGTGTTCAATTTCTAAGCCACAAATATATTATTATTATCAATGTTTTTTTATTACTTATTATTTGTTTTGCTGCTATTGGCATTGATGCGATTTGTGTATTTAATGTAACATTTAATTTGATTAGCTATGCAACATTTTGCACAATTTAATTGCATATTAATTGCTTTTGTGAAAGTCCGAAATGGAATTCAAAGTTTCAATTTAATTGGGCGTAACATTTTTTGTTGTTTTTTTTATTACTTTTGAAACGTCTTGCCACAAACATTGAATGTTAAAGAGTTATGCCTTGAAATTATTATGCAGCTTTTTTTGTTTTTATTTTAAATGTTCATTAATTATATTCGGTCTTTGTAAATTTCATTTTATTGCACTTTAACAAATGTTAGTAACTCATTATTTATTGTTTTCAATTCACACATATTTCCGATTCGTTTACGAAAAATATTAAGTATATCGTTTATTAAGTATTCATTTATTTGATTTTAATTAATTATTAGATACTTTCATTTTAAAGCAGTATATTTCACTATATTAGTTTGAAATTTTCCGTTTTAAAATCATTTTGATTAATTAAACTATTAATATAATTATTTTATGCTTGTATTCACACTTCTTAATTTGTAAATTGTTTTCTGTTTTCTGTTTTTGTTTGCTCGCTAAAATTGTTTAATTGATTGCTCTCAATTTATAAACAATTTGCATGATCATTTGTCATTTCTCGGCTCACTTCATGCCGCAATTTTCTCCCAGAGGAAATGAGGTGGCATTTGGTCAGTTACCCATTTTGGGGGCAGTTTTTGGGTATATCATTTGTATCTATTGCCACTTGAATGATTTGTTTTTGTTTCTACCTTTTTCTTTTTTCAAATGCGACCGAAACGCTTTTCACTTTTCACTGAGTTAACGTTTTCGTTGGTTTTTCTCGCTTGATTTTCATTCGCTATCGGCCACGTTGAAACCGCAACTGAGTTGAATTTTCCGAAGCAACGGCCTTTTATGCGTTTTCCTGTCGTCTTCGTTGAATATTGAACGGAAAAGCGACGTACACGAAAAGCTTCCATTGAAAGCTTTTCCACATTCAACTTGTTGTTTCAATTCTTGTTCAATTGCTACTGTTGCGACTGTTTACAGGTGTTTGTTTTGGCCCAAATTCATTTTATTAGGGCCATAAAGACACCAAGTTCCTCAAGGGGGTTGCCAGTAAAAGCTTATTTCCTTGTTTTCCTTTTGTTTTTATTTTCTCTTATTGCTTTTCGTTATATTCGGTTACGGGTCGCTAACCGCAACACTTTGGCGTTTGTGTTTAGTTCTGTTGCAGGCAACTGTTGCCACTTGTTGCGTGGCTTTCAACTTGCCACAAAGTAGGCAACTGTCAAACTTGCCTAAGACTTGTTTTTAAAGTTTGATTTTCGATTTATCAATTTATAAATTATTCAAGAGTTGGCAACAAAAGGCAATTTTAAATTATGTCCTGCCCATGACAATAGAAAAACCAAGCAAAACTCAGATCAGAAGATTACGAAAGTTGGAATACTCTTTAGTCAACAGGCTTTAAGATTAAATTTATTTAGAGATTAAATCAATGTAGGTTTGTAGGTTGTATGTATGCAAAAGGATTGTTAGAATTAATTATTGCATTAGCCGGGAATTGAATCTTCTACTCAATGTCTTAGAATTGCTTCTGTTATATTATTTAGTTATTTATCTAACCTCAACTTTTAATATAAATTTATCTTTTAATAAATTAAAACTAAAATTCTAATCAATCCAAGTTGAATAAAAGATCAATCAACGCTTCTGTTTAGGCCTTAACTTTGGCTAGTTGTAGAACCTTTAAAGCAGCATTCAGGAAGTTACACACTTGGCGATAAAATGACAATAGCCAGTTTAAAACAACATTAAAAGGAGCTGAAAAATTAATGGAGCAATCGGAAAATTGCTGAATTATTGAGAAAGTTGGGATGAGTAGAAGGGGTAGAAAGATGAAGGGAAAGAGTAGATTCCAAACTTGGCTAATCAAAATATATATGCGGGCAGGGAACAACAAGGAAAACAATAAAAGGGACGGCATTGTGTCAACAAGACGCAAGGCGCTCATCGTCCTGACAGGCACAAGGATTGAAAAGTGTAAGCGACAACAGACAAATCAATTGTGTTGCCACACGAGGAAGGACGACAGCGCAAGGACACGACACGAAACCCTGATGACGATAATGATGATGATGAGGAAGTCGATGCTGTGGATGTGGATATGGATGTGAATGTGAATGTGGCAGGGGAATGTTGTTGTGATGTCTTGTGTGCGTGGCCAAACAGAATGAAAACATTTTTCTAATTTCCTGTCATCAATATCAAATGAAATGTTATAACCACGCCCCATTCATCTCTTCCCTTCAGACCAATAGCTATCTAATTGAGTTGTTGCCACATCCCGTGTTGCAAGTTCGAGACTGTTGCGATTATTTATAGAAAATTCCTTTTATTGCAAGCCTTTAGCTGAGTACGAGTAGGTTATGTTTGTGGTGCGATTTGTGGTGCTTTGTGTGGTGCATTGTGTGTGTAAAAATAAACAACAAAAGTTGGTTAACAAAATTCGATTTTTCGTTGCTTTTAGAGGCGCAGTCTTCGAATGGCGCGATAATGATAACCATCATCCAACAAGGCAGTGGTTTCATCACTTTGTGGCAACTCCTCGGCAATCACCGCATTGTCATCAAGTGGTGGCAGATAGGCTTCAACGGGTGCAGCAACACGACTTAGATCTGGCACAATATCGGGTGGACTGTAATGATAACCATCGGCTTGCAACACGCCAGCTCCCTGCTCAATGTCCTCATGTTTCTTCAGTTCAACAGGTTCCTCTGTCTCTGCCTCCAGTTCAGTCTCAGGCTGTGGCTGTGGTTCCTCCGTAGGCAATTGTGTGGTGACTTCTTCCGTGGTAATCTCCTCTGTGGTTGCCTCAGTTGTTGTTGTTGTTGTTGTTGCTGGTGGCAGATACTCGTTGCTCAGTTTGGGCTGCTCCACAGGTGGCAAGTAATCGCGTGGCGGCTGCAACACATGTGACAAGCTGGCGGCATGCTGTTCCACTGGCGGCAAGTACTCATGGCTTGGCAGCGGTGGCAACACCACAGGCGGCAAATACTCTAACGGCAAATGTGAAACATCTCGTTGCTGACGAAGTGTTGCAGCATTGACGCCAACAACTGTTGCCACAAGTAGCAACAGGGCGAGAGATTTGCTCTTTAAATGCTAAGCAATTAGAAAACAAGTTAAAGATACAATTGTACACTAATAGATACAGATACTTACCATCATTTTGAGCTAGTTTTTTTGTTGAGTTGCTGCTAGCTTAGTGAGAAGTTGCGTTATGATGAGGCTGTTGAAATATCTTAAACTATTTATATGAAAAATTAGCAAGCGATTGAGATAGAAGAAGAAGTTCGAACGCAAACCGAACACGAACATCGCAATCGAACCGGAATCTTAATTTCAGTTTCAGTTTCAATTTGAGTAACAATTGTTGTTGTTGTGGTTGTTGTTTATCTTTCATTAAACACACTTAGCGACACCTTCCGCAATGATACATTCGGCATCGGCGGCATCTTCAAACCTGTTGCAAGATTAAAAGCGATCGTGTCGTGTCGTGTTGTGTCGTGTTGAGTTCGATGTTCGATTGTTCGATTGCTCGGTCTCTCGACCTCTAATCGCATTTTGGCCACTTCAATGCCATGGTCAGAAAGGCAACAGAGTGAAGACTGTGCCCGTGTATCTATTTATCTTTTGCCTTTGCTCTGTTTGTCTCTGTTATTATTTTGTTTGCCTGTTTGTTTTAACTGAAGAATATTTCGCACTCAATTTTAAAATCTGTCAATAATACTTTTTGTTATCATTGTTGTTATTGTTGTTGTTGTTGTTGTGTGGTACGAGGCACATTCTACAAACACATCGTTGATCTTTGAAGACCAAAGCGAACTCTTAAGTCCATTTTCAATGCCCCGCAAACAATTTAAAATTTATATTCAATTTCAATGTCAAATGTAATTTTGTGTGCAAGGCCCAATGGAAAGACAATTACAACATTTTAGGATGATGCAGCACTTCTTTGACTCTGGCTAAGAACTGTCTAGGCGTCACGAGGCGACCCTAAATGCACCATGACGTGGCAATTAAATACTTATCACACATACGCCACGATGTCCCCCTCTCTCTCTCTCTCTCTCCCTCCCTCAGTCTGTCCGTGTCTCTTGCTAAGCGGCTTAAAGCAACAGTACCTAATGAAAATCGAAATCAAAGCTCAAGGAAAGTGAGGGCGGTGTGGGCGTGGCAGCTAACACAATGCACACATTTCAATCAAATGCAATAAGCTTTCCCAAAATCCGATTGTGCCAATCAAAATATTAGTCCTACACATTGATCAATAGAACACCTACGTTATACACACACAAACATTCCCATCTACTTGTTTAAATACATATAAATCTATATATATATATATCTTTATCTTTGTATGATTTCCGACTTTATTTTTAGCGCGTGGCGGACAAACAAACAAACAAACAGAGCAGAAAACAAAAAAATAGAAATGAAAATAAATCCAAATGAAAGCAAAATCGTTTACCATTTTTTCAGTACTTCAACATCCTTCCCCTCCTCATCATCCTTCCCCTTGGTACTCACATTTCCTGCACAGTTCGCAGTGTAGTCAAATTCAATGTTATATCATTTTCTTTTCGCTCTTTTTTTTGTTTGGGCTGGATTAGTAGAAATTGAAAATGCTGGCACAAAACCGAAACCCGAGTAGAAATTCTCTACCTGCCCTGCCCTTCCCTTCTCGCTGCTCTGCCTTCTCACGCTTCCTTTGCTTTTGCTTAATAGAAAAGCAAAATATTTAGTTAGGAATTTTAACTAAATAAGCGGCATGGATGCTACCACAACAAAAAGTGTGGGAAGAGATGGAAAACAACCAGAGAGTTGCCTCTCTGAAGTTGATTCCAAATCGAATTTTACAATAAAATCCGCGATGGGTAAACGAAAAATGTTTGTGCCATTGCAACTGTGACCAGACGAACAACTGAAAATAGAACCAAAATGTTTGCAACTGTAGGGGGTATATGTAGAGGGTAAAGGGGTAAAGGGGAACTTGTGTTGCACATCAACAATAACAGCAACAGCAAATATAGAGGCATTGTGAGTGGCCAAATTCAAACAAGAACATGCGAGTCACTATGTAAATTTGCATTCGGATCAAGATCAATATTTTCCTATTTTCTAGCACAAGCTGCAGCCGAATTGCCTTTAAGCACATTTAAGAACCCGAGATTATTCAAAGAACTACAGTGTTAGGCATTATTACTTCAGAGCTTTAACTGTTTTTATATACAGAACAAATGTAAAGAAATTGTGAATCTATTGATTAAAAACGTTCCATTTGAAATTGAGTTTTGGCAAAGCTCTTTAGAGGCAAATATATATTAAAGTTGGACTGTTAAATGTAATCATTAATGCTTTTAAACTAATCAAGTCTTATACTTTCTTAGTGCAATTAAATCAGCATTTATTATTAAAGATAATTATCATTCACAGCGACAATTACTTATCTACAATAATTACTTGACTAGCTTACCTATTCTGCTATAAATAAAGCCATTACAATTCCAAACACGACAATTGGCTTACTGAATTATCAGTTGGATATTAACATCATCCCCCCCCTAAACAATCAGAACTTTGATTTGTGTTGTCTTCAGTCCCAGGAATCATTTACATGCACTGTGGGAACTGTGAACATGTACTCCTTGTAGTAGATGTTGTCCTGCTGTGTGTAAGCCAAACAAAATGTAATCACTTCATGCAATATGCAACAGTTGTGGGGCAGGCAACAAACAGGTAGCAAATTAGACACAGTTCACGTGACTGTCACCTTAACACATTACGCTCCAATTACGCGTCCATCTGTTCAACTGCTGAGTGGAGTGGGGGATAGAGGGAGTAAATAAGGGGTGTGGCATCAGGGACGTGTAGCAAGGCTTAAAGTTGTGTTCTGTGTTATGTGTATATATCGCTTTCTGCATAATAAAATCAGTCGCAGCTTGTCGTCAGTCCATGTTGAGTAGTTAACTGTTAGTGCTTTCTCTTCCTCTCTCTCTCTTCCCCTCTCTCTTTCTCTTTATCTCACTGTCTCCCTCTCTCCACCTCCCTCGCTGTCGCAACTTAAGCTGCTGGCACACAAAGGCGCACAAAATGCAATGCATACTAAACAGAGGCAAGAAGTTTGTGCCTTGTGTTCAGTTATGCAACAGCTGCCACATGAGTTGCATCCACAGCTTAAGTCAAAAGCCATTTGCATGCCACACACACACACACACACATACACACGGCTTAAGCTGCCTACGAAAAAGCCAGTGACGAAAATTTAATTACAACTTAAAGGTTTTCAACGGACTGCAAAAAAAAATAAATGGAACTCAAATTTCCTTTTGCTTGCCCACAGATTATTTATTATATTGTATTTCAGTTGCCGTTGATTTGCCGTGCTTCCCTTTGCTCGGCATTTTCGCCAACCCATTGTGTCAAAGTCAATTTAATTGTCTCAATTACGCGCTAAACGCCGCGCCGTCGTCAACTTTCAACCCGTAAAGCCGTAAACCTTAAAACCCCGGTCCGGAACCCAAATCAAGCCAAGGTCAAACCAAGTCTGACAAATGGGACAGAAGCCAGAACTTCATTGAAGTCTTTGCCACCTCCAGAAAATATAATCAAGTGACTTACTAAAAAGTTAACGCAATTTTGTGGCAACTTGAAAAGTTTCAACTCAACTCTTTTGGTTGTCGAAAGGGGGATGGAGGTCTTTCTCCCTCCCATCCTTTCTTTCCTAAAGACCTTATTCTTCGACCATTATTGTCTTGCCGCCAACATTTTCACGCATAGTTGAATGCACTTCGTGGGCGACTGGACACCCTGTATTTGAGTGGGAGTTGAGGTTTAAACTGTGACGCATTTACTCAGCTGCTGGTTTGCTGTGCGATGCGGCGTATACGTAATATACTTGCCGTTAATTAAAAAGCAACAACCACACACGTTGCACAGTTCAGCTGTCATTTTGATAATTTTACACTTATTTGCGCATAATTTTCGACGCCAAATAATCTAAAATTCTTCTCCACCATAAATTGAGCAGCGCATGTAAATTTCTCATAATCAGAAAGCTGTACTAAAGGTACGGAAAAAGGGGTAAAAGGAGAGAAATTTGAGGGGAAAAAGGAACGAAGAGATTTGTTGCGTGCGTCCACAGGAAAATTGTGTTGTGCAAATATAGGAAATTGTGCAAATATTGAACGGAAATATCCTGCGGCTTTGGGGCACACTATACGACACGTGCTGCCAGCCAGTATACGTATACGTGCCACAGTGGGCGTGGCTGATGAGAGGCGTGATTGAAAACCGCGTGGACTGACTAACTGGCAGCTGGGAAACTTTATAATACCCTTCCCTTTGTATGTGTAAGTGAGCTCTTGGCCGCATCGCTCATTTAACTCCTTTAAGCCACAAAAGCTTTGGCCAGGGTCGAGTGTGTGGTTCTCTGTGTGTGTGAGTGTGTGTGTTAATGCTTGACGTTTATAATTTTACACCGAAACTAATTATATTAACTTGAGAGCAACGGTGCTCAACGGAATCAGTTTATGTAATGCATATGTAAGTGCTTGAATTAGTGTTAGTATACTACAGTGTAGGTGTGTGTGTATTTGTGTGTGTGTGTGTTTGCTCTTTTGCTCCTACATAATAACAACAATGGCACTTGAATGTAATTTCCAATTAAGCTCAATTTAATGCATAGCGAAGCAAACACAAAGAACTAAAACTCCAGCTGGACATGGACCTCAAGTAGCACCTAAGGAGGGAAAGGACGGGAAGGAGGGAGTTAGAGTGGGAGTGAAAGTTGTACTGTATGTGGGCGTGGCTGAAACAGACCATAATTGGAAGTACAAGACAACGACAAACACGCTCTAGAAATTGCCCAGACAATGTCATTTACAATTATATAAGTATTTATGGTATTGCCTTGCCGGGCAAAGGTAATTACACTGCAAGAAATGTGAACAACATTTGCCCGCAGGCTATTAAAATTGAAAACACACTCCGTAGGCACCCTGTAGGCAGTTTGTATGCGGATTGTTAATTGATAGAAATGCCAGCTGCCTTTAAAGTTAAAGTTCAATAATGGACTTTATTGCTATGGTAAATAAACCAAAGCAGTCTGTTCCTTTTCCTATGTAAACCCTGTATGCACCTGTATGTAGAGTAAGAATGTTAAAACCACTTTTGAACCATTTAGGATATCTGTAGCACCCTATACGTACCACTGCAGCATATCCTTAATTCACAAAAGTGGGACAGCTGATTGTTGACACTTTTAACTGACGTAATCTAGTTGCATTACAACAGCCATTACACCCTGTATCTACTCTATCAAACCTCAGCAACTCCAAACTGAATAGATTAACTTGACAGTACCTTAAACAAAAGTAAATTTAAATTAATTAATAATTTATGCACACTTAATTCATTTAGTTCCCTTCCTGACACCCTGTATACACCATGTAAAGAGCGTACGTCACTTTGCAAACTAATTAAATCGACAACTGGTGCTAGGCTACAATTTTAATTGAAAGCCATTTGGCTTCTAACAACTACAACAAACAAACTGACAAACAGTCAAACAAACAATGAGCGAGTGGTGAGGGGGAGAGAAAGAGAGACGGGGAAATAGAGGAAGTCTCACTCTTACTCTTCAGCCTGCCAAGTGTCGTCCTGTGTCCTTGCTGTCCGTTTGCCACTTAAATTGAATTCGAGGCAATGCCGCCGCACGAAACTCATTTAAGCGGCACGGCAATTGTTTTTGTTACTGTCAATTGTTGTAGTAGCACAATTATTTCATATTATGTACCAAAAAAAAAAAAAAGAACCAAAAAGAGACAGAGAGAGGAAGAAGAAGAGGTCAGAGCTGCCAAGAAAGTAGCGTGAAAATGTAAACGCAAACAAATGGCGAATAATTAAAAGTAATTGAAGACGAAATAAAAGTGAAATTCGAGACGTCTGCTCGATTTTGAAATGGAAACCTAATTAAAAAGCATAAATCGTTGAATACTCCCAGGGGTACACACTTCCCACCTCACCTTCCCCTTCTTCCCCACTTTTCCCTCTGCTCTGCTGCTGCTCATCTAATTGAAATGGAGTCATTATCCTGTCTGTGTCCTGTTCATTGAACTCAGTCCGAAATAATATGAGAGAAAAAACTTTACTTGCAGCTTGCAGCTGTCGAGGTATTTTTGAATGTAAATTGTAAATTAAATAGTCAGCAGAGCAAAGTTTCCCTCAACAGGTCAGCCAAAGGACCTTTCCCCTCTTAATACCCTCCACCACCCTCCTCGGGTGCTTTCACTTGCAAGACAAACAGCACAAATAAAGCAAACAAACAGACAAATACGTACACGAAACTGACGAAACTGACGAAACGGCCAAGCAAACAAAAATCAAATTGTTATTGTTATTGCTGTTGTGGTTGTTGTCCATGTCGTTGTTGTTGTTGCTGTTGCTGTTGTTGCTGCTGTTGACCCTCGTTGTCCTGTGACCGTTTTTAGTTGCCATTCCTTGGCAATTTTTATATTTATTTGTTTTCATTCTCATTTGTTGTGGCAGCAGCTTCTTTCAAATGTTGCATCGCAGCTACACATTTTGAGCCCCTGTTGCAAGGTGTCTGGGGAAATTAACAGCGCCTCAGGTGCGGCAACATGACCCCAACCCCAACCCCCTCCCCACCCCTCACCATGTCTCTCTTGATTTTTAATGAAAAATGACTTTGTAAGGCGGCAACAGTGAACCATCAAAGTCAACCGCAAGCAGTAGAATATTGCGCATACGCAACGTTGAACAACTTGAAACCAAACGAGGCTACGAAAAATTCCACAAGCAACGAGTTAATTATTACAACTGACTGCGCAGCTAATTGGAGTACCGTTAAAACATAAGCTCTAAGGACCCGTGGCTATATCCTTTGTGTCCTCCTTCTCTCACTCTCTCTTTCTCTGTCTTCCCTCTCATCGTGATTTTTGCATTCATATTTTAAGCATTTTTATTTTTATCTGCCATTTTGATTTTCATTTACATCGACGCACTTCCGAGAAGTTCCATAAATAGACTGCAGACTGGATAATCACTGCAATTCAAGGAAATAGGACACTGTCCTTGTCCTTTCCCACTGTGTAAAAGCCTCTTTTCATAATTGCTAAGCTTCGATTTTCATTTTTATTTAACACGCATTTTCCGACTGCGTGAATTTAAATTGAATTTTAAATATGCATAGACACAACACTTAAGTTGCTGGTGGGAGGCGGCAGGTGGGCGTGGCTCTAATAGAAACCTTGGCAATGCCATCGATTTTCGGCTCGATTCGACTCGTTTCGGCTTTTAAAGTTTATAAATATTTATGATCCCATATTCTGTCGAGTTTGTTTTCCAGTTTTCCGAGCTTTTCAAGCATTTTCATTTGCTTTTACACCAAGCTGAATATAAGTTTATTGGAGCTGCGTTGCGTTATGAATGTTGTAAGGAATGTTGCATGCAGCATACTAATTTTTAAAATAGCAGTTTTATGTTCGAGTTGCATTTCTTCACTTTTGCTGTAACAAGATGTGCTAGTTTTTAGTAGAAAGAATATTTGAAAATCCTTTTGCCCTCTTTGTCTACGAATTTAAGCTGAAAACATAATAAAATTATTTATATGTTAGGTTTATTGGAGATTCATTTACTTTTATTTTCTTTAATCTTATACAATATACATAAAAATATCTGTAATTATAGAGTTCAATTTCAGTTTTGACTCGTATCTTCTCAATTAACTCAAAGCAGTGGGATTAAATGGTATAGATAATTATGTGTAAATTACAGTCTATATTATTAACATTATTTAGCTGCTTCAAAACGTCTTAATAGCACAAAAAGCTTCTTAAGCTTTGATTTAAAGCACTTGCTAAACTATATTATACCTATAATTTTACAACAGCTGAGGTAATTATTGTTGTTCGTCTGAAAACCAGCTTTAAGCTATTTTAAGTACCTTTTAACCTGGCTTACAGACTTGAAGCGACATTAAGTATAATCTAAGATAACTTATAGATTGATGCACACCAATCACTTCAATCACTTCAATCAGTCAGAAGTGCTGCACTCTTATACAGATTCTTAGAGCTATAAGATTTTCTCCCTAGGCTAAATCGTAACCGGAAACGGAAACGGTCTGATGGCATTTGCTGCCACACAATTTTCAATCACAATTTTTGCTATTTATTTTTACTGACAGCTGCTCAAAAGGCCACAACGAGTGGGGAGAATACTTTTGGATTTATGTATTATGATGTCAGGATGTGTTATCATTGCTCTCCCCTCGAAGCTCATCAATTTTTCAATAGCTCTGTCAGCCTAAAGTGACTTGTGGCACATTAGCTGTCAGTCTGCCTGTCTGTGTGTCTATCAGCCACATCAGCAGTAAATTTGAGGCATGTTAACAAGCCGTGGATTAATTATAGCCCACACTCTCACAGGTAAATCCTTGGTCGGGACTTAGACATGTGTGACATTACTTAACGTTAACTGAATGGATTTAAATGGAGCTGTCAAGTCGAATTCAGATGGGAGTCAGACTACTGTAAATTTATAGTCCAAATAATGAGGAGAGCAGCGTTAACGCTGCGTATGCGCAATGCGACAAATTGAATGATGGCAAATGCATGTCCCCAACAACAAATTTGTTAACCCAAAAAGGATTCTCGTGTAGCAGCTGTTTTCACGTCTCCAAAGAAGCAATTTAAATTTCGTAAATAGAAATTTTGCAATCGATACGACAGGAAAGCGAGGCCAAAGGCAAAAGGGAAACCCTTTTTTTTAGGTTTTCTCGTTTTTCGCTCCTTCTTTTCGTTTGCCTATTTAAAATATATAAATATTTTAACTTAATAAATGCGGCAGCAAGCTGGTTGGCGCCTACGGCAACTGCCTACAAGTTGAACAAGTGCTGAGCACACACAAGCTACGACATTTGCATAAACTAAGCAAGGACTTTGTCCAGGTCCTGGCCTAAGATTTGTTTTCTTTTGACTGCCCTTTTTGCTCGGGAAGTAGGCAAACATTTTCAACTTGTTCTCAGCCCTTGGGCGTCAGTTTTTGAGCCTTGGCTCAGTTATTTAAAGAGTTGGCTAGAACAGCATAAAAGAGGATGGAAAATAGAGGATAAAGGAGAGCATTGAACAGGAGCTCAGGTTAACTTTACAGCGGCTAATGGTCGATGAGCCTTTGGGAGCTTCTTTAAGCTGTTGCCCTTTATCGCTTCAACAACAACAACAACTAACTTATCGAGTGGCAGTTGTATGCCACATTGTGCGGAACATGTAAATTGAACCTCAAACTTACACACCAACAACAACACACAGAAAAGAACAAAGTTTGGTCGGCCGAATATGCCAAACAAAATAGACATAAGAAATCGCTTTTAAATAAAATAAAATCACAAGCCAAGAGCCGCAAAAAAATCAATGAGGCACGCACAATTTATAGCACAACAAGATTCAATATTGTTGTTACTGGTGTTATACTCTGTAAACAGAGAATATGCAGAACAGTCAAGCAGTTTTTTATTTATTTTACGTCCAGTAAATCTCTCGAGACCACAGACATAATTGACCATTAAATTTTAAATGAAATTAAACAAATATTTAAAAATTTAAATAAACAAAGAAAACCATTATAATTTATTCCGGTGGACTTATGATTTATAGTGAACAGTCCACAGACTAAAATTAAATTATGCAATTATAAATATATTAAAAAAAAAAAAACAATAATAATACTTTATTTTGATGGAGCTCTGATTTATCATCTGTATATTTTCCATTGTGATTTTGGCGATGAATTCTATGTATTTTAATATATTAACTTAAAGTACAATAATAATAATTACGTTTAAAAGTTAAAAGGGAAACCCTTAACCAAAAATTGCATTAGAAATGAAAGTCAAATATAAAATTCTTACGAATAAAGTACTTTCCAGTCTACCCCATAATAAATTTCTTCATCTAAACTGCTCGTCATTTTGTATGCTTACAATATTTGTATTTTCTTTGAGCAACTTTCAGTTTGTTTACAGGGTAGCTGTTAGTCTCACTCTCTACTGAATTGCCCTTCACTCGGCATGTACTATAAATTATGGTCGTGCTCACCAACCTAGACACATAAAATATAGCACACGAGTGGCTTTTAGGCCAAGAAGAGGAGGGTGAGGAAATGCCAAATGAGATGCCTAGAAGCAGCAACAAGTCGTAGAAGTAACAGAAAAAATTTGTAGCCGACTTTCAAGGCGGCATAAAGCGCAAATGTGCGTGGCAAGCGGAAGTTGTTGCCGCCTCTTAGGCAGCTAGATATGGTAGAATGAGAGAGAGATAGAGAGAGAGGGATGAAGAGCTAGGGACAGACAGGAATGATTTACTTGCAGCTCTTACGCGTTTATTAGATTACTTGAAGAGTTATGGAGAGAAGCTAAATACAGAGAGCGGGCAAGAGTAAGAGGGATTAGAGACTGAGAGGATTTAGAAAGAAAGGTTATCTAAAAAGGGAGGAAATGTTAAAGATAGAAAAGGGAACTTTCCGTGTGTGGTTTTAACTTGACATCAACATTTCATTTCAGTTTAAAGCGTATGTGGCAGCAACTTTTGACGCGCATGTTGCTGCCACAGCCATGCCCACAAGTCAGCCCACAATTGCCATTTGATGATACAAAATATTACAGTTCATTAACAATGCAACAAAAGCCACAGCAAATAGCGCGATGTCCTCTTCTTTTTTCCAGAGTGTCGAATTCAATTTACAAATTGACTGTGTTATAAATGTATGTGTGTGCGTATACGTAATACGTATATGAGTATAATTATGCTTATGACTATTTAATGAGTTTGCTGTGTATTGTATTTAAATTCAGATTTTCGACAGCAGCCACGGTCGCTTGTAAAAATGTAATCAATAATTAATTTCCGCAACAAGTTTCTGATTGCAATTTGATAGCTGTTCAACCGATTCTGACAATCCAGAGCCAACAGAATTCCATTGCATATTTGAAAACGTTATAATTAGTTTAAATTTTAAATGAGCAGCTGTCCAGAGAAGGGCAAAAGAGCCTTAAACGAGCGAGCACTTCAATTGAAAGATAGGCCTATAAATAAGCGTAACACTTCCGCCGCACTTGAGTTTTGAGTAGACAGCAAATTAACACCTCAATAGAACTGAACTACTTGGCCAAAATGGGGAAAAATAAATGGCCAAAATGTACTACAAAAAAAGAAGGCAAAGTCAAATAGCAATATACGCTAGAAAGGTCAAGCCGCACGGCATGCTCGACTTGACATTGCAGAGACAACAAAAAAATAAAAGCAAAAAACTAATGCAAGGCAAAGACTTGATAGACTTTTGGCTTAAACTGAAGACCTGAACGAACACAAGCAGCAAAAACTCAAGTGGCACTCGAAAGTCCAAAATAAAAGGCAACAAAATGTGTGCGTTGTCTTTTTTCGAAGATTTTTAATTAAGTTGAACCCAAAGTGGTGATGAAGAGGGAGACGGAAACGGAGACTGAGACAGAGACTGAGATGAACTGAACTGAAACTGAAACTGGAGCTAGAGTTGGAGACTCGAGTTGTGGCTCTTTTAAGCTGAAGTGGTTCAGCTCAAAGTTTTTGCTATAAATTCAGCGGTTCGCTAGAGCAAAGGTATCAAACAGTCCAAGCAACTTTTAATTGCCAGACGCCGTTAACCCAAATCCCTAAGAAAACAACAAAAATGGTTCGAAGGATATAGCAACAATTTGGAATACAGCATAACTTCTCTAACTTCTTCTCCTTCTTTATTCTCATTGCAGAAACTCTTCTCACTTGGAGGTATTCTCACCATTTCCGCCGTGGCCAGCGCCGCTTTGGCAGCTCCCCAGGGTACGTCTCGACTGCGTCGTGATGTCTCGGAGATTGTGGATTCAGCTGTGATGGATTATGTGCCACCGGCTACAGAGTATTTGCCTGCCTCCGATGTTGCCACCGAGGAGCCAACTGCTGTCCGTGGCGATGATGGCTATGAATATCGCACTGTGCGTCGCCTCAAGCTGCGTCATCGCAATCGTCGGGATGTCTCCCATCTGTCCACACGCTACTTGCCACCAGCGCCAAGCAACAACTACTTGCCACCAGCTGTGGTGCCAACACCTGCAGCTCCAGCTCCTCTTCCGGCCGATGACACCGAGGAGGTTGTCTCTGCCGTCGAGCCGAAGGTGGCCCGTGAATATTTGCCACCTGTCGAGGAGCCTGTGGTCAGCACCGAGGCACCTGCTGTAGAAACTGAAGCCCCAGCTGTCGACGAGGAACAACAGCCGGAAGCCGATGTCCGTGTGGTGGATGTTCCCACAGCAGAGCTACGTGACGATGGCTACCACTACAAACAGCCGGAGGAGATGCCCGCTGAGCTCAAGGAGGCTCCCAAGGATTACTTGCCACCTCTAGGTGCCAACGTTGTAGCCGAGGGACCTGCTAATGGCGAGAGTGCAGTCCTTACCAAGGATGGATATCAATACCGTGCCATTCGTCGGTACAGATTCTAGAATGATATGAATCCTAAAAGCATTTTCCATTTAATTTTGTTTCTTTTGATTTAAATTTTTCTATTGTTGATGTTTTTCTTTGAATAAATTTGAATCTTTTATTGCAATCCAAAATACTTTTACTTTTACATAACTATCTATAAATTTTCGACACTTACCTGTAGCACTTCAGATATTCTTTTACTTATTAACCTCTCAATTTATAATTTGTCTTCAACAATATTCTCAACAAATTTTTAGTTAACTTATTAAGAGGTGGAATAAATATTACTTTATTCATTTTTAATTATAGTATATGATATGCATCAATATATCTTTTACTTCTTCTAGGAATACGTAATTTGGAGTGGAAATGGAATTGTAACACATTTCTGAAAAGTTTCCAAAGATAACTTTCCGTTCACATTGCTCAATTCTTATGAAGTTAATTTAAACTTCATTTAATACATTGACTTAACTGGAATTTTTACAGTTGCAATTCGCTGGAAATGGAAAATAGATACAAGCAAATGCAGTAAATTATTAAGAGCTCACTTTAACTAATATATTCGATTGGTTAAAATAAGCTGAATAATATTACATTCACAACCCTCTTTAATATTCAGCATTCGTTGAAGTTCCAAAGAAAAAAACATGAACATTCTTTTAAGCTCATTTTAAAATTAAATCTTTTTTTTTGAGTTCATTAATTCTACGAAATTTATGTAAGTGTATTAAAAAAAACATCCAATATATTTAAAATGAAACCGACTGGAATCCAATAATAAAGTAAATGAATATAATATCACATACATAGTTTCAGTAGTAAAAGCAATTTTCATGTAATCTGAATTTATTTTCCCATTACAAGGAAAAGAAAAAGTGTTTTATCTACCGTAGAGCAAAGTTTATTAATCATTTTGATAACTTTGCGAGTAGTTAACTTTTATATTTAGCACTTTATGTGCAACTAGTTATAGTTGCTGTAGTTTCACATTACGTATACGCAACATGTACAACATTTTTTTCCTACTTTCTTTACTTTAGCTGCCACTGGATACTTAATTTTATTTTCGCCTGACCTTTGGCTGAAGTTATTGGTAGTAAAAAGAGTCTTTAAATGGGACCTCCAATTAGTGCGAGCTCCCTTCACACTCTTCCCCCACAGAAATTCGATCTGTAAATCATGTCAAAGATTCTGGGATATTTAATATTCAGGCGCCCGGACTCAACTGCCACATGTTGCCATGGTCGCCTTAAAGGCTTAATTAATGCACTTGCGCGTTAATACGACTCAACAACAACAATTTCAACAACAACATTAAGCGAGCACTCAAGATAAATTACTTGGCTTATTGCCTCAGTTGCCTCATCTGCGTTGCAGTTGCCGCTGAAAGATTCCCACAGAGAGAACACGGATAATGGAAAGCTTAACGTTTTCCGCACTTTTCCCCGCATTGCTTGCGTGTTTTAATTATGAAATCAATTGCATGAAATTCAATGAAATTTGCGCTTTTCCGAAGTGCGAAGAAAATTTAATTGAAACTGTTACAGCAGAGATTTCAATCCGAACTCAGCTCAATTTGTAAATAATAAAAGCCGCAAAAGTTAATAAACAACAAATACCACACACACACACTCACACACAGACTGAGACAGAGTTATATATGTTGAAATAAACATTAAACGACAAAAGTGAACACAGAATGAAAGAGTAGAAATAAATTTTGATAGAATTGACAAAGGAAGAGGCAACTTGGTTACAACAAGGGTCTAAAAAGGATAGAAACGGGGGATTATGGAGGGGAACAAGAACTGCTACTGACAGCCCGCTTATTGCATATTAAATTGCGTGTGTCGCAAAAATGTCAAAACAACAAAAGAAATCAAAGCAACAAGCAGACCAACAAACCAACAATAACAACCAGCATTAACAAGAACTTTTGTAACAATCATTTGAGAACTAGCCGGAAGGACAGTTGCGATTGGGTGACAATCTTTGTGAGGCAAGAGAAGGGAAAATGTAAAGGGAATTTCCGAGCATGTTTTAAAGTATATATATATTAAATTAAATACATGAAAGTTGTGTAAAATTTATTTTTATTGTTCCAGTAATCGATATCTGCGGAATTTCCATTGCATACTTTCGAACGTCAACCTCAAAGTGTTGGAAAACACTACAAAAGCATTTTGTGGAATGTCAACGGTTTGTCTTTCTTTGACAGCTGCGACAGATATGTTATTAAACCCGTGAATATTTATAAATTTAATTTCTGCATTATAATCTCAGCATGTCACATACATGAGTATTAAAAAAAAATGAATCCACACGCACACACACTTATGCAGCTCTTTAAAATAAATAAAAATCACTGCAGGCATTGTGTTCAGTATTCTGAGTTCTGTGTTCCGTGGGTTTGAGTGTTTTCTTTATATCTCACCAGCTTTTATACACAAATTTTACTACCCAAAACAGCGGGGGTTTGAGTTTTCTTAAGTCATATGCTACGTATGATACACTGACCTATGTTAACTAGGATTTATAAGCAGCTAGCGTAATGAAATTTATAAATTACAGATCTCTATTATAGACAAGTCATGGGGTGTACTGTAAGATAGGACCACTTTATAACATAGCAACAACAGGCCAAACATTTAGTATTTGTTCGATAAAAATTTGGCTAAGACAAAATAAACAAAAGCTCATTATAGAATTATTTTAATATGGTGACGATATTTCATCACTATCAAAACAATATATCAGAAATAATTGATCGGAAAATAAATACAAATGGGACAAAACTATTTAAGACTTACAAAAATATATTTTAAGCTCAGTAATTTTCTATAAACATATCATCTTACTATGGATCGAACAATAAGCTTTCATATGACAAATTCTCATTAGTTCAATAAATTTAATATCAGGAATATTTCATATATTTAAAGGAAATTAATATAAATTGCATATATAGAGTATTAAATCGTCGTTCCTCCGCTAACATCAATATTTTGTTTTTACGTGCAGCCGCTTGAGGTTGCTTCAGTGCTGTAAAAGCCGTATATGCGAGTACTTAAGGTTTAAACAAGCTTTGTGCTTTAAAATACGTTTATGAGACACTTGAGCGTCGCTTTTGATGGTTGCACGTTAATCAGTGGCATGCATAGGACAATTTGCAGCCTGCCACATGACGTAGCAACATTGATTCTTAGAACTGTCTGCCTGCTAATTGGGCGCCAGAAAATAGCAGCAAACAAAATGAAAAGATAACACAAAATGTTGATAATTTTCCCAGGTATTGCTGTTTTTCCACAAAATGTCAACATTTCGCTTTAACTTGCAACATGTTATGGCTCAAGTGGCAATTTGAATTGGTTTGAAAATGGATTTGCAAAATTTAAAACATATTTAAAGCATTTGCATTACAAACAAAACTGCAACACATACTGCAAAAACTAGAACAGCAACAATATTGCTGTTTTGTAAATATCAACAAACATTTTAACTTAATTAAAATGAGAGACACAAGAGCAAAAAACCAACAGCAGCAAAAAGTGGTTTGTTGTCATAATTGGTCCCCTTGTCATTTCCAACTCCCACCTTGTTGCAACATGTGGCACTCTGGTTGTTGTTGTTGTTGCTGCTTGCTTTACAAGTACATAGCCTAAATCCAGCCTCAAATTACACAATTTTGTGGTCAGCCTATTAATTTTATAACAAAGAGGCTGAAACTTCAGCTTTGAAGGTGACCAAAAATGTGTCGAAATGAAAAATTGAGTGTTTTCTCTTGCCACATGTGTGTGTGGGTGTGTGTGTGTGTGTGTATGGCAAAGAAAAATGTTATTAGTTTTGGGCTGTGTGAAAAGCAAAGCTGAAGCCAGCATAGTGTAAAACCAATAGGTCCTTGATCCTTAGTCCGTATTCCTGCCTATGCCTTGCCTTGTAATTTAGCCAGTTTTCATTATTTTTGGCCAGTTTTTCAACATTTTGAGCTGCAATTAGTAACTGTAACTGGATTTCAGCTCAAGCAGCTTTCGTTGACCAATTATGTAATCCAAAACCAAGCTTGTTGTAAAATTTTAACTGAACATTTCTTTGTTATGGCCGGAAGCAAAGAACAGCCACACAGGCTGTTGGCCAGACTCAGATTGGAAGCCTAATAATTAACCAATTACCAGTACGAACTTCAAAGCCAAGGCTAGCTTCTATTTTCATACAAACACACACACACAGCCAGCAGCTCAGCTTTCAGGGAATCTGTTGCCTGTTACCTGCTACCTGACATTGCCTTTTGCCTTTTTCTTGCCAAAAAGCATGCCGTTTAAAGGTGTAGCCTGAGTTTTTATGTGCAAAAAGAACCTTCATTTGCAGCTCCACAAAATTGCTTATTCATAGCTGACTGCCGACCAAATGAGCGGCCATTAACTTAATCCACGACAAAAACTATTCGCCCTGAAATCCTTATGGCCAAAATGTGGAAACCCTGGAATGGCAGCAACTCTGCCGCAGACAGACAACTCTAGGAGCATTGGCCCCATTTCAACACACAGTTCTTGTTACACTTGAGAATTGTAAAGTTTTGTGGGAAATTTACGCGCTAACTAACAGAATCTGAATATGGCCAGACATGCCTTCTTTTTCAAAGGGGACGACACATAACAAAGCTGATTTATTCACTTGTTTCAACTCGGAGAGTTCATGGTTCGGGTGTATTAGCCTAATGAAAACGCTGCTGGAATGACCCAAAATGGGACCAAAGATAACAACTTGCTCTGGGCATATAAACACGTACACTGAACTCCAATCTCCTCCTCTTCCTATTCCTCTTCTATCCCCCCTCACAGCGGGCACCTCACGTCTAAGTAACTATAAAGCACTTTGGGTTGCAACCTCCTGCTCATTTTCCTTTTACAGACAAATTTAGACACAGGCAGGACCTGAAGTCAGGGATACGCTCACGTGGACCTGGACCCTCGTTGGCATCGGGAAAAGTGGGAGGGAATATGGGTCAAAGTTGTCCGTTTGTGAGTTGGGGTTGCCTTGACAACGCCCAGGCGTACAGCATCCACTACGAGGCAACTTCGAAGTGAAATAAAAAACGCATATTGCGTAAAATTCGATGTCAAGAGGTGGACAAAAGTCAGGTGCGTGTACGGCACTTATGAGTGGCACTTAGTCTGTCCTAATACGCATCATTAGAACATTTAACAGGAAGCACGTGACGGCTCAAAATGGTTGGCTAGTGTCTAATGTCAGTGCCAAAGCCCAAAGTCTCAGTTTTCTTAGTCGAAAAGGATTTGTTAAGTTAATTTTAAAGTCATTTTGCCGGCATCCATCTAAGTCTATTGAAACATAAGACGAATAGACCAAAAAGGCAAAAGGATCAAATATACTTGTTAAAATCAATGAAGTTTGTAGGCTAAGTAATACGCCTAGGCTATCAAAAGTTAAGCTAAGAGATATAAAATAATGTTTTTAAACATATTTAATTTACCAACCATTTTAAAAGTGCAAGGAAATACTTTCTATATGCCACACTAATATTTTTAAATAGTCAAGCCAAACATGGCAGCGCTGCCAGATCAAAAACTCAACGACACTCATTTTGCCAGTCACAATGCCTGGATTCGTTGAGTTTTCGATAACAGCTCAACGACAGCCCGCCAACAGCAATAAATCGAAATTCAAATTCAAATTTAAATAAATGCTTAAAGTGAGAGAAAAACAATTTCAATTTTCTTAGATTCGTTTAATTACATAGTTTATAAAGCTATTTAACTGTTACATCTGAAATTAGTTGTCACAAGCAGAGTTTAAATATTATTTGTGTAATTAGAAAAAGGTATTTGTGTGTGTTGTGTGTCTGTGTGTCTAAAAATATCGCTGTGTTGGGATGTGCTTATTAAAAGTAGAAAAAATGTACATTTATCGCAAAAATACTTCTTCCTTCTTTTACTCGCAACCATAAGCAAAAATGGTTTCTTTGCTCCTTTTCTTTTTGGTACGAACTTTGTACATTACAAATTACAAAACTAAAACAATACAAACTGCAAATGTTGCAAAATCTAATGCATTAAGTAGACAATGGCAGCCATGAGTGCGGTGGCCAACAACGAGGCCTGTCCAGCTGTCGCGCCAGATCGGCAGTAATATTCATCACAGTTTGCCTCGGAAAGGGTCTTGTATTTTTCCAATACAGCTGACCAGTTGCAGAGTCCCACGTTGCACCAGTCAAGTTGCACGGCATTCTGATTGAGGAAGAACACGACCTTCTCCTTGTCCAACTCAGCAGGGCAATCATATTTCACGGCCACAAAGTTGCCCGCAAATGGACCCAAGAGACTTGTTTTCCAACGGCGACTTGTCATCGAGTTGTAATTGTCAGCACGCAATGGAACATCATCCTTGTTAATCCCTAAGGCCGTAAGTAGTGTCTGCAAGCCCGTTGAGTGGGCAAAGTAGGCCACCACATGGGGTGATACCGGGCTGCTTAGACGGGTCAACATATCCTGTACGGCACGGCAGTTGAAGCGCGAATTCTCCTCAAAGCCATAACCAGAGCCATAGTAATACTTGAGATCCTCAGAGTACTCTAACACGGTCACGTGCTCAGGAAGGAAGACAGCACACCAAACACTTGTACGATCCACCTGCCAGGCCTGCTCATAACGGCACATATCGAACATCAGTCTGATATCCTCCTCGGCAAGCACAACGAAGCTACAAGGATATAGAATTAATAAAGATCTGCGAGAGTATACAATAAAATGCTTACCCCAATCGACGTGCAATATCTGACATGGTATCGTTCCATATGGCAGAGGTGCGATATTGTGGTACTCGGAATTGACGCCCTTGTAGTTCTTGTCCTTAAAGTCCGAGCAATAATCATAGGGACGCAGCAGCAGATCCTCAGCAGGTATATCGGCTGCCATGGCAACTTTGCTGTCTCCGAACAGACCCTCGGCAAAGCCCTTGAAACTCTCGGTGGTGCGCTGTGTGTCCGTGTGACGGAACTGTTGGAAACAATACAGATTGGAGAGGATCTAACTGAGAGTTTTAGGAGGAGTTTGTAAAACTTACCAGATAGTAGGAATCGTTGTATCTGCTGGGCAACACTGAGGGGTAATAGCGTTGATAGAGCTTCGCTGTGCCCCGCAGATCCTCATAACCCTGACTGGTCAAATCTTGCTCCATGTCCACAGTAATGCTGGCATTCCACTTCCACATCTTTATGGCCATGAAATCCTCGAGGCACAGAGCATCCGTATCCGGTTTTCTCTTCAATTCACGATAATTCTTGACAATCAAATCACGCAGCTGCAAGAGTAAAACTAATATTAGAATTTTGAAATAACAAGAATCAGGGAATAAAGGCGGAACCGAATGATTTTTGGAAAGTTGTTAGACTTAAAACTTGCATAATTTTGTTAAATCCAATGCGACTTTTAAGCTGAATGTCATTTTAGTCATGATTTGATCTCTAAATTGATTATACTTTTAAAAATAGTTATTTTTCAAAAATCGATTTCAATATTTGAGTTAACCCCCGCGAAGAATATAGACTAGTTAACTTACTTCTTCCAAACGTGGCGCCTCCTTGATGGTGTTGGCAGTGGGCAACCGTGTGCCATGTCTGTGGAATATCCACATCTTTTTAGGCTCACAGCCAGGTACTTGGTATTGCTTTTCAATGTTGGTGCCCTTGACGATCTGATAGGCAGTCTTCGAGGTGAATTGACGTGTCTGCAGTCGATCGGCATCCTTGCCAAAGCAATAATCATCTGCTCTAACCTGTTCCCATCCTAGAAACGCCAAAAGCGTCGTCAACAGAAGCAGACGCATGACTGCAAGAGAGAAAGAGAGAAAAAGTGAAAGTTAGAGTGAGATGGGAAAGTGAGAAAGCGCATGAAATTTAAGTGGCCCAGCCTTTAGTCGATATCCTTGAACTGTCGTCCCAGTGTCATATGTGGCTCGTGTCCAGGCGAGACAGTTGACAGTAGGAGAAAAGGGGTAGGCAGAGAAAGAGAGAGGAGGGAGAGAGAGAAAGTGAAGAGAGAGGGGAGTCATCAATAGGTGTGGCATTTAAATTGCTCTGCTAGCGTCTGCCAAGGAGTTGACTCAAGACAATAAAGGAAGGGCCAACCAATGCCCCAATGACGCTGGCCAGGATTCTAACGAAATTTCCTGCCCAAGGAAAATGCCAGCACACACGCATATACACACACACAGTCACACACACACACACATACACTACACTACCTTTGAAATTAGGCTAATGATTTTGCGACTGACAAATGACTGCAGTTTTGTACCAACTTTACCTTTTCCTTAGTCATCATAAACGCCACCTCGAATTGGGTCAAAACAGTCAAAAGGGAGGATGGCCATAAAAACTCATGTAATGGTTCAATTTGTAGCCCGCATTCTAAATTGATTTATCATCAATGATAGTCCCTACCCCCTTTTTCAATGTTGACACAATGTTCATTTAATTGACAACTTTTTGTGTGTGATTCAAAGCAAGCCAAGCATTAAGAGTTTATTCAACTTTCTTTCCAAATATTAATTAAACTACAAACACACGTTTAATTTCTGTTGAATATGAATTTCAAGAAATTGTTAGCTTCGTTAATGCCGACCAAGGGTCAAAAAGAAATGGCCATGGCCTTGTAAGTACTTGAAACAAGTTGACATCCAGACTTTCAATATGCCACGCCCACAGTGTGCCAACAGCCGCCTATTACGGACTGGCAGGTCTCCTGACACTTGTCTATTTCGCCGACTGGCGTCTTGTCACCAACTACATTCCCCTCTACAATACAAAGTACCCAAAGGAACCAAAGAAATGAGGCAAACAACGGTAAGTGCCACAACATGTGGCCACATATTGTAATCGTCTGTATATATCTCCAGATCTGACATATCTATCTTCTATTGCAGTTCTAGCTTTGCTTCCCGTTTTTTATGCCTCCCACAATTTGTTGTCGTTGCGACCACGTTTCATTTGGCTTCTTGTGAAGGTCTAGCAATTGGTCAAATAAACAGTCGTATTTTCTCAAAATATACAAAACTAGACAAGATTTTTCTATTTGGAGAAAATGCATTTTGGAACCAAAATACAAAAGTAAATAAATTGTTGGCAAATCAAAACATACAAATTGTACACAGAATCTTAAAACAATAAATAAAAAACAAGTAAAAGAATGTAAATTTGTTGCTTACAAAAATAGCACAAGAGTTGGTCTATCGAAGTGTAGATACCCTAGAAAGTTAGCTTAAAATAGAAAGGAACACAAAATATAATCAATATAATCATATTTATCTGTGATAGTTTGTAGTAAAAGTATGATCTACTTAAGGAATCAGACCTTAAAGCAGTAACTGTACCAAATTTCAGCTACATTGCATCAGGAACAGCTGAGTTCACATAACTTAAATAGAATACAGGATGATTATAATGAGCTCAGCTTCAAAATCACATATTTGCTTTAAGAAATTAAAAAAATTGCTACACATCTCCTATGTTAAGCAGACTACCCTCCTATGTCAAACACTTGCAGGGTATACAAATAGTCCGTGTTGAGGGCACATCTGCTGCAGCAGCCACCCATCTCCTGTCAGTGTATTGTTGTTTACAACTTTGCATCATCTTCACTCAACGCCGTATGCAATTGTACAACTTGTTGCGCCAGTGACGTCAGCAAGGGGCACGGGGCATGTGGCAGGGGAAAAGACTGGGACAGAGCGACGCCCTAAGTGCTGCTGGCAGCCGCAATTAGCTTAAGCAATTTTCTATTTTCAATTACGCACTATCAACAGGCAGCTGTTTAATCGAAACTCCTCTTCATTCCCCCTTTTGGAGGAGGAAAACCTCAAGGCCAACTTTTTCCGATCTTGTCTATATCGAGCACTCAGTTCCAAGATCGTCGCATCCATTAGATACACATTCGAGTGGGTGGGGCTTTGTATCTGTAATTGCACAATGTAAATTCGCACGCTACCTCCCACCCCCTTAACCCCCTACATCACCTCTTTAACACCCCCCTTTAAACGTTAAGTCGTGCAATTGAATGCGTCGCCTTTGTTTTCTCAATGTGAAATTAAAATTCCGATTGCCAGTTGCCAGTTGCCATTTGCTTAGCTCACTTTATCAAACCAACCCCGTCCACCCACTTGACGTCCGCTGTCCCCTTTTATTTTATCCCCATCCCCTATTCTTCACCCCTTCTATAAAAATTGTATTTGTTATTTTTAGTAATTCGAAATTTTATATTTATTTCACTTGATTTATAGTTTTATTTATGTCTTCATTCTTTCGCATTACGTACGTGACATTCGCTAATTTTTCGACGAGTTTTTCTATGTTTTCAGTAATGTGAAAATTGTGCCCTCGTGCCGCTTTTCCGCGCGTGTTTTTTCAAGCGGAAAATAAATCAAATACAGATTTTCAAATGCCACACCAAATTTGCGCACATCATAAAGAGGTTAAGCTTTACAACTGGAACTGCCCAGTGTCCAAAAATTCCAAAACAACAAATAGAAGAAGAACAAATAGAAATTTAAAGCGTTCGACTTGGACCTACCCTGCTTTATGGATAAGATATTAATGCACACAAGTTAATAATTTTAAAACCAATTATTAATTTATACATCAAAATAAAGTCTACCGAAAGATATTCACATGTAAAAACTCTTAAGATTATTATGCGATGGATCTAGAATACACATATTTCGCTTATACAAAAAGACTTCCAATAACTTTATTGTTAGGTCTATAATACCCCTTCCACTTATGATATATACTGGGCATTAAAAGTCGTATACAATCATAATTTAATTGATTTGTTCTGAATACACACAGATTGCCCCAAAACAGACTCTACTCTAGGCAGATCAGTGAACTGTGCTCTCAAATTTTGCAGCGTTACGCAATGTTGCCGATGCTTCAAGTATTATTTCTGCCAAAAGGTGAATGACAAACACGCAACAGGCTGCCACGCGTTTCGCACGCGTTTTGTCAGCGTTTTTAAACGCCAAATGTCAAGAAATGACTCAAAAATTGGCAAGAGATTAACAGAAATAAAAGACAGCATTCGTAATCCACTAAATATAATATATATCTACTACTGCCAAGAGTTGTGAAAGATAAACAGAGATATGTAATTGATTAGTTGGCAGCTGTCAAGCTCATCTGACGCGATTTGCTAGCGATTTGTAAACGTCAAGTGTTAAAAGATAACTGCTCCATTGGTAGGGACTTGTTAAAATTATAGAGTATTCAGAATGTTATTTTAGCGATAAATATGAGTTTCAAAATGTGCAAAAAGTTATTGATATTTAAAAATAAATGACCAGCCTAAAATTTATTGACATTACAAGTGAGTTTTGCTGGCGTTTATAAACGTCATAGTTTAAGGAAAAAATTTTAATCTCTGGAAAGTTGTTAAAAATTGAATATAGTATTCATTGAGTACTTTTAACCTTAACTTCTACAGCTAAATAAGTCAACAGGTAAGTGATAAGCAAGGAAAAATAAGAGCAGGTGTTTCGGACGTGTTTTAGGTGCGTTTTGCGGTCGTTTTTTGTCGAGGGATTGTTAAAATCCCAACTAGTCTTTAGAAACTACTTATAGATGGTGTGTGATATTGAAGATTACTTTGCACTTGAGTGCAATGCATATTAATTAGCGGATATGTGCAAAGGAAAGCGGGAAAAGAGAAGAGAGGAAGTGGGGATAATGGGAACTAACTGACATTGCACAGTTGGACAATTAGCATAATAATGATGCCCCAAGAGCATTTCACAAACATGGAAATACACACAATAAAGACGAGTCTACGAGTTCCCCTGAACACCCTAATCTTTGTATATTTCTCAGCCGAAAGACACACGCGGCCGGAACAGTCTCTTGTTTTTGGGGCCTATGTCTCTGTCTAGACTTACGAGCTGAGAATTCGAGTGTGTCTAGTTAATATGCAAGACGGGGGACAAGGCAATATAACCCTTTGGGAATCAATGGAGAACTTTGCCTTGCGCATTTTAAATGAAAGACAACGTCAGACATTTCCCAAATGATCAGTTTGATCTTCGGTCCGAGCATTAGACTTTTAATTTATCACTTGTATGAGTACGCTTCTGTATGTAAGTATTTATATTGATAGGCCCCGCAAGAAGAAGATGACGACGACCTTCCCCCTGCACCGCATTTCCTCCGCCGCGACGCTCACACTATTTAAAATTATGTGAATAGCGTTGACCTTAAGGGAAATATAGAGAAAAGATAGCCGAAAGAGTGTGAGAAAGGGAGGGAGGTAGTAAGACGGAGAGATGGGGAACATTTCCCAACACATGTATTTTGAGTGGTGTTTGGGTTTGGAATTTTGTAAGAGTTCTTTCAGACACAACGGAATTCGTGTTGATATTATGACTAGAACTTGAAATACTTTTTGGCAAACAAAACCGCCTGCGTGTGGAAAATACTTAAAAATAATCAAAGACTGAAAAAACTACTTTTGACCGGGTTGTTCTTTAGGATTGGGTCTGGTCTGTGCCATAAGATTTGAATATTTCGTATAGCATATTAAGTAATTTATAATAAAAACAGAAAGCACTGTCGAATTGTTTGACATCAAACGCTATTTTTGGCACTATTCAAAAATAAGATCTAAAAGAAAGCTAAACCAGAAACAGAAAGGGGGTACTGCCTTTTGGTTAAGGTTAAGTGCATCAATTGCTAACCGGTTCTAATGCCAAAAATCATTTTGGCAACGCGGCCAATAAAAACCAAAACCAAAACATCAAGATACGGCGAATTTTTGACAAATTTTGCAATTTATTTGAATCTGCTGAGCTGTGTGGAAATAATAAATACTAAATATATAGTAGATAGTAAATATTAAATAATATAGATATACACTTATATACAAAAATAAAAATATGACGACAAATGTGAAAACTATGGAGGCTGTCCACAAACATTTCAATGGAATGAATGAAAGCGGAATTAATAATTCTCAGTAGGTAGAAGATCAACATAATGCTGTAACTTGGCGCAAGTATTGGTTATCGAACCCAAATTAGTTATAAACTAAAGTTTGGGTATATGATCAAATGCATACCAAATTTCAGTTCTCTAACTTGTTTAGTCTCTGAGTTCACATAGGTAGACTCGAATAACTAAGCTGTTTGGTAAGACATGTAAACACAAAAAAGGTGCGAAGTTATCTGCTACTGCTTTTTGTATACAATTGTGTAATATGTGTTAGCTGCTTAAGACCATCCTCACTAAGTACAGGGTATAACAAGTAAAATCAGAAATTAAATTTAAAGTGAGATGAATAAAAATATTTTAAATTAAAATATAAAAAATCTTGTAGCCTATATAGGCCAATTTATCTGCTACCAAATTGTATATTTCCCTTCTTAACCTTGTTCACAGAATACAGGGTACAACTTGTTTTGGAAAGCGAAAAGACACGCCTATTAAAGCTAAGCAAAATTATTAACTGTAGACTCTATAGTATAGAGTGTAACAAGAAATTACAGATGCAATTTTAATGAGCCTTGAAGAAAAACAAAGTCAATACTCGGGCCTAAAACCGGTTTTCAGCGCCTACACAAGTTGTTTTTCATTTCAAACAAATTTTCTTACTGTTGTTGGCGTTGCAGTTGAGGTTGGCCCAAAAGCGGGTCGAAACCAGGTAGACCAGGTAGGTATATTGACAAACGAAGCGTCAGCAAGATGTACGACAATATGTGTGACATTCTTGAAGCTATTTTGTTGACTTGGGATTAGCATGAGGCGGCACTATTTAATGAGCCACAAAATGGAGCGTGTTTAATTAGTTAAACTACCTATCTAAATCTTAGTGGTGCGAGTCGCGTGCCACAAAGCCAGAGGCAAGTCATAAATCTGCAAACAGTTTCCTAGGTTTGAGGTAAAAGAATACTGGACTCCTGAACTGGAGTGTTGTTAATGCGATTTGTTAAACGAAATGCCAGCTCCTAACTTATCTAGCATTTTTAATTGCCTGAGCTTTGTATGATGTACACAGTTAAATATTTGATTTCAAGATTGCAGGTTGCTTTAGTGAATACGTTAATTCATTTGAGTGCCAGCTAATTATTTTGATTGCAAGTCGAGTTTTTGCGCGTTTTAAAACGCGTGCAAAACGCAATCATTCATTTGCATGATTACTCCAGCTATTTTGGGGATGAGGAGTATACCAAAAAACCAGCTGTCAGTTGGCAATTGTTCAACAATCTTACGTCAACATAAGCTTCAACAATTTAGACCGATTATATGTATGTCTGTCTGTCTGTCCTAAAGCCGCAGATCAGTGAACTCAGTAAAAATGGGCCTAAAACTTTCCAGCCGAAATCGGAATCCGTTCACACGCTGTGTGGCTAAAACAAAACAAGAATGTAGTAGAAAGAGGAGAAACAAATAATTCAAATGGTTCTCAAACTGATTAATGTTGTCCCCCATCAAATTTCAGCGATTTTCATTCATATGCAAAACGTTGGAAAACTCTGAACGGCATTTAAGGTAAGCTTTTTGTTGAGCTCATCACAAAAGTTGTTTTGGTCGTTGTTTTTGCTGCTATTTTTGTTGTTCCTGTTGGTGTTGGTCAAATCAGATGTCATGTCAATACGATTCTAAGGCGTATCAAGTTTATTATATAATAATTTTAACACGATTATTAATACAAGTCAAAAAAAAAAGAAAAAAGAACGCAAACAGGTTTCTCACTAACAATTTGTATTCTGTTTTTGGCTGACAGCAATAATTAATATATTCTCATAAACAAATGTCGTTTCAAGCTTTGTGAATTACAATTACAATTACAGGCTAGAAACAATAGACAGCAAACATACTATATATGTATAAACTAATGAGTAATTCAATTAAATTGTTTGCACTTGGCGGCTGATTGGAATTATTAACGGCAAATTAAGAGAGAACTTCAAAACTACGAAACAATTGTTGAAATCTTAATTGTTTTTAACATTTATATGATTCTAAATTAAGTACGTTAACCCACACAGACCTATTAAATATTTGAAATGCACTTGAAAAACGTAATTTGTTTAACAAATTTCTTAACCGTTTCAACGGTAAACAGTTGTCGGTGAAACGGGTAAACAAAACGTTGAACAGCGCACTTTTCAAACTGAACCGTACGCGAACGCGTCTGCAACAAAACTAAACTAACGAGCAAGTGGCGCAACCGTTTATAGCTGACTAGCTGAGAGAGAGATAGAGAGAGAGCAACCAACGAGTGCGGTCTTTTGAGCAGGTGCAACTGCACCAATGCTGCCAACTTTTTACCAGAAAAACAAACCTTTTCTAACGGGAAGAGAAGGCAAAAACTGTTCAAATATTTAAGAAAAAAGCCAAAAAATAAAACTGACAAATTCCAGAAAAAAAAAACCATTAGAAAGCTGCAATTCAAAATCTGGCCTTTTTTAACTGGTAAGCATTACCAAAACTGACAAAAGAGAGAGCGACGAGATCAAAATCCACTGTCGATTCAAAATTTTGAAAAAATAGCGACAATTTTCAACTGGATGCCAGAAATGATTATAAATTTTTCCTGAATTTCCCAGATTTCCATAACGGCTATTATGTGAACTTTTAAAAGAAGCGGCTTTAAATTCTTAACTTTTGAATTATTTTTATTTTGTTGAACATAAATCATTTTCTTGCTTACAAAATTAATTTTATTTTATGAACGATTTTAATTATTTGACTTATAAAGATTTGTTTTATTTTTGTAAGGAAAAACAATTTGGCTATTAATTTATAATTTCAGCTATTTTATAGTTTTTATTTTGTGCGTTCTAATGTTAAGAAGTGGCTGCAAAGAGTCCTTATTTTAGCACGTCTTGTGAATCTTTGTAGATTCCAACTGAGAAATTCAATTATAATCATATATTAAATATATATTAAGTATAATTAGAGCTGATAAGTGAACAATGGCAAGAGTGAGAAACAGACTTCAATCTAGCCTTACAAATGCAATTAATCACACAGATTGTCAGTATTGTTTTTTTTTATAGTACATATAGAGATTTGGAGGTACTTGAATAATTATCACATACGTAATTGTTGATTAGGGATATTTTGATACTTGACATTGTCGGGAACAGTAAACCTTAATAATTCTTATGGTTTGGACACTTAAACAGTCTTAACGTCATAGGCACTTCTAAATTTATATAGTATAGTTTTTGGTTTGGGCAAAGGCGTCATTAGGCAATTTCTTATCCGGCTTCATACATCAGAACTGCCCTGGATAGAGTCGTAAGAGTTGTTTTCTAAATACTTTGGCGTTTTCTTAATCTATAAAGTATTGGCTTAGGCAAATGCGTCATCGGGTAATTCCATATTCGATTCCATGCGTAGGAACTGTTCCAAAGCAAGTTCAAAATCCCAGTTGGCTTCCTCTTGCACAATCCGTGTGCACCACCTGGGACGCAGTCCAGTTATCTCTTGGAATATAAGCAGTTTGTGCTCCTTAACATCAACAGACTGGTCGTTGTCATCCTCTTCAACTGTCGCATCCTTTGGCAACGTGCCAAACTTGAACGCATCTCGGTCTTGTTTCTTTGTGGGATTCATAATGTTCAAGCGTTCGTTGACGATCTTCCAGCGACGCGCTCTCTTGCCAGGGCCCTAAAAAATGAAAGAGGAGTTTAGAGACTATTTGCACAAAAGGATGAATTTTCTTACCAATCCTTCCTCCTCTACTGTAAGTACAAATTGTCTACTAAAAGCAAGTAGAAGGTCGGGTTCATCGCGCATCAGTCCGGTGACATAAATGATGGCCGACTTGGAATCGTAGTGCATCACATCAGTCTGGAGCGAGACATAATCATGGGTGACCTCTGGCAACTGCATGAGCACAGCTAAAATATCGTTGGCACCAACATTCACCCTGCAGGTGTCAAGGGAGTTCTTAATGAGATTTCTATTGTGATAATTATACTTATTGATGCGCTTGAAGAGCTCATTAGAAGTACGACTACAACGATTAATGTCATAGCTGCAAGTCAGCGTGAACATGGAATTATCCGTATAGTATTTTATCATATTAACACGCTGATCCAACTGCTCGAATTCCCGTAGGAAAGTTTTAAGAAACAGATTGCCCGTCAGCTCATAGGCAGCTGTATCGCATAGAAAATCTTTGTGGGGCGTCAATCCCGGCCTGCTGTTAACATCGATATCGTCTAGCTTGAGCAGAGTGGGAAATATCTTTTTTACTGCCTTGATATACTCGCTGGGCAGACTGTACTGGCAGCACACGGGATTTCCATGGAGACGCAACGATTTAAGTGGCACATCGCCAAGAGAACTTATTTCAGATAGATCCCTTATCCAATTGTGACCCAAATCTAAAGCCTGAAGGCTGCTCAGCAACGACAATGATCGTAAATTATTGGCACTCACAATCTTATTATTGTTGAGATGCAGATCTATGCAGTTCCCCATGAACTTGCGTGACGCCATCCTTAGAATGCTGCTGAGAATCTTCGGTGAGTTCATTAGGACAATAACATTCTCTAGACCTTCAGTCTTCTGGAATTCCTCTAAATCAAGCACACGGTTAATCGCATTAAAGCGCTTTTGGACAGCCTGCTCAATGCATTGCTTGGGGTCGATATGACCCGTCTTAAAGGTGCTCACGTTCATACGCAGGTAGTAGGGAATGGACGGCTCGAACTTGATCTCCTGGACATCGCCAATTGTCACCAAGTGCGGTATGTTCAATTGCAGATTATGGGCATTCACCAGATGCTCGATCTGATCAAAACAGCTGCGCACAAGAAAGCGATGCTCGCCTTCATCAAACTGAAAGTGGACAAACATTAAATGTAAGGTTAAAAGAAAACTGAGATGGTTGCTATTTTTTCCACTTACCTTGTAATAACAGGGATAGATTTCACTTTGCGCTGGATCCAGCGAAATGGAGAAGTAATCAAAGAGCAAATCCTTAGTAAACTCTCGCTGGGAATCGGGTATCTGTGCAAAATAAAAGAGTTGATAGTGTTTTCAAAGACGTGAATTCTAACGCACCAGAAAAGCATGCCAATCCTGGCTGTCCTTAAACTGTGCAATCTCAGGCTTATTTGTCCAGTCAATCCTTGTGCCATCGCACTCCACATCAATCTCATAGTTAAGCGGCGTATAAGTCTTATTCAACTTGTCGAAAGGAATTCCATCCTGTTAAACAGATTTTAATTAAGTTATCGGTGGATGTTGTGCCCTACTTACCACAATTTTAAAGTTTTTTTTTAAGGGTTCCAAGCAGTCGGGATAATGTGACTTCTTGGTCAAGGGATTATCAGCTAGCTTCAAATGGTTGGCACGAACACGCTGCAGATCGTCGCACAGGCGCTTTGCGGAAATTAGCTATAGGGAAGAAAGAGTTGATGATTTAGGGGAAACTAGAAGTTGGGACGCAACTCACCTTATTTCCACTGAGATCCAGCATTCCATAGTCGACATCACCGAAGAGTTTAAGCGGTCCCAGCTCACTTATTTGATTCTGGGCAAAACTAAAGCCGTTAAGAGCACGACGGCGATCGTCGTTGTTGTATATGGTTGTGCACACAAGTTGCAAGGTGGCCAAATTGGACAATCGTACAATAACATCTTTGAAATTAGGATTAGCACTAAAGTTGGTTAAATTGAGCACACCTTGCACCCCATCGTAAGTCTCCAAACTGCCCATGAGACGATCTATTACCTGTAATCAATAAATATTTAAACTGTTGTCCATTCATTTTATATTTATGTTAATATTTTACCTGTGAAATTATGACGGCCGGCGAAAACTGACTTCTATTGTAGCCAGCTACATTTAGAGTGACGGACAAATTAATATCCATGCCGGAAGCAACCTGAATGCTTAAGCGGCGTTTAAAGAGCTTGTCCAGAGCTGGTTTACAAGCACGTGCTAAAAAGGTGTCCACTTTATGTCCGCACTGCAAAGTCAGCAGAAATTTGACTAAATATACATATAATAACAAGCTAATCGAATAACTTGAATTAACCTTGTACTTGACGGGAAAGAGCTCCTCGCCTTCCACGGCTTTGAAAAGCGCATCCAATATCAATTGTTGTGGATTTGTACTGAAATTAAGAGCACCCTCATGCTGGATGCAAAACTCGATCCAACTTAAGCCGGGGGTTCCTTCATATTGGCTGCACTTGAAGTACTTTTTGGAATCCTTGTAGTCGACCACAATGGGTTTTGAACGATCGTTAAATTCGAGGATGTATCCCTGCGCTGCAATTAATCCATTTATTGTCTGTTTATTTATATTCAAATCGAATTTCTTACAAAAATGTTTGTTGATGTTCATTTTAAGAGTGTTTCACCGACAACGATTGGCAACGAATGGCAGCTTAAGATATCGATAACAATGGCTGCGTTCACCTGCGTGTGACTATCATCTATGAAAAATTAAGCAGTGAATGAAATCTTTAGACTAAATACCCTTTGATTTTCTGCCGGGAATGTGTGCTGCTGCATCAGTAAACATTCCAATTCCCCCCAAGATATACAAAATTGTAAGGTATTAACACGATATTTATTCTTAAAGCCTAGGATCTAGAGTCTTGCTCTCTATGGGAGATACTTGTAATTACTTCTTGGTAGCCTTCTTTTTTGCGCTGCTCTCCTTCTTGCCCTGATAGAGGCCTGTGTAGTATCCCGACATGTACCAGGCTGTAAGCATAGCGACAAAGTCCTGATCTGGCTCTCCATCCATGCCAGCGGATGGACTGAACATGGGCGGAACGAGAGGCATTGGCGGCATGGCCAATCCACTAACACGTGGGCCAGATGCATGATTTCCTTTGGCCACCGACTTCTTACAGGTCTTGGGACGCTGCGCCTGCTGTCCCTCCTCAGCTTCTGGCTGATTGGCGGATAATTCCACCTGTTCGCGACGTGCCTTGCTGCCCCACGATGGCAACAGATCGGATAAGAGAATCTCTTGTTCGTTTTCATAGCCCACATAGCGCAGCACACAGGTGGCTGCCTTCTCATCAATTGACATTATAGTTCCTTCGTAATCCAATCCGTCAGTATATGTGGCACGCGCAAAGTCGCCCACTTTATATGTAGTATCCTCCAAGAGCTCCACGTCCTGTTGCTTCTCATTATCATCAGCCTCACTTTCCTCACGGCGGTTGGTCGAGTCCGCAATGCGATGAGCCAGAGTCTCCCGGGTTAAGTTAACAGAGTCATCGTATGCCTTGATCAATAGGCTATCATCCCAGATATCTTTATCATCAGCCATTTTATTTTAATTTGAGTTTACGTGAAATAAATTTTGAAACGCAAAAATTGCATATGCTTTGGCGTCTGCTATCGAATCTATCGATAAATACATTGAAAGATATAGAGTTGCCACTATCGTGTAATATATTCGCTGTGATTGGCAAAATATATATCGATATAACAATATTTTTCCAATAATCGTTGCAAAATAAGAAGAAGAGCAAAAACGAAAATCATTCTCAATTCGCTGCTTGTATTTTTGTTTCAAATAAATAATTATTGTGTAAAAAATGGCTTCAGTGGAAAACCTGTACAAGGAACTGACTGCGGAGTGGACCAAGCGGCCTCCAAATACACCCAAATGCGGTCAATTGCTGGAACAACTGAAAGTCGCACTGGTCAAATTGTCTTTCCTGCCCACAGACGGCACCGATGCTCAAAACTCTAAGAAGCAGTTGTTGCTGGCGCGATCCGTGCTGGAAATTGCCGTGGAACATAGTGTGCTCAGCAAGGATCTGCTTGCCTTTGAACGCTACATGTCACAGCTGAAATGTTACTACTACGACTACGCAAAAATCATCGGAGAATCCGACAACAAGTACAAATTGCTGGGTCTTAATCTGTTGTATCTGCTCTCCGGCAACCGTGTTTCCGATTTCCACACCGAACTCGAGCTCCTTTCGGTTGACATTATACAGCACAATCAATATATTAAGCCGATTCTTGCTCTGGAACAATACATCATGGAGGGACGCTACAATAAGATCTTCCAGGCGAACTCTTCAATGCCCGCCGAGATCTACAATTACTTTATGGATCTTCTGGTGGAAACGGTGCGCGATGAAATCGGCGCCTGCATTGAAATGTCCTACGATAAGATTTCTGCAAAGGAAGCCGCTAAACGTCTTAACTTGCGTGTGCCCGATGAGATCAAGGCATTTGGCGAGAAAAGACAATGGAAACTGGAAGGCAATGGCAACTATAGTTTTACAGACAGAAGCATTAAGCCCAAGGAGTTGCTGCCGTCTGAGGAGTTGGCCGAGCAGGTGTTAAGCTATGCGCGCGATTTGGAGATGATAGTTTAAGTGCTACTCAAGTCAGAAGAGGTCATTGTAATTATAATAAAAAATCAACAATAAATAATTAAAAAAAAACCATTGTCAAAAATGTCATCTAAATGTATTCAGATATTTTTATTCGCATTAGTCGATAGTCGATAGGTCGCCTCAAAAATGTGTTGTACAAATCGATAAATTGACATAACTTCACAACACTAACTTGTGGGAACGAACGGGTGGAAAAGAAAAGTCGCTCGCTGCGATAAATTTTATTGAAATTATTAAGAGGGCAACGCAAATTAGTTGAAAATCAACACAATGGCCTGCAATGCAAGCAAGACGCCTCTCTTGCGCGCTATCTCCGTAAGTTGTTAGCTTTCGTCACCTCCAAACTTAACCAACAAATCGCTGGTCAATGCAAAAATTCCGATTGGCCAAAGTCGTGTTACGTAAATAAGTAAACTTGCAATTTCGTGTATTATTAATGCCACTGTTGTTTATCTACATATGCATTGATAGAAACGGGGATATGCCGTCTGTCCACGACTCGTTGGCGATACTTCCCCCATTGCCGTGAACGTTCTGGATAACAAACTGGTGGTGGCCACAGCTGAGGCCTCGATGCCCGTCTCCCGTGTCTCAATTGTGCTCCGGTAAGTTTTGTAGATACGCTGTAACTATTTTGGATTGATTAACTAATTATCTCTTGCAGTGCTGGTTCACGTAACGAGGCCTACGACACTCAGGGTGCATCGCATCTGTTGCGTCTCGCTGGCAGCCTGAGCACGCAGAGATCCACAGCGTTTGCCATTGCACGCCACATTCAGCAGGTGGGCGGCACCTTGACGGCCTGGGGAGATCGTGAATTTGTCGGCTATACCGTGGAGACAACCTCAGAGAATGTGGAGACTGGTCTCTGCTATCTACAAGATCTGCTGCAGCCTGCATTCAAGCCCTGGGAGCTGAAGGATAACAGCAAGACAATCCACAACCAACTGGATGCTGTCACTACAGAGGTGTGCTTATTTAATCGTATAATCCGTTGAGTCGTTTTTAAATTTAATTACCTTGCAGCAACGTGCTATTGAGCTGGTCCACAAGGCTGCCTTCCGTCGCGGTTTGGGCAACTCCATCTACATACCTCGTTTCCAGCTGGGCAACATCTCCAGCGAGAGCCTGCTCCACTATGTGGCCAACAACTTTACTGCTGGCGGAGCTGCCGTCGTTGGCGTGGGCATTGACAACAACACCTTGTCCGGCTTTGCCCAGAACCTGAACTTCCCCAGCGGTGGAGGCGGTGGCAAGAGCGCAAGCTCCAACTATTATGGTGGAGATGCACGCAAGGATACGTCTGGACACCGTGCCACGGTGGCTGTTGCTGGTGAGGGAGCTGCTGCTTCAAACCAAACGGAGGCTTTGGCTTTTGCCATTCTTAATCATGCTGTTTCTGGCAAACCCACCAGTCGAGGCAATCAATCTGGCATCTTTGGCGAGGCTGCCGCCTGCGCTGGCGATACTCCCGTCTCTGTGAAGAGCCTGAATGCCAGCTATTCTGATACTGGTCTCTTTGGCTTTGTCGCTTCTGCCGATGCCAAGGACATTGGCAAGGCCGTTGACTTTTTGGTGCGCGCCCTGAAGTCGGGCTCCATTGCCGATAAGGATGTGAATCGTGGCAAGGCAGCGCTTAAGGCTAGCGTCATTTCCAAATACGCCTCCGACAGTGGTCTGATTAAGATCATCGGTCGCCAAGCTGCCCTCAACAGAACCGTATTGGAAGCCGACGCTCTGGTGGCTGCCATCGATGGCATTTCAGTTCAACAGGTGCAAGCAGCTGCTAAGAAGGTTGCTGGCTCCAAACTGTCTGTTGGTGCCATCGGACACTTGGCAAATGTGCCCTATGCTTCTGAATTGGCTTAAGTAGATAATGTTGTAACCTGTAAATGTAATTTAATCCATGCTGGAGACATCTAACGAAATAAACCTGTTGGAATTAACGATATCGATTCAAATTTTAATAGTTTTCAGTAAAACGCACGAGAAATGCATTTAAAAGTGACTTTATATGCGGAATAAGGGAATGAAAGCTGAAACAAATCAATCAGTGACAATGGAGGATATATTCAATGATATTTCTGCGGTTTACATAGACTTGATTAATAAATTGAATTGGCGGGGTAACCAAACATTTATTTAACAGTTGGCCATAAAATCTTGTTAATAAGAGGACTTTTTAAATATACTATAAATATACATATATTGATGCCAATATTTGACCTTTACAATCTTTTCGTACATAAATATTATTATATTATTTGGAATCAGATAAGAGTACATCATGAGAAGTAAATATACGAAGGTTCCAAAGACGTTTCACAAGTATAACACAGAGTATAAATGTATAACAGTTTGCATTCCTCATTCGTTAAAGCAAAGCTACCACGATAATGGCCACAAAGAGTCCAATTATCACCAGCCAATAACCCCAGGTGCTGTCTGTTCTATTTATTTGGCCAATGCTGCGAGTTTCCTGAGTCACGCGGGTATCCACACGATCCATGGTGTTGGCCAGGTTATCTAGAATATTATTCTGATCCTCCACTTCGTTGCCCAGTACAACGGCCAATTGACGTTGACGTGATATTGTTGCTGATAGCACCTCAAGGCCCCGATTTTGATCATCTATAATTTCCCCTTGAATTCGCTTTAATGCTTCCACATCGTGGGGTATACTTGGAGCTGCAGTTAAGCCCGCATTTTGCCAAGCGGAGCTTGTGGAAGGCCCCAATTGATTTGAACGTGTGCTGCTGGTGAATTTCGCATCAATCTCACGCAATTGTGAGGTGAGTTTATCGTAGCTTATGCGCCTTTGCTGCAGTTCCTCTTCCGGGCTGGTTTCCCACGTGATGGCATTGTCCAGCACAACTTTTAGATGAATAACATCCTTGCGCAACTGTTCCAAGCCGGACTGTATGCTGCTTGTGAGCTTCACATATTCCGGAGATTTAGGATTTGGCTCCTGCTGTCGTCGCTGATTTAGCAAAACAAGCAATTGATGCCTCAAACGCTCACAGCCTTCAAATTCGATATCCCTAGGGGGAGAATTCAGTATGGAGCTTAAACAACAGCAGTTATTGTTATCAAAGCAAGTGCATACCATGAGTCATGATCCACCAGCGACATTTTCGATGCGAATCTTTATCGCGCCCCTTTAGAACATTTCTTAAGCGCTAATTGGAAAAAATATGCGTTGTTTTTTTCTTTATTTGTTGAATGCACAGTCAGTCGATATAATATCGAGATATCGATAAATATGTTTCCGTGATAATATATTTTTGCAAGATATATTTTTCTGATACTAGCGTGAGTATCGATAATTTTGGACGATATTTATGCGATGCGAAAAAATATTGCATAACTAAAAATTATATTTTAACCAAGAAAATGATTTTTTTCTTCAAATTAAGTTAGTTTGAAACTAGACAAAATTAAGCCAATCTTTTCAAAACATGTCTCGATTTTCTATATCTCCTGGGGGCCAAGTTCCGTTCATAGCCGTTTGCAAATCCTGCGCTTATCATGAAAAGATTAGAAAAATCCACAGAAAATTCGTGCAAAGTTTTAATCAAATCAGTAAGCACACACGTTTTTAAGTGGCAACATTTGTCGGTCATTCGTTTCTGAAATTCACTCGGAAGTGCCGTCACTTTTGCATTTTTGGGCAGTATGGCAACTCAGTTTTTTTTTCTTTTAAGAAAGTTGGCAGCACTAGAGAGAATGTTGTTATTTAGTGAGAGAGGACGACGTAAAGTAGTCGGTGCGTAAAAATTCAATGTTTAACTGTCGTTATCTTTGGGGGGCCTCAAAAATTCACTTGTAATTGTGATTCGTAGGAAGTAAGATCTCTAGTAGTGTAAAAATAAAAATAAAATAGTGTAATTCAGATTTAAAATCGGAACGAAACATAAGAAAACAACAACAACAAGAATACATCAACCGCAACCAGCAATTTGACAACAACAACTAACCGTTAACCGTTTTAACCGTCGTGCAACCGTTTAACGTATTGAGTAATAAGCAAACAACGTAACGTAACAGAAGGCGCCCTCCCACACTCTCTATTTGCCTATCTGCATCTGTGTTCGTGAATGCAACAACAAGAATTTCATCAAAGCTCCAAGCCAAATGCAACGATTTGTATAACGGTGAGTGTGACAGCTACTTTAATTTTTGGGTATAGCTTATGGGAAATTAAAGGGGGGAGTGTGGAACAATGTGGCGAAAAATCATTCTATACATGCAACTCGTTTTTCCAGAGTTTCTGAAGAACACACGCAGCACATGTGTGTATGTGTGTGTGCATCCAGCGGAAAACGTGTATTTGTAAGAAAAACCAGAAAATCGAAACCGGGAATTGGGTCAGTATGTCAAACGCGCACAACATTCGCTGGCTGAGAGGGGAAAGGTTCTTAGCCGCTTGCCTGTTTTAGCCACTAACTCTAATGTTGGTTAAAACGAGTATTTGTTGCTGGCCGATTTGTTCTTTTTTCTCATTTAGTCAACGTGCTAGCGTCAACACTTGACGCTAGAACAAGCAACCAACAGACTGTTCGTCCGTCCGTCTGTCTGTCCACCCGGTGGCTGCCCCGTAACAGCATCCAAATGTTTCTACACGCCTGATCTAGGCATTAGTGTATGTGTGTGTGTGTATATATAAATGTGGCTTTGTATCTGTGTGTGTGACTGTCTGATTGTCACTCGCGCGTGGTTTTTCTTTTGCTTAGCATTTCGTTGCGCTCGCTCTCCACCTTGCCTCACTAACTCTCCCACTCTCTCTTTTGCTTCGCTCGCTCATTTTTCGGCCACTCTCCTAGTTGATCTTGCACTCTGTTTGACGACAACGCGACGCAAGGCACTTACCTTGGGCTCGCCTGCACTTGTCACGACGCACAGTGGCCCAATCTGACTTTGCACCATGCCAAATAACAAAAGCAATATTTTAACCTTTTATATTTTACTCTGTTACAACGGATATCTTGTTTAAAAAATACCCACTCAAAATTTAACATTTTCATATCGTTCTCTTTAAAATAAAGAGAACCGTATGGATATCAAAGAAATATAGCCAAATTTTATATCAAATTTTATTAGGATAGGTTAAATGTTCGCTAGTTGCTAGCAACTAACACACTTTATTGATATCCTATTCTGCAGTATATTGCATTTTACTATTCTCATGATTTTATTTCTTGTTTTTGCCGTGTAAGTCGTGTGAGTAAGCCACTGTGCGACACTCGCTCGCTCTCTTTCTTTCCCTCTCGCTCCCTCTCACGCTGTGTCGTTTTACGTTAGGTTTTCTTATTGGATTTAATGTGAACTTCTGAAATGAAGCCTTTTCATATTTGCTAATAAAATTATTACGATTTATCCAACTGCTGCTAATGCGTTTTAAGGTCGAACTCCGTTGACTCCTCTACACTCTGTACTATAGAGTCTATAGTCGCCTCTGCTCTGCTGACCCATTAAAACGTCTTTCACATGATATGCGCCGCTTACATTTCGCGGTCCATTTAACAGAATTCACTAGAGGGAGATGGGGACTACCAGTTGGAGAGGAGGCGGGAACAGGCTGGTCTAGTCTCTTCTGGCTTACTGTTGATTTCATGATTTATTCCCAAGTTATTTATTATACAACCAAGCAAAATCTAACAAGTTAGAGTGACTTATTTGACTAGCAAATACTCTACATTTTAGTTAGCAAGAAAATTTTTAGTTTTTAAAAAGTGATTTGGCTACTTTCTAGATAACTTTAGAAAATAAATAACTAGCATGCAAAGAGAGGTATTGGAAAAAAACCATTTGCTTAATTTAGAATATGTTACGAATTTTGAATAATGTGAGATATAAAACCATTAGCGCAATCAGAATTATTCTCAATTGCAGAATTATTCTCTGTATCAAAATAAAGTTTTTTAAATAAATAGATTTTGCCTATGAGAACATTAATATCGATAAAATTCCCTTGTTGCTAGCCTAGAAAAAGATAAAAAATAAAACATATTTTCGTTTTATTTACTAACTAAGATAAGCAGTTTCTTATTATAGTTAAGCTTAATGTACAACTATTTGCTTTCCTTTTCAACAGATTTAATAATTTTGCACCTACTTAAGGCTAGTTTTTCCTATCAAATTAGCCAATTCAGTCGTTGGAATTTAGTCGCTCACTACTCTACATATCATTTTGTAAGGGCCTAGTTCATTATAGTACCTAAGATCGCCAGATTCGTAATGTTATTTATAGAGTTGCTCTGTCTCCCACTTCCCTTAGCACAACTTTATTATGCCCTTTTTAGTCATAATAAACAAGCAGCGGAAAGGAGCACGCCTGTGTGTGTGTGTGTGTGTGTGTGTGTGTGTGTGACAGAGAAAGGTATAATAACACGCAAGACAAAATTTGCTCTATTTAAGGTTGTGGGTTTACTATGTATGTAGTTCAACTAGGAACTGCTTCCTGTCGCCCACGCACATAGCAAAGCTCTCTCACTCGTTCGTTAGTTCGTTCTTCGCTCTTTGTTCTTTGTGCTCTTTAAAGAGAAGAGAACGAAAGCTGCTTTTGGGGGATGCATGTTCGGTCTATGATTTTTGCACTTAAGAGCAAAAAGTGGCTTTGATTTTTTGTGATTATCGTGTTGTTCTCGTTGTTATTGTGGGTGAGTGGGAGGACATTTGCATGTCGCTCTCCCGCTCTGGCCCAAGTATGCGGGATACGAGCAAAATGTTAACCTATATAATTTTTTGTTGCTAATACGATGTATGGGAGCATACAGAACAACAACAAAAACGCCCCATAGCCACCCCCACAATGACGGTGACAGAGACGTCGACAGAGCCGTCTTCTCGCTTCTGGCAGTTGAAGGTTCTTTTTTTTTATAATTTAAAACAATTTTTTTTTGTATTTTTTGAGAAGGCGACGACGTGCCCGATGAGCATCGTTCTGTCGCTCTGTCGCTACGTCTGTCGTCGTCCGAGCAGAGGAAGCTTTTGTTGCTGCTGCTGCTGCTTTTGAATTTAATGTTAAGTATACGCATCAGTGAACTCAATTTAATTATCATGATTGTTTTTCTCGCTGTCTTCTCGCTCGCTCAATGCTGAAAAATTCAAATTTTCCAACTTCACACACGTCCGGCTGATTCAAGCAGATTTCCCAGCCAGATTTCCATCGTCGTCCGTTTGTGGCGCTTATGTAATCAAGAGCTTTACACAAAAAATGAACAAAAAAAACTACGTAATGTTGATAAAAGCGCTGGCCATAATTACGTGAATACGTTTGTCTCTCTGCGAGTGCGTGTGTATTTGTATGTGTGTGTGCTTGTGTGTGTACGCCCTTCGCCCATTTTTTATCAGCACGTTATTTATGCGCCTCCGCCATGACAGATAGAATGCCAGCAACAACAAATACAATGACAATGAGCATTTGAAGTGCAGCGTAGCGCAAAGAGAAAATAAAACTGCCAGTTGCTGCTCTTATTGTTATTGTTGTTGGTTCTGTTTTGTTATTGTTTTTTTTTTCTTTTTAGAAGCCAAAAGCCCAAACGAAAAGCAATTAAGTCGCCATGGCTCATTGCACAATAAGTAAAGAATCAAAAACTGAACGCACGCAATGCCGACGGCAGCGACAGCGGCAAACATAACTGTGTTTGCTTGGCCAGCCATAGCGCACGGACGTCGACGTCGTTGTCGACGTCAACGTCACACAACTCTTAACGGCAGAGAGAGTGAGCCAGAGAGCGAATGGGCCAGGCCAGTGGGTGAGGGGGAAGCGTATGCTAGAGTGGGAGTCTAAAGCGCGAGAGTTAAGGCGGCTATAGTTATTGTTGTTGTCGCTTCTGCTGCTACTGCTGCTGCTGCTGCCGTTGTGCTTAATAAATAGGCCAAATATGTAATATCGCTAAAATGTGTTTATTGTAATCTTTTCACACACACACACATACACACAGACACAAATGTACCCACATGCATAACACTCTCACACGTGCATTGCATCCCTCGTTGCTCTGCTAACGTTTATTCGTACAACACATAAAGAGAGCGCCAAAAAGAAAGGGAGCAAGAGAGAGCGAGCGCACATGAAACGAAGTGAGCAGTGTCAAAAGCCGAACAGCCGAATGTCAAACGACAGACGTTGGCGTCTCTGCTGCTGCTGCGTCGTGGGGGCCAGTTGGTCGGTTGGTCGTGTTTGTGTCGTGTTTAGCTGAGTCGTTGTTCTACCGTCGTGATTGCAACACTTCTGCTTCTGCCACACACTCTCGCCGTCATATAGCCGTCGCAGTTCGCAGTTTTCGCAGTCGCAACGTTTTCACGTTTTTGATTTTTTGTTCAAGTTCTACTCAACGTAAAACGTCGGCGTCGCAGTCAACAGTAGTCGTCGTTGTCGTCGCAGCAGCAACAGCAGCAGCAGCAACTCGTACGTTAGACGACATTTCAGCGTGTTTGTGTCACTCTGTGTGTGTGTGTTTATGTGTTTCTCAACTGTATGTGTGTGTGTGTGTGTGCCAGTTTTCGTGCGTTCTGTGCTGCAACAACAACGAAAACAACAACAACAGTTACCACATAAGCAACGTCGTGTTTAAAAATATAAACTGCGTTTTTTTCGCCAAAAAAGCCATAAAAAATAATTTTTTAAAGCATTTAGCCAGGCCCAGGCCAAGCAAGCCAGACAAAAGTCAACGACAGAACAGCAGCAACAGCAACAGCAACAACAACAGCTAAAGTGACAACAACAACAACCACAAATAATAAAAATAATAATAAAAAAAAGTACTATTTCGGCCTGGTCAGAACCCAGGCAAACAGTTTTCGAGCTGCGAGCGACAAAAACAGAAATCAGCGGCAAGGCACAAATACATTTACACATGTACTGTGTGCTCATATGAAAATTGTGTGTGAACGTACTTGATTTTGGGTCTACAATTATTGTTGTTGTTGTTGCAGTTGCCATTGTTGGCTGTTGGCGATTTTAGCCAGAAAACCAGGCAGAAGAAAAAAAAATAAAATAAAAAGCATAGAAATAACACGAAACGGCAAACAAGAACGCGGGAAGTGGGAAAATAGCTCGCAAGGAACACATTTTATGCGTGACACACAAAATTTGTTGTTTCAAAATTGTTTTTGTTGAATTGAAACAATTTTTGTGTATACCAAACAAGAGCTATACATCTATCCCTAGTACCTCGCCTCTTCTCTCCCCGCCCCTTATTGGCCAAAACGCCCACATTTTCCCCCGGCACGGCAAATAGTCACAGAGCCATCGACGGTTCTCTCTCGTTGTCCTCATCCTTATCCGTGTCCTCGCAGCGTCGTCCCTTGTGTGTTTGCCATTCGTACACGTTGCGTATACGTAACGTAATGGCCATAAACAACAACTATACACACACATTCACATACAAAGACAACTCGGTATCCGTTATACCCTTACGCTTTCAGAAGAGTCTCCTCTCTCTCTCTGCTGCTGCTGTCCTTCCTCTCTCTCTCCCGCTCTCTCTTTGGAGTTTTCTCGTATGCAGAGCGCATAGAAATTTCGTTTATTTTCACGTTGGCATTTTGACTGCCCTTTGATGAGTTGATAACCGAGCCTGAGATTAACCCCCCCACTCTAACCATAACCCTAACCCTAACTCTCCCCCCTTCTACTCACACACACACACACACGCTGGCACGCACATGCACATAACTGACCCAAAAATATAAATGTGTGAGAAAACGAGAAAAATTATTTATTCAATTTTCAACAAACGATTTTTAAAGCGCACGCGTTTCGGTACAACAACTACAATAATAATAATCATTATAATTCTAATTATAATAATAAACAAACAAGAAGAATAAAAAAAAGGTGCTAATATATTTTTAAGCAGCCATAAAATATTTGGCTCAAACAAGGCCCAAAAATCTGATTATTTTGAGCCCCAAAGAAAAAAAAGGCAAATATAAAGAAAAACAAAGTGTGGAAAGTTTTCAACTGCAACGAGAGAGCTAAGGAAAAGCTACAGCAGCAGCTACAGCAGCAGCTACAGCAGCAGCTACAGCAACAGCAACAGCAACAGCAAAAGAAATAAGGTAAAAATGCGATCTAAAAATATTTATTTTTAGTTGCATTCTGTGTTGAAATACGCGCACAAATCAAAAGTCGCATAAAGTCTAAGCTACACGACAAATACGCCAACAGTTTCAGATACGAAATAACCCACGCGGTCTCTCCGACATCGTCGACATCATCAGCATCAGCATCAGCACAGCATCATCGGCGTCGAGAAGAAAATCGAAATCTTCTCAGTCCCCTGACTGACTAACTTTGTGTGTCTTGTTGACTAGGAAACGTGTCGCCAGGGACCCCGGGCGGGACGACAAAGGCAACATTTTTTTTTTTTTTGGTCGGATAAGGGGTGTGTCGCTCTCCCAAAATGAGCTCCAAATGTGCTTACAATTTGGTTTTTTATAGATTACTTGCCGGGGTAACGTCAGGAAGATATCTGATTAAAAGATGAGAACTAAACCAAAAAGGTTTTCCGCTTACAAATTGGTTCAAGTTATGAAAAACAGCGTGTTTTCTAGGAATACACTTAAAAATAAAAATTGAAATATTTCAAGGTACAAAAATGCATAAAAAGCTAGAATGTAGAATAAATTCTTTGTTGTTTTAGCTTTTTTTAGATTTAATGATATGAACATTTGCAAAGATACCTTTATCAAAAATATACTTAACTTATTAATTAAGCCACATCATGCCATGGCCAAAAATGCATTCCGTAAAGAAACAGGCTCACTTCTGTTAGGGTTATGGAAATAGGATGCTAGGAACGAAAATTTAATAGTCATAATGCCAGTAGTTATTTATTTTATTTTGTGATTTTCCTTCAGCAAGGTAAATAAAATTATAAATGAAATTTCATAAAGTTTGGCAGACTTATGATAGTTTTCAAAGCTCATTTATTATGTCTTTATGAGCCGAATTTGTTGACTGCTTGAAATAATATCAGAAAACTATTTTATTTTGTAATATTCAAAGTGTATAACTAATCTAATACTAGAAAGTCTAGGAAGCTTACGCTTAAGCCATTTTCACAAAGCCATGCTAGTTTTGAATGGCACATTTCTTATGGATTTGCGAATTGAAATCCTCGATTTTCCTAGGCTTAACACCCTTTATTCACACCTGCTGTGAAGCACCCTGTACATAAATCTAAAATTAAATGCGACGCTCTGCGGTCGTCTTCAATTTTCATTGCTTTGTCGTTGTTGCTGTCGCGTCGAGTCGATTCGCTTTGGTTTTGGTTTTGCATCTTGTCGCCAAATCTGTGTTACTTTAGAGATTTTCTAAAGTACTTTAGGTGTGTGTTTTAGAATGCGAGTGTGCGTGTGTGTGTGTGTGTGTGTGTGTGTCATATATGTTTTCATTTAATTTTGAGCCAAAAAGAATCGTTTTCTATTTTTTTCTGTCTTTGCGCTCGTGCCAAAAAATAAGTCGTTGCCTGTTAGCTGAGAGTTTTTGTCGTTGTCGTCGTCTGTGGCGACATTGGCGACAGCTGTTGAGACTGCCTACAAGCAGAATGAGGGAGAAGAGAGGGAATGGGAAGAGGGGGTTGAAAGGGGGAGCAGTTGACACGCCCCGGGAGCTGCTGCTGCTGCTGCTGGTTGGTCATAAAAATAAAATGACTTCGAGCTGTTATCGAAACGCTTTTTGGGGCTATATTTGAACTGCCGAAGGCAAAACGGCATAAAACTTATATACAATGTATGAAGGAAAATATGTGGAAAATAAAGAAAATCTGTGCCCAAAGCCAAAAACCAAAGCAAAAGCAAAACAAAAACAACGTAAATATAAATAAGAATGTATGCCTAAAAGCGCTTAGCGTCTCATTTTTTTATTTTTGCCCTGTTTTGGGGCATAACTTTGACTTTCAATTGCTGGCAATGATCCAGGAAATGGCAGAGCTTCGTTTCCTCCCTCTGGTCTCTTTATCTTCTTCTTTTTACTCATCCTGCTCTTTTGCCTCTTTGTAATGTGCCCAATGAACTTCAGCTGCGCCCACATGCAAAACACGCTGAATTGGTCAGCAACTGTTTGCACTGTAGCGTGCAGCCCCTGGTCTGGGCCAACATTTGGACCGCAACACCTGTATGTAGTACCTATAGGTAACTACACCCACCTGCCCCAAAGCGACCTAATCTCCATTTGGAGACCATAAATAGACCGTTGCACGCACTGCGCTTGTTTTTTGATTTTTCGTTTTTGGATCTGCGGGTTTTTTATTACGGTTATATCTATAGACAGACCATAGTTATAGGCCCAATTACAGTGCTTGAACTCGTCTTTTTCTCTCTCTATCTTTTTCTCTCTATTCTATCTATTCAATTCATTATTTTTTTACTACACAACTCTCTCACAGACACACAGCCACGCTTCATTCATGCATTCAAACAAAAAGTTAATATTAGTTATCTGCATATTTTCACGGTTTCGAATCGCGCTGCCCACCAGCGGATACACACACACACACACACACTAACACATTAAATACACACACACACACACATACAGACACACTAACAATCAGTTAACCATTGATGTGTGTTGAGAATTGTGGCAGCCACCTGACCAAATTTTCAACAATGCTTTGTGGCAACGTCAACTTGGGATTAGCAATAGATAAATTGTCTAAGTGCTTGTCTACAGAGTGGAGGCTACAAATAGATGGAAGAAATACTATATAAAAAATACAGTAAGCTACAGTGGAGCAAGCTCGACAGTAGGAGACCCAGTACTTTTTGAGTGCAAAGCGTTCACTAAAGATTGTTCTTCAATGTTGCGTACCATCAATAGATGGCGCCACTTGATAAACATAGAGGCCGCTAGCGTCTCTTCTTCTTCCTTTTGCCTTTAACATTGTTAGTTGAATAACTTCCGTGTTTATCATCCGATTGGAATGAAATTTTCTGGACAGGTTTGGACCATAGTGTATATTATATATACCAATAATGAAGTCGCTAACATTAAAGGGGCTCCTTCAGTTCGAATTCGAAATTTTGTATTTCAATTTCCGGGGGCAGAGGGAGGCGTGGCAAAAATCCAAAACAAACTTGATCAATGGGAGATATATATGAACCTACATACCAAATTTGATGTCTCTAGTTCTTATAGTCTCTGAGATCTAGGTGTTCATATTTTCGAAATTTCGATCAGCCGTATACTATCCGTTTATTATCCGATCCGGATAAAAATTTCAGGACAGGATTGGACTATAAAGTTTATCATGTGTGAAAAAAATCATATCGCTAGCATTAAAGGTGCTTTCGTTATTCGACTTTGAAATTTTGTTTCAAATTTACGGGGGCGGAGGGGGCGTGGCAAAATTCTAAAACAAACTTCATCAATGCGATATACAGATGAACCTTCATGCCAAATTTGGTGGCTCTAGCTCTTATAGTCTCTGAGATATAGGTGTTCAAAAAAGGGACAGACAGACGGACAGACGGACAGACGGACGGACGGACAGACGGACAGACGGACATTGCTATATCGACTCGGCTGTTGATGCTGATCAAGAATATATATACTTTATGGGGTCTGCCACGCCTCCTTCTGCCTGTTACGCACATTTTTTTTTGCACAAACTTAATAGACCCATTTGTACTTTTTTAAAGTACTGGGTCTAAATAGAAATACTATAAATATAATAGTGGAAATTAGTTTAGAGATACACATATGCCCAATTTAAAAGCAATTTTAAAACATTGAAATCGATTTGAATTTAAAATTCATTTAAGAGCTGCATAATAAAAGATTTTGCATATTAAAAACTCATATGCTCCATTAATTCTCCAATTATAAGTTTAATACTCTCTCTTCACTGCAAATTTTATGAAAATTTTTAAACGTTTTTATAAATTTTTGGACTGTACAATTTCCTAATCTGCCACATGGAATTTTGATTAAAAATTATTCTTTTAAATTTAATTGTTATGCTGTACTAAGCGATGAAATCGATACTTCGCAACCAAATTCCTTAATTGAGCTCATAATTCTTGTGTCAAGAATAATTTAAGCAGCAGATTTAATGCTTAAAATAGTATCAGCAAAAAGTTTTAATGTAAGTCAGTGGCACACTTGTTTTCAGATTGATTTATGTATGTTGGTATCATAAAATCATTCGTTCTTCTTTATCTATAGATAAATAAGCATTTCCTTGCGAGATTTCTATATCTCTCGAACTATATTTCTCTTTGCCTCTCTCTCTCTCTCCCTCTCTCACTGTGCAAAGTTTTCTATAATATTAAAAAAATATATATTGAGATCACATCTTTTATTCGTTTATCTCTCTCTTTCCGGTTTATTCGGTATTCATAATTGAGTTTTTCATTTGCTGTTTTTATTCACGATCCTAACCAGCTGTGCTAATGACATCCATATTTATCTGCTGATGTGAAATTACGTTCGCAATTCGATTATGAAATTTCATGAAAATGCTCTGACGCATAATTAACTCAATTTTCACGCTGTTTACTCGTTTTGTGTTTTTCTTTTTTTTTTATTGAAGTGAATTTTGTTTGTTTTTATATACTGTCTTTCGATCTTTGTCGCTTATTAGAGATAGATACATTTAACATAAGTATACATATATGTAGGTAAACTTAAAAAAAAACACATCAATGATTCTTTTAAAATAATCTTTAAAATTATTTATTGTCTTTGAAAAAAATCCTTAAATTATGTGTAATTTTATTATATATGTATATCATTTTTATAATATTACTTATAGTTATGGTTTTAAACTTGTTGTTTTAAACTTGTTGTTCTTCCTTTTGAAATTTCTTTAAGGATTGTATGACTCTGTTTGGCTATAAAAACACGAGCAATGCCGTCTTAGAACCAGTTGACTTATATACAAAATAGTGTATGAATATGTGCATATTTTAAGTGAACTATTTTATGTTTGTTTTTATGACTTGCAACTTTTCGTCCCATGTGGGTGTGTACACACATATGCGTGTGCGGAATTTAAAACTGCATTTTGACTATCTCAATACTAATTTGCATAACTTTATATATTGTAAATACATGAATTTACATATTTTAGAACAAAATTTCTTGTCACACTTTGTAATTAGATTATACAGTCTCTAAGTATTTTCACCACAATTCGCTACAACTGGGCCACAATCGACAGTCAAAAAAGACGGACGGAGAGACGGACGGACAGACGAGGCGGGCAGTCGGACAAATAACTTGCTAAATAGTTGAGGCGCAAATTTGTAACGAGCCAAAAAACGATGCCATTTGAAACAAAAGCGAAAATGTTGGCCGAGCGTCTTTCTCGAAATGTAGCAGGTGAATTTCAAGTAGCAGAGAGTGGGAGACAGGGTGGAGAAATAAAGAGCGAAGAGGGAGAAACGGGGCTGGGGAGACGTGTCTATACATCAACGAGAGTTGGCAGAGATGCAAATGCAGAGGCAAAGCTACAGATACAGTTAGTTTGCAGCGCAGTCGCTGTCATTGCTTGATTGAAGTGCAAGCGGAAAATGCAAAAGGAAAATCTGATGGTGGTGGTGGGGGGAAAAGGAGGAGGAGAAGGAAAACAGAAGAGCAGAAACAACAACAGCAACGACAACAACAGCTAGAAACGCTTTTGATGACGTGCTCAGCTGCGCTTTTTTCACTTTAACACACGCACACCCACAGCTCATGTCTCTTTCACTCCTTCTCTCTCTCTCACTCACTCACTCTTGCATCTCTTTCTCTTTCTAACAGTTTTGCATTTTAATTTTATGCCTAGCCTAAGAATTGAAAGCCCTGGCACAAAGGCAGAGCAGCTGCGTTTACAAAAATAGTTGGCAGCTCTTCAACCCCCACTCCTCACCCCTAAACTACCCTCTCACCCCTTTTCCCCTTCCCTCTTCACACCCCCTTGCAAGCCACGCAACTGAGCCCAAGTCACACTTTTAGGCCATTTCTGTTTGCACTTTACGCTTGTCTCGGTTGCCTCTTTTTTGGCTCCTTTTTACGTGGCTTTTTCATGATTGCATTTCTGCTTTTATAGCTGCCTTCTCGCTAATAAATTTGCATATTTTGGCCAAACCAACAGCAGCCAGCACCTTGCGCCTTGAGACACATTACGCATACGCAGAGTGTAACCCGAAAAGAAAACTTGAAAATAAAAGAACGTTGGCAACGAAATTGTTTTTTAATGACTTAATTTGGCGAAGCATTTAATAGATGTACCAACTTGTCCCAGGGTATATCAAATGCCGCTTAAATCCTTTAAGTGTAAGGAAGACAGAGGCAGGCAGCGGGAGGCGTGGCTTAGCTGTAGCCATCGCTCATACGCAGCGTTGTCTCTGGCAATAAATCATCTGCCAACTGCTTGGCTAACTTTTCAACCGCATAGAGTGGGAGAAAAGCATATGGTGTGAGTGAACAGGAGGGTGTCCTTGAGGATAGGGTGTGTGTGACAGATTTTTGTGTACATTTTGCTGAATATATATTGATTCAGAGTGAGCCTTCTTAAAGTTGCAATGCTGTGCAAATATTGAAACCCCTCTCCAAAAAAGCCAATACAAATACACAAGTTGGACACATACAAATATGTGAGTGTAAAAGTAAGCGAGGGGGTTACACACACTAACACCCACATACACAGATCAAATAATTTAACGCTGCTGCAGAGAAAAAAAGTTTCATTGTTTCAAACACACAGAGCAAGTTTTGCACTCACGCTTTGTAGTTTGTCGTTTCCCTTTTGCTGCTGTGAGGATTATGGATTTTTGTGTGCCACACAACGACACACACACATACACAAACACATTTACAGTAGTAGGGGGAGTGTAGGAGAAGGGGGTCTTCTTTAGGCAGGCCATCAATTTTGTCCCGCTTCTGTTGCTGTTGCTGCCGTTGTTAAGGCATCGTCAACGTCTCGTGTCTCGCGTCCTCATCATGATGATGTTTGTCTGTTGGTATGTCTGCCACAGTTATGCCTCTCCCTCTCACCCTCTTCTTGCCTCCTTCTCTTTGTATCTGTTAGCTACAATTTCCTTTCACTTGACTGACACCCAAAGCAGCAGCAGCAACGTCCTCGTCCGCGTCCTCGTCACACTCACTCACTCACACACACGGACAGCACACCACAGTCACTCACTCACACACACACACACACACACACACAAAAATATCTCAAGGATTGTGTAACATATTTCTGGTCCTTTTGTTTTTGTTATATTTCGCCTTTTTATACCCTTTTGCAGAGGGTAATATAAATTAGTCACGAAATGTGTAACGCATTAAAGGAGGCGGCTGCAGACCCCATAAATTAGATATATTCATGATCACGCTGACGACCTGAGTCCATATAACCATGTTTGCCTGTGCGTTTATCGGTTTCTATAAAAAGTCTTGCAGCTATGTTGATTCAACTAAATGCATATCCTTAATTTTGATATAGGCAATACACATTATCGGTACCGACCGTCTCGGATCACTATTTCACATAGCTGCCAATAGGAACGATTGGCTAGAAATCAATCTTTAGCATGTTTTTTGCAACTGTTTGAAAGCTTGACTACTATATCGTATAGCAGTCATCGATCGAAAGTTGAATACAGGTCTCGGAAAGGGTATGGAAAGTTTAGCGTGTCTAAGTTATCCTTTTTTTACATAAGTATATATATTTTCTCTTATTTTTTTTGGACATGTGGGTGGTGTGTGGTGGGGTGTTAGGTGAAATGGCAGCCACTTCCGGCGCGCTGTCAGTCAGCATCTGTGTGTGTGTGTCTCCTCTTTGTGTGTGTGTGTGTGTGCCATTTTTGCGCTTTCTCATATTACACTTGACTTGGCTGCCTGTCTGCCTGTCTGCTTGGCCGCAACTTCAATTGACCTTTGACTGAGTGCACTCTTTGGTTCCTCCCTTCCGCCCTCTCCCCTGCTGGTTCGCATTTTTTGGCCAAGTTATGCGGCAGCACGCGCGTCTTTTGCCTTAGGATTTTTGCTTTTTGAGCTTGTTTGCTTTTGGGATTTTGGCCCGAAAAAGAGTTAAACTCTTGAGCTCTTGGCTAATTGTTCTTATGTGACTTACATACGCTTATCAGCTTGTCTCCAGTTGCCCTCTCTTCCTCTCTTTCTCTCTCTTTTTTTTGCTGCCTGTCCATCCTGCTTCCTGTTGTGTTGAAGCGTTGCTTTCCTTCCTTTCTTTTTACGTTACGTTTTCTGTGTCAGCATTTAAGCTTTTATCAGTCTTTGACTATCGCTTGCCTTGGGTATTCTTTACCTGCAATTCTCTTCACTATGCTCTGTCTCTTTGTCTCTCTTTCTACTTCTACTTCTCCTATCTCTGTGCTTGTTTTATTTCGGCAAGGACACGCCGTGGGCACACACAGGTGAGCATTTCACTATTTTTATCTAGAACTTTTGTGTGTGCGTCTCGTGTGGGCAGTTTCATTTTATACCCGAGGGGCATTGCAGGGGTTGTTGGGGCTTTGGGGTAGGATGGTGGCTCCTTTTCTGCAGCTATTTCTGCACTTTTTCCTCTGCATTCTGTGTTAACTCAAGCGCCCACAATTCGCTATTTTTATAGGTCAAATGTTGCACTCGCTCAATCTCCCTCTTTCTCGCAGTTTTCTCCTGCTTTTTCACTTTTTTTTCTTGGCACTTCTTTAGTTCGTTTCCCGTCTGGTTATTCAATAGTTTGACGCTTACTAATTGCGTTGCCCTAATTGCCCAAGTTGCGCTTGAATTGTGCCAAAATACAAAGTGAAAAATGAAAAAAAAATCAAAATAAAGAAAAAATGTTTTGCGCTTGGAATGTTTAAATGTTGTTTTTGGGGCAACTACCAGAATTGTTGCATGATTGAATCTGATTTCGGTTGCCCTGCGGCCAATCAAATGCTGCCCCTGAAGGCTAAAATGCTTGCATGTATTCATGTATGAGTATGTATCTGTATCTGTTCCTCGTACACATGTGCAAGATTGAAGTTCATTTTGATTGCATTTCCGAAATGCTTTTATGATGATAGCATCAGCATCGTCAGGATTTTCGCGTGGCAGTTGAGCCATTCATATCGATATGTTGCAGTTTAAAAATCAATTGCAAATGATTTGTATACGACTTTATCCATGGACCAGAGCCTCGGATACCAGAATTTATACTTGCATAACTTTGTCAAAACTTAATTGATTTTTATGCGGAATTTTAACAATGCTTTGATTTATAAACTGATTCTACATAAATACATTTCATCAAAATTTACAAAAGTATTACTAAGGGTCCTTTTACATTTTCAAAAAAAAAATTGTTTATTTTGCTTTTGCCAAAATTAGTATAAAAATACACCTAAAATCATGCTAAAAGTGAAAAAAAAGTTGCCAATTTTCAAATTTGCATATCTTTGTCGAAGCCGAACCAATTTTCACGTTGATTTCTATATCTCTTTTTTAAATAAATTTTATTTGCGAAAGTTTCTTTCATTATCATCAAAAATATAGCTAGTCTTTCACATCTAGCGCCTCTAATATAATATTTGTTAATCGACCGCACGCTAATCTCTTTTATAGTGTATGCCAAAGTCGTTGATTGGGAATTTATCTCTTTTGTGTGTATGTTATTATTAAATTCTTTTGGTGGTTCGTTTTCATTGGCATTACGCGTGCAATTTTCGCACGTGGAATTTTTGCAATAATGTCGAGTGCTGGGCACGGTGTTTGGTTGGTGAGGTTGGTGAGGGAACAAAAGATGTTGGTGGTGGAGTGGTCGCTTGGCTGCTGTTGATTAAATTCCGCTGATAGCATTGGCGTTGTCATGTTGCTGTGATTTTCCGGTTGACCTCTGCCAACGTCGCAGTCGCAGCCGCAGTCGCTGACTTTGCCAATTTCAGGGCCTCTTTTGATGGGCATTTTAATAATGCAGTTGCTCATACAATTTAACGACTGTTCTATGAGTGAAAGAGAGAGAGGGAGATAGGGGGAGTAAGAGAGATTAAGATTGGATCTTTATATTCGACAGGGCGCAAATGAAGTACGTTTCAAAATTTCATAATATGTACATATAAATAATTAAAAACTCAACACAAATCGTTATGCTTGATAGCATGCCTGGTTCTCCCTGTCTTTCTCTCTCTCCTTCTCTCTCTTTGTCTCTCCCCCTCCCCCTTGTTTGCGCATTCCCCTCTTCTTTCGCTTCTTTTGCTATGATTTATGTCAGGGGCACTTAGAGCAAACCGTTAGGAAAAAGCTTTTACTTGGCGTAGTTTTCACTTTTCTTTTTCTCTACTAGCAAAAACAAATATCTCTGTTTGTGTGTGCGTGGGTGTGTGTGTGTGTGTGTATGTGACAGAACTGCTTGAGTTGTTTTCAACGTCTAAAAATAAAAAAGTAAAAATTGTGAAAATGTAGAAAAACATTTTGGAAATGTGACGCGATTTAATAAGAGAAAGATGTGCATGATGTGCCTCTTTATAAATACAGAGATAGAAAGACAGCTATAGATACAAATGTATCTATCTTTATAGATGTAGCTTCTAGTTAAATATGCTTTTATTTAAGTTATATTTTATGTTGATTTATGCGAATTTATAATTTATAGTTTGAGATCCATTATGGCATACAAATGAAATTGGCTCAAACAGTGAGCCATAATCACGTGTACACTGTACATACACATTAGATAGCTAGAAAATGACACTATGTAAATAATATATAAATGTGTATATAAAATTATATATTTATCAACTTTTATCGAGTGTTTGGAATCGATAAAGCGCTTCCAATTTGGACATATACATTGTTAATGACAATATAATTATGTTTTCATTGGTATTTCGTGATACACACAGGGCGATAAGCAATGTGCCCTCATATGATGATTGCTTTTGAAAAGGGGCTGGGTAAAGGGGCAGGGGAGTGGGCGTGGCAACTAGAACATGCCATGCAAATGCAACATGAAACATGTTTGTAGATACATCAATTCCTTGGGCTAACATGTTAATGCCTCGACTAATTGAACTCTCTCGGTCTGCGTATCTCGGCAATTGTATCTGTTGTAGCTAGCTGTTGTTGTGTATATCTATAGCTGTGCGTGTGTAGCCTAAAGTATCTGTGCATCTATTAGATACATTATTTTGTATTTTGGCCATTTCATTGTTGACAGTCTGTGCCGTTGTGTTGTTAAATTTAAAACACTCTCTGTCTGCTATTTGGTTGTCGTCCACCGTCTGTCGCGTTGTCTCGAGTTGTCGCTTTGTTGCTGCCTCTGAAGGTGAATTTATGGTGCACACATGTGTGTGTCTCGCTAGAGATTCTACCTCAGCCTCTCAACAATTTCTCTGTCGAGTTTTTCCCTCTCGCTTGTGACATATGTCGGCCCCTGGGACAAAAATAGATGCATTTCATTATGTAGGGGGCAATTTTACAGCCAGCAACAAGACAGCAAGATCTTACAGTCTCTCTCGCTCTCTCTCCCTCACTAGAATATTTACTCTTCTAACTCTCTCTCTCTCTCTCTCTCTTTTAATCTCTTTACAGATTTGTTTTAAAAATATAGAAAAAATATAAAAGAAAAAGACGAGCAGGATAAAACGCGGAGAAACAAGAGAAAAGAGACGTGACGTGTGACGATAAAAGCCATAGAAATTAGTTATTAACATTAACTTCGTTATACATGCGTGTTAGCAGACGATAGAGCACCACTGAACCACCATCACCAACACCACCACCAGCACCACTGAGAGCGGTTTCTCTACCTAGAGAAAGAGAGAGAGAGAGATTTTTGCGCTCACCCACGTTTAGAGAACAGCCTCAAGATTCTGCCCTTTGGAGCCAACTTTCGTCTGGAGACGACACCAGCCGAGATGCACAAGATTGCAGCTGCCCCACCGGCAGCCACAGCGCCAGCTGGCACACTGGAGGCGCCACTGGCAGCTCCCAAATATGGCACACTCATACCCAATCGCATCTTTGTGGGCGGCATAAGGTAAGTCCTTCTCATCAGTATATATTTCCAAACCAATTCCCCTAATAATCAGAGAGCCATTATATTTGAAAATGTAAATTTATTTGTATGCTTTATATTAGTTAATTATACTTTTATTAACGGCACCAAGAATGCTATTTTATTTCCCCAAATATTTTATTAAAATATGAATGCTCATTAATTATTTCATTATTTAATTTAGCTCTTAAATGGGTAGATTATCTAAATATTTTAACTTAGGGTTTGCTTTAGATATTTCGTTGTATTTAGTTATGGGTAATTGAAGTGTTTTGTTGATAAATATATTCTGTTTAAGATTTCATTAATAACCAGCATTTTTAGGCTAATTTTTTAATGTCTAGAGAAGATCTCAGTTAACTAAAAGATTTTTTGGCGTTATGATTGTTTAACTAAATACAAATGGAAATTTCTTTTGTTAACTATTTATCTGAATTACAAGAAAACGTGTCTTAGTTTACAAAAATCTAAATTGGTCGATTTTTATCTATGCACCCAGCTTTAGAGGGTGTTATAACCATTCCACTGTATAATACTATATTTCAATATAATTTTAGTTTATATAGTTAGTTGTCTTTTCCACTTAAGCTAAAACGAAGTAAGAATTTCAATATAACAATTCTTCCTATCTCCTTTTGCAGCGGCGACACCACCGAGGCTGATCTGACACGTGTCTTCAGCGCCTATGGAACTGTGAAGAGTACAAAGATCATTGTGGATCGCGCTGGGGTCAGCAAGGGTTATGGATTTGTCACATTTGAGACGGAGCAGGAGGCGCAAAGACTGCAGGCGGATGTGAGTACAGATTGTTTACGCTAATGTTGCTAATGTCGCCTGTGTTTAATTTTCATCGACTTATCGATTCTCGATTATTATTTTAAATGATGCTTTTTGTACCAGAAAAGTCACACACACACACACACATACTCAATCACAGTTTAATCACCATATACTCAAAAAAAAAACAAAACAAACACAAAAAAAAAACAAACTCTCTGAAAGTATGAAACGCTATAATGTGCTCCGATCTTTTAGGGCATTACCTGACCCACAGACACCAAACAATCTGTGTGTGTATGTGGTGTGGTTTGGTCTGGTGGCGTGATGTGTGTGTGCGTGTGTGTGTATAGCAACAACCACCTCAACCACTCAGAGCCACTCAACCACTCAGCGACGTCGTCCACACCCACAACAACAACAAGAACAACTGCTGCTCTCTCTCTCTCTGTCTCATTATATATATATAGATATATATATAATTGAGTATATATATTCTTAATATATATATATATAGATCGTGCGATTTATCGATGTATCGACGGTACGAACGGCACTTTGTAATTCTTATGTATTTCTGTATTCTTCTAATTGCGTTTTTGTTGAGTTACGTTTCTCGAGTTACGTTTCCGTTGCGTTACGTTTCGTTACGTTACATTCTTATCATATATGCCAACCCACACACACACACACACTATCCACATACAATCCACAACACACATTTACACACGTTACTTAACATAGTTTATAGATCGATATCAATTGCAAGTCCTTGTAAATGCATATACTTACATATATACATATACATACAATATTTGGATAGCTCGCTTAATGCGAGAGCTGTCCCATTAATTTCTTGTATTTGTTGTTGTGCCTACAGTTGCGTATGTGTGTTTCGATAACACCTTCCCAATTGTTTATCGATAAGCCCAACAACTGATTGTTGCAAAGTTGACGTTCTTTTTTGCACCGTTTTATTTATTTTCTTCTTATTTGTTTTTAATACGTTTTCTTTACCAATGTTTTTTGCTGCAATTAAATAAATAACTAAATTTTTAGCTAATTATGTAATATAAATATTTGCCTCAGCTCGGCCCTAGACTAGACCATAGTGCATTTTGCTATTTAACGTTACGTATATATAATCTTTATATATATAAAAAAATATCATTTCAAATTGATTTCATTTCTCTGCTCATTATAATTTCTTGATGAATCTCAAAGGGGGCTGCCATAAAAGTTCATTGGACGCGCAGCCTAGGGGAAAACTATGCAGCAATCGTAATCAATCGCTCCCAATTGGCTAAAACCCACACAGACCTTTAGCTGTTGACCATGTTTTAGGAAAAACGGGTTTCATTCTTGCCTCGGCTTGGAAGCTGAGCCTTATTAGAAATTAACTTGTATCTACAAGCTACCTTTTTGATTAAGTATTGCATAACAGCAGCTATGCTAGCTCTCTTTCTATCACTCTCTCTAGCTCTCTCTCTCTCTCTCAGCTGGAGGGCATCTCCTTTTGTGTGGCATACATTAAGTGAAAAAGTTTTCCACTTGTCATTAAATGTGCATTGTTATTGCGCTGCTGGCATTTTGCACATTTCTCTGTGTGTTGCACAAACACACACACACACATATATATATACACTCAGCTGCTGTGTGTGTGTGTTGGTGTGTGTATTGTTCTTGTGTCCTTAGCAAACGCCTAGAGGCAGCAACAACAATAAGATTTCTGCACACAATGCTGCTGCCAACCGTGGCAACATTTAACGAGATTTTAATGTGCATACAACACACACACACACACATCCATGGCCACACAATACAAACACACATTACACACACATGGCTAAACATTTACACTAATTAAATTTCGGTTATCAAAAGTTTCATTTGTTACCAAGTTTTGAAGCCACATAGAGTCCAAGCCTTGACAGAGCCTCTTCTTTAGTTTATATAGTCTAGTTTACCTTTTGCTAAACTCCCCCTCTCCTAAGTTTCTTGTAGTTAATTAGCGTGCTGTCTCACTCACACTTAAGTGATACACTCACACATACACACTTTCAAACAGAATCATCTACAGGCGTCTTTACTAACAGTTGTGTAAATGTTTTTGTTAGCGCACTAAATCCACACATTGGCATATATAATTTTACAGCTAACACACACACACACACACATTAATCTCACACGCAGTGTTGCCAGAATTTTGACAGTTTAAGCTGGATTTAAATAAAAAAAAAAAGAATAAAAGTATAAACGTAGATATAAAACTAAATATGTATGATACACAAAAAACCTTAAAAGTGTAAATGCACCTAAAAACTCTTTGTGAGCTTTATTTAATTAAAAAATATTCAAACTAAGTTTTGACAGTTTTTAAATCTAACCTACTTTCACTAAGACTAAGCTTTAAGCACCCAAAACGATTTTTAAAAGCCATATTAAATTGGAAAACGTAGAAATAAAATTCAATATACCAAAAAAAAGAATGAGCTTAAAGAAAAAATGAAAACAAATATGTCATTAACCATTTAAAAGCTTTGATGTCTTGATATTTGAGATTAATTTCTATAGATTTTACATCAAAATATCATTAGAAAGGGTATTTATGATTCAAAAGATACAAAAAATTAATTTTGGCAGTAGTTAGATGTGAGAAAAGAAACAAATTGAAATAAAAGTAAAAATAAAATTAAATAGATAATATATTAAATTATGGGTATCAAAAGATAAAATAAGAATGTATAATAAATAAGACATGTTTTTATTAAAAAAAAAAACAGACTACATCTAGCTTAAAAAGGCAACACTGCTCACACACACACACGCATTACACACACCCACACACATACTTCTTTACAGCACACTTCAAAGCTTTTACTCAATAGCCAAAATTGATATGTTACTTGGACTTTGTTTTGAGCCAAGATGCGTTAATTAATGCGCATTGCGAACTGACCAACTGTCCCTAGAGGTGGGCGGCATGCAAGGTAGGGGGCGTGGCGTTGGTCAAAGGGGATTTTCCTTGCTGCTGGACCGTAACGCAGTCTCTTGTTGTCCTTTTTGTGTGTGTCTGTGTGCGAAACAAAGGGCTCAGAATGTGGAAGCCCTCAAAGGGTTCTTAATTAAATTCAGCCAAGACAGAAGTGGATCTCGGGCTGTGGGCCACCTCCTTTGCCGCCTTTTTTTAACTGTGGGTCGGACGCCTTTTGTTATGGACGCCTTATCCTTGTGTGTGAACGTCTTTTATTCTTTTTAAGGGCCGTCTGTTTGCCCTACGGCGGTCAAAGGATACGCCAGAATAGGCTACAAGAATGAGAATGAGAAAATACTGAGAAACGAGTAAAAAGTAAAGAGAAAAGAGAAAAGAAAAGTAGGCCTCGAGTCGTTTAAGAACTTTAAGGAAAAACCAACAGCAGCAGCAGCTGTTGTCGCTGTTGTTGCTGTTGTTGTTGTTCGCAAACATTTGCTTAGGACATTGAGATGGTGAAAATAGAGGCGGGGATAAAAGGTAGAGGGGCAAGAGAGGCGTGGCTTTGTTGTGTTAGCTTTTCATGCATTTCAAGTGCAAATCGCTGCGGCTATCAGCGACTAATTGCCAATTAAAGATAAACTGACCCATGTACACGAGCATAACAGACAGTTGCGACAGCTCTGGGATGGGGAGAACTGTAAATGGCTGACGGTATTTGCGTGGACTAAGGATGACACTCTTAATCGATAGTATTGGTTTTTATTATCGATAGAATTCACGGTTAAAATAATGAGAAATAAAAGTACAGCAGAGCTTTTAAAGCTACATTTTAACTAAAACTGTTTAATTAATCGTTAGTATTGTTCCTAGTCAACAATCGATAGTATTTGTACTTTGGTTAGTATCGATTTGTAGTTACGGTCGGTCTAGGTATGTCATGGTGTTTCTTCTGTGATACTATTACTCCTCTAATAACAGAATTCCCTGGAAAAGTAATAGCAATTAGTCCGAAGAGAAATAACGGTGGCAACGTCTGACAGTACTTGGAAAACAACCGTGAGAGGATTTCAAGCTTACTAGCATTTGATTTCTAAATAATATATCAAATACTGGTAATCAATGTTAGTTTCTGTTTTTAAAAAAAAAGAGGTGGCAACTTTGTCCCAATCTAATTAGACAACTCCTTTCTTTAAATTAGCAAGTGTAAGTAGAAAATCTAATCAGAAATTGCAACTAACAAGTGTCATTACCGATTTTAAGGTTGGTTTCAACTTTTGTTTTAACTGTACATTTAATTATGATTTTTCTTGACAATTTGGTGTTGGCGTTAAATGATTAAACCAGTTTATGATTATATTAAAGTTGTTATTTTATTTGTTCTTTTTTGGGTGTTTGTTTGATGGATCACAAAATTGATGAAGCGAGTGCGAACTCTGAAAAAATCGAAATAAGCTTGTTTTAAAACGCTTTTCTTGAGTTGATTTATTATTCGAGTTAAGTTTTACATTTATTATATGTTCTTTTTATGAGTTTTGTTGTTGATTTGTGTGCCGCGCAGATAAAAAAAAACGAAAGAAAAAACAAAATAAATAAAACATTGTTAATTTCGATTCAATTCGAGCTGCAGTACATGACATTTCGTAATAAACAAAAATATAATTACACACACACAAACATATAGTATACCCTATAGATAATACACACACATATAATCGTACTTTTGGTAATGGTATTTTGGCTTGGCACGTGTTTTTCTTCAATCTCTTGGCCAAATTTTTGGGCTCTGCCGTTGCCACCAAAACAAAAAAAAAAGAACAAATAGAACAGAAAGAAAACTGACAAAAGTTCAAGTAAATGTTGGAATAAAAAGACGCCTTTTATTTAATATTGTATACATAAATATTTTTGTTGTTTTTTTTTTTAATTTGAGAATTTTATTGATGCTGCTGCGTTCGATTTGGATTTGAATTTGAATTTGAATTTTTCCAATTTGAATTTCGTTTGGCATTGTCTGTTGATAATGCCACACATACACACACACATACACACAGTGGACACATAGATACACTCACAGATTTCTAATGCGTTGCCACAACTAAATTATGGTTTCTTCTTTCTCTCTCCCTCTCTCTGTGACTGCCTCTCGCTCGCTCTCACAGGGTGAATGCGTTGTTCTACGTGATCGCAAGCTGAACATAGCGCCGGCTATCAAGAAGCAGGTGAGTTGGGTAAACGATTTAAAATATACTCTCAACTGGAGTTAAGATACATTAATGGTCCCCATAATTATAGCCAAATCCTCTGCAATCGATTGTGGCCACAAATGGAGCCGTTTATTATACAACCACACCGCCGGCACCGATTAGCAATATCCCGATGGATCAGTTTGCAGCTGCCGTTTATCCGCCAGGTGAGTTATCGATTGCTAAAATGGAGCGATATATCGAAAGTCGTCATCTCTGCCGCCATTAGGTTTGAGTTCATTTTGTGTTTCCAGGGGCTTAAGTTCGATTTAAATCAATATTTTCTTTTTTATATTCCATTTTTACTCTCTTTCTTCTCTCAAAACAACACTACAAAATAAAAAAATTAAAATAAAAAAAAACATCATCAACAACTACAACAACAACAAATAAACAAACTATGTTTCGCCGGACAAATTAATCAACACTAGTTACTGACTTTACAGCCGCTGGTGTGCCAGCCATCTACCCACCTTCAGCCATGCAATATCAGCCATTCTATCAGTACTACAGTGTGCCAATGGTAAGTAAAACTTAAGAAAATTATACATTTGAGTATATGATTTCATTATAATGTTTCAAATGATGTACTCGTTCTATGACTATCAATAAAGAAATAGTAAAAACACGGCTTAGCTTCGGTTATTTTTTAAGGAGATGGACTAGCTAAGGACTCTGTTGCATTAAACTATTGTTATCTTTATGTTTACTTAAGAAAATTACTATATAGAGTAAAGGGCCAAAGTTTAAAACGTAGTTTAAAAGGAGTTTTTTGATTTGGGCTATAGATAAATTAGGCTTTAGAGATATGAGGTTATTATGAATAAGTCCATAGAGAAATTCATGGAGAAATAAGTGTATAGAGAAGCAAGCTTATAGTAAAGTTGGCTTGTAGAGAAGTTGGGCTTTAGCGAAGTTAGAATAAAGGGAAGTTATGCTATAGAAATTAATCTTTAAAAAAATGTAAGGAGAGAAAATGAAATGGGCTATACAGAAGGTATGCTATAGAAAGGTCGTGCTATAGAGATGTTAAGCTTTAGAGAGGTCATGCTATATAAATTAATCCTTTAAAAGAAAACAAACTTTCAAGAAATGTAAGTAGAGAAAATAGTATGGGCTATACAGAAGTTATTTTATACAGAGGTTGTGCTATAGTGAAGCTGTGTCATTAAGAAGTTGGTCTACAAAAAAATACATTTAGAAGTGGAGCTATAGAAAATTTGAAATATTAAGAAGTTAAGATATTGAGAGATTAAGCTATAAAATATTAAAGCAATCGTATAAAGATAAGTTGTATTGTAGGGAGTTACAGTTTAACAATAGAGTGAAGTTAAACTTTATAGAAATAAATTTAAATTTTTATTTTCCAATGCTGTAAAACTAATAATGCTTTTTCTTCTCAATTTTCTTCACAGAATGTACCCACCATTTGGCCTCCGAATTATCAAGGTAATTAAAGGGCCGATCGCTCAGTTTACTCCTATCTTCTTCTTCTTCATACACTGCCTGTGTACAACACCGCTTGCATCACTCTCTCTCTCTCTGTATCTATCTCTGTCTGTCTGTCCTGAAAGCTTGCATCGCTCGCTGTAATTGCCGTTAGTTGTTTTTTCCCTTTATTATCGTAGTTTTCCACACACCTCTTTGTATACGCTTTGTTTTCTTTTCTTTCATTCTTTCCTTCGGTTCTTGCTGCACAACAACAACAACTACAACTACTACATCAACAACAATATTCAACGCTGTTAAAGGTTAAATAAAACCATACAACAACATCAACTAGAACAACAACTAGAACAACTACAACTACAACAACAACAACCAGAACAACAACAGCAACAACAACAACAAAACAAATTTTCGTAGTCGCCAAAATTTTTCGTTGAGAGCTGCCCGAACAACCACAACAACTACAACTATAAAAACAACTAAAAACCACAACAATCATCAGCTGATGCAACAACAGCAACAATAACAACAACAACAACAACAACAATACTGCTGCCACAACCAGCACAACAACGATGCTCTTCGAACTCCCCTCGCACTACAGTTGCCCGCAGCCGCACAACAACAGAAACAACAAACAATTAATTAGTTTTAATTTAATTGCTTAATTAATTTATAATTTTAGTTTATTTTAATTTAACTCACACGTACACACACACACACGCATACGCTCTAGGCGTCAATTATTAGTTAAATGCCACGCCCACATACGCTTTTGGCAGAAAGGGGCTGTATAGGAGAATTTTTAAATTGAAAAAAAAAAAACATTTTTTGATACATTTTCTTTAGCCGATTTTTGTGGCCATTTTAATTATTAATTAATTAATTATATTTGGTAATTGCCTGTTATAACTGTAGCTACACACATATATATATATACATAGATACATACATAAATGCATATGTAGTAGTGAGCACACAAACTCTCTCACACACACACACACACTGGCAGTATAGTAGATGTATGTGTTTGAAATGTTCTTCGACTGTTTCTTGTAGGCATTTATCCCTGTTAACTTTGAGGATGCAGCAACAACTACAACTACAACTACAATAACAACAACATCAACTACGACAACAGCAACAAGAAATGCTGATGCTACTAACTACAACAACAACAGCAACAACAAGTACTACAACAAAGCATTAATAGAATTTATATAAAACAGCGTCAGCTGCTACCAAAATTGTAGCTACATTTTCTATAGATACTCGTACATAGATACAATATCACACACACCCACACATACAAGCATAGTTTGTGAACAACCAAGGATACACACACACACACACACACACATACACAGTATAAGCAGCTTATGTTTTCAGTTGATAGGACATGCCAAAAGAAGCGTATGGGGTGTGGGTTAAGGGGGGATGTTGGAATAAGGAGTGGAAGGGGGGTTTAGGCTGACTGTTCCAGTCGAAACATTTAATAATGTGCAATTAGTGTAGGTGGGCGACTGTAGCTGACAGGCTGGGTAGATGGGGAGGGAGATTGTTAAAGCCTAACTCACACGGCCGGTTTTTCACCGTCACTTTTTGGTTAAACATACGAAATTTGTAAGCATCGGTTTATAACCGATGAAAATGGAAAACGTGCTATTTCGTAGATTTTAAAGTCAGTTGTTATGGCAATTGTGCAGAGTGTGGCCACATTTTGTGACAACAAAGAGTTAAGCTTATAATGTGAATGACAAAATCAGCGAAGGTGAAAAACCGACCGTCTGATGTGGGTTTAAATGAAAGCTGCGAAGGAGAGAAAATGCAGGCAAACAATGCTTGCAGCTGCTGCTGGGAAAACTGGGAAATGAAAGACAGATAACAACAATTTCTACATGTGAGGGAAAGCATTATTATTTATTATAACAACTCACTGGAAGTAGCAGCAATTAGAGAAAGAGAGAGAACAGTTTAAGCAGCAGGGAGGAGAAGAAAGAGTGTGGCAAGGGGCAAAGGGAAAATGGGGGACGGGCAGCATAATGAAAATTAAAGACATAAATTATGCATAAATATTAATTTATATGAAATACAAAACACAAAAACACAACACACACACATACATATATATTATATACATAAATGTAACTGTAAATGATAACGATAACTGTTATACACATACAGCAAAAAGTAACTAAGATTTAAAACAAAACAAAAACATGAAGGAAAAATATTCAAAAATGAAGAAAAAAACGAAAAAAAAATACCACAAACAAACCGCAGCACAAAGCATGCGCACACACACACATACACATACTAATACATATATAATTAAATATATATATATATACATATATGAATAAGTTATATAGAATGAAATATTTGTAAGCCAAGCAAAAAGAAGAAAGCAAAAAAGTAAAACTGAACGAAATTGTAGTCTTAAAGCAAATACTGAAAGAAATAAAAGTAAATAAAACGAATGCTGAGAGAAGCAAGCAAACAAATTGATAAACTAGCGTAATGAAAATGAATGGAGAAATGGAATGAGAAAAAAATATAGAAAAATAAAGAAAGAAAGAAAAACCTATACAATAAAGATATTCAAAATATGCTAGCTAAAAGAGCAAAAAGTATGAAAGTATATATACAAGACCCACACACATATACATATACAAGTAACATATATATACAAATAATATATATAAAGTATATATATACTAAATATATGCCTAGTACATAGCGAGACTATTCAAAGAAGAAAAACAGAATAAAAGTAAAAAGGAAAAAAAATAACTAAAGCAATACATAGACACTCAATAAGTGTGTGTTACACGAGTATTTAGCTAAAATACCTACATACAAAAAAAAAAAGTAAATAAACTAAAAGATTAAATACTAAATACTAAAACTAAGTAAAAAAGTAATTGAAAGAATATTAAGCGAAAAAAATCTCCAGAAAATGTTGTTTTGTTTATCATTATTTGAAAACTCTTTTTGTTACGAATCTATTGTTAAAACTTGGCATAAAACCACAAAAATCAAACAAACAAATTATTTTAAAATATTGCGAGGGGGCCGCTGGGCGGCAGGGGGCGGGAAGGGAGTGGCAACGGAGGCGGTAAATAACCTACAAAAAAAATTGGTGCATAATTTGGCAACAAAAAATAAAAGATACAGATGAAATTATTTCACAAAATATTTGTATATTGAATTGTATTTGCCTTAACTACAATTATTTGGACACACATACATACACTCACATACTCACATACATACATATACACATACAAATCGAACCCAGCGGTTTCACAAATTACCTGCAAATTGAAGCAGCAGCCAACAGCTCCCCCCTCCCCGTAATTGCCACCTGCCGTTGCCGTCTGTCTGCCACGCCCCCTAGCGACAGTTACTTCAAACTTGTTGACAAATTTGTAACGTTAAAAACTAAATTGTTTCATAGTTAAAACATAAATTTAAAGAAACGAAAAATAAAACAATTTTTAAATCGAATCGTAACAATAATTAGAAATGACAAAAACAAAAACAAAACAAATGAAAACGAATGAAAATAAAAGCAATAATTGAATAATTTATATGCTCTAGTTAAAAACTAAAACCAATATACGCACATACACACTCACACACACACACAAACTCATACTAATAGACACACACACATGGGAGTGTACTTAAGCCAGTCGAGGGATTTCAGTTAGTTTAATTATTCAGTTTGGTTTAAATTTTAAAGCGACCCAACACACACATAGATACACACACACACACACCCACAGGATAGCAACTAATAAATCCAAGGCATAACTTAAGATATATACGTGATATTTTGAAAAACAAAAAGCAAAAATTCATAAATAAATTGTTTAGGTTAAAAGTAAAAGAAAAAGAAAAACAATAAATAAAATAAATGAATATGTATATATATATTTAAATATATATATACAAATGGCATAATTATTATGAACATTTTTGCTGACATACATACAAAATGAATAAGATAAAGATAACGATAAAGTTAAAGTTAAAGGTAACTTGTAACTGTTTGTAACTCAATTTATTGTCTGACTCGAGGGAAGGTTCTTAAGTTTTTACTGCGCGAAGTGAGCAGATTGTGTCCCATCGTCAAATCTATTAAGTTTATACATGCATAAATGAATGAATATATATATATATATATAGTGAATATTTATACATGCATAAATACATATATATACATTTAAAAGAAAATGAACACAAATTAGTCAAAAGCAGCAAAAAAGCGAAAGAAAAGTGTAAGAGAAAGGAAAAGTAAACAAAAATATAAAAAAAACATATATATATCATAGCAAAAGGCATAAATCGTAAGCATAAGTAAAAGAAAAACGAAATGAAAAGAAAACAAAAAAAAACAACAAATATATATACATATATTTTAAACTAAAAATCAACTGATTAAAACAAAACGTTTTTAGTGCTAAGTAAAAACCTACCTAAAAGAAAATTAAATTAAAACGCAGCTCTAGCTCTAAAAAGAGCATATACATATACATACATATATATATATATAAATATAAATAATAACAAGTGAACAGCGACATGATCATCACAATTATTTAACAACAACTATATAAGACACAATTATGCGAGAAAAGAGCTAAAAAGATAACAAAAAACATTTAAAAAAAAAATACAAAAAACAGCAGCAACAATAAAGCAACAGCTACTTAATAATTTTTAGCAAAATGCAAATCAACAACACAACAGCAACAACAACTGTATTTGTAGTATTATTTATTATTTTAGCTTGAGTCTTTTTTTCGATTCATTTCTATCTGTTCCATCATTTATTGAATTTGTTTTAAATAGAGGCCCAGCCACAAATGCATCATCATGGTTCGCCGCATGCCGCTTGGGAGTTTGACGATGGAAGCAACGGCAATAATCGTGTCAACAAGAGCAACTTCTCGGTGACCAATTGGCGCATGTCCTTGTAAACACCACCAACCAAGCTAGTCTAACCAGAAAGTACCACCACCTAGAACACCACCTTCACCACCACATGCAACAGATACAATAAACAGCAGCAACTGGACATAAAACAAGAGAAGACTAGCAAGAATATAATGCAAAAAAAATTTCAAAACAAAAAAAAAGAACGCAGAAAAATGCCAACATTCTACAGAAGGAGGATCAAAAACTGACATGAAACATGCAACATGCATTGGCAGTGGCTCAACAACAACAACGTACACATCCAAAATAGTTCCTTGATTTTTTCGTTTATTTGTTACGTGTTCAAATTGTTCTATAGTTTTACGATTTTCATTTCTATTGTTTGATGTTTCGTTTGTAGTCCAGTATTTCAATTGGGCTGCAGTTTGAGTTGCTGAAAGCGCAACAACAACCAGAAGAGGCAGGAACAGAAGAGGGAGAAGCAACATGTAAAAGATGTACAAATAGGACAGCAAGCTACAGAATTAACAACGTCGTTTTCATTGATGAGAAGAACACAAACTGAAATGGGGGGAAAAGAAAATCACAAACAAAATCAAAACCAAAGCATATCCAAACTTCTTCAAAAATTCTTTCAACACCTGTTATCAACATAACAAAAATTAAGATTTCCCCTATCGCCATCCCCAGAACAAGTCTAGCTGTCCTTTGTCCTTTGCTGCAACTGTGGCCCCAACAATGAATAATGTGGACACTCAAGAAGAGAGAACGTTTCGGGTTCGGTTCCTGGCGTTCCGATTACTACTTTTTATATATCTATATATGTAAAAGGTCTGCATTTCAATTTGGCCTTATTTTTCCAAATTTTGAACGTTTCTTATTTATCTATGTACATTGTCAGCCAAATGTTTTAGCCATAATTCCAACAAAATTAGTTTACCATTTATGTGTGTAAGTTTTTCCTAAATTACCCAGTTACCATCCAATTTTATCAATTGTCAATCAAATAAATAGAACCCGGAACGAGATTCCATCTGACTCTTATTTTATTTCCATTGAATATTATTATTTCTGTATTTTAACACAATCACACACGCTGCGTATGCGTAATATCGAAGTTACGTACTACGTATACGTTGAGCGGCAATAAACTGTAGCATACTTTCAGGACGCATTCAAGTGAAACGTGCAACGAATCTTTTGTGTAGCTTGCAAGAGGCTAACAACAAACAAAGTCTAGCAATTTGAGAGAATTATACGATTTAAATAGTTGAATTAAACGGTTGTGTCAAATTAGCTCTAATATTACTTCAAAACACTACAAACAAATGCAAACAGAAGGAAATAAAAGCAATGAAATGCTCATTTTCGGTTAGCCGAAACATGAAATACCCTTGCAGATAGATGAATAAATAATAGATTTACACACATATTTAGTAAGCTGATCGACTCATTCGATTAATAGACTCACTGTAAGGGTATTGAGCATGCTGTCGAGCGCCTACTTAGCACCTAAACATATGCATATAGACATACTTAACTGAAAATGTACATATACATATAAATATACATACAGATATATAGTATATGTATGGAAAATCAGCCTCTATATAATCTGAATGTAGTTCAATTATAATTATTATTATTTATTTGCTAAAACTCGTCTCTTAACTCTTACAACTTCTTCCGAAACGGCCTTTGTGGCCAACAAAAGGATAAATATATATAGTAATAAACTATATAATATAGATCTATATACTTACAAAATATATATGTATGAGTGTACCAGAACAATATCTCGATGGCGTCGTAAAAGATAAACAAATATTTATATAAATGATTAAAGTAAATTAATTAAAAAATACAAGTCAAATCGTTTTTACATAAGAAAAAATGCATTTTTTAAAAAAAACGTCTACGTGTGAATTGAATAAACCTTATATACTACATATACATATGTATATACACATATACACATATGGTATATATATATTATATATGCATTTTATTAAATATACATACATACTCACACATACATACATCACGTATGTATGTATGTGTGTGAAGAAAGCAGATTTTTTGATAACAAACAACGCGCGTCGCACTCGATCTGGGAAAGATGCAACCGCAGGAACTTGCAACCACTTTTAACCCCTTTCCCGTACGCCCCACTGCCCCTGCTGAGATGAGATTGTATGTGTGTGTGTGTGTATGAGTGCGTCGATGCCTGTGTGTGTGCGTTAAAACGTTTTTTGAAGTAAAATTTAATTTACACAAGACTGACGCTAAAAAAATAACTTAAAAAAATATTAATTAAAAAAGTGTACGAATTTTTCAAATGCCACACACAGGTGTCGCCCGTGCAGCAAATAGGGGTTAATGATGGTGAGAAGGAGGGGTGGGTAACGGGTTGTTTGGTGGTGCAAGTGGTTCAGCAGACAGTCAAAAGTTTGTTAAGTGGTTTTTTTGTGGCGAGAATTTGATTTCGAAGTTGAAAGTCGGCGAGCGCGTTTTTATGGTTATATATTATATTGTATTTAATAAATGGAAAACCTGAGATATATATTATATATATTTATATTTACAGAACAAAAGTAAAAACATAAAAGAACAAAATATACAGTGTTATTTTTATGATATTGTACTTATTAGTCGAACAGCAAAGTTAAAACTGGGCATTAGGAAAGCAGCATATAAATAATAATTACTACAAATTATACGACTCGAGTAATGCATATAATAGAGCAATATTATGATAGTAAAAGACACCCTCACACATACATAAAATAATGTGATTAACACACACACACACATACATTCACAAATATTCACAACTCTGAAAAAGTCCTAAGCAAATATTGTAATCTGTTTGGAGACTTGCAATGGGCATTTGAGAAACGATGACGATGTTTAAAACCATAAACTAGGTGAATAATGAATGAATTGAATTGAATACTAATTTATTCGTTGAATATGCATATGAGTAAAGTGGCTGGCGCTCCTCTCCTCACCTCTCTTCTCCCTCTCCCACTTTCAATACAAAATACAATAATTAACGTGCAACGAACTCTATAAGAAAATAATAGATGAGGGCAATGCAAACCCCAAACACACACACTCACAGGTGCATTACATACAAGTATATATAACGAAAAAAGGCGTAGGTTAAAGGAAAGGGGCGTGGTGCATATTTTAGACGCCCCTCCTCTTGATGGCATACTATATGTAACCTATTATCATATTAGCAATTTAGTCGTTGTTAGTTTTAGTTGAGGCAACCCTTACGCACACCCCACTGATAAAAAATAACATAAATGTTTCATTTTTATACAAACGAGATTTTTTGGATCATTATATATATATTGTGTCAGCAAAGGAGATTTTTTGGAACTTTCTATACGTATTATATAGATATAGTATAGTTCAAGGCAGTTCGGGTGTGGCAACAACTACAACAACAACAACAAACATATGGCAAATGGTGAAAGCAAAGTTATAAAAAATATATGATTGATAGGTTGCAGAAATGGTTTATTCTTTCATTGTTGTAGGTGGAAAATGTAAAAAAATGAAGATACTTATATAAGTACACACATAAAACATATAAATTGTAGCTAAAATGGTTTCATGTAAACGAAATTGTTGAGTATTTTTAGTCAAGACACATATGAGAAATACTTATATACAAATTAAAACAGAAGAAAATAACAAACACGAAATGAATTTATTATTATACTTATTGTAAACGTTTGATGCGATTCTACATATTCTGGAAAAGTTGTCTTAAAGCTGAACAAAAAGAAAACTGAGCTGCCGATGCAGAATATACATATATACAAACTTTAAAATATATTTCTTTCTTGCCTTTTGCTGACATAAAAAACTGTTTCTATATTAATTTTTCTAGCTCAATTTCTCCAAAAAGTATGCTGTACTTATTTAAGCGATTTTGTACCGGAAGTGAAACACAAAATGGTTTCTAATTAATACATGTTTTTATTCAAGCTATTACTCAGTTCTCTCATCTATCAATCGTTAGGAAGAAATGCCGAATTTTTATTTGTAAATCTAACAAATTTGCACATTGTGCAGCTGAAGTAGTAATCACAAACACACACACCCACAAATCCACACACACTCACATCTAGCGCCCAGTTAATGTGCTATAATCAGCAAAACTATGGTAAATGCAAATAGAAAGATTAGCAAAAATATAACTTCTAGATAAATTATACCTTTTAGCTAAAACGAAATGAACGATCACGAAAAATGTATCCAAATTCTTCCGTACGTCAGACAGAAATTAACGAAAAGGTCTAGCTAAAAATTTACCACACGATAAGAGTCTATATATACAAAAGATACATACAAAATACATACGAGTACATAAGAAATACATACATATACATACATATATATAAAAAAAAATATATATATATACATAGAAATTATACCGAGCAGCATAAAAGTAGCGACATGAAATACGTAAAACATATGAGAAAATCAACCCAACACTTGAAAAACAATAAACAATAACAACAATAAACGTAGTGGAACCAGTTCAGGTTCAGTTACCGTTACAGGATCGATAAAAAATTTAAAAAATAAACAAAAAAAATGAACTAGATCTTGAAATATCACAACTGATCTCTGCTGTGTTCTAATGCTAGGCAAGATACCGAAACTAGAGGAGTAAATAATAATAACAAATATTATTAAAAATAAATATAATAATAGTAAACAAAAAGTATTACAATTTCGAGCTGCAATATTTTTTAATCAAAAACAAAAACAACAAAAACAAAAATGATTAAAGATAATAATTAATATATATTTTTCTCTTTTGAGATCAACGAAAAGCAAACTGTTTTCGATGTGTGAATTGAGTTAGGCAAAACAACAACAAAAACAAAATGACAAAAATACATTAAACATATTCCAAGCATTAAAAAACCAAAGAAAACAAGAGAAAAAAACAAATCTAAAGAAAAAACGTCACAAATTTTTTGTGTACTTTTTTTGCGGTCTTTATGTGTACAACTCTAAAACTTCCGTGTGCAAAAATAAAAGTAAAAGTAAACGTAAAAATAAAAATAAATGAAAACTACACAAAACAAACTACACTACACAACAAAAGCAAAGCCAGACACTAAGCCCAACTGAAATTGTCAAATATAAAAAGTAAAAAATTAAAATACAAAAATCTATATATATTTAGATAACTATTATATATATATACATATAAGTATATATATTATATACATGTGTGCAAATTATTCAAATACATAAAAAGGTCTCTATATATATACATATATATATATATTTAGTAACAATTATAAAGAAAGGCAAAAACGGATACGTAGTACAATGGCAAGCGAAATATGAAGTATAAAGAAAAAGAAAAACATATTAAATTAAAACACAAAAAAAAAGAAGAAAGAAAAAATAACGAAAAATGTAAGGAAGGCAAAAAATAATTATTTATAAAGGCTGTAATTTTAAGTAAACGATTAATTACGATACTTAAAGACAAGTAATAATTAATAATAAAACAAAACAAAAGCGAAAACAAAAACAACGTAAACACATTTCACCCACGAAGAGAAGAATTATATTAACTAAATGCTAAATACTATACAAATTAAGTACGATCGATATCTAAAACGAAATTATAAACCTTAAACATAAAGGCAAACATGAGAAACACACACAACAAGTACGAGTAACATTCAAACATACAAACATATAAAAACTATGACACACAAGTAAAGACATACAAACACTTACACACACGACAACAACAAAAATAAACCATAATTAAAGAAACCCAACAAGAAGAAACATAAACATAAATAAATGAAATATATATGAGAGAACTCAATGTATGTAATAAATATAAAACTAAATAAAATACATAAATAATTAAAATGAACTTTTACACGTAGTTTCATTTGGAGTTTCCTAGAAAGTAGAGCTATCAGTATTGGAAGTTGGTTGATTTTTAATTAAACTAGTGGTAAGTATGTAAAAAGTGGAAATTTTTCTAGAAAGTGAAACTTTTTAATATGAGCAAACTTTAGTTGCCAAATAAATTTAGAGGTCAAACCATACGAAATTTAATATGGCACATGGAAATCGGTAAAGTCTTAATTAAAGTTATGAGAGTTCACAACAAACTCTTCTCTCTTAAAGGCTCAGTAGCGAATAATTGCACTTATTGTTAGCCTGATTATAATACTTCTATAAAGTTAATCCCCATTCCATTCCCCAGCAAATACACAATTGACTTGTTTTCTTTCACTTATATAGACTACTTATATAGTCTAGTTATTTTTATTTAGTTTTTTTTTTTAATTTCGTTTCGAATTTAATGCCAAGACAACGCCTTGTTTCCTTTGTCCGCCACTTGTTTGTGGCAAGTGCTGCAACTCCACATTAATACAATATAACTATACATAAGTTAGGAACTAGATGAATGGCCTCGGGTACGTCATGGACTGGCGTTTATTTGCTGATAAAGCTGCGATTATATTTTTGCATCCGCACACTTTGTGGCGCCACCGTGCTGCGATCAAATTCACAGGTCTTGTTCGTCTTCAGCATGCGGGGATTGGGTCCAGATGAGGTGCGCCAATAGACTGTCTGGACAGCATTGCGTCCAGCAATATAGCGGGATGTGGCACCAACCAAATAATTCACTTTATTTGCAGCAGACATTGTGGATGAATGTAAGTACTTGAAGTAGCTATCACAGTTGGGTTGCTTTTGGTTTAAATTTCCTTTTCTGCTTGAAGGCGGCACGAAGTGTTCAGCACATTTGTCGAATCGTAACTGTGTTTCTTATTTCCACAAACAGCCGCTTATATAGCTCGACTTCTTATCAAACATTTTTGGATTTGTGTCTAGCTGCTTATCAGTTTCAAGTTGTTGATATATTGATTATATTAGTTTATGCCTCGTACTTGTGCAACTACGACTTGGCTGCAACATGTTTTGTTTACATTTGGCGAACCCCCAGACAGTGACAATTGTATAGGGTATCTATGCGGCACTGCACTTTTGCTAGACTTCCATGTACGCAATTCAAAGTGCAAAGTCGTCATATATGATGTGAATTAAAAACACTTAGTATATAAATGAGCTATATTTAATATATATGTATATATGGGCTTAAGCTGACGTCAGTAAAACGCGCACAACTGACACAATTGGCATTAAGCGTCGACTCATGCGATAGTCAAAGGTCATCTCGTTAAGAGGGACACATGAAGAGTAAGCTGCACATGCTGGACACGTGGCCGGATTCAGTTGAGATCCTTTAACTGATAATTATGGGATTGCAAACTGATTATGGTAGAGAACACTAACAGCTGGCTAGTTGACAATTCTGATGGAAACTTATTGAATAGAATATTCTGATCTGTTGCATCCAGGTCTTTCTTTTTAAAGTAGGTCCATCTTAAAAGAACTAAGAACTCTTCTAGATACAATTTTAACTTGTTGTAAATAGTGAATAAAGAAAAACTTCTTCTGTCCGGGAAACCGGGTTTTCAAAGGATCTTTCCGACTGATCCATTTCTGTCTCTTGTTTTAGAGCCTGTTACTTTCTACTAGTTTCCCTTATAATATTTATAAAAATATTGCGTTGTAAGTAACAATTAGCGTGTTTTAGAAAGCATAGTTTATTTTATGTATTATTAATTTCTCACGTATTTGGCTTCCTAGAACTCCCTAGAACTAATCAGCTAGTAAGCCATCGTTATTTCTAATCTTCAATCAAATACTCAATTGTAAATGTGTTCAATTACTGATTCATTAAATCCTTGATCTGTCTTCAGCGCTCCTAAGCAGCCCAAAGATATTGATCTATTACCTCATATCCCCAAGCTGACTAACCCAACCCATCAGATCTCTCATTAAATCCCCATCACTTAGCTCATTCTATGACTTAACCTATTGCATTCTAGACTCCCCGGACAGCTGTACACGGCGTGTTCGATGCCTTGTCATATCATATGTATGTATTGTAATATACATAACTGCGCATGAGTTGTCAACGTGTGAAGCTTTGTTTTTGTTTGCTTAGTGCTATCAGCATTCATATATGGTGTAGAGGGGGTATTACAAGGGAAGTGGAGGAAAGTAGCGGTTCGACTAGTCAGTTTTGAAAACAAAACGTCAAGAAGTGCAATTGGAGCGTTGTAAAAACTACAAAAGCGTGCGCTTTAAAAGCCCATAAATAAACAATAATAGCTGTAATAAAAAAATGCACAAAAACAAGAAGAAAAGGCAAATAATGTAATGTAATCTTAACAACAATTACAATTGCAGGCACTTGAAGTTCAAGGGTGCCATCTCCTCAGTTGAAAGAGTGTGGGTGAACAGCTGATTAGCGACGGCACGTTGTCTGCTAGTGCTCGATGTGCTCGGAAACGGAATCACTTTAAGATTATGACATGGGGAATATTTTTGGAAAAAACTTTCCACATTTGGTTAAAAAAAACGGCTGCTGTCGGCAGTATTGTTTACGAATCTTTAGCTGAAAGTGGATCGCGTTAATGAGCAATCAATTGGCTGATAAGCGACCAAAAGTCGGGCAATTCTCACGGGGTACATTGTCCAAAAAACGAGCTAATAAGTATTAAGTAGGGTATGCACTAAAGAATGCCCTATAGTTGTACTTCTTAGAATTTCAATTGTTATTTTAAGCATAATCCATATTTCTAAAACTTATAATACAAAGGTCTTGACGCTGGCATTTTTTCTTGATATTATAGGAATATATTCTTGTCTATTTTAATAGTTTTCAACAAATTAAAAACATTTGATATTTTTTTGTTCAAATTTTTTGATTTGATATACATTTAATCGTAGTTTTTGTCAACTAAGTAGTTTATATTTTACTGAATCCCAAATCTCATACATTGAAAAGATGTTTTCCTGATCATATGTGTATATAGAGCCTTAGCTTAGAGATCCCCAGATACCCTTCCTCTAGTAGACCATTAACCAACTATCAAAACAATATTCGAATAGAAATTTAGCATAATTTTAAGCTACTCTACTTTTTTACATTTTCTATTGTAGGGCATATCTTATTAGCAAATAATGTCTAAAAACATTATCTCAGCCCTATTTATTTGCACCTTGTCGCGTGTGTTTTGATACTTGACGATAAGTTTAATTTTGAAGATTATAGTCTCACTTTACAGACTCTATTTCGGCTGTTACTTAGCACTGATAAGCGCAGCGATAGTTTGATAAGACCACATTTAAGATCTGGAAATTGAGCACAGGGAGGGTATTGAGATAAGTTCCATTTGAAAAAAAATAAAGCCAAGTCTACTTTCTGGCGGTCGTGGGAATTAACTAAAGATCGGGGAATGTTATATTTATTAGCTGCCATAAACGAGACGTTTGTCTAAAGTTGATAATTGAATTAAAAACGTATTTAACGCCTACAAGCCATTAGCTTTAGCTTGACTAGACAGACTAGTCAGGGGGGTAACAAAACTAATTGAGTTTAATTGAGAAGACGAGCAATTAAGGCAAACGAAACTTGACTCGAGGAATTGGTTAGCAGTGTTGTATTGACCGAGAGTTAAATGCTTAAGTAAGTAAATTATTGATAAATTAACATAGAATATGGCTGGAATATGTGCTTCCTTCCTCGTTCGTTAAAAGTGCTCCCCTTACTGGCGACGAGACCACAACAGCATCAGCAGCAGCAGCAAGGAAAGGGGGAGCATGCCACCGCCCAAACTTGCAGCAGAGTTGCATACTTTGCGTACAGTTTCCACAGAGAGACCGCGACGGGAGAGCAGACTATGAATGCTGCGAATCTCCTGGAAAAGTCAGTCGGAATTAGAAGTTTTAGAGAGATTATTTTAAGTTTGGCAAAATTTGCACCCGGGTGAGAAAGCTTTTTGTATGCTTTCTTGCCCGAGAGCAAATGTTTACAAGCAGTGTTATGTACTCACATCAGCACTTAATCCAAGACGATTGCGTGTTAGAATCACAGTGTATATCGAACTCTTGACATCGTCGCCACAGAAGGTCAACACCAAATGATCATTGACCGCCTTTACCACCTGTACCGTACCCTTGAACTGTGTGTACGAGTTGAGGGTGACAAGTGATCCACGCTGTTCGCCAATATTGGACCATACACCAGGTGCATCAATCGTATAGTTAAAGGTATATTCCAGATTATTGTCCCGCTCGCTCCAAACCAAACGCAAATACTTTGTACGCTGTTGTCGCAATTGCTGTTCCTGCTGATAATCATCACGATTCGAATATTGAGGTGTGGTCGAGACGCGTCCATAATTGTTTTGATTTTGATTTTGGTTTCGATTGAGGTAGCCATAATTGTTATTATTATAGCTGTTGCTATTGTGAACCTGAACACGCAAATTTCACATTTGAATAAACTTTAATATCGATAATTCACCCCCTTTGAAATCACAATGCATACCTGCTGTGTTACATCTGTCAGGTGGATGATAACACACGAATCGTACTCGTAGGTTCCAGGGACGTCTTGGCTGTGTATGATGATCTCACTGCCATACCAGAGACCCATCATCTGTGTATAAAGAAATATATATAAATTTAAGGTTATAATCAATCTATACATTTGTTCATAAGTATGTTTGTCTCTTTTCTATCTTCACTTGACAAAACTGAAGCTCTGTTAATAAAACAGTAGCTTCCAAGTGTTTTAGGCAGACATAGAAGCATACATTTAACGTATTGGGGCATTGTATCATACTATCATCAATAGTAGTCGAAAATTGGATGTTATAACTTTACTTATACTCCCAAATATCACCATCAAGCTTGCCATATCTCAGTTATAGTTAGACTTGCACAATTTGAATAGATGTGATTAAAATCTGCCCCCTCATACATTTGTTGTTGTTTAGTTTAGCGTTTGGTAAGTATGCTCTTTATTTGTTGACATATCTTGTTGAAGACAAGCTTACTGATCTTTATACATAGTATGTACATATGTAAAGTAAACATATCTGTAAAGGGTAGTTAAGTTTTCAAGTTCCGTCAGCCATAAATTAAAATCTTATCTTTGTTGATTAAGCAAATATTTTGCTTTAATGCACTTCCCACCCCAACCTGAAGTTCTGACGCACCCTAGAACCGAAAAAGTTAGCGTTTATATGGTATGTATATAAACATATGATGTACACGACAAATTCACATACAGTTACACAAATTTGTAATGCTCTACATTTGGATTTGCATACGAACGTGACTCGGACTGGTTCAATTAGAGGCCCGCATAAGGCCGACTGTCTGACAGACGAGACTAACGGCACAACTGACATATTGACTCATTGATTGAATGATTGACTAACTGTCTGTGGGAAGATGACCCAGGAATATTAGCTTTTGCCCTACAACTCAAAGGGGTTAATTAATACAAATGAGCCTCGATTAAATTATGACTGCAATCTGGAAGATGGAATTTCCGCATCCCTTTAACTAATACACTCACCTGCACCAGATCCACAGAGTTCTGTGGATGAACGTTAATGCAACGTGTGGCGGCATTCATGTGACGATCTGTTGTTGTGCTATAATCATATCCATAATGATCCAGATTATTGCCAGCACTGTGGCACCAGCAGATGCTGAAGATCACAAAAAGTGCCCCGAATTTAAAAAACATGACGCCAAATGTGATATGAGTTATCAGTGGGTTTCGACCGCTATTGATAAGCCTTGAACAACCGTTTAAGCTGAGACCGAACTGCGCTTTGTAAAATCCCACAAGCGACTGCAAAACTATCCCGAATCCAACTGAGCTACTGAGCAAGCACTCAAGCCAAGAGAGTATGCACAAAAGAGAGCGATCGAGTGAGTGAATGTAAGCATGAGAGAGAGAGAGTGTACGGTAATAGAACGCCATCTTGTAAGTGCACTCTTTTGCTGACCAAAAACAAGCAAGAACAATAAAAAGAACAACAACAACAATGTGAATGTAACGTAGCCGCGTTGATCATTAGTTAATTAAGTTAATTGTTGAGCTTTTGATGATCCAGTAGCGCGTGCAACGCCCGCACAATGTGAGCGTAAACTCAATATCCACCTACATCACTCTTTTCCCCCACAGCATACACACACCCCTTTGTCTAAGCACCAATTGTCAATTGAGCGTGCAAGTGTGTGTACGTATGTGTATTTTTGCTGGTATTTTTTTGTATTCTTTACTTGACTTCTTTACTAACAAAATGATATATTCCCCACCGCTGTTCTCTTTTCGGGGTCTTATTTTTATACCTTCAATGGAAAAGTTGTTGTTATTGTACAAGGTGTATTTGTGAAAGAATGAAGAAAGAAGTAACACAGATAGATATTGATACACCTTGCTGTAGTCAATTTATTTAAGAAACTCTTCACCTTGGGATACGTCACCATGGAGCTCCTCCTCAATTGCTTGAGCCACAAAACTGAGTTAATTTCGCCTGCAAAGCCATGGAAAGAGAGAGAAAGAGAGGATGCCAGTGTGACATGAGTCAACAGTCGGAACTTGTGAATTAAATTCGCTTATTATTGTTGTTGTGCGTTTTATTAGCATTGATTATGCGCTTTGTCTACACTGGCGTCCCATTAAATACTACCTCTTCCCAATAAACAACAAAAACTGGAGTACATTTTATATTTCCTACTTTTAGGCGCTACATTTTATTACAAGCGACAAGCAAAATTATCTTAAAATTGGGGAAGGGAAAAATTTAAGGATCTGACATTTTAAAAGCGCTGTAAGCTTTGATTGATCTTCTCATAGATCCAATCAATATAGTGACAGACACGCACATAGACTCCAGGTCGATTCCGATAGCCGCAGTGTTGTCCCCAAGAAATGATGCCGTAGAGAGTTTCACCATCTGTAAAGAAATAGAAATTTTATAAACCAAAATAACGCTAACAGTTTATTAAAAAAAACAAGCTTACCCTCATCGGAGCAGACAAGTGGACCGCCTGAATCCCCTTCACAGGCATCAACGCTCTCATCCATTGAGCCGGCACAGAACATGCCTAAGAAAAAACCGAGTGTGCCAATCAATCAATCAATCATAGCGAAAATGTGAGACTTACCCTCAGTCATGGCATCGCCGTACACATTCATTTGCTTGCAGGTGGAATCCGGCAAAATTGGCAATTGTGCAGCTCTTAATTCTTGCGCAGGAGCTAAAAATAAGAAATAACGTTAAAATACTTGCTACATTCAGTAATAAATTAAAGAGCATTTAAATAACAGAATTAAAAAAAATACAAGGCGAGAAAAGAAGGTACTGAATAAATAAATTACTTACTGGATATGCCTGATTTGATAGAGCCCCAACCGGAAATGGTACAGGTGCGATTTTCCACAAGTGGTGCACCACGTTCCGGCAGACAAATCGGCTGCACATAATCACTGAACTTCAGCGGTGTCTTTAGCACCACCACGGCAATGTCATTGTTCATGTGGGTGGGATCCCGGAACTTCTCATGAGTATACCAATTCTCAATAAAAGAATCCATCTCGGAGTGCTCAGCAATGTTGGCATAATGATCCCCTACTCTTACAAAGTAAGCGCCCTTTGGATGACCATAGAGACAATGGGCAGCGGTCAATAGATGCCGCTTGGATATGACCACAGCTCCACACCAATGACTGGAGATGCCGCCACGTCCTCGGGTGCGTATGGTAGCTTGCCAGGGATGGCGACCACGTCGTGCCACGCTGCCCTTGACCACACGCTCTTCGGGATGCGCAAACTCATCAATTAAGTCATCCTTGAAGATGCCACAACGTCTGGGAGTACGCAAAGCTTTGCTTGATCTCTCCCACAGACCAATGTCGGAGAGACTAACTCCACTTCCTGTGGCAGTTTTATCTGTGCCTGTGGCTTGCAACCTGGTGCGTAGTTGCTGCTGTCTTGGACGTGGACCAGCGGTGCAATGCAGACTCACATCTTCAGTGTGGTTGCAGTTGTGCTCACCCCAATTCCAGTGACTGCACTTGTCAATGCTCGTCTCGTTGCCCAGACACATGACTTGGTCCAGCCAGATGGGTCCGTTGCCAGGACCAAAGATGTTTGCCTCTATTTTCTGTAAAAATGGAAAGTAGGAATTGCAAATAAGCGTTGTGAGTTCACAATAACTAACTGACTTATCAAAGGTACAACTTACAGGAGTTCCATAGTAACCAAGAGAATTACAGGCAACCTGCGCCGTCTTGAGATTAAAATCATCATCACAAACGCTGCCCCAGACGCCATGATACTTGACCTCCAGACGTCCCTCATTCGGACTGCGTCCTCCCTCCAAACGATACTCAACGGGTGCCTGATATAGAAAATAAGAATCTCTCTTAACTCATTGTAGCCATTTTAGATTATTTAATAATATAGCTACTAGCTATTAGCTAGTATATTTTAAAAATGCTTTGCTTTAAATTTTGTTTTAAATGTATTTATCAAATCTAATTTATTTTAACTGCTTCCCACTTACCTTACAAACGGCATCACTCTCATCCGATCTATCGCCACAATCTGCGGTATTATCACAAACAAAGGCCGGGGGTATGCACTCCTTGGACGTGTGGCACAACCACAAATTGTTGGGGCACTTCAACAGAGGCACCTTGCACACAACGCCGACAACCTCATCAACACCGCAATTGTGGACACCCCAACCCTTAAAATCGCAGTCCTTCAATTGTGTCTCATTTCCGCGACAATCGACGCCATCCATTACGTAATTAAAGTTACGTTCGGGGGGTTCATAGAAGGAGTTGCCACGCACCTCCGCAGCGCCCATCTTAAAGCCCAACTCGTGGCACACAACATCCGCATCACGTAGTCCAAAATTGTCATCACAAACATAGCCCCATTGGCCATTGACTGCGGGAGAGATTATTGTATTAATTTTAGTTTTAGTTAAGTTTATTTATTGTAAAGAAGGATACCAAATTGTATATGTATTCGTACACAGTATTTGTTTAAAAAATTTAATCAAATTCAAACTAATACTTTAAGTTTTAAACTTAATCTTCTGGTTCCTCAAGATATTTAAACAAAATTAAAAAAGACCTGTTTTTTTTGTTCTTTTTGGAAAATAGTTACTTTATAAAATTTATTATAAATCTTTGATAACTTAACCCTCTAATTTTTTGTTCTCTACATTTTTAAGACCTCTTTCGCGGCTCGTGCTGTGATCTTCTTCACGGTTTCTCGACTCACCTTTGACCTCAACTCGACCCATGTGTGTTCTGTCGCCTCCTGTCAACCTCAGCTGATAACCCAAATGATCACATTGCTGTTCATCCTTGCGATTTCCACAGTTGTTGACGCCATCGCAAACTTCCACTTGCTTCACACACTTGCCTGCTCCACAATCGAACTCACAGGGTTCATCGAATCCACTGCGAAAATTAATGCCAAGACCACGTGGTGTAGTTGCCTCTGCATTTGGATTGGGCAGAAAATCTTCATCTACATCCAGTTTCGGATCTGGCTCTTGTTCTGGTTCCTCCTCAAAAGGATTGGGCAAATTGGGATGTTGGCTATGATACTGACGACTGTGTTGGTGGTCGTGTTCGTGTTGGGGGTGGTAGTGGTTGTGGTGGTGGGAGTGGTAAGGATGATGGGGATTGTGGTGGTGTTGTGGCTTATCGAAAGGATCGGGCATATTTGGATGACGCTGATGGAACTCACGATTGTGACCCCAATGCCAATTGTGTGGATTCGGATTTGAATTTAAATTTGGATTGGTGCTGGTTTCGATATCCACCTTACGAGTGCCCCTCTGAAAGTCAGTCGTGTCATAGCCGGATGCGTAAGTCGTCGGATTTAGAGTCTGCTCAGTGCGCGCCGTTTCACCCGCATCTGGAACAACAGAGTCATCGTCAGTATCGTCCAAGCTTGATTGTTCGCCCGCCACAATCAGTTCAACATCATCGTCGGGAGTCTGTCCGATCTTTGATTGCTTACGGAGAGTTGGTCGAGGGGTTGGACGTGGGGTTGTCGAAGTCGTGGTAGGTGGTTTACTAATAACCGAAGCTATTGCGGATTCCGCACGTTGAGCTAAATCTTCCGGCGCATTGCCGCTATGATTAAAATAGGGGCGCAACATAAGACGCAGTGCTTCCCCCAGAGCTACCTTCGAAGGAGGTTCCTCATGAGGTTCAGTATTCTGGGAGGGATTGTAAAATTCATGTTTAAATGGCGGTGGCCTTAAACCACTTTTCTCAGTGGTTGTAATCAGCGGTTGCTCTGAATCCACATCATCAAACTGCTCCGCATCGTAGTCTTCCTGATCTTTAAATGGATCCGGAGCACGAGCTGGCACCTTATGCCAGGAGGAATTACGTGAGTGTGCAACTCCCGAATAGGGGGGACTATAATGGGGGTACCTCGGTTGCTGACCATTGGGGGCATTGCTCAAGGGTGGGTATATGGGATATGTACGTAGATTGGATTGGGTTGAGCTTATCGAAGGGTTTGTCGTTGTCTGGTAGACAGGCAGAGGTGTAGGCGGCTGCAGTCCACCAAAAAGATTGGATTCATTTAGAATTGGGTTCTGGGGACGAGGTCTAAAACTAGGCTGCTGCTCCGTCTCGCTGGGCAGCTGATCTCGATGATCAACAGTTGTTTGCTTGTCTGTGTCGGGATTGTAGTCAAGGTCTACGGGTCGCTGGTGTCCGTTAGGTGTAGGTGGTTGCAAAACACCAGATAAATTCGATTGATCCGTCCGCTCACGATATGTAGGTCTATGATTTGCCGGTTGGGAGGGTTCATAATCAAGATCCAAGGCGCGCTGTCCTGGCAAGGAAGAGCCACGGGAAGGGGGTGTAGGGGATTGGAAGTTATCCTCATATGTAGGTCTATGATTTGCCGGCTGGGAGGGTTCATAATCAAGATCTAAGGCGCGCTGTCCTGGCAAGGAAGAGCCACGGGAAGGGGGTGTAGGGGATTGGAAGTTATCCTCATATGTAGGTCTATGATTAGGTGGTATGTTGGAATCATAATCAAGATCTAGACGTCTCTGTCCTGGCGGGAAAGAGCCATGGTTTGTAGGAGTAGGCGGTTGGAACTGTTCACGATAAGTAGGTCTATGATTAGGTGGTATAGAAGGATCATAATCAAGATTCAAAGGTCGCTGTCCGGGAAGAGAAGAGGGATGTTGTTGGGAAGGTTGTCTGGGCACAGGACGCCAATCATTTGGAGACGAATTCTCATCGATTCTGCGACTAAAGTTCTGTCGAGACCAAGTCTGAGGTTCATCCACGGGCTGGGCATAGTAGACATTGCTCGTTGTCGATGCCATTGGAGCTAAAGGAGCTTTATAGATTGTATTTGTGGCAGAAGACTGTGGATAATTACGCTTTGGTTGCAGAGAGCCTTCCACGAAGAGCACACTCTGTGAGGGAGCCTGATGATTATAGGAGCTACCCTCGCCGGACCAACCAACTGGATGTGTGTGATGTTGTTGAGAGCTCAACACATTATTAAAACCAATGCCAGCAGGACGTTGCATGTTCATATTGCTCCAGCGATCTCCAGAATTAATGGTCGTTGTTTTGATGCCGGATGCGCTGGAATATTGATCATAACTCTTCGGCTCGCGATTATCTGAAAGAGTTAAAGATCTGTTATCAAAGGTAGGCAGAATATCGCTAACTGGAAATGTTAGTAACCATGACGCAAATCTATCCAGCCATAGGAACCCGAAACTTCCTCTACAATCGGACCGTTTAATTCGATCCTTGGTACACAACGTCGTTGGGAGATGCTAAAAACCATTTCATTGTCACACTCAAGGATCACGGCTTGCGATTTTTCGGGAGAGCAACTGATGAATTTATGCGGTGACGTCGGATGCTGATAAATCCCGGAAAAGCCAACGGGACAAAAAATGATGTCCGATCCCTCATGAAGCTGTTGCCACCAGTCAAAGAAGATCTTTAGTTCGCTGCTGAGGTAAACGCGATTAGATCGCAGCACTTGTTTCTCTGGTTGACAGGTAAGTTGGGATACACTGAAATGGTGTCCTTGAGGACAGCTTTGAAGGCGCCTTTCCCCTGCCTCGCAGCTCAAATACTTTGTACAATCGAAGGGATATACGTAGTTTCCCACAGCACCATACGGACAGGTAGCGACTGCAATGCAAATAGATCGAATGGAATCAAGACTATAGGATCCTTACGCTTTCTTATCACACTTACAACTAAGCTGTTCCGCAACAACAATCCTGGACACTCGATCGGTTTCCGGTACAAGTTCTGCTTTTGTGCAATATCCACGGGAAATGCTAAATAAATCGGTTGATGGACACAGCTTAATAAGAGATTCTCCGGCTACGCAATAGAAGTAGCTCCTGGCATCAAATGGATGAGCATAGAGGCCATAAACGTCACGGGGACAAAGCACGCCTACATCAACATTTTTATCATCAGAGTACACGTTGCGACCTTCGTATTCCCGATAGTTGTAGGTAAACTGATCTTTCCTTTCCGTAAGATAATCCACACGATCATAAGTGCTCTCCAAGTGTTCCCTAGCTACACAATGTCTTTGGGAAATGCTAAAGACTTTACCCCGTTCACAGCTCTCGATAAGAGTCTGTTGATTTCTACAGTTGATATACTTTGTACAGTCGAAAGGATGTAAAAAGTAGCCCTGGGTATTTCCAGGACAGGTTACAGTAGTAAGATCTTGGATAAAGTTACCTAAAGGTATAAGGTTCAATAAAGATCAATGAGGAAATTAAAGTAATGATCAGCTTACTGGACAATTGAACGCTAGTGTAAGAATAATCCAGGAACTCATGTAATTCAAGCTGTTGACCAGTTGAGCAACTGTGCTTAGAGAGACTGTAAAAACTGCCTCTTGGGCAGGACTCCACTTGTATTTTTCCATTCTCACAGGATACAAAGTAACCCGCATTGAAGGGATAGGCATACTTGCCCTGCAGACTGTTTGGACAGGCTCTCAAAGTGTACTGGATATCCAAACTATCCGTAAAAGTGTAACCTGGCATATACTCATACAAATCGCCTTTGGTCAGCTGGTTAAGAGGACGGCAAATACGTTGACTTAAGCTAAATGCCATGTCCTTTTCACAACTGATAATAGACATTGTTCCTCCGGCAGCACAGCGTATATATTTACTGCCATCATAGGGATAAAGGTGTAACCCATCGATGCCCGCCGGACATTGGGTAAGTATCAAGGCTGTGAGTGGAGCAGATTATTACTGAGAACTTGGAACCCAATAAATGTAGCTTACAATTCTCGTGGCTAACCTCCGATACGGTATAACCCACATAATCACTGGGGACTAATTCTGATTTGGGTTTACAAGTACGTTTCGATATGCTAAAGACGTTGTTTCGAATACAGTTCTGGACAGCCACCTTATTTTCCTTACAGTTAAGGAACTTTGTCTGATCGAAAGGATGGAAGAAGATACCCTCGACACCATCGGGACAGAGAAGATCATTCGTCTGAGGGGCTAAAAGGAAGCATTAGGATTACAATCTAAGAAAGCAGAAAGGCAGGCAAGCAAGAACGAATGAGAAGCAAAAGATGAGAGAGAAACCCCAAGTGAAAAGCAGATGAACCAAGAAAAGCAAAGATGAACAATAAAACTCAACTTACACAAGTTGTGGCCCTGATTTTGGTTGACTCCAAAGTAGACACAGGTCAGTGTACGGGTATCAAAAGCTTCATTCACTTGACAGTCCTCTACAATAGGTTGCACGCCAATTCCACATCTAAGATACTTACGATTATTGCTAGGATGAGGACGTAGACCACGGAATCCTTCTGGACAACCAGTAAATTCAGGCTTAGATTTACTGGGACTGTTGTCTGTCCCTAGAGGCCTCTTCCCGCAATCCACACTGTTTATAAAGGTACAGATCAAACCTGATGCACTAAAGGCGGTGCCAGGAGCACAGTCCTGAACAAAACTTGATCCATGGTCGCAGTTCAGAAATTTGGTGCAGTCATATGGATGGGGGTAAAGGCCCTTTACTCCAGGCGGACAAGTTATGTCTCCATTTGAAGTTTCCACATGGCCTCGTGCCTGATGATCCTCTGTCAGCTGATTCTCCTGGGAAAACTCATCTTGCGTCTCTGTTAAATACTCCACACGATCGTAGGCCATTTCCAATTGATCCCTGGCCACACAATGTCTTTGGGAAATGCTAAAGACTTTGCCCTGATCACAGCTCTCGACCGAAGTCTGTTGATCGTGACAGTTTATATACCTTGTACAGTCAAAAGGATGCAAAAAGTAGCCCTGAGCATTTTCGGGACAAGTAACCGTAGTAAGATCTTGCATAAAGTTGCCTAAGGAAACGAGGATCAGTAAGGATTAATGGCAAAATTGACATGATGATCAGCTTACTGGACAGTTGAACACTTGTATAGGAATAATCCAGGAATTCATGTAGAGCAAGCTGTTGACCCGTTGAACAGCTTCGCTTGGACAGACTATAAAATGTGCCTCTTGGACAGGACTCCACCTGCAGCAGTCCATTCTGGCAGATCACAAAGTAACCCGCATTAAATGGATATGCGTATTTGCCCTGCAAACTGCGTGGACAGGCAGTCAGCGAGGATTGGAAGGCCTGGCTATCTGTATAGCTGTAAGTACCAGTAATAACCAACTCCGAAAAGAACTTGACACGATCACTTCTATTCAGTTGCCCAAGAGGACGACAAGCACGCTGAGTGAAGCTGTATGCCATGTTCCTGTCACAGCTAAGAATAGACAATGCTCCTCCGACAGCACAGCGAATATATTTTCTGCCATCATAAGGATAGAGATGAAGGCCATCGGTACCAGCAGGACAACGGGTAAGTATTAAAGCTAAGATAGGAGCAGGTCATCAAAGAGCAAACCAAGAGGTTGAGAATGTCACTTACAGTACTCGTAGTTAATGTCTGACACAATGTAAGACACATAGTCGCTGTAAATCAACTGTGCTTTTGGGTGACAGTAACTCCTCGAAATGCTGAAGACCTGGCTAGGACCACAACTCTGAACGGCCACCTTACCGGCCTTACAGGTAAGATACTTGGTCTGATCGAAGGGATGGACAAACAGTCCCTCGACACCATCCGGACAGAGGAGATCGCTTGTACGAATCGCTAAGAGGGAGCATTAGGATTACAATCTAAGCAAGCAGAAAGGCAGGCAAACAAAATAGCAACTGAAAGCGAATGAAAAGCAAAAGATGAAAGATAAAACCCAAATGAGAAGCAGATGAACTAAGCAAAGCAAAGATCTATAATAAAGCTCAACTTACAGGAGATATGACCTTGGTTTCCGCTGGAAACACAAGTCAAACTGTTGCTATCGAATACCTCACCCAACCGACATTCTTCCACAATGGCTTGCACTCCAATTCCACATTTCAGATACTTATGGGGATCATTAGGATGCGGTTGAAAACCTCGAGTCCCTGGAGGGCAACTCAGGCCAACCGAAAATTCAATCGTTCGTCCTGAGATTGTGTTAGTTAAGAATCTGACTACTTTCATAAATTATACGCACCGTGGGCTGATTCACCTCCATTGAAATGATTATCACCACAATCCACTTTGTGCTTAAAATCGCAGATCCTCATCGAAGGACTGAAAGCTGTGCCAGGTCCACAATCCTGTACAGCACTTAATCCAAGGTCGCAGTTCAGAAATTTGGTGCAGTCATGAGGATGGGGGTACAGCCCCCTTGTACCAGGCGGACAAGCTATCACTCCATTTGGCGTTCCTACATTGCCTCGTGCCTGATGGTCCTCTGTCAGCTGATTTTCCTGGGAAAACTCGTGTTGCGTCTCCGTTAAATACTCCACACGATCATAGGCGGTTTCCAACTGATCCCTGGCCACACAATGTCTTTGGGAAATGCTAAAGACCTTGCCCTGATCACAGCTTTCGATCGAGGTCTGTTGATCGCGACAGTTTATATACTTTGTACAGTCGAAAGGATGTAAAAAGTAGCCCTGAGCATTTTCAGGACAAGTAACCGTAGTAAGATCTTGCATAAAGTTGTCTAAGGGAACGAGGATCAATAAGGATTAATGGCAAAATTGAGATGATGATCAGCTTACTGGACAGTTGAACACTTGTATAGGAATAATCCAGGAATTCATGTAGAGCAAGCTGTTGACCCGTTGAACAGCTTCGCTTGGACAGACTATAAAATGTGCCTCTTGGACAGGACTCCACTTGCAGCAGTCCATTCTGGCAGATCACAAAGTAACCCGCATTAAATGGATATGCGTATTTGCCCTGCAAACTGCGTGGACAGGCAGTCAGCGAGGATTGGAAGGCCTGGCTATCTGTATAGCTGTAAGTGCCAGTAATAACCAACTCCGAAAAGAACTTGACACGATCACTTCTATTCAGTTGCCCAAGAGGACGACAAGCACGCTGAGTGAAGCTGTATGCCATGTTCCTGTCACAGCTAAGAATAGACAATGCTCCTCCGGCAGCACAGCGAATATATTTTCTGCCATCATAAGGATAGAGATGAAGGCCGTCGGTACCAGCAGGACAACGGGTAAGTATTAAAGCTGAGAGAGGAGCAGGGCATCAAGGAGAGAAGACTCAGAGATTGAGGAGATCACTTACAGTACTCGTAGCTGATCTCAGAGACAATGTAGGCCACATAATCACTGTAGATCAATTGAGCCTTGGGTTGACAGTAACTCTTCGATATACTAAAGACCTGGCTAGGACCACAGCTTTGCACGGCCACCTTACCGGCCTTACAGTTAAGATACTTGGTCTGATCGAAGGGATGCACAAACAGTCCCTCGACACCATCGGGACAGAGGAGATCGCTTGTACGAATCGCTAAGAGGGAGCATTAGGATTACAATCTAAGCAAGCAGAAAGGCAGGCAGATAAAAAAGCAACTGAAAGCGAATGAGAAGCAAAAGATGAAAGATAAAACCCAAATGAGAAGCAGATGAACCAAGCAAAGCAAAGATCTATAGTAAAACTCAACTTACAAGAGATTTGACCTTGGTTTCCGCTGGAAACACAAGTTAAACTGTTGCTATCGAATACCTCACCCAACCGACATTCTTCCACAATGGCTTGCACACCAATTCCACATTTCAGATACTTATGGGGATCACTAGGATACGGTTGAAAACCTCGAGCCCCTGGAGGGCAGCTCAAGCCAACCGAAAAATCAATCGTTTGTCCTGAGACGGTGTTAGTTAATATTCTAACTACATTTATTAATCATACGCACCATTAGCTGCTCCACCTCTATTAAATTGATTGTCACCGCAATCTACTTTGTGCTTAAAGTCACAAATCCTCTTAGAAGGACTAAAAGCGGTGCCAGGTCCACAGTCTTGTATAAAAGTCTGTCCATTAGCGCAATTCAAGAACTTGGTGCAATCATAGGGATGTGGTGCCAATCCATTATCGCCTGGTGCACACTTGGGCTCCGAATTAAGTTGCTGTAAACGCGCCGAGCGAGCAGGTTGAGGAGCTGGAGTTCCACAGATTACTTTGCTCTCATGATCGCACACAAGGGTTAATGGATGGAAGGCCGTGCCCGGTCCACAACTTTGTATTACAGGATGTCCATTAGCACAGTTGATAAAGCGATGGCAATCGTGAGGATAGGGTTTAAGACCTTTGAACTGGGAAGGACACGCTGAATCCCGCTCATAAATGGGAGCCTGTTGCTCTTGAGCTCTCGAATTTCTGCCATCTGTCAACTGAGAAGCTGATAACCCGCTGTCATGGTAGCTGCCAGGTTGATGATAAGCGCCCGTTTCATTCAGCTTTACAAGTCGCAATTATGAAATAAAATATGTATAAATAATATAGAACACATTATAAAAGGGAATGATCAAGAAGCTTCCTGTTTTCCAGGAATTGATCAGCAATTGAAATCAATTAAGAGTGAAACGCAATACTTACGATCAACACACATAGAAGTGCCAATCCCAGGCCTTTAAATCGACCCATCGTTTGCTATATACTTAATTATTTTCTTATTTTTTATATTATATATATTTTCACTTGAACTGATAACGACTGTCCGAAAGTATTATTAAATATATTAAGCGCGCGAATTTCAATTCGAGATGTTCTACCGCTGAGGTTCAGACCTCGACTGATTCAGCTTTCATTCAATGCTCGATTTGAGAGTCTTAATCTCAATTGAACAGACTGCAGCGTCTTCGTTGATAGGATGCTGCAATTGAATACCGTCTTATCGGTCGTGGCAATCTCTAGACCTCTTCCAACGCTTATCGTTTTGTTTTGATTCCATTCTGTTTACACAATTATGCTTTGTTTGTGTGTGTTGTGGGGGTTTTCTCATAAATTTATTACCGAGAACGATGAGTCGACTTGACAATAATTTACAATGGACAGACTCTCTTTGAACTTAGACTAGACTAGCTTGTAAACATATCTCTCAACTCTCTCACTTGGCAGCTGTCTTATCAGCCGGCGTCTCATCTAAAAGTCTCGCGCGCTTTTGTATCTTTAGCCAGAGCTGATCGTAGGGCTGTTCCAGCTCAGTTGGAGTTTTGGGAATGCCCACAGCACGGCGTACTTCCGGCGAGAGCATCAGTAGATTCTGTGCCAGGCCAAAACTGCTGGACGCCACCCAATAGACGCACAATGCCGAGGGCACCGTACAGGCTACAGGGACCATCACAACACTCAGACCCCGGAACACATTGTTGGCAATCTTCTGTAGACGTGTTTGGGGACGCGTTCTCGTCATCGTCTGCACCTCAATGATGGCCAGATTGATAAGACCCAGTGTTACAGGGAGAATATACGAGCTGTCCACAACTGTAAGATTTGGTATCCAGCCAAAGCCGCCAATTGTCATTTCCGTTGCAATGATTTGTGCCTTTAGCGATGTGGGATTTGGTAGCAAGTAAACGAGATTTCGCAGGGCGACCGACTGGAATATCCACAACGGTATTTGACCCCACAGCACAATAATCGTTTTCATGGGATGACAATTATCCCGCACTATGAGTTTTTGCCATTGTTTTTTGATCTGCAAATGAAATAAACATAAGTGCCTGTTAAACACATTTGATTATGCCGGAACAAACCGAGCGTCTGTAGACGATTGTCGTTTGTTTGTCGCTCCATTTGAACTTTTGCTTGGCCATTGCCGCCTCACGTTTCAGCTCCTCCACTAAAGCCGGCATCTCCAGCGCTATCTTCTCAATGCGCGCTGTTATCTTGTGCTGGTAAATGGTCAATGGCAGCGTGACAACACTACGAAACAGAAATGTTGATAACACTATGGACGCCCACCAGGGCAGCCCACTATAATCATGGATTTGTGTCAATGCTTCCTGCATATAGGCCACAGGTGTGCTGTTTGAAAGTGTTTGCCAGAATCCCACCAATCCACCGGCACTTGCAAGTTGTTGTGATGCTGCCGTCGCTGCTGCAACTTCTGTAGAGGCCTGGCGGCGTTCCTGCCAGTTGAAATTTGTTGTACTCGCTCGTAAATAGCCATATTTACAGGCTGAAATTAACTGCGGTCGCCTGCAAGTGCCCAACAGTTGCAACATTATGCAAAACAGCTGTTTATTGGCACTTTATTATCAGTGTGTGATAAGTGCTGGCAAAAGTATCGACTATTTTGGTATTCGGTATCGATACTTTAAACAGCTCTACTTATTAATACAATTATCGATAACGATAAGTCGCCAATTAAGATTGGTCGATGTTGCGTCGTATTGTTCGGCCGCACAAAAAAAGTAAAATTCACAAGTTCTCAGTAAAATAAAGGGATTTTTTCGGGATTAAATAGTTTATAGTTATGAATATACCCGAGTGGCATACAATACCAACGCTGGTACTAGAACAAATATTCGACTTTCTTGATTCGCGAGATCGCAGAGCTGCGGCCAATTGTTGTTGGGCATGGCGACAACATTTTTTTCAAAGACGGTAAGCTAACAAAAATATAGGTACTAAAGAGCATAAATCTTATAAATTGTTTATGTGTAAATAAAGATACACATACGTATACAATTGTGTATCTGCAAATGTTTGTACATTTTGTGCTTGTGTGGTGATTTTCGCTTTTTGCGTCTCAAACAAAACAAAATTTTTGCTGCTCTGAGTGACGCACAGCTGTTCATTTACTGCTCAACGGGACGAAAGGGGTGGCAAGTGCTTTATTTTCGTTTTTTTTTGGCAAGCCTTGAAAGACAACAAAGCATTTATTAATACGTGTAAATAATAATCGAACACACAGCTACATAATGAAAATGTTGCTACACACACAAGCACACAATCGGATAAACAGTTGTACATACATACCAAACACACAGCTGATATTGCTGTCGATGCTACAGTGGGTACAGAAAGTCATAGTACAATTTATACTATATGAAATTTTTAGAATTGTTATTTTGTGTTTAGAACTAGGAGTAGTGATGCAATTTTGGTAATCAAGCTCCTCTTAAAGTAATTTATTTTTAAATAATCTGTTACTGTTACTATTATTGTTTCCAGTACCAAAAAATATTTAATTATTTGGAATTTTCCTTACATTAAAATAATTACTAATCATAGATTTTATACACTGCTCTGCCACAAGTGGAATTTTAATTACTAGTTAGAAAGTAAGAGTGTATGTAAGCTTTTCTTGCCCCACTGTACGTCACGTACAATGTTGAAACAGTTTTTGTTTTTTGTTAAAAGCTGTCTATGCCATTTGTTTAACTTTCGCCACGACAACAGCTACTTTAGAAACTTTCGCTTTCACATTGACGTGGGCCAGGATGATCAACTGTCCTTCTTTCATCACAGCATGGCCAATCTGGCCAAGGAGCTGGTCATAGTCTTTGATTTTCATAACTCCTTTCACATCCAAAAGATACGTGGCCTGCTCTACAAGTAAGTTTATGCCATAAGTTTATGCTATTGTTCTTTATTAATAATTTTTTCTGTTGATTTTAAATAGAGCGGCACGCTGTGAAAATATTCGATCTTTGCGTTTCCAAACGAACAATGTAGGTCTTGTGGCCCCCGGGAATGCACACAGCGATCATTTGGTGGCCATAGAACAGTAAGAGAATTGATTCCATTATTAAAATCTGTTTTCACATCTCTATTTCATAATCATATTAACATTTAACAAATATTTTCAACTCTTGTCAGGTGCTTTTTGGAGCCGCTAAAGATGTTTCTAAGCCGCAAGAATCAGCCGTGTCAGATTTTGGATCTGGGTGCCATTGAAGCGCTTACCTACTATGGTTATGACTTTCTCAAGGCCATGGTTAAGCCACAAGAACTATTGCAACTAACGCTGGCCAGCATTAAATACAATCCCAATCATTATCCCATTCTCGAGTTGGATATAACGCTGCTTCAGAAATGTGCCTCACTGCAGGTGCTGTCCCTGGACTACGATACGCTCAGTGATGAGCTGTTGCACACCATACAAGTGTTGCCGTTGCGAAAACTGTTGATTGTAGTCCATGGATTGGATCGTGAGGAACATGCAGGAGTGTCGGATGCTGCGTGGGCCAACTTTTCAATGCATTTTACGAATATAGAACTGGTGCTGACACTTGTCTATGCCTATGAGGCTGTTGAATTGTTGGTTAGTCGCATCGTTTCCGAACACATGCCCCTCACACACATACGTTTTCTCTTCTGTGAGTTTATGAGCCACGAAGCCGTCAATGGGGTGTCGATTGCCAACAGCGCTACACTGCGTAGCATCTATTACATTGATTCGGGAAACAATTTTGGCCATAGTAATTACTTAAATAACATCCATGGACAAGATGCCTTTGTCATGTTGGCCTGGCGATGCAAGCAGCTCGAGGAAATCGTTGTACACGGCCATCCAATGGATCCGCATAATCTTCTTGGCATTGCACGGCTGCGCAGTCGTCAGTTGCGACGAGTGGAAGTGTCCCAAATTAATTGGCCAAACGGTGAACCGCAGAGCGCTTTTAATGATGTGAGTATGTCAGATATTTGCCAGAGATTTTAAGTAATCCAACTGTTCTTTGATTGCAGGAAATGTGCAAGACGTTAGGACAACGATGGACACTGCCTAAACATGATCAGCTGCCAGCTGCGCTCGGTTATGGACCTGTGGATTACAATGAGCGCAATGAGTTTGTCTACGAGTTGTTGCGACAAGATCTAAGCCATTAAAGCACAAATATTAAGAAAAAACCAAATATCGAATTAAGCAACGTCATGCGACAACAACAACTAGTGCAACATCAACAACAATTACAAAAAATCAACATGACACGTGATCAAATCGAGCGCATAGAAATTTTTAGCGTTTAGTAGTCTAGTTAAAAGTTAAACAAAATAAGAGAAAATCAAAAAAAAAACACAAACAACTATAAGGAAAAGCGATCAATAGACTTTTCTGTTAAGTTATAAAAACAATTTTGATATGCGACATTCAAAGAACTTTTAATTGGCAAGCCTTTATACAAACTTACAATATTATTATTTACTATGTTTAACTATGTAAACTAAAAACTTTTACTTTTGTTCGGCCACACAGCAAAGATAAAGATTGAAGAATGTATGCGTAAAGGCAAATAGAAAGACTTGAACACTTCAAAATGCAAAAGATAGCGAAAAACGAATTGTAAACAAACATTAAGAACAGTTTGTTGTAAACAAACTAGAACAACAACAACTAGCGAATATAGGGAAAGACAGAGAGAGGAGAAAGAGATAAACATCATTTTATAAGCAACAACAACTGTGATTTTAACAAAATGCAAGCAAAGCCAGTTACAGCAGCAGTAGCAACAAAAACAAAACAACAACAACAACATACAATTGTTAAGCAAATTGTCTAGTTAGCTAAGTAAAAATATAAACAATAACATAAATGTGTTGAAAATGTTTGTAAACCAAAAAAACAAAACAAAAACTTATGACCAATGTCAAATTGTTAGCTCAATCAATTGGCAACAAACAAATTGTTAACTTTTGTAATATGAGAATTATGTAATGTGAAGTTGGCGCTAAATTGTGATAAATGAAAAACAAAAAACAACAACAAATGTAAGAACGACGTACAGTCAGTCAATATCCAATCCGAAAATTGGCAACAACAAGCGCCATCATTTGTGTAGTCTTCAAAGTGATATTAGCAGCTTATGTAAAGCAATCAAACAGCATATTGTAAACAACATACGTCGATATATATGCAATATATATCTGTATCTATATAAGGCAGTTAGCTGTCGTGTGTTGTCATCTTGATAAAACGAGACATGCGTTAGCCAGAATCTTAACAATCCAATTCGATAAAGAAAAACAAAATCCGATTCAATCAACCACTTGAGTATTTTGTAGCAACAGGCATTCATTTATACAATCATCTACTATATATTTTTACTTATGTTTGCACAAAACAAACGACGAAAACAACACTAAAGAAGCAGCGCAGTTAGGGAAAACAACAGACAACTGTTGTCAGTATATATAGTTGCCCCGAACACAAGAACAACAACAAAATGGTACCTGAAGATCACTTTGAGCATTTAGTAAACAACTCACAAAAAGAGACAAATTGCTCAAATTAAGCTATCTATAAACAAAACAAATCTATTGAAAAAACAAAAACGAAAGACTGACAACAACAAAAGCGTTGCAATTGCTCATTGCTGGACCCGGGGCAACTATTAAAAATATAACAACAACAGCAGCGATCTCAATGATAACTCTTTAACACTATCCAAAACAAAAACTATATATGTGTATTTTTGTTATAAACTTCAATAGCGAATATTATTTTGTAAACAACAAAGAGTGCAAATCATGTGTAATAAGAAGCAATCTTAAAGTGTGTCTATATATGTGTGTACATAGTTTATATTAAAACAAAACAAAAACATAAACGAAAATACCAACAAATGTAATTAAGTTAAGTCTAGTACATACCAACAACAACAACAAACAAACAAACAACAACAACTAAATGTGATAAACGTGTCATGCTGCTTCCAACAAACAACAACAACCACAAGAGAAGAGCACCAAAGAGAACATAAAAATGAAAAGAGAAACACACATGAAAATGCAGAAATGAAACGCAACTGTTCCAAGCAGATAATTATTGGCAATGTCTATAAGCAAATCAATTATTGTTTAACAATCAATTCAGAAAGTATTACAATTTATTCAATGTTAACTGCAAACACTTCCAAACGCTGCGTATGAGTAACGATCTTTTGTATACAACAACAACAGCAACAAGATATACATATATAAATATAAATCTATATATTTTATATGCCATTTATTGTATTTAAATTTCAATGAACAACAAACACAACACACAACTTTTGTAAATCATTCCACACATATGCAAAATATGCTAACGTATGTATGTATTAAACAACAACAAAACAACAGCAGAAGAGATTAGGAGAGAAACAGAAGGCATGTTAGTTAATAAACAACAACAGTAACAACAAAGAACAAGAAACAGAAAGACCGACAGACGTGCATTAATAACAACAACAACAAGAACAAGAATTATTAAAATATATGCAAGTTATGCTTAAAATCATAAGAGCAAAAAGTCTATGAAAGAAAGCTGTGATAAAAAAACAACAACAAAAAAGGCAAAAAAGAAAAACAACACACAAAGAAAGAAAGATAGAGAAAATGAAAAGGAGTAGAAGATAAAGAAAAAAAGCCAATACGAAACATATGCGACCAACCAAAGGTTAACAACAACTTTTGAAAAAAGAAATTAGAGAAAAACGTTTAAGAACAAAGTAGAAAGCAGAATCAGAAAAGGAAAATCTTTAAATGCTGATTCCAGGGCTAAAGCAAAGTTCTAATATTATTCTATTGATTATGTGTAGCAATTAGTTTAGCAGAAGAACTTAGAAAGACAACAACAAAATATAAACAAACAAACAAAAGCACAAGCAAAACAACGTTAAGTAAATGTAAAAGAAAAAGAAGTGAAGTGTTTAAGCAACAACAACTACAAATTTTATCAAAAATGTGCACATTAAGTGAAGGAAAAGATAACGTCATTATTTTATTTAAACTAATTTGCTAGCTTTATGAGTTGTGCAACATTTTAAAGCTTCTATAAAAAAGCCAACAGCAATATTGTGGCATATGGAATATCATAAATTTTAAGCAAGTTACGCGATAAATAAGTAAATCAATATATATTATCGTATATAAAATTAAAAAACAAAAAGAATATAAATTTGAAAGTAGAATTTGAAATGTATTAAATAAATCTAAATAAAATAAATAAACACGTTTCAAACTTAATAAATAAACTTTGAAAACTAAATATGAGTTTGTCTTATAAAAAGGTTAGAATTACATAATTTCATCTTATCAGATATTAAATACCCTTTCCTTAAGATTTTAAAGCGTAGCCTTGAGATTTGTCATGCTAAATTAATAGGAAGATGTGATTATTAAGCCTGCTGTTATACAAGCATCAATTTATTGCAGCGTCAACTCACAGGAAAAAGACGACAATCAGTAAATAAAATGAGCACAACAATAATAAATACAACAAGAGTGTTTAAGCTGATGGAGAAGACAAAGAGGAAAGGGGGTAAAGTTATGTTGAAGCAAGGATATTAAATATGAGACAGACATATAAATTTATGTACTTTGTTATTGCGTACTTCAGGGCGCCAGCAGCAGCTGTTACACAACCAAAACATCAACAAAAGACGCACCCAATACACTTACACTCACCCACACACAGAGAGAGAGGAGATAAATACTTCCGCTTGTTGTTGCTGTGCGCAGACGCACAAAGCGGGAGCTTTTCTCTAGGCTAAAAAGTCCTTGAACCTTTGACCTTGTTTTTCTTGTTGCTGGTGGCTCCGACTGTGTTGTTATGTAACTGTTATGCAACAAATGTTAGGAAACCGTAATGCAACATTTTACAGTACATGTCAAACTGTATGCGATAAGCTGATAAGACGCATTTTGCTCTTTGCTTTAATTCCCCAGATAGCGACTTTCTAGACTTATCTAGAAATTGGCAACAATTTGTTTGGGACAGACAGACAACACCAAAAGCGTCAGCATTTACGTAACGAAAATTAAATATGTGATAGAATCACTGTTGCCAAACTTGGCGTTTTTTCGCTACAACTGACGCTTTATTTACTATTGTAGCTATTTTTTTTATAAGGTTTATTGGATAAAGTTTGGATATTTTTTGGCACCCAATTAAGATCTTGATATTTTCCGCAGTCAGAAAAGAAAGCAATTAAAATATTCTATTATTATCTATTATCTCTTAATCCACTACTTTCTCAGCATTTCTACTCTATTTATCTGATTAACGATATATATACATTTTTTAGAACAATTGGGCAAATTATCCATTTATAAAAGTTGCTTAGGGAGAAAATTTTACATTGTCTGCCTAGAGAAAAGAAGTTAAGTATTAAAACTAAACTAAACAAAGTCTTAAAAATTAAATAGAAGAAACGTAGCTAAATTATTTCTAAGGAAATATTTGTACTAATTTAATATTTAAGATACTGTCAATGGACATATAATACTAATGGATTATACAAATAAATTTAGTTTTAATAATTTTAAACTTTTTTTCCCTTTTTTAAAAAGTTGTCTATTTTCTGACTTCTTTTGGCTTATTCTTGTTTACTCAACCGTGAGATAGAATTCTGAGAAAATGTAATAACGACAACAACAACTGCCAACAGTTTTAATTGCATTGACGCAAACAGTTTGAGAGCTAGACAAATGCAATTCAAACGGCGCTGACAAACCTTTTGTTTGTATTAATTTGTCTTTAGTTGAATTTTGGGGCACTTAAATGTGATTGATAGACAGATTCACATATTGAAGACATAACGTAAGCATAGCATGAGTAATATTGTCCAAATATCGAGAGTATTTTTTGTAGAGTATTTGTGACAATTCTCTAAAGGAAAGCTCAAGTGCAACAGCAACTAGAAGAGAGCAAGGGAGAGAATATTTAGGCGGCGTCGGCGCTCAGTAGCGGTCTCTCTCTCTATCTCTCTCTTTGGATGTCGCTTTTGGCGGTTGAGCAGTCGATTTTTGCACAGTCGAAAAATTGTAAGCAGCAATCAACAGCAACTTGGGGAAACACAAGAAAGCGCAGTGAAAAACCTTAAAAACTAGACGAAGGAAAAATCTAGGAAATTGAAAATTTTGTGCACATTTTCGCGTGTGTTTGTGTGTGTCTGTTTTATATTTAGCAACAATTTTCCAGTGACTAAAAGATAAACAAACGAAACAATAACAATAACTAATAACGAAAGCATTTAAAAAAGAAAAGAAAAAAAAACATAAATTTTGATACGATTTACGAGCAACCCTTAGATAAATAAACGAACCTCCGAAGCTAACTTTAAATTAACCTGTAACTTTTGTAAGCTGTAACATTTTTGTAGCTGTATTTGCAACTGGCACAAAAGGTGAGTGCACTTAAAAGTGAGGTGGCAAGATGTGTGTTGCATGCAACCGAAACGTATGTCAACGTTATGATTGCGTACTCTTAAAACTGCGTGACGTAACTGTTAGTGTGTGTGTGTATGTTTGGGTGAGTGTGCTTTTCGCATTGCTCATACGCCGCGTGTGCGGTGCAGATAAAACAAACAGCAGCCAACCATTGATGACAACTCAGCTGCTTTCCAGACAAATCTTGAGTTCTTTAAATGGCAAAATACAGATGAAATCGTGATATAACTTTTAAAGGAACCAATTGTCCGAATTTAGTGTATCTATGTAGCTCTCATTTGCTTAAATCTATGTCGTTTTGTATAACTTTCTTGGGAACTTCCTACCATTTTATCTAGCTTTTTTTTTAATTTGATATAGCTTTTTAGGCCGCGAAGAGTTGCCAACACTGTAGCCCTCCTCTACCTTTCATCGTTTTGCAGATTGGCATATGCTTTCAATAATAATGAAGCGCATATCTAAAGACCTCGACAGGCGCCTTTAGAAGTTTTTCTTATATTTCTTCGTTAGCTTTTTCTTTTGGCACATTCATCGAGTATCTGAAATCAATTGCGATCTTTGGCTATTTGCCCAAATGTCGCGACACTCACGTGTCTCACTCTATTCTCTTGCTATGAATTGCATTTTGGTTATTTAATTGGCAAATCGCTTCAATCACACACACACACACACACACACAGATACACATTTACCCTATCGCAATTGTTTATAAATAAATGGTGCGCAACAATCGAAAGAAAAGGAAAATCAACAACAAATTATGCCGGTAAATTCCGCGATACGAATGCTAAACAAATGTTTGGCTCTAACAACAGTGACTGGCTTTAATTACAGCGCTAAACTGTATTAGTTATTTTGTATTTATTTATTATTCTTTAGATCTTTGCTCTACTAGTTAACAAATGGAATTGCATTGCAGTTTTTATCCATATTAGCACAAGTTGAGTCAGCAAATTGCAACGATTTAGACATGACACACTAACTATATTCTATTATTAACCTGTTTTATTTATCTCGTTGCAGCAACAACAACAATAATAAAAGATGTTTGCATTGTGGTATTTAACATTCGCCGTTGACGAAATACGGTAAGTAGCTTAAATAGTAACATATGTAACAAAAAAGTGTTGAAGTAAATAACAAAAGCAAACCTCATACTAAACGCAAGAGGACCTAGAGGACCAAAAAATGTGCTCATACAAGGAGGAGGACTTTATAGTTGGTCAATCTTTTTGTCAAAACCATTTCTTTTTAATCGCCTTAAAAGCCTATCGGGGAGTCTTATCAGTCTATCAATCTTTGCCTGTTACCTTGCCTGCGATGGTTGATCCAGAGTTACGCCTTTTGTTAGGAAGGTACTCCTGGAGATAGGTACATAGGGGTACTATGAAAGGGAAAAGGCAACAGACGTAGGGATTCCTACACGATTTCTGCAAAAACAAATTAAAAATATAAGAAGTGTCGATCGCTGGATGTAAGGCTGTTGTGTAGATGTTGTTATAGTCCTTGAATTGTCGAATTGGGCCATCCAGTCACCCCTCTCTTCAAGATCATAAAATGGCGTATATCTGTTTCGAAAAGCTAACAAAAGATGGCGCATTTCAGCTGCGCAAAACTGCCAAAGATGGATATAAACAAAAATCGTGCCAACAAAAAAACCATCTGTTTAAGATTTATCCGATTTACTTGAAACTTTTTTTTAAGTACTTGAGAATGTATTAGGATTTATAAATTTCTTGATTTTTGATTTAGAATTAATTTATAGAAGTTGATCCTCCTGTGAGGTTACAGGCACCAAACATTTTTTAAATGTTCCTTATAAGTTGATCGAATTTATAATTTAATTAATTTTTCTAAACTTAAAGAAGAATTCATAGTTTATTTTGTTTATAATTATATTATTTGTTCTACAAGCACATTTGTCTGCTGCCAAAAGTATGCAACGAAAATACTTCAAGTAAGCAGTTGCTCTCAAACTGTTTTAAATTTAATACAAAAACCAAATAATTAAATTAACACAAACATTTTACATTAAAATTAGATAAGCAAATTAAATTACAAATTCGATTTAATAAAGAGAAACATTCTAAAAAATGTTTCATGCTCGTAGGCCTAACAGGGGCGCCAACTTTTACAGCTTTTATTACTTTACTTGTATACTACTAAGTGAAAAACAACATGAAAAGGAGGAGTGAGGAAAAACCCTTTAGTAGAACGTCTACTTAATGTATTTAAGCCTACACGAGCTTATGCTTTGGATAAAAAGGCTTATCGCTGGTTGATTTAGATAAACAGATAACATATCTGTTGCCTGCTTCTATTAATGTGAAGCATGTGTCAAAACGCTTATGTACACACCACTTTCACAGTATTTCAATAGGCCAAAATGTGCTCTCATTTTTGGCCATAAATAAACGTCAGAAATTGCAAATGTCTAATCTAATCGCTTGATTGTTGTAGACAACTCAATCTATCAGACTGTTAATTTCTTTTGGGCAGTTACCGGATTTTGTGAATTGTTCTGTTAGAAATACGAGTGTCGACTGAAATTTCGTGCATTTAGCAAGACTTTCTGCAGCGATTCAGTGTCACATGATGACGGTTCGGGTTGGTTTCCGCAACAGACCAAACACAACAACAGAAAGAAATCAACTCACAATCTCAAAACACCGGCTATGGGGCTCTAATAATGATAAGTGCAATTAGCAACGGCAACAAACTCACACACACATACGTATTAGCAAGGCCACAAAATTTGCAAATTTGCTAAAAGAGAAATAGCGAAATGTGTGTTAGAGTGTCTTCTTTTCATTTCATTTTGTTATCTAAGCTCTCTCCGCTTTGCTTAATTAGCGAAATAATGTGATAATTGAAGTTTGAAGCGATCGCTTCTAGTCATTTACCGGTTGGGGAGACCTGCTCAAGGGGGCGTATGCGTAATATTATTAAGTACTTAGCGTCTGTATTTGTTTGCTTATCTTTTTGCCATACACGAGTTTTGGTAACGTTAATGGCGTACGTGACAATAGAAAAGCTTACGCTAAACGTGAGTGGGGAGAGGAAAAGAGAAAGGGCAGTAGGATTTATTGTCAAATGGAAAGATTTCCCTACACTTTTCTAATGCCAACTGGCAAAGTGGTTGGTGTTAGCAGTTAATCCAACTGCTCCCACAATCAGGTAAATAGTTCAACTATTATATATCAAATGTAATACAATGCCCAACATTGTATAAATTGTCTTATACCAATTTATAATGTTCCCAATCGTTGAGCTTGTTCACCCTAGCGTTAAGTTATTTCCGGCTGATGCATTTTAATTAGACTGCAATTTAATTGAATTTCAGTTCTATGCAGTCAGAATTTGTATAGGTGGCGTATTTAAACTTTTTGCATATAGTGGTAGAATCACACAACATATTTTAAAATGATTCCCAATATTTAATTGAATTTATAAATTAAAATTGTTAAGTTCATTACAATCTTGTTGTTTAAATTTTGTTTAATTTGTAATAAATCTTTATCCGGTCACAGCTTTGTGAAAGTCACGCCGTAGAAAGCGTTTAATCGTGACTCCACTTAAAATACTGGTTTGGCAACATTTGTAAGCTCTGGCAACTCTAGCTCCTTTGATCACTTAACGTGTACTCTAATCGACATTAGCCCATCAAATTAAGCTGGAAAATTCCCAATTAAGCGTTTTTGGCTTACAATTTACTTTTACGAAGATAAACATTTTTATTTTTATAGCTTTCAATTTGCCAAATAATAAACATTAATTTGTGGGGTCGCACTGCTTGTCCTGCTGACGTGCCGAAAGTTTTGGGGTCACACTGGTTTTATTGCCACTCTCTTCCTTTTCATCTGTGCGTTTGCCAAGTTCGGTGTGTCAAATTTGCTTAGTTAAAACAGTAAAAAGTAATTTAATTACAGCAATTACGATTTGTTTAATAGCAAAAGTGTTTGTTCTTCCTGTGTGCATTAACTAAACATTTTGGGTGAGTTGGTTTTTAAAGAAGAATACGAGGAATAGAAGGAAATACAATAAAATGTTCTCGAAATTTCAATACCAAAGAAGAGACGTAAAAATGACGCTACTTTTTTTTGCTAGATGTTTTATTTTTTCATTGATTGACTTTTACTTATCTAGTATTTACATTTGTTTGATTTTGTTTGTATTTATTTGGTTTATTTTATCATTTTCTTTTGTTTGTATTTTAATTGATTTTCGTAGCAAACGTTTGGCCTGGCTTTTTGGTCCCAAGAAGCCCGCACAGCCAGCGATAGAAAACAAACCAACGCCTGCAGCTGCACCTGTACCTAAACCTGCTCCTGCTCCCGCGCCTGCACCTCAACCGGCTAACAAGTCGAGCACACCCGCTCCTGCGCCGAAACCCGCCGCAGCGCCTGTTAGTCCACCCAAGCCCTCGACGCCAACGCCGCCTGTGGTAACCAAACCAGCGCCTGTACCAACTCCTGTGGTTGCACCAACTCCTGCACCTGCACCAGCTCCAGTGGTTGCTCCCAAGGCAGCAGCAGTTACTCCACCTTCGACTCCTAGCAAACCAGCTGAGAAGATGCCTATTCCATTGCCCAAATCATTGACCGAGGCCAATACCAATGGCAATGGCACTGCCACCAATGGCAATGGTGCCACCAACTTTGATGGTCTAGACCAGAAGCTCTTTGAAGCCGACCTGCCGCCGAGCAAATTACCAAAGGTTGATAAGGAGCAGCTTAAGGATGCCAGCAATGATTTTATCAAAGGCGAGGCAAATGCCTTTGTACAATCCATCAAGTGCCTCCTTGATGCGGGCACTCGGTAAGACTTAACCACCAAATAACACACACTTGCACCCACGTGCAACATTTTGATTTAATTTTCATATATATTATTTTGTAGTCGTATTTTAAGTTTTTTCAATAAGTTTGTGGGGCGACAGAACTTCCGCATGGCAATTGTGAAGATGCCTCCTTAGCTCTTGAGTTTGAGTGGCGTGGCGAGTTCAACAAACTCTCCTGACTTCTTGTCGCAAAAATAGTTGCCATGTGGCGACAGCCTCAAGAGTTGCTGTTGCTGTTGCAGCAAAAACGAATATGCGCCTGTAATAAACATAATGATCATCATAATAATAATGATGATGATGGTGATGGGGCCTGGTGTCGCTGACGATGACGTTGTTTATTTTAGTTTCATGTTCTGTGCTTGGGTGGACAGCTCATGACAACAGGGCATCAAGTAAAGTCTCCAATGTACCTGCAGTATTATTTGCTGTATTCTGACTTATAAGGTATATATCCTAGGAAAAGTTGCCTTTAATTGCTTGCAATTGATTTTCCATTAATATTAATGTAAACCCCAAAGTACAGACCTTGCACGCAAGCCTTGTCCTTGCCGGGTGTTCCTAGGATGTACCGGTTGCAAGGACCCAAATTTGGGTCCGCGCACTTTTTGGTAACTTGCCCATTGCTTAATAGATAATATATATCAGTGTTGTCAACTTTTCAGAAGCAGAAAGTGCCTTGTTTTGGTAGGTTAATGTTCGGAAAATCTATAGTTTTCATAAAAGATGTCTGGGAAAAATGCTGATGTTCTTTTCATGTTTGTTAACATGCTTTCAGGAATTTTCAATAACATCCCATATCCAGTAAAAGTTCGTCAGAAAAATATAGAGTCAAACCATTGGTTTTGATATTTTTGAACTATTCGTTTTTATAGGAGGTAACAGAACTTCCAAAACTGTCTTTGTAAATTCTTCACTACACATTTTTCTTAGCGTAAAAAAATCTGAAGAGATTTCGGAATTTCCGCTGCCGCTGTTTAAAACTTTTCCTCTTAATTAGACTTGAAAAAGGCTATATTTGACGGAAAAAAAGCTGTAACAACCGTGACAGATATATCTATGGGAAAAACTAGTGGAAAATTGTTTAAATAATGCACACTGCCTATGGTACTGTGTGGTGCGCTTTACTTTTTTGTCGCCTGCCGTCCGGGTCACATGATCTCCCCCATGCCAAGTTTATATTTAAACGTGCATGTTTGGAGACGCAACGAATCTTTCGACTGTGGACCGTCGCTGGGATACAGAAAATTTTTACTTAGATTTATTTTATTTCATTTCTTTTTATTTATTTTTTTTTTTGTTTGTATGCGGCAAATTGGCTGTGCAACGTTGCAGCCAGAGCCTCTTCCTGTGCGGCACATTGGCTTAAATTTAGCTAAATCTACAATGTAGATGTGCGTCTTTCCTTATGTACTATTTTGTACATATTATATTCATCTAGTACATATGCTGGCGTCACGCCTCATCACTAATTGTTTGAATTTGCTTTGTTCGCATATCGCAACACTTTTATAATACTATATATCCCGGGCTGATGGACAGCGTCCCGTCAAATTTTTAATACCCCTTGTCCAAATTTATAAGGGTATTATAAGCTTTTGTAGGAAAGCAGAAAGCAGCTTCAGCACTGCCGACTGCATATGTTCTAGAATCTAGATGAGTCTGAATAGTGTAAAAATTTGACACAGACATTATTTTATATTAGAACTTGGGTTTTTATTTTTCAAACTGACGACAAATTCTTGGCAATTATATTTCGATGTGCAATTAAGTATTGCTGCATTTAAGCGACTTATACAGAGTCTTCACTTCGTATTCCTAACTATTGATGGTCAATTTCATCTTTAATTAAGACATAAACTTAAACTTCATTTTTAAATAACTTCCTTCAAAACGTTTACATAATCATAAACATTAAGCTTTCTAGCCCGGAGGAAAATATACCCTGTAAATAAAAAAAAGCGCTCCATATTCAGTCAATGCACTGCTTGCACTGTTGTTAGGGTTGTGCAAGCAGTGCATATGTATTTTATGGATGTTATATCGAATTACAGGGAATCTGCACTTTCTATCTGCAAAGTTTTACTATCTTTGATGCTGTAGATGTCGCTTAGCGCAGTGGTTGACTGATTTTGATATAGTAGCTATACATCTTCATAAATATATAGACAGTATTTATGTATATGATTTGATTTTTGGCTCACGCGTAATGCAAATTGTTTTTGGCAAGCGTCGCTTTTGAAGTGATGCCAAAATATTGTTTAGCAAACAAACAAAGCGAGCGACAACACGCGCAGAGCTTTTAGCTGTTGGTAGTGGGCTCCAACTATACATATAAATATAGATATTTATATATATTATCTATACAGAAAATATATCTGGTGCTGTCATGTTCAACTCTAATTCCAGGCTTGAATGAAAGTTAAATTGAACTCGTGCTTGGCTGCCCGCAAATTGAACTAATTAATAACACATATTTCAAATGATTTGCTAATTTTCGTCTATACTTTTTTTTGGCATATTCACTTTCCAATTGCCCCAGCGATACTGAAATTATATGATCAGGCAAATTGTTGCCGCATTTTCATTGACTCGAATGACTAACTCGGCGCTATACTAACTAAAGTACAAACAAATTACTCGCTTATGCAATTCGAATTTCAAGTTCAACAGCGAGTTTATCTGTGTGTGTATGTGTGTGTGTGTGTGGCACACCCTCAAACACCCAGCGATACTTTTGCGCGTGATAAACTCACTGAAAATAACATTAACGCCCTCTTCTCCATTCACTTGGGGGAAAGTGTTTTACTGAGGGAATAAATCAATTAATCTAATCATTAAGTGTTTAACGTTGTGTTGCAGATATTTTCACAAACCCTTTATATGTATATGTATAAACAAATATATCTTTTGTGCATTAAAAAAAATCAAGCTTTTCACACGCAATTTCAATGTGTCCGCACGTTATGACATATAGGACTTTATATTTAAAAGTACATGACTTTTAAAGTAGTGAATAAGGAATATTTTTTAAGAAGTTTCCAATTTGTTTTTGATCTAGAATCAACTTATATATCATAACTTATATACAAGTTTTAAATCAAAAGTATTTTAAAGTCTAAAGTTTTTAAATATTTTTCTGTATATATTTTGACTAAATCACTTTAATATTTCGGATTTAAAAGGATACACAAGCTGAATTTACATTTGAGTTTCATTCACTTAAAGTTACGTATAGAGAATCTATATCCACTTGCCCATTAAGCTCAGGATTGTTGCCTTCCCTTATTCGCAGCTTTTTTAAATCCCTTTATTATACAACTTGTCCCTATGCTGTCAAATAATATTATGAAAAGTTGAATCTATTAAACATAATGAGTCAACCCCAGTGCGACTGTTAAGAGTACTTTGGGTTGAATTTACAGTAGAACTTATATATAATGAGCCTAGATATAACAAATTAAGTCCTATACTAAATCATTTATACAGACTGAACAAATGATTATGATCTCTAATTGAATTCAATACAGAACTCACATTTTAGAAAGAGTCTTGTCAGAATTTGTAGATTTGGCAGATTTTGTTAGTTATAGAACTGTTTGACAATACTTCCCTTAGACTTTTGAATGTATGCTAAGTGCTTTCTTAACTACATGTTGAAATTGCCAACCACAAAACTTTGTTGTCGCCGTCAGTTTTTTGTTTTTGTTGTTGTTTTTGTTTTGTTTTCAAGGTCGACGTCAACCCCTTAGTAAAAGTACGAGTATATTTGTGTACATTTGTACATATATATTTATATTGTTGTTTTGCGTATTGCCTGCCATAGAACAATAGATACTTTTGCGGGTAGTTCACAGATTCTCTACGCACATAAAACTGCTGGGATTTACGTAATCTCAGCGCTACTCGACGATGATGACAAACAAAAGCAATTGAAAAGCGAAAGCGCAAATTGAAAATGCCGGGAGAAATTGTTGAGATTATGTAAGGCACATCCTGCATCATTTACTGTTGCCATTGCCTCCTGCCACTTGACATTGCAACCACAACGAATGTCAGCTGAGAATATCGTAAAATTTCTTAGATATTAATTAAATTTGGTTGCTTTATAAATGTGATAGAAATAAAAGCAAAAGTTCTTTTGAAAACAGCAAATTATACGCCAAATCTACATATATTATATACCTATTTTATATACTTTTATATATTTTTCTTTTTCCTATATGTAGTTTGGGAATCGTTCTTTGTTTGTTGCATAAAATTCGTTGGCAACTTTTCAAAAATCTATGTAGATATTTTCAATTTTTCTCAAATAACAAGAAGAATGAATATGTTCGGTTCAATATCTAGAACTGTCTGTTTCTGTATCTTATGTTTATGATCAAGCAGGTTGCCTTCTATACGTATTATACATCTATCTGTATATATGTAAAAACAAATGTTTATGGTCATTCAAAATCAAGTTCAAGAATTTAGCTAAAGGTTGTTGATATATCTATAGAATATTTAAGTGTTCTATAGATTGATCTTGTGTCATGTCGCTTGATCTGAGCAATTGAGCAAAACTAGAGATCTAAATATATAAACTAATCTGTAATTTTCCTTTATACTATTTTATAATATATATATCTTTTTCGAAATATTATTATTTTATGTGTGGTATTAGTACCAAAATATATGGCCTGCGTTATTGTATTATGTGCGCATATTGTTGAGAATTTAGTTAATCTTTGGGATCGACGAAGACTTGATACCCTTACAGAGAGTGAATTTCCGTCTAAGGTAACCTGATCATGGAGTAATAAGACTCCGTCTACCGTCTGTATTTATTATAAATTGCCAGCTGTGTCAATTTTCTTCAGCTTAGCAACAGGCAACTATGGCTAGATATCGATTTCAGTCAGTAAACAGATCGAAAATCTTCTAAATATTTTTTTACGACTTCTTTCAAATGTAAACAACTTTACGCAAGTGTATATAAATGGCAGTTTCTCAGTTTCTGGCACGTCTTCAATCTCACATTAAATCGTTTGCATATGTGAGAATTATCTACCCTTTATGCCCTTCCCCACTCCCTCCCTCCCACTGTTTGTTGAGCTTTTTTTTTTTGCTGTGACACCACTCAGCTTGTTTGTAGACTGCAAATATTTACACTTAATTCTAGAAAAGAATGAAAAACAAGGAATAAAGCAAATAAAATAGTTGTTGGGCTAGTTTACTACCACTACCCAGGGGAACAATAAATTTCGATTTACTTTGATTAGTTCGTCAGGTTCGTCATGGGCAGCCTTATAACTACAATATACCCCCATACATATAGTCAGAGTGTCGTTATAAATTAAATACACAACGTGTGTTCCTCAATAATTAAGCAATGTTTGTGTCTGCCCCTTTCTTTGTATGTGTATATGTGTAGTGTGTCTGATTGTCATGTGAGGCACTGTTAGCTCTGCTCAATTACCAATACCACTGCAAACGCCCCCATATAGTAGGCTTGCCATATAATCCGCTGCAGGCGCGACAGACAGCGCAGCCACAGCGCTAACTGTACATAAAAAGTTGCATGTAACTACATATGTATGCAGTTTGTTGCAACTCTTTTTCGCACTCTCTCTCTCTCTCTCTGTCACACACACCCACACCCGAAGCTTAAACACTTTCCTTTTTTGAATACAGTTACACTGCTTAACATGGCATTGGTCACACTGCTTTAACCTGCCAGTCGCTGCACAGTGTGACGAAAGCTTTTAGTTTTTGTACAGCTCGCGCTCTTTTGCGCTCGCAATACAATTTAAAGCTTTGTCAAACGTCACGTCCTACGTCAATTGGCAGCCAACTAATACATGGACAAAAGCAGGCAGCGTAGCAGGAGGCAGGCCTCACACACGAACACACATACACGCACTAACGCTCATGCGATATACGCAAGCAAAGCTTTTGGCTGTCTCTCTCTTTCTCTCTCTCTCTCTCGGTTGTATGTGCTGTTTCGTTGAGTAGTTTGAAAGTGAAAGAAGGGTGCTGCTTAACGCTGCTTTTGTTGCCGTCGGCGTCGCTGCCGCTGCCTGGCAGGCTGCTTCGTCTGCTGTCGACTGCAGCTAAGTAAAAGAACAATATTTTCTGATCATTGTATCGTTGGACGTTGAATTCTACGGTTGCAAAGGTGAGCCGTTCTCCAAAACAAAACAAAAATTCTGTGAATATTATTTGTGATAAATTTATCATAAAAATATATTTTAAATTACATTTTTATTAAGTTAAGTGTTAAGTGTGGTGCCTAAATAGAAATAAATGCTTAAAGGATGTAAGCAGTGTGGGTGCAAGCAGTGTGCGTGTGTGTGTGCAAGCAGTGTAACCAGCTCTCAATTCTCAAGTTAAAATTCTGAATTGATGTTGAGTCATTTAAAATGCAGTGTGCATTTTACTTTTTTCGCAACTGCCAAAGCGCAACGAAACCGGTTACCGGCAAAATAAAGAAAAGAGCGAAAGAGAAGCGAACGAAATGGGCTCTCTATAGATAGAGTATGCCTATATTTAGTAGTTGGCCAATTGGGATTGCAAAACTTGTTTTCCCTTATGCTCAACAGCTATGTAGCTGCTGTTCAACCGTTGAGTTGAAAGAAATTGCAATTTATAACCGTATACACGCAATCAAGTAACTAACCGAACCGAACTATCTATTGGCCGATAAGGGGAAAACAATGTTAATAGTGCCAAAAACGATAAGCGGAACCATCGACAGCAGCTGCCAAAAGTGTTTTGCCAACACTTTGGCACTTGGCCGGCTTCGTGCCTCCCTCCTTTGGCCACATCTTCCACCTACCTCTACTTAAATTACAATTGCCTTGAACTTGTCGAAAAGTACAAATTCACACTTAGAAAAGATGGCGGTCATTGCCAAGTGAATTGCATAATCGCTTATCGTACATTCGCGACCACAGATATTAGTCATATTTGCCAACTACAAATGTAATCAGTTGAATGAACTCAATGTCTAAGGGCGTTCTACAAATTGCAAAGCATAGTTAAGAACTATTACATAATAGGTCTTACAGTTTGACAGCCCCTTGGAATTGGAATGTGTTTGCTTTGACTATCTAAATTTAGTACCAGGTCGTGTTCGCTGCGAGGGTCTTTCTTCCGAGTTGATATAATGCCGGCTGCTAAAAATACAGCCAACCCGAAAGCGTTCAAATAAACAAAACAATGAAATAGCACACGCACTCACACACGCACACATTAGCTATGGCTGAGATATAGCTAGTAGCTATTAGCTACCTTAACTAAAAAAAAATAAAAAGAATCAATACCTGAGCACAATATATTTATAGCGCACTGTGAGAAACTGCCGAAATAATATCCAGCTGACAAGTTAACAAACAGCTAAAGATTGAATGGAAATTGGGTATGAAAATGGAAATGAGAATGAAAATGTTCAGATCTGTTTTGTCAGTTTATTTATCTGTTTATTTCAACAGCAAATCGCGCAAATTTGTTGTACAAATTGCTGCTGCCCCTACAATGATCTATCTTTTTTTTTCTCTCAACTGTAGCTGGCACGTTGTTGTTAATTATTCAATTGAAATCCATTAAAGCGCAATATGAATACAAAAAAAAAAGAAGAAAAGTACAACGTTTAGCTTGTCACAAAAGCGTCGCTACAAAATAGAATAGAAAAGTTAAACTGAAAATCGTGAAAATTCTCATTTGGCATTTTCCTATAGACGGTTGACAAAGCAACGCCCCCATTAAAGTAGGCAGGTCAAACAAAAAAGCCCGACTTTGTCCGTTGCAAGCTGTCGAGTTGCATAATCACAGGGGTTGGGCCAACAGTTTTTCAGTCAGAGGCAGTTCTCGCATCATTTTGGCTAGACAGGAAATGAAATTGCACACACAACCTTACAGTCAGTCTCACTGTGTGTAACCCTAACAGCTTAAATTGCCAACTAGTCAAAATACTATAAAATACATATAGACGTTTATATGTTTGTGTGCTACACAACTGATTGGCGCTGCCACAAAAAGCAAATAAACAAACTGAAATTTTAGGCGCTTTGTAAACAAATCAAAATGGTTCACAGACAAACGTGCAGTATATTTTAGCCACCACTGTAGCAAGCAGGCAAAAGCTTTGGCAAACTTTTGCTAGCAAAGACAGTTCCACAGGACAAGCTTTTACTGGCCGACTGAAAGCTTACTGCTGCTGTTTTTGCACTGCTTGCTGTGCATTTGTGAATGCATATATACGTGTGTGTGTCAATTTAGCCTTTTTCCGGTCAGATCTGACTTGAAAAGTTTAAAAATTCTTTAAATTAAAAAAACTTATCTCTTCTTAAGGATTTGTCTGCATTTAGGCTTATTATACTACTTAATAATTATATTTTCAAATCTGCCCCTTTTTTAACGCTTAAACGCTGACAACACTGGCATATGTGCAACTGTTTGTTGTTGTAGGCCAAATGACTGTCGCATTTATTCGTTGATTGTCTTCGCAGACAGAAGACTAAATATTAAAAAAAAAAAAAAATAAAGAGAGAAACAAAGTTAAATCAACGACATCCGGGCAATGAGCGCGAAATTCTAGCGAAATTTATAGCGCCAACAAGATAAAAGAACATTACATAAATATAATCATAAGTCTCAATAGGGTCTAGCATCCCAATAGGCCCCTGTGATTCATCCCTCTCTCCTGCTCATCAGTTTAATTGAGCATTTGCCAAAAGAATTTTAATTAAATTAGCAGAAATGTATATAGAAAAATATAGATGAGGCGAAGCCAAGATAAATATATAAAATGCGGGTGCCCGCTTCCTCTTTCCCTCTTTCTTTTTAAATCTCTCTCCCCTTCTCTATCAGACTGTGAGAAATTGAAGCTATAACCCTAATCCTGACTCAATTTAATTCGTTTTTGACCTTCCTCCCGCATGGGGTTTAATTATGTATGTTATGAAGTGAAATTATTGTTGATATTATTAAGTATTTTTCCAAGTATATTTTCGTATTTTACAATTGCATTTAATCACGTTTGCAGCATATCAATGTCGTTAGTCAATTTTTGTTAGCTGCCTGTTGTTAACTCATTTCGCATTTTAGCCATGGCCCGAACTGTCTGCCAATTTCTTTGTGCAATCGCCAAGCCAAAATCACAGCATTTTGTTGTCTGTATGCAATTAAAGCGCAGCTATTGCCACACACATGGACAGCAGAGCAGGAGGTAAGCAGGAAGGGGCGTAAAGGAGGAGGGAGATGGTGGAGGAGATGGTGGAGGAAACAGTGGATAAGGGGAAGGGGAACATTCACTGGTTCAATGACATGCGGAAAAAACTGCAATGAAATGTTTGAATTTCCAATGGCTGCGATTCTTGGCAGGCTTTCGCTTTCATTTTGTCTGTCTGCTTGTTGCCAATTTATTTATGGTCAGCAACTTGTCGTTAGAAGCAAGTGGAGAGACACACATCTAATGAGTTTATAGATAGTATATGTATATGTACATATATAAAGTGTATATGCCAAGTTATTATCTTATCCGTTTACCAGCTGTTTGTAAGATCAACTTTCAGTGCCCGGCAACTGCAACTTGAAAGTTGAAGCACTTCTCTCGCTCTCTCTCTCTCTTTTTTTGGCTTATCAGCTGACTCGCTCTTGGCCAACTCTTATTCACTCTCTCCCTCTCTGTCTGTCTGCGTCTCTATCTCAACCTGTCTCCAGTTCGCTAGCCGTTTCCATTTGCAAAAAAATTAAGCGTTCACCATTCGAGTATCAAAGTTAACCGTTAACGGTTGCAAATTTCCCGTCGCGTAATTTGAAATAAACCCGGCTATAAAAACTGAAGCCTTCAATTAACCGTTGCATATCAAATTAACAAAGCGCTAATGAAGGAAACTTGACCAAATAAAAATACGATAGTAAAGCGCGTGTGAGAATGTGATTTTAAAGGCGTTTTTAAAAGTGATTTTCAACTGATTTCAGTATCGATTGCTTTTAAAATCAACTTTAAAGCATCCTTTATTTCTTCTGCCAGGGTTGTCATGTTTATCGCTGCCTGCTAGCCTTGAGGGTTGCTTTTAGAGGAGGGAAAAGGAGCAGGGATGGTTTTATATAATGAAATCAGTCCTTCAATTGTGCCAAGTTAATTCGATTTGCGTTGCTTTCAAGTGTTGCCGCCGTATGAGGAGGACACTTCAATATCTCTTTGTGTGTGTGACATCAATTGTTGTGTGTGCCGTGTTGTGCACACTCGAGTTAATTGATTAGTTTGCCGGCAACAGAGCAACAATAAGTCAAAACCCCTTTACCCTAGCTATTGTCATCATAAGTACATATGTATATATAACTATATCAGTAACTAGTGCAACATTCACTCTCAAGTACTCTGGGACATTGTCGTTGTTAAACACCTTCACAATCTACAAGTAGAAATATAGCTAGAGCTTATCTTTATTGTCAGTCATAACACGTACATATACTTTTAAATGACTCTTTAAATAGTCCACAAATCACAATGCTAAAATCAATCTGACAGAAATGTACCCAAAAATCGCAAAGAAAGTTGTCAATGTCAACGAATTTCGAATGCACTCTTAATATAATTGTAGATAAAAAGTGATTAGTTTTTAAATGGTTTTCAACTTCAAATAGATAACAATGCTTTCTGATTAGATTTAGCAAATAGATATTTACTAAATTTAGAAAGCTTCTAAGAGTTCCCAGAAGTATGCTGTCATTTTTTTTTGTAAAGTTGCTGCGAAAGTAAAATTTTGAATAGGCTTGAAAGGGAGTTTTAATACTACGCTACCCGTTAAAAAAGTCCTGAAAAGTTAGGTGGAACATAAACCAAGTAGCAGGGTTACCAGATTGTTTAAACTTACAGATTTTGTGGAAGCTAAAATATAAATCTCATACTAAATACATGAAAAAGGAACTATAAAGCATCTTGTTTGAACTGAGTTGGATTAAAGTAGCCTAAGTAGCCATAAGGAAGGCTTTTACTGAAAAGGAAGCACCAGTGCTGCCAGACTGTTTAAGTTTACCAGTTTTAAGCTATTTCCGGAACAAATAGAAATGATTACACCTCATAATGGAATGCCACACTCTAAATGAACTCAACTGCAGAGGCATAAGTCAGAGTGTTTGCTTCAAATAGTTTTCAATTTCAAATCAATATTTAGCGGCAATTACAACTTGCAGTTGTTAGTTAGTTAAAGAGGAAGGGGTTTGAGATCTGGAATTGAAGCTTAGTCACTTGGTAGCCGAAAGCAATTAGTCAGACAATTAGTCAAAGCTGAGCAAAGGCTGAGTAATGAAATTAGGCAAACAGACGCGAAACAAAACAAAGTAAAAAATATATAAATAATAAAAATATAAACAGAAGCAGCAGCTTAAATAAGAAATGCGACTAAATGAGATTGCAGGCAAATAATGTGGCACAGACATGCAATGTGCAAATGCATGCCACACCTCCCCTCTACCTCATCCTCCCCCTCCCCTTCCGTCTGGTTACACGTCAATGCACAGGCGTGAAAAGTATCTCGTATCTCGTTTCGGGTGCACGTGCACTCAACGTTGGGAATGCCGCAAGCTGGCTGTGATTTTGAGTATGCAAGCCTCTTCTTCTTCTTACCCCTCTCATCTGACGCATGCCACACGCCACTTGAGGCACACACACACAAGTAGTCGACAGTCATGCCATTAGCAGCCCTCATTTCACACTCGAGCCGTCACTTCAAGTTGACTTGACCAAAAAACGAGGAGTGCTGCCTTTGCAGCTCCCTTTTCAGCCCACTTTTCAGGCGCAACAAGCCTTTTTTTTTTTTTTCTTCTTCAACCAGCTGCCGCGTGCCATAAATTTTATCGATTTACCGATGCTTGCTGGTGGTTGTTCCTCTGTTACACGCATTAAATAAATATATCCTTCCGCATTAATGTTGCGCTCTCTCCATCCGGCAACAGTTTTAGAGTTTTCATCTACTTCTATTTTTTTTTCTGTCGCCGGCGCCTGTGGCTATGCAATACTGTTGTTGTTGTTGCTGTTGCTGTTGTTGCAACCCTCCTGCTGTGGGGTTGGCAACCCTGCGAAAATTCTCTCTCTGGCCGTGCTGAATTTGTTGTATGCCTGCCTAGGACTATCAAATTCAGTTCCTTTCTCAACGTCCTTTGAGAAACAACAAAAACGCGCGCGCCAAAAACTCCGCAATACGAAACGAATCCAAAAACCCGAAACGCATCCAGCACCCAAAAACCGAAGAACCGAAGTTGAACCTATAAGAACGAACCCTTGTATCGTGTATCGTATATCGTATAACGTATATCGTATCCTGTTTTGAGCCCGGACAGAGTTCCCGTGTCCTGTCAGTAGTCAGCAGCCAGTCGAGCAATCAGCAAGTTCTCGCTCCTTTAGAACCAACAAAAAAAAAAAGACAAAAACTAAAACATCCTTGACGCGCGCGCGCTCCTTTTAGTCGCTCCTTATTAGTGCTTGTAGCCTAGTCTTTTTTGTAGTGTATACCTTTGGGCGCGGCAGCGATAAACGACGAGAAATAGGGATACCCAAAAAAGAAAGAAGAAACGAATAAACCCAAGAAAAATAACTTATTTATTTATTTGGGAAACAAATCAGGCAAATTCTAACGACGAAAAGACCACCAAAAAAATATTTAAAACTTAAAAAAGAAAAGGATTTCAAAAATCAAACCATTAAGCAATACAATTTAAGCGCGTCTGTCTGTGTGAACGTGTGTGTGTGATCTATATATATATATATATATGTATTTGTATATATAAGAAAAAAGCTGCATTGTGATTTCATTTTTACCTGCAAAAACAAATCAAACGGAATCAACGCACCTTTTTTTACGACTCCCTCTCCCCCTGAAACAACCTTTGTGACCAAGCCAAGGCCAAATTTTATACAAAAAAAAAGAAAACTTTACAACTACATTTAAAAGTAAAACTTAATAAATAAAAAAAAAATAAAGATGGGTTTGTGCGCTTCTAAGGATAAAAAGGAGAAAGTGATCGAAGGCGATGGCGCCGCAACGGCCAATGGGGAGCCCAATGGTGGCACCGCAACAGCCGGGTCTCCCGATGTGGCAGCTGCCCAGGAAGGGTGTGTATATCTACCAAATGGAGCTTGTCATAGGTCCTACATAGACCATTTTTATTGTCTGGGCCAGTCTCTATCTCTGTGTGTGTGTGTGTGTTTGTGTGTGTGTGTATCTAATGCTGACGTCAGACTGCCCAAAAAACTTAAATGCCGTAAAAATATTATTGCCCTGGTCGGACTCGGGAGCCGGGTCAAAGGCGCGCATGTGCGTTGCATGGTGGGAGGGGCTGACTGGCAGCGGGGAGGCGTGGCAGGGCTGGGCATGCTGTTTGCTCTGTGCGTATTCAGCGAGCAGCCGGCAAAAGCAGCAACGGCAGCAACACCACCAATACTACCACTACATATATAGAGAACAACCACCAAACACACATTTGGATTTGGCGGGGGTTAATGTATTTAGCTTGAGAATTGCACAGTTGCGTGTGTGTTTTAAACGTTTGTTAGCTACAATTTCATTGCCTACTTTAAGGCGCCACAATGTCCAAAGAAATTACAGCAATTAGAGAATTATTTACAATGCACACTTCACAGCCTAACAAACAAGTCTTGAAGTTTGATACCCTTCTATATTTTATTGTTTAATTGCTTTTTATTAATTTAATATGTGAAAAATTCTGACTATAAGGCACATTTTTTCAATGTCTAACTAACTGTCCGAGAAATGTATAGAAACTTAAATTAAATTCAAATATGTCTATCAAATCAAATTGATGAAAAGAGTAGCCTAAATGTATAAATGCATTCAATTTTAGAATGTCACAATACTTTTAAAAAGTGTATTATTTAAGTTAAACTGCAAACTTTTTATTGTTTATTTAATTTACATATTTGGTATTGCCTACTAATAAAATATACTCTCTATCAATTAAACGAAAATGCTAATTTTTATATGAAATAATTTGTTAATTATCAAGGTATTATAGTATAGAAAGCACTAGTAAAATATGTATATATATAGATGAATTCATAAAACTATAGATCAAAGAGTAGTGAACTATAATATACAATTCTGTAAAAAGTTGTATAAAATTTCGTCTTATTAAAAATTGAACAGAAACCTAGAGTTGATTGCAAGAATATCAAATCTTTGGGCCAAGAAACACGTTCTCTTCAAAACTAATTTAATAATTTAATTATATAAACAATTTAAATACCATATAAAATATTAACTAACTTTAACTAATCATTTAACTTTCGCCTTATGTTCATTGCAGCAAACAAGACACCATGGTTGACGCTGCTGTTCTCGCTAAACTGGAGGAGGGTTATGCCAAGTTGGCTGCCTCAGACTCGAAGTCGCTGTTGAAGAAGTACCTGACCAAGGAGATCTTCGACAACCTAAAGAACAAGGTTACCCCGACCTTCAAGTCGACACTTTTGGATGTCATCCAGTCCGGTTTGGAGAATCACGATTCTGGCGTTGGCATCTATGCCCCCGATGCTGAGTCATACACAGTGTTCGCCGATCTTTTCGATCCCATCATTGAGGATTACCATGGTGGCTTCAAGAAGTCCGACAAGCATCCAGCCTCTGACTTCGGTGATGTCAGCACCTTCGGCAATGTTGATCCCACCAACGAGTATGTGATCTCAACTCGTGTGCGTTGCGGTCGCTCCATGCAGGGTTATCCCTTCAACCCCTGCTTGACCGAGGCCCAGTACAAGGAGATGGAGTCCAAGGTTAGCAGCACTCTGTCTGGTCTTGAGGGTGAGCTTAAGGGCAAGTTCTACCCATTGACTGGCATGGAGAAGGGCGTCCAGCAGCAGCTCATCGATGATCACTTCCTGTTCAAGGAGGGCGATCGTTTCCTGCAGGCTGCCAACGCTTGCCGCTACTGGCCATCGGGTCGTGGCATCTACCACAATGACAACAAGACCTTCCTGGTCTGGTGCAATGAGGAGGATCATTTGCGTATCATCTCCATGCAGCAGGGTGGCGATCTTGGTGAGATCTACCGTCGTCTGACCACCGCCGTCAATGAGATCGAGAAGCGTGTGCCCTTCAGCCACGATGATCGTCTTGGTTTCTTGACCTTCTGCCCCACCAACTTGGGCACCACCATCCGTGCCTCCGTGCACATCAAGGTCCCCAAGCTTGCCTCCAACAAGGCCAAGCTCGAGGAGGTTGCTGCCAAGTACAACCTGCAGGTGCGCGGTACTCGTGGTGAGCACACCGAAGCCGAGGGTGGTGTCTATGACATCTCCAACAAGCGTCGCATGGGTCTCACCGAATACCAGGCCGTCAAGGAGATGTACGATGGCATCACCGAGCTCATCAAGCTTGAGAAGAGCTTGTAAGCTGTCTCTCCTACCCAAAATAGAGATAACTCCCTCTTCTGGGGCAACAACAACATCTGAATGCCTCATCAAACGGAGTCTCCAATCATTAACAACCGTTGGATAATCTTCAACTCGTTCGCCACATCTCGATCCTTTTGGCGTTCGAGTTGTGTTTGCTTTAGTTTGTAGTCTGATTTGTAGTACTGCCTTTTGGTACCTTCCATCCGATCCAGGCCATATCCGAAGGCACTCGGCATTTGTCGTCTTCTTTGAGAGTCGCGGTTAATCCTGGCTGGAATACCAGATTGTTGCTGCTACAAAAACAACCACCAACAACAACAACAAAAAACAACAACAACAACACCAAACTACACACTACCAACCACAACAACAAGAACAACAACAATTGAAAAACTATTTGACAAAATATTTGCTTAAAAAAACAAAAGAATGTAAAACATTTTGGCATTTGTGTCAAGCAAAAAACAACCAACAAAAAAAACTTTAAATATTTTTATTTTAAGTCTTAAGTTTATAAAAGAATTAAAATTAAAAAAATAAATAAAAAAATACAAAAAAATGGTTTTTGGATTTATTTTAAAGAGAAGAAAATATAGAGTTGCAGATGAAAGAGAATCTTTTAAGAACTTTAAAATAGTTTGGAAAGCACACTGAAGGACATTAATTGAAATAATAATAAACTACAAAATAAATAGTTTTTATTCAATTAATTAAACTTAAGACTAGTTGCTTTAAAAATTTAATTTTGCCGATAGTCACGATAAAAATTTATAAATACATTTTAAAGCTTCTTTACCATGATTCTGAATTCACTTCTTATTCGATTTACATTTTCCATTATCAGTTTCCGCTTTCTTCTCCTGTTTACAATTGTCTTCAAGTATCTTCTGAACTAACTTCTGTTCTTCTGTACAATCTTTTTTAGTGGGCTGGTTTATAGCTACTTCTTTTTCATGGCTTTTATTTTCAGCACTCCATTTACACTCGGCATTGATCAGGGCTAGAATCGCATTGTACATGTCCGTGATGATCTCGTATTCCGTTTGTCCCATGCGTCGTTTATTGGAGATATCAAAATAGTTCTCATGGATTCTTTTCACCCGAAGATAGTATTTTTGAGCAACTTCCCTGAGCGTTGTCCGATCGCTGTCAGTACTGGGAAGTTTTATGTGAACAGAGGCACGAAGAGAGGTTCCCAGATTTGTGGGACATAAGGTAAGATAACCCAGGCGATTATCATGACAGAATTTCATATGATGGCCAAGGGATTCGACACCAACAATCATACGCTCATATACCCTTCCCAAATTACCACTCTTCTCCATAGATATAACCCTTATGTGATCCTCTTCATTAACCCAGACCAAAAAGGTCCTGGTCCTGTTGATGAATATACCGCGACCCAATGGCCAGAAGCGTAAGGCTTGTGCCTGATCCAAAAACGAATTGTCCTCCTTGAACAAATAATTTAAGTTAATCAACTTTTGCCTTGTTTCCACTTTCATCTCACAGAGTGGAAAATATTTTCCAGCGTGGTCGCCACAGAGATTTCCCAACACTTTGGAGATCATTGCCTGCAATTCGGTGTAATCGCATCGTGTTAAACAAGGACTAAATGGAAAGTTTTCTACGGATCTGCCACATCGGACACGCGTCGATAAAATATATTTCCGTTCAGGATCAAGAAATCTGGGAAATCTAAACCGTAGCCAAAACAACTGGCAGGATGCTTGTCTGTTTTTTTGATTCGATGATGTTCCTCGATAATGGGATTAAAAATATCTGCAAAAGTTGAATACGCCTCCGGATCGGGTGCATATATGCCCACACGGGAGTTTACGTTATAGAGACCCGCTCTTATACAGTCAAACAGTGTGGAACTATATGTGGGCGTTGTCCTATTCTTCAGATCGTCAAATATTTCTTTAGTCAAATGCTTCTTCAGCAAAGACAAGGAATTTGACTGACTTAAATTTAGAAATCCCTTTTCCATTTCTTCCAAAACTTCCTCGGGAACCTTTGAACTTCCTCGGTTACTCTTCATATTGCTGAAGTATCTGAAAGAAACAAGTCTTGGCAAGACTCTACGCATTCGTGGCGATAACATCTTGAATTTAAAAGCTGCCATTTGAATTTTAAAAATAAAAATTTTGAAATTATGAATTTTGCATGACGGCCAAAACAAAACTAATATAACGAGTAATTTAAATAAAAGGCATATGTCAGTAAGTAATTTCAAATACTATTTTTAATGTTAATACATGAATTAGAATAAGAAAAAAAAACATGCTTCTTAAATCAATTCTTATTCGGTTTACTTTTTTCGCTAGAAGATTTCTGTTTATCAGCCTCCGCTTTCTGTTTAGGTTTACATTTGTCTACCAAGTTCTTTTGCATTCTGTTAGGGTTTCTGTTTAGGTTTACATTTGTCTACCAAGTTCTTTTGCATTCTGTTAGGGTTTCTGTTTAGGTTTACATTTGTCTACCAAGTTCTTCTGCATTATTATCAGCTCTTCTTTTTCATCTTGTTTAGTAGGCTTTTGTTTAGCTACTTCCTTTTCCAGTTCTTTCTTTTCAGCGCTCTTCTCACACTCGGCACTGATCAGAGCAAGAATCCCGTTGTACATCTCCGTGATGACCTCGTATTCTGTGAGTCCCATGCGCCGTTTATTGGAGATATCATAGACACCGCCCTCGGCTTCGGTATGCTCCCCACGGGTTCCTCTGACCTGGAGATTGTATTTATTGGCAATTTCTTCGAGCGTGGTCCGATCATTGCCAACACTGGGCAGCTTCATGTGGACGGAGGCGCGAACGGAAGTTCCCAGATTTGTGGGACAGAAGGTGAGATATCCCAGGCGTGGATCATGATCGAATTTGATTTGATGGGCAAGGGATTCGACACCAACAATCATACGCTCATAGACTCTTCCCAAATTACCACCCTTCTCCATGGATATAACCCTTATGTGATCCTCTTCATTAACCCAGACCAAAAAGGTCCTGGCACTGTTGATGAATATGCCGCGACCCAATGGCCAGAAGCGTAAGGCTTGTGCGTCATCCAAAAAGGGGTCATCCTCCTTGAACAAATAATGCTTTTCAATCAACTTTTTCTTGATATCCTCTTTCATCTGGCAAAGTGGAAAATATTTCCCAGAGTGTTCGCCACACAGATTTCCCAGCGCCTTGGAGATCTCGGACTGCAATTGGGCGTAATCGCATTGTGTTAGACACGGATTAAATGGAAAGTTCTCAATGGATCTGCCGCATCGGACACGCGTCGAAATAATATATTTCCTTTCAGGATCGAGATCGGGAAAATCTGCACCGTAGCCAAAACAACTGGCGGGATGTTTGTCTGTTTTTTGGAAACCGTGATATTTCTCGATAATGGGATCAAAAATATCCGCAAACGTTGTATACGCCTCCGGATCGGGCGCATATATGCCCACGTTGGAGTTGAAGTTATAGAGCCCGGATCTTATGCAGTCCAGCAATGTGGAATTATATGTGGGCGTTCTCTTCGTCTTTAAATTGTCAAATATATCCCTGGTCAAATACTTTTTCAACAACGATCTGGAGTCTGAGTAACATAGATTTAGAAACCCCGTTTCCATTTCTTCCATAACTTGCTCTGGAATTTCTGAACATCCTCCAGTACCATTCTTCTTGCTGTAGCATCTTGAAGGAACAAGCTTCGGCAAGAGACGGCGCATTCGTAGCGATAGCATGTTGAGATTATAAACTGCCATTTGAATTTTAAAAATAAAAATTTTTGTGTTTATGAATTTTGCATGACGGCCAAAACAAAACTAATATAACGAGTAATTTAAATAAAAGGGAATATGTCAGTAAGTAATTTCAAATACTATTTTGAATATTAATAAATGGATTAGAAAAAGAAAAAAACAAAGTTCACAACAAGACCCAGCAGACGACAGACACCACACAGCAGAGTTGCCAGTACCACGACAAAATTGTAGTTCTAAAAAAGAGCCGCTAGCAAACAAGAGGTGGCGCCAAAATTGGACACACCTGACAACTCTGGTCACCGAAATCGAGGGACCCGAAATTTTTTCGCTTGGACACTCGAGAAATTCACTCGAAAATAAAAATCATTGAAATTTTGCAAAGATTTTTCGTAGAATTTTCTCTACCTTTCCTAAAATTTCCAGATGTTTTGGGACTCATTTGAAGGAACTAGGCCCCTGGAAGGGCTACAAAGACGAAAGATATGTCAAAAAAATCCTCTTGAATTTATCTAATTTCGAATTTCAAAATTGTTGCAAAAAAAATCGGTTCTTACTTAAAAAATAGTTTTCTATTTTATTTTTAAATAAGCGCGCGTTGCCACTTGCAACGGGCGCCACCTACAAAGTGGACGTACCCAAGACCTAAAGAGTGATCCCCAGGGCTGTCACCTCTTTCCCAATTTCGTTGTGTTTTATTGTTATTTCCTCCTTCCCCCACCTCCTATAATAATATAATTAATATAAACTGCAAGTGAATTTCAAAAGAAAAATTTATATAATTTTAATGTTTGAATTTTGTCTGAGCGCCAAAACGAAACTAACAATTCTTTTCCGTGAGTGTGGCAGCGCTGTCACATTGATTAACCGCAAAAAGGAATGTTGTTTGTTAGCGCCGCCACTATAAAGCTGTGTACCTTTAGAACTAGATTATTGAAGAAGTCTGGCAAGCCTTAGCCTTAGTAGACGGCAGTTTTTTTATTTGTTCAGGAGACCAAAAAAGTTCAGCTAAAAAATGGTACAAATTTGGTTTATGGACAGTGAAGAAAGCGATCAGCGACTGGAACACAAACGCAGTCCACCGGAATATCTGGAATTATCGGAACTCTACAAGAAAACCGGGGTGGAGTATTTTAAGGTAACTTTTTAGCTTGCCACGACCTTGGGACAAAGACGAGCTTATCTTCATCTTTCCCTCTTTCACTTGCAGATCAATGCCGACGACTATTTGAATGATAAGCAGCTAACTGAGCTTCGTACTACACGTGGTTACTCCTACGAGGATGAGGTACGCAGAATAATATTGATTAACTTGGATTAATATATAATATCTTATACCCTGCAGATCACTTGCTCGGAAAAATGTTTGCCAGATTATGCCAACAAGCTGAAATCATTCTTTACGGAACACTTGCATACAGATGAGGAAATCCGTTTAGTTTTGGATGGTTCCGGTTACTTTGATGTGCGAGAGTAAGTACACCTATTTTCACCTGCTTTTATCTATTATCCAATAATCTTGTTTTGAAGTGGCGACGAAAACTGGCTGCGCATTCAGGTGATCAAGGGAGACATGATTATTATTCCAGCGGGCATTTACCATCGCTTTACACTAGACACCAATGTATGTATAAGTATTCTGAAATTAAAGAATATAATTTTAATTAACTTTATTTACAGAACTTTATTCGAGCCCGTCGTTATTTTATTGGCGAACCTGTTTGGCTACCACACAATCGCCCAGCTGATGACATGGACTGTCGTAAAGCTTACTTGCAACATCTTGGTCAATTGAGCAAAGCTTAAAAGATTGCTTTTATTTTAGCAATTAAAGTTATTTTTTATTCCCCAAATTCGCAATTGTTTACTTTTTCACGTCCAAAAACTGTTTTAAGAACACGCTGACAAAAGCTGTGGGCTATCAGACGAAACAGCTGATCAGGTGCTTGTCCCACTGTCAACAGCTGACGGCTATGAAGTCAGTTATTCAACAGCTGGAAAAGAACTTAAATGTATAAAAAAAAAAAGTGGCCCAATTTTTAAGTGAAATCCAGAAAGAATGACCGAAATAACGGTCATAATAAGCATTCAATAACGGTGACACACACCGATTTGATTGAAACTTTGGATTTTTGATTTTTATTAAAGAAATTCATTTTTTCAAACAAAGGAATGTGATTATAAATTATTAAATTAAAGCGTTTCAAAAAGGTGGTGTCGCCATCTCTTGTTTGTTAGCGCTGGCAACGTTTACTGCAAACGGCACCTTACATAGAGATGAGCGATAGATGATTACAGCGACATAAAAATACCAGTGACAAATATCAGTGACTGTGACTGATGGTACACATTTTGCTGTCTTATCCATTACAAAATTGTATTTTGCAGTTCTACTTAAAAGTGATCTTTTTAGATTGCAGAAAGTACGAAATTGTCCAGTGACAAACTATCATTTTGTGATTTTGTCACTGATACTCTTGTCACTGCGGTGACAACTACTTTGAAATACTAGTGACAAATATCAGTGACGTAAATATCGAACATCTCTACGACATCGCGTCCACGGGTAGAATTTCCCTTAGACATGCCTCCCAAGGGATATTTTTTAATGTATCAGCAACATTTACAAAAACAACATCGAGCGGGTTGGACGCGCTTAAACGTTGGCGGAGAAAAGCACCGTTTAATTATTTTACAATTACGATTATTTGTTTACAAACAAAGTAAGCCTAAATAAAATGCTGCACGCGAGTGTTACAGGTGTAATGCAATAAATAAATTGCAACGGTATTGCTGCATCGTGTCTGTATATAATTAAATATGCATATGTGTGTCTGAGGCTCATCGGAAATAGTAAACAAATTATATAGTAATTAATCGTATAAATCAAACAAACAAACGTGCAATAAAATAAATAAACATAAAACCATTCAAAAAAAAAACGCGATTTGTGTGCGTGTGTGTGAAAGAGCGAAAAAAGTTCTGCAAGTGTATTAGTGTTAAAGGCACACAATCTACACATGTACATGTGTATATAACAGATAAATAAGCAATTGTATATACGCATATATACTTATCTACATGTATCTAGATATGTACAAGTGAGTGTGCAAGAAAATATATAATAATACAACAAGAGCAACAACCAACAAATTGGTTAATTGGAAACCACAAAAAGTGAAATCTCTCAATAGCCGCTAAAGCCAAAAATTATACAATTTTTGTGCACTTCTCTCTCTGTGTGTGTGTACGCGCGTGTATTTGTGTGTGTCTGTGTGTGAGTTTTGGAAAATTAGCATAAATTCCAAGAGGCTGGACGCCAACGTCGCCTACAACTACAACAACAACAAGCAGCAGATTAACGGATTTTCTACTCTTTTTTTACTTGCTCTCTGCGCGGTAAGTTTGAAACAAACCAAGGCACGAATTCATAGTCATATCCCATCCCATCATCATCACACGCTGAAATTTTCATTACGTCGAAGAAAAATTCAATATGTATGCCTTTGCCAGCTATCCAGTTCCCCCATCCCCTCCCCCCTTTGGTGTAGCCATCGCATCTGCTTCCCCTATCCAATTTAACCTCAACCGGTCTGCTGTATATATTCGTATGTATTTATATATATATATGTGTGTGTGTATGTTGAGTTCTTCTTCTTCGACACTCGCGCACATTATTTTGCAAGCTGTGTTGTTAGCGTAGACTTTTTCGTCTCTTTTTTTTTCTATATTGACAATTTTTACAGCTTTTAACGTGTTGTTTTTTTTTTGTCCGGTAGGGAAGGCGGGCGTCTTGTTGTTGTTGTTAGGCGTGTTGTTGTCTCAGTGACGCCATGCTTAGGCGCTTGCTTTTATTATCTGCTGCTGCTACTTTTTTTTTCTTTTCAGTTTGTCGCTTGGCTACGTTTTTATGTTTGGCGACGGGGTTGCCGTTATCTATATACACATTTGTGGTTGCCATCTCAGATAGATGTGGGTGTGTGTGTGCGTTTATATATATTGGAGTTGGTATTTGAGAGGGGGATTTGCGTGTATTGCCGTCATTATGAATGAGCACTGTGACTCTTGCATATTAAAGTGTGTTAATGAACTTTCTTGGCTTACACACACCCACACACACACACACACATTTACATTTATACTTAATTTAGCAAGTTGTCGAAATCTTTTGCTGTCAGGAATATCGCTAATTAGTTTCAATACTTGAACATTTCATAAGTGACCCTACATACTCTCACACACACATACATACGTACACGCATGCACTTGTTCGACCAACCTCACTCTCTCGCACTGCTGCCTTTGGCTCCTCTCCCCCCTCTCCCACATGCATTCTAACTCTCTCTTTCTCACTTCTTCTGCGGTGCGGCTTACGCAGGCCGGGTAAAGAGCGCAACGAACGCATTTGCCAAAAGCACGAAAAGTTGCATGCTCCAAAATACGCACAAACACATGCATACATATATATGCACACATACATGCACCTTGCTCGCTCTCTCGCATTTGGCAGTTATTATGCTGCCTGCTCTCACACACGCACGCAACGACGACGGGCTGTCGTTAGTTTTAAACTTATTTTGGCGTTCTTTATGTGCTTGCATTCTCGCCGTCTCGTCTCGATGACGACCCAGACCCGCATTTTCTAGTCGTTGCGTTGTGTGTGTATCGGTATCGTTATCGTTCACATTCACGTTGTGTATCAGCATGTGTGCGTCTGTGTATTAGTATTGAATATTGTGGCGGGGGTAGCAGCCGAAATGTTCATCGGTTTTTGTTTGTGCAAGTGGAGCACGCACCTGTTTTACCTCACACACCTGTCCAGTTTTGAGTTATCCAAGACAGGCAAAGATTTTTCTATTTAGGTTATAACACAGCTGCTGCTGCTTCTTCTTGACCCAACTTTTACATACTCCTCTTTTTTTGGGTGGAGCTGAACTTGTGCATTCCCAGGATAGTAACAAATGCACTTGCAATATTGCAGTTGTTGATTTTCTATTTCGTTACCAAACGAATTGTTGAAATAACACACACACCCTCACAAACGATAACTCATACACATACAAACGGAACTCTCTATGTACAGAGGCTTACAACTACAACTACAGCAAAAACAACAAAAGCAGTTTAAAGCGCAACTAAAACTAAACAGAGTGGATTGTGGGGTTGGGGCAATGTACATATGTAGAAATACACATATGTATATGTATATGTGTACGTGTGTTTGCATTTCTATGTGTGCTGAGTGGATTTGATATCAAAAGTACAGTCGCTTAGTGCTTGTTGTTGTATTTCATAGTTTCATATGTATGTATCTGTGGTATGTATATAAATTGCATGTTCATGCTTCAATAGTTGCATGCAACGGTGCTTCATATATGCATGTATATGTATGTATTTCTATATATGTATGTAGCCTAAGCCTAAACATTGTTGACAACTAAAACAAAAGGCAAACCAAATGGCAGCAACAACGATCCATTAAATGATTTCGATTTCGAAGCAAAAGAGAGACAAAGCCAAACAGAGAGAGAAAGAGCAGCAGATTTAGTTGTCGCTCTCTCCACATGTAGTATATGCTTTGTTTGTATGTATGTATGCCTGTGTAGACTCCTCTCGCCAGCTGGCAAGCTTTTGCAACTAAATCTAAATTGCACGAGTATCGACTTTATGCGCTATCGATAAAAATGTGTCAAGTGTTGTTATCTCTTAATGATGCTGCCGGATTGTCACGATCATCAGCAGAACAGGAGTGTGAGTGCCAAAGGTGCTCCCCATTTAGTGTTGCAAAGGGACAGTGCTGGCAACATAATGCGAGTACAGTGCTGCCAAACGTATAACTTATTGTTGACTTTATTAAACTCTCTCTCTGTCTCTCCCTGTCCCCCCACCACTCACGACTCAGCATTGTTGTTTTTATGGCCTTTTTTTTGTTTCTTCTGCTGTTTGCTTCGCTTAACTCTGGAAAGGCGCAACTGCTATACGTGTGTATGGGTGAGTGAGTGAGTCGACATGCTAGCGTGGGTGGCGAGGGGGTGGTTGAATTGAAAGTAGGAAGGGGCTGGCGTGTTGAGTGCGGCAAGTGAAAAAATCGATTAAAAGACATGAAAGTCGCAGCCAAAGTCTGCAATAAACTTTAATTTCTGCTTTTGTTTTACTTTGAGTAAAAATTAAATTAGTTCTTTGTCTTTAAAAGCTGTTAGATAGGCGACAAAAGTTAAGATGCCATTTTAACTAGAAAACATTTTAAATTAAATTTAAAATTAAAATTAAAAAATGAAAGTATGTATATCCAATAAGTATTGCAACTTTATAAAAACATATAACATTTGGGATTATGGAGCCATAATACTTGGTCAGAGCCCTTTGCTTATATACTTCGTACCATACAGGAAGGTGGAAGGGGGTATATAGGCCCATTCAGTGCGTAAAGGAACTTTTAAAGGATTTACGGAATTTTCTTATATTTTCTCTTACGCCAGCTCCAAGAATGTTAAATAATTTTATGTTTAATATAGGGAGTCTTAATAAAAAGTGTTGAAAATTAAATTCATTTATTGATTTTCCCAGGGCTTTTCTTCTCAGTTTTTTTTTTGGTTGGTAAGGGGGACTGAAGTTGGAGCCTTGTCTACAGCCGCTTATGTATCAAAGTTTTTCGGCAACAAGCAACAACAACAAACAGTAAACCAACTAAACCCAGTCGGCTGCTGCACTAACTGTAAGGGACTATGGGCTGGAAGGGGGAAGGGATGTGGGTACTAGTTCTGGGGGTAGCTGTTGTTGTTTGTGTATTAGGTAGCGTTGTGGCGTTTGTTGAAATGCAGACGTTTTGCATTGTTGTACTGTGGGTGGAGTGGAGTGGGTGGCTCTGTGGCTGTAAAGTGCCCCGAAACACGGCTACACACACATAGACAGAGAGACACGCACATACACACACACACACACAGAGAGAGAGTCTGTCCAGGGTACAACTGTGTACATGTGTACATAACACATACACCCACACACAGATACAGTCGCATGCAAAAGCGGATACATATAGATACATATACAAAACAGCAATGGAGAAATGTAGAGAAGGGAAAGAGAAATGGGGGGGGGGTGAATTGAAAGAGGGAAGTGGGAGACTTGCACGAACTGCTGGCGCTTCCTTTCTCGCATAGTTCAAGTATGCATATAATATCCGGGACTCTCGTCGGTGCCGAAAACGAAGCAGCTGCAGTAGAGGGAAGCAGGAAGGAAATCGAGGGAGCAGTAGAGTGAACAGTGGAAGCTAAGGGAAATGAAGAAATGAAGTGAGCAGGGTGAGCAGAGGGAGCAGCATCCCGACAGAGGCCTACGGCGACTGCGACGCGGACAGCAGAGTTGCAGGTGGGGTTGAGTGGGTGTTTGGGCTTTTATATGGATGGGTTTGTATGCTTGAGTGGATGCTGTTGTCGCTCTTGTTGTTGTTGTTGTTATATGTGGATGGTTGTATGGTCTGTCGTTTGGTCGGTGGTCGCCAGTCCCTTTTTGCTTTTTGGAGTGGCACAAATGTGTCGCGAGTCGAGTAGAGTGGAGTAGCGAGTGGAGAGAGGATAGGCCGGCAGAGGGGAATCCCCTCTCTAGCTTTCAGGGCATAGAGCATATTTAGTGGGTGGCTTTTAGTGCAATAGTTGCGTAATCTATGCGATGATATGCCACTGCTCGTATTTTACCCATTGTATCTATGTGAGTGTCTATGTCTGTCTGTCTATCTGTATCTGTGTCTGTATACATATGTATGTATGTGTGTATATACGCTTGAACTACGACCCAGGGGCGGTCATAACGGTTGGTTAGACTACGCCTGGGCCCAGTTGCTGGTTCAGCGGGGTTGTTTGTCTAGTTTGGGCTGCATACGCTCTATGGGTTGGCTTAGAAACGCAACAACAGCAAGAACAACAATTACAACTACAGCAAAAACTATACCCAAAATGCAAATTTCGAATTGTAATGCACACAATCCGAATGCTGTTTCGATATAACGAATGACATATGTATTATACATCTAGGTACATACATTTGGGCAATCTCCTCTCAAATCCGCACTTTTGAATAAAAGTTGCCCTAAATACAAACTAAAATAGCATCAGTTTGATTGGAAAAATCTTATTGATCAAAGTCGAGTTATGAATTTTTCCAATAATCGATTTATGATATAAAACGATATATTCTTGAAATGGTTGTCAATATATACATCTTTTTAAAATTATAATTCTAAAGGGAAAAGCACCAGTATTCAATTATGCTCTTTAAATAAACTTCAAATTCATTACCTAAAGATAGTTTACTATTAAAGCTATAAACTTTCTGCAAACTTGACGATTTTGTGAAGTTGCCTTTATTAGCTACCATTATAATGCATGTTCACTGTAGGAACATTTCTCTAGTTAACCTGTAGCAGGAAATTAGTTTTAGCCACAGTTACCGTGTTTCCCAGTTGGGCATTAATATTACGAAATTTTAATGAAACTGCCACACCAGGACAATTAGCGGTACTCTGGGGAACAGAGAGGTCAGCGGGAAGAGAGAGGGGGACAATTGTACTCAAATATATATATGTAAATGTATGTGGAGAGTGCATATAGTATATTCGACAAAAGTGGCGTATTAATTATGAAATAGCTTCGACTAAACTACTCCGACAACTATGAATTGCAAACGCAACTGTACCTGCTGCTGAATATTTTGGCATTGGATGCGGGTGGTTGTGGAGAGTGTGATGCGAGTGGGAGTGGGAGGAAAAGGGAGCGTAGGGTGAAGGTGGGAGGAGGTTTAGGAGTAGCTGTAGGGGTGGAAAGGGGGTTTTAGCAATGTGTAGGGTTAGCTGTATGTGTATGTGTGCTTGCAACTTGGCTTCGATTTTGCGCGTTTGGCAATTATGTGGACATGTGTCTTGACACCGCCTATTATACATATCCATATGCATATGTATGTGTACGTATGTATATGTACAAATGCATGCAGGTGAAATACAACACCTCCCCTCCCCGCCCACAACATACACAAAAGCCTTCCCTGCTATTCAAGTGGGACTTGCTGCTTCCTCTTCTTCCGCCCCTGTTGCAAAGTCTGCCTGCATAAAGTATACATATATTTCTAGATACACAATTTCTGTTAGGGTAAGAAAAAAAAAATAACAGCTTAAAAAACCAAAAAAGAAAGGTTCTATTCGGTCAAAGATAAGGTACCCTTGAGAGCTCCTTTTTAAATTAAAGACTAATTGTTTCCCTGAAAGTTTAATAATATAAGTAGTATGTAGTCCGATTTAAACTAAGCTTGGTCAATTATAAAAGTCAATTTGGTTGGAATATCTTAAGAAACGACACGAATATAGTAAGTTTATGCAATGTTTAGGCTCTTCAATCGCTGATAATATCAAAAGATACAATTGTGAATCCCCATTTAAGGAATGTAAAGGAAACGCCGCCCTTTGTGATAACAGCTATGGAAACATACATATGTATCTTCGACTGATATGAATCTATTCAGATTACCAGACTCCAAACTTGCATAACTTTGTCAAAACTTAACAGATGTTCATGAGGAATGCCATATTGGTCTTGGTTTGATCTATAAATTGATTCCAAATTTACAAATAGCTTTACAATAGCTTATGAAATAGAACAATCTGAAGTTTTGCTAACAGACATGCAAACACAACTGTATAATATATACACACACATACATATGTACATAGCTGCTTCTAATAAAAGTTTTGGCTAACAATAAGTTCTCTGCGCTTTAAAATAACTTGAAGCTTTAGTAGATTGTAGTGTGGAGTGAGGGGAAGACGTCAAGCTCCACAGCTGTCAAAAAAAGTAACAAACAACAGCAACAGAAAAGCTCAAAGAAGCGTTGCCACTTTGTCTCACATTGCATTTGCTTATGTTTATAATTTGCTGTTTTTTCTTCTGGTTTTTGTTATTATTGTTTATGTTGTTAAATATTGTGAGTGTTTTTCAATGGCCACACAGAAACACTAATGAAAGTCATACACCAACAACACACACACACACATGTTTTCATGTCCACACACATACAGTGGGCACTCTTATTCTTTTCGTCGCTCTTTCCCTCTCTCTCTCTCGTGCTCTTTCGCTCCACTGTGTCTGCTAATTTATGCACGTTGCTTGATTTTTGTGTCTGTGAAAAAAAACTTTTTTGATTGCCCATTTTATACGCAATTCAATATTTTATATGTGTACATGTGTGTTTGTGTGTGTGTGTTGTTCTCATTTTGAAAGCGAGAAATTAAAATTTTACACCAACATTTTCGGCATTGCAATCGCCTAGTCACAAAGTCAGCAGCAGCAGCAGCCGCTACTCAATTTCATTTAGTTTTTTTTTGTCTTCTTTCTTTCTTTCTTTCGCTCTCTCTGTCTCTCCGCTTCTTCTATTCGTACGTTTGCCTTTTTGCCTGAGGCAATTGACCGTTTAAATGAGTCGCTTGTGTTGTTGTTGTTATTTTAGATGCTGTTGGCACGTTGAAAATTTTTCTTATTTGGTTTTACTTTTTTTTTTATATACATACATATATACATATACAATACGTGTATACCACACAGTTCATCTCGCTAAAGCTGAACCCTTTTTTACCTTTTGTGCGGATAGCCGCATATTGGACAGTGTTGCCACCTTACGCTAAGCGTAGACAAGTTTCAAGTTGAATGGCCATGTCAGTGTTGCCAACTACTTGTCCCGAAAAAGTGATAAAGGAAACGACAAAAAAAAAGGATAAGGACGTTAGTACCTGCCAAAGATAATTTAAATGTGCTTAAAGTACTCTGAAATAAAAGCCATCTTATAAAAAAGAGGACAGAAAGTAAGACAAACAGTTTTGTATTAAAAGGATCGATCATTATTTTTATTATTCGGTAGCTATTTGTGTATATTTGACTTCATCAATAATAAATTTTACCTCCAGTTAAATGACCCCTTATCTAGACATGGAAAATGTGCCTTAATTGATATTTTGAATTTAGAAAGAAGATACATTTCCAGCTAGGGGATGTTTGACCTTTTCATCTTGTCTGAAGTAGTTTTAAAAAGGCTGCATTGACAACACTGTGCCATGCAGTTCACGGTTCTTGTTGTTGTTGCTGCTTTTGTTGCTGTTGCTCTTGTTACTTCCTTGTTTGTGTGCCCCGTTGTTCTGTCATTCTCAGCTATGTATGTATGTATGTACATATAGATCCTTATATACAGATGCATATATATGAATGTTTGTGTTTACTTATGTAACAGCGTCGCGGTTTGTCAGGCAAAGAATGCGCAAAGAAGTCAAACCCCAACATGTACATATGTATGTATATTTATATGTGTATCATTTTATTTCTTTATGTGTGTGTGGCCTTTTTTACATATTTAATACATAAGCAAAAACTGAAAATCAAGCAAACGTTAGCACTTAATATTATTTTTGCATTGATCTTTTCTCTTTTATTTTTTTGGCTGAATTTTCATGGTCGCTGCATGCTGACGTTGGCTAATTATGTTTATCGTTATAAAGTCAACAGCAACAACAGCAGCAAGAGCAACTACAATGTCAATTTACTCAATAAGCGAGCTTCAATCTTCTTGCTGTCAATTTAACGCAAAACAAAAGCAACAACAGCGACAGCAACAAAAAAAAAGCAGCTTTGCCACTTTTGTTGTTTTCTTTTTGGCTTACCTTTTTTTTACCTGTTTACTTTGGCATCTCACTCGCACACGGCAAACTCTTCCCATTGTATAAAGATACATACACACATGAATATATGTATGTATGTATGTATGCTTACACACACATACATAGAAACGCATACTAACGTAAACACACGCGCGCTTGTTACACGTCATTAAGTGCGAAATAAGAACAACGTACCATAAAGTAGTATATATACTAAAGTAGTAGCACGAAGTAGTAGTATGTATTAGTAGTAAAATAGTGTAGCATGTAATAAAGTCGTAGCAAATGCTGTTTATTGTTGTTTTTGGCTAAAGAAAGCATTGTTAGAGGCATTGTTCAACACTAAATGGCATAATTCAAATTAATAAACAATCGTAAATCCATGTGAAGTGATTCATAACGCTTTATAAAGCAGCTGTATGAACAAGTACACATACATATATACCTACATACATATGTATGTATGCCTGGCTGTATCTGTGTGTGCTTGTGTGTACAAAAGTGTCGCTGCTTATCAGCTAAAAATGCTAGAAAAAAATGTTTTCTCTTTTCGTTGTCAATTATTTCTATACGCTTTACATACAAGCAAACGTATATACATACATACAAACTATGTACAAATGTATGTATGTAATTAATGGACATGCACTTAGCAGTGAAAAATGCATGTAAAAAGTATTATTAAAGGTGAACACACACACAAATATATACACAATGATTTATGTACAGCTAGTCAAGTAATTTTTTTTCACAAGATAAAAATACATATTGCATATTTTAATATGCAAAAAAATAAGTTTTCTTGGCTTTTATTATTTTTATCCTAATTTATTACTTTTGCTTGTGGCTTTTGAGCAATTCAACAAAAAGATTGAAATTACTTAACTAATTAGTTTTTAAAGAAACAAACTAAAGACAAAGAAACATACATAGTAAAGAATAAGACAATTCGCTTTTTACGTATATAGATATAATAAATAAGAAATAATGTGGATTCTTCTAAAATAGGGCATCAACTATGTGGATAGCCTTCATAATCATTAACCTAGAACTACATATTTCAAAATATTGTTATTCAATGTAGTAATGCTTATACTTGTCCTACCAAAAAAAACAAGTATATAAATACAAAAATATTTAGTTACTTTGGGTTCAACGTTAAAAAGTAATATATATTTCTTATTTTGTCAAAACAATTAACTGACATACTGTACTGTGCCTTTTGAGTTAAGTTCGCATAGTTCAAGGCTAAGAAACGCATCAGTTTTGTATACAAATGAAATGAATAAAACTAAATGAAATGAAATAAAAAACTTCTAATAGTATATGCAAAAACCTTTGTACATAACAAGCTGTGTGTGTGTGTCTGTGTTTTATTAATTGTAAATGAAATTGAAATCTCTCGTTAAAGAATTGAATGAATTTCTGTTTTCTATTTTCTTACCAATTTGGCACTTATCGTACTACAAATGTCCGGCATTATTATAAATGTCAAAAGAGTGAGTTTCACATGTGTGTGTGTGTGTCTGACTATATGTGTGTGCATGTGTGTGCTAACTGGTTTTTTGTTATTCCTTTGACGTTGACTGCGCTGCAGCGTCGCTGCTTACCTTTTACGTGTTACTTTTTGGGGTTATTCTTAACGGAGCGACAAAAACGCGTGTGAGGAAGAAGAGATCTTCTCATTTTCATGTAGCATTCAATTTGTATTTTTTACATTTTTGATTTTTTTTGTATTTTGATGTTTTGCCAACAATAAAAGCAGAAATGAAAGGTAAAGCGCAGAGAGCCTAAAAATAGCCAAGCATAGCATCGACGGCGACGTCGACAGCGACGCGTTGGTAATTTGCGTGATTAAGTGGAATTTTTCCACAACAAAAAATAAAAACTTAATATACTGAAATGCAGTTGAAAACCGTTAACAACAGTTTGCTCTTCACTAAAAGCATCAGCAAGTGCTGTAAACATACATATGAATGTGTGTGTGTGTGTGTGTTCATGTACAGTGTGGCAATAATGTCTTCATACAGTTTACTTTTACTTTGTTTAAACGGAGCCTATTTTGCAAATTCATTGAATTAAAATTAAAACTTAATTATTAAATGCTGTCTAAAAACATAATTTTATGAACTGAATAACATTATTTCAGCACCATAGAAATTTCAGATTTTACAAGTTCAAGAATTCATATATTTTCACACATAAGCTCCATAGAATAGTAGAGGGCGTATAAGACCTAATTGTATACACAAAAGTAGGATTAAAGCCTTCATTGATCAAATTTAGAAAACAAATGTTATTGTTTATTGAGAATAAAAAAATCATTAACAAGAATTTAAATAAATAAAAATATATAATTGATTACATTTTTAATTAAAATTTAATTTAGTTTAAAAAAGATTATTAAATGGTATTAAATTAATTAATTAATATATTATGTACATACTTGCCAAATTGAACATAATAAATGAATGAATTCAAAAAGTAAATATGTATACTTGCTGCTGTTCAAAGACTTTATTGGTACACTGTATGTACTATTTACATGCAGATGTGTACATTAGTACTACGTGCAATAAATAGATTGTTGCCTTGTCGATTATGTTTGTTGTTGCGTTTTTATGTGTTTTGTTTTATTTTTTTTTAATTTTTGCTGATTGTTGTTGCTGCTAGTGGACGAGACTAGCTGGCAAGGCCCATGCCAGGCAGAGGCAGTAATACATACATGCATACATTCGGACACACTCACAAGTACAGAAAAAGACGCACGGTTGGATAGACAAAAGCAGCGAAGAGCGAGTAGTACACTCAGTTTATGTACAGACATACATACATACATACAAAAGTTGAACCCATGCCTCCGCTTATGTACGAGGGCTGTCTCAACATTAGCCGATCTGGCATATAAGTTTTGATAAAGGTTTAAAAAAGTTATAAAGTAAAAGGGGAAAAACGTTTTTTAAAAGTTTAAGCTAAATGAATTGCCAACTTCACAGTTCGCCAGATTTATAAATCGTTGGATATAATGATTAAATTCTAAATGATAAAATGATTGGCAACAATCAAGATATGGAGTTGAGAAGCTTTCATGGTTATCATAAGTTTAGTGTTTAAGTTGTTAGGCCGGCTATTTTTGGAACTGCCCTCGTATGCATGATGTGAGAGTGTGAGTGAGTGAAATATGTACCGTACTGTCTTATATACATCTCCAAATGTATGCTTGCATATGCAACAATAATAAAAATAAGAGCAAAAGACAACAACAAGAGCTTTACAAGCAAACTGAGCTGTGATTGTATATGTATCTCTGTATGTGCACATGTATGTATGTATGTATTTGTATATTAAGTAAATATGGAAATTGTCATTGCAAAATTGTGAAATTTGAACGTCATAGGAATGATGTGTCAAATTGCAAGTGTTCCTCAATGATATGTACATGTATGTATGCATGTACATGCATATGTATAAGGTACTGTGTACTGTGCAATACATACATACATATGTATAACAAATTTGACTGAGTTTATCTTTTAATCGGTGGATTTATGGCCAAATTTAAACAAAGATTTGTTAAATAATTTTGAAACTTTTTTTTTATATTATTTATATACAAAAACTTAATTAAGCAATAAAATGTAAATACTGCCTAGTGACCGTCTGTTTATCTGAATGTGTTTAAATTGTTATGCTAACCTAACAGCTTGAAGCTAAATTTCAGTATTTGATGTCTTAAAACTATGTATTATCAGCATTGTCATATACATATTTTCCTTGTATTTCTATATCTAAATGGAGTTTTTGGCATGAAACTAGGTAAAATAAAAGCAGCACACTTAAAACCAGTTTGAAAGCTATTACTCTTGTTGTTGTTATGTATGTACAAATATATATGTACATACAGGTACTTATATACAATTATTTTAGTTGGTCACCTGCTAAAACAGCTGTAAAGTGTTGCTAGGCTCAGATAAATTTCCCCTTATTTCCTTATACCCCTCTTTTCACTGTACCTTCCGCTCTCTACCTCTCTTACTCCCTTCTTTTACCCCCTGTCAAACCACTTGCCAATTACTCAGCGTTGCCATAAAAGACAGTGCAAATATGTATGTCCAGCGATAAGCAGCAAATCCGCAAATACAGCAATAACAACAACAACACGTCACACATTTATAGTTGAAGAGACAGCGCTGCGACAGCGACGTCGGCAGAGGCCAACGACTGCGACAGCGACGATTTTTCGTTTGTAGTGCGCGCAATTAATTTGTATTAAGTTGTCGTCATTGTTGTTGTTGTACGTAACCCATTTTCTAGAAATTTATTTATTTATATATACTTACATGTATACATATTTTATTTTGTTACTTGTAGTGTTGCAATTTCCCGAAAGCTTATCCTTATCGGTGCTATTAATAAATACAAGCGTGCTTATGTACTTTTATATATATATGTACATACGTATGTATATAGTATACATATGTAGGTGTTGAGATTTGTATTAGCTCACATCTTGATACTTGCATATGAATATACATACATATATATGGATGTGTACCTACCTACATATGTACAGAAGAAGTAGATAAGGGCAACTGTATTAATGGATCAAAATGACTTAACACTTTTGCAGTTGGTAAATACAAATAAATACTTACACATACATACATATGCAAATGAGCTGTTAAAGCTTACAATGTCAATTATGACTCTTAATTCTTGTTTGTAAATTAGTCAAGGAGTTGCCACTACGTTAAAATGTCGTTAAAGCAACTGCTGACGTCACTAATAAATTTTGGAGAGTCGAAAGGCGAAGCTTAGATTTATGCGCCACTGCATTTTGCAGCCGCCCCACTTGACAACCCCACCCACTACTCGAACAGGCCAACCCCTATCCCCCAACCCCAAATCAGATACTCCTCCTACCCCAAATCTTAACCCACCATGGGGATTGATGGTGAGTTAATACATATGTACAATGGGCCCATGTACAAGTCGGTCGCTCTCACTCACTCGAACGCGGTGCGCTCTCAGCAACAGCAGCCCACCGCTCTCTCCTCTTGCTCCTCTCTTCCGCTCCGTTCGGTTTGCTCTGTTGCTTATGTACATACAATGGCAGGCCATAAGATATGCGCATTTCTTATACGAAGTATATATGTATTCATGTACCTACTTATGTGTGCCTGTATGTATGTATGTATGTATGTATATCTGTTTATTTATTTATTTGTCAGTTTGTGTGCGAAGCTGCGACTTGTTTTGATAATTTTTTCATTTTTATTGAAATGAATTGAATTATTTTGCGCATATCGCAAATTAAGGCAATTGCAATATTATGTTCTTTGATTGTCAGACCACTTGGGTTTTGTTTTAAGTTGTCTTTTTTGAGGAGGTCAGTTTTAACTAATATGCAAATCAATAGTTAAATGTGTAAGTCTTGTTGGTTTACGACTGGGCGTAGTTAAAGGTGTAATCCGTGGATGTGGGTGGTGTGGAGGGGGGTATGCTTATGGGGTGGCCAGACAGTTTTCAGTCCCCCCAGAGCACCCTCGCCCTCTGCCCCACCTCACACTCTATTCCCAACTGCCGCCGTCGTCTGCCCGCCACTCTCTCTCTTTTTAGTTGCTGTTGTTGGCTTTGGCTTTGGGCTCGCGTGTGTGTGCGACGCGCGCTCTCTCTTCTGTCTCTTCTTGCTCTCTCTCTACGTCGGCTGCTGCTGCTGTTGCTACTACTGTTGTTGTTGTTGCTTTTGCTACTCACCGCAGCCGCACTCAAACACATTTTGCTTGTTGGTTGCTCTTCGCTTTTGTTTGTGTTGTTGTTGTTGGTGCTGCTGCTCGCTGCGCTATGTACACAACTGTACTTTTGATTTAACCTTATTTCTTTGCTTTTTTTTGCGTTTGTTTGTGCTAGTATAAGTGTGTAGCTGTTGTTGCTCGTTAGTTGTTGCTGTAATCGCTTGAGAAGACTCTAATAGTACTTAACGGGTCCAGCCGACTCCGACTCTAGCTGAAAGTCAAGGCTGACCTCATCCTGCTAAATCTGTGCTTATCTATCTCTCCCTGTCTTTCCTGGCTCATTTTAATGTTATGACAGGTGGCAACGACCGGTGTACATAAACTTGAACTTGTATGACTATGTATTAAACACACATATGTACATATGTATGTACATAAATATATGCGTATGCAATGCAACAACATCAAGCCCTATTGACATACATACACACACACATACACACTCTTGCATATGCTGCTAAGCTTTAAACGCTAATTGAAACACATTTAGCGAGCTATTAAACACAATTATAGCCATACGAATGTCAGCAAAGCAAAAAAAAAAGTTAAAATAAATAAAAACCCAGCAGCAACGCCAACAAATCGATATACTTTATCGCTGGGGTTGCCAGAGGGGCAGACACAACGGCAGGGAAAGTAAGGCCAATGTCACATAAAAAAGCCGGCATTTTATTTATTTAAAAATTATTATTAAAGCAGTTGTAATAAAGTATAAAATGTTTGGATTTGCTTTTAAATGAAACAAAATGCGGACAACCATCATTAAACACACGCACACACACGTACATTGATATCAACTTAGATATTCTCACGCTCACAAAACACGACACAGTGGTGCAAGTGTTTTAGAATTGGCATTGAAAATCTCAAACTGTGAGTTTGCTTTGACAAACAAAATATATTTAAACAATTGATCAGTTGCAATTATTAATGTACACATACATTTATTTGATTGTGAACTGTTAATTATTTGAAATGCCTGTTGCATTCTTCTGACAGCTGCGTTCCACAGTGCAACGGCTGTTTCGCTCTCAAGCAGCAATCTGATGACGACACAAGTGCGGAAAGTAACGAGACATTGCCGACAGCTGCTTTGAGGGGGAAAAAACGAACGAGTGAACGCATGTGTATGTTTGTGTGTGTTTGTGTTTGTGGCTGCCAACTTTCAAAGCAAGTTAATTTATAGCACGTTGGGGACGTTGTTAGCCAAACAATAACACATACATACATGCAGGCAAACACACATACACACACACGTGCATAAATAAAACATATGTAGTTTTGCTCGCGTTTTAATAATTATGCTTCTTTTGCTATTCTTCTTTCTATTCATGCGCTACATCAACTTCTTGAGGCCGTCGCGCAAATAAATATGTAAGCTCAGCTCAAAGCGTTGCCACCCCGTTGTGAAAGATTAAAGCTTTTGTGTGTTGTGTGTGGCTGCATTTATTTCATTTTAATTGGACTGTTATTGTTTGAGTTGTTGCCGCTTGTTGAAATTGCTTTTTATTGGTACGCTTTCAATGTGACAAGCGGACAGGTGCACTCTTGTTGTTGTTGCTTTAATTATACATACACATGTTCATATATACGTTCATGTGCATGCTTGTATTTATGTATGTGTGTGCATTATGCAGTGCAGTTGTTGAAAAGTTTATTCACCTCTCTCGCTCTCACGTGTCTTGTTCATGTGAGTGTATGTTTGTATATCGTGATTTGAGTCTTTGCTAGTTCTGTTTTGTTCTGTTTTGCAGCTACTAAACATTTACCGATTTGCATGTCCTCTTCGCTTGAGAGTTCCCCCCACCCACTGTTTAATCTTTGGCCACTTTGTTTGCATGTAAATTTTCTCGTTTGCCGCCGCTCCGCTTTGTATGCGAAAATTTGATAAAACGAAAACGTGACTTGCTTATGGAAGCAGTAACTTCGAAAGCTCTTTCCAATGTTCCATGCTAATGCTGTGGCGCTTGGCGCATACAAACACACATACAACTAGTAGGAAAGGCAACAGTCAAAAGAGCCCTACTGCAAGAGACCCTGTATTTGATTCTATCTTGGTAAAGCTATCACTATGAATTTTTCAGGACAGATCCTTACTGTGGTTATATTAACGTAAACTTAAAGCTCTAGCTCTTAATTTGCAAATTAACATTTGTTGTTCCACGGGGAAAATATTGACGTGACAAACCTACGTAACAAGATTGGTATCTATGTACCTAAACTCACCCAGATGTTGATGTTTCTATTTAATAGACTCTTTGTACTTTTAAAATACAGGGTCTAAATATTCGACTCTATATATACATACATATGTATGTATGTAGTGTATCTGCGATCAAATCTGAGACTGTCTTTGTGATTTAGTGCAGCTTTCCTTTTGTCTGCTGTCACAATCCAACAGCGACTCGGGGCTATCAGTTGACTCAACAAGGTCGTCACCTAAATGAATTGAAATCAGGATATCTTTATGATTTCCTTACACGAAACTGGAAAAGGGAGCAGCGTTGAATACGGCAAACAAACCGTTAACTCATTAAGGGTTAGTCTCTGATATCCGCTTGTAAAGTGAAAACCAAAAAAAATAAAGGAAAAAGGCAACAAAAACAACAAACGGGAGCAACCCTTAAAATAAAGTGCAATGGCAGCAATACCCCATTGGCGTACAGTAAATTTACGATAAAGTAAACGCATTTAAGGAAGGAAAATGTAAAAAAGCGAAATTCTAAGAAAATAGGAAAATGTTAATGTTTAAAGATACTACTGTGTTTAAAAAATCAAAAATTTTCTGTTTATGCAAAATCGTTCATCATATCCAGAGTGTACTGTCCTAAACACACATTAGATACACAGCATCAATTAATAACCTTTTCTCTCTCTTTGTTCCTTACAGTTAACTCAAGATACGTAATCACGACGACGCGACGCGCAAAAATGGCCAAAATGGAGGTCGACGATGTGGTCGACTTGAGTTTAGGCTCTGGGCGGGATCCGGCGTTGACCATAACGCCAACAACAACGTCAGCGACAACAACAACCACGGCGCTTAGCAATCGTGATTTGCGTGCGCTTACAGCCAACAATACAGGACTGACCATAACGCCAGCACCTGCACCAGCACCTGCAGCACTTTCCAGCACTGGCAATGGGAATGGCAACAGCAGCAGCAGCAACAACAACAACAGCAGCAGCAGCAACACTAACACCAACACAGCCAACACAACAATAAACAGCACAAGCAGCAACAACAGCAGCAGTAACAACAACAATACCAGCAACAACAGTAGTGGCAACACCGTAGGCGGCAACCCTGAGGGAGGAGCGTTAACGGGCACAGGCAGTGGGAGTGGTAGTGGGAGTGGCCAGGATGAGAATAAAGTACAACGTCGAGTTCTGCGTCCACGCACCGAACCCAAATCCTATGCAGAAGCTCCTGATATTGTCCTATTGCCAGCGAGAACAAATGGCAGGCAACAGAACGGCAACATTGACTCGGAAACGGATGATGAGGAGATGCCGCCATATGTGCCCATTAAGGAATTGACGCATGCCGAGCTCAAGGAGCGTGAGAAGAGTTTGCGCAAATTGCGACAGGATTTGCGTAATGAGGAGACCAAATTGATGCTGCTCAAGAAACTGAAACAATCGCAGCAGGTGATGAAAGAGAATCTGGTTGTAACGCCCACAAGTGTATCGCCCAATAATCCCCTGGCTGCGATACCCAGTGCCCTCACCGCCAAGGGGTCGCTTAGTGTGACGCCCACGTCGGCAATGCCGCTGCCCGCGCACAGCAAAGGCAGAAGCAGTTTGGGTGGCAGCACGGCTGCCGTTAGCATCAGGTGAGTTATCGATAGCAATATATGCATATCGACATTTAAGTTGATTAAGTTCAGTTGTTCAGTTCTTTATTGTTTATTTTAATTCGTTCGACTTAGTCTCATTATAAAGGGATTAGGTTAGTTTTTCTAGGTTTAACTATCGCCAGGTTTTCTAGTATCTTTTGAGACACACATTCAATCGTTATATTTAAATATAGGGTTAAAAAAAGAAACTATTATATTATATCTATATATTGTAATGGAAATAATTGGAATATCGTGATAGTCCAAAGACAATAAAATAAAACAGTAAAGCAACAGCTTCTCTAGAATGTGATGTTTGTCAATATTTGTACTCGCAGGAGAAAGCTTTTAGATATCAGATAGATAGATATCAGATTAGATATTTTAGGTAGCATGTGATTACGCTTATACTGTGAAAGGATTATAGAACATGTTCCAGTTTAAATTTCTTTCTGTGGAGAATTGAGCCTGGAGGAAAATTTTCACGAGCACTGCTTATTAAAAATGAATTAAAAATACGAAGAACTAAATCAACTGAAGGAACTAACTAAATGGCCAATTTTCGATGGATTGTAATCAATCAATATTAAATTCTTACAATTAAATTCTTCTTTTTTGTAGCGCCACCAACAGTCGCAGTGTAAGCTCAGCAGCTGTTGCTGCAGCTGCAGCAGCATTATCCTCATCATCGCAGCGCAGCAACAACAATAATAACACCAACAGCAACATCACCTCGTTACTCCCGCCTCCAAGATCTTCGCTAACAGCGGGTGCAACGCTCGCATCCGGCACAACAATAACGCCTGCCACAAATAGCTCGCATCGTTCGAGCGTGTTGCCACCAAGGACAAATCTGCCGAATCTCACGATAACGCCATCGGTGACCATAACGCCAACGTCGGCGCCGCCTTCCAGCCTGAAAGCACGCAATGTGAGTTATTGTAATGTAATCGTTGCCGTAAGCGCCGAGTTTTTTTCCAACTTTCTTTATGCTATATTAATACTATGTAATCATAAACGAAATAACAAATACACAACACAATTAAACACGAAAGCTTAATCGCTTGTCAAAAAGTCACAAAACTCACGCTTACCAACACTAAACACTTAAAATAACATCTCAATGATCGAAATTCGATAAATATCACACAATTCAGACACTCGCAACTCAATTATCGAAATTCGTTAATTCAGATTACAAACACATTTTGCAACACTTAACACACACTGTCAAATCTTTCACCTGCAAGAGAGGACTTTTCATATTTCTGAAATAATATTGTATTTTAAGTAGGCTCTGGTCGTCAGTCAATATTCCAATTACAATTTAGTTAGCTTAATTTCAAAGAAAAAGGGAGATTGAGTAAAGATTTAAACGCATATCTAATTTTCTCAACATTCTTTATGCGAAAAATTCTTATATATTAAAAAAAAAATATTGCCAAACATGCAGCCTAATATTTCGGATAATTCGAAGGTACCTGGGACCATTAGCAATTCTGTTTCCATAACGCCGGCGCCGCCGCTGCAACAATCGCATCAGAATCAGCTCAACGATTTAAAGGTGAGTCTTTTCTTTATACAAAATATATTAAAAACTAATCAATAATTTAAAACATTCTAGAATGATCGCAACACGCCACGCGAGGAGGCACAAACGCCGGCACAGCGTCAAGCAGCAGCTAAAATGGCGCTACGCAAGCAGCTGGAAAAGACTTTGCTACAGGTGAGAGAGTACACTACAGTTAATCTCTGACAGCTCTTTAATCATTTAATATGTTACAGATACCGCCACCTAAGCCGCCACCACCAGAGATGCACTTTATTCCGAATCCAAGCAATACGGACTTTGTGTATCTGCTCGGATTGGAGACAGTTGTCGACTATCTGACGGTCAATAAGAAGGCCAATGCGGTGGCAGCTCCATTCCGTTGTGCCCAATGCAAGATTGACTTTACGCCTGTCTGGAAATGGGAGAAACAGAGTAAGCTAACTAGAAAGAAAGGTCTAAAAAGCAGCAATTGATTCCTTTTTTTAATTCCACAGCCAATAAGGAAGCCAAGGTCATTTGCGAGCAGTGTGTAACCTCGAATGTCAAGAAGGCTCTGAAGGCGGAGCACACCAATCGACTGAAGCAAGCGTTTGTCAAGGCGCTGCAGCAGGAGCAGGAGATCGAGCAGCGTTTGGCCAGCCAGAGTAGTCCATCGCCAGTAGAAGCGCATGCCTCGACAACAAATGCCACAAGTGTGGCGCTCACCGCCTCCAATGTATCGTCGTCGCATCAGCAAGCACTGCAGCGGGAACGTGAGCGGGAACAACGTGAACAGCGTGAACAACTTCAGGCTTCACATGCCTCGGCAGCTGCAGCTTTGGTTAATTTGCCACCATCTGTGACTGTAATTCCAACCAAATGCCAGACACCTACACCAGCACCGCGTCCAACGCCACCACCGCCAGCAACACAACAAAACCAACCAACACCGCCGCCAGCGAACTCAGCGCGATCCTCTCGAGCTGCAGCCACAGCTGCTGCAGCTGCAATTGCTGCCCAACAGGCAGGGATACTCAGTCCTGGACCGGGACCAACAGCAGCACATCATCATGAGACAACAACGTCATCAGCGCGTTCCTCACGCGCCGAACGTGATCATCTTCACCACCAGCAGCAGCAACAACAGCAGCAGCAGCAACAGCAGCAGCATCGTGAACAACAGCGGGAACAGCAACAACAACAGCAGCAGCAGCAGCAGCAACAGGCCCAGAGCTATGACAAGTATTCAGCTGCAACCTTGGCAGCAGCAGCGCATCTTACAGGACTTGGTGGCATGAGTGGATTGAATATCAATAATCTGGCCAGTTTGGGCAATCTCAGCCAACTGAGCAATCTGGCAGCTCTTGGGGGTCTGGGCAACTTTGGTGGCGCCTCGACGGCAGCCAGCAATCAAGCTGCAGCCATGGGCAACGCATCTCCAGCAGCAACAGCAGCAGCTATGCAGGCTTTTCAACAGCAACTATTTAGAGGTAAGCATATAGAGAAAAAGAGAAAGCTTTCTCGTACATCTGCAAATTTTGTAAAAGATTAATCTCGCCTTGTTGACTGTTGACTAATTAACCATTCCTAATTGCAGCACTTGGCCAGGGATTGGGCGGTAATCCTCAGCACATGATGCAGTTTGCGCCACTTCTCTACTCCTACCAAATGCTCATGGCGCAGGCAGCTCAAGTAGCAGGTGAGTTTATTACCTAAGCCCATTCATTAACCATATATTAACTTCAATTTCATCTGTTCTTACAGCTTTCAACAATAACAATAAGAAGAGCAGCTCGGCATCCAGCTCGTCGAAAAGTTCTAGTAATGCAAACAGTTTGGCGGATATTCAACGTGCCGCAGAGTTGCAACGTCAATATCTGCTGGAAATGATTCCTCCACAGCCGCCAAGTGGACCCAGCGGAAGTCGCCAGAATAACTGGAAGGCCTAAATCAAACATTAACAACAACAACAAAAACGAGAAGAAGAAGAACAGCAACTAACTAACTTTATGATTTTCTTGATTAGGTAATTTTATAATTTACGCAAGCAAAACATAATTGTAACACGTAAAATGATTAATCTATTTGTAATTACAACAATAATTATTACATAATTAATTATACATAATTATACACAAAAACATAAAAAGAAAAGAAAACAACAAAACGCATCGTAAACGTAATTGTTAGTAGTTTTTTTTTGTTAATAATACTTGTCGTGTTTCTCATTTTAAACAACAACTAAGAACAGCAACAAACAACAATTATAAATTAACAATAGCAATTCAGAAAACGATAAACGATAAACAAATGCAACATTTTTAAGCTCCTATAGTAATTGAATATTATATTATGATATAATAATTAATGATTGTAGCCTGTAAGAAGAGATAGACCCATTTTAAGGGCCAGCAACCCAGCTATATATGCCCAATCCCAACCACGATCCCAATCCAAGTTCTCCCAAACCAACTTCCCCACTCCCTTGCACCCCCACAAAAACTGAGTTGATCGGGGATGTACAAGTTTAATTTGTAGCCAACATACACACACACACAAAAAAATATATTATACAAATATTTTGTAATCAATTTTAAAATTACGAATAGTTTTTAGTTGTATACAAATTTTTATTAGGGCTATATAATAAATTGCAACAAGAATTGCACAATACTTTTATTTTGCCAGGCTATAATCCATTTCAATATAGTATTCATTGATGATTCACTAGACTCAATTAACCCACATCCATTTCTCCCAAGATAGAACTGTTATTTAGTTGATCATTAGATTTGTTAAACTCCCATATGAACATCGCACATCGAACATAAAAGCTTAACTTATAATATTGTACATATTACATACATTTATATAAATCCATACATACCAGAAATTAGAAGTTTATCCGAAGATTGTGTACACTTTCTATCTATAGCTCTCTCTATCTCTCTCTCTCTCAATCCATTCAACAGACAGATTTTTGCCTTTCGATACGAGTTAAGAGTTGGGAAAATATATTGAAAATAATGAAAACGTAATATTGACTGATCATTAGCGTATTTTATAGTAACTCAAGCAAATGCGACAGCTTGCATGATTATAATTAGATATTGAGATATGTATGTGGTACATTATTCGGCAGATAGGCAGACAAAAATATGGAAAAGGGAACAGGAACAGGTAAATAGGAACGGGAAGAGGAACAGAAAGAAGGTTACATTCAGGCGAATCATTCGGAACACAAACCAAATTCATTTTGGGCATGCGAAATCAAATTGTGATCAAAATAAAAACGTAAAAAACGTAAAACAAAAGAAAATGAAACAAAAAATCCATAATATTTTTAGCAAACTAAGTTTAAAAATGCATTGTAATTCAAATTCAAAATAATAACAGTCGATAACTATACAAAACAGCAAATCAGCAGCAGCATTTACAGCAACAACAACTTTAGTTTTCAGTGTGTATGTGTTTGAAATTCTATGCTAAATATAAAAAACAGTATAAAGAATATGCATATAAAAACGTTTTTAAACCGAAATCATCCTTAACAGCTTTTACTTAAATTTGAAATCGTGGCGGGCGTGCAATCTTATCGGGTTTGTTAATAATCGATTAAGCGTTCAGTTACAGGTGCTCTGTTAAGCTCACAAGGCTCTCTTAAAACTTTTTATTGGCGGGGGTGAGTGCGTCGCTGATTGATGGGCTAATAAGATTTATTTATAAACAATTTATTACTCAAAGTATATATAAACTATTTTTGTGCACATTTTTCCAGAAAAAAACAGCAACTGTTAATGCCGCTCCAGCACTGTTAAGTTGCCTATATGCATGTATGTGTTTTGTTATAGCACCAACCAACTAACAGTCTTATGTTTCAGCTCTGTTTCTTTGCAGAACTCCTTTTTTAAATAAACAAAATGGTTTTTTTTAAAAAATGAGATCAATTCTAAACAAAGAAAATTAATTATAAATTAAAGCGCTTTCAAAAATACGAAAAAATATTCTTAGTTGCTCATGTTTACTAGCGCCCCCACTAAACCATACGTTGTCCACTCTTAGAACTAATGGGGTGTTTGGTGAAAATCTTGTTTTGTTGCTGCTAGCGCCGCCGCCAGTAGCATTTTTCGCAAGGTTATTTTTTTCTAGTGCTTCCCATCGACGGGTTAATTTAGCCAAAAGAGAGCTAGCTTTCAGCCACAACATGATAAGCTTTTTGTTCATTGTTAATCGCGCCTTCAGCGCTAGCAGCACGGTCATGTCGCAAGCTGTTCGTGGTCCCCGTCCACTCGTTCTTTGCGGTCCCTCTGGGTCCGGCAAGAGCACATTGCTGAAGCGCTTATTCGCCGAATTTCCGGATCAATTTGGCTTCAGCGTGTCGCACACAACACGCCGACCACGTGAAGGTGAACAGGATGGTGTACACTATTACTTCGTGAGTCGTCCGGACATGGAGCAGGCCATTGCCAATGATGAGTTCATCGAGACGGCTGAGTTTACGGGAAATCTGTACGGTACTAGTAAACAGGCGGTGCGTGATATACAGAGTCAGGGGCGTGTCTGTATTCTGGACATTGAGCAGAAGGGTGTGGAGCAGATTAAGAAAACCGATCTCAATCCCATATTGATCTTCAATAATCCACCGACCATTGATGAACTGGAGCGTCGTCTGCGTAAACGTGGCACGGAAACGGAGGAAACCTTACGCAAACGTCTCAATGCCGCTGAAGTGGAGATTGCCTTTGGATTAACGCCTGGCAATGTACACAAAGTCATTAACAACGTGGATATCGATGCGGCCTATAAAGAGTTCCGTGACTTTGTCGTTGAAGAGCTGAAAAAGCAGGAGGCACAGGGAGTCCACTTCAATTAAATGACCAAGGGATGGAACAAGAAGGTGTGCAATGATATTACTTAACCCACGGCATTTATACTTATTTATTGTAATTTGTCTTGTTTTGTTATTTTAAGCAGAATGTTTGTTGTTGTTGTGCGGTGCGTAGACATTAAAGAGAGATACGACATTTGAGACATTATTGTTTTGCATTTACAAATTTCATATTTCCGAAGATAAGGTCAAAATGTTATCATCAATAACCAGTTTATTGTGCTCTCCACTTGGTTCCTTGACATCAGTGCACGCAAATTTGTAATTATATTCAATTGAAATCGAGTCCTTAGCTGAAGACAACACGCAAGCCCAGACGCCAATCCTGTTCCGCACCTTGGGTATTGGAATTTACGATTGATACGGATTCGTTTTATAGTCATGATGTAAATGGACACGGGCTTGATAGCTAGTGTTACCCGTTTGCATTCCATTGGCACGATGCACTACCCTTGCGGAGCCATCAATCTTTGTCCTACTATCGGCACTGCTCCACAAACCCGCAATAGCCTCCAATGCCAGCTCCGTTTCATCAGCCTTATCGTCGTGATCCGCAGACAATGTCAGATCAATCTGACGTCGCTGTCGTACGGCACTGGGAGCGGCAGAAATGCCCAAGACTAGCACCAGCAACAGAAAGATGTGAAGCGTTTGCATGACGAGAATATACTGATCATTAATACGTTAATGCTCATCTAAATCAGTTGCTTATCAAGAACCGAGCACAACAAATACAATCGCAAAACTGACGTCGGCCTTTGCTTTTATTTTTTGCTATCAACAAGTCAATGTGAACGGAAGAGGGAAAAACAAACTAGAATTGCATTTAAACCTTGGGTTCTAAGATTTGTGCTGGTGGCCAATCCCATTGCTTGGCGGGCACTGGTTGCACCAACTTCTCCCATGGCTTCCAGCCGAGCATCTTGCGTGCCAGTATTAATTCATTTTCAGCTTGCACAATAAGCTCTTCCACCTGTCCACAGCCGACAGCCTTCTCCAAAGCGAAAATATCCTTATTCTGCAGCGAAAATAAAAAGTATTTAAAAGGAGTTCCCTGCACACTCTGGACAACTTACTTTGGCTACGGCATCAGCTCGCTCCTTGACCAAAACTTCGGTGCTTTTCCGATAGCTAGCATCTTGTGGCATTTTGGCAACGGCACGCAGTATCTTGCCATATAATGCGCTCAGTGTGTGGTGAGGATTGGTGGCCACAGCCATGCCGGTTAATCCCGTGGACTATAAACGGAAACATTGGAGAATCATTAACAAATTTTCCAAATGGCAGTCGATGACATAACAATAACAAACGGCATGAAACACGCTCGTTGCAGACGGCACAATCATGTCTGTTCCTTTATTTAGCTTCATACTTACCGCTTTTATTATTTTTGCCATGTTATTTATTCAAGTTGTGCTACAATTAAGTAAATTTACAGCAAAAATCAACGGCAACTATTGCCTCAAATCAACAGCCAGGGCTGGCAAATAAACTCATTCACCCACACAGGGCTGCTTCACTTCATTCAGAGCTGTATTGAGTTCAGTGCTGTACAATGCAGTTTATCGATACTGCGATATCTCTGATCGTTTTTGTTCCACCCAATTCAAATACTTGTTTTTAACAAAGTGCAAGGTGATGGCTTTTAATTTATTATCACAATTGAATTATTACATAAATATGGTAACGGTAAATTTTGTGAAAGCTTGTGAGTATTTTCCTAGACGTAAGTGAGATAGTAATGATAAACGGAGATTCGAATAAATTTGCACACAATTGATTGCGTTACGTTGATGTTGGCGATCGTTCTGCTACTCCGAACGCTGATATTAATACATTGACAACAGTTACAATAAAAATGCCAACGACTGTGTAATTATTAATTTTGTTGGCGCGACAGATTTCCTGCTCGTTCTTAATATTGTACTTGCCGTTCCATATAAGTCCAATGCCGACTGCAATCTGAATACCAAAAAAAAAGAGAAAAGAATGAGTCGCACCCTAAATAACTGGAGTACAGATTTGGCAATATGCAAATGAGTAACTTACCTGAAATATGATGCTCACTGAAATGAACAATAAGCTGGGATAAAAGTATGGATGTTGCTTATTGGTCTCCAGAACATAACGCAATTGATTTGCATTCGCTGAAAGCAGTGCCAAGTCCATCATACCCTGTGCCAATGTCTTCTTGTGTTGATAGGCATTCACATCAGGTAGGGCCGTCGAAACTCCGTCAATATCAACAAATCCAGGATAATTAAAGCCTGGCATCGAAAAACTTGTACGGCGTCCACCATTTGGCATAGGAATTTTGGCATCTCCTCCAGGACCATTACTGCCTCCACGACTCCCACTACGGCTTCCCCCATGACCTTCCTCATTGTCTAGAAGGCCGTCGTCCACCCCAGAGTTATTATCATTAATATTCGGACGATCGTCAGTTTCATCGTCATCAAGTTCGGGAACTGTAGCAAAAATATAACCAATGTTATAAAGCTTAAACATTAACTAACTTTACAAAGATCCTTACACAATTGATTGTTGAGGATGTTGTTGATAGCAGATGGAGTTTGTTACAAGACATAAGCACACATATTAAATGAATATTTAAAGCCTAATAAGCCTATTTACTAACCTGCTCGCGGTATGCGAAGAGTGTGCCCATCAATGTTGTCAATGGCCTCGCTGTGTATACCCTGTAAATGAAGGTAATTAATTACATTTTATAGTGCAAGTATTTAAATTTAGCATGTTTTATTAATATCATGAAATCTTTTCCTTGTTTGCAAATGCAGTAAATGCAAATGCAAACTTCTAATATTGTTGATTATTATGTAGCCAGCACAGCTTCCGTCATGATTGCTGATTAATCCATATATATATTTATGCATGCGTAGACCTCGGCTAGAAAAAGACCCCAATAAAATGTTAACTCATAATTGTATCCAGGCCATGACTAATCTGGGATTTTTTTCTATTTTGCTAAAAAGATACTTTCCCAAAGTAAAAAGTCTCTTTCCTGTGTTTACAATCCAATTATCATCTAAATCTTTACAAACATGTGTGCATATTTATACCTATACTACCTAGGCTAGTGTATATAATAAAATTTGATTGACGTTCTAGTAGCTAAGCGATTAAACAATAAGATTACTACATTAAACAACTTGGAGATACTCTGTAAAACTCGTTATCATTTAAAAATGCACTGCTTGCTGCCACATAACAAGAAATTAAAGCAGTGCAGTTCTCATAAATCCTTTATTTCCGGAGGGATTTTTATTAAAGTTTCCCCTTTTGTTTTTTACACATATTTTAAATATAACTTCAACGAGTACAGGGTATAGGAATACATATATTTCTGTAGTTTTTGTTTCGTAAATTTAAAGTTCGGTGAGTTAATGTATGTTAATGAATGTAAAAATGTATGTGTATATTCTGTTGTAAATTGTGAAGCTTGTTAAACTTACTTGATTTTTCGCTAGAGATTTATAATTTTCCAGCTTATCCATTTGTAGTGTAATATGCTTTGTGTCGCTCATTTTACAATTAAAAGTCTTCTTTAATTAAGAATTCTAAGAATTTTAATGAATTGAACGCTACCAAAATGAATTTCTTTGTTTCTTTGGTTCTTATACGCCGTCTGCGTGTATCTTTTTTAAGAAATACACTTGATAATATCACTTGAAAGCGAAAAGGGAAACGAAAACTCGTGCGATTAACGACCGCTTCGCACGCTATTAACCATACAACTGACACTGAGCGACCAAGACCCAAACCCCCAGACCCAGATCTCCAACCAAGATGAAACTGCGCCGTTAATGCTCTCGAGCGCCCTCTCTCTCTCTCTCTTTTAGCATTGGTTAATCAATGTCCAGTTTGGCTAAACTCTCTCGCAGTGTTGGTGTAATGCTCTGACTAAAAGCTCTCTCTTAAACTCGCTCCTTAGCATGCTAAGTGCAAGCTCTATTAGAAATGCTACTAACACACATACAATATTATATGAATTTGCAGTATTAAAGTATGTGCGTATGTGATTGCACCTTGAGAACATTTTTTCGCGTGTTGCAGTTTAATGTGGAAATACACAAATTCTTGGAAATTGTTCTAAACAATCTAAAATGAAAATGTCACAGGAAAATATGTGTGCATTATTATACTGCAAATAGAGTTGAGTCATCAATGGGAACGTTGCTTTAATGGTTGAGGCTGCCAAAATGATTGCCAAGTTCAACGGCACAAAATCAAAGAAAGGCAATCGGAAAATAAAATAAACAACAGCGTTCTTGTGCTACGAAAAACCGGTCTGGAGATGGTATGTGTGAATATGATGGATGTACATACATATATAATATCAAACATATGTACATATTCTCAAACAGTTATACATATGCTGGGAGGCTTATGTATGCATGTATTTAATATTAATATTATTTTTATGCAAGCCATGTTTTGGTTGCGGATTGTAAACAAATTTTTTTTTATACTTATACTGCAAATATACCAAAGTGGACACCTTGAATATGAACGTAACGGACTTTTATTTATCGATCAATATAAGTGTGTTTGTAGACTTTCGATAAGCATACATTTGCAACACTGCACACTATCGATCAAGCGCTTCGTGCTGTCAGCTATCGACAGCGCATGAGTCACATCGTTAGCAAACCGGAATAAAAAGTGTGTTTTCCCGTCAATTCTGATTATTAAATCATTTGCAGTTGAGCTGGAAGGAAGTTAAAATGGGCGACAATGCTGAAGCTAAACCGCCGGTACAAAATGAATCGCGCAGTATACGTGAGGTACAACAATCGTTTGCGGAGTCCCTTGCATTTGGTAATGAGATCATCTGGGACCTGTGAGTATTGCGCATTTAAGTTGCGCTTAGTATGTATATCTATGTACATAAACATATTTCTAGATTTTCCGATGCACAAGCGGACATTTTGCAGACAAAAATCGAAACGCTTATACCAAATCCGACGTTACCAACGAACTTGCCTAAAGATGAAAAGGAAAAGGCTGTAATTAAACTTGAAAAACAATGCGGTGTGTTTGCACGAATGCGAGAAACGTTATTTAATAGCGTTTGGGAACAGCGTAAGTTGCCTATTGGATTACAAAGACTAAAGATATATTTTACAGATATTGTTTGATATTGTAGGCAAGTACACCAACCGCCAGTCCTTAACATCAATCTTTTATGTGCTAGTTGCCACCAACGAAACTAATCACAATACTGCAGAGGATTGTAAATCTTGGTCTTGTCATCCAGTTTTTCGGGCACGTCGTTGCATTTGTAAGCTATATCGATTATCTTATCAGTGCTTATTACAGTTTTCACCTTGTTTACTTTCATAGCTGATAGCAATGGTAAAAGCAACAACAGTTCCGATTGTTGCATGATTTATGTGGATGAGAATGGTCGAGTCTATCAGAATTGGGAATCCTATTTGACGGAGAATGAACTGCCCGAAGGTATTATGGTCGCTCCTCGTCGAGGCGTTTATAATCTGACAATGAGAGGACGCGTGATATTGGAATCATATCAAACACCGGCGGGATCACCAAAGCGTAAGGTACTCGGCGTACTCGATATGACTACAGCAGTTGGAGGAATGGCAGCAGCCTGTGTGCCCCTTGCTGGGCTTGCGTTCACCGTCGCTGCCCCTGTAATGCTTGTGGCAGGCGCTGTGGGTTTGGCCTCTGCTGGTTATGCAACGGCACGTTCCGGAGCCCAACTTGTTGATCGTGGTCTTCACGAACAATCGATCAATGTGACTGATCGCACGGCTCGGAATCATTGGCTAGGAGCTATTGCTGGTGTTGTGGGTCTTGGTGCCGCTGGTGCAACCAGCGCATTGACGGCTGCCACAAGCGCTGGCCGGGAAGTGGGTGCCGTAAGTTCAACATAACGCACCCTATTAGCATCTAGACTAATTCAACTACAATTTATAGATTACCCAACTGACCGTCAATGGTATGAACGTCTCTTCCATTTTGATTTCTGGCACCGGCTTAACCAATGGGATATTCGATTTATTTCTGGTAAGAAACTTACGATTAGTCTCAATAAATGGCAATGTCTAAAATGTTTAATACGATTGTAGAAATACCAGGATGGTGATGATATATCCACAATGGACGCTCTTCAGTTGTCCGCCTCGCTCTTTCTTTTCACGCACAGCGTTTGCAATTTCAAACTAGCATCGACAATCATCAACGACACTGCAAATAGTCGTATTGGAAGTTACCGTGAAACTCTAAGCAATCGTCAGCGGTAAGCTATAAAAAAGTTAAGACTGACTATATTTAATTTACCATTTTTGTGTGATCATTGCAGACGCATGTTCGATAAGATGGTGAAGGAGACAACTCGCGTTAAAGGCGTAAAGCAGGCTAATATGGACATTATACGTAATGTAAACGAGATGCCCTCTCGCCAGCAATTCAATGATCTCTATAAAATCAATAAGGATCTTAATAAGCGTGGTGTTCGTCCAAGCTTTGCAGCAAATGGTCAGGGTATTGCTCTAAACGATCAGGTGATAACTAATACAGCTGAGCTGCGTTCCAGCGTGCAACACAATGTTGGACCTGATGTACTTGGCCAGGTGACAAATCCAATACCAGAGACATTTAAAGGTGCAGCTCAAGGAAGTAAGGCCGCAAGCGGTACTGCTCGAAACAACACAGGTCGAGTTTTCACCGGGTCGAGTGGAGTGACCGATCCAACATCATTGGAGACGCCGGACAATACAAGCAATTTAGCTGAAGGTGTGCGTGTATTGAGGCTCAGCGTTCTTATGGTCGATGGTGTCGGAATAATACTTTCCAAGTTCGGAACACCCCTTTTCGAGCACATCATTAATGCTGAGAGTTTCGAGACTGCGCTTCTCTCGTTGGCAGACAATTTGAAAGAAGATATGATGACCTACATACTCAATTTGACCCAAGTGTTCATGGAAATGTTTTGGGAAGAGCTTAATACGGTGCTAAAGTTTTACATACCGACAGAATCGGTGCTATATAGAATAGGTAAGCATATATTGGATCACTATCGTGGACTAACTGCAGTACAGATAGAAAAATATGCTTCTAAAATTTTAAATGAAGTCCAAGACTATTTTATGTCACTAAACCCAAATAGTTTCCCGGATCTACTCACAAAGTGTAAGATCTGTAATGGTTACTACAGCATTTGCCAGTTGTAAAAGAGAGCACAAATATGAAAAATAATCAAAACAAAATAATGTTTAAAATAAATATTAAAATGATCATTTCTGTATTTTTGTAAATCTATAAAATAAAACTTAAAAGATACATGACAACGCCAAGCTAAACACACATACAAAAACACATAAGTAATAAGTAAAAATAATAGGAATTATTAACTTATGATACTGGGATGGATATTCGATACGAAACGATCGGACAGTTAGTGTATATAGCACAGATATAGCTACTATAGCTATAGGAACGATTGACCGAAATGAGTTTGTTTCTTTAAAGGTTTATTATTCAAGCGGGTTATCCACAAATCGTTCATACTTGCTTTTTGTTTTATTATTATTATTATTCACGAAACACAGACAAAGATCCAAAATATATGTATATATATATATTTAGATATACATATATATATTAATAGATATATAGTATGTATATGTTTATGTTTTTTTTGTTTGAGTTCTTTTGTAGCTTGGGTTGGTTTTCTTTTCTTTTGTTTTGGATGCTTTCCGGTAATCCTGATGAGTGTCTATTTATGTATCTGTAAGTCTCAGAGTGTATCTGTGTGTGCAGTTTAGTGTATGTGTATGTGTGAGTTTGTGTGTGTGTGTGTGTAGTGGTGTGCATGCTGTGTTGTGCGTTGGCGAATTTCCCGATTAACTCGAATTAGACACGCGACAATTGCTGGAGCAGATTGCACGGCCAGAATGCCTCGATGCGCTCCTTGAGCAATTGAATTGGATACAATATCCAGGTAAGTACTGTCTGTGCCAGCAATCCCATTGGCTCCGGATACTGATGCGTTAACAGGGCCAGAAGGGCGGTGAATGAGCATAATCCGGCCGTGAATAATATAAAGAAGGGCAGCTCCTTTTTCGGATAAACGGAGACCTCATGGAAGGCCGGCAGGAGTTCGCGATCGGCGCACTCGGTGCACGTCGGATATGGATAGAAGAGATGACCGCGCTCTAGCGGATACGGTAGCATACGAAATGTGCCCTCCCAGGTGCAATGCAGCAGATTTAAGGCGCCCTCAACCTGTTTCCAGTGCTTCAGATGGAAGAACGCATAGGCCAATGCCTCGGAATCACCACGTTTCAGTATATGCTCAGGCGGCAATATAAGTGGCTTTGTTTCCAACAAATACTTGGGTACATGTGGATTGAATTCCACTGCTCGATGTATGGCCTCTACAGCGCTCATCTCAGCCGGGCTCAGACCCCGCTTCGAGGCAATGTCCGGCGAGAATTTATCAGCTACTGCACGTGCCTTCAATAACGCGGCCGTATAGCAAATGGTCGCGGATTTCGGCAGCGAAATGTCATCGTATTTGGCCAGTATGGCATGGCAATCGGCATATGCCTGCATCTCGAGCAGTGTCTCGATGAGATTCTCGTGTATATTTAATACACTCATTATCGAGGGTATCTCCTTGGTGAGATCACGAAACATTTTAGCTGCTTCCTTAAGTTTACCCAGCTTACGGGCGCACATGGCCAAGCGACGTTTAATGTAGATCAATACATTCGTGTCTCGCCTGTGGACACCATCTGCAATCGCACCCTGATGCTGGGTGGCCTGGGATTTGCGGTAATTTATTTCAGCCACCTTGAGAGCTGTTTTGAGTATTTTCTCAGCCTCCAATATGGTCATAGCCTCCTCCTCGGCAAGTAATATATAAGCTGGTGCACATTCCGCATTGATTTCCAATGCATTGTGAGCCGATTTAATGCGCTGCATCGGATTACGTTCACGCCACGCTGTTTGCATTATTTCGTACTCCTCCTTGCGAGCATCTCCCTCGCAGGTGAAGAACGTCTGATGATCCTGGGCACTCAGATTCATATCGTAATACGTAAGCGGTTCCTTGCTGGTTGCCCAAAAGAATCTCTGGTATTCTGCACCGCGAAAAAGATTCAATGGGTTGCGCCATACCTTACACTCGGGAGTGCCACTACTGGTGGTTGAATTTGAATTTGTTCCCCCATTCGCACCACCACCACCCCCTCCCCCACCATTGCTGCTGCTGGTTGAGCCACTGCTGCTGCTGCTGCCACTGCCATTATCTGATTGAGCATCATTGCCATTGATCCATGGACTAATATGATTGATCGATACTTGCTCTGCAAAGTGCAAAAAGCATTATGACAAATTGCAAATTACAAGTGAATTTATGTTAAGAAAAACTCACCGATAAATGAAGTGCCGTATTTGCGAAAATACCACCATTCGAAAATTAGAATTAGACCCGATATTAAACTCGAGGTGCCTGTGAGCGCAACATAAAACTTTGGCGTCAATGTGCTCAGAAACATTGACGAGTCCCACATCCTTTCGCCTGCCACCACTTTGGGCCAAATTGTGTATTTTACTAGTCGTTTTCAAGTTTGGGTTGTTGTTGTTGTCGCCGCCACGACCGAGCGGTTTTTAGCGATTGTCGCTAATGCTAGAACTTTTGTTTGGACTGCCGTTAACTAAATGCTTTCCCTCTGGGCAGCAGATCTACTTAAACTTTTGTGAAATAAACAAATTCCCTCTTATCAGCGTTTATCCTGCTGCAGATGAGACTTTTTTTTTCAATGAAGTATTCATCGGAGTGGTGCAGGGGGTAGATATTAGAGCTGTCAAATTATCGATGTAGTATATCGACTGTTGCGATATAGCGATAAGTTGGCTACAGCAATGTTGCCAGTTTAGCTTTATTTTCCGTCAAATCTGCCTCTTTTCAAAGTCCAAGTGCGGGAAAACAGCGGTTATGATGTTGACGTTGCTTTTTGGTTCGAAAATTTTTGCGTGATTTGTGTTTCAGTATTATAAAAATGTTTTGGCGCAAAACTATTCCGAGGATTTTCGTTGAGATAGATATATATGATGCCTATTGATAAAAATTATGTTTGAATTATTAAATATTATTATCGATATTATTAAATATTGTTAATAAACATGATAGATGGTTAGATATTTAAGCTTTTTCCGACTTCCAAAACTGTTTTTTTCTTCAACAAAGTTGGCAGCACTGGCTACAGCTGACAAAATAAGTATCGAAATATCGATAAGTGCATAAAATATTCGCTTTATGTGTATGTGTATCGAATTATACAAATCGTTTAACGCACATCACTATAAAATGGCCGCAAGTGCATGAAAAAATTACAAAAGTGCATTGGAATTTAAAAGATTGTGTGAACTGATTTAGATATAATAGATTTAACTTAAAGGCATTAGTAAAATGGCTGACGTTGCAGACAATAAATTGGATGCTCAGAAGCAGCAGAAAGTGGCAGCATCGCTGAAATCCGAAACAAACAGAGTAGCGGCAGAAAAAGCGGGCGCATCGGAATCCAAACATGAGGAAGTGAAAATGTTAGCCGGCAATGCTGATGATACTGATAAGTCCACAATTGACAAATTAGATGAGTTGAGCTCATTGGAGCAGGAAATTGCCAAAATGCATAATATTCAGCATTGCACAGACTCAGATCAGTTGCAGACGAAGGCACAGGTGAAAGACGCGGAACGCGGCACACCTGAGAATGGGGGAAGTGGCAATCATGATTCACAGATTATAGGTGAACTGTCGCAGACGACACGTAGTGCATCTGTTAATAAAGTGGATACTAAAGAGGAGACAGAAACGGAATCCACATTGGAGGAAGTGGATCTAATAGCTCTATTAAAGGGCACCGATCAGGATCAGGATCTTCCTGTGTCTACAGCTGCAGCTGCAACTGATGAAGAGAAATCCAGCATTGAAGTGGCGCTTGCCGAGCTGGACAATGTGGGAGTCACGATTGAGGGCGAAGGGCAATACGAGATCATGGAAATTGACGATGACAATGCCAGCGGACCAAGTCCTGTATTGCAAGTCACTGGCACCTCTAAAATGGGCTCCAAGTCACAAGTCAAGCCAAAGCTATCGCCGGAACAAGCACGTGCCGTGGCCCTCGAACAAATGGCCGATCTTAAAGCACATACGGCACGCCGTAAGGAGGCAGCAGCTGCAGCAGCTTCAAATGTTGCCAGGCAACAGCAGCAGCAACAGAAACCCTTGGACATTATTAGCCCACTGTACGATGATTGGAATGAGTACGACAGCAGCAGCGACAATACCTCCAATTCCAATACCAATTCGATTGTAACAACAGTTGCCACAAAAAAATCGTTAGCTAAGAAATCCAAAGCAGCCGGAGAATCGCAATCGCAGCTCACGACCAACGTCAGAGTTTTAGTAAAGTCTATAAATCAACAACCAGCTCCAGAGCAAGTTAAAAGCAATGTGGAACCGACGGGTAAGCATAAAATTGTAGACAACTTGGCTGGTCTTACCGATTAGTTGTGTATTTACACTAGTTGACAAACAAGTCAATATTAATTGTCAACTTGGTATACTGTATGACTTTGGATGTCAACAGTTGCCTGTTAAGATTTAATGCATAAAAGAAAAATAGAAATTAAAATCTAAATTATATGACATTTTCCGCTATTCCCTTTGCAGGCTTTAAGCGTACACGTGTTATTAAACGCAAAATAATTTGGGATCCCGATGTGCCTGAGACACAAAAATCATTTGCGCAATATGCCAGTACAAAAGGCACCACAGCAACAACAACAACAGCAAGTCCAACAACAACAACGACAACCGAAACAACAAGCAATACAAAAGGAGGTGCAACTAATGTGGAAGCACCGAAAAAGACGCGACCTTCAACACCCAAGGAGCCGCATAAAGTTGCAGCAAAACGTGCAGCGACACCATCAAAGCTCGTGGAATCAAATACCAATGCAGCAACTCCCAAACGTCGTTCCCAGACACCAAGTGTGCCAAATGGAGCTGGCAGTGTTGCCAAAAAGAAAAAAGTCAGTGAAATTGATCGCCTGATGGGCGATGAAGGAGCTGCCAATATGATGCAGGCCGTGGAGCGAGAACAGCGTGAACTCAGCGGAGGCGAATTAGCGAATAAGCCGCTGATGCGTAAGCGTTCGTTAACCCTAACTGGACGAGTAAGTTATCAAATCTTTGACAAATAAAAGTATGACATTTTAAACCAATTCCATGTACATTTTCAGCAACCACAAAAGGCTGTCGCTAGTGCAATTGAAGTGACTCCCGCAACTCCCAAAAAGGAAAGTCCACCGAAAGTTAGCAAGCGAGCAGCAGCAGCAACCACACCTGCTAACAATAATGCTGCTGTGGATGCTGTGTTCACGAAGACGCCAAAGTCACAGGCAGCGGACTCCTGGGATTATGTGTACAAACAGCGCGCCAGCGAAGAGTCGATGATAATGCGTCGACGCTCCAATAGCTCCTACTCGAGCAACGCATCCGTTAGTCGCCTCTCGCTGGACAACAAGCCAGCTGCAGTTGCCAATCTATCAGATGATGCCTCAGATGTCCCCGCCAATGATCCGTCATTTAAATTCTTGAAGCCTGAGACAAAAGCGAACCAAAGAAGCGATGGCACCACACCACAAACACTCGCCAACGATCTGAAACGTGGTGCCCAGCAGCAAAAGGAGTCCCGGTCTGCGGCTAAACTGGAGCTGGTGACGCTGCTTAAGCTGGAAAAGGTGACACAGTTGATCATCAATACGCAGCTCTCGAAAACGGGTCATACCTACAAATTGCAGCTGCTACAGAAGCTAATCGAAATGTTAAACAAGCTGGCCAAGAGCAATGACTGCAATACTGTGCTGCTTAGCGTCCAGGGAGAACAATTTTGTCAGGGCATCGAGTGTCAGGAACTGATTGCGCCAACGCTGGAAAAGCGTAAATCGAACGCTAATCAATTGGCTTTAGTCCTAAAGTAAGTTCAATTTGAAGTGGATTTTTGGAAGACATTTATTAAATATATCTCTCCTTAAATTTTTAGAACATATCTGCGAACTTTGGCAACATTCCCCAAGCCTCTAGTGGCTGGTATTGTGGGAAACCTTATGAATCTGGGCGTTATGCAATTACCACTTCTCGACTATGTGGTGGCCTCTGAGGATTGCACCTTTGAGACAAGCTATGCCAAACTAGGACAGCTGCCAGAAGGATATGCGCTGTGGCACAAGCATCAGAAGGTGTCCAGTCAAGTGGTAGGTGATCTATGACTAAACTATATATTTCTTTGATCTCAAATGCATGTATTCTCTTAGCACTCGCGTTTGTTTTTGCTTGGTGAGCAATTGCACACATCGGAGATTGTTCAGGCGTCCAATAGCTTTATTGACAAGTCCTGCAAGGCGAGCAGTGTCAACGACGAGGCTCTTGCGGTTGCCAAACTCATTTCCAGCACCACAGCCGAGGTAAGTCTGATCTTTCTCACTTTACACTTTGCCCTCTATAAATATCTTTTTTCTCTGCAGCATTATCGTTCTCTCAAGAAGCTAAATCACACTGCGAATATGCCATCATTACATCGTCTGGATGCGGAATTTAAAATCCTAACTGAACAATGGTCAACAGCCAACTTTCAGGCTAACTATAAACGTTATGTAAGCGATCTGAACATTTAGGGAGCTACCACACGATGTGGTAGACAGTTCTTTAAAACAAATTATATATAGAAATAAAGAAAATACGATATCTCGTATTTTGTAAATTGTTTTTTGAAAGTTTTCCTTTTGTTTTCCGTTTTGACAATCCAAAAGGAAATGTCAACACTTTCCGTAAATTTTACCTACTCTCAATACTTTATATTCCTTGTGTCTTTTTAGGTAATTACTTCCATTTAGAATTACAAGTCAAAATTATTCTTAAATCGTTTTTCAAAACCCAAAGGAATGGAAGAGTATTTAAAATTCCCTTTAACTTTTCAATTTATCCTTCAAATCAGCTAAAAACGAAGTTTAATAAAATTTAGAAAAAATGAACTTTGTGCTTTGTTTTAGAATGTACAAAGAAGTGACATAATTTCTATCTAAATAGCTATATATTCCCTCTTTTTCTTAGCTTATTATTTGCAATTAGAAATTCAATCAAAATTTGTTATTAAACCGTTTATTGGGAGTCTAGAAAAGGTTTCTATTTATAATATACAATAGTAATTGTTAATGTTTAATTGTAATACATGCAACTAGCAATTAATCTACTAAGTACGTGTTTATGGTGTTGCCTTCAAAGTGAATGTTTTTAAATGCACTATCCTGTTAACTGCCTCTCCGATTTTTCCCATCGCCTAGTTGCGCTTTTCCTGCTCGTAGAAAGCTGGCAGCTCGGATTGAAGACGCAGTAAACGCACATAACTGACCAGTTTCCAATTGTTTTCATGTTCATCGTCGGCCGGCACAAAGGTGGACATGTAGGATACTAATTCCTGTGATCCATCCATATCAAGATCCGCTATTAGCATCGAATTCTCCTGATTGATTAAATCCGGCTGGCAAATCATCTCATTGCGATCGTTGCGACAGAATTGGACAATATTGCTCTGCGAGGTGTTCTCGATGCGTGTGTCAGCGCCAATGAAGAGCACCAGTATCACTGTCTCTGTGATCATTTGCATTTTATAGTTTTTCATTAATTGTGCCTGTCCAGCGTTTGCTTTGCTTCGATTCTTGGCAGGCACATTGAATGTTTCACGCTTTTGTATGGGCAATAAGTGTTCAAATGTATCAAACTCCTCTCGCTCGGCGGGAAACTCATGGTCCAGGAGTGCATCACGTTTGAGGCGTTGTTGTTGCTGCTGTTGCTTCTTTTGCGCTACCTTGGAATATGTCTTGTCTTTGGTCTTGTCTTTATCCTTCTCCTTATCCTTGATGGCATTCAAATGCTTGGAGGGGGAGCTGCTACTGTTGCTGCTGCTGCTGTTTGTGTAGTTGCTGCTGTTTGTCGGCGATTGTGGTACAGGTTGTTGCCTTGCTGGACCGTGCCACTTCCAGAACTTCATCACAAACCCAGACATCTTGGACTTGGTGTTCTTAAAGTGCCACTGAGCTGGCACCATGCCATACATGGCATTATTGGTAAAGTTTCTCAGTGTAACCCGTCTGCCATCTCGAGTTTCCGTCAATACCAACGTCACATTGCAATCCGGACACTTGCCAGAGTTCTCAACCATCAACTCCCTTCCACTGAGCGAATAAACATTGCGCTGAGCATCCATATCCTTGCGCTGACCATGACGACGATGCTGTGAGATCTTTGAGGCGGGCAACAGACGTTGTCCCACTATCGACTTGTTGGTTATTAGAGCATAGAGCTCAGCTAGTGTCTTGGAACGTTGTAGCTCCGTATTGTTGCGCCAACAACTGTAGCTGACACTGAGCGTGGAGCTGGAGGAGATGTGCTTGGTCGACTCCAGTTGCAGCCTGGACAGCTGTGTGCAATCGTGCACCCGAAAGCCATCTCCAATGGGCTCTCCTCTTCGACCCGACAATAAACGAAGTACATTGCGGGCTTCCAGTTGTACAGCTGCTGCTGATCCCGGCAACTGTTGCTGTTGCACAAATGTCTTGGTGCGCTGTTCAAGCGATATGCTAGATATGAGCAATATGTCCAGCACATTGTCGCCATCCAGATCGGGCAAGATGAGTGGAAAATCATACGCATCCAGTTTGCGTGCAGAGTGCTCCATAAAACGCCAATGCCATTGACCACTGGCTGAATTGATGACTCCCAGTTCTCCATACTCGTCAATGACAAGACAATCTGGCTTGCCATTGTTATCCACATCCAGAAGTGTGCAATCAATGGCCACCGGCTCATCCACAGTCTCATCGTACCAGGCAACGGCACCAGAATTTCCAATTAAGGAGATAATTCCATTACGTTTGTGATTGTTGACCCTGAATTCTGGAAAGAAGACATCGCCACGATAAAGAAATACTAAATTGTTCTCCCAGGCACGCAAACCGGCAACAACATTAACGCCGCCTCTTAACTCAATCTTTGTGTAGTTGTTTAACCAATTGTGTGTCTTGATCCGATCTACGGGCGCTGGACAGGCGCCAGTGCCATCTGCATTGCCACAGGGTATTAACCAAACGAATCCCACAACGGCAAACACACAGAGCAACAATGAGGCTATAAAACAACATCGTCGCTTTGTTGACATTGGAGTTCGTTTGGAATCCTCCGTGTGGTTGCCTAGAATGGCAACATTATCGGCATTCACATCGTATTCTCCATTGAAATTGGAAAACTCAACGCCAACATTTCCACCTGCTGTGCTGCCCAAATCACTGAGCATCACTGAGCGGAATGTGTTCTGCATGTTGTTGGTGTAACTGCTGTTGCAGCTGTTGTTGATGTTGCTGTTGTCTGATTTGAGTTTCGACTGTTGTTGCTGATGTTGTTGCTGCAACTGTGAGCCAGCAACAATACGTGTGGCTGTTGGCCGAGTGTGTGGTGACTTTAAAGCCAAAGTATTTGGTGGTATGCGGCTTCGATTACGTTGTTGTTGTTGGTGCAATTGTTGCTGTTGCTGTTGCAATTGCTGCTGTTGTTGTGACTGTTGCTGTCGCTGTCGATGCTTGCTTGCGTTGTGTATCTCAATCTCCTCATCGGACTCGGAATCGGTCATTGCCTGACTTAATGGCGTGTAAATGCCTTGATGTGTGGGCAAAGATTCCGTGTGCAGCATTTTAGCTGTATGAGAAAAATCAATAAACCAATTGATGTAGGGGCAAAAATCACTTGAGCGGCAGCAATCAGAGTATATGGTATTATAGCGCTAACCTTTAATTGTTTGCACAAACACTTGCTGATTGCTGGCATCATCCACATAGCTACAGTTTTCAGCTTTTTTAAATTAAAGTAAACATTTAAGTATCAACTTTCCGTTGCACCATTCAAGTTGGCCAGTTTGATATCAGTGCTGTAAAGTTTCAATATTTATCGATAGCAATGCAAACGATGGTGTGGCTCCATCTTCTGTCTGGCAGCTTAAGTCGCAAGGCTGCCAATTTCAAAACGGTGAAGGCTTCATCTTTGTTTGTAAGCGCCGCCACTAAATAGTTGTTTAGTTTAAGAACTAGATATAGGAGGGTCTGGCAGTCTTCTCGCTTTTACCGCTTTATTCAACATTTTGGCTTTAATTTTTATACAAACGACGGCGGCAAAAAAGGAAGCTATTGCTTGAACAGAAAGACAAAATTAAATTTGAAGTCGACTGCAATAGAAGACCAAAAAAGTGGCAGCGCGCCGTTAAATCGAATGAACGAACTTAATGTGAACTACGGAACTATAATCAGGGATTTAGTTCATTCTTTGACTTAAAATGAACGGAACGGAACAACTCAACAACCACAACAACAACTGCAAAAGTTTACGTGCGTGAAAAATTTAGTTAAGTTTTTAAGAAAATACAGTATTTCGCATCTACGAAAACAAATCAAAAGTGTTCTGAATGCTGCAACAAACGGCAAGGCAATCAATAAACGGCAGCACATTGAGCAGCACTGATAAACGAAGTGTATTACAAAAGTGAAAACAGTGCCAAAAAGCCAGCAGCAAAATCAAAAGCAAAAGCAAAGGCAAACGCAAAAGCAAAAAAGCAAAGAGAAAAAGCTATACATCCCATACATACATGCATATGTACATACACAAGTGGTGCTCGTGGTGCACTTGACGCCCTGTTCAATAAGTTATTTTACTTGATTTTCCTGTAGTGTTTTAGCCTGAAGTTGCAGCTTACCACAGACAAACATTAACCGCACACACATAAACACCCAGCCAGACACCTCACACGGACACACACTCCATACTCACAAGCACACATTCTCACACATAGCGTTGTGTATATTGCGTTTTGAAAGAAAGAAAAACCTGCAACAACATCGTCGTCACATACGCAACACGCTCCAGCAAACGTCAACACCGACGCAGCCTTCAATTTACACCTATACACTAGCACATACAAACACACACATTCATAGATACGTCTACATATGTCTTATATGATGGCCAAGACTTTGGAGGAGCAGAGCTTGCGGGAGTGCGAACACTATATACAATCGCATGGCATTCAACGTGTCCTCAAGGACTGCATCGTCCAGCTGTGCGTCTGTCGTCCTGAAAATCCCGTACAATTCCTTCGCAACTATTTTCAAAAGCTAGAACGGGTAAGTACCATACTTTTAAAATATTGTTTCCCCCCTTTGTTATATCTTGACCATACAGATGATCTGCCTAGCATGCAAAGTTCCAATGAAATTAGGGTCTTATTTAGAGAAGACTAGATTACTTAATTTTAAACAATATTTTTTAAAATAACAAGGCAGAAAAAGGTATGTTATAGGGTCTGTTTTTTAAAAACTCCTGAGCTATGAAGAAGAATCTACATGAATTTAGTTTTCAAACGAGCTACTATTAGTTACATTAATTAAAAAGTTGTTCATATTGGGACCTAAACATAAAATTCGTTGAATGGGCGTCATTGATGACTTTTATGGTTTTTATGGTCTTAAGACTGCTAAAATTAAGAGAAGCCGTTCCTCACGGTCACCTGCGAAGACTTATCGACTTGGAGGGAATTAGATGAGTCCGATAGGATGCTCTTTGAGGATGTCTTTAACTTCAGTTTACTCTTTAATTTATAATGCCTAATTCGTTATAGGATAACTATATAAGTGATAGTCTGTCTGGGGATCTCTCTGAGAGCGTTTAAATTGAAGAATTAACCAATAGCTCACCACGAAAACCTCGTAACTCAATCAAGACGCCGGGTTTAGAAAAGCCAACAAAAAAACGTGGCCAAGTCCACGACTGTCAAATTGCGTTCGTCACGCAATTCTTTCTTATTCGTGCCAGCCAGACTTCGAATTCTAAACACCGCTTTAACTAGACGATGTTCTGTCCAAGTCAACTCATTTTAGGCTAGGACTTAATCTTTTAGCATTGTATTTTAAGTGAGGATCGGCTTCTAATTATTGTTTAACATATTCATACATACATTTAAACACACACTAGTCTCTAAAGAAAACTTCTGTATTTAAAACAATATAAATTGTTCTTCCTGTCTTTTCCAAAGTATCTGCGATATCTGCTAGATTGATTATACACTCTTGGAGGCATTGTCTCTTTTTTAAACTTTATTATGAAGATTTTCGTCTAGCAATCGTCTTCTTCATCATCTAAATTGATTTATCCTTAACCTTTTTAAACCATATTGTATCCTTAAAGAGCAAATAGATATGCTCTATTAGTATCTAAAGCATAATCAAGTTCCAAAATATTTTAGAGACTCTTCAGGTTCGTTGTCCCCTCAAGATAATTAACCATATTGCAACCTTGATAAAACAATAGATTTCCCCTGGCAATAGTTAAATTAAAAACAGGCTCTATATTATTTAATAAACTTTCATACAGAATTTGCCTTTGGAGACTATTCAGGTTCATTGTCCAACCCTGAAAGAGCGACGCTCCTTTCAAATCAATAAACACATATTGTGTTATTTTTGGGGACACTTCTCGATATAAAAAAAAAGTGACCACAAGGAGGATGGGACTTTGGATGGAACACACACGAGGAGCGTGTGATGCTGAATCGCTTGAATGGTTTTGTAAACTCAAACCAATACGCAAATAGACACACCAAACATGTCTGAGGTGTGTGTGTAAGGATATGTATGTTGCAACTGGGAGTTGCAGCCTGTGAGCGTTGTAAGCTTGCAAAAGCTTGCAATGATTCCTGGGAAAAGGCTGCCAATTTTGCAGTTGCTGCAAGCAAAGTTCTCCCTGTCTGCAGTTGCAATCTGTGGACGCAAGTTTTCTCTCTCACACTCTCTCCGTCTCGCTCTCTAGTTCTTACACTCCTGCCACTCCTTCGACTCTGCCTTTCTCTTTCGCTCACCCCTTTTGGTGTGGTTCATTTGCCTGGCTGCTTTGCCTGTTGAATGCCGTGAGTTGATTTCAGTTTGATAAACATCCTGTCGCCGTGCAGAAGCGTGAAAAACAAAGCGGCTTCACTTTGTTGTTTTGTGTTTTGTCTCTTGTGTTTTGTGTTTCGTGTTGTCTAGTGTTAAAGTTGTTCTTGTGTTTAAGTGACAATTAGTTGGAAATTGTTTCGCCCGCCATGGGCAATCAGCTGAGTGTGAATAGCATTCAGGATGCTGTTATCGATCGCTTTAAATCGGTCGCTTTAACCACCGATGAAAATGGCGCAATGCGCATACGTTCCTTCTCCGAGGTAGGTGTTAGCTATACCGCTAACCATCATCATCATCATCATGGTAGTGGTTCCTTTAGTGGACGTGGCGGTCGTATATTACGTGAGAGCAGCATTGATGGAGGTGTTGCGGTTTTCGATGCCATGCTGCGAGATGACCACGAGCATCGCCTTAGCCTTGATGCAATGCATCGTGTACGCCACGTGCGCACCTCCTGCACCACCATACCAGAGGAGGATATTGTAAGTGCACCACTGTGCAACCCTCCAATACAATTCCATTTAAATCAATTGAATCCAATCCAATTCGATTTAATGTGATCGCTATGACAATTATATAGTGCTTTCCACCAGTCAGAGTCTTGCATTACAACAACAAACTGTAACTGCTGGCCTGATTTATGGTCAACCTAAAAGCTTTTACACACAGAGAGCGCGAGAGTTTACAAATGCTCCCTGTCTCTGCTTCAATCTCTCTCTCTCTCTCTCTCTCTCTCTTGTTCTTGTGAGCGAGCGAAAGCTTTGATTTGTGTGTGTGTCGACACAAACAAACTACAATTCTAAACGCAGGCTACATACTCTTATCACAATTACATATTTGAACGGTCTAACTTAAGAAATCTAACAATAATCTAATAATAGCTAATATACTAAAGAAATAAATAAGAAAAATAATAATAAATAAATAATAGCCAACATTTAGTTGCTAAATAATATTATAACATAACAAACTTAACTTAATATAAGACATAACACTACTATAGCCTAACATAAATTATAACATAGCTAATGTGGTCACACTTTTGTTCTGTTTACATTAGGCTCTCACTCTATATCTCCCTCTCCTGCTAAGAGAGTCAACACTGTGCCTGCCTGCCTGCCTTCTCACTCACCCACATATAAAGACTGCGTGCAGCTTTTTGCAAGTTTATGGCAATTTTGCACTTGAAAACTCAACTCTCGGCATTCGGCACGCAACTCAAAACCGAAATCAAAGCGCGACTTTTTGCTTGCTAACGAAGCTTTTGCCAGGCGCCCTTTTTGCTTGTTGTTGTTGCTGTTGTTGTTGGTGCCTCTGTCAGCGTCATAGCTTTGTTATTGTTGTTACTCTGTGTGTGTGTGTGTGTGTGCGAAAAGTTTTCTTTTTTTGGCCACTTTCCTTGGGTTGTGCGTGTTGGTGAAGGTCATCATGTCGTCGTCGTCGTCGTTGTTGTTGTTCCCTTCGTCGTTGTCGTCGTCGTCGTCACTGCTGAGGTTGTCGCTGTTTACCGTTAGTCAGTTTGCCATCGTCGTTGCTGCTAACTGCGTGTGTTGTCTTTCTTAGTCTCCCAACGTTGTTCTCACATTTACAGTTACAGTGACAGTTAAACTTATAGTTACCCGTTACTGTTCGTGCTGATTCCGGACGCATTTCGTGCTTTTACCGTTGATTGATTGCGTTTATGGCACGCCTGGCACTTGTCATCATTCTCATCATCAAATTGAACATTTAACGGTCGCCGTTACCGTTAAAGTTACCGTTAAGCAAATAGTGAAAGAAAGTGTGTGTGTGTGTGTGAAAGAGGCAAAGATCTGAAAGCTAGCCCTAAAGCTAGAGCAGTACAACAACAATAACAGCGACAGCTGTCATCGTCATTGTTTATTTACGCCGGCCTGTGATTAGAGAGGCCAATAAATAGTTGGCCAAATCGTATTGTCATCATATTATTATTGTTGCAGCTATTGCCGATACTGTTGACCGCTCTATTGACTGAAGCACCTGAGGAAAACCCTCCAAGCAGAAATTATGGTGTGTATTACAATCGCAAATCTAGCTAGGGGTACAGGGACTGAGGTAGAGAGATGCAAAGATACAGTACAATCTAAATAGTACAGTCAAACCTCCCTATGATAAAGTTGAAATGAATCAGAAAATCCGTTTTTGTATATTTTTTAAATTTTATTTCTTTATTTTAATTGTTTTAAATTTTACATTAGCTTTTGCGTCAAGCTTTCCTGAAAATACTATATTTTGGAATTTACAGTCTAATAAAAAATGTATATTAAAATGTCAAAATGTTTCATTCTCAGAAAACTGTATTATACAGAATTTCTTGAATTAGCTGCCTTCTGGATGTGAATTCATAACTTTAAGAACTTTATTGTGTAGAAGTGCACTATAAAAAAGTTACACTCTGTATATTTATGTGCATACTTCACTCTTTGGAGGTTTCTGCTAGTTGGTATAGCTTAGCTGACGCTTGAACCACTTGGGAATTGTAATGCGAGTGGGTAATTTATGCAACAGCTTACCTTCATACCTAAGGGATTCACTGAGCTGGCTCTCAAATTTTGAAGGCTGCCTGCTTAAAAATGCGTTATGTGTATCCTTAGCTTTTCTTCTTCCATTTGTAACTCTCCCTTCACTGTCATTTTCACTCTCATTGTCTTTTTCCAGGCGCTTTTTGCCTGCATAAATAAACGTTTTTCTAAATGAAATGTTGCCAAAAGTAGTGGAGTTGTTTTGGCCAGGTTTTTGTTTTTATTGAGAATGGAAATCAATGTAAAAGTTTTATGTAAATAATATAAAGACACACTCACATACTCGGCTGTAGGTTGAAGGTTATGGGGCAATCTGTAGTAAGAATATTCGTGTATTCAGCGGATGTGGCGACCTTTTGTTTGGCCATCCATTAAGCGGCTTATAAGCGACGTTAACAATAGCCTTCGACAGAGAAGGAGAATGAAGAGACTGAGAGAGAAAGGAAGGGAAAATGGAACTTTGGGATAAACGGAAGTTCATGAATTATTTAGGCAAAGAATGGTTGAGAAAGCCTCGGCTATAACTTAGCATGTTGAGGACCATGAGACGCAACAGCTGAACTGCAGACAATGGCCTACTTGGCGTATGCGCAATTTGTGGCAAGTAAACTGAAAGTAGCATGAAAACGTGTGCGTCTAATTCGATTATAGCCTACTTAGATACCTTAATAGCTTGCAGCTACATTTAGCTAGATATATATATAGTATGTTTGCCACAAGCGTGACGTCAGTGCCACAAAGAGAGAGGAAGAGAGAATGTTGAAAAGTGACAACTGTAAGGATTTAAAAGGACACTGACTGACCAGTTGACAGCAATTCCAGCATCGATGTGAACACGACTCTTCTGCTCTGGCCCGAATAATTTTTCATGCAACAGCAGCCGCATCAACAACAACAAAAGCTTTTGTTCAACTTGCCACTGAGTGAAGGGTTGCTTTGGGGCGTGTGGTAGGCGTGTCATGCTGGCGGTTACCGTGCCTCATGCTCCACAAAAACGGGGAACAGCCAGCTGGCAACAAAATGTTCACTGAATTGGAAATTTCGCTTAACAAAGCAATGGAGCAGCCCCTAAAAGGGGAGGGAATAGGAGACGGCAGGGAGTTGCGGTAAAGGAATGGCAACTGCAGCATGCGGGCACGAGTGAGGAAAATGCTGATAAAAACCAAAATCCATCCTAAATTATGGAGCATACATAATAATTTATTTAAGTCCGTATACCCGTATATTTTCTCTCAGTGTAGTTTCAGCTTTTAAAGCGGCAGCAAAGTGTGTGCAAAATTTTAATTAATTCGATTATAAAACGCATTCACACACACACACACACACTCTCACACTTTGACACAGGAAACAGGTAGACAAAAAGCTTTTCCGCACTTTGTGGAAAGTTAGGTTAGGTCAACCCACCTTCAACCTGCTCGATTCCCTACGCATTCCCTCGCACCTTTCAGCTCGGCATGCGTCCATCCAACTGCATAGGTAACTCAATTTTCAAATTGAGGGTCCACAAAAAAGACTTTTGGCTTGCAAAGCGATTTTGACCCAGTTTAAATGCGTCTATAGAATACTTTTAAATTAAGTTAGCTTTAAAGATTGCATCACACAAGCTTTGTGTGAATTTTTAGTAGCGAGTGTATTTAGGAATTATCTGAAATTGATTTTCGAAATAAAACGCTTTAAAATCTGGTTTTAAGTTTTGTAGTTACTTTTAGAGCTTAAAGTTGCTTCATAGAACATTCAAGAACTGGATTCAAGTCTGATTTTTTTAATCCTTCGAATTTATTTAACTTTCTTAATGCGACTAAAATCTATATTTATACCGTGGTCGCTTTTAAATAATTATATTTTTCCATATCTTGATCTCTAACGATCCAGATTCTAGAAATCTTTTGCTCTTCTTTTAAGCCGTCTTTGAATCCCTCTGTCTCTATTTATTTCTCTCTTAGTAACTTTTACTGACTAGTGTTCATTTCTATAGTTCCATCCTTACAGACTAGTCTTTAGTCTTTATATACTACTTACCTGTTCCTGTTTTATTATAGTTCTTTTGCTTAGTCGCTCACAACGATCTTTAAATTATAATGCAGCTATACATCTTATTCTCTTTCTCTCTATTTTTGCCCCTTTTGCTCTCTTTCTCTATCCCTCTCATTGCCCCTATTAGTCTCTGTCATTAGTCATGACCCTTTAAGCACTTCAGTCTCACCTGAGAACTGTTTCTCAGCAAGGTCTCACCCTTTCTTAAACTGAGCGCCTTTCTCCTTAAGCACCTCTTTGCACACATTCATTTTCCACTCTTATTCTTATTTTGTACCCTCTTCTATCGTTCTCTTTCCCTCTCTTTCTAGGCACTTATAACCATAGCATGTTGTTAGAGTCTTAATTATCACATATGTATTTTTACATTGCGCATACGTCACGTGGTGCACAAAGAAATCACAAAATGGATATCATAATTATAATTATAATAGCTATAGATACACAGATACAAGTAGGTGTAAGTGTATGTGTGTGGAAGTTAAGCAAACAAACTTTTTTATGGCCACATGAAATTATAAATTCCACACAGACATAACATTTTGATTGTAGTTCTCTTTGCTGTTGTTCTTTTTTTTTGTGTAGGTTTAGCTTAGGCAAATAAATCGCCCACAATTCTTCAATCTGGCCCTTACCCCTGACCCTATCTCTGCCCCTATCTATCCCCTGTCCTTGGCGCCTACCTCAAATTGATTTGTTTTTACCTTTTTTTCCATTTGCAAATAGCAAAACTGACAAGTGGCCAAAGCTAAACTATACCTACATACTATTCCTCATGCCTATTTCTCCCCACGTTTCTCTTCTCCCCTTCCCACCCATGGGGCAAGCAATTTCTTGGCTACACTTTTGTGGCCATCATTTCATGTTGTTGCTGTTGCTTTATTAATGTATCGCTCATTTTAGTTGTTGAGCATGTGGATTTCTATGTCGTGTTGTTTTTAGATTTTTGCTGGGCAAATTTTTGTGGCTACACTGTGAGAAACTTGTGCGTAGCTTTGCAAATGATGACAATCAATTCAATTACTACAATTTCTTGTCATTTTTGTTGTTGTTATGATTTGAGTTGAGTCTCATAAATTATATCTTTCACAAATTTGAATTGTCCGCGAATTAATAGTCCGAACATTTAACTGATGATATATGGAAGCTCTTCAATTAGATCTGAGTATTCCGCCTTTCGGTTTTGTTCAGCCAAAAAAGAAAAAAAAAAGGGAATTACAAATAGTGAAAAGAAGTATTAGAGCTCTGTAAATATATGTACATATATGTATAAAGTATTTATTTTTTAATCTCTTAGAAGCCTAATTATATGAATACGATCTATATTAAACTAGCTCAAAAACTGATTAAAAGGCTATAATATTTAAAGTTTAGTTCATTTTAGTAATTCAACTATTAAAAATAAAGAAATACAAAAGAAAGTACCCTTTTTTATGCCGAATGCCATATTATATATTTTTTAAGAGTAGTTTATTTTTTAAACTGACCCCGATATAGGCGAAGCTAGTTTTCCTTTCTTCGAAGTAGTATATATTGCTTGTCGCCTTTTGGTCTCTTCACTGTGCAAATACGTGTTGTATTAACTTTCTTTTTGCAGTGCATTTTGCCCACTGTCCTCTATTCCCGCCCCCTCACTAAGTCGTCGCCTTGTCCAGGTCTTTGGCTACCTCAAACACAAACCCCAAACACATAACATATGAGAGCAGAGTCTGCCCCAAGCACACATAGCATGCGGTACTTAGCGGTGCACACTTAGAGAAAGAGAGAGGGAGAGTGAAAGAGAAAGGGAGAGAGATAGAGACACTTAGATGTATGTGCGTCAAAAAGGAAGGGGGAACTGAAAGGCGTGCAAAGACGAAGCCTACGCTGACGTTGACTTCGACTGCGACTGCGACAGCGACTGAGCTGAAAGCGAATTCGAATTCAGTTTTCAGTTTGTTTTTTTCTCAGTTGAGTTTTCAGTTTGTGTCGCGCCTCCGTTTTGTAAATAACACGAAAAAAGCTAAGAAAAAGCAACGGCGATAAGTTGCACGAAAGCAACGTATAACGGGACTAACTAGCGGGTAGACAATACACACACACACGCACACCAACACCTACTCAAATATACACAAATACATATATAAATATATGTATATGTGTTATATTCATATGCAGCGTGAAGTTCCTGCAATTGGATTAATTAGACAAACAATTACAAATGGCAAAACGACAAAAAAAACTCAAAAGCAGCAAAAAATTAAATTAGCTAAAATCAAATTAATTAATCTACAGCAACAACAACAACAACAAGAATAAGACCAAACCAAAACTATAATAAAATTGTGTGTGTGACGCACGCGTTAAACAAATATAGAAAATTATAAATATATATACTTCTACTATATAGTATTTATGTATATGTACAGAGTGCCTGATATATATTTTTATATAATTTCTTTCGCATTTTGCGCCAATTAAAATTCTTTTAATAGAATAAAGCCCGCATAAGCATCATAAAAAGTTTATAACATATATTCAATATTTATGCAAAAAGATCCTTTAAAGACTTTACTTAACTTTGTTTAAACAAACATTTTCTTGCTCTTTTGCTCTTGTCTTTATTGTGTTTTTTTTGGTTTTTTTTTCGAAAAGTTGTACAGATTTTTTGACAAAATCATTTTTTTTCTTTTTGAATATTTATTTTTATAAAACTTTGACATTGGATTTGTCATTGCTCTCAGTTGTTTCTCTTTTTGTTGTTGTTGCTATTGTCGTGCGTTACGTATACGTAATATTTCTGAGCAGTTTCATTTTTCTAGTTTGCTGTTGAGATCTGTGAAAATTTACACTAAAATCCATTAGTGGAAAAATCTGCGAGTTGAAAAAATAAAAACAGAAAAATAAAACGAAGGAAAAACGAAGTGGAAATTTATTTGTTTCGCCAGTTGTTTGTTTGCTTCTCACGTTGTCGCGTCGCGTTTGTTGTTATTGTTGTTGGTTTTATTTGGTCTGTGTCCATAAACAGCATTTGTTGCAATTACAGGCACACACACACACGGACACACCAGTGATAAACACTCACACACACACACACACTCACAAACGCGGGCTAGCTGAAAGCAAAAGCAAAAATATGTCAAAGGTTTGCACTGAGCTTCGTCTGTCTATTTAGCTTAATCTCACAGTTGTGCTTTTTAGTTTGTAATTTGTTCTTGTTACTTATTATTGAATAAGCATTCATAGAGTTCACTCATTCACGCATTCACTTATTCACACACTCATTCGCTCAATCAGTCAAGTCAATCATCACGAACTGCACTTTTCATGTGCATTCATTTTTATTGCGTGTCTCTCAAAAGTCTATCGAAAGAGGAAAGGGAAAAAGGGGAATTCAAGTTAAAGGCATCGGGGTTAAAGATGCTTTAAAACTGAACGAACAATCAAACTTTACAAGCTCTACAGTTGAATAGTCACGCACTTGTTGTTGTTATCGCCTCATAAAGCAAGCTCTTTTATGGCACATTGGCATTGACTTATTCTACACTGTGAGAAATGAACGTGCTGAAAACAAGCGAATCCGCAACGAATAAAAGTTTACAGCCAAGTGAAAAATTTGTCAGTTGATGCGGAAAATTCTTTATTACACATTTAAAATTTACATTTTTAATTACTTTTTCACTTGTTATAACAAATAGGTACATAGATACATTTTATATACATACTTTGGTATACTATGATGTCAGACACTGTTAGAGTTGGAAGAATTATTCAGCTATTGATAGTAGTATTTACCAGCAGAGATAATAAAATAGGTAAAACTACTTCAAATATGGACAGTTCTATTGTATTTTATCTAAGAGATTGTCAGAGCCTGTAGAACTTTAAAACTATTCGTAATACTATCGACTTTTGCCTATCAAACTATCAAAACTCGTTGACAATACTATCGATCTAATGTAAGAGACTAACTGAGGTGTTGGAAGTGTTTAACTGCTGATATAAACTGTACTAAAAAGTCTACAATCATGTTCTATCTAAGAAACTGTCGGAATAGTAAAACTGTTGAAAAAATACTATAGACTTTAATCTAAGAAATTATCAGAACGGTTGAAATTGTAGCTGGTACTAATAGACATTAGTTATAGAAACTATCTGAACTGAAGGAACTGTAATACTATCGATAGTATTACAACTGTTGCAACTATCAAACTATCGACTTGCTTTTAAAATATTACCAGAGCTGCTGGTACTATCAATAGTACTATAAATTATAGAGACTATATATGCGTATAGAATTGTAGTTCTATTGATAGATTTTGAGCTTAAATATTATCAAAACCTTTGTAAAATTAAATAATCAATTATTCTTAGATACCCCAAGGTACGCCTCAGAGTCTTAATGTTTCAATGCCAATTTTAATTGACTTTTGTCTCAGCTGTAATAAACAACAACAATTGTTGCAGTTGTTGCATTTCAATCAATATAGAGCCTCAATCGTCAATCAACCTGGCAAGACATCTAATCAGCTGAGTTCGTTTATGTTTTCATTATGACATTACAATTTTTGATAAGTGTCTCAGTGTCAGACATTTGTCAAGATTACACACACCCAGTCATATATACATCCCACACCCACACCTGTACAGACACACACTCAAACACACACACACACACACACACACTCACAGTTTCCATGTAGTTTACGTCAGTAACTCAATTTGCAATGCGAAATCGATTTCCGTTTTATATGTTACAGTGAACGTCGCCAAATGCTAAAAAATCGCGCAGCTACAAAATGAAATTTGCAAAGCGAAAGAGTGAAAGAGAATGAGAGAGTTAGTCAAAGTGAAAGAGGAAGAGGGAGAGGGATAGAGAGAGAGGGAGATTGAAAGTAAGTGGGAAGACAGTCAGGGCCATCTGGCTAGTTGACTGGGCGCCGACTCCGCGTCTGCATAAAGGTCATGGTCAACATACAACATGCGCCGGCTCAAGCCCTGGCCGAGACCCTGGCGACTCCCCTTCCCTTTTTCCCGCTCTCCCCTTCTCTTTGCTTGCTGGTCAACATCAAACGGCCAAAAGGGAGAAGTTTGTAGTTGCGTTCTGTTGGCCAAAAGGGGCGAGCACCCGACAACGAGTCAACAGGCAGCTTTGACTTGTCAGCTTTTTGTGGTTGGGTGCAGCCTTTAACGGCTGTTGATAATGTGCTACATTTTGTAGCATTTGTATGCACAACGTCACGTCGCGTTGCTTTGATTCGCTTTGCTTTGATTGATATATTTCGCGGACCCTGTGCTAACAAAGTATACAAAGTCTATTAAGTTTGCCAAAAAGAAACTACACGATTAACAGAGACTATAAGAGCTAGAGTCACAAGACTTTGAACAAAGGTTCCTTTTAATGCCAACAGGATTCCTGTAAATTTTTTTTTAATTTAATGTAAATTTAATTCAAATAACAATTTAAGAACTAGGGACTTGTACCTTTTACTACATACGATATTATAAATAGAATCAGTCCTCAAAATTTCATTACGATCAAAAATCAAACTCGAAATTTTGAGCATTGAGCAAGGAAAGAAGAAAATAATACCGACAGGAAAACGTACAGAGCTTGTGTTTGTATTTTGTACAGAACAAGTACAGGGTCTCTTATAGTCGGGCTCTCTTGTTTGTAACCTTTTCCACTTTTTTTTTTCTTGTGGGTGGCGTCAACACTTCAACTTGAAACTGGCAATTGGCCCAGGAATCAGTCTCAATCCTTATCAGCGGCATTCCATGATCATCTGGCAAATTGCTTCAAGTGTTATTGTTTTTGTTTGTTCACATTGTTGTTGTTGTTTTACTTATTGCTTTTTTTCTTCCTTCTAGTTGCGTTTTGTTTACACTTTCCACACGAGTCGAGTCGAGTCGATTCTCGGCGTATTTTATGCGTTTCCACAAAATGGTTTTGTTTGGACCATAAAAGTTTATGCATTTTGCCCATTTTGAATTTAGTTGCCGGCGTTTATTGACTTTTGGGGGCTGTGTTTATGAGTTCCATGATTATTGGCTACAAAGGGGGCGGTTCTTAGGTTAATTTTTACGGTGCTGATAAGCTAAATTGTTGCGTAGGCTCTTATAATAATACCATATGTAAGCCTCAAAATAATAATCAACGTGGTATAAAATACTGTAAATAAGATTAAACGGTTTTACACAAGCATTATAGAGTTATTAATAGTCTTAAATTTTTAAAATAAAACACCTTTTTGAAGTAAGCGACTGATAGCATGTTAGAAGCTCTTTTACTCGGATCTTAAGCAAGCTATTATAAAAGTATTAGACTTAAGATTATTAAACTTAGCACAAGTTGAAGTGGAAAAAATTTACATATATTTCCTATTATACAATTCTGTATTAGTGTTAAGAGTTTCATATAATTGCTTATACACGGAAAGTGACTATAAACGCGACTTAATTTGTTTTTCACAACTGTTATACAGTTCTATTCACCTTAAAATTTGCTTGGACCTTGCAAAATTGAAGTAAAAGACTGTAATTGGAATAGGAACAGTTGTACATATCGTTATAAAAACTATTATACGGTTATGTAAACTGTTATGTGCTATAAAACTGACTATTCCCATATAAGCTATCTTTTATACAACTATTATAAATAGTTTGTACTTTCCTCCTCTTACAAAATTCAACATGCTTTGAGTTTATTCAGACTCATAAGCGTTCCCTTCAACTTTTCAAACGTAATACCATCATAGCTTGTCATTTTAAGTAACTGCAATGCTGTTCTGACAGCTCTTCCAGCTTGTGGTCCAATTGCAAAGCCAAAATAGTGCTGCAGTCACTCACAACTGACATTGAAATGCAACTTAATGTGACTACTTTGTGGATCCAGTTGTGGCTGCCTGACCACATTGACGTCACAGCAGCAAAAGTGATTCATATCGTGTTGTTAGCTGGCTGGACATTACTTTCTATCAGATGCAAAGTTGATCCATAATGCAATTGCAGTGTAGTGCATATGAATGTGTGTGGGCTGCTCTAATAAAATTTGCGTGATAGAGCTTAATCTTTTACGTGGTTTTCGCTCCATTTGTCACCCTCATAAACTTTGAGCTCCCAAAAATAGATAAACGGGCATCTGAGTAAATATGGTATAGCTTTTCATCGCACTCCTCTTCACAGGGGGCTGCGACTGACTTTTGACATATAAAAAACACCGAGTTTGCATCCCTGGAATGACGCACATTAAATTCTCCAACCATTGTTGGGTGTTGGAGTTACTGTGGCTGGTGCAGCAAGTGGGCGTAGATAGGGAATGCTTCGAAGGCGTGGGCCCATCGAATAAAAGCTCCTGTTACGGTTCTAAAATGTCTATTTGCCATCAAAAGACGGTGACTGTGGACTTTTATTGTAGATGGTTTCTGTTGCAGTTGGCTAATAAAGCTGAAGGCGAGCGGTTATTTGTTGTTGACATGGTGCCGTTAAGAATTGTGTTAAATTTTAAATACTTCTTAAACTGTTATACTGTTATATAACTGGTATACTGTTATATAGCTGGTATACTGTTATATAGCTGGTATACTGTTATACACAACTGTTATACAACTGTTATTTTGAATTTCTCTTTGCAGGAACAAGTAAAATTGGATGCCAGCAAACAGGTAATCAGCCCAGACGATTGCGAGGATCTCAGTCCAATGCCACAAACAGCTGCACCTCCCGTGCGTAGGCGCGGCGGCATATCTGCGGAGCCGGTGACCGAAGAGGACGCCGCCAACTATGTTAAGAAAGTCGTACCGAAGGATTACAAGACAATGAATGCCCTCTCCAAGGCCATAGCCAAAAATGTGCTCTTCGCTCACTTGGATGAGAGCGAACGCTCCGATATATTCGATGCCATGTTTCCAGTTAATCACACGGCAGGCGAGAATATCATACAGCAGGGTGATGAGGGTGATAACTTCTATGTCATCGATGTGGGTGAGGTGGACGTGAGTATCCAAAAAAAAGAAGCTGTAAAACCAAATAATTTCCACATTAACTGTCATATTTCTTTGGACTTCCTTTTAGGTGTTTGTCAACTCTGAGCTGGTGACCACCATCAGCGAAGGCGGTAGCTTTGGTGAGCTGGCCCTCATCTATGGCACACCCCGAGCCGCCACTGTGCGTGCCAAGAGTGATGTGAAGCTGTGGGGCATCGATCGTGACTCCTACAGACGTATTCTTATGGGCTCAACCATACGCAAACGTAAGATGTACGAGGAGTTCCTGTCACGTGTCTCCATACTGGAGAGTCTGGACAAGTGGGAACGCCTCACCGTTGCCGATTCGCTGGAGACGTGCTCTTTCGAGGATGGCGAGACCATTGTGAAGCAGGGAGCAGCTGGCGATGATTTCTACATCATCCTCGAAGGCTGTGCCGTTGTTCTGCAACAGCGCTCCGAGGTGAGTTTCCTTGAAAATAATCTGCTCTTATTAAGATGAACTAAACTAAATAATTAAACCTCTCTGTTTTCTAGCAGGGTGAGGAGCCCGCTGAAGTGGGTCGCCTGGGCTCCAGCGATTACTTTGGTGAGATTGCCCTGCTCCTGGATCGGCCACGTGCAGCAACTGTTGTGGCCCGGGGCCCGCTCAAGTGTGTCAAGTTGGACAGAGCGAGGTGAGAGCTACTGAATAATTGAATTACTGAGGTCATCTTTTAATTGCATTTGTTATTTCAATAGATTCGAACGCGTTTTGGGTCCCTGCGCGGATATTCTGAAGCGCAACATCACGCAGTATAACAGTTTTGTTTCATTGTCCGTCTAAGTCACAGCAACAAGCACACCACATCATCAACATCTACAACAACAAGAACTACAACAACAACGCAGCTCGCATGCCACCAGCTACAACAACAACAAATGAAATCAAACTACAACAAAAACGCTCAGCAGCATAAAAACAAAACAACTAAAACTTAAACAAAACTTAAATGTGTAAAGAAAAAACCAAATGAAGAAACTGAAGCCCCATATTAGAGTTAAAAAACGGTTAAAGATTGAGTTGAGCTCAATAGGAAAGGGGCGAAAAAGACGAAAAGAAGGAGACGGAGTGGGAAAGATAAGGAAGGGAAGGGGGCAAATTACCAATACCAATACCAATATGTTAATTACGTATATGAATTCTGTATGTTGTGCTGAAGTTACATATGTATTTGTGTAATGTGTGTGTTTCTTTGTGTAAAAGTTGCGGCATGTTCCACAGCAGCAACAACAACCACAGCAACAGCAACTACAAATACTTGCAACATATTGCACTTTCAATATTTCAATGTACAATTTGACTTTTTGCAACTTTTGCCAGAAACTAAAAAAAAAAACAAAGCAAGTGAAACGAAACTGTATAACACTTATCGGTTATTACGGTACTACTTTCTTTTATATGCGGAACATGCTGCCAAGAAAAAAAAAACAAAAACAAATATGTATAACAATTAGTTAATACATTTCATTTAATAATCATTGAAGATCTGAATGTTTTTTACAACAACATCAAGGCAACAACTACAACAAACAAAAAAGTAAATACGTATAAATAAATACATATAAATGTAAAGTTAGCTATAACACACACACATATACACGCATGCTGAGTTTTAACTGTTATACAAATGAAAAGCGAGAAGAGAAGATTTAAATATAGTTTGTATAATTTAAATTTGTGTTGAACAAAATAGTGAGGAAAGTGGGCAACAACAACAACTAAAAACAAATATTTTTTAATATTTAGTTAAATTATTTTTTAAAGAAAAAGATTCGCACATGAAGTCAGAAAATGAAAACGAAAAAAATATACATAAACCAAACGGAAAGTTAAAGAAAATTGTTTGCAATTTGTTTGATTGTAAAATATTTCAGTCCGGTTTGACATTTATTTAAAATAATTGTAACTTTTAGCCTGTGCTTATTTCGATAACTGCAAAACTGTAATACATGTCCCCATTATTTAACTGTTATACTCTGTTATACCATACGCCGCATAACCAAAACAGGCATTTCTTCTAACAACTGCCACCAAAAAAATCACACACAAACACAACAAAACAAATTGTAAAATAATACAAGATGAAAACAAAAACAAGAATGCAACTAATGCTTGAGAACTGTGCGTGTATTAAAGTGTTATACTGACCCACATAGACACGCACAGACATGCAAATTTAGCTAAGGTTGAGCCTAGGAATTCGTTTGTTTTTTTAAGGTGTGCAAGCCACGCCCCTACGCCAGAGAGCGTTGAGTGCACCCGCCGGCGGGTTAGACTATAAAGAGAGAGACTATTGAGAGAGAGAGTGCGAAAGAGCGTGCATTGCGACAAAAAGCTAAATGATATGAATTGTGTACATTAAGCCAAGGCAAAAGAAAGAAAAAAAACCCCAACACGTGTGACAAAGAGAGACAAAGAGAAAGTGTAAGCTTATGAGATCGAGAGAATACAATTTAAAATAAATAATATTATCAATGTAAAATCGTATGTACTATAAACAACAAGTAAAAACAAAATCTACAACAAAACAAAAGCTAACAACAAAACGAGCAAAAAACAATACCAGTAATAAATACATTTACATAGATGTTGCAAAACAAAGATCAAGACATGGACATGGGATAAGTATGGTATTCTACAAGGCTGCAAACCTCAACAGTTTTCGTAACAACAACAAATATATGGTTACAAGGGAGGCTTCAACTTGAAATAAGCACACACATTTCTCAAAAGTTTTCAAGTTGAAATCCTAGCAGCCTTCTGTTCTAATGTTGCTGGACGCCATTATTTGGTTACCCACACTATTCACCTACATTGTCTTCCTGCTTATCCTCATCATACTATTCTTCATTGTCGCCTATGTCAGCCATAAGATCTACATATCCATCTATGACAATCTGCCGTTGCCAGCGGCTCCTGTTTCCCGTTCCGCGATTGCAACTAGGGAATCAACGCGAATTACTAGGGAATCAACGCGATCCGAACTCTTTGGCACTCAGACAAGTTCACGATCCCTTTGGATACCGAATCGTTCACAGATCTTTGCTTCCTCTGTGGGTAAGTAGACACAACACTGAACTGGGCTTCTACAAGTCCTTAGATATAATATTGTTGTCTCCCAGTGCGCATTACGCTCACAATGGGGCCCTGTTATCTGGTCTCTGTCGGTCTGGACATATTACAGAATCCCAAGGAACGTGCCGTTAGTTTTATGTGTAATTGCCAGGATAACGTGATGATATGTGCTGCTGGCATGGAACGTAGTGCGGATAGTTTACGTATACTTAAGTACTATGACCAGTTGTCCAAAATACCCAGACTCAGGGTGCTCCTCAGGTGTTATCAGCGGAGTAATATGCGTCTAGTGCTGGACGATGTCGTCAAGGATATGATGGAGGGACGTTGCATAGACAATTCGGTTGCGTGTCAGACGCCCAGACACAAGCGATTTTCCAAGACGAAGAAGAGAGAGAGTGAAGGGAGGAACAGTGAGCAGAGAGAGGAAGACTGAGAAGAGAGAGAGAGAGAGAGAGAGAGAGAGAGAGAGAGAGGGAGAATAAGAAGAGCAACCAACAGTGGGGGGCTGTGTGGGTCGTTCGCATATATAATTAGGCATATTTTTTTTTTTGTATTTTGTAGAACTCGTTTGATGTGTATTCTGTTAAGTATTTGAGTGTGTTTATATGTGTACTGGTTATGCATATGCCAAGTGACTGAGAAAACTACGCTCTAGGCAAGCCCATGTCGCATTTAACCGGCTAACAAGGTCGCTTCTTCAAATGAAACTGGGACTGTGTCGTCTAGGGAATGCTGCACTTCAGAAGCGTAAGCCAAATTAGGCGCCGCATGGCGGGTACACCTGGCAGAGACCAGACAAGTGCTTCTTCTTTTTGCTTATCTCGATTGGAGGGGCCATAAAACACCAAAAAAAGAAAATAAGAAACAAAAAAAAACTCGCATTATCAGTCGCTTTTTAGATAGCGACGTACTCCAGCGATTGCCAAATCAGAACCACAACTACGACGAAGGCAATAATGATGGTCATGGTGATAATGATGACAATGATGATGGCGATATCGTTGATTATAAGGCCCCCCATGCAATTTAGATCGTAACAAGTCACAAATATGCCTGACGCTATTCCAATTTAATTGCCAGCTCTGTGTACATTTTTTTCTCTCTATTTATTTCAATTAATAAAGCAAAAAAAATATATATAAATGAAAGACAACCGATTGGCGGGATTCATGAATGTGTTTGGCATTCATAATATTTAATACCCTGTAGATATGGAGATAAGCAGCGTCTATTAAATCTACAAAGTTAACAATCTCTGATTTGATAAAAGCTAAAATAGAAAAATGTAATATGTAGCGAAAGCTAAATTGGATCCATATAATTTAATAAGCTATCGTTGGGAAATTTGTTAAGCAGCTGTATATTTTAGTAACGTCATCTACATACGTAAACCAGCAAATGCTTTGAAAAACTCATAAGCATAAAATTAAACCATTTAATTATACCCTGTAGCCAAAAACAAAGCATAGCTTATTACACAACACAGTCTGCTGGATTAAAATGGGTATAGCCTGTGTAAATAAATTGAATAAAGGGTATCTGTTGGGCGATCAGTGATGTTTCTAGCTGTAAGTCACAAATTAAAGCTGGTTATGAACTGAAATCATTTCCAACACAATGAACATTGCACTTTAAACTGTCAGCACAGGGTATATGCTAGTCGTGTATCACATGACATGTGTTCTATTTGTGTCTAGTGAAAAATGTAAACTATATGCATTGGGATTGAACTGTGGATAGATGCAGCTACTTCGACCTGTCCCTGGCTAATAGAATAACAAATCCAGCTTCAAGACGAACAAACACTTCTCATTCTGGAGCTTTCAGCTTTGTCGGGCTTATCACGCACAACATTGCGTATACGTAACGAAGTTCTATACGCTTGCTCGCTAGCACATTGTGTCTAGTAGGTGGCTTGCCTCAGTTAACACACAGGTGTCAATGCACACGGTACGGAGAGACGACGTACGCTCGCAAGAACGACAAGCATACAAAAATATATAAATAAAATATATATGTATATATTTTTATACGACATTTAATTAACATACACGCTTCAGTTCAACGCACACGTTCTTTGACTCTGCCTTCTGAACAACGTACAACTTCCTCAGTTCCCAAATTCTCTCATTGTCAGAGTTTCGTTGTTTGTCACAAGTATAGAAAATATATACGAAAACAACACACTAAAAAAAAGTATCAACAATTTGGAATATACAATGTTGGATCCCATCTCGGATACGCCTCTAGTGCTGGCCTATGTCTTCATGTCGCTACTCGTCTTGATCGTGTGCTTTATAATCTTCAATGTGGTGCATAAAGTATGTCGCAACGTATCCACTGGAGAATCTGTCGGAATGGGCGTGGGCGTGTCAGTGAGCAGCCCACTAAAGACAACAACATTGCTGGATGGAGATGCTATGAAAACCGGTTAGACAGCGATAACAACAACGATGCCGACGCTCGGAGAAACGGAATCTCAGAAGCAGAGGCCACAAATTCAAGCTACAATACTATGTAGATATGGATCAGAGCGCCGGCGAGCGACAAAAACAGCAGCAACAGCAAACATTGTACATAGCCACTGTTAATACACAATAGTAATTAGCCTTAGCCTGTAAATACGTCTAAAACTAGTACTTAGAAACCATTTAAACTATTATATGATATGTATAACACGCACTATACTGTGGGGTCGACAAGTGGGCGGTTGTACCTGGACAGTCACTAGTCACTTAGGGTTAGCTAAACAACTTCGTCATGCCTGACATTGATATTGTAAATAAAGCCAAGAAAATAAAATAACGAAATACAAGTCGATATTGTGACAAGTGCCTAATTATTACGCGCTCACTCCAAGTACAAAGTGAACCAAATGTCGCCTGATCGAGTTAATGCCTCGTTATCATAATTGAACTTCTTATCGCTGTGGGAGGAACTTCTTATCGCTGTGGGAGGACAAAAAAGGTTGAGTGTGTGTGTCCGGAATGTTGGGCAATCAATAATTGGTGCCATAGATTAAAAGGCCGCCTAATGACGGACTTAGTTAATGAATGATTCATTCGATTTATACATAGTTTATTTAAAATAGCATGTTCATCTATAAATTTGCAATTAGGCGCGTTGTTTGTTTATCTGTGCTTCTCGATGACGTTGATGTTGCTGGAGATTTTTGGCCCAGGGCCTGGTTGTTACACCCTTGCAGCATCATAATGAGTTTTCAATCCGTGGGATCGCTGTCAATAATAAATGAAAGGTTTCTTATTGATATACATTTTGTTGATTACGCTTTCTTATCATACCCCGAATAGGTCTTGGGATGCTGTGACGCCATGTCATCATCCTGACTGCCCAGCGCCTTTTTCACATACTTCAAAAGAGAGTTAAAATTTAAATAAAAAGTTGGCTGCATATATAAAAATAAGGGTATATACCATTGGATTCAATATGATCTCCTCTTCCATTTTGTTGATTTGTTTTACCAAATCGAGCACTTGCGTTATGTTCGTTTGCACATTGAGGAACATGTCGGGTAAGTTGTATTGCTCTGGATCGTCCTTGAACAGCACCATGCCATCCTTTTGATTGATGCTAGCAAAGATTTCACCCGATTTGATCTGTTTAAAATGAAGTAAACTTTTAATATGTAGTGGGCAAAATAGATAAGCTCTTCCTGACCATGTTCAGTATGTAGCGTTCCGCTTCAGCAGCACTGGACAACTGGACACGACTAGCGACATCGGTTAGGGAGAGGGTCAGAAAGGTTTTCGTCAGGCGCTGTATGTTTCGCTTATACAAGGATGTGGCTACCTGTTTGGCCAATCCCATGTTGTTATCACGTGTAAATGCTTCACTGTATTTGAGTATAATGATGCGCAGCTCCTCGCTCGACGAATTGCCATACACATTGACCAGGTCGTGATAATGATTTGCCAGCGGCTTCATAAAGCGACCAATGACTTGTGCGTTCTTTGGTATATACGCGATCTAAAAATACGGAGTTAATATGCATTTAATTTGCAGTTGATAAATTAAGGGAACTCCTACCTTGCCCTCGACAATCAGTGAAACCATGAGAAACTTTTTATATGCCTCCAACATGATGTGAGACATGGCCATGGCGGGCGTGGTAATGCACACCTCAAAGAAGTACAAAGCACGCTCGTAGTTCTTAACAGCCGTATAGATCATGCCACCGTAATAATAGTACAACAAAAAGTACTTTGCATCGTTGTTTGCATCCTAAATCGAAGGATTTAAATGGTTGAGCATATATTCGAATTGTTTATTGTTAAGTTTGCTTACCAGCGTATGTTGTGGCTGCTGTTGCTGTTGATTTTTACACTCGGCGGCGACGGTGGAGATGTCTGTAATATCTGTATCTAGATAGGGCAGCACCAGATTAAAATTTTTCGCTTTAAGACTAAGCTGGCAGAGATCGGCGTGTATGGGTGTTAGCTGTGTGTCCAGTTGTCTGATTTGTTCAATTGCCCGCGACACCACCCTAATACCCAAAATGCTAAGGTTTTTCTGCACCAGATAGTCCGTAAACAAATGGCACATCTCATAAACTACAGGATTAACAATTAAATCAGCAATAATTACACCCATCAATTTATCTGGAATTTACTCACAGGGGCAGACGGCAAATCGCAGCTGCTCAGCATTGCTGCGTTCCACAAAGTCACGTATTAACTGAATAATCTGTGCCGGCTCCGGATTTGCCGATGCGACGCTATGAAGCTTCCCGAGAATCACATAGAGCACGCCCAATGTGTGCTGTTGCATGTCCAGCGTTTCGAGCACATTGTCCAATATGATCCAATTGCGACCAAGCAGTGGCAGTGACTCGGGCAATTCATCAGCCAACTCCCGGTAGCTACCTGTAAGCCCACAAAAACAATGGCAATAAATTAACAACAATTCTGACAGATATCAGATTCTTGTCTTCCTAAACCGGCCCCCGGTGTTCACTTACCCGCTGCGCTTAACGTGCGCACCTGATTCACATAGTTTTCTAGTGCGCTGCCCATATTTGCAATGCCTACGAGTCCGAGACTATAGCTTTATGAATATTTATCGCTAAGAACTAATAAATTAAACAAAATATAAAATCTTTTATACGCGTTCGCGTTTTTCCTTTTGACAGTGTGACCGTAAGCCGTAGAGCTGTGTCGTTTCTCTAGGGTTGTTGAACAAATATTTATTTATCGATGTATCTCTGCTAAGTGTATTTCCACTAGTTGGGATTTTTCGGTTGCGGAAGGGCTAACGCAAGAAATACGAAAAGTGTTTCTATTGCGTTTACCGCATCCATAGTCAGCAGATTGCAATATTAATATAATTCAGTGATGTTTGAACAAAGTCTGGAGGGGAAAATCGTTCTTTATTTTCGATGTCAAAAAGCATGTGGCTAATACAAAAAACTGAAATATTTCATTATAATTTTAATAAACGCACTAATGTTTTGTTCTGAATAAGTTCAAATGAACGGTCTATCGAAATGAACGAATTAAATTACTCAGTATTTTATTAACTATATCGTGCTTTTCGTTCAGTTCGTCGATTGTTCGTCAACGAATTTTTTTTATTCAGTTTTTTGAAGTCGCTCAACAGTTTCCTTGAAACTATTTGATTTCATTAATTTGTTGTAGTTAAAATGAGAATCTATCGTTTCGATATATCAATATGGTGTTTTTGCCATAGGTGGCGTTTTATGTTGAAAATTGAGCGACCGTTAAATTTTAAAATATTGCCTTGATCGTTCAATTTTAATTTGTATAACGTCATATTATTTTTATGAGTATGACCTGTAAACTTTTTATTTATTTTTTTGTTTAATATATTTGATTATATTATATATTACACATACAAGAAATTGTAGAGTTGTAGTTGTAGTTGTAGTAGGAGCTGCAGCTATATTCTATTGCTGACTTTAAATTTTTAACCATCCAACGAAAAAGCGTGTTTTAATAACCAAATTTAAGTTTATTTTATTCTTAATATCAGTAACATTGTTTCTATGCTAACTTAAGCTAAAAAATTTACAGTTTGATAATATCAGAGTAATATAAAAAAATACAGCGTATGCAGTAGTTATCTTAAATAAATATAAATTGAAATAGCTTAATTCCTATTAAAATTGCTTATACGAATCTAACTTAAGATTAAGATTTCATTATGAATTATTATAATTTATATTTAAATCAAAAATAAAACTTAACTTCTCCAATATTAATCTGTTATGCCTTTTTTGCAGCTTCTCTGACACCTTCCTGTTGGAGGACAGCGTCTGTTTACAATTGTCCGAGCTCAATCCCAAGCTGAAGTCATCATTCGCCTCGTTGATCAAGGTCGAGGAGTCTTAAGGTTGAGGTGCTCTGATTACCAAGATGATCCCTCTTGGTTCAATGGAAGAATGTACTTAACTGTAGGTACAATACTGATTTAAACTGTTATATCTGACTTATAAAATATAATGTAATTAATTTAATCAACTTTTTCTTGCAGTTCGCTCTCTGTGGGTCACCGTCCACTACTTAGAGAGCCGTTGGTCCTCTCTAAGTACGGCAGGCGCCCTTCACTGTATGCGTGACTGACGGCTCTCTAAGCATCGCTCTAGCTCTGTGGATCATAGCTGTTCCCATTACCGTCCACTACTTAGAGAAGGCATGATCCTCTCCGAAGCTCACACTGCCCATTCACACATACATAAAAATGCGTGCTGCTAAATTTATTTATGTACGTGAGCTACTGATTCAGTTCGCTTCGTAGTTTTGAGCTCTTTGGACCAGGAAAATACAACCGCAGTAAGTTTTTGTTTGTATGTAACATATGTGAAACTCCATGAAAATATTCTGTTCCCCACCACTGTCAATAAAAAACGCATTATAATTTGTAATTATCATCATATTTTATTCTTAAAATCCTATCCTTATGGAGTAACATTGGATCTATGCTAATTTTACAAAGCTAAATTTACAGTTTATTGATAACAGTATAACATAAAATATAAAATAATATAGTAGTCATGTTGCTTATGACTTGTTTTCGACAATTTTCCAAACGTGGTCGTAGACTCCAAAACCTGTAAAGTAAATATAAATTGTTAATATATATTGATAAAACCTAGTTCCAAATAAAATTGATTATGAAAATCTAACTTAAAATTAAGATTTCATCTTGAATTATTATAATTTCTCTTTTAATCACAGAATAAAACTTAACTTGTCCAATATTAATCTGTTATACCTTTTTTGCAGCTTCTTTGGCATGTTCCAGCTGGAGCACCGCGTCTAATCCCAATTAGCCGAGTTTAAACCCACAAGCTGAGGTCAACATTCGCCTCGTTGAAAAGTCTCAGGGATAATGATCTCCGCTGCAAGCGTGGTCTTATTACCAATTTAATCCCTCTTGGATCAATGGAAGAATGTGCCTAACTGTAAGTACAACATTGATTATTATACAAAAATTATCATATCTGATATATAAAATGTAATTTGATTAATAAAATTAACTTTTTCTTGCAGTTTTCCTGGAGAAATATTGGAATCTACTCTACTATGTTGGACTCAGCGAACTGACGTCATTTTGGCATCCAAACAAAGTCCCCACAAAGATGCCACAACTAAAGAATTAATCTTTATGCTCTAAGCAAATAGTTTTAAGTATAATAATAATTATTATATACGTATAATTAAGAAAAATGTTTAAATTATAATACATTTTGTGTTACATTAAGCTAAAAGAAATGTATTTATTAAATTAAGAGATATTAACTAGACATTAACTTAATTTCAATGTTATTCGTAAGGATAGGATTTTAAGAATAAAAGAAACTGCAATTTTAAAACTAAAACGTGTTTTTTCATTGGTTGGGTAACGAAATTTGAGTCAGGAAGAATATGGAAACTAGGCTGGAGAATCAAGAAATAGGCACACAATTACCATGCGAACAACTTTCAAGCTCACTGGCAACTTGCCCGAAAAAAAAATTGCCAAAATTTTTCAAAATTTTTCAAATTTCCAAGTGAAATACCAGGCGAACAGAAACTGAGAGTAGGTCGCCACACTAAAAATTTTATTTTGCCATGACGTCACACAAAGAGTAACTTGTTTGGCATGACGTCACTAAAATGGACCTTTTTTGAGTCCGGATTTAAGTGCGCCCCAAAAAAGGTCCATTTTAGTGACGTCACACCATGACGTCACACAAAGGCTTGTTTGAAATGACGTCACTAAAATGGACCTTTTTTGCGGCGCACTTGATTTAAGTGACGTCATGGTAAAATAAAATTTTTAGTGTAGCGACCTACTCTCAGTTTCTGTTCGCCTGGTATTTCACTTGGAAATTTGAAAAATTTTGAAAAATTTTGGCAATTTTTTTTCGGGCAAGTTGCCAGTGAGCTTGAAAGTTGTTCGCATGGTAATTGTGTGCCTATTTCTTGATTCTCCAGCCTAGTTTCCATATTCTTCCTGACTCAAATTTCGTTACCCAACCAATGAAAAAACACGTTTTAGTTTTAAAATTGCAGTTTCTTTTATTCTTAAAATCCTATCCTTACGAATAACATTGAAATTAAGTTAATGTCTAGTTAATATCTCTTAATTTAATAAATACATTTCTTTTAGCTTAATGTAACACAAAATGTATTATAATTTAAACATTTTTCTTAATTATACGTATATAATAATTATTATTATACTTAAAACTATTTGCTTAGAGCATAAAGATTAATTCTTTAGTTGTGGCATCTTTGTGGGGACTTTGTTTGGATGCCAAAATGACGTCAGTTCGCTGAGTCCAACATAGTAGAGTAGATTCCAATATTTCTCCAGGAAAACTGCAAGAAAAAGTTAATTTTATTAATCAAATTACATTTTATATATCAGATATGATAATTTTTGTATAATAATCAATGTTGTACTTACAGTTAGGCACATTCTTCCATTGATCCAAGAGGGATTAAATTGGTAATAAGACCACGCTTGCAGCGGAGATCATTATCCCTGAGACTTTTCAACGAGGCGAATGTTGACCTCAGCTTGTGGGTTTAAACTCGGCTAATTGGGATTAGACGCGGTGCTCCAGCTGGAACATGCCAAAGAAGCTGCAAAAAAGGTATAACAGATTAATATTGGACAAGTTAAGTTTTATTCTGTGATTAAAAGAGAAATTATAATAATTCAAGATGAAATCTTAATTTTAAGTTAGATTTTCATAATCAATTTTATTTGGAACTAGGTTTTATCAATATATATTAACAATTTATATTTACTTTACAGGTTTTGGAGTCTACGACCACGTTTGGAAAATTGTCGAAAACAAGTCATAAGCAACATGACTACTATATTATTTTATATTTTATGTTATACTGTTATCAATAAACTGTAAATTTAGCTTTGTAAAATTAGCATAGATCCAATGTTACTCCATAAGGATAGGATTTTAAGAATAAAATATGATGATAATTACAAATTATAATGCGTTTTTTATTGACAGTGGTGGGGAACAGAATATTTTCATGGAGTTTCACATACATACAAACAAAAACTTACTGCGGTTGTATTTTCCTGGTCCAAAGAGCTCAAAACTACGAAGCGAACTGAATCAGTAGCTCACGTACATAAATAAATTTAGCAGCACGCATTTTTATGTATGTGTGAATGGGCAGTGTGAGCTTCGGAGAGGATCATGCCTTCTCTAAGTAGTGGACGGTAATGGGAACAGCTATGATCCACAGAGCTAGAGCGATGCTTAGAGAGCCGTCAGTCACGCATACAGTGAAGGGCGCCTGCCGTACTTAGAGAGGACCAACGGCTCTCTAAGTAGTGGACGGTGACCCACAGAGAGCGAACTGCAAGAAAAAGTTGATTAAATTAATTACATTATATTTTATAAGTCAGATATAACAGTTTAAATCAGTATTGTACTTACAGTTAAGTACATTCTTCCATTGAACCAAGAGGGATCATCTTGGTAATCAGAGCACCTCAACCTTAAGACTCCTCGACCTTGATCAACGAGGCGAATGATGACTTCAGCTTGGGATTGAGCTCGGACAATTGTAAACAGACGCTGTCCTCCAACAGGAAGGTGTCAGAGAAGCTGCAAAAAAGGCATAACAGATTAATATTGGAGAAGTTAAGTTTTATTTTTGATTTAAATATAAATTATAATAATTCATAATGAAATCTTAATCTTAAGTTAGATTCGTATAAGCAATTTTAATAGGAATTAAGCTATTTCAATTTATACTTATCAATTTATATTTATTTAAGATAACTACAGCATTCGCTGTATTTTTTTATATTACTCTGATATTATCAAACTGTAAATTTTGTAGCTTAAGTTAGCATAGAAACAATGTTACTGATATTAAGAATAAAATAAACTTAAATTTGGTTATTAAAACACGCTTTTTCGTTGGATGGTTAAAAATTTAAAGTCAGCAATAGAATATAGCTGCAGCTCCTACTACAACTACAACTACAACTCTACAATTTCTTGTATGTGTAATATATAATATAATCAAATATATTAAACAAAAAAATAAATAAAAAGTTTACAGGTCATACTCATAAAAATAATATGACGTTATACAAATTAAAATTGAACGATCAAGGCAATATTTTAAAATTTAACGGTCGCTCAATTTTCAACATAAAACGCCACCTATGGCAAAAACACCATATTGATATATCGAAACGATAGGTAGATAAAATACTGAGTAATTTAATTCGTTCATTTCGATAGCCCGTTCATTTGAACTTGTTCAGAACAAAACAACCTAATGCTAGGTTTACAATGACTGGCACAGCCTGGCACAGCCTGGCACAGGCGTCAGGGGTGCATTTGGGCATTACAATCGGTAATTATAATTTCGAAGGCTCAGATGCCCAAATGCACCCCTGACGCGCTGTGCCAGTCAATGTAAATTTAGCATAATATATTTCATATTTCAGTTTTTTGTATTAGCCACATGCTTTTTGACATCGAAAAAAAGGATAATGTGCATTCTGCCTTCAGACTTTGTTCAAACATCACTGGATTACATATATCAATGTTGGTACTGGCGGGTTCTCGGTGAAGACAATTCTAAAGGTACAGAATCACTGCAGTAGTCCATTTCAGTAAAAGCTGTGTTAAAAACAAATCGAATTAAGCGAACAAGGAATATTAAATTATTTTCAAATTTTCTTTCGCGGTCTTCTCTCTATCATCTGTTTGTTGCTTACAAAAATCTCGATAAATGCCGGTTGAACTACCGATTGTAATGCACAGATGCGAGCCTGTGACTCTGTACCATGCCATGTGACGCAATGTGAATCTAGCATAATTTTCAAAAATGTGTGATGTATCGATACCATCGATAGTCTCATCGATAGATTGCCATGTAAATATATATAATCGCGCAGTAAAATTGTTTAATTTTATTTGAAATGGAGCTGCCGCCGCGTATTGTTTACGTGTGCAGTCTGTGCCTACGGCAATATGATTTACTTGAAGATCTGCGTGGGCACATGATGTTCTTTCACGGCTGTCAGCCGTTGGCATCTGCCGGAGGTAAACAACAAAATGCCAAGAAAACTGAGCTGCAGTTGTTGGCGTCCCGCACAGTTTCTCCGCCTCCGCCAACTGAGCTCCAGCCTATGCCCTTCAAGGACTTTCGCATTGCACTGCGTCTGAATATGCAAATGCCGTGAGTATTTCCAAAGCCAACCGTGTACATGATTTATATTAATATTTCCCTTTCATTGCAGCTGTGTTGAGAGCAGCGGCTGTATCTATAAATTCGAGGATTGCGACAAGTTGACGCTGCATGCCAGGTGCCACAAAGGGGAGGGTTACAGCTGCACCGAGTGTGGACTGGAGTTGAGCAACTGGCGACGTTGCTCTGCGCATTTGTGGAAGATGCATCAAGTTGATGTGGATCTGTTGCAGTGTCCAGTCCTTGGTTGCGACTACAAGTCACCGATCTCAGCGCTCGTCTGGCGACACATGCGTGTGCACAAAAAGTGGCGTAGCAGAGTCTTGCGTCGAGAACTGTTGCGACGACGTGTCCAAAAGCAGCAGCAGCAACAACATTTAAACGAGGCAACAGAATCTCAACCGCCTCCACATCCGGCAACAGTTAAAAAGAACAAATATTATGCAGAGAAAACCTGCGAAATCTGTCAAAGAAAGTTTGTCAATGGCAAAACACTTTCCAAACATGTGAAGACGGTGCACAACAATATCAAACCTTTCATTTGTAGTGTGTGTGGCAAGAAGACAGCGCGAAAAGCCAGCCTAATAGTAAACATATCTATTGTACACTATACATTGATTAGTAATCCAATCCAATCCTTTCCAGATACACATGCGTCAGCACACGGGCGAAAAACCGCTCAAGTGTGAGCACTGCAAGTTTTCCACTCGGGATCCCAGCTCACTTTATAAGCATCGTCAGAGGCATAGCAAGGATGTGGCAGCAACATCTGTCGGGCCGCAGACAACAAATTGAGTGGTTAACAACTTGATCAATTTTGAATTTAAATGTTCATTTATTGAGTTTACGTTTTCCATTTAATGTTAATATCATTTTAGAATCTGATATGATTTTGGTTTTTGTTTTTACAACATTTTGAAATTTAGCTTATGTTGATTTACGTTTTGGTTTATCAATTGTTTATGTTTAAACTAGTTTTTTCTTTTAATTTTAAATTGTATTTTAAAAATCTAACCTCGTCGTCGTGTGGTCTGTGGTCTTTGAACATTCTGACCCTTACGCCAGGTTCTGTGTACGCTTTCCAGTTTGTGTCTTTTGCCTCAGTCCGTTTTTGTGAGATCGGCGCACATAATATAGTATAATTAATATTTATCGTAATATATATTTGCCTAATTGTTTGTAATGTAAACTGAACAAAAATCGTTTAATATGTTTCTTTAGTAATTCATTTAATTATTAGTTGATCTTGTTTAAATTGATTTTAAGTATGTAATCTGATCCGATTCGATTTCTCTCGTTTCCGATCTTAAGTTAAGTATGTTAAGTAAGTGTATTTTAGCTGTTTGTTTATGTTTTTATGTTTTTTTTGTTTACTACTCGATTAATCTTTCCAAATCAATAATGTGTATAATTTTAATTTTATTGTCTGAGTTTGATTTGAATATCAAAACATTTTTCGCTATTTTTGTCACTCGAATGAATGCTAAATGAAATGTTGAAATAAAAGTCTCCGTGTAAAATTGTTAATACAGTTAAGATCTCTATTTGTTGTTGTTATTTACAATTGTTGATTTGTTAAATGAAATATTGTTAGAATTTGTCACTGTTGTCATTGCCTCTTCTGTATTGGAGTATCCCTGATCGATCCCTGATCTCAGTTGTCTCTCCCACCGGTTCTCTTGTTGCTCCCCATTAGCCTTAGGCCTTGGTCTCAACGACGACTTTACGCGCTCTCTTCGATATAAATCGATTCAAAGAAAGAATACAAAATAGAGAAATAATGCAATTTTAATTAGCTGACACACCTTCCCAGAGCCAACATATTACCATGCAAAACAATTTTCAGGGTGTGAAGGAGGAAGTTGAGCTAAATGTGAGCGATGTGAGCGAATTGTGCACATTTTTGGTTTTTTTGGTTATTTGATTTTTATGGTGGAGACAACAACAACAACAACGAGTACAACAAATGAGCGTGAGATTGAGACAATGATCTCGGATCTTAACTGAACTGTTCAGTTAATAATAATAATACTTAGTAGAAATATGCTGATATAATGCGTATGATTAGGCTACATTCTATGAAACAACTAACGAATTTTCCAGCTAGCATTTCTATATATTGACATATTCTCTCGACTATATGCGATCAATCGATCATTCGGCTATTTATTATGTTTACGATGCATCCATCAAATCTTAAAATGTAAAACATTCTTTTCTTATTTCTTTTATCACTTACTTTCTACATTGGGAGATTATTTCTTTATACTCTTTTTTTTTTTGTTTATCAGATTAGTTCACGTTTTTCATTTTGTGCGCCGCATAATAAATGCTGTGGGAGTCCACTCCAAAATAGAACAAAAAACAAATAAAGGACTACAAGTACTTAGATAAGGTTCTGCTCTCTGCTCTATCCTAACTCGAGTTAGAGAGAGTTTTTTCATTTTTAGTCAGCTTTCGATTGGCTAGTTACGTTTTTCACTTAGAGGCTATTAGGAAACAGTTGTATCTACATAGGTCTATGAGCGTTTTTCTTCAGTAATTGTTAATCCGTTATGTTGTTATAAAAAACCTAGTGGAAGTTTATTAGCATCTTTCATTATCATTTTTGATTGAACTAAACACTACACATTATGTCTGTATACTTATGTACAGTGTGTGGAATATGTATTCCGACCGTATAACAACAACTGAGCACGTCTTTTTACTTTTCGCCGAAATAATATAGAAAAACACGTATGAAAAAATCATTTTCAGGCCTAGAAAAATTGCTTATAAAAATTCCGAACACCTCGCAGGATTCTCCTCAAGATCTACCAAATATATGTATATATATATGTTATATAAAACCAGAGAATAAATACGAAATTAAAACCTTTATCGATTTGGTTTTTAAATTATCTTTCCTTTGCTTATTCCTTTTTTGATTTCTTTTTTTTGTTATTTTCTTCTCTTAAATGCATTTTAAAAACAGGTGAACGAGTTTGATTTCGGTTTTTGAGTTGGTTTTTGATTTGGTTTTTGATGCCATTTGTTGCGTTTCGCTTCGATATCTGTTTGATTTTCTGTTTCAGTTCCGGGGCACAATTCTGTACGTTAGGGGCCGTCGAGCATCAGACCGTGGTCACACGATCGATCTCAACATAACGCACAGAATTGTCGCTTTGTCAGCAAATCACCTCCTTTTCATCCAACACTGCCGTATCCATTGAACTAAGGGATTTGAGACGCGTCTGCAGCACTGAAGAACCGCGTAATTTACGTTTGATTTTCCTAAAGAGTTAATATATATTTTTTAATTGTAGCAAATGGAGCACTGCTAAAGTTGACTTACTTGTAAGCAAAGGCGGCAAAAGCACAACACGAGAGCACAAAGATGAGGCAGAGTGTGGCAAGTATTTCGGCGGGCAGTTTCATTAAAGCGGAGCACTGCAGGAAGGCCTCATCATCGCCAGAGGGACAATGTCGGATACCATCACACCAGACGCTCGCATTCACACAGGCTCCCAACTCCGCACACTTGAACTGACAATCCTCTGCAGAAACGTAAGAGATTAATAAGGATCTCATAAGTATATGTAAATCCAAATACTTACCAGCTATGCTGAGTGTCGGCCTGGGCACCAGTTCCATCCAGTTGAAGGTATACTCGCCATTGCTGGGACGTAGAAACTCCACGCTAATGGCCTTGGAGCGATTGATGAGCGCAAAATTGGGACGTTCATTCCAGCCGGAGCTAAAGATTTCTACGAATTCATAAGCATTCGAGTCGGGACTCAAGGGGCAGGCAACAATGGTGAGACCTGAAAGCAGCGGAAGTAATTTGAGAATGCTCTTCGCTTCAAGCTGGACAAGATTACCTTCGGATGTGGTGAGAACTGCCCGTGATTTGGTTTCACAGCGCCAGCTGTTGGTCTGCAAGTGTGTGGCATTCAATGTCTTCTTGGGATTATGTTTGCTCAGGAAGATGGCCTTGAGACGCACATAGAGAAATTTGTTGCCATTGGAGGGCTCTATTAACCAGGGTCTAGAGCGGCATTCAATCTAGTTGGAGGTAACAAATTATTTAGTGCTATAGGAGAATTTCATTGAGTTTCACTTACATCGCCAAAGGTCATGTCAATGGTGCCACTCGGTCCAAACTTGCGTCTGCCATCCTTGCAGCTGGTTGGCGCCTTAACAAACTCAAACATGCCCTCAAAGTTGGCCGTATCAGGATCATCCAGAGTCGTCATATTAGTTGCTATGAAATGTACTTCGACATCTCTTCCTGTTGACGTATATTCCACGGGCAAATGCGTTTGATTGGAGGAATTACAGACACAACCGCGATGTAGAAGTATGGAATCCGGATAAGGACGCTCAAAGATCTGTAAAGCAAAGGAATTAAGTATAAAGGGAAAGTAAAATATAATTTGTCTTTTATTTACCTCAACGCGCACATTCGTATCCCCGTAGCAGAAGGAACGATTGATGTCCTCGTCCAGACGCGCATAGCAAGGACGATTGGACGTTGTGACTTTACGTAATTTAATACGAACACGTTCTCCTCGTAATGCCTCAAAGCGATAAACACATTTGAGATGTCGCGTTCCACCCCGTCCAAAGAGAAAGATATTCCTTACACTGCGAAAAATCGCTGGATCCTTGCGATCCATCAAGCTGCTAACAAACTTGCGATTGCAATCCAATTCTCCGCCACCCTGAGGCAAACCATCCTGATGCAGATCAATGAACTCGTACTTTAGCTTAAAGTCCAGTGGTCTATAAAGAAGAAAGAGATTATGGTTTATTTTTTAAAAAAGGGTAGATAACAATTTATTCAATACTATAATTAATTACAGACTTCAGGAAAAAAATAGTGTAATTAAAAATTTTCTTGTCAGAAAAAAATAATACATACAAATTTAAAAATCAAACTTGAATAACTTTCTATAATAGGTAAAAAACTCAATGGTTTTAATCAGGCCTGATCCGAAACTGGTTTTTATTATTTTGTAATGTTCAATAATAATGTTTTAACATTTTTATTTATTTAATGGAACTTAAAAAAATTTTTTAAATAATAATGTCAATTTAAAATAATTGTTAATTATGTTTAGGTACTTTAGGTTACAAAAAAGCCACAAATATTTAAGAATACAAAACGGAATTCAAAAGCTTAATGTATTAAATAAAGTTTATAATTGTTTACAACATTTTATTATAATTGTTGTTATTTTTACTAGTTCTCTCACCTGAGCACTGTGGACTCTGTGTTGCGCAGCTCAAGTGTAATGGCATCGCTGCTGGACACATAGCTCTCGGAGATGGTGCAGGGTCGAGCATAAGTCTCATTAATGTTGGATCTGTCGCAGGTGCGAGGAATTGTGCCTCGACAGAAGCGGGCAATGACATTGGTCGTATTGTGAGCATAGTGTCCCATTGAAGAATAACTCGTCGTCTCGCTGATGCTGCAAAGGATTAATAAGAGTTAAGAATAACCACTTTATCAGTTGTTTCCTTTATTGCACTCACCAGTTGAGATCCTTGCAGACAGGTGCATCACGCAGTGTGCCATCCCAGATGCGCAACATGCCACTGCAATCCTCCTTTGGCTTCATCACGGCCATTGCACTTGCCCATGTCTCATCGATCTGTCCGAATTCTGGATCCAAATTGAATTTGAGTACAGAGATCCAGACCTTAAAGCGGGACAGAGGCTGATGCATTCCCGACTGACTGTTGGTGCGACGGGATAAACTGAGATGATCAAAGGTCTTGAAAACGCCCATGCCTTGTAGATGATATAGACACGTGGAGTTGGGAGCCAACGAATGCTTTGGATTTTCCAAAATGCCACGACCTGAACCACGTATCCAGAATTCGCATGGTTTTTTATTCTTTGAATACGTAGGACTTTGTATGTCCACAAATTGCACTTCAACCTGGGAATGAGAGAGGCGTAGAATTTTTTAGAGTTACCTACAGTGATTAGCGAGGGGGAGTAATTGGTCTTACCTCCAATTGGAAACCGTAGAGGGGCAGCACCTGTGACGAGGTGCCCGTAAAGGTGCCAAACGGTGACGTGCTAAACTCAACCAACAACTCTGGTCCACTGGAGACAGCCGCGGGCACAGCCTGACCTCCTCCGCAGAACTTCAAAATGATGGGGTCACGTGTGGTGTAGCCATCGTATACGGTCACGTAGTCCTGCGGCAACAACAGCACACCACGAAAGGGACAAGAGCGAGAGAGAAAGAGAGTGCGAGAGAGAAAGAGAGCGAGAGAATGCATGAGGAGAGCGCACGAAATGAATGAGAAAACCAAAAAAAAAACAGAACGAGATAAATGTGAATGGAAATGTTGTTCCATGTGCCGTTTACTAAATACTAAAAAAGGTCCAGCTAAAAGGCCGTGCAGCCAAAATTGTGATAGGGGCTAAACATTTACTAAAAGTTAGAGAAAGACAGAGCGATAGAGAGGGAAACAGACTGCTAAAGAACTATAGAAATTGACTTAAGTGCAGCTGGTCAACTGTGTACAGCTATAGACATAGCAAGAGTTTTACTTTGTAATACCATACAGCTGTCATAAATTATTTAAAGGTTACAAATTGAATTTTTGGCATCAATACCTTTTTTTATAAATGAAATATTTAATTTTTCTTGGATAACAGTAAATGCTAGGAATTTTTATCGGTTGTCGGACAGAAAGAGCACAAAAAAATATAGTATCTTGTTTCTTCGAAGAAATTTACTTAACTAAATAGGATAATAACTAGAAAAGGATATAATTATATTATTATTGTTATTATTATGTAATAAGAAATTTGTATTTAATGTGTGCATTTCAGTTGTGCTATTTGTTTGGCTATGGTTGTAAGTGTATTCTTTGTTTTGGGGGGCAGGTGCTCGCATTACCCTGAGGGCCATTAGGCGTATACGTGATGTTCTTCTTTAACTAATCCTTGCTAAAAGGTCAAAGTGGTTTTACCATTTAAAGCTGATTTTAAGTTTGACCCCCAAAAATGCTTTTATGACCCTTCTTTATGGTCGCATTAAAAGCAGGTTTACAATTCTGTGGCAAAGTTAATCGTGATTTCATCTACAGGACATTTTACATATTTGCAAATGCCGCTGCTGTTCTTGAAACTGCACTTTGCATAAACGTAACGTGTGGTTTAATGTTGTGGCATAGCTTAAATATAGAATGTATCTTTTTGTGTGTTTTATAGTTAGAAAGTTACCTAATTCAGCGGGTCTTGGAGTTTATGATTTTCAACGCCGCAGATTTTGATTTTTTGTGTGATTTCTCTTGATTTAATTTACTAAAGTCACTTTTGAACATTTATTTGCAGTCAAATAGATTTCAGCTATGAACTCATGAGTTCACGATTTTGAGCTACGCACAAACGAAGTTTTTATTTTAGTTAAATTCAAATATCTTAAGTTAGAGACTTAAACTTAAAGCTTGCCAACTTCAATTGCAGATGTAGAATTTTTCATTTATAGTGAACTCATGATTTCGCACGGCGCATAAACGGATCATTGGCTGATTGGTGTGAGTGTGTGTGTGCATTTGTGTGTGTGCGTGTTTTTGTGGATGTGGTTAAGCATTGCTTTGATATTTTTGCATAATTTCAGGCATTTTAATTGAGTTGGACCCCCGCGTTCAGTGGAGTGGCATGTTTTATATGGTCAGTGGCAACTGGCAACTCGCAACTGGCAACTTGATTGTGGCATGAGGCATGTGGCAAGTGGCACAGGTGGATGAGTTGGTTGTCGTGTTCAACCTTTTGGCCACGCATGACAAATTTGTTTTGTGGCTGGCAACTTTAGCATTAATTTGGCTGAGGTTACAGGCCTGCCACGGATTCCCTGCCTTCGGCCGCGTTGCATGCCACAACCGCAAACAGCATCAGGTAATAGAGAACCGCAAATTTATTGAAAGCGTGGCAGCTATACGTATAAATTGTTGTACGAGAACGATTGGGAAAGGTTCGAAGAAGGAGAGAGTGGGAGTGGAGAAGAGGAAAGAGAGAGAGAGAGAGAGGGATAGGGAAATTACGGGACACATCTGTATTCGTTGAGGCTTTTCGTCTGCTTTCCGGCGATTATTCACACATGCCGCATTCAAAACTGACCAACACTTTGCCCCATCCTTTGCTTAGAGCCGCAACATAGCAAAAAAAAAAGAAATGCTCTAGGACAATTTGTTAGAGCTAGAGGAGGTGGAAGAGGAGGAGAAGAGAGAGAGAGGGAGTGTGGGGGAGAATCCTTCCAGCCATTTGTGCCAACTGAATGGCCAAAAAGTGTTCCGGATTTGCACAGGCAATGCACGCTCTGCGGGCACAACGAGTATTTAATGGCGACAGCCACAAGGAATTAACAAACGAGGGTCGCGTCGAGAGTCGTCATGCCTTGTGCAACAAAATGGCTTACCAGAGGGTTGCTACAAAAGTTGTGTGCGTGTCACTTTTTCTTATATTGTAGAGAACGAATCCGTGGTTAGCGAAATTAATAACTTAGCAATTATATTCCCAATACCTAATAAAATTCCAGCCACAATCAAACATTTTAAACTTGATATTCAGAGTGACTTTTTCGGTAAGCCTCAGGTACTTTTTTCCCTTATAAAGAGGGGCAAATTTTTCTTGAAGAGTTTCAACTTCCTTGTCTGATTGGCTACTTTTAAAAAGGGTCCTCGCTCAACAGGACCAACCAACTGCTTTAATTTCCAGCGTCTTTCCTTCTCCAAATACTCGAAATTTCCTTAGAAAAGTAATCAGCAGCTTTTCTAAATATCCAATTTGAAGTTTATATGTTTTCTTCTTCTCAGTTACTTCTCAAACCACTCTCGCAAATAGTTTTTTTTGTGCCTGGCGAGAACACGACAAAAAAGGCTCTCAACTGCTCGGATGCAGCTTGGTTCGCTGGTCGTCAAAACATTTTAGTGCTAATTCAAGGCAAATAGCAGAAGGCCAAGAAGAGGAGCTGGAGAAGAAGAAGAAGAAGAAGGAGAATCAGGAGGAGGAGACGCTGCCAAGTGGCATGCTACAAAGTGAAGGAGAGTAGGGGAGTCTTCTCCCCGCTGGCTTAAAGAACTTGCTGGCCGGAAGTAGAAATACATATCTAAAGCTATTCATGAGCTTGGATTGAATTGAAGGCGGGGCAAGAGGGCGTGTCCTGGCGTGCATTAGATGAATTGTCCTCGTGGCAATAATTTACACACAATTTACATAAGCTTGGAGCACGTTTATCCACTTTTGTCCTGGACATGGATAAGTTCCAACTCCTCTTTCGCCTCACTTGAATGCTACTTCGCTTTTGTTGTGCGATTTATGATGTGCGTGTCGAGTGTTCATTAATATAAATCCAATGACGAATTCCTTCATCGACCCTCGATCCTCTCCAGCAATCCCCAATCCCCAATTCCCTATAATGAATACATTATCTCGTCTATAGGCATTCAATGAATGCCCTTTTGTGTGTTCGCTATGTGATTAATTGTTTGCAATAGCTAAAGATGACAAACAATTGTTGCTAAAGATTATTGCTAATAGATTTGTGGACACGGGGAGGGGGTGTTGGGTGGTGGGTGGGGTGTGGAAGTGTGGTTGATGGGATGGTGATATTATATATATGTATATATATATACTTATGCTTAGTTAACGTGCGGCGCTACGACTAAATACTTTAGTGTCTATATGTAAAAATAGAGAGTTGTATTTTGCATTTATCGATAGTTTTTTTTATGTCAGGTTTACCGTTGATTTCCATTTGGGCTTTACATTTTCCTATTAGAGAAAATATACACACATACAATATGAAAAGAAGGATAGCGATATATACAATTTATATTCATATATATATTTCTATATAGACAGACTGCTTAATCATAGTTAGTTTAAGGTGCAATCGTTAGCTAAATGAGGTGCCGACTTTAAAAAAAGCAACTACAAATGATTTATGGCTTTTGGACTAAGAATCGTTTAAGGCTCCTTATAAACCAGGAAATATCAGTCATAATGGACCTACAACATTTGTTATATGTTAGTTTTAATACCAAAAACTGCCTGCAAAAGGAAACAAGTTCTGGGAATAGGATAATTACTTCAATCTATATTTTAAATAAATAACATTTGAATCTTTCCCTATCTATAAAAAACTCGACAAACTGTTTCTTTCTTGATTCCAGTTATGTCTCTGAATTTGAAATTTATCTTAAATTAAGAATAGGATAATTAAATATCTTACTTTGTCATTGTAGGAACTACAACTTAAACTTCAATCTATACTACTATAAATTCCCTAAAAGCTCGTTTTGTCTGATTAGTTTGTAGTATTTTTTTCAGTACTGATCCCTAATTGCTATATTCCAACTGCAATTCTAATAGCAACAGCTTCGACATCCATTTGTCATTCATCAACTTTGAAAACACTTCCAACTAATGAAAATTCCATTAATTTTCTATCTTTCCTTTGCTCTTTCCGTTTTGTTTTGTTATCTTTTCGTGCGTTGTTTTTCAGCACTCATTAAGAGCTCAGTCAAAAGTTACGTGTGTCAGCTTTAAGCTTTATAGCTTCTCTTGTTATAGTCTCGTATATGGAAAGGCATTTCCCAGTTCCCAGTTCCCAGATCCAAAGCCTCCTTGCCAGCATGTCCATTCACAATGACAAACAAAGAGGCTACGAAATTAACACTTCCCACAGAATCACACTGAAGCCTATCGAAGCTCAAGGCAATGTCGGAATGTTGGACGGGTTAGACAGACAGACCAGGACACGTTTGGAGCTTGGACAGTTGGGAGTCGCATCTGGGCCACAGTCAGAGACTGAATGCCAGGGTATAGAGGGGTAAGCTGGGCAAACAACAGATTTTTCCCAGTATTGTCTCATTTCTTTCATTTTCAATTTGTCGTTTTTTGCGCAGTTTCGGGCCAGTTTCAGGTCCCGTTTCAGGACTGTTTGTCCTGTTTGCCGGCCATTGGCCAACAGAGGAAGTAATTTTTATGCCGTGGCGCTCGTTAAAGTTGTTGGCATTGCGACGGCAACGCCTTAGGGGGGAAAGGACAACAGACAGACAGTCCGAGAGTCCGAGAGAGTTGGAGGATCAGGAGATGGACGGACATTTGGTCGGGAGAAATAGAATAGAAAGAACAAAGTAAAGTGCATTTAAAGGCAGATTTAATTACCTGAATGTAATCGCAGTCGTTCCATGTTTTCAGCCTCGGCTCAAATTTCTTATCCTTGTCCCCGGTGGATGCTGGTGGCGACATTTTGTTGCTGTTCGCCGTTTCCTGTGTGGAAATCCACACCAGATTTCCTTTGGGCTGTTTGACCAATATCAGTGCATGCTTGCCATGGGGCACGTCGTGCTGCACAATTAAATGCAAATTAATGAACTGATTTCAACCATAAATAAAAGCAACTGCTTTTGAACATGACATTTAAGTGTACTTTAGTATCTATGTCTATTGCATTTATTTAAAATTAAAGCTTATCTTTAAGGAGAAGAATTTTCCTGCAATTTGTAGCTTGGAAAATACAGATATTTCTAGTTCTGTCAAATATACTTTATGTTATTATATTTACAGCAAAGTTATTTAGATATCCTTTTCAAGATTAAGAGATGTCCTCAACATAACCTCAACAATTTTAGCCTGAGCTTGAAAAAATATCAGAATATCTGTTCAATAACTCAGCAGCTCAAAAATATAGATATAAAATGAAGCTACACCCTATGTTTAACCTTAATATACCCTGTTATTCAAAAGCTGTCAGAAAAGCCTCCATAGCAACAGCTTTATTTACATAACCTAAAAAATTCTTAGGTTAATATTCAACATCTATTGTAATATTCTCAAGGACATTAATGATAAGCACATGCTGAGCACAAAGAAGACTTTTTATGGCTTGAATTACTTTGGAATCCTTGTAGAATCCTTGTCGAACATATTTTCCCTCCATTCAGTTAATTATAATAAAAGCGCTTTCTATTTTGGAATGCAAATTGCTTTTAAATCGACTCAATGCCGCGACTTTTCAACTTTGTCAATCTCAAAGCAATTTTTACGTATAATTTTTTTGTTTCTCTTTTTCTTTTGTGGCATTTTTATGAGTAGGAAATAATGTGGGCGGCTTAAATGCGCGAAAGGAGAAAGGGAGGCGTAGTAGGAGACGTAATGAGGCGCTAACCTTTGGCAAGCGGCTCTTGAGGGGATTAGAGCTACTTTATAGCATCTAAAATGAAATGTGTGGAATAGGAAAGAATGCTTTGTGACACCTGCTGTGCCGTGTGGATGTCCATGTGGTTTACCTACCTGTCGCACTGCATAATAGCAGGTGAGATTCCGCGGATAGATGCCCGGATAGTTGGGAGACTGCAGACGACACGGTTTCTTGTCACAATCACTAAAGATGCGAGAGCAATAAGTGCCCGGTATTAGGTCACCTGGAGGGATACACAATTACAGTAAAGAGATATCCAACAGGAACTGGTTGTAGTTAATTCCTACCCAGATAATACTTGGGCTCGGTGTAGTTGTGTTCGTCCTTGATTAGCGGCTTCTCCAGTGAGTCCATGAAGGTTTTATTATTCGCATACGCGCTAAACAGACTAAAATCCTGACCATAACGATCCGAGCGTGCACCACTTGAGTTGGTAAAATCCTCCTGACCCGGTTGTTGTTGTTGTTGTTGCTGCTGCTGCTGTTGTTGTTGTTGTTGGTTAAGAAAGCTGCTGCGATTGTGCCACTGGTTAAGCTCTGTGGGGAAGGAAAAGCAAGTCAAAGGAGTACAATCCTGTTGTGGCACAAGGCAAAGGATTTACCTGCCAGCTTAATGCCACCATAGCGTGTTACGGAACTGTCCTTTGACAGCACCTTGTATCTAATGCGAAAGTCGAAGTTGTAACCGCTTTGATCCCTTGCCAGTCTGTAAGGAAAATGGATAAAACTGGTCAAATGTGGTACACTAGACTCTCACTAATCAAAATCACTGAGCTCCAGTCTTTGGACACTTAAAATTTCTTATGCATCTTTTAAATATTACTTTATGCTAGAAAAATATTTGTATGGCTTTTCAATCTTATATTCATGTAAATGTAATATTTATTAAACATCAATCTAATTCAATTTAAATTCTACCTCTATTTCTTTATTTATTGAATTAAATTACAAGCGAATTTAAAATGAAACGAAACAGGAATTCTTAGAATTGTCGCTAGCATATTTAGGAGCTTTCTAAATTTATGCAAAACAATTTCAGATTTCAATTTCAGAGTATAAATATGTGAGCTTGTACTCTATTGTGTCTCACCTGTTCAGCTTGATGGTGAATATCAAGGAGCGCGTCTCGCTGTAGAATAAAACTGGTCCCCAGGAGCTGCCACACCACATGCCACCGATGGGAGTGCGTGCCGATTCGGCAATTTGCATGTAACCATCGGGACAACCCTCATGCACATAGCTCGTGAAGCGTCCAATGGTGAAGCTGTCCAATGTGACCTGTCAAGGAAAAAAAGGCGATTAAAAAACATTTGCCAAAAAAAAAAAAGAAAAGATAAAAAGGAACAAAATATATGATAGGAAAAGGAAGAAAAGGCGGTTTTTGGCTTGTAATAAAGTTTTTGGTCAGTGGCGTTTATCGTTGAGTATATCAGTGCAATGGCTGGTTGGTTGCTTCGCAGGATGCTCTCAGGACGCACTCGAGCGTGGCAAAGCCTTCGACTGAGGAAGTGGAGAATGAGGCTCCTCTTTGTGTTCTAGGTGTGAAGTGGCGCAATAACTAACCGGCGTCAGCATTCTGTGAGAAGGCAGTAAGGGTGAGAATTGTGGAAGAGTATCCTTTGAGGTATCCTTTTGGCCCTGTCAGTTGTAGTTACGCTTCGCTCGTTGCACGCCTTGGGGGATTGGGATTTGCACTGCTCTGCTGAGTGGCTTTGAAATCAATATTGCTCACAGTCTTTTTTTTTTTTTTTTAGTTGTTGTTGCTGCCGCTTGCTTATCTTTTTAATGGCATAGTTTATCCCACTTTGCAAAATGAATTGTGAAAGGCAACCTGGGGAGTGGGTAGAGAGAGAGGATAGAGAGTTACACTCACCTGGACTACATCACCGTGTTGTCCACCCGCTGCAGTAAACGTGAGCACACACACGAATGGCACACGATCCTGCTTGGGTCGATGCAGCTCCAAGGAGTATGTCTGTCCAATATCCCCGTAGTAGGTGCGATTACAACCTGTGGGAGAAGGGAAGTGAAATGTTAGCTGTTAACTCTGTCGAAAAACCATGTTTAACGCAATTAGCGTTAGTTGGGCAATTATGTAGTTTTACGTGTGCCGTGTGCCGTGTGCTAAACTGCCAAGGCAACCGCAATTTCCACCAAATAAACTCGTTATTAAGCGCCGACTGGAATGGCGATTCATGCGCCATTTTGTTTGCCGCCATAAATAAGCTGTTAATTAACAGCACCCTAACATACATCGTTTAGTATTCATGTTAAGCGATTGCTTATTGTTTTACTTGTTTACATAAATAAACAAATGCTAATATTTGTTAATTATTCTCATACTTGACTATATTTCATTCACAATTATTTAATATTCTATAATTAATCTACTATTAAAACAGTCTTGCTTTCTGAATTAGTCAATTTATTATTTACAATTGCAATAATAATACATAAGCTGTTAATTAACAGCACCTTAACATAAATCGCTTAGTATTCATGTTAAGCGGGTGCTTATTGTTTTACTTGTTTACATAAATAAAGAAATGCTAATATTTGTTAATTATTGTCATACTTGGTTGTATTTCATTCACAATTATTTAATATTCAACAATTAATCTACTATTTAAACAGTCTTGCTTACCCAATTAGTCAATTTATTATTTACAATTGCAATAATAATAAAGAAGCTGTTAATTAACAGCAACTTAACATAAATCGTTTAGTATTCCTGTTAAGCGAGTGCTTATTGTTGTACTTGTTTACATAAATAAACAAATGCTAATATTTGTTAATTATTGTCATACTTAACAATATTTTATTCACAATTATTTAATATTCAATAATTAATCTACTATTTAAACAGTCTTGCTTACCCAATTAGTCAATTTATCATTGACAATTGCACTAAACAAATTCCTGTTTGTGTTTTTAATTTGCATTCCAATTAGTAAATTAATACATGTAGTGGTTTTTTAAGCTATTAGTGTTGGCATTTATCAAATGCGAATGCACAAAGTGAAAAATTCGCTAAAAATGCTAAGTGGAAAGTGGAAAAAACTTTTTCACTTTGTCTTCTAAGCTTGTCCCTTTTGCATTCCTCTTTGTCCTTTTTCTGCTAGCTTACCCTTACAGACAACAGATACGTATGTTTTTGCTCTAATTGGCTAACCAAATGAAATTATGTTGTAGAAAACCAAAAAGCAATTCAATTTGCATGACAATTGTAAATTGGATTTTGTTGTTTCTCAGTTCCTCAGAATGCCATATCAATTAGTTTTATTAAAAATGCATGGGGATTATATACGGACAAGAGACACAATCGAATTCCATTCAATTTGATTGCTAATGCGTTAGCAGCTTACCTTTGGATTGAATTGCTATTGTTGTTGTAGCATTCAATCAAATTTAACATGCAGACGAGTGAATCATCAATACTCAATTAGATAATTATGCGTATATTACGTATACGCAACATGCATATACCAATACGCAGATCGCATTACGTTTACATATGTATAGGGAATTGTATTATAATTGCCTGCAGGTCGACTCTGACAATTGTGTGTGTGTGCGTATGTGTGTGTGAGTGAGAATTTAGAAGCTTTTAAGCTGTCAATGGAACAAAAGGGCGAAAAAGCTCGGTACATTAAGCGATAATTGCTTGAATTGTTTTTTTTTTTTTGGGGCTGCCTTGCCACAAACACATGTACCTACAATATTGAATGGTTGATTGCTCACTGAATTATCAATATTTACACACACATACATACATATGTATGTATGTATGTATACATTTATGGAGAATGCACGATTTTCAATTAAAACCCCAACATGTTGACGTCTCTCTGATCATCTGCTCCTGTTGCTGGCTCATTGAATGTCATTGAAAATACTTAATTAAATTCATCAACGCTTGACATGACGTGGCCATGACTGGGCAAGCTAACTGTAAACTGTAAACTGGGAAATGGGAAACAGGGAAATGGGAAATGGGAAATGGTAAATGGTAAATGGGAAACAGGGAACTGGGACTCTCCTCTATGGGCAGCCAATTGGCAAAGTGAGAAGTTCACTTTACCGCCATTATGAGGGCGCTACGTTATGTGTGTGTGTGTGTGTGTGTTGGTGAGTGTGTGAGTGTGCTTAATTACATTTACACATGGGAGGCTGAGACTGTGTGTATGGCAGGGTGCGACAAACAAGGAGAGAAAGAGAGAGAGAGAGAGAGAGAGAAAGGAGAACTGACTACTGTCTACACTGAGCCAAAATGGGAACACTGAAAGCCTCATGAAATATACAACTAATTAGAGCTTAAAGACGACACACTGTCAAATTGTGGCCAGTAAGCTGGGCTTAAGTGAGCTTTTAAAAGCTGACAAGAAATATTTAGATAATAAGATTATGTGCTTGACTTGAGATTTCTCTCATCTTTGTTCAGTTTGTGTGGGAACGTGCTTGTAAGGTGGATAAGTGTGGGCAGCTACAGTGAGAGTGAAACCTTGATAAAATCATGGATGCCACTTTAAAAAACATTGTGTACCCTTAATTAGTTACTTATCCATCAGACAAATTACCTTTAATACCTCTATCAATTTTCTTAACTCATGGATCAACTTTTTATAATTAAAAAATAATGGAAAAAGCGTAAAAAATGGCTAAGTCTACAAAAAAGGTCTCTTTGAATAATAAAACAAAATACCAATGATTTTGGTGTAAATGTCTCAAGAATTTCAAGCATGGATACAATTGTTACAACCTCAGTCTCAATGTGAGAGATAAAAAATAGATATACATATAGTTCTTTAGTTTCTTCTTTACTTTACAAAGCTGGTTACAAAATAAGACCCTGAATATTCTTAAGTCACCATGTTAATAATTTCGTCAAGAATGAAGATACATAAATTGTGAGGGAGAAAAGTGTGTGTAATTTATGTCATGTGAAAAAGAGTTGCAATAAAGTTCAACGACTGTTCATTAATGTGAATGACAACTTCTATTCTGTCTCTCTCTCTTTCACACTCCCTACCTCCTTCTCTCTCTGTTCCACTCAAATTGAGCAAACAAAAGGTGCACCCACAGGTTTGTCTGGCTAATCTCTTATGACAGCTTTGCATAATTGGTCATCACACCTTCCCTTACGCCTGCAACCACTTGACCCTTGACCCTTTACTTACGTGAGCAGAAACGCGGCTCGTCGCTGCCATCACCGCAATCGTTGTTGTTATTACAGAATTTGCTCAGCGGCACGCAGCGTCCATTGGAGCAATTAAACTCGGACAGGGAGCAGCCAGAGTTGGAGCCGGACAAATTGACAGGTTTGGCAGCGTTTGATGTGGAGGCTGCTGCTGTTGCTGTCGCTGCAGCTGCTGTTGCTGTTGCAATTGCTGCTGTTGCGGCCAGGGAAAGCAGCAGCGTCAGCGTCGACGTTGACGTCACAAATGTATGACGTTGACGCTGACGTTGACAACGTTTGCTGTTGTTGCTGCTGCTGCTGTTGTTGCTGCTGTTGCTGTTGCAACTGGAAGCCTTAATTGCATGACATTGTGTTGCTGCTGTCCTTGTCCTTGCTGCTGTTGCTGCTGTAGTTGTTGCTACAGTTGTTGCTGTTGGCATTTGCAACAATTGTGTGACAGTTTTGTGGCGTTCATTTGACTGCCATTTGCTGTGACCTCGCCACTGTTCCATGACCTCCCTCAGTCTGAATGTTTTTGTTTTGGTTTGTATTGGTGTTGTTACTGTTACTGTTGTTGCTGTTGTAGCTATTGCTGTTGTTGCGGCAGTGTTTGTTGCAGTTGTTCGTTGTTGTTGTTGTTGTTGTTGTTTCAGTTTCTTTGGCCTTTTTCTGGTTTTGTATTTCTGACGCCATTTCATTGTCAGTATTGTGGTTGATGTATCTGAAATAAAAATTAATTAAATTGTCATAATTTAACGAGATTTTTTTTTTTAATATTTTTCTTTTGTTTAATTTTTATAATTTTAATTAATTTTCACATTGTAAATTGAGTTCAGTTTGTTATAAGCTCGCAAATGTTAATTAGTAACATTTTTAACCCTTTTGCACACAATTTAATGAATATTCACAAATCAATTTTTGGTATTCAAATGCCTGAAACGATTCCTGTGCGGATCACTTGCCGATTTATTCGCTAAATTTATGGCCAAATATTTATCGCTGGGCATATAAATTGAAATAAATTCTCTTCCCCTTGCCCACTTCCCCGCTTGTCTCTGCCTGCTTGTCGCTGCCACAGTTGGCATCATAAATATTTGCAGCATAAACAATTTTTATTTATTTATTTTTTTTTGTGTATATCAATTTTATTTTTATCCTTTCGCATTCGTTAAGGACGAATTTTCACGCGCGTTGCACATTATGTGTAAAAATGGGATATTTTATGGAAAACTTGTTTTCTGTTTTTTGTTTTCTGTTTTTTTTTCGCGTTCACCAAGCGTGTAACGGCACTTTTGCAGTTTTTGTTCAGTAGCACAATGGAAATAAGTGTGGCCTGGTCCAGAGACCAAACCAGAAAAGCAAACCAGACCAGAGAGAGAGTATAGAAACCAGACATTGTAGGGGAATTGATTAATGTGCTTTTTTGCTCTCGTGCAATGAGTTTTTTTTTGTTTTTTGGGGTATGGGATAAGGGATAGTGGATAAGGAGGGCATAGAAGGTGCTGCTGTCGATTGCAGCAGTCAGTGATAACGATGAGTATGAAAAACAACAGAAACAACATACATACATAGTAAAGAGATGGCTTCTCTATTGCTCTTGCTCCTCCTCTTCCTCTTGTTCTTGCTCTTTGCTGATGATTTATTACCGTTGTTTGGGGCTTGCAACGCGTGACCCCAAAACAACAGCGGCAATAACAATAACAACAACAGTAACAACAACAACAACAACAACAACTGCAAGAGTCAGCAAGTCAATGAGTGCCAGTGGGAAATTACGGTGGCCGCGGGGAAAATGCAGCAAGCGAAAAAGGAAAAAAAAAACTACATGAAAAGAGAGCAGAAAAGTGCAGAAAAACAGTTGCATAATTTTAAATTAGACGCACAGACATGGAACAGACGTGGGGACTACGACTATAGTTGGACGGCTGGACGGGAAGTGCGGGACAGACAACAACTATGGCGGCGGCAGACAGCAGATGACGTTGACAACGAACAACGACAACAACAACAATCAGCAACAACAACAACAACAGCGGCACGGAAACTGCTGCTGCTGCTTTTGCTGCTGCTGCTGTTGCTGTTGCACAAGACAACATGAAAATAGTTGAGGCTAACGGGGCGTATTAAAAAGGTCCTGTAAATGCCCTACAAATTACAATGTAATGCAATAAATAATACGAGCTCCTCCAACATCCTACATACAAATAATTAAAGGGAATTGTTGATAAAAATGAATTTTAAAATAGTGATAATGATTAATAATAATTATTAATTAACTAATTACAGTCTTTAAAGCTAAAATAATTTAAATATAGAAAGAAATGCATTTTATTTGAAAAGAACTTTTATTAAAAATAAATCCAATAATTTGTAAACTTTAAGCTTTATATTATTCTTATATTTTATTATTATTATTATATTTTATTATTATTATTATAATCAATTATAAATTGTCAAGCTGAGCATACTTTAAACATAAATGATAGTATTATTAGATATTAGACCCAGTACTTTAAAAAAGTACAAATGGGTCTATTACGTTTGTGCAAATGTGCGTAACAGGCAGAAGGAGGCGTGGCAGACCCCATAAAGTATATATATTCTTGATCAGCATCAACAGCCGAGTCGATATAGCAATGTCCGTCTGTCCGTCCGTCCGTCTGTCCGTCTGTCCGTCTGTCCGTCTGTCTGTCCTATTTTGTGTCACCTAGATCTCAGAGACCATAAGAGATAGAGACACCAAATTTGGCATGTGGGTTCATCTATATCTCCCATTGATCAAGTTTGTTTTGGATTTTTGCCACGCCGCCCTCCGCCCCCGAAAATTGAAAAACAAAATTTCAAGTCAATGTCAAGAGCCCCTTTGAGACTAGCGCCTTGATTATTGGTACATATAATATACACTACAGTCCAAACCTGTGCAGAAAATTTCATTCCAATCGGATGATAAACGCGGAAGTTATTCAACTAACAATGTTACGGGCAAAAGGAAGAAGAAGAGACGCTGGCGACCTATGTGTTTATTAACTTTGGTAGTGGCGCCATCTATTGTTTGTTACGCATTATTGAAGAACAATCAAAAGTGAACGCTTTGCACTCAAAAAGTACTGGGTCTCCTACTGTCGAGCTTGCTCCACTGTAGCTTACTGCATTTTTTTGTTCTTGTCCTCTTGACATTATTTTAGAGGACGCATAAATACAAATAAAGATAATTTGGAATGGAAATTATCCTAACGAATAAAGATAATATAAATAATCTTTTATTGATAATAAATCTTTTGACAATTAAAGTGAATTATCTAATTTAAATTTTAATTTGTAAATATCTGAAGGACATTATTTTATCAGTTCAAAGCTGTTCTTAGAGAATGAATCAAATTAACTAAAAATATATTAAGTTTTAAATAAAGCTAACAATAATTTAAGATTTTAAATTATCAACTAATTACAAATTGTCAATCTAAAAATACCTTTAACTAAATACCTAAATATTTAACGAAAATAAACTCATAATGTAGTTTACGAAAGATGGAGAGTCAAAATTCAAAAGATATGCAACTTGGAAACGTAGATGGTACAAAACTGTCAGCCAAATTACCGAAATATTATGATCATTACCCAGCTAATGTGCCCTACTTGATAGTAGGGTATAAAATGCAAGTAAAAACATGTTGTTTTTAACATATCCAAGTCAGAAGATGTTTCTCCTCTTCTTGACCTGCAACCGTTATAGCGTCTGGCGTCAGTTGAATTTGCCACACAATCGAGAAGCCTGCCACGCGAGCTGACAGCAGCAGCAGCTAGAAACTAGACGAGACTGGACTCTAAGGACTCTAAGGAGTCTAAGGAGTCTAAGGACATGTGCTCTGGCGCTGACTAGTCGTGCATTAAATTGCTAATAATTTTTGATATGCCAAACTTTGTTTTCGTACAACGTTATAACGTTGCTTTTGACCCGCCATCTTCTTCTCCTCCTTTTGTCTGTAAAATCAAAATCTGTGCAAAATGCATTTTCGTTATGGCCCTAAAATGGATGTGGCTTAAAGACTTGGCTGGGGGAAAACCTTAAGTAAAGTAAAGTAACAGTAAAGTAAACAGCCAAGTAAACTTGAAAACAAAAGCAAAAGCAAAGCATGAAACAAAGACAAAGAAAAGTAGAGGGACAGGAAAAGGGACAGGAAAAGAGAAAGGGAGATGGAGACTGAGACTGAGAGTTCGATGGAGCAATGTCAAAAACCTTTCAAATTTGCACTTGTGCTGCTTCTTCTTCTTATTTCTCCTTCACTTCTTGTTGTTCTTCTTCGTCTATTGCGGTAGTTTCAATAACACGGCAACAACGACTACAACAACAACAACAAGAACTGTAACTTGTTTATCGTGGCGTTTGCTTGCTTATCAACACTAAAACACACACACTCTCACACCCGCAAACACATACATACATATATAAGCTCATATCTGTTTACAATGGCGTAAGAAGAAGAAGCAGAAGACGAGAACTTGAAAGATGTGGGTGTAAATGATGATGGTAAACTGAAAGAAGCAGAGAGACAGAGTGAGAGACAAGCAAGCCGAGTCGACCTTAATGGCGCCCAACGTGTGCCAACTTAACGGCGCCCATCGTGTGCTGGGTAAAGGCATGACAGATACACATACATATGTACCTATAAAATATAATATATATAGTATGGTTTATACCTATCAGTTACTGCTATTGCGTTGAAATGTATGACCTCCATACCTCCAAGTCATCGTCAACTAAAGCAGCAAACATCAATATCCAACAAGCTCAACCGCACACATTGAGACGAGACCACACACCACGTGTATGCTTGTGTGTGTGTGAGAGTGTGTGCCTGTTTGCCATATGCAAAATAGTTGCATATAAAAAGTGTTGAAAGACATGTTGGCTGTACGTTGTAGCCGGCGGCATTGCCAGTTGCTTTTTTCTCTGTTGTTCCTAACTCACAACTCATGCAACTTCATAACTAGCATCACCAGCATCATCGCCAACATCATCACCAACATCATCACCAACATCATCACTAGCAACTGGCAACCGGAAGAGAACTTGACTTATAGCATACCAGTATGCTACGACTTTTACCATTTTCTAGCTAACAAACTTTGCTCAGGCGACGCAGCGGAAAGGGAAGTGCAGTACCGACTTTGTATACTCCCTTTAACTCCTTTCAAGCTCTCTTCTTTCCCTCTCCAAACTTCCTTTAACCCCATCAAAGTGTGTGATGTGACTTTAAAATCAGTTGCAAGACTTGAAGGCGTTTTAGCTGTAGCTCAATATATGAATGCACGACTTGTGTCTTGCCTCATTAGCGCAGCAACGGTTTACAAGAATGCGGGCCAAAAAGAGAAGTCAACTGTAGGGAAGAGGCAACAGAAAGGGAAAGAGAAGATGCACACAAAAAGCAAATGATAATTGCGACAATTTGCCAAAATATAAACCGAGACAAATTACTTGTATCGCGACAGTCGAAAAGTTGTCAACCCAAATTGCTAGCTGTATGTATTTTCCGGCAGTAAGTAACGGGATTGTAAGGAAAGGCATGGTTTTTCTAGAACGAGAGAGAGAGAGAGAGAGAGACAGAGAGGGGAGTGCAGAAATAGGGGGAATAAGTTAGCAAGTGAAGGCGCAATTCTGTTAGATTTGGCAATGAGGCGAAATTGTAACGAGCTCAAAATGACACATACATAAGAGGACTTGAACTGTGTGAATGAGAGTGTGTATGTGAGTGTGTCAATGTGTGTGTGTGCGTGAGTGTGTGCTGTTTATGTGTGTGTGTGTGTAGATTCCCTAGTTGGCAACGAAAGGCAAATTTCCCTTGGCCCTGTCAACGTAGTCGTCAAAAGTTTCTTTCGCTTCTGTTTCAGCGTGCAATGTAAATCGTATTAGAAGCGGAAATGCCGCACTCACACCCACACACTCTTACTGACACTTACACTCACACAGACACAGACACTCACACATACAGACACTCATGTGCAATGCAATAAGGGCGTCAAAGTTATTTAAACGCCAACATTGCTCTATCGACAAGGCAACTCCTGCCGCAATTGAGGCTGTGCTTCTTCAGTTAACTTTCATTGCTTCTTTTGCTTTTTTGCCACTTGTTTAGACCCTGTACTTTAAAAATGTACAAAGGGTACATATAATATATGTTGTAGTAAGGATCTGTGCTGAAAATTGCATTACTATCGGGCAATAAGCTCGGAAGTTAATCAACAGAAGAAATGCTGAAATTATAACACATGCGCTTTTTACAAAGTATGTACAGGTTCTTCCACAGTCGAGTATACTCCACTGTAGCATTTATGGGTTTTTTATTCGTATTATTTTTTTGTTCTGTTCTCTTTGCTCTTTTGCACATTTGGCAAGGACTTTCACTAAGCCGCTTAAAGCAGGCTCTGAGAAGTGCGTGCCAGCAATTGGCGTGTGCCTCGCGATTTCTGTATGTGTGTGTTGTGTGAGTGTGTGTGCGTGTGTGAGAGTGTAGATGTAGATGTGTATATGTGTGTACTTTATGCAGTTAATGAATTTTGAGCGTTGCTCGCATTTTAAGCATTTTATTTGGCTATTCTCTTAAGCTTTCATGTTGTTCTTTCAAAGGATATAACAACTTTGTTATGCTGTTTTCTTAACAAAGACTTTCAAACTTTTCGATTGAACTTAATTTAAGTTATTTATGATATGAAAGTACTTGAAGGAGTTGGGAATACCAAGAAGAAGACCTTTGTCTCAACAAATAATATGACTTTTTTGTCATGCATAGATAAAAACTTTAATTAGCATGAAAATGATTATAACTTTTAACTGAAGTTATATTAATATTATAGAGATAGTCTAGTCAACTGTTAATAAAGTAAGGCAAAGAGAAAAGAAATGAAACTTTAATTATAAATGATTAATTTCGATTCATTACATATTACATAATTCTATTGACTTAAAATAATACTGTTTAATTGAAGACTAATTTTAATTAATACGTTTTTCCTTCATGCTTTTATTTTAATAATTTGTAGAAAGTGTATTCAATCTTTTAATGGTCCTTCAAATTTAGAGACAGTGCCTTCTAATGTTCTTTTTCAATTTTAATTTACATTTAATATGCTTTTGCTCTCTCACCTTCTCTCACCTTCTCTCCCTCTCTCTTTCTGTCTGTCTCTCTAAATGCCGTCAGTTACAGTCGCTTCACGTAAATGAAGTTAATTTAATGGGCATTACAAATGCTGTTTTAATGGTTCTGTAATTAAAGCACACGCAACACTTCAAACTTAATTTAATTTTGGCGTTAAATTTATAACATTTTTTAGCGTCTGTCAGTCGACAGTTTGGGTTTGGTTTCCATTATCAAACGAACATTTTTGTTGGTGCTGATGTCCGAACTGGAATTGCATTGTTTAGCCTTTGATTCATTGATTCAGTCAACGGGACTCTAAAGTGTATTTTAATTTGATTTCATTGTTCGCTGTCATTCAATGGCAATCGCTTGGGTTCCAAATGAATATGAATTGAATTCCCCGATTGGAGGCAAGCTACTTGGTTGAGTTTTTGGGGGAAAAAGGGGGGGGGGGATTTTTTTCTTTCTCCTTTTTTGATTTGGGCTTTTTGAGAGCGCGTTCATTCATGACATTTATTCGATTAGTGTTAGGGGAGTCTGTGGAGGCGTGATGGCATGATGTGATTCTGTATGTCTTTCTCTCTAATTGTCCAACTGTCCATTTGTCCATCTTTCTGTCTGCCTGATGACATGGCATTTTAATTAGTTTTTCAGCAAATGGGCAGCTGTTCGGAGTGTGAACTGGCTAATTAATATGACAGACGCAGGCAGGAAAATTGCAAATTTCGAATTCATTTGAAATGTTCACAGGTCAAATTAGCTCGAGGAAAATCACAAAATGCGTTCGATTCAGTTCAGTTGTGATGGTTTGTGCCAAATGCTAATGGAGGTTATGCTGAATGAATCAACAATTCGAATTAGAGTGGAAAAGTGGAAAATGGAAAAAATCGGAGAGAAAGGGGAGAGATTTTTGGTTACACAAAAAAGCACTAAATGAATAATGCTGAAAATATCCGAACCAGCTGCTTACTTTTTAGTGCAATTATTTATGGTAAGTTAGCACAATAAACTCTTTTTGCTTCTTTTCGTAATTAAAATCAATTTACCGGGTGTGACATGGTCGAACATTATCTACAGCTTTTTTTATGCAACCATTTAAAATACAAACTAGTTTCTCAATTTAACAAGTATCTGAATAATGATTTATTACTTCTCAAAGAGGTTGCTCTTAACAAAGACCCATTTATAGGGTATTTCTCAGTAAATCATTCTCTATTCTTTTCTGTTCTATCTACGTGGAATACAATTCTATTGTCTTAATATTTCAATACATTTTGGCTTATACTACCACTAAAATTATTTTATTAGACATTTCCCTCTGGTTTTCCTATTAATTATATATTTGTAAGGTATATCCCAGTCGAGCATACTCTACTGTTTAGTCGAGGCCACGATTTTAATTAAATACGTATCTTTAGTTTGAATAAATGCAACGTTCACTGGCTGCTGATTCACTTTGAGTGCTGTTCACATATCAAATATTACGAATACGCAACGTTTGCCGCACTTGAATGATGGATATTTTTTTTTTTTATGTTTTTCGGTGATTTGAGTTATTTATGTGCATGTGAATTGCATTCCTCGAGTAAATATTGAAATTGTGCATAGCAAATTTGCCAAATTGCCAGTACAGCAAAGAGAGATAGAATTTGATTGATGTGCTATTAAAACGATTGAATTGGTCAGGGGGAAAATAAATCGAAATCGAAAATCAACATTGAAAATCGAATGAGATGGCAAAAGGTGGTAAGATGATATGGGGGGTGGGGTAAATGAAAGTGGAATAGACAAAATGCTGTCAAATCCGAAACCTTCAAACCGACACTGTCATTAATATTAATGTTGTATGGAAAATATGTCTTTAAAGAAGAATAGAGGAGGAAGTGAAGAATATTCTGTACTCTGAAGCTGTCAGCGTTGCTCTTCTCTCTCTCCCTCTCTCTCTTTCATCATTCTGTTCGTCAACATCATCTCAGACATATAAACGTGGTTGACGTACAAATATCATCTTGAGATTCTTCAGGCGCAACGCTTGAATTATTTTTGCTTTTGTTAAAAGCAAACACAATGCAAGACGAGGGAAGGGAAGTAGAAAAGAATATGCGTATGTGTGTGTGAAATACAAACTGCTTACATGTATAGAGAACAAACCGTACGAGATAGAGACAGCTAGAGGAGGAAAGAGGATGGCAAGGAAAAGAACACGCGACATATTTGCAAAACATTTGTCACATCCTGCAGTTGCCTGACAAATGGAAAGGAAAAGATTTTCCACGCCCACACACACGCACACACACGCCCACATACGTAGTCTGTGTTTGTGTATAAATTTGTTTGGTTTTATTTAAATCTAAAATTGCTTTTGCCTTAGTAATTTGTTTCCTATGCAAATTTTTCTAACGAAATTTACCCAAAAAAAGTGAAGAAATTTCTTGTAGTTGTTGCTATTATTGTTGTTGTTATTGTTGTCCTATTGAAGCAGCTTAATCTGCGAGCCGAATAATGCAATTACAAATAGATGAGCCGAATTTGTTGTTTGATTGCCCAATAAAAAAATGGGAGCAAAATAAAATGACATGCAAAAATCCAAGTTGTTCATTTTGTTGTTGCCTCTGCAGATTCAACTTTGTTGCCAGGCTTCAATTTCCCCTCTTTCTCTCTCTCTCTCTTTTCCCTTCTCGACTGTCGTCAAGTGGCACTCAACTTCTACTCGACTCTCAAGCAAAGCGGCGCGAAGTGGCTGCCACTCCCACCCCTCCCTCTCTGCCCACTTGCTCTTTGCCCTGGAATGTTGCAACAAATCGAAATAGAAATTGAACAAAAAAAGAAAAAAAAAAAAGAAAATATAAAAAAAATTGTAAAAATGAAATCAAATTTCAAGTGGCGCTTCGAAGGCGCTGCAAAGAGGCGTGGCAGAGGAAGAGCTCAAGAGCTATTTGCATAATGCGGCTGCTGCATGAATAAACCATGTCTCGATGGCAATGCCTGACTGCCAGTGCCACTGCCCCTCTTCCCCTCTGTCCTTGCCACTCTGCCCCTGTTCCTGTATCATCCTGCTCCGCTCTTTGTGCAGCACTCACCCACAAGGCTAAGAAAACGTTTAAATCAAATCAGCAGTAGACAGCGAATTGAGAGATGATAAGAGAGAGAGAGAGCAGAGAGAGAGGAGGTAAGAGGGAAAGGAGAGGTGGAAAAGCGGATGAAAAACACGGACTAGACTAGAGGGTTATATGTCGGTGATAAAGCATCACAAACGCTTCATTGAGCAGCCAAAAAAAAGATTTCTCATATTTATAGACCCTGCATTTCAAATGTAGAAAGAGTTTATTAAGTATACGCAACCTTGATCAGCATTAACAGACTAGTCAATATAGCGTCTATTTATAAAAGCTAGACATACTAGAATTGGTATTTACCTTTGTATAATGTAATTAATATTGTCTAATTATTTTATTCCATTTACTCTTATTTTATTCTATTAAATAATTTTATGTTGCCTTACGTTTGTTGGGTCTTCTGCATCCTAAGCAGTTGAAATTTGTTTTACATTCTTTACAGAGCATGTACAGAGTCTCTTACAGTCGGGTTCCCTCGACTATTACCTTTTCTAATAGTTTCTTTTTGGTAAAAAGAACACAGAATCTATGTTTAGGCTTTAAGGCATTTGCAGCTTGTGCAATAAGAAACTGTAAACTGTCGTTTGGTGTCGTCGACTGCCCTCATAAGTATGCTATGAAATGTGTTTGAGCCTCCCTTCAACCACACTCTTTCACACTCTTGTAACTTCCGCCTTTGCATATCAAATGTCAATGACAGTCGGCTGTCCACGTAAAACTATTTTCCAGGCAAAACTCATAAGCCAGACCAAATATGAAATAAATCACTGGGCGGGTTATTGACACGTAAGCAAATATTTGCAGCCCACACACAGACAGAAGAGAGGAGCAGAAGAAGGAGTAGAAGGGAGAGGGGGGGGGTGAGTGATGGGACTTGTGGCAGCTTGAAATGTATTCCCTAGCCTCCACATCTACCTGCCCCTATTTCATATTCCTCTATCATTTTTATAGCATGCAAAGCAGCGCGCAAAACTCTTAAGAACTTTTCATGCAGACCTGGAAAAACCTTTTCCCCCTCCTTCCTCCTTTCCTTGACATCTACGTCAACAGCAAAGTCCACTTAATCCAAATCTGTAAAAATTGTGAAACGGCTGGCTGCTGGCAAAGGAACTGGGAGGAGATAGGGTTTTAAGGGGAGAGCAACTGCTTCAATGTTAGTTCAACCTTTGCCAAGTTGACGGCAATGTCACAACTGCTGACGTGTGTGTGCGAGTGTGTATATATGCGTGTGTGTGTGTGTGTGTGTATGAGTGTGTAGATTTGTGTGTATGCGCTGTCATCAATTTCGCCTTGAATTTGTTTACCCTTTCAGGAGCTTGTCATATGCCACGACTTTGACTTCATTTCACGGAGGAGCTCGCTAAAAACGAGGGTTGCCATCCTTTTGTTGTTGTCTAATGTACAGTGAACAATTTGTGGCACATGCGTGTGGCAGCAACCACAACAACAACAAAAACAACAACCATAATGTACAAAATTTGCTGTTTATCTTAGGATAATTATGAGCCAACTTTGTAGAAAAGGTAAAAGATTAGATGACAATGACTTGAAGATGCTGGTCAAATGTCTGTTGCCAACAAGGGTTAGAACCATCTTAGCCCAGTTAACATGACACATGACACACGTGTGTGTGTGTGTGTGTTTCTATCCATCAATTTCTAGCCATATCATTGGCTGAATTACATAGCTTCTGTTCTCACATGGCTTCAACTCAACGTACCATTGGATTTCTTCTACTGGTTTACAGAGTTAAGTGATTGCTGAAAATCTATTTGCATAATTTCCACAGATTTTTCAATGGTTGTCTGGTTTGCTGATGCTTCTGTTGCTGCATAATGTGCACCACAGGCATCTGAGTTTATTCCACCCACTTTCATCTCTCTTTCCCCTCCTCTATCTACTCATCTTCCTCACCTGGGCACACATGTGTTGGGCGAACATGCCAGTTAAGCGTCGACACTTTTTACATATATCCTTCTATTTCTCTTTTACTTATTTGTATACTCTTGCAGAAGGTATTATATATTTGTCACTAGATGTGTAATGCGAAATATACATATTCTGGATCAGGTCAAGGAGCTCGGAAGTTGTCAAAATATTGTTCTGTGTGTCTCTTTTTTATAACGAAAAATTCAGATTAAAAATAGGTTTAACATCAAAGTTTAGAATGAAAAGCTTCCTAGTGATATCTTAATATGTTGTATGTTTAAAGATAAAGGTTCTATCCAAAAATTGATCATAATCGGACTACTATGTATGTATATAGTATAGGTATCAAAGCAACAATTGTTAGAAAATGGAATTTTTTTGTATTAAAAACTTTACAGTTTTTCAATAGACTTATTTTATCTTATGAAAAAGAAGATGCTTAATGTGACCATTTTTAAAGTGTATAAAATCTTTGGTTTTCCTAAGATTCTATATATATCCAAATTGTTTCTTTTTCTACACAAAATTTTCTGGGTTTTGTGCATGTGAATATTTTATGCAGATTTATGTCATTATTAAAATATTAAATCTTTCTATTAAAAACTCATCCTATTTAAGATAGCAAAACTAAATGTGATTCTTGTTGAAAAAATGTTTAATTTTTTTTTAAGTTTTCCTAAGGGTATTAGATCTGTGGTTTCCCTCAGATACCATATCATTCTAGATTTATTTTTCTCTATTTCTCAGCTTCATTTTTACGGTTTTGCATATGCGAATATTTTATGCAGATTTATGTCAACTTTTCTGCTACGTGTCCTGCATCCTCAGCTGAGTTTTTGGACAAACGACGTCCACGTGCTTTTATTGAATTAAAGTGTGTGTGTGTGTGTGTGTGTGTGTGGGTTTGAGCCAGTGTTGCCAAATTGCCAAGTAAAGTGTTGTGAAATGTTGTACATTTTTGGGGCAGCAGTTTGAAATGACAGCCAGGACGTAGGACGCAGGACACAGGACACGGGCAAAGAACATGGCAAACAACGAATCAACGCACAGCCCAAACAACTTGTTATGCCCTACTCAACAGGGGAAACATTCCCTCCCTCTCTCTACACTTCCCTCTTTACCTCCTTCCCTTGTTGTTGCTCTGTCGTCGGCTGTCGCTTGAGCCTGCTTCCTGTCGCGTTCCTGTTACTGAACCTACATCGCCTGGATGTTACGACTCCTGGGAACGCACCCCTGCCTTCGCCCCTTTGGCTGCCCATTTTCCTTCTACTTTTTTTTTAATGAAAAGAAAACTTATCTTCAACTTTATGATGATTTCAAAGCAAGAAGAAGAGTGAGTGAGAACTACAAGACAAGCATGAACATGTTTCCTTCTTCACTTGTCGCCCACTTTTTTTTCTCTGCTTTCTTCTTCTTGTGTTGTATTTGTGTTTTTGTGCGCGTTACTTTTCCATTTCCTTTGTGTCCGCTACTCTCCACTTCTCTCTCCTTTTCTCTGTTTTTCTCTATCTTTCGCTGGCTGCTGCTACTTTGAGACATGTTTGCCAAGAGTCAGCTGAAGCCTCCGTGAAGTAGGACAACACTTAATTTTGTGTAAGTACTCACTCAGCTCATTAAGCGAGAGCGGCAAAACTCGCCTTGTCTCTGAACTGAGGGAAATTAAATTTCAACGGATGAAGCTAAACAAGTTCCGCAAAACTAATTTTTTTTCTATTTCTCTAGATTTTTCCATGTGCGTGTGTGTGAATCCAAACGAGAATCCGTTTAGTTGGTCCAAGTGGGGCCATCAATCAGCAGCAGTAACAACGGGGCACAGGAAGTGTGTCTCTAACTGAATCTACACTCAGAAAACACAACACAAAAACACACTCGGAAAACTCATAATTAAATAGCACACAAATCACATTAGAAAGCTGCTTTATGTATTTAAACTAAGAAAACATTTACACGAAATTTTATTTTAAATTTGAAAAGTATTTTTACTGAAATGAAATTACTTTTTCTTTTTAATTGCAGCTCAGGATATAGAAAAATATTAACCACAATGTCAGAAATCATTTACTTATTTCTTAGTTGATTCTTCCCCAACATTCAACTTTTTTGTGAACTTAAAGTCAATTTAAATTCATGCTAAAGTGCTTAAATTCATTTAAGTGTAGAAACTGCCTAAATGCACGCATGCACGCATGACGCCCCCATTACTTGCCACTCCCTTCACCTCCACACCCCCTACAAGCTCCTACCCTTTTGGGGTAACAACTCAGCCATAACTCAGCATGTCGCCTGCGGTTTTGAAGCAGCCAACTGCAGTTTTGTGGCTTGAATTATGGAAACCAAATGGTGGCTCCAACGAATCCCAGAAGGTTGAGCCTTTTTGTCAACACACATGATGTTGCATGCAACATCACTCTTTGGTCAGCAAAGAAAAAGTCTTCAAAACTTGCAAAACTCCAATAAAAATGCATACTTTTAGTTCTCAGCTCAACTCGACCTTCTTTTCTCTAACTCTCTCTCTTTCTCTCTGATATAATCCCCAATGAATCTTCTAGTAATCTGTCGAGACTTATGCTCATGCTTTCCATGTAAATGTTGCCAAAAGCTTAACCCGTCAGGGATTTTCAGCAAGTTTTAATGCCTTTTAACGCTTTACAACACTGTTTCCCTTCTCCCTCAAAAACACTTTAAATAATTACAATGCACAAATACAACAACAAATGGTTGGGAAAATGAGCACACCACAATATGGCAAATATGTAAATATGAAAATTACACACACCCACACACACACATACATCCACACACACACACGTTGCACTTAAATTAGAAGCAGCAGCAAAAAAAAAATGGCGAAAAAATAAATTTCAGTGCAAAAGGTCCAGGAAAAAACCGCACACGATTCAGGGAGCAGCCAAGACAATAATATCTATGTCAGAGAGCTGCCAGCAACAACAACAACAAGGAGAACAACAACAAGAACAACCACAATAACCGCAACAACAATAGCTGCCTGCCACGCCCACAAGCGCCTTTTGTGGGCAAGCAGCCAGGTAACAACAACAGAAACTGGGAAAAACTTTAATCTCTGTGTAATATTTTTCATAAACTCTCGCTAGAGTCGTGGCCCCAAAAGGGGGCGTGTCACAGTCCTGGCCATATATTTAATGCTAAAAGTTGTTGAAGTGGCAAGAAGAGGCAGGTGGAGTAGGTGGAGGCAGCAACTGGAGCATGTGAAGCACATCCGAGTGGAGGATTTTTAAGCACCAAAGGAGGTCAGTTTGTGGCTGCTTTTAACAATGGTTAAAGAGATGGCTCAAATGGATAATTCCCTAAAGGAAGTATTAATGCTGAACCATATGCCTTTTGCCAATTAAATCCGAGGATTAGGTAAATCGAATGCAGCTGCAACCAATTGCAATTGGCAGGCGGTTGATGGGGCGTGGCATAAAGACAAATGCCACAATGCAAGAAGACTGTGCCTTTTGTCTGCTGGTATCTTTAGCATGTGTGAAAAAGAGGGCGGCAACACGCCTCCTACGCCCTGCCTCCCCTCCTCGTCAGATAGAGTCAACCAGGACAAGACAATGGCTGCAGCTCCAGGGATAACTTTGTGGTGTGCCAAAGTGACGGCGTTGCATGAAAAATGGCACTTGATAAGGCTGCACCATGGGGAGTCAGGAGGAAGGGAAGGAGGGAAAACTGGGGAAAACTCGGGGAAACTGGCTGGAGTCATTCTGTCAAGCAGGAAGTGTGAAGCAGCAAGTCGCGTCTCGTGTGCTGGATAAGCAACTGTGATGATGAGTTTGGGTTTATGCCCCGCGGCCTGGCATTTGTCTCTCTCTTCCCCTGCACTCTTCCTCTCTCTCCCTCTCTCTCTCTTAGGAGCTGCGTTTTCCCGCTGAGTAAATAGCAAAAGGCGCGTGTCGAGGGCTTTGTGCGGGAAAACTCAGCTGCAGCTTATGAATGTAAGTAAGTGGCTCTTGGTTAGTTCGTTTGCAATGAAGCTGCCTTTCCCATTTTCCGACTTTTCCATTTCCATTGCTGTTGTTGCCACTTCCGCCTTGCTGAAGAACCTGCCTCAACTCCAACTGCGAATTGCAGTTGATGTCGACAGCTGCATTTGTCCACTGTCGTCCTAATTTGGCCACGTTTCGTTCCCAATTGCCACAACGGGCTAAACAAACAAACAGCTGTCACAAGGCACAAGCAGATTGTGGAGAAGAAAGTTGGGAGTTGGGAATTGGGAGGGAAGATGAGCAGGGAAAACGGTGATTGCGGTCATTACGGGAGTTGAATACAATTCTGTTTATACATAAAAGTGGCGTCAATTGTTTGAGTTCAGCGAAGAAAGATACAACAAATAGCAAAATAGAAGAAGAGTTTGTAAGAAATGTGCAGGTAAAAGATATATAAGAGATGTAGAAATAAATCTGTAGGCCGATATAAATAGTTAGAAGCAGATACAAAGCAGAAGCAGATAACCAGACCAGAAATATAATGATAGATAGATCTACATCCAAATAATTTTGTATAAAGATACATAAATATAAAGCTATACTTAAATGAAGACAAATGTGAAGCTGCTGTTGGAGGAAATTGAGGTGTAGAGATAAAGATATTGAAAAGGTAAGATACAGAAAATAACAATAGAGAGGATTTTAGAGATATTGAAACATATGGATACAGATAAATAGCTGCACGTGTTTCAAAGATTTTCAGATTTTAATTAATACAGATAGATACCATACAGATTCATTTGCAAGTGTATAGAAACAAATGTTAAGATACAAGATAGGAATGGTAGACATACTCTACAATACAGTGCAGATACAATAATGAAGACCTACATAAATTTAAACATATTTAAATTTGTTTAAACACGAACAATCTAAGATAGATACAGATAATAAATGCATAGCCGCAGAAGTAGAGAAGTTCAAGTAAAGAGATATACATAGTTGCTCAGTTAATAATGTAGATTCATGAATGTGCAGCTACAGATACAGATACAGAGACAGATACACATGTCATACACATGTGAGATACATATTGCAGATTCTAGGCTGTAGAGATACAGAATTAAATAAGATAAAATGAATGAGCCTCAAGTAATTTCAGTTGCAGTTTCTGGTTCATTTGGGAAACATTTCGAACAATTTTCTGCCTTAATTGGTAATTTCCAATTCAACTCCCTCTTATCCTTTCTATCCCCTCTTAACAATCTCTATTTCTCTGTTGCAGTTGTAGGCTTAAAGTGAGTAAAATTGTATAGCATACTTATGTGCATTTAATCGAACTTTTGTGGTTGCTTAATGAGAAACCTTAGCTCCCTCTGTCAGGATGTAAGACACTTGCTACTCTGACAAAATGTCAATTCAATTTCGTTAAGTTTTAAGGTCATCGCGTGTGCTCGATACGAACTCATTGTGATGCCTCAATCAAAAAGGGAGTCTAGCGTGTGTGTGTCCTGGTGATATCCTGCCATGTCCTTGCGTGTCTGCACTGCCAATCATCGTAAATCAGCGTTAAATTAGCTCATCGATGACACAAACGCCACCAGAGAATGCAGCTCGCTTTTCAGTATTGGGAATATCCTGAACAGGATTCTCTACTTGTCTCCTATTACTCCTTCTTCTTCTTTATCTCTCCTTGGCACTTGCTGCCTCGTTTTTGCTTGCTGTGCACGTTGTAAATTAACTTAATGTTGAATACTTGCCAGAGGTGCGGCCAAGAGGGGAAAAGGGTGGAAAGGACTAGTAAAGAGCAAGGATTGCTGGCAAGAGTTTTGCTTGCTTTGCTTCCTGTCAGTAGCCGGAAAAAGTGTCCTTAAATGTTGCTAATGCCGCTGCACAGGAAGTTGCTTACGAGACACAAACTAACACACACTTAAAGACATACACACACACACTCTCTCACACACACACACATAGCTATACTAATGGGCTTGGCATTGCACTTTTGCAGCCACTTGGCAACTTTTTAATAGAATGAAAATACTCCCATCTTTAAATGCCGTTGCCACCCTTAACTCAACTCGCCATGCCACTTGCCACTTGCCACATGCAACATGCAACATTCAACTTCAACTTCAACTTGAAACTGGAACTTGCAACTAGCAACTTGCAACTGGAGGCGGCGGCAGTTCATCTGGAAGATGCGTAGATAACTTGCCACATGGCAAAAATAGCAAAACATCAACAAGCAATTGAAGTCAAGTGCTAAGTGCTTTCTCTCTCTCTCTCTCTCTCTCTCTGTCACTCTTTCCCTTTCTTTTTCTTGTGCTCTCCGGATATTATAAATTTGCAATTTCGTATCCTTGGCTGTTGAATTTGCTTCAAGTTATTTTCACAGCGCCTCTAATGAGTTTTCCCTGCTGGCAGCGCTTTAAATGAAAATATGTTTGCCTTGTGGCAGCAGCAGCCACTTGAGTCTCTTCATCCTTCACACACAGACAGATAGACACACACACACACACACACTCACCACAATGCAATTCGATGCGTTGCAAGGCTTTTGGCATTTCAAGTGCTGCAACACTTTGCCACGCCTTCTTTGCCTTTTTATACCAACGCTTCGAGTGGATTTTTGTTTTTCTGCTGCTTTTCGTCTTTTGTTTTCCAAATGCCGCCGACAGCTCACAATTCACAACTCACAACTTGCAGCATATGGTGGCTACCTTTCAGTAGAAGGTTTCGACTCCTTCCTCCACTCCTCTCTCTATCCTGCCACAAGGTGTTGAGGCGTGTTTTAAAGCTGGCTAAGCTGCACGCCAGTTTGCTGCTCCACTTTTTTTATTTTTTAATTCTGCATATGCTGATTGCGTTTTTCCAGTTTTCATTTCGCATTTCGCATTTTTCTTTGTACTCGCACTTTGCTCGCGAACATGTTTTAACATCAGTTTTTTTGTTTGTTTGTTTGTTTGGCGTGGCTCAAAGCTATTCATGAGACTCTTATGGATGATAATGGTTTAGCAAATAGTTTAGCTGTTAAGAAGTCAAAGAATTTACGGGATCTACGGTGAATGTTTGCCATCAATATACATATAGTTGGATTGAGATGGGAAAAAGTAATATACATAAATTGAGGAGATGTGTTGTTGAGTTGTTTAAGGTAGTTGACTACAAAAGTCATTTAGACTAGAAAAACTATAAATAAAATACACGTCAAAACTGTTAACATTCTTAAATCAGAATTGAATATTTTTCCTTTCATCATTTGTTATTGTTTTGTATTTTAACTACAGGAAGTCTACACCAGATATTATTAAAAACAAGTTCAAATATAAACCAAACTTAGACCAACAGCTTAAATATATAAATATTATTTAAAAATATATTTTTCAATATCAATTGAAGCCTAAGGATAAAATATTAAATAGTTTTCAACAGTTGTTATTTTTGTTGCTAGTGAAAACTCTTTCAGGGAACGAAAATCTCAATCGAGTTTCCGAAATAGGTAAGTTTTTCATTGATAGAATTATCAGAAAATATGCTATTAATATTTTTATAAAATTTCAATTAAAATAAAGATACAGAAGCACCCAAAAAAAAACCCTTTTGGAGTGATATTTAAGTTGAAAGTCCACAACTATGTAAAGGGGAATTTTAATAACACATATTTCATACGAACATGATATCGGGATTACTAAATATATACATAGAGAGGAAACACGGTGCTGACAAATTGTGTAAAATTAAATCATGGCACAGTTTTGCCAGATGCCGCAGTATGGCAAGGAGGGTGAGGAGGGGGACGGTGGGCTGAGGAATTACTGTAAAATGTAAAATGTCAGCGTGGCAAAAATGTCAACGCAACATGCAACAAAACAGGCACCGCAACAACATGCAACTGGTATTGTAGACAGGCAAAGTAGTTGGAGGGGCAAACTATGGGCGTGGCAGTTGACACAGATTTTAAACACACACACACACATAAATATACGCTGTAACACACGCAAAATTGTGGGCATAAAATAAGCGTTGCTCACAGTTTCGAGTATGCATTAAAACTAGGCACTGGGGAGGTGTAGTGTGTGTGTGTGTGTGTGTGTTTGTTATAGTGTACATTTCAAGAGTCTGTTTAGATATGAGTAGGGAAAAGTGCAACCGATTTGGCCTGAATCGATTTTGGATTGGCCATTATGCCATATGCCATAGCATAGCATATTTTCGAGTACTTTTCACCCATTGTGCATCCTTAGCAGCTGACCCAAATTGCTCAGAGTGAGTTTCTAGTGGAAGCTTGCCAAAGATCTGGAGTTGAACTCGCTTAACAGATAAACAAGTAAAGACTATACAGTCGAGTGAGCTCGACATTGAGATACTCGCTAGTCGCATCTTTGTAGTCAATGGTCATTTAAAAAAAATGTTAAACAACAAATTTATTACACAAGATTTTACTTTTATTCAAAATCGTATGTCATTGATCAACACTTTGAACTAGTTCCTAAAGGGGTTTATTTTGGTGTCACAAAAGTGACAAGAAATTTGACTTGTAAAGTTGCCAGTCAAAAGGGTCAACAGATTTCAAACTTGCACAACTTTGTCAAAACATAACCGATTTTCATGCGGAATGTCATTTGATCCTGAAAATATGTTTTTTTGTTTCTTTTGCTTCATTACCCTTAGGGTATCCAGCACTTTAAAGCCTAACAGATACGATATTCTCCCCCTGCAGCATCTGTTGCCACTCGAGGCGTGTGCAAAAGTTGAATTTTAATTTGAATGTGACCAACTTTATGACTCCGAAATGAGTTCACCAAGCGAGAGAAAGAGACAGAGAGAGAGTTTATTGCACTCCTCGAGCACTTCCTGTGTCTCTTCGTCCGTCTCTCATGTTGATTGCATTTTTCCCAGTAATTTAAATGCAATTTTTACAGATTTTTCTTTTGTATTTAATTTATGGAATTTCCGCTATTCGATTTTAACTTACTGTAAAGCCAAATAGAGTTTTACTACAGCTCATCTGATTGCTGTATTTGTTGTTGCTGTAAATTGTTGTTTTTGTAGTGAATGTAGTCATAAATAAAAAGTAAATTGCGTGTGGCTATAAAATCCAATGGGAAACCAACAGAAAGTAGAATGAAAAAAAAGGAGGACAAATAATATATAAATGAATCGCAGAGCGAAACAAAACTTGTTTATACGATGTTGTTGTCGTTGTTGTTGCACAGCTGCGTAAAGGACTACAGGATAAAGTCGTAAGTAAAAGAAACTCCAAGGCAAATACAGAAAATATAGCTAAAGAAACAAAGGCAGCTGTGTGCCTGATTATTACAAACTTATTACAAACGTGCCAAGGGGAAGGAAAGTAGAAAGGAATGTAAAGGGAACGCAATAGCAATCCACAGGATGTACTTTCAGATATTTATATATATATATATATGTATATATATATTTGTATGTCTTTATGTTTAAGGATAAGAATTCATGTGTGTTGTTGCCCATTAAGAGCGTCCCATTGTTGCAAATACAATCGAAATGAAATCCTCACGTACTGCCAAGTACAAGTAAAAATGAGCACAAACAGCGTAAGAAAGGACACACACACACACAGGACAAACAAGGAGACAGACTGTGAGACAGTGAGACAGACGAAGCGTCATTTGCCTACGCTTCTCATATTTCATACACAACAGAACAATTAAATTGAATGTGCCATGTGAACGTGGGCTGACAGGCAAGGACTCGTTGATTTAAGCACAATAATAATTCCAGGATGTTTGAATAAATTTGCAATTGCATTTTATTGAGCAGCAGCCAAAGCATTAAATTTACATAAGTAGACTGGCACTTAAAGGGCAGACAAACAGACAGATATTACTCATACGCATCGTAAAGACACAATTTCGATTAGCAGCAAAATCGCAAATGAGATACTTTTCTCCATTTTACTTTCTTTAGAACTTTACAGATATATATGGTACATATATCAATAATATATATGTTATTTAATATTATTATTTCATTTTAAAAACAAGCTCGATATAAAAAGAAACTATTGTGTTTAATTAAAATAGATCACACATTACGCATACGTATCGTAAACAGCCAAGTTATATATCTTATCGATAAGCAGCAGAACCTCAAATAAGATTCTTCTCTACATTTTACTTTCTTCGGCGATAATTACATATATCAATAATATTTAAATTATTTTAACCTAATTATTAATAATATGAATAATATATGTTATTTTAACCTAATTATTGTGACTATTTGTGTATCATTTTAAAAACAAGCTCAAAATAAAAATTAAACTATTGTCTTTAATTGAAATAGAGCAGATATTACGTATACGTATGGTAAACAGCCAAGTCTTATTTCTTTTCGATATGCATATACATAAATAAAAATAACCTACTTGCTGGGATTATTTTAATTAATTTTTTTTCGACACTGCCATGTTATTTTTAAATGAAATAAAAAACTAAGCAATTGCTTTTAATTAAACGAGGAATTCCATTTTAGTTTTTTATTTGCCAAGTTAAGAGCATTAAACTTGGTTTGCTTTTTGTTTTTCTTTCACTTTCATTGCTGTTGTTCCGAAATAATTGCCAGCTTTAAACATTAGTACAAAATAAAAGAAAAAGTAATGGAAAACAAGAGAAAACTGTTGACAACAATTTCAGTGACACAATTTTCTCTGCTCTGTTCTCTCTTCTCTCATGCTCTGTACTTTTACTACTTTTTTTTGCTAACAAAGACAAAAATGTCAGCGACAAAATCGATGCCCTGAAAAGGCAACGAAATAAAACAAAACATTCGAAAGCAAAGTCGCAGTAAATCGCACAAAATGTGCACACACACACACACACACACACATATTCCCTCTTCTCCCTGCTCCCTGCTTCTCTTTGAATTCTCCCTTGGCTACCCTTTATTTTTGGTATATTCTCTAAGGGCAGTTGTACGTGTCATTTGGCTGCAGTTTTATTTGGCCAAGCATAATGCGAGTTTATGTTTATGACTTTCGCTCCAGACCTGAAAAACTGGGCTGATCTTGCACTCGGCGAAGCAGAAAACACAGAAATAAAAACATGAATGAAATTCGTGCACATATCAGATGAGTTTTTAATACCCCACAAGCTGACGGAATTGTTTTTCTCATACCCTGTAAGGCATAAAAGTGCATATACCATAAGTCAGCATCATAACTCCCCTTTAGATTAGATTAGATTAGATTAGATTAGATAGAAGAAGCTGCAGTCACTGCTCAAATGCCCATTCAATTGTTAGGGTATAAAAAGTAGTCGGTGTCGCCGTAACTTTCACAACGTTGCATATTCTTAAAAATAGATTTGAGCTGGCATTTCAGAGCACGGCCAGAAACAGTTGGGCACGTCCTGGCTCTTGGCTGTTGAGCAGTGAGACGCTCTAATGCCATTAACAAGTGATGGTAAGGGAAAGGAGAAGAAGGAAAGTGGGGAGTAACTAAAAAGAGATGAAGGAAGAGAGGAAGCTGGAGAAAGGGAGACTAGTTGGCTTTTTAAGCTTGGCCAGACAGACGGGCGACATTTTTGGAAAATAAAAATGGAAAGTTTGCATAAAAAGTAAACAGGAAGAGAAACAGCAGAGAGATAGCTTCAAAACGGAAAGCAAAAGCCAATGCAACAGCAACAACAACTGCAACTAGAACAGCAACTGCAAAGCAGCAACAACAGCAGCAACAACAACTAAAGAGGAAGAGCAGCTGCTGTCAGTTGAAGAAGCTGCTAAATCAGGTCAGGGATTTGGAAGCCGCTTCGTGTCTTTTTATTTTCTGTGCTCTGAATTACATTATTATTGTTTTTCTTTTTGTTGCTGCTACTTTGTGTCATTTGTTACCTAATTTGTTGGTGTTATAGTTGCTTTTTGGTGGACGGCAGAAAAGTGAAATTGCGTATACGCCATGTGGCTTTCAATGCAATTTGTTAGAGGCGAGCATTAATTTAATTACAGACTGCAAAATTTGTATAATGTTTTAGTTTCCCTTTACAGTATTCCCTTCTTCTCTTCTCATTCTGTTTTCTCCCTCTCTCTCCTCTTCCTCTCCTCATTTATTTTGTATGTCACTGGAGCAGAGCAGGGCAGAAAGACAAGTCAAGTCTTTGAGCAAAAGAAGAACCAACTTTGGCCGACAACCGCAAGCTGCATTTTTAATTGCGCACACGTGCGAATAGAGGCGTCAGGCTATGGGCGTGGCACTGGCACAGAGCCCAGAGGCTGTGAATGGCAAGGCAGCTGGAAGCTGGCAGTTGGCAGTTGGCAGTTTGGCGGCTTCTACTTGAACTCATTTAGCGTGGAAATTATGGTACGCTCAAGTGGATTTTGACAGGTCATACACACGAACATAGTTAGAAACTGAAACACACACACACTCACACATCCTTGAATCCTTTGAAAGTTGTGTGCACGTTTTGCGGTCGATTCCTTGGGGTGTTTTTGTGTCCTGCCTGCAGCTGTTGCCAACTAGCAAAAGTGCCACAAATTGGGGCCATTTTGAAGAAGGAGTGTGTGGCATATCCTGGAGCCAGGACCTCTTGTCTAATTGATATGCAATAAACATTGAACAGCAGACAAGCGTATCAATGTAAAGCCTTCTTGCATATTGCCTTGCCCAAACTGACAGGACAGAGGAAGGACAGCTGGAAAAGAGCACACAAAAGTCCTTCATTCGGCCAGAAGGCATTTTGCCTTCAACTTGCAACATTTCAGCTTTTGTTTTTGCCTGACTTGGCTGAAAGAGAAAGAAAGGGGAAGCAGACAGGAAGAGCTTTTCCGCTTTTCTGCTGGCCTGTCAAGTATTTAAGTTTAATGCGCTTAGTTCTCATTGTTGTTGCTATCTGAATGCTCACTAGCATTTAAGAGAATTGAATTACAATGATTTTTGGTAAACTTTAGGCAAAAACTGTTGCCATGCAATTAAGTTGACTGTTGTTGTTGCTATACATTTCGTATACGCAATATTGAATATCATTTAATTGCATTAACTTTTAATTGAGCAACTCTTGAGACGGCACTTAAAAGCGGATTCCACTTTGTAGCTGTGTCTAATTACAGAAGATAATTTACTTACTCATTTTCCCATGCAGAGCGATTCAATGGTGTTGCTGTTGTTGTTGTTGCTGTGGTTCTTGTTCTTGTTGTCAAGTTGAATTGCTTTTGGAAATTATCACGTATACGCCTAGAAGCGCATTTTACACTTTGAACACTTGAAACACAATTTCCACACACCCAATGCGATTATATTTCGAATAAAGCTAAACGAAAAGGGATTGTATTTGTTATCGATATAGATACAAATATAAATTCACAGATACATTTACAGCTGTAGATACAGATACCGAAATAACACTCGTTGTTCTTTTGTGTTTGTGAAATTTGTCATTGTTATTCTGAATTGCCATTAAAATATGCATATTTAATTTATTTAGCAAATCGCCGTCAACCAAAGAGTATACATTTATTTAACCAAAACCATAAAACACCCACAAAATTCAATTTGGATTTCAAATGTATTTATGCAGTTTGTATAAATATTGTGGACGAGCTATTTTTGGCGTATCGCACTGTGTTTTGTTAATGCAAATTATGCAAATTTATTGTGTTCTGTCGGTGCTGAAATTTTAAATGCAGAAGCAGAGAGAAGTGGTTGAAGAGGCAATTTGAGAAAAATACCACGAAAGCGGAGCTGTAGAAAATGCTAAAAAAAATTGCTATAAATACTATGAATTTTCCATAATTAATTAAGTTTTTTATGCTGAATCATTCTGAAGTTAAAGCGAGGATGAAAAAGTTTACTTTTAAGAGAGTTTTGATTGTTGAAAGTTTAATGCAGGGGAAGGGTATTAACTAGTTTAACTCCCTCGACCGTTTAAAGCTGGTTTGATATTTAATGAAGAAGCTTAAGAGAAGGAAATCGCTTAACAAATATTCACATATCCTCTTAAAATAAACTCAGGTTTTATAAGCTTAATCTTGCCAGAAATCTGATAGCTTTGAAGAGTTTTAATGTGTAAAGGGTATCAGCTAGCCGACCACTCTCCATCAACTTTGGTTGTTTATCTCTCGCCTTCACATTCTTTGTGCAACTCATGCAACAAACAATATATATTAACATATTTTATCCTCTCATCAGTTTTTAAAAAGTTTCCAATAACTCCTTTAGCCTTTGTGCTTGCGAAAAATGTTGATTGAATTTTGATTATCATCATTTATTAATTAACATTTAAATTTATGCACAACGAGGAGAGAAATATAATATGAAATGTGTTTTTAATGCCAAAAGAAAATAAAATAGAAATACGGTTCAATGGCATGCCATTAAATGTATAAATATTCGCATAAATTAAATCTCTCTCTCTTTCTTTCTTTTTTTGAATTGCTTATTGTTTTTTTTCAATATACAAATTGCCAACTGTTTTTATAGACCAAGTTCAATTTAGACCTTGGATCCTTTAAGTGGCCAAGAATTTATGAGTAAGCTATTCGCAAACATTTAAAATAATTAAAATGCCATATAGGAAACGTGAAAGTAACCTTTAGCTGGGGTCAAATGTGGCAAGAGGAGGATGGGTGGAGTGGAGAAAGCAGAGGGAAGAGAAAGTCAGAACTTTTGACCAACCGCAAATATTGCAAAACAAAAGCAGAAAACGTAAAAGGCAGCTTCTCAAAATTTAGGCGCTAAGCAAGATTTATGAGCCCCTAAAGGGCGATAGGGGTAGGAGAACTCAGGAGGATGGGTGGGAGGGAGGTGGATTGGCATTGGGCAAGGCCTTTTTGGCCATTATTTGTTTTAACTGTGCGCTTTTTGCAAAGTCTGCGGCCTACGCATTTCAATAATTTAAAGTATTTGCGAGCATTTGAGAGCATTTGAGGCAATTTGGTTAATGGTCTGTGTCCCGGCACACTGGGCAGCATGCCCCCAAAAGGGTTGCTTGCCACATAAATAGCGCCACTGTCCAAGGCTGCGAGGCACATAAAGCTTAAAGGCAGCGCCCAGATAAAACAGAGATAGCTAGCACTAGAGAGACATCTAAAGAGAAAGAGGGAGTGGGAGAGCGGTACAAATGAACTTAAAGCTGTTTGCACATGTGACGCGACTCGGGTGTGTGCGTGTGTGTATATCTGTGTGTGTGTGTAAAGCAGTTCAAGGACTCAATGCTGCACTGTGTGTTGGGCAACCCAATTACGCAAAAAGAACCAAAAAAAAAAGAAGAAAAATGGGAAAGAAAGAGAAAAGACGATTGCGTTGCAAGCCGCAAGCTGCAAGCAAAAAGCTGCCAAGCTAACGTAACATGCAACCTTTAACCTCACAACAACAAAAAAGAAGCCAACGCCGACCTAGAAAACTGGCAACTGAACTGAACTGAACTGAACTCAACTGAGCTGAACTGAACTAAAACTGAGCTGAGAGTTGAATTCACACACATGTTATATGTTATATGTTGAGTTGTTTTCAAAGTTGGCGTGCCGTGAATTCTTGTTTATGCTAAAGCAAAAAGATAAACACAGTCCAAGTGCCAATGCCAGAGGGGAGCTGACTAAACTGACTGACTGAATGACTGACAAACTGACTGACTGACAAACTGACTCAACGTCAACGTTGTCTGCCACACATTTTATGCATAACAACGTTCAAGGACATCAAGCGAGAGTTTTTTTTGTTGGCCTGCATTTTGCCTCTATGTAAGTCACGAGTCCTTTTTTGTCTCGTTTGCATTGCGCCTGCAGATTATGCAACACTTTTCTATATATATACTTATTTACATTTCTATTTATATATTTGAAAAGTCTTTTATTATGTTTATTTTGTGCAGCTAATTTGTTAAATTTGACACCAATACACAAGTAATTGCTATACGTATCCAAATTAATGACGTCAAAAAAGCGTTTCGAACTCTCTCTCTCTCTCTCTCTCCCTCTCTCTTTCGCACTTTGTATGTATTTGTGCGTACGTGTGTGTGTGTGTGCGTTTTGAGCAGCTGTGCGCTGTATCTGTATCTGTATCTGTAGCTGTGTTTGTGCGTGCGTTCTGTGTTTTCACTTTCGCTTTTCATTGATTTTTAAGAATCGCGCGCGTCCCACAAAAGTGTGCAACACATTTGTATTTCACAGGATTTGTCACCTTTTTTTTCTTGAATTTAATTAACAATTATGACACTTTAATGCTCACAGTTGATTACATGTTACATACACACACACATACACATCCACTTACACTTTGATTGAGCGCGCATGAAATGTTTTCGTGTCTTCAACAAAAGCTTGCAACAACGTCGCCGTCTTCGTCGTGCTGCGCTCGCTGCCAAAACTAAACTGAAACTGAAACTCGCATGTGACCAAAGCTCTGACATGGCTAACACAAGCAGCAGCAGCAACAGCAGCGACAGCAGCAACAACAGCAGCAGCAATAACGGTAAAATACTGGTAACAGTTGGTAACAGTTGCGTCGTTGGCGGCGCAGGCGCTTTTCCTTTGGCTTCATCACAGTTCACGTCACACTGTTGCTGCCTCAGCTTCTCACTCTCTCTCTTTCTCTTCCTTTTACTCTCTCCCTCTCTCTATTGCTCTGTCTCTCTGTTAGGTTTTTTGTTTACATTGCGTGCTCTGTGAGTTGGTATTTTTAGATAACAGCAGGATTTGAGGGGGGGTGGTCATTTTGCTGTGTTTGGCGCCTATAAATAAAATTACGCATACGCCACGTGGTGTACGTGCTGAGCGTGTTGCGGTAAAAAGCAACTGAAATTTACATTACAGAAACAAAAAACTATTTCATTAAAATATAACTAGTCATAAGGAATAACTATAAATTAACACGATACAATTTGAAATAAAAACAAAAGTTTAAATATACATATACATACATATAAGAATAAAATTACGCATACGTTACGTGGCAAGCGTGCTGGGCATGTTGCAACTGAAAAACAAAAGAAAAAATATTTTACCAAAAAAAATTAATAATAAAGAATATTATAAATTTAAAAAAATATAGTCTTAAATAAAAGATATCGAACCCTTGCAGTTAAAGTTTTAAATTAATATTTAATCTTTACTTTTAAACTAAAAGTTTTTTCCTATTAATTTAAGGTTACATTGTAAATTAATTTGGCATTTGTTGAACAAAAATTAATAAATTTGTACACTTTCAATAACATGTTTTTAAAAATCTAATTTTTAATTTGGACTTTATGTAGGCGAATTCCACGGGGCTTCAGTTTTCCCATTTCAATTGTTGGCGACAAATCAAAGAGCCTTAGGCGTGACTTAGTAAAAGACCATTTGAGAAGTATGACTCAATTTACAGAAATTCAACAAAGCAGGAAACAGGAGAACCTAAACACACTACACACATACACAGAGGGACACATGAACATAAAACTGCGTATGTCCTTGCTTCTTGTTAGTCGACAACAATTTTCACGCTGATTGGTTTCAAGTCATTTTCCCCAAGTTTTTCATTTCGGTTTTTATATTTCTACTTTCCTTGGATAAAGTCAACGAGCCAAAGCCAAATGTCACTTACTCCGCCCACTTTTCCATGGGTCCTGTGCTGCCTTGAAGCACTTTTGGAATTTAATAATGAAATAGCCTCAATTTCAGAACCTACACCTCAATACCCTCTAGCCGTTGCTCAGCTAACAATTTCCAATTTTCCATTTTGTGACTTTCAGTTGATAAATTCCATAGAACGAGAAGGATGATGAAGTAAAGTTTTTCTTTTTTTTTCTGTTTTTTTTTTCATTTTTAAATGAAATTGAAAGCAATGTTGCAGTTGCAGTTGCAGTTGCAACTTTCAGTTGGCAATTGGTTGAAATAAATCATTCGATTGCCAACATTCCTAATAACTAATTAAAAGTTTCTCTCATTCGAGGATAATTCAATTCGATTACAAAACTTTCATTTCTGTCGATTCGCTATCGATTATTTGCAAAAATCTCGCTGTTGCTGTGTAGCAACAACAAGTGTCGGGGAGGTTGTCAAATAAACTGTAATAACATAAACAACTGAGTCACTGTGCTCATCACGGGCAGCCCTCGTGTGGGCGTGGCATAACAAAACACATACAAACACACACACACACACACACACACACAGACTGTGAGGCTTGACGTTGATTTTTATCAATGAACATCGAATGATGAATGACAATCGAAGCTTAGTTGACAGTGTGTATCTGAGAGCGTGTGTGTGTGTGTTGCTGTGTGCATGGACTTTGTGTGTGTGATACCCTGTACTTATAATAAATGCTAACGCTTAACACAGTCTCTTTGTATTCTTATCTCAGCTGAAGCCATTTTTTACTGCTTACTGAAGCCCTTTCAGCAAAGACGCGCTGGAGGCCTTAAAAAAAATACTTAGAGGCCAGATAAGCAAGACATATGGACACGATTTAAGCCAGCATTATTGCAAAACCATCGCTTAACAATTTAGAAATCTTCGTGAAGATATATTGAAAGAAACATTGGGAAACTATTGGGAAGTAATTTCAAGAGAGCTTTGTTCATTCTATTAATGGCTATTGTTAGTAAGCAACTAATTCAATTTACAGCATTTCTAGCTGCTAGTTCTTAATGCAAAACTACATTACTTAAACTAACTAAACTATCGGCCGTTGCGGAACTAAACACTAAACAATCGCAATTTATTTTTGTCATTAGTTTGTTTTAGGGGTATTTATCGTGCAGCGAAACTAATTTATTTTGATTTTTAATATTAAAGACCATTTCATAACATTTAATAAGTCGATGGTGAACAATTAAAAAATAATAGTTTTAGTTATAAATAGAAGCAGCTCTTTTTCCCATCAATAATGCTAATGAGTATTTAAATTATACGCCTACTTGATTTAAGTGGTGCATAGTTTAAAGTCATAGTTTAAAGTCATTATATCTAGTATAGTCTGTAGTGTTTATTTAGTCATTATAATTATCTGATTTAATCGTATTATTGCCTGTGCCATTATACATTGAATTCTCTATGAGCATAATTAATCGTTATTTTGACTTTATACCTGACGGATGATGATGTGGGCTACGTTTGTGCTTATATTGCTCTGCAGTGAAGTTTATTCAGAAACTTTCACCCGTTTTACAAATATCAAGTGCGACGTATTAGATCCATCCTATTGTACCTATAAGCAATGCCATCTTAAACTACTGGGCCGTGGCATTGTTGGGTTAAATGTGCAAGCAAAACTATTGAAAGGAGCTTTTAATAATGCTAAAGTATGTATTTAATTATTGGTAAATATATTTATTACTTAACGGTAACGGTCTATATATTTTAGGTAAATCTCAGCTTTTGGCGTAGATATAGTGGATTTCGTCCATTTATGTTCAACAGAACATTCGATTTTTGCAAGTTTATGGAGAAAGGTACTAAACAATTATCTTTTGAAAAGATATTCCTTGATGCATTGGGCGAAAAATCAAATCTTAATCATACTTGTCCATATGAGGTAAGTTACGAGTTTTATGAATGTGAAACCAATGTACTAATCAATTATACTTATTTCAGGACGATATACTTGTGCAAGACCTGGTACTTAAAGAACATTATTTTAAATTTCTTCCTATACCTTCTGGAGAATATCAATTCCAAATAATGGCGGGTACAAACAACCAGTGGAAAACCAAAATTTTTGTCAATATGTTGCGCAATGAAGATATAATGAGTAGTTAGTTACTTAATGTAGAAAATTACAATTTCAATTTTTCACAAGCAATTTCGGTATTCAAATTTAGTTTTTTAAATATTAATTTGAAAATTAAAAATTTCATTGTGCTTTGGAAATATAAAATGTACCAAAAATGCAAATAATATTAAAGTCATTAAATGAATAAACGGTTGTCTAAAATATTCAATAAAATGTTCGTTCTTTTTTTGTGCCTCTTTGATTTAATTAGCTTTTGATGTTATCAATTTTATAATAATTCACTGATTTTAACTCGATAATATATAAACATAGAAATATTCAAAGAAGGTATTTTAACTAATTTAAGAAAACATATTATATAAAACATCAAAACAATTGGAAGCACTCTTGTGATAGTCATATGAACAGGGCCATCCACTGTTGAGCTTGCTCCACTGTAGCTTTATGAATTTGGTAAGATTCGATTTTAGCCTCCTCCTACTTGGCCTCCTCCTTATCGCCAGAGGAGTAGGCGGAGATAGGCGCGTCTCTTGTCACACTGCCTTGGGCGTTTCCATGTTTATTTTTCGGTTTTTTTCTTGCCAATTTTCAACTTGTACACATCTTTATATTCAATCGTCAAACGTTTCGCTTATCACAACTGATGTGGCAAACTGTTGTGGCAAGTGCCACAGTTGTAGCTATTCGTATTTGACAAGTTTTGATATCTTTAAGCCATGTTGGCTCATTAGACAAAAGCCGTGTGTGTAGTTGAAACTGTTGCAGCGCTTTGTGCTTGAATCTTATAGTCTTTGATAGGACTAGACACACTCCCTGTTATCAGTGTGTGTGTGTGTGTGTGGGTGAAGGTGTGTGTATTTGTGGGTGTGGCGCACTTACACTTAATTGAATCCTGCGGGCAAAACAGTAAGCCGGAGGCATGCGGCATGTGGCATGCCAAAGCGTTTAGAGGGCATCCGCCACCCGCAACCCGCAACCCGCAGCATCTTCACTTGTAGTTGTAGCTGCTCCAGGTTCTTCCTCTTCTTATCCTTCAGCTCCTTTCTCTCCTGCTCTTGTTTCTATTCCTGCTTCAGCTTCAGCTCCAGCTCCTGTTCAACATCCTGCAGCGCCTCTAATTCAATTAGCAGGTTCAGCGCCAAAGCGGCAAATGGCTCGTTAAACACGCTGTGTGTTTTTGCTACTTTCCCCTTGTCCCGGAAACTCCCCTCCCGCTTCTCTACTCTCTCTCATTGCCTCTTTCCATCTCTTCTCGCTTCGCTTAATGCCACTTCACTTGTGCACGCTGCTCTACTTCGTTTTTAAAACATGTTTTATTAGATTTTCGCATTCTTCTTTTTATTTAAATTTTTTTGCCCCTTAACTGGCGCCATTTTTATGTAAACGAAAGTTTTCATATACACACACACACACACAGACACACACACGAGTATCTTCTTCATTGTGTGTGTAATGAGCAAAATGTTACAAATTGCCAAAACTCTGTCGTCCTGCTCCCCTGTCTTCCACCTTCTGTTATCCTTTGTTCCCTTCAGTTGTGTTCGCTTTGCAGATAATGCAGGAAAAATCTTTTGCACTTGAGCACGCAGCGGATGTGGCCAGTGGCCGGGCGACCAAATGTTGCTCCATGTGAGTTCAGAGCATAATTATGAGCTATGCAAATAATGTGCCATCACCAAACGTTCCTTCTCCTCAACCCATCGTACTCTAGCCATTTTCAGCATTGCTTTTGCTTTTTTCCCCCATTTCATTTTTACACAAATAACTCGAGCAAATTGTTCACTTTGCTGACCAAATGTAAATTTCAGTGAACAAAGGGTAAAGAACGGATTGTGGCGGACATTTCCGTAAAGCCAATAAAACCGCAGCGAAAACAGAATATCTTTTAGAACAGTTCCGTTTTGTGTATGAAAATTTGACAAGAAAAACCACAAAAAACATAAATTAAATATAGACTCTGACTGTTGCCTAAAAAAGCTATGTTAAATGTTTGATTTTACAGTCCCTTTAATTGACAATAAAAATATTGCAACTATATGAATATATAAGCTATAAGGATAATAAAATTAATTTAAAAAGTATGCTCCATTACATTATTAGTTGCTGGAACACGGATAAAATCATACTTTACATACATAAATAATAAACTCATTAAAATTTCATTAACTTTGACATTTGATTTAAGGAAACTTTAATAAAAAATAATAAAATTTCGAAAATTATAATTTAATTTTTTTCATACAATTTCCTTTTATACTGTCCATATTATTTGACTTTAAAGTAACGAAACTTTAATTTTAAATACAACTATAAGTAAGTATGGCCTAAGTATTGTTTCAAAAATAAAATTTATTAATAATATCCAGAAACCTTGGCAAGTGATTTAATATAAGAACCTATAATTGAACTATCTTTACATTTAATCCAAATTTCGTTTTGAATGCAATTGAAATTTAAATTCAGCAATGATATCCATATTTTGCATACTATTTGACAGTAAAGTATTCAAACTAAGTAGCATGTGAATCTCAACAGCTGTTGCCAAGGGAAGCGCCTCTCTTTGCGCTTCTCATGAACCCAACGTAAATCCAAACCCAACCCATAATCGCCTTTGCCTTTCGCTAGTTGGCTTTTCCTCTGCTGTGGTGGGTGCAATATGCTCTCGGTGTGTGGCAACTGTGGCATCCTTTTAGTCCTTTTGATTTTTCGCCTCAGCATTTTTCAATTCCCGATCTCTGGCCCTGTGGACCATATTTTCAACTTTTTTCAGTATTTTTTTTTCCAGTTTGTTTCCTTTTGCAACATTTCGTTAGTTTGCCGCCGGGTTGCATACATATATTCTTTTCCGCTTGCCTCTGGCCTCTATATATATATTTTTTGTTTGTCCTGCAGCTGCAGCCGGACAAAAGTCCATTATCCTTTTTGGCGTTATCGGTAATCAATTTCAGTGGCCGCTCGGAGAGTTTAACGCGAAAAAAGTGGGACGAAAAGCGTGGAAACTTTTTAGCCGCTTCTTCTTTTTTAACAGCTTTTCGACCAGCGGCTGCACAAAAGCGACAACAACAATGGCAACAACAACAATTGCAAAGAGAGAGCAACACCAATTGTTAGTTTTGAAATATGCACGAGTCGAATGTGCCTCTTGCAACATCCAGAGTTTGCAATACACACACATACACACATATGCAACCAAACAAAAGCTGTTAAAGTGACGTTTGTTGTTGTTGTCGATAGTTGCTGTTGCTACTGTTGTTGTTGTTGCTGTTGCAAGTTGATGCGAGTTTTGTAAGCGCATTTCGCAGCACAATTTCAGTCGCCCCCCAACAAATAATTCAATTTCAATGTACAAGCAATTTTCTTTTTTGCAGTTGTTGCAATTGCAGTTCTATTTAGTTGTTGTTGCTGTTATTATTGTTGTTGTTGTTATTATTGTTGCTGCCACTCACTTACATAGTTGTCGAGTTGTTGAAAAACTTTTTTGTGCTGTTCACATTCGCAATTGGCTTCAAATTGGCTGCTCGTCGAATTAGTTGAGAAATGCCAAAGGGAGAATCAGGAATTTTGTTGCAGCCTTGCTCTAGATTTGAAAGGCCACCCACTCTTAAACACACACACAAATACACACACACATACACACAAACTCACACACACATACAAATATAATTAGATGCAGTTATCTAAGTAGGCTGCACAATTTGCAATACAGCTTTTGAATTATGCAGCATGTTGCAGTTGCAATTTGAGCATAAAAGTGAAACTATAGTCTACTTTTCAGCGCTATTTCGCTTTCACTTTTCAATTAATTCTTGTGGTCGAGGCGACCCTCACTGTGTGGTCTTTATGTAATCCCAGCCAAACCACAAAAAAACAACCTCAAATTCCATTTGGGTATAAACAATTGGTAAGAACTTTGGCTACATATGAGAAGGGTGTTTGGGTCAAAAGATTTCACTTATCTTATGTTATTCCCTTGCAGGTGAACTAATATATAATAAAATTTAGTAATAGAGGACTCCAAGTCTAAGTGTATTTTCCATTACTGTGTTACCTATGTTAGTTAAATCATTCTTATAAATTCCTTTCTTTCTAATACATTATTATAAAGTCAAACACTTTAAGCTTTTCCCAGTTAGAGCATGAAAACTGCGGCTTGGATTCGACTTGGGTGCTGTCTGTTTTTGGCTCACTATTAGTTTTGAGTGTGGTTTTTTGGGTTTTGGCTTTCACTTTGGCTTTGGCTTTCTATGTGGGTCACTGCAGTTGTTGATGGGGCTGGACAGACAAACAGACAGACAGATGGACTGACAACTAGTTAGTTAGCGAGATGCCAAACCACGTGACTATCTGGAACAATTGTAGGCAGCTCCAGCTAAACAACAATGTTGAGGCCAGCAGGACGAAGCGAGGAGTGCAGAGTGTGTCGATTAGCTAAATTGAAAATGACAGAAGAACGCTGGGAAAAATAATACAAAAAAATATAGGCAAAAATATAGGCAAAAATAGCCACAAAGTGGAGCAGAAGCGGCTTATGGGATAGCTGAAGATGATACTGACCGGGAATGATGAACTAGGTCAACAGCTGCTGCAGTAGAATAGGAAAAATCTGCGTTTCAATTGGTGCCACTTGACGTATGAGTAATTTTGTGCTAAGCGGTTTATGTGCTGCTGCTGCTGAACGGTAAAATCCGATATGCGATTTATTTTTGGTTAACTGCACATCCAATAAACTGTGACCAAACAGATAGAGCAGGACAGTGCGAGGGGAGGAGCGAGAGGGAGAGTAAGAGGTAAAGGACTCTGCATGAAGAGCAATGTGTAAATATTGACTTTGTGAAATCGAAATCGTCAAAAATGTTCATAAAAGTCCAATGGGAAACTGTTGAAAGCTGCAAATATTTGGACCAACTAACAGACAACATGACTACAACAAGTGAGCGACAGAGAGAGACAGAAGAAGAGAGAGAGATGGAGTAGGAAGAGGTTGATAGACAGACAGTTTGCCTGTTGAAAATCACAGCGTATAAATAATGAAAGACGATTTAATTTTGAACATCTGCAGTCTGTCTGCCTCTATGGAAATGTAGGGCGTGGCAAGGGGAGTAAGGGACTCGTTAAGTGTTTAAAATGTTGGCAACAAGTTCACAAATTTAACGCTTGATTTAGCCGAGCAAGTCCTTCAAGTTAAACGACTTTAATGTTCACAAGCATAGTGCTTTATCTATGGCACTTGAATCGTTTTGCACATTTTGTCTCGCTTCAGCTTTCTCTCTCATTTTCTGTTTTCAATTTCCCTCAATTTGCTCGCTCTGCTCAACAATCATCCTTCAACCGTTATCCTTGTGTCCATTATGTTCACAGCTCTCTTGCAGCTTTTGCAAACAGTCTTTTTTTTATTGCTTTTTGGTATTTGCCATAATGATTTCATGGCGCTTTGTTTCGGTCATAAAGCGAATATAGTTTTTAATTAATACTCAAACTATGCATTTAATGCAGTATCTATCTAAATCGCTCTCATAATTGGCCATAAAACTTGACCGCAAACTTTTCGCCTGATTAATTTCGACTTTTAAAGGCAGACAACAGGAAAAGTTTCCCCCTTTTCGCAGGACTTTCAACACTTACCACCCTTAAGTTGACATTCATTAGGGGAATAAAAGTTGTAACAACAGCAAAAATATGGCAACAGCTGAAACAATAGCTGGAAGCTGGCAGTTGGCTTCCTGCTGCATCCTAGCTGCATCCTTGCAACGTTCTTTGCCACATTTCGTTTCATTTCGTTTGCTCTGTCTATAGCAACAGGCGCTGAATTAGCAGCCATCGCCAAAGCGGAAGCTTTAGTCCTGTCTTGTCCTGTCATCCCTATCATGGACTATGGTGTGTCCACTTCGTCGTTCTCGTCTCTTGCCTCATCAAAAACTCTTTGAAATGAGTTTTTATTAGTTTTTTGCGCTACCGTTTTTTGCTCTCTGTCACTTCTTGTTATTGTCCTTGTTTGTTTGTGTGTAAGTGTGTGTGTGTGTGTGCGTGTTAATTAAATTTCAAATGCACAAAAGAAGCAACGACACGTTGTGAGACCCTCAACATTTCTTCCTTCTCTTCGTCCTACTCCGTCTCCTTCTCCTGCCATTGTAAGAATAGAATCTATGAGTCCTTTTCATTTTCATTCATTCTGATGTCCATTTTGCACTTTAATTGCATCTAAATGCTGAACATGTGTGTAAATGAAAATGTTTTTCACTTATCTGCAGCTACTATTTGTGGTACACAGTAGGAGGGTGTAAGAGAGGTGTGGGGCCACACGTTGGGCGCCAAAGTATTTTATAGAAACGACGCCAAGTTTGGCTACAAACTGTTGTTGGCTTTGCTTTGTTATGCTTTTAATTAAGTTTTTAACTGGCGCCAGACCAAAAATTGCACCGCACAAAACTAAAAACACACAGAGGAGATGCCAAGGCAGGCAGGAAAAATATATGTATGGTGAAGGAGAAACAGGAAGAGAGACAAAGAGAGAAATTGCTGGTGAAACAGATGAATTCTTGCGTCCGTTATAATTTACATGAACTGGCCTTAGACTTTGCTTTCGGTTTCGCTTGGCTGCTGTTCTGTAGCTGTTCCTGACGGTTAAATTGATTAATGTGCCTTCTAAATGGCGCCAGGCAGTCCAGCTGTGCGAAAGGGAATGAAGCAGGAAGAAAGGATAATGCGGCCTAGAAACTGACAACAAAGTGACACAAACTGCAACAGCCGGAAATTGTTGCGCCAAAAGTGTCGAGTGCAGTTGTCCTCACGGCTCGCATATGCAAAAGGACATCAGAGAGAAGGAGAAGGCAGTGAAAAGGAATGGAAACTCCCTTCTCCAGAGTGCCATTAGACTTAGATCCTTGAGCTGCTTTTTGTTAATAGGCTACAAAATAATTAACAGCTTTGTCTTCCCCGCATTGCAACAAATTTGCCTTGTGCTTCTCTTTGCATGAAAAATGATTTGTAAACCTCATAAATTGTGTTTCGTCGCCTCGTTGAAATTTCATTATGCGAAAGTGAGTTGGGTTAATGTCCTAGTGTTGTTAAGAGCGGGTTTCGGGACACCGAAGGACGAGCAAATTATGCACAGCTCCAACATTAAATATGAAGGAGAAAGACAGCTAACTGACAGACTGCTAAATACTCTAAAATAATTAGTGCTTATTTAATTACTGGAGCAATTAACGTATGTTGGCTTAATATTTTATATATATTTACAGTATAAAGAACAATTTCATTATCAAGTTACAATCACTCAACTATTTACTGTCCGCAGAAATAATTATTTTATTAATTAAAGGGTTCTTCCCAAATGTTCTTAAGTAAAGTTAAAAAAGTTGTTAATTACGTAAAGTATATAAAACCTATATATAGTAAAACACTAAATGACAAATATAGCTGTATTTATTTATCTAACTGACATTAATTAAAAGCAGTTTTCAATTTACGTTAACTGATTAACTAATAGAGTTGTAATTCAATCTCTAAATGAAGCTTCCATTTAAAGGACTCATTGATAAGGGTAAACAGCTGCTAGAGTTGAGCTTGAAAGTGTCGCCAATGGCAGGAAAGCAACAATGAGCCAACAAATTGGCAACTCTCAACCCGTTGACAGCTTATCTGCCATTGTATTACATATTCCGTATTCTGTATTTCGTATTTTGTACTCCGTATTTCGTGTTCCTTTTCTTTCCCTTTTCCATCCATAATTCATGTCAAGTGTTTGTGTATGCCACAAAAACAACCACAACGACAACGACAACAACAACCATCGGCAAAACAGTCAACTGAGGCCAATGTCAGCTTAACAATATAATAGAAGCTGGCAACAATTTTAAGCCCTCTTTCACCCACTTTCCATTGCTTTTCCTCCTCGCTTCAAATGGTTGGCAATAAATGTAAATTGTCGTAACGCGCACTGTTACGTTTTACGTAGCGTATACGCAATTTTTCTAACTGCATTGCATCGCGAAATTTGCAATTCGCAATTTGTGTTTTAAATCAACAGAGGGGAAAATTGACAACAGTGCTGGCAGAGAGGGAAAACAGCGAGAGACAGAGAGAGAGAAAAGAGAGAGGGAAAATTGCGTGTCATTTGTTTGGTTTTCATTTCGACAACGCAGCCTCAAAGGCTACCATGGCAATGCAAAAGCAACACTCTGAAATCCTGTCAGCCTGCAACCACCCCTCTCCCCATCCCTCAATCCACTCCCGCGACAGAGAGATGAAGTATGCAAGAAAAAAAAATGGGAAAAAGAAAATGGGAATGGTATTGCAAGGTCCAAAGGGGGCTAAAGGCTAAAACCAAACTGTTGCAGCCTTCAGCATGGCAACATCAAAATTGAAATATTGCACGAGTTGCAGTAATGCACTCACTAAGCTCTGATGTTGCCACATAACGGAGACGTCCACGACGTGCAACTATTTAATAAACATCAGGCCCAGAGACACTTAATATCCCTACAATCTCCCTAGCCAATGGAATTGCCAAAGGGAGTGCAGAAGAGTTTCTACGAATCGAGGGAACTTTGATGATTTGCTCGAGTGCATTTAATAAGTTCAGCACGATGATGATGATGATGAGAGGAAGAATGGTGAATGGAGAATGCAGAATGGAGAATGGAGAATAGAGAGCAAAGTGGCAATCCAAGTGCTTGATATAATAACAAGGGAAAAATGAAAAAGGGCAAGAATAAAAAGTTGCTCATTATAAAAATGATAAAACTAAACTTGAACTGTCTTTTATTAGATTTTGTAGTTCTCATGATTGCAATAACTATTTAGAAATTCTAAATATTTAAAACAGAACAAAATAAAATACATAAAAGTCTTGTAAGGATATATTTTTTCATAAATTTAAATCTATAAATCTATTTATCGTCTGAAGGCAGATACAACTAATATTCTAATGACTATGAGATACCCTTCTTACATTTACAGTCCAAGGAAAATTACTGCTACTCTCTTTTCATATTCCTCTTTAATTATCAGCTACTTAATAACTGTCTATGCATATTTCAACGATACATTTCTACACTTTTCTCGAATTTGCATAAGTTTATGTGCCAGGGAATAAGTTTATACACCTTTTGGGATATTGTAAGGAGAGTCCATTTGAACATGTGAGTTTATAGAATACTTAAGGAATGCTGCAAGTCTTATGCAAAGGTTGGTAAAGAAAAGGGCAGCCAGCTGGCAAAAGGCGTTGAGAATGTTGGCTGTTTGGCTGTTGGATGCTGGAATTGGCTCAGTGCCAGCTGCTTGTAGTTGAGAAAAGGGAAGGAAAGGAAGAAGGTAGGAAAGTAGACAACAATAAGCAAAAACCAAAAACTATTTGCGCTGAGCAGCAAATGGAGTCGAGGCTGAGGCTGAGGCTGATATAAAAGGAAATACAAGCAGGCCATCGATTTCACCAAGTTGTTGCCTTGTTATTATTGTTGTTGTTGCTCATGTTGCTGTTGTTGTTGCTGATGTTGCCTTGTGCCACTTACCAATATTTGTTGTATCTGTGCAAATAGAACGACGCCTTGTGTTGTGTTTACAAGTTGTGAATTGTTGTCATCTGCTGCCAATCCTTTGCCAATCTCTTGGCCCGCTTTTCATTACCAATAGCACAGTGTGGCATGCACCGCATTCCCCTCTAACCAAACAGTCAAACATCAATCAGGCTGCATTATGTAAATATTGCGCATGAATGTTGCAACAAAAGCGCAACCAGAGAACCTGAATGTGGCACGGATAATATGACGATGGACAGAAAAGAGACGTCAGAAAATTGTTGCCGTTGCTGTCCATCAGTTTCCCCTTGCTTCTTTGCAACTTAATCCCTTCTACCCCCCCCTCGGGACTGTCAGCTGCCAATACATTGACTGGCTTTGGCAAAGGACTCTACGCTCCTTGCCTGAATTAAACGATAACGAGTTTTGGCTCGCATTGCCTCTGCTTCCGAAAGCTTTCGCTGCCAGCTGCAGTTTCGGGGCGGGTCTTGAAAAAACTTCAAAAATTAAACCGGAAAAGGAAGGGTTTTCTCGGAAAGCAGAAAGTTTGTTACCCTTGCAGAGACCCTACATTTTTAATAAAATTATGTAATTTTCCAAGAAACAAAACTCATTTCATTAATATTTTCTTTATGTTTTGTCATATCTGGTAACAAAAAGAATTCGAATCAGCTAATACTCTTTATCTTCCTTTATCTTAATATTATAATAAGTAACTTTTCTAAAGAAACGATGAAAATGTTTGCAAATATATAATATAAAATAAAAATAATATAATATTGTAAATAAAAAATTTTATTATTGTCTATGAATTATTCCCATGACTCCTATATGTTATAGTAGTTCAATATTCACTAAAATATTTCAAGATTTATTCAAATCCAACTTATTTGTTAATACTAAACCTTGATCTAAAACGCCTTCTTGAATTTGTTACATTATCTGTGGCAAAATGATAATACCCTTTTCAAGGATATAAAAAGCTGTCAACTTTATTTATGCGTAAAGTTTTTGTATGCTGTTCAAAGAGGCAACTTGTCAATACCTGCACCTTAAAGTTCTGACAGTGCAACGTACTTGACTACTTGCAACAAATCCAAATCCGTATTCCAATTTGAATTTGAGTTTGAATTTCTTTCTTACATTTTGAGCTTATCAAAAGTTTTTGGCTGCCGTGCAAGAAATTTCGTTTTTGCATTTCAACTTTGGCTGACAATAAACAAAAGCAGTGAAAATAAAAAAAGAACACCATTCCGGTGGAGTGAGGTGTTGGAAATAGGTGGAAAGACCTGCAGCTAGCAGTTTGTTTAGCTGCTTGCAACACTTTGTTGCAAAACTTTGCATCAACTTGGTGGCGCTTTATTTTTGTTATTATTTAATCGCAAGCAAAGAAAAGAAAAGCTTGCAAATTACTTTCGCAACAAGAAGAAGGAGAAGAAGAACGAAGTAGAACAATTTGCCACTTCCACTACAACTCCAACTTGCCACAGCCATTGCCACTGCCACTGAAATTGCTGTTTTGCCCATGTTAATACCAAAACAATTTGCAATGCATTAAAAGTTAAGTCGCGTCTTTAAAAGGATCAAATAACTTAATAACCTCATAATATGCGTCGAATTCGCGCTAATAGCGTGCCAAAAGAACTTTCTGTCAAAGACCGTGAAACAATTTTGTTGCACGCAACTTGTGTCTTTTTTCTTTTCAGTTCAGCGAATTTGGGAACTCAAGGCGCATGTTGCAAGTTGTTGTTGTTGGTAATGTTGACTACTTTAATTAGTTGGAGACGCCCTGACTACAGCTATTTGCTGTTGCCGGCTGTAATCAGATATGCGCAAACAACACGGCTGCGACATTATTGCCCCTTCCCCCCGCTCCCTCTCACACATACACACCGAAACACCGAAACACACGTGTATGTGTCTGGGAAGGAACATGCAAACAAGACGCGGGCATGCGTAATTAAATTTACATGAATTGATATTGAATACACAGCAGCGACATTAGCAGCTGACATTACCCACATACATACACTAACAGACATGTCCCTACACACACACATACATTCTCTCACACAGTATAGCGTCTTTCAATATAAATGTAATTATTGTTGCCTACTTTTGTGCGCACAAAAGACGCGAATTTCAATTTACGGTTGCTATTGAATACATAATAATATACTTCATATAACATTTTCGGTAATTTTACACCATTTATGGCAATCCTTATTTTATTTTCCTTGTTTTGTTTAAACAATTTATTTGACATCTTCAAACTGTATAAAAACTAATCCAATTTCGTAGTACATTTTAAAGCAAGAAGCACAGAAACACTTGGAAGGAGGTACACCTTGGAAAAGGTTATTAATGAACAGAAATATATCAGATTGTGGTACAATTATATGTAGTAGTAATATTTCTGTTGCCTACTTTTGTGCCCTAAATTGACTGCATGAGAAAAGTTTATGGTTGTCCCACATGTGCCTCACAAAGACACGCAGCTACACATGTCTGCAACATACACACACACACACGCTCACACTTGAGTTGGCAAAAGTTCATTTGAGTATGAAAAAGTTGTTGGCATTGCGACTTGTTTTTCCGGTTTTCCGGAACTCACTGTAAATTAGCTTTTAGCTTAACTCGTTGAATTTTGATGGCGCCGCGATCCAAATGAATGTCTAATTTTCACAGTTCATAATAATTAAAATTACGCGCAGGCAACAATTTTATTTGACATTGTCTACTGTCTATTGTTGTTGTTGTTGTTATTGTTGTTATTGTTGTTGTTAGTCTTGTTGTATGCATTATTTATAGCTGTTGTTGTTGCGCCAGAAAGTTTGTCCTTGTAACTTGAAACTGACTTTGCTGCCAACTTGTTTGGCATTCATCAAGTTTATTTTTGGACTTGACATCTTCATAGAGTTGTCTGCATCCCTTTCTCTCACTCTCGTTCTATCTCTCTCTATCTCTGGTATAATTTTTTCGCTGTTTTTGTCATATTTGCTCGCTGATAATTGCGTTGATGGCCTTTTTGTTGGCCATAATGAGGCTGAACGTTTGGCCAACCATGAATTATTATTTAAAATTGCAGTTGAAAGCACTTTAAATACAGAAAAGAGGGATACAGAGAGATAGAGAGAGAAAGCAAGAGAAAGCGATAATGAGAATGAGAACGTTAAGAGTTTTGATTAAAAAAGTTTAATGCCACATGAAAAAATATAAACTTTTATTTAACTAGCAGCGACAAAGAGAGCAAGTATCACTGAATATTTTCAGCGCTGTATACCCTGTAAAAAGAAGGATACTAATAAAGATGAAGGCTAATTAGAGAATAGACTCAGAGAGTATACTCAAACTCAGATACTTTTCCTTTATTTTATATTATTAGTTTAAAAATCCTTCTTTTTGCAGGGTATATGGAGTGTTTATACATTCCTCTTTCATGCTGTTGGTTGTTATTGTTCAACTCTTAACAATGTCAACTTTTTGTGCTTTTATCTGTTTGCACAAAGGCTATTGCCTTCTCTGTCTCTCTCTCTTCCTCTCTCTTTATCACTCTCGCTTTGATACTGTCTTTGTCACAATGTCTGTCATTCTCACCATGTCAACCCACTCGTTTTCAGTATGTAAACATAATGCGATTAATTTGTTTTCATTAAACGTTCGTCCTGCCTGTTGCCACATGCCACTTGCCACTTGCTACACCCCTTGTGTGGCACACTCAAGCTGCGTGTGTTTAACTTTTAATTTAAAGTTAAGCTGCAGCCCAACTATGTGAATATTTGTGTAAGGACTCTTCAAGCCTGCCATAAACTTTACACTTTATTTTAATTGCCCTTTAGGCGACAGGTTTGAAGGCCTCTTTCCCCCTACTCTTCCCCTTCCCAGGCTTTTTTCAAAGAAGAAAGACACAAAGAATCACAAAAAAACATTTTGTGTTGAGTTCAAAGGTGACGCAGTTCAAGGACAGAGCCCAAAGCTGGCAAAGCCAGACACACGATAGGCTGGTATCTGGCAGCTTGATTTGTAGTCAACATTATACCCTGCACATATGATAAATTGGGTGGACTCGGCTTAATGTGATTCGCATGCTAGTATACCCCTCTTAAAGGTTATATGTAGATATCAGAATATAAATAACTTTTATAAATTCTAAATAATAATCATTCAAAGTATCACAACTCAAAATATAAAAGATGACTTTGTGAATAAGCTATACATTAATATTTAATTTCTTATTTACTATTATTACCTTTTTTGTTTCTTGTAATCAATTACTTTGAATTTGTTACAATATTTTTTAAATTCGATTTATGAAAATGCAGGTAATCAGAAGAATACAATTTATGTTAAAAAAGCGTACAGAGTATCTGGTAATCATGCTCTACTTGCCTATTGTGTAACAGATTCTTGGCCAACTTGCAGAGCCTGTTTGAACTTAGGGCCAAGACAGCGGCCAATGGCCAACTCGTAATGCTTTGAACTTGATTGACTTTGTGTTTTGGGGTCTAGACGTTACCACAAAGCTGATCGGCACACATACACACATGTGAATATGTGTGCATAGGGGGTAGGGGATTGAAGTGAAGGGTGGGGGGTGTGTGTGTGTGTGTTTACAAACTGCAACTATGGTTGAAATGAAGCCAATCGGTTGTTAACTTGGTCGCTTTGGGTATAGTGTAAAAAAGTTTTACAAAAAGCATTTGCTTGTCAGCAACATTAAAGTTTTTACGAGTGTTTGTGTGTGTGTGTGTGTGTGTGTGTGTGAAGCCATGGACCATCCTTAGCGTTGGCACATACAAAACGCTGTTAGCTGACTGTTAACAGCTTGTTAACAGACTGTTGATTGACTGTTAACTGGCATGCCACGTGTTGTCCACCTTCGTCGCGGAGTCTGCGCATTTCTGTCTGTTGTTTCAAAACTGTTCCCAGTATGTGAATAGGTCGCACCACGGTGCGTATGATTGATAAACCAAAATAAATATTTAGCCAGACTCGCTGTGCATAAACGTTTATTGAGCGACAACAACAACAACAACGACAACAACAGCTGTGGTTTGTTGTGCAAATGGATTCAAGTATTTTTTGTTGTATTTGGGTTGAGTTACATTTCTTTTTAGGCGTTGGTTTGCCAACGTATTGCGTAGGCGTAGACCTTGGGTTGCCTAGGGCTGAAGAGAGTGGGGGGGGAGGCAATGTGAGAAAAACATCTGCAACACACACATGCACACACATACACCTACACACTGACAGCAGTGACCTTGAGCTGGCTGTGAAGCGTAAGAAAATCAGAGCATTGTGAGTGTGTGTGTGTGTGTTTTTGTTCATTTAGTTTAGACTTGTTGCCCAATGCGATAGTTGTGTAACTATTAAGCTACTTTGCTCTCCCTTAACTAATCCTCTATTAACCATTTTCCAAACTCCTTTTTAGCCAACCAAAGGCTGCTTGTCAATTAGATTCCCTAAGCTTCTTAGACACGAAAAGGACATGTTGCCTTTCAATCCATCTTCTGTGTCTCTGTCTCAGATTCTGTCTGCTGCATTCATTGAATTGCAATTAAATTGTTGAGGCTTGTCACCAGCGGGCGGTTCCTTCCCACTCCCACTCCCCACTCCCCCTTCTCTTCTCTTCTGCCTCCCTGGACATTGTTTCGTGTTGGATTTGCAGCTGTCAAACTGACAAACATCCTCAACTTCGCCTTGTTTCTCACTGCTTTTCCCAGTTATTATGCCATTTGTGCCCTGTACTTTGTTGCAACACTTCCCCACACCACTTTCCCCCCGCAAAGACTTGTCACACGTTGTCAGTTGTTACCACCTGCCACCACCCATATTCGTATGTTGCAAGGCAGCGTCTCGTCTGTGCCACACATAAATTGCTTTTGACATGCTCCGTTGGCTTTTATTGCGAGAATTGTCTTGGCTTGACATTCAACACATTTGGTTATTCCCCTTTGCTCCTTCGCCTCTCCTTTTCACCTACTGCTCCGCTTAACAGCTGTGTGTGTAATTAGTGTGGGGCATGCAACATTTTACTAGCAATTCCGAAAGATGCACACAAAGTTTATGCCGTTTAAAATAGAAATGTTCAAAATGTTGAAATGTTGAAATGTTGCTAACATTTCAAAGAGTTTTCAACGCCACAATCCCCTCTGCTCTCTCCTCTCTCTCTTCTCTTTCCCTCGCAAACTTCTACTCTTTACGTTTTGCAAATAACTTTTTGTTTCGTTCCGTTTAAATACGCGAATTGTTTTTTTGGCCAACAAAAACTTTGCCATTTAACTTTTGTTTAAGGCAAAAGTCGAAACAGACTTGCCAAATATTTAAGTTCTTCTTTTTGTTTTTCCCTTTCTTCTTCTCCCCCTCTCTCTCTCTTTCTTTTTTCCTCTTTCTCTGTCTTCTTTTGCCTGCTGATTTGGCACCTTTTAAAGCTGATTGCTCAGCAATAATGAGTGTGTCCTGGCAGTCAACTGAATTGTCCTGTCAACTGGTTTCCCATTTCTAAAACGCAAGCTAACGAGCACATTTTTGCCTAGCCTAGCAACCCTACCTCCTCACCCTACCTCTTCAATTCTTGCAACAGAAATTAGCAACCTTTTTATGTAAATTACCAAGAGGTGCTGTCTCTGCCTCCTCTCTCACTCTCTATCTCTCTCTTCCCATCTCTATCGAGTGTAGTTGCCACATTTGCGGCTGAGCTGTGCAAACACTAGGCAACCCTGGAAATGAGCAAGCTAAGGACAATATAGGACAATACATGTCTATGTGTGTTTGTTGGGTTGTGTTTTTTGAAAGTCTACTTTCTAATCAGCCTATTTGTTTAGGCTCCCAAAAACACACAAATGAGCATTGCATTTTTTCTTGTCAACTTTTAATTAACCCCAGCTTAATGGAAAAACCTACAGAAAATTCTATTTAATTTGCCATGTCCTTAATCTATTGTAGAGTTCGTTGAATCCCAAACAAAATCTGAGTTTGATTAGCTGAGAGACTTTTATAACTAAACTTCACTTTGATATGCCGAAAACTTTTGTTCATTCCTGTTGCTCCGTTTAAGCTGCCTGTCTCTGTCTGTCAGTCTAGCTGTCTCTTTCACTGACTCCTTCTCTGATCTTTCATGGCACATTTCAGTCATTTCATGGCCATTGGATTTGAGCATACATAAATTTATGCAAGTATTTTTAGTTTATTTGCATTTTGTAGCAGGCGACGCCAACTGTGCGTTGTGCCTAATACCCTGTAAAGTCATATGAAAGGGGAATTTTAGTTATAAACCAATGGCAAGAGAAGTCTAATTTGACTCTTATTTTAATCGAAAGCAAACTATTCTATTTAAAAAAACTATTTTATTTATTCAATAACTAATTTTTTAAAAATTTCTTTATATTAATTATTGTTGTTACATATAATAAAAATCATTATTAGTTATTATTCTTAATATTGTTGTAAAGTCACTAAATTTTCTTAAATACCATTCATATATAAAAAGTCTTAAGAAATGTGATAGGAGTGACTTTTTAAATGCACATAACAAGTTTTTCCACCTACAGGGTAACTCGTAGTCGTTCAAAAATGTAAATTCAAGTGGAATTTTATTTGGCTAAATATAGAAATTTTCATGGGCTCTAAAAAGCAAAACCAAAACGAGTTGCCAGCAAAGTTTACCCAGCCACGGCTGACCAACAATTTATTACAATTACGTCAAAATTCATTTGAAAGCCGCCGACGCAACTGCGCGGGAAGCTAGAGAGGGGACTGAAAGAGGGAAGAGGGAAAAGGAAGAAGAAATAGGAATATGGAGTTGGCAGTTGGGAGCAGGTCATAAATTGGTAGCTGCAATGCGGCTGATAATGTTGGCAGAAAGCGTCCAAACTGCAGAGAGTTTGAGCCAAACTTGCTCAATTGGATTGCCCACAGATTTTTGGTCAACAGAGGGAAGGCAGCAGAGGGTGGTTGAGTGGTGGGGGTGTGGCAGCTCTTTGGGTCAGCTGCAAAATGGGTCAGCAACGTAGAGGGGGCAAAAAGCTGGCATAAAGCACAGCCAAAGTTGCCGTGTGGAAAGTGAAAATGCTTTAAATATGATTAGCAAATGCAAAGAGTGATAAATAAAAGAGAAAGAGACAAAGCGAAACAGAGAGAGAGAGAGGGGGAGTGCCACAGAGAAAGAGAGAATTTCGAATCACAAATGGAAGCTGCAATAAAGCTGCTCCAAATTGACTTGTTTATGGAACGTTTCCCGAGACGTGTCTAAACCAATTCGATTATTTAGTGATTTTCAAAGGATATACACAATGCTAAGTGGGTGTGGAATCCTTAAGGAGTGCTGTTGAAGGGGCGTAGTATGACCACCAATTTAAGGCAGCCCATTGTTGGACGGCGTATGTGCCATATTCGCCTTTCGTGTAATAAAACAAGATTTATTTAGTTGCTCGGCATTAACTGTTGCCCTTTGTAACGAGCTGCTTTCCTGTAAGGATGTATTTGTAAGGGTGTTGTGTGTGTGTTGGTGTGTGTGTGTGAATTGGCCAAGTCTGAACTCGAATCCAACCCGTCGACCACACACATAAAAACCCAGATGAGTTTTCTTTTCATTAAAAGCGGATTTACGCAAAGGAAGTTGTATATGCCAGAGAGAGAAAGAGAGAGATGGAAAAGCGGAAGAAGGAGAACAGCTTATTGCACAATAAACACGCACACACGACTGTGTCAAGCATACACACCCACACAAACACACACAGCGACATCGACATCAACAGCAACAGCGACAACTTATGAGGCAAAGGCAAAAATCTTCCTGTATGCTGCTGAGTCAGCTTGTAGAAATTTTCCTGCTTTTCTTTTATGCCTTTGAAGGGCGCTAACGAGTCCCCACATGCGTGTGAGCTCTATGTATGTGTGTGTATGTGAGTGAGTGTGTGTTGTATGTGTGTCAGTTTATGTGAGACAACTGGTCAATGTTGTCACAGACGAGGAATGTCAACAAAAGATAAGCCATTCATTTTATTCATTCTTTCCTGTCTCTGTCTCTGTCTCCCACCCTTCTTCCTGCTCTTCCCCCTCTGTTTCACTATGTCTCTTTAGCCGTTTCGCTTATGCTGTTCAATTTCTTTAGCCTGGCGTCTGTCCACAAAATTCCCAGTTAACTATTTCGTAATTTAAGTCTTGTTTGTTGTCACTTGAGACGAAAATAATCGACTTTGTCACGCTGATGGCCGAACTAGTTAGTCCATCTCTCTCGCTCTTCCACCCTCTCACTCACTCTCTCTTTCTTTCTCATTCTTTCTATCTTTCCTTTATTTAACCAAATAAATCTGTAGCGCGTCTCAAATTTCATTGGCAACCACAAGAAAAAATTGTAGTACTCTTTTGGGGGCAGCGTTGAAATACTCAGTGAATGTGTGTGTATTTATTTATGTCCATTGTAAAAGTGTGTGTTTGTGTAATGCTTGAGGTAACGAAGACGTGTGCTAATTATGCCACAAGCTTTTACTTCACCTTCTTCTCGTTGTTCTTGTTGACTTTTATACTTTTTACTGGCGTTTTGACAAAATATATGATGCGAAATTGTGGCGAATGTTTGGCCAAGAAGCTGCAGCACACACACACACACACGCAGAGAGACACAGACACTTGTTCTTGGTCATGTCTATTGTGCATCCTGCGGCGATAAGTCTAGTCGCTCTATTCCCAGTACCCAAAAGTTAGTAGGGTGTTATAGCATTGTGGCTAATTAGGTAACAGGCTGAAAGAGTTTCTGACCCCTTAAAGACTCTAGCTACAACGTTTTTTAAATTTCATTTTCTAAAATTAACTTAATATACTTAATAATACTTTTATACTTTTTTAAATTTTATTTTATGCGATTGTTTTTAACCCTTTGGATATAGAATTAGCCGGTATTTCACTGTCTAGCTTGTTTCTCCATGTTCTTACTTACATTTTTTTGCGAAGCTGCTGACCAGACTGCAATGCATTTTTCAACAGTTGCTGACCAGCAGCTCCACCTACCCCTAGAGCTGTTTTATTCAGCAAACACGAAAATGTTCCACGTTGAGTAGAGTGTGTGTGTGTGTGTGTAGTTGTGTGTTGTGTGTGTGCACACTGACAACTATGTTGCCACAACTCTATCCGCCTCTAGATACTTTCGAGTGCAGTTTGAGTTGCGTATAAATGTAATTTACAGTTACAACAGTCAACGCCTCATGAATTTTAAGGAGATGTTGCCTCTGATGCTGGGCGTCTAATGGGCGTGGCCAAGTGAATTATTTTGTGTGATAAATGCAACGCTTAATTGTAAGTATTGGTGAAAGTGTGTGTCTGTGTGTGTGAGTTTGAAGTGTGGAATAACCTATGGCATTTTGCGGGGAAATTGTAGTTTTTCTTATGCGAAAAGAGCAACATTTGTTGTTGCAACTGGCAATCTGCAAACCTGCATCGCTTTGGCATCCTTTGAAGGCATATTTACAGAGCAATGTCCTGCAGGTTCTATAGCTACAACATCCTGGCAACGTTTTCATCGTCTGGGCAATGTCCTGAGCATCGATTTCAATGTTTTTTTGTGCCCGCATTTTTCGCGTTTATTTATTGCACATATTTTTTATTGAATTCTTTGTGCCGACAGATGCGATATAAATATTTATACTCCCCGCCGGACGTAGAATATTGCCTGAATCCCCCACGTATCCTCCCTATTCCCCTACTCTTGTTAACGTATTTTAAATTGATTTCTCTTATCCCATTGTAAGGGAGACCCAAGGCAAAAGTTTTACCCTTCTCATATCCATTGATATAGCATTTATCTTTCTTATTACACAAGGGACTCTTTTGGCTTACACACACACACACGCACATACACACACTCTGTTAGAGGCAGGACTTGCCTGCACTTAAATAATAATCAATTCCATTAAATTATTAAGTAAATGTAAGCGCCAAGTCCGTCCAGTGTAGCTAATTGTGGGCGTTCAGTGGGCGTGCCAATCGAAAGTTATTATTACAGCTTACAGTCTTAAGTCTTGACAAAAAGTTTTCCCATTTTATTTCTCATGCTTTTCCCGTTGTTCTCGCTGTCTATCTGTCGCCGTCTTTATTTATTTTATATCTTTTCTCTTGTCATCTAGAGAAAAGAAAGAAAAATAAAACTTTGTTACTTACTTTACTTATGGGCTCCCTTTTTGTTTGGTCTTCTTTCCGTTCTGCTATCAGCTTATTATTGTGATTACAGCCATCATCTTCGAATTGGGTGGCGGAAAAATAGAAAAAGAGAAAAGTGTCAAAGTGGGGATAGAAAAATTGGGAAAATGCCCATAACAGATAACATATGCCAGATGTCAATATGATGCTGGTCGCCAAATTGTTGCTACATTTCACAAGCGTACAAATGAAACTGGACTGCGCCATAAATTAAGCGGCAAACCAGAAAGCCCTATGAATAAATTACCTGTTCCATTTTTAATTGCAAAATTGTCTGATTCCCTGATAAAAATTCATCCAAAAAAAACTCTGATTATTGTATGCTGAAATGGGATAGAAATTTCAGAGTGATTTATGTGGCACTTTGGTGCCGTAACACCTGTTAAATATTAAAAATATATTAATATATCACTTATTTAAATCCAATAGCAAATTTTGTTTGATTTTAAATTAAATAAACATTAAATTGCCCAGGGCGCTTATAAATTTACAAAGGTTTTTACTTCAGCTGACAGCTTAAAGGACAGACAGAGAGCATTAATTTAAATTGTACATCATTTCATGTACCAACGAAATAAATAAATACCAGTAGAAACAGAATTGAAATTTTGCCTGGACTTTTAGATTTTTCTGTTCTAAATTTCCTAGATTTTGTGGACATCGTTTGAAGGAACTAGGCCCCCAGCAGAGGTACAAAGAAACTTGAATTTATCTTATTTCGAATTTCATTGAATTATTAAAAAATTGTGTTGTTACTTAAAAAAATTATTTTTACTAAAATTTCTCATATTATCTGATAGCCTAAAAGAATGCAACACTTTAAATAAAATACTAAAAAGATAACATAACAACGCACTGTTAACAAACAGATACAATTCTGTAGCTGGCAGCTTAAAAGTATGCAATACTTTAAATAGAATACCAATAATGTACGTTTTGTTTCTTTTACAAAATTGTTTAATTTTTGTTAAACAAGTTTTAAGGAAACCTAATCTATTTTCACATTCAGGGACAAACAAACCAAAAAAAAAGTTACATGGACATGATTGGGTACATATTTATAATTTACATATTTATATTACTTATCACATTATGTATATACTTATTTATAAATACAAGCACTCTAGTTGGGAGATCGAGTGGGTTGCAGTTTTTTGAAATAACATTACAGCGCACTGTTAACACACACAATTTCCTCTGTTAGCCGCCCAGCTCAATTGCAAAAAAGTTTTTTGGCCAAAACACAAAGCGAGCGAATTAAAATATTTATGCAAATGAAATCCGCAATTACAGTTAAAAGCACACCCAGCAACAACAACAATGAGATCAACAAAAGCAAAACATAAATTGTTTATATTTATATCTAATTGTAAAATGCAGACGCAGATCAACTTTTAATGAGTTCTCTCTCAGTTTTGCGTGGTTGTTGTGTTTTCTTTGGTTTTACACAAAATTTAATTTGCACTCGGGTCCATTTTGTATTTAATGGCTGCTTGCTGTCAATGGCCTAAGTGGGCGTGACTGGCCACACCCTCTTTTGCAACCCAGCACCACCCACAATGCGGAGTCCACAGTAACGCGGTAAACTTTGTGCGCTGTGAATGCGGTTTGGAAATTATTTTGTAATATTACAAGCGATGCGCTCAGCTGGAAATTGTTCAACACACAACATTCCATAACTCCACACACACACATATATGGAGGAGTGTAATGTGTGTGTGTGTGTGTGAGTAAGTTGTCCCCTTATGCCATTAGCCACATGAATGCGGGGCAACTGTGGGGTTTCTGGGTTAGGTGGCAAAGCTGGCACGCAGGTAATAATCGGATGTTACTAATTGAATAAAGCGACGCAAAGGACAACATGCACACTAACCCACACACACACCCACACCCACAAACACACACCCACACATACACATACATTCGCTCATTTTGTAAGGAAGCGCATTAGCCAAATCCGCAGAGTGGCATCCACACAGTTGTTGCATCCCCAGACGCATTTACTCTCCTATCCTGTGGGATAATGTGCCCGGTGTCCTGTGTCCCGTGTCCCATGTCCTGTGTGTCCTCTGTGTGCATGCAAGCGGATGTTTGTCGTTCGTTGACGAACAGAGAGCATCGCCTGTCCACAGGATATTGCTTAATGGTCGCAGCTATTTAAAATTTAATTCCCATTTTAAATTGCGCTCATCAACTGAACTGAACTCAACTGAAGTCAACGGCGACGACGACGACGACGACGACGACGACGACGACGACGACGACGACGACGACGACTTTAATCCCGCTCATGTTTCTCTCTCGTTTATTTTCATTACCTGACATTTTTCTCGATTTGTTTTCCCTACGCGCCTAATCCTCGACTCGTTTAGCAAATCACGTAGGCAAAACACAAAACACAAAAAGCCAAATCAAATGAAAGCCACATAAAAGAGACGGTTTTCTTTTTCCTTCCCCTTCTGCTACCTGTTTTCCCAATTTTCCAATTCCGATTTTCCTTTTTGACCTCAAAGTGTCGCCTTACCGCTCGTCTAATTGCAACTGCCGCCAGTTGCGCCCCGTTTTCGACGGCTTCCGAGATGATTAATGGCATTGCCAACGCATGTGTTCAACTAACAACAACACAATAACAATAACAACAACACAATAACAATAACAACAACAACAACAAATTGTTACCCATTTGATAGCATTGAGGTACAGTAATACCCACTGTTAATGCCCTTTCTGATTGATTTGTTGTGTGACATTTGTTCGTTAATTGTTAACTTGAATGATTGGCCAACATTTTGGGGTCGGCTGCTGAACTTTAAGGCGATTGCCACGGTGACTAGTCAGACAGGAAGTTGGGGCCTAAGAAATCCAGAAATCAAGTAATTGGCCAACAAATAACAATGATGTTGACTGAAAATAATACCTTTAATAGAGTCAGAGTAGCAGGATTCAAATCTGTGCTTTAAGGCACATTTAAGGCACTCTCAGTTAAAATTTAAGTGAACTATGAACTATTTTATGACTGAAAAACCTTCAACACTCTAATGCATTAATGCATTTCAAAGTTGTGTTGCTTAAGCTAATTTAATTAAGCATCAATAAAAGCTGGTTTGTGCTTTCAAGCAACAAGTCTAAGAATTAAGGCTAACAAATATTTCAGCTTCCAGTTTATTTCAGTTTAGAGCTGAGCTATCCAAGTATAAATCAATGTACAATTAATTTTATAGGAAGCACAGGTAGTAATAATGATATGCTAAGAAAAGCTTTTTAAATTCATTTTTAGCACTCTTAAATGTGTTTAAAATCAATTAATAATAGATGTAGCTTTAATGTGCATTTAAAAAAGCTTTGCTATAAAACTTAAGATAAACCAAATAATAAATTTTATCTAGATTGTTGTTAAGTTTGCGTAAAGCTTTCATGTGCTTCGAAAGCTGTGTAAGAAGTTTGACGTATAACGGCTATCTGCTCAACTGCTTTCAGCTCATGTCATTCAGCTTTAATCTCTTTCCATTCTCCATTTAGTTGGCTCGAAATCAAATCAAGCTCAACTAAGTAGAACATCAGATGTTAGGGTTCGCACTTGATGCTAAAGCTTTACGGCTCAATAGCTCGTCTAATTATGTTCGGCCATAGATAGAGGCTTTAAGCATTAAGCCAGCTGCCAGACTGGCCAACATGGTCGACATGGCCAACATGCAAACGTCGGAAACACATACGAAATTAACTAGCCAAAAATGGATTACCAAATTTAACACATGATTGGGCTTCTCTCTCTATTTCTCCCCCTCTTTCTGTCTGTGATACCAAAAATGTTAACCTTTGCTCTGGGATTGTTTTAAATTCCGTTTGGCCAAAAAGAGAAATGTGAAAATGTTGATAAATTTAAAATTTGATATTTGCCATTTTTTTTTAATAAAAATTCGAAAATGTATGAAATATGCAGGGAGGCAGTTGCAACAACTGTCAACTGACAAAGCAACAGCCAATGTTGCATGCCTCCAACTCTCATTTTGTCCTCCTCTTATCGCTGCAACACATTGTTTTTGTCAGCTTTTTTGGTTCGTTTGGTTTGGTTTTCTCTTTGCGAGCGTTGACAATTTTTTAATGAAGTTTCATTTCGTTTCGTTTTTGCCGGCAAAAGTGTCAAATTAAAATAATCAGAACATGACAGCTACCGGCAGCCCAGGACACGCCCCAGACCCCAATTCAGACCGAAATCCAGAGCCCCAGCAAAAACCCACGCCAAAAAAATTCAGAATTAAAAAAATAAAAATAAAAAATAAATATGAGAAAAAAAAGTCAAATAAAATGTGAATGTTACTTAAAGTTGGTTTCATTAGCGTGAATTTCGGCGCATTTCTTGCAACTTATTTCATGCGCTTCATTAAAGCGACAAATCCGATTAGGAACTTAAGAAACTTCTTCTTCTTCTTCCATCATCTTCATCATCTTTTGCTTCTGAGACTAAAATAAATTGAAAATGAAATCGAATGTGAACCGCGACATGAACATTAGGCGGCCAGCGACTAAGCATTCAATGTCACAACCTCAACTTCAACTTCATCCTCAACTTTAACTTTAACTTCCCCTGGTTGAAACTTGTTCCAAACTCAAGAACAGAACCCCAAAAGGTACAGAAAATAATATGAAAAGAAATAAACGAAATATATTGGCAAATAGAATGAAGAGCGTATGAGTTTTTTGTACCCTACTCAAGCAACAACTAAGCAAAAAAAAAAAAGGTTCAGCTTCCCTCTCCTTTTCTTTCTCAATCTCTCTGTCTCTTTCTCTGTGTGACGGAAATTTGAGATTTATGAATTCCCAGAATAAATCTGTGCAAAAATTAAGAAATTTTATTTATTTATTATTTATCTGCTGCCAGCAAACAAATGAGATAATTAATTTAGATTTAAAAGCCAGACAGCAGTTACTTTAGATATGACTCAGTCTAAAAAATTCCATCTGCAACAAGATGTAATAAAATAAATATAAAATAATTACACATGGAAATACTTTCAACATTTACTTTTAATAAAGTTATGACAGATTTGGGCACAAGTTTCCTTAGATAAATGCAATTTTATTTCATTTGAGAAAGTTGTGTCAACATTCAAGATAAATGCAATTTCTTTCACTTGAATGTTGACACAATTTTCACAAATATAATAAAATGGCATTTACCTTAAAAATTCAATCATTCGGCTTGAAATTGGATCAGTTATTAAAGTTACAAATGTGTAAAGAATTTACAGACCAGCTGCTATGGTTTAAGTTGCTTTAAAGAATTTATTTATGACAACAATGAAATGAAAACTTTCCAGGTAAATGATGATTGATGAAATTTGAAATAACTTTTGTGCTGTTTAATTACTTATTGTTGCATGAATACAGGATAGAAGGTGTATCCTTGCAATCTAAGTTATCAACTAATATAGAGCAGTTTATCCAAGTTAAGCTTAACTGTTCAATCTTATAGCTTGTAAGATATACTATATATTGTTATCTAGAGCCTGGCCGCTACAATAATGTATTTGAAAGGTAAACCTTTCAACAGATATAAACTTACATTTTAGTTCTGGTTTTAGATCAAGCATTCCCCATAGAACTACTAAAATAAATTGAGTCCTCCGCACATACGGATTTTTCACGCCATGTGCTTATGATAAGTAGGAGTTACTTTACTTTGTAGTTTAAGTTGAGCTTAGCCTTCCCAAATCTTACCTCACTTTAGTTAAACTTATCAGAGAATCCTTGCGATTTAAATGTTCAGAAAATTAAGCTACTTAATCTTATTTTGCGATGAGCGGGAATCTATATGATCTCAACTATCTTAACCTTTTTTAATCTAAGCTTCCTTTAGCACACTTAAGCTTATCTGAGAATCGGTTTTGATCTAGCCTAATACAATTTAATCCAAACTTTTCATATCTTGTCGAATTTCAACTCTCGTGAACTTATATAAGAATCTTTTTCTTCTAACCTAACCTAACCTAACCTTTGGTTTAGTTATTCTAACTTGAAACCTTCTCCACACACACATTATATTTATTATTAGAAAAATTAAACTTATTTCACTTCTTTAATACTCGCACAAGTATCGCGTTTACAACCCCCTTCCCTTGCACCTACCCCCGCTACTTTGCCCCTTCAACTATGGTTGCGGTTGCTGCTGCTGTTTGTTGCACAGTTGGCCGCAAGTGACACGCCCCCTTGCCTTCAAGGCAGCTACAGCTTCAAGCCTAACCACAACATTGCTTAATACAGGCCACAGCAATATTTCAGCTATAGCTATAGCTAAAACTTTAGCTCTAAAGTCGTAGATAAACAAGCGAGCGTTGGTTGCATGCAACATCATGTTTCGGTTGCCGTTCTTGTTGTTGTTGTTGTTGTTGACTCGAGGTGGGCAATGTGTCGATTGGCTTAGTTGCCACCTGTGTGGCAACTGTTGCTGCAACTGCTGCCTCCCCCTCCTACACTTGACCCCCCCTCACACATTTGTGCAGCCCTACAAATTGCTTCCTCATTGGCCACCAATTAAAAGTAATGAAAAGTTGTGCAGGCCAAACAAAAAGAGAATTGCTTGCCACTTGCCACTCACCGCTTGCCACTTGCCACTTGCCACTCACATGAATATATCGGTGCGGATGCGGTGCCTGCATTAAAGTCCAACAACGGTAATTATGCAAATTGCAAATGGAGCAAGCAGCTTAGAGCTAAGGCAACTTGCCACACCAGTCCAGTTGATGCCCCATTTCCATGCAGCACTGCAACCGCAAGTGTTGCCAGTAGGAAATCGAATTAACCCGCCACGTTGCACACAGCCAGCAATTGCAACCAGATGAACGTGGGCCATGAATTGAACTGGAATTGAACTGGACTCAACTCAACTCCACTCGCCTCGATTCGATGTGAGATGTAGTCTATGAATTGGTTGCAAGTGTTGCTGCCACACACGCATGCAGCTCAGCTTGATTATGAGTTGTGAAGTTGACCAAGAACAAAACTCAACACTGATAAAAAAGAACTAGGGTTTCAAATTTGTCTAAAAGTTCTTAAAAGTAGAAAACAAATATTGGTTAGAGGAACTTTTGAAATAAAAACAAATTTTTATTAAGAAGAGCAAAAATTCTTCTAATTCCAACATCAAACATTTTAAAACAAATCATATAATATTTCTAGAATACAAAATATTTGAAATATATTACATTAACAAAAATGTGCAACTATTAATACAAATTATTATTGTTTCTTAGAAAGTGGTAGTTACTAAGAAAGTAGTTAGTTGGTTTCATTTTGTAAGAAAAAAAACTGATAAAAATAATTAAAAACACATTTCTAAAAATCAAAATTAAACTTCTTAATAACTTAAAATGACTTAAACTGATTTGTAAAAGGAATAGATAAATTCATGAAAATATTATATAAACATTTTCAATAAATTTTAAGATTTTTTTTCCTATATTAGGAATTTAAGAATTTTTAGACTAATATTCTTAATTTTAGCAATCTGTTCATATTTTAAGAACAATATATTTAATAAGAATAAGTTCTTTTTTCTCAGTGAACTTGAATTAGTTTTCTCTTTTGTTTTTATTATTGTTGCTTGCCACAAATCGATAGGTGATGTTTGCAAGTGGAGAGATTGGAAAGAGAGGGGAGAGAGGGGAAAACAGAGCTGCTTGCAACGTGTGACTAATTGACGTTGACGACTTTTTCTTGCCATTGAATATGCTCTCTGTGCCACATTCGCATTCCTCACATCTTTGGGCCATAAACTTGAACTCGTTTCGCAGTGTTGGTCTTTGTTGGTGTAATAAACTGTGGTGCCACCAGGTTGCAGCCACTGCGACGGCAGCTAGCCAAGTTTTATGAGCCAATTCGTTGTCGCTGTCGCTGTTGCTGTTGCTGCCACAACCTCAGCCTTATGCCTCTGGCCATGTTAAATAGCGGAAATGGCTTTTGACTCAAAAAAGCATTAGATGTAGCAGAAGAAGAAGAAGCAGAAACAGTTGCCGGGTGGCCAAAACGCCTTTAAAAGGTGTTGAAAATGGTCAGCACTTGAATCTTGCCAATGGCATTGGCTGTTGTGGCATTTAAACTTGAAGTAAGTGTGGCAAGAACGAGGCCAGAACATCATTTCCCACTAGAAAGCACCCTCTTTCTCCCCCTCTCTCACTCTCTTTGCTCCACCCTCGCGCTCTGCTGTCAGCCTGTCTAATTGCAAATAGCCATAAAAATGCGCAAGTTGTTTGACTTTTGGTTGCATTGAAAGAAATATGAAGTAGATAGTTCCAAGTAGAGATGCCACAAAGATTATATGCTTCTTACCTCTTTCATTGACTCGCTATTGGCACACTTGTTGCATATGTTAAATTCTATTGAATGACAAACTTGGCATCAATTCCCCTACCCCCTCCTCCACTCTTTCTCTGTGTGCCTTTAGGCCAGGCCAACAGCCGCTTAATTGGCATCAAATTGCTTGCATATTTCAAACAACAACAAGCTAAGGAAAAAAAAGGCGAAACAGCAGCCAAAGACACATCAATACAATGGATATGTGTTGCCCTCTTCCTCCTCACTCTCTTTCTATCTCTCTCTCTCTCTTTTTCTTGCCACTGCGCCTTCCCCTCTCCCTTGAGCATATTTCAAAGTCCGAAGCGCGTTAACAAAAATCCTTTTGAACATGTCTGTGCTCCTAATCAAAATTCCAAAAGTCATCAGTGGAGTCCCCACTTTAACCCCTTGCCTCTTGCCCCTGCCACTGCCACTGCCACTGGCCCAGCTTAATGACTACTGCCTGAAATTCTTAAGCCAAGTTTTTGGTTCACAAACAACGCGAAAAAAAAGCGACAACAAGAAAAAAAAGTAAATAAAAGAAGAGAAAAGGAAGAAAAGAAACCAAAATGGATTTCTTTAATTTATAATTTATTGATCTTACCGCAAGAATCGAATGTCGAGTGTGGCAAGCAACAATTGCTCATTAGCTGTGCCACAGCATTAATCAAAGGGACAAAGCCGCACGCAACAATATGTTGCAAGTTGAGGGACTGCCTCAAGGTCAACGCTTCTTCTATCTTTTGCCAAAGTGATAACAACTTGCTAATTATCAACACACATGATAAGCAGACAGAGAAGACAAATCAAGATGAGAGAGAGAGAGAGAGAATGAGAGAGGCCTACAAACGGAAGTTGCAAACTGGCTGTGGCACCTCATGAGGCAGGAGGCAAACAAGAAAACCAATTTGGTTTCACATCAAACTTGCAACGCCCTCAACAACGCCCCAAACAAACTACCGATAAAGTGGCTCAGCCGTTAATGCCACAGCCAGAGAGCCAGAGCAATCGACTGCAGCAGTTCTCTGTGCCACAGTCTGGGGCAGCAGAGTCCACATCTGTTTCTGCCTGCGTATCTGCGTAGCTGCAACTGCAACGCAACAAAAAGTGATTAATTTTTGATATTGTTTAAGAGATTGCACACTAGATGGACAGAGCGTTAAGAGGAGAGAGGAGAAAAGGGAGAATTGGTAGAGAAGTGGCAGAGAAGTAGAAGGTGAGACAAAGAAGAGACGTCTGCAGGTGCCGAACGAACGAGTTGAAGGTAAAGAAGGTAAACGAAGCATACATTGAAACAGGATACGAACTTGGCCTCAGGTCTCATTCTCTCCTTCTCCCAACTTCTCTTTCCTTCTCCCTATACTGCTCTCTGCACTTCTCTCGTCTGTCTGCCAGCTATCAATCAGCTTTTGACATTTTTAACTGGAATTTCATGAAAATTTATTCGATTTTAAATTAAGAAAAAGGAAAAGGCAAACTGAATGGAATGGAATAGAAAGGATACTGATGATCCTGGGCGCCTAAAAATCTCACAAAAGTAATTTCTGGAATTTACATAAAAATTGTGCGCATTGTTAAATGTTTAACGAGCATCTTGTTGTTTATTAGCTACCTCTACTCCATCCTCTTCTTCCCTTTCTCTCATAAAATCAAATCAAAATAAAATAAAGAATTTAAATGGCAATTTAATGAACTCAAAATCCACAAAATGAACAAACAATTCTCAGTCCACAAATCCCCAATTCTCCAAAAAAAAAAAGACAAGTATTGGATCATCAAAATTCATTTGCACTTCAGAGAGCTGTCAGAGAGAGTGAGAGAATGAGAGGAAGGGGAGAGCGGAGAAGGGGAAACAAGAGAAGGCATTTTAAGCTGCTTAAAACATCAGATGATTGTGGCTGATTAATCAGAGTGCGAGCATTTAAGCTGGACTCAAAAAAGGGAGACACAGAGAAACTGAGACAAGCAGAACAAGAGGAATAGCAAGAGAGAGAGAGAGAGAGGCACTGAGTGAGAGAGAGGGACAGAGATCGAGCTTGCGTGTTTATTTCAGCCATAAAAGTGTCATTTATCAATTTCGAAGCACAAAAATCTCACTGCCACACGCAGGGAACCGAACCCTACCTTTTCCCTACCCCTCTCCTCTATCTCTCTCCCCCCACCATCACTTTGTTGATAGATTTCGCTTAATTGGCCGCCTCTTTAATGTTGTGACATCAATCAACAGACACTCATTGTCAGAGAGTGAGAGACAGAGAAAGGGAAAATGAGATTCTCAGTTCATTTAATTTTTTATGTTCAGTTGAAATTTAAATAGCGCATTTGGTTTTTATTGAGATTTAGCCTTACTTCATTTTCGGTTTATGCCTTCTTTATATCTAATTGGAATTACTGTGGCCTTTACCACATAAAAGGTGGGCGGGGGTTGTGGCATTAAGGGGGTGGGGGGAATACTAACCACATTGCCATTAGTACGGCAAATGGATTACTCTTCCGGGCTGACAAACAAAACACACACGAAAATAAACTCAACTCTTGTAAAGAGAGAGAGGGAGAGAGAGAGAGCGAGAACTTCTATGTGTTGCTGTCTTCTTTACACTCTCGAGCCCCTCTCCCTCTCCTTTTAGTCCTGCTCGTTTTGTGTCCTAGACAAACGCATCGAACTCTTGTCAATATTTGCATTAATTCAGTTTTCTCTCTTTCTCGTTCTCTGGACATTTGCTTAGCTCCGGACAGGCACAGCTGTGTCAGCTCTATGTGTGTGTGTGTGTGAGTGTGTGTAGGGATATGTGTGCATTGTGGTTGCAGTCACGTTCTGGGCACTTAATGTCGCCTATTCCCTTGCCATCCCCACCCCCATCCCCATCCCCATCTGTGGTGCCAAATGACTTTTATTAGTAAACTGCACTGAGGCAAAGTTTTGTGTCATGAAAAACTGTGAAAACCCATTTACAGTTGTTCTCTTTTAATGCCTAGTCGACATCGATAAGGCTAGAGATATGTAATGGGGTAGCTAAGAAATGAGAGCAGACTTATTGGAAATGTAATGCTAAATGACAAAGAGCAAAATATACAAACTGGAGTATCTGTTTAACGAGAAAAACTCTCACATGATTTTATAAAATGTGGTCTATTAAATTCATTAAAGACTTATTTTGAAGTAACGAACCCTTTCTTAAAGTAGTTCTAGAGTACTTCAGTAGTTCTTGGTCGAAATAGGAACTAAAGCCACGCATTAGAAATGACAAAAGTCAAGATTCATTCTTGAAGATAGTTGAAACTTCCCAAACGTCTATTTTATAGGGTACTATCTGTGAATTTGGTTGAGATAGCTTAGAAAACAACAATACTAAAGGTGAACTTGCATCCGATTGTTTCTATTGCAGCTATATGATATAGTCAGCCGATCTTGACCATTTCAGCTTGATATCTTAAGCTATAAGTTTTAACCTACTTGTAGCGATAATAAATAAAATAAAAGAGTTTACTTTCTAGGGTATTTCCTAGTTCACTTTACTGGTTTGCTCATTTCCCACTATTTTCAACTAGTTTCCTTTTTTTAATTGTTCTTTTTGCTGTTGCCAACTTTTACTTTAGTTGGGTCACAACTTTTCACCTTGTTGTGGTGCGACTATTGCTCTCTGCCCCCTCCACCCCCTCCACCCGCAACTTATTCCCCTCTCATTCCAAACTTTGGGTGAACTTTTTGTCAACTTTTTTGCAAGCTGCATAATTTTTCATTTAATTTGGTTGCTTTAATTTATTTCAATTAGCAGACGAAATTGTGTTGCTAACTGTTTGTTGCCGCACGACTGACACATGCCACACCCCCCACCCCCTTGCCACATGGCACTCCAAAAGCCTTCAACCCGCCAACCCTTCAACAACAAAACAGACACACATAGAGAGACAGAGAGAGAGAGAGAGAGACACAAATAAATATCACGCATACGACGCGTTGTTGCTGTACCCTCTTGTAGCTTGTCGCTTGTTGCAGTTGCTTGATTTTATGGCGCGTGACAATTGTCCACAGTTTCCGCTGCCACAGACCACCCTTCCTCTCTCCCTCCTCTCTGCCCCTTTCCCTCCCTTCTGCTGACTTAGTTTATTGTGCAGCAATTGCATTTAAATTTTTGCCAACGCATTTTTTTAATTAACGTTCAACTCGTCGCCGCTCGAATTTCAGTGCTTTTCAATGCTCGGCTTTTGTCTGTGTTTGTTTGAATTGTTGATTGTGCCCCATGCTACAAGCTACACATGCCCCATGTCTCCTCATGTCGGACAACTAGCATTTAAAATGCATTGTGTTATTGGCTTTTGTCATTGGCACACGTAAATCCATTGAAGCATGAAACGAACACACTGCACAGTGGTTACAAATTCAATAAAATAAACAAATCAATTAAATTATAAAAGAAACTCATAACAGAGAAGCTTTAATGGATTCTTTATTACATTTTTTAGATTTATATATCCAATAATATTTTCCAAGACTACAATTCAGTGCGGCTCGGGTTTATTGAGAACCTTTCAAGCTATTTACCGTTCTGCTCGGTTAAAAAGAATTACAACAATTTCATGCAATTTTTATCGTGTTATTATATAAAAATTCAATTGAAAAATCAAATAATAAGCAAATAATAACACAACAGAAAATTTTAATAAACAATGTATTTGCTATTAAAGGTCGAGGAAAACTGTTAAGAGTTTAGAAAATGTTTGATCTAAGCTTTGAACCGATTTCTCTCCAAAATGATATAGGTATGTAGTCATGTTGTTCACCACTGTGCACCTGATACATTCAAATGGGACTAGCATTTGCTCGAGAATTTTGAATATTTCAGTGCTCGCACAGGCAGCTGAGCAAAGCATTTTTGACTCGGCTTTCAATCTCAATCTCAATCTCTCTTTCTCATTCCCTATTTTCGACTGTCCCTCTCTCTCCGACTCAAATTGTTGGACAGTAATCGAAATATGGTAGATATAAAGCTGCAGACTTTTGTGAATCTTGCAAAATTGCATAAAATGGTTTCAAATGCAAACTCAATATGTGGGCGCAGGGGGAAGTAACCACAGGTACGATAGGGGGCTAAAAAAAATGTATCTGCAAGTGTGGCAAACACTTTGACAGGCATCTTCCAAACGGATGCCTTTTGTTGTTTGTTATTTGTTATTTGTTGTGGGTCCAGGCTCTGTCCAAATATTGCCCTGTGAATCATGACGCAAGCAAACTTGTCGGCCAGATCAAAAAACGCTTTGGCAAAATTTATGTGCAACACAATGGGGAAAACAAAAGCAGCAACAACAACAACAAGAGCAACAACAACAACACGAAGAACAAGAAAACATAAACCATTTCTTAGACAGCAGAAGATCCCAAAAGATCCCAACCATTGAGCGAATGAAAATGAAATGAAATATTTTATGTTCATAATAATGACACCAACTTCAGAGGCAGCTATAAAGACAGACAGACATATGGACAGATGGACAGACGGACAGTGGTATATGTAGACGTATAGCAAGCGCCAAAATGTTATAAAATGTTGTTTGTAGTATATGATTATGATGAGGAGGCAGCTGCCTGCCCCATTCCCATTCCCCATTCCCATTTCCATTCTTATTCCCATCCCAAAATGTGTGAAGTTTATGAACTACGCAACATCTGGAGGCTTTGACTTCAGCTTCAAATTGATTCAAGTGCCCCGACGCAAAGCATCTCATAAAAAAGACATCAATTCTGACTTTGTTTGAAATATAATAAGTATGACTCGGTGGCTTAAGTGTTAAGCATACGACCTAAAGATACCCTGTAATTATGAGAAACCTAAAAGAGATATTCCTGGTGTGAATGGGTAGCTAAGCCAGAGTTTTCTTTCAAAGAAACAATTAATCTTTCTAAGGTATCTTCTAAAATGTAAGGACAGAAGTTCTGTATTCTTTTAAAGACTATTTACATATAAACAGACTAACTTTTTGCTCTCTTCAAAAACAAAATGGTAAAGGAAATTCCATAACAATACTCAATTTCCTAAGAGACAAAGAATTAGCTGCTTAAATTTATCCCAATTTACAAATCTCCTAAAACAAAGTTCTTTTTGAAATTTCGTTACATTTTTAAAATAAGGGATTAAATCTTTAAAAAGCCTCAAATTTAAATCCTGGCTAGTTTAGAGGGCACAAATATCAACTTACTGAACCATTTCCATATGGCTTTGCCTGTTACTGCCTAATGAGGCTACCCTATTTTGTTACAATATGCAGGGTATAATAATTCCACAAGACAACTCCGAAAAAAGAAGTCTTGAGTTCATTAACAAATTGATACAACAAAATGCTGTAATTATCGCGTAGAGAAACGAAGGCCAAACAGAAGCACCAGCAAGTGGAGAATGGTTAGTAGTAGCTAAAGCAGAGAAGAAGGAGTAGGAAGAGGAAAAGGAGGAGGAGGGAGAGGAGCATCAACAGTAAGTTCCACATAGCTCGCAGCTATTTTCAGCAGCGCGTTCAGCAATTAAACACTTGAAGAACTGGAGTCGAGAGTTGTAGCTGAAGAAGCTGGAGAGGATTATGCGAGTTTGTTGCTGCTTTTCTTATAAATACCCTATCCCTATTAAAAAGGAAGCATAAATAGAAAATAGTATCTGATTTTATTTAAGATGATATTATCATGGTCTTCTGTTGTAGTGTATCTAATACAACTTTAAGCACACAAACATTATTAATATTTATGATAATAATGATGTTTATGCTATTTATCAAACCTGTTAAACTTTAAATTTTGTATCAAAATCTATTTCATTGTCAATAGAAATTAATTTAAATAATAATACTTGTTATTTAAACTCTTTTAAATATCTACACTGATCTGTAAGGGTATCAAGTAATCGGATTGCTGCACCTTGCTGTCATCTCCATTTTTTTTTTGCAGTTGCCATTATGGTTTATAATTATAGGCGCTGGAATGCTGCCCAAAGTGGGCGTCAAACTGACTTGATTCCTTCTTTATATATGAGTAGATATATGCATAAGTGTGTGTAGTGAGTGTAGAGTGTGTGTTTGTGTGTGGCACGCCCACTGTACACTTGAGTAGGTTACTGTAAGATGCAAACCTTAAGATACACGCGTTGTTGCAAGTCAATGAGGCTACCACATTTCTTCCAATGAAAAACCAACTCTTGACTGGACTTGACTTGACTTAAGTTGAGTTTGGGCCAACTGATAAGAACATAAAAGTGAAAAAAATGACAAGCGAATCACTAGGAAAAACATTAAACGGAACCACAGAGAAAAATATAAAAAAAATCTTGTAGATTTTGAAAGCGCAAACAAATTCGTTGGAAACTCAACAACAACAACAACAAAAAGGGAATTGCCTGGCGCTGAAAGGTGTGTGTGATGAGTGTGTGTGTGTGTGTGTGTGTGTGTGTGTGTTTGTTCTAAGCCAGATTTGAGCAAGTCAACTCAAAAGTGAAGTGCGTGCCACAAGCGAAAGGCAACGCCTGATTAATTTTAACTGATAAGCGCGTCATTTGCCTTTGTTTGCGGCTATGATTGTTGTGTGTGAGTGTGTGTGTGTGGTGTGTGTGTGTGTGTGGTGTGTGTACATTGTGTGTAGGCTGTAAACGTTGCGCAGGCGCAAACATTTACCAGGTCATACGCCCCAGCACAACAACAACAACAACAGCAGCAACAACAATGAGACACTCGGGACACATATTTTATCTTTATCGCATGTTGTGTTTTCTGTTGTTGTCAGTGTTTTTGTTGTTGTTGTTGTTGTTGTTGCGCTGTTGTTGATGAAACGTCGCACGTTCAAGCAACAATTACAACCACAAAAGAGGCCATCAGCAAACCATCAACAGCAACAACATCGACAACAACGACAACAACAACGACAACAACAATCTCAGCCTCAACTCGGAGTTGTTCCAGGCCAAGTACCTTTATGAAGTAAATTCCCGATAAGCATCGTGTGTCGGCAGCTTTTGTCCAAAAATTGTTTCTTCTTTAATTTTACTGTTTTTTTTTTCTTTTACTTTACTTTACTGATTTTTGTGTGGCACGTTCATGTGGCAAATTCAGTGTAAATTTGTCAAGGCGGTGTGGCACATGTCCTACTAATCAAGTTGTAAGTTGAACAACAAAATCTTTTTTGGTTTAGAAGATGCAAGAAAACCAGTTTTTGCTGTTTTTGGTATTGGATTTGACTAAGGAAGTTGCAAGTAAAAGCTTGCAGCTGCAGCTGCAACTGCAACTGCTTGCAACGGGGAGGTAAACATAATTTAGTAAACTTGCCCCATAAACTGCTCTCTGGACTGACTTAAAGTTATGATCCCTGTGGCAACAGCAACTGGCAGAGCAGAGCATCGAGTTCATTTTGCAATTATAGACAAGAAAACCAGCTCAGCTTCCTCTTGCTCTTCCTCTTAGTTGCTGCACCTGCTGTGTGTGGCAGCAGCAACTTGAGGCTGCCTCGATCATTTGGCTGCACCACATAAATTGTGTTGAACTTGCAACGCTTTGGGTGTTGCGTCTGTTGCTCGCTGCATCTCAGTTGCTGCCACAAAAGTTGCTGATGCTGATGCTGCTTCTGCCTTAAATTGTTGCTGCTGTTGCACTAATTTATGGCTTGCTGCATGCAACAAATGACTAACTGACTGACTGACGGACGTGCGGCATGAAGTTATTTGCCTGGCCATTTTTGGCATTTCGCTGCCAACCAAAATTGGTTGACAACGACTGCGAAAGATAAGCATCTTACAGATACTTTGGGCACGCATTGACGAGCCGCGTGCATCTACAAGATACTTTTGCCTCCTCCTCCATCACCTCCTACTTCTCCTCCTCTGCTGCCTTTATTATCATGCCATCTTTGAGCCTTGTTTGTCTGCTCGTGTAATTTGCGCCTCGTTGCCTGCTCTGCATATAAATGAAGTTGCCTTGCCTAAAAATACAACTCTCGAGATACATTTGTATCTTTGTGTAGAGAGCGAAGAATAGTCGGAGAATCAAAGCCGAAAATTCAATTAAAATTATGATTTTACATAAATATAAATTGCGTCTGAGTTACATTTGTATCTAATGAACCGTTTGGTTGCAGCCAAACCGCAAATTAAATGACTTCAAGTTGAGATACTTTTTTACTTCGATTCGTGGGCGGCGCCACAAGACAAAAAAATATATGTTTTCTATACATGTGTGTGTGTGTTTGCTTGCCACTGGTTTTATGCCTCTTGAGCTGTTAGTTTACCTGGAGATTTTTGTGGTCTTAAACATGATGAATGACTGGAAAATCGAAATCGAACTGCGTGCGCCAGAAAAAGACCGAAATTGTTTATCTGCAGTCTGACCCTGGAGTTCATTACTTTAAAAACTACATAAAATATGCAAAGGCGTGCCCAGGTGAGCAGATAATCTCTATATACAAAAGACGACGAAGACAACTTTGACTTGGACTTTTAATATATGATAATTAATTCATTATCAACGATGCTGTGACGTGGATAGACAGACAGTCAGACAGACAGACAGTCAGACAGACAGGCAGACAGACAGGACAACGCTGACAAGGATTTCACTTGCAATTAAAACGAACAAGACACAAAAATTGCAGTAAGACCAGCCTTTTAAGCTGGCCAACAGCCTAAGCCTTATATTCATTGATTAAAGCCAAAAAGCGCGCTTCCCACTGTGCCTCGACATGGACTAAAAACTGATTATCTGCATAAAAGCGACTAAACGAAAGGAAGCAAAAAATAATTGCCCAGAACTGTTTAACATATCAGCTAAAAGAGGCACAGAGATAAAGACAGAGAGTAAAGGAGAGAGACAGACAGAGAGAGAAGACTGAAGAGTGAAGACTTTTCGAGTGAGTCTTTTATAAAAATTCACAACATGTCATTGGCAACGTCGTGAGGCAAGAGGCACCCTCTACTGTTGTGTGTGTGTATTTGTTGTGTCTGTGGGCCTTCCTGTGTGTGACTTTGACTACACAGGACATGGACATGGACATGTCAATGTCTGTCCAACTGTCTGTCTGTCTGCCTCACTGACTGCCACTACTGCCTATGGCGACTCTCTGATCCATATCGTTAAAAGTTAACGCTTTAGCGGCCTTAACATGGCTTTTAGCGTTAATTAACAACGAATTTTTGTGAACGAAATGCAAAATGCAACAGCAACAACAGCAGAAGCAACAACAACACCAACAACAACAACAGTAGCAACAACAACATGCAAGTACACAGAATGTTAAGCGAAAAGCTGTAGTACTAACAACAACTTTGGCACGATAAGCCAACAAGTTAAATTAAAAGCAATGCAGAAATTTAATAGGAAATACTTAACAGCTTAGGCAACAGCAAAAACTCCCCTTGGCCAAAAATCACATATGTTGATACATTTGGACCCCCTGATGCCGAAAATCGACTTTCAAATTAAATCTTAGGTGTAGTTTTTTTTAAAATAGGAACAGTATATAAAAGAATACAGAATACAGAAAGTAAAGAAAAATTTCTTACCATTTTACATAATATATTATTTTCAATAAATATTTTTTAGATTGCATGGTAAATGTTTATAATAAATTTACAAACAATTTTCACAAATCACTCACTACACCCTGATCAGCAATTAAACAAAAGCTGACATCATTTGAAAACACTAAACAAAAACAAAAAACTGGAGCCTGACTGAAGCTGCAGGCTACAACACACACACTTTATAAACGAATTTGAAATTCTGAGCGCAGTGCACTCATATCATTGCACAAGTGAGAGCGCGGGAGTTAAAACGAGCAACAACAACGATCAGAAGGAGCGGACACAAAGGAAGACGTAAACATTAGCAATGCGTGGGAAGGAGCGGGATAGCGTTAGATTAAATGGCGTCAAAAAGAGCAAAGCGGGGCTTCGCTGGCAGCTATGCAAAAACAAAGCACTTGCAAACATAAAAATTTAAATTTAACTACATAACGCTGTTTATTTTAACAACTGTCATATGCATAAAGTGCACAAAACTTTGTTTGACCGTTTAACACACAATTGAAGCCAATTGGACCGATTAAACTATGATTTTCAATCAAAAACGCGGAACAACGAGCCAAGGCGAGCTTAAGAAAACCGATAAGCAATTAGAACTAATCGATAAGCGATTGTCGATGTAGCAAAACAATTGACAATTGACAATCTTTGCTGAATACGATCAATGTTAAGTCTTATAACTGTAAGAAATGTTAAGGATGAATTACAGTTTAAATAAATTTACATATTTTCAGCGAGTTTATTTTTCATGTAATTTTTATTCAAGCAAACTAAAAATTAACAAAAATTATTTAAACATTTCTTAGCAATTACAATTACAATTAAAATACATATAAATATAGATATTTATTATTATATATTTTTATATACACACAGTTTAGATATTACATTTATGTGTTAAATGGTAATCAAAACCATTGTAAACTATTAAAAACTGCATCTTAAACGTAGACTAGACCATTAATTTAACTAAGGCTTAGCTTCAATGGAAGAGTGTGTCTGTTTTTATTTAAATCTATAAAAAGGAAGCACTTGGAGAGTGTTGATAATTGTTTGAAATGCAAAAAATCTTATCCGATAATAGTTTTATAATCTTCGATGGTATGTGGAAGGCATGGAAGAGCTATCTATCAGTGTTTAAATCTCTAGGAAGCACAACTTTCGAGTTGAAGTTCTATTAAATAGTAATTATATACAAAAAAGAGCCATATGTTTAATTTCATATTATTTTATCGTTTATCGATTACTTAATTATTAAATCACAGTGGTGAGATTTGTTTTTTTCCTCTTTTGTTTTATTTTATGTTATATTATTTTCGACGTTTGCCAAATCGGTTCAGAACCGCAACAGCGACAAGGGAACGCCTGCAACAGCCAATATACCCTATATACCCCAGGGATATACCCTATCTCTTTTTTATAAGGGCGGGCAGAAGCTGAAGTAGGGAAAGAGTCGACAGTGCAATGAATAGAATCGCTTCGGATCGGTCTGAAGATCGAAGCCAGGCACTTTGATAACATTCCATTGATTCTTCATGTGCGCATAGCTAAAGGACACCTGATCCTGGAATGTGTCTGAGCGTATAAGCTCCATGGGCTCCAAATGCGAATGGAAATTGTCCACAACGGTTAGAGGCACCTTCAACAAATGCTCTGCAAGTGAAAGAAAATACAAAGAAGATACAGAGTTAGTTGAGATTCAAAGAGGATCTGTTTTTAAGAGGCACTCACCTATGATAAAACCCATTGTGACATCATCCGGAAAGCGTATCTTGTCGCCGATGCTAATAAACTTGCCACCACCTGCTATGGGCAACATCTTGAGGGTCAGGGCACGACTGAGACAGAAACCAGCGCCTCCTGTGGCAAACCAGAAGGTTATCTTCTTGTTCGTCGTCGCATTTTTCTGCAAAAAGGGGAAGAAAAAAAGAGAGAGAGAGAAGATAAGTTAACGGAAGAACTGGCTTATGAATGAGGTGAGCAAAGGATAAAACCTAAATAAATATCCACATTATATATCTTTTTTTTTTGGCAAAAATTAAGAAACTCTGCCTTAACACACACACTTGATTAATTGACCATGTAAATGGACATGTGCGTTGGGGGAAATTTAAAACCAAACTTAACCCAAAACCAACGCATATCGAACCCAACCCGAATTTCAAGAGAGACAACTTGTTTTTTTCCTCTGACCTAATGAAGCGTTAAGTTTGGACTTTCAATTAGGGATCAGACGAAATGATTCGCTACGAGTGCTGCTGCTGCAACTGGCAGGCCAACATTCTGTGGCATGCCCCATGCCACAAATCGAATCGACGCCAAGTCAGCAAGCTAAGCCGACAAAACTGTTGCATGCACATTCATTACGGGATCAGCTGGCGATATTTCAAATGCCTCAACAGCAGCCGGATTCGAATTGGATTTGGAATTGGGAACGAGTTCAGAGATTCGTACCCAAAGCTAGAGCCCAGACTCTAGAGTTAGTCTCTCTCTCTCTCTCTCTCTCTCTCTCTCTCTCTCTCTCTCTCTCTCTCTCTCTCTCTCTCTCTCTCTCTCTCTCTCTCTCTCTCTCTCTCTCTGTCTCTGTCTCTGCCTCTGTCTCGTCTCTGAGCCAGATCATATCGGTTATTAATGATAGCCTACGTTGGCAGCTGGAAGCCAAATGGCGGCATAGACAAATGGCCCAAGCCAAGCGCATAAATAATGCAAGACAACAATTCACAAGGAGAAAGGCGATCGTTGAGTCCGACTCCATGTAATTACCAGTATTGGAAAATATGCAAAAAATAAATAAATAAAATAAAATGGAGGAGAAAAACTAATCTTGGGTAGGACAAAGATTTAATGCTCTTGCAGACCATTTTTAAATTTGTTTTATAAAGTGTTGATAAATATTTAAATTCTTTTCAATAAAAAGTGTTAAGATTTAATTGAGTTAAAATAGCTTAAACACCAAAAGAGTTGTTTATACATACAAGCAAATTCAGTAAGTAAACAACAAACATAAAATAATTAACTTGTGACTTTGGCTGAATAGTTTTGTTTTTAAAATAAAAGTTACAGAATAAAATATAGTTGTTTCTGAACTTTAAAATAAAACTTAAGGGGCAAGAGATATATAAATTGGAATAAAATAATTACTATACACAAAATAATTTATATAATTTAATAATTACACTAATTAATATGCAACATATGCGAAATCTATGATGTGTGCTCATAAATGTCACGTGTTCCCCTTAAATTTATTTACTTTATTCAAATTCGGTTTCATAATTTTTATTTTTGATCCCTAAATGCTTCACAACTTTCTTGACAAAATAAAAATACCTATCTACAAGTATAAAAAAGTTTTGGCACACTTACATTGTCCAAGTGAATCTCGAGTGGTGATGAGATACTCGGCTTTCCCAAATACCAATCCACACTGGGACTATACTCGTCCAACAATTTCACCAGACGTGGCACATTGACATAGTTGTCATCGTCAAAGTGACAGAACCATCTGAAAATATAGAAAATAAAAGGATATAGTTTGGTTTAGAGCAAAAATTATACTTAAACAAACGACATATTCAATTAAATATTAAAATACATTTTAAGATAGTTTTGAAATGGAGTTAACTCTTGAGGAATTGGCACGTATTGCACTCGGTGTGCCAGAGTTGAATAATGTGAATTTTACAGTGTTGCACAGTCTGTTGAATGTGTTGATGAAGAAACTGAATTGCCAGAAGGATGTGGTAACCATCGGAGGATTTGAGGGCAAGTGTTTGGAGCGCTTGTTGGAGCGTTCAAAGATCTCTCCATTGCCCTTTGATGTGGAGAACATTGTGCCAATTACAAATGAGCTCAAAAGAGTGGAGGACATGGAGAAACGTATGGCCAGCTTGGAAAAGAAATTGGATGCACATTTCCAGCAGATACGTGTTTGCAACAAGGTCAACAGCAAGAAATATCAGAAACAGATCTGGGAACAATATGCATCTCCCTGCGAGGATCTATGTACAGTTTGTGATGAGGACAATAAGGTTGCCTGTAGTCTGCTGCAGAATATGGACTTTATGAAGAAACTGCTGAGATGCATTGCCTCGCCCATGATTGATCAAATCGAGGAGATTCAAAAGGGACTCAATGTATTCTACGAGACATTGAAGAATTTCCTGAAAAAGACAGAGGCAGTTTTCGAACGTCTTGAAATTGTCAAACAGTGTGTCATTGAGATTGAGAATCTACGTGAACTGGTCAAGGAATACAATCTCACATTCATTGGCACCATGGAGGAGTTACAGGATATGCTGGACAGTAAACTGGACAAGGTTCACATGCCGGCACTTAAGAAATACATAAGAGATCACTTTGATGATATCGAACATCGTTTATCGAAGATCGAGGACAAGGATACGTGTCCACGTGCTGCGGGATTTGTCAACACTGGCATTCGTTGCATCTCCTGTGGCAATCCAAGGATTGGTGTCGATGTTGGCCCACTGACAATCGGTCCTTTGCCGGATGCAACAGCCAAGGAATTGCCACAACATCTACAATTAAATTGCCATAAAAGTTTCGTTTTTCGGCCAAATGACAAGGAACCCACTTTAATGGTTCGTGTGAACAATCTAGATCTGAAGGTGATTGAGCAACGTTTGATTCGACCCTCGGGTAAAGTGTGTAAACTGCCCGATGCCAATGACACCATTTATGGAGTTCGCAATTCCGTTTTCACTGATTAACTCTACTTATGTACAATGCACATACATACAAAATCGTTTCGTTGTGAGCAATAAAGTAAATGAAGAATAAGTTCCCCTCTCTCTCAGGTGCATAAAAAATGCACTAATTTAAATAGTAATTACAAGGGGGGGGACAAAGGGGAGAAGAGAGGTCGAGTCTCCTCTTTCTTATTCCTGTTGCAGCTGCGACTTGGATTAGCCTCAGTGACAAACGATCAACCATATCCGGTAGCCAATGGCCAACAGCGGGCCTAATGATGCCATTAAAATGCAGTCGAGGCTATCGAACCCCTTCTCTCTTCCTCTCCCCTCACTTTTTTTTATCTTCCACTATTCCCCTAGCTCTGTCCCTGACAATGGGAAGGGGGAAGTTGCTCATAGACTTATAGATACTCTCGACAAGATCTATTACTCTACTGATTAACTGCAACAGGAAACTTTACTTTTAATAGCATTTAGTAGAAGCTCAGCTAAATTTGCTCATAAACAATTGAGATAGTTAAGTGTCTTAAAGATAAGCAACTGTAGCTAATGGATTAACTGTTTGATTTATTGATAAAGTAAGAGTAACACATGAGCTAAGATAGAGTAAGTATCTCAAGAACTTATACAGTAGCTGCATCTTCGTTTTTTCTTCGTAGATTATATTGCTGAAGTTGAATCAAAAGAGTTGATTACTTATTAAAACTACTGAGTATCTAGCTGTTATGTCAATATTCTTTCTTTAAGAAATGCATCCTTAGAGTTCCTAGTTTTCTCTGTTCTTTTAAAATGCATCTCACGCATCTAAGTATAAATGTATCTGTATGGTACCTAAAGAATCTTTCTGGTAGAGCTATTAAATATCTAGTTAAAGCGCTGAAAGCGTATCTCAACAGTTGAAGACAGTTATCTGGCAAGATGTTTCTCTATCATGCGCTAAGCTTCTTTCTCCATCTCTATCTTTCTCTATATTCCTTTCTCTCTGTCTTACAGTTTCCCAGTGTCTCAATTGAGTATTGAGTTGAGTGCCTTTAACAAACTATTCAATAATATCGAAACGTTTGCCTGGCGTCTGCTTGGTGTAATTTAATATTATTTTTATTACATAAGCTGTAAATGGGCGTAGAGTGTGTGGCAGGGAGATAGGTTGGGAAAGGGGAAGGAGAAGGGGAAGAGGTTGGGACGTGGGGCAAGCAGATTGTTAGGAGGTAAGAGTGTTTTTAGCTTTTCTAGTCGAGAGTCGCAGCTAATCGCAGTTGTGGCATTCATAAATTGCATGTTGCTGCCGTTGTTGTTGCTGTTATAGCTGCTGTTGTTGCTATTATTGCTGTGGCTGCCACATGCGATACCTGTGCGAAACGGCAGCCAAGTTGTTGTCGATGTTCGTTGTTGTTGTTGTTGCCTCTTTTGCTGCTTCGTGTCGCATAAAAATGCGCTTTTAATATCGCTTAATTATGCGTGCTTCCCTCTCTCTCTTTCTCATATCCTTTCCATCTCTCTCTCTGCCACACTCTTTCCCTCTCTTCCCTCTCTCTCTCTATCAGTTCGTCTCCCTGTGGATTTTACCAAATTGAAATCTAGCTGACATTTTATGTGCGCTGTCGCTTAATTAACGCGTTCTTGTTTTTCCTCCATTTTGGCATTTATGAAAATGGAAATGTTTTCATTTTTGGAATGGAGCTACAACTTTTAGTTGGTCTATCAATCGATCGATCTGGCTAAAGGGGATCGTTGCTGCAGCAGCTGCAGCTGCTGTTGTTGCTGGTGTGTCTGTGGCAGCAACATGGCTAGCAACGTTGGTGGCGCGTCTCAAATGTTGCTCGTATTTTGTTTGTTTATTTGTTATGGTTTTTTCCTTCTTTTTTTGGACTTTGCTGTTTATCTTGCATCGCATTTCTAGACTGGGTGTGTGTGTGTAAGTGTGTGTGTGTGTTTGCCCATTGGCCGCGAAAAAACGAGTGCAAAACTTTGTTTTTTATTTTGTAGTTTATTTTTTTAGTTTATTTTCATGGCAGTTTTCCAATTACTCGAGTTGCTGTTGTTGCTGTGCCTGCTGCTGCTGTTGTTGCTGTGGTTGTTGCTGATGTGGGCAGATTTGAGTCCAAGCAGCAGCAGCAGCAGCTGTTGCTGTTGCCTGGGCGTTGGCGTCTTTTGTAAACTGCAGGCGAAATGAGTTTTTATGTCTGGAGTCGCAATAAAAAATGATTGACGGGGCACTTTTCGAAGACTTCAAGTCGAAAGGAGGCAAATGCAGGGCAATCTTAATAGATTTCGCATTAAGACTCAAAACGAACAAACAGTTGATCAGTATGTGTGTGGAGCAGTCAGCGTTAAAAGTATTTTGACAGGCAGGCAGTCGAAAGAGCCAGATAAGCGATCGCCAAGTGGCAAAAGAAAAAAAAAGAATTTACAAACAAAAAAGGATGACGAACTGATTTTGTTTTCATTTCACAAATCGAAATGTTGTTGTTGTCGTTATTGTTGTTGCTGTTGTTGTTGCTGTTGTTGTTGCTGTTGCTGCTTTAGCAATTAGCAATAAGTCAGCTGTCAGCTGAAGAAAAAAGAGCTGAAATGGCATTTATCTGCCAGATACAGATACAAAATCAATGTGCCAAACAAGATATTTACATTAAGCTGGCACTTAAATCAACTGCAACAACAACAGCAGCTCATTAACAACAACAGCAGTTGCAGTTGCAGCTTCATGAGTCAGAGATTTATGAGTCGCGATCACCCGCTGTGTCTTTTGTATCTTTGAGATACAAAAGCATTGAGTGCATTTTGCTTTGACACGCTCAGTGAACAATTGCAACAGCGGCGACAATTGAAACGCATTTGTCGAGCAGCAGCAATAACAACTATAACAATAGCAACAACATCCACAACAACAATTGCAGCAAGTGCAAATGTATCTACAAGATACACGAATGCCAAATTGACGCCAATTGTTGTCGTTGCCGTTGCCGTTGTCTGTTGCTCTCGTGGGCGACTCTAATTGAAATGTAGAACAAGCGATTTGTGGCAAGTTGCTGTTTAGCTCTCTCGCTGCAGCAGCAGCTTCTGCTTTCCGCCGGATGTTGCAAGTAGCAGCGTATTGCAACTGCAACTGCAACTTGCAACAACTGCAACTTCATCTGCATATGTTCAACCCAAACTATCACCAATTGTACGTTTCCGCTAAAGGCGAGAAAGAAAAATACATTCAATAATTCTGACTGAAAGATTGCGACAATGTCTGCCCCTGTCTCTGCCACTTGCCACTTGTTCCTGCCCCTACTTCTGCCCTAGCCCTGCCACATACGGCATTGCATTGCTTTCAATTGAATAATTGACAATATGCACAGTTTTGTGGCTGTCGTTGTCGTTGTGTTGTTGATGCCACAAGTGGCAAATAAATGAAATTGATGCGCTGCGAGTCGTTGTCATGTCTGTGCCACAGACTTTCCCCTAAACTACTAAGTGCAACACACACTAGCAACTGTTGCTACCGCTTCACACGCAGCTTGTATTATATGTATGTACACATGTATGTTGCATGCCCCCTTCTTTGGCCGCGGCAAAGAAAATTTTCTCACACAAAGACAGCGACAACATCTGGTTTTTCACACACACACACATGGGTATGCGACAAATGCTTATGAGGTTTTCCAAGCCGCAAAAGAAAAGCAATGCAACAACAACAACTGTTGCAACAACAACAACAGCAGCAACAACTGCAATTAAAATTGTCACAGCTCTCAGCCTTAGATGGATTTGTTGTGCATAATATTGTTGACGTTGGGAAATGCCAACCCCCTCTCTCTCTCACTCTCCTCCCTCTCTCCCTTTCGAACTGTTTTTCCCTCCCTGTTGCTGCCCCTTAATGTGGCACAATGTGGGATTAGCTGCTATCAAGAGGGAGCAAAGCGACACGCCTGGGAAATAACATTGATGGGGAGTGAATTACAAGTAATGTGCAACAAATTCCCACGCACTTTCACAGCAGCAACAGACGCTGCAACATCAGCAACACCAACAACAACAACAACACCCACCCATGCAACAGTTTTTGCCAAAAAAAAAATTAAATAAAGGCAAGAAAAGAAATCATCTCATCATTAAGCATATGTAACAACATCATCAAGCAGCAACAACAACAACAATAGCAATAGCATCTCAATGTTGTAGTTGTTGTTGTTGCACATTGTTGTTGCACGTTGTTATACGTTGTTATACGTTGTCTGAATCCTGTTTTCATTTGGGAGTCGCTTTCTTTCCTTCCATTTTGCAGTTGATGCCGTGAATATTACGCATATTACGTGTCGTAATTACATAAAGAGACCTCCAAAAAAAACAAGGTAGAAAAGTGGAGGCAAAAGGGGGGAAGAAGTGGCATGAAGCAGGCCAAAAAAAATGATATGTATGTGCCGTTATAATGTCAATAAATGTTGATTACAAAACGTGCCACAACAAAAAATAACACACAGTGTACTTATGCGTCATGAACTCAAGCTTTAGATATGAGATACAAAGATACAAAGATAAAAAGATACAAAAGCTACATATTCGCACAAGTTTGCTACTTTGCTAGTTTTTTTTAGATTGTTGGACTGTTGTTAGGTGTGGCAACAACACAGCACGACAGGCTAAAACCGAAAAAAACACACCCAAGACAACACAACAACACACATACAAAGTCTAGAAATAAATTAGAACTTGAAACAAATAAATCGAGAAAAATAAACAAGAAATTTAATTTAACTACAGCACGCTGTAGTTTTAATACCCTGTACATTTTAAAACAGGTTTAATACTACTAATATATACTATAATTGTAATTAATTTACTATAGACATAATTATTATACTATAACTTGTTGACCATTTTAGAATATCTTATTAACTCGTATTCCCAATAAACTTAATGGATATGGTATATGGAATATGGGATTCTTTTTGGTTTAGCAGATATTCGATTCAAATTGAGTTGATTTACTTTAATTAAATAAGATAATGTAACTTTATCCCAATAAAAGCCGGTTTTTCTTTAAGTTAATGAAAGTATCTTGTAAGTAAAGTAAAATATCTTATATAAAATGACAAACTTGATACAATTTTTACACAATATCTTAAGAAATCAGGGAATAGACTAGACTAATTGTAAGTATGTTTTCTACATCCTGATGCAGAATTTGTATATAAATTTAAATACTTTATATACTTCATGACAAACTTAACCTACTCTTTTTGTCAGTGCTTAAAAATATAAAAATGTTGAAAAAGTGAAACACGAAAAAAATCCCTAAAGTGTGGAATTTAAAGTCGAATTTAAAAACTAATTTATAAAACAGAATGTCGCACAGAAAGAGAGAGAGAGAGGGAAACACAGGTCAGCTGGTAAGAAAAGGAGAGAGAGAGAGGAGAAGGGTAAACTGAGCATAGGCAACACTTGGAGGCGCCTCCGTGTGGTATAGAAATATGTCTGCCTAAGTCGAATTTCCCTACAACTTATAATTGATGATTGTTGCTGTTGCTGTTGGCGCTGAGACTGACGCTGGCGACGTCATGCATTAAGCAAGAGAGGGGAGAAGAGAGGAAGACAAGGGGAGAGAGACAGAGGGGAGAGAACTGAGAAGGGGCAGGGATTAAAGTAGAGCTGTAGACTGCAACTGATTGACGTGCCAGGTCGAGTCTAGTCAACAGTTGGCTTTATGACTTGCAGTTGCTGTCGTTGTTGCTGCAACAGCAACAGCAACAGCAACAATAATAGTACTAGTTGTAGTTGTTGTTGCTGTTGTTATTGTTATTATTGTTGCTACTTTTGTTGTAATTTTTAATTAAATTGCACTAATTGTTCGGGTTTATAATAGACACTCAACTCAGCTCGACACAAACTGCAATTAGCCGAGCCAAAGGCGTTGCCGTCGTTGTCTTACATACAAGCGCACAGTGGTGCAAAATGCAGGCAAAATAATTTATGGAAATGTAATTAAAAATGTAGCGAAGAAGGGGATGAAGGAGAAAGAGAAGAATCAGATACAGAGACAGAGGAAAAATAAAGCATTTTCGAGTGTGATACAAACTTGATTTGCATTTAATAGAACGGACATCCCGCTGATGTGAGTTCATTATTCCCAGCAGCAGCAGCAGCAGCTACAGCACCACCAGCAGCAACATGTTGCAGTTGCTGCTGTGCGTATTAAGGGGCAATAAATGCACAGCAGCAACAGCAACAGCAACACACACACAGCAACAACAGAGAGCGCCATAATTGCCAGTTTCAATGCACGTTAATTAACCTCTTTCCATATTTTTGCCAAGGAATTGTTGCTTTTGTTGCTGTTGCTTGTGTTGTTGTTGCTGTTGCTGTTGCACTTATTCCACAACATTTCGCAGCTTGCACAAAAATTTAAGCGTTGCCAATCAGGACAGGATGAAACAGGAAACTGGCTGCGCCCAAGCTGTGTTTGTGCCACCTGATACCATTTTGTAGCTGCTTGCAACAACAGAGGCAGCTACAGCAACAACAACAGCAGCAACAACAACAACAGGCAGCAACAACAGGCAGCAGCAACAGGAGGCAGCAGCAGTTGCCTCATCTTGATCATAACTGCACATTTAGCTTGCTTTGCCATTTATTTTGTTTTATTTTTTATGGACTTGCAACAAAGTCAGCAACAACAGCAACAACAACAACAGCCACAGCCACATATTGCTGGCTGTCTGCAATTTGTTGATTCTGCTGCTGCTGCTGCGGCTGTTGTTGTTATTGTTATTGTATTGATTGCATGCTCAGTGCTTTCATAATGACAGTTTCAAGTTCTAAGCCAAAACGGGGCAACAACAACAACATCCTCAGCAACATCATCTAAAGTGGCAGCATGTCCGAGTTGTTCTAGATATTCTTAACTTGCAACACAACAATTTGCTGCTATTGCTGCTGCTGCTGGTACTGCTCTTGTTGCTCTTGTTGCTGCTGCTGTTGCTCTCGTTGCTGCCAGTGTAATTACAAACAAGCTCAAGAATTTCTAGGCTCTGCTCCTTTGGGCGCTAGTTGAAGTTGCAGTTGCAGTTGAAGTGTCTTTTTAGCTTCATCTTCTTCCACATTATTTTCTTTCTCTACTTGCGGTTTGCCGGACAACTTTTGAGTGGCTGCCACAACAACAACAACGAAGTAGAGTTGCAATGTTGCCACAGCGTCTTAATTGCGCAAATTAGAACGCATGTGGCAGCTGCAACCAAACTCCAAACTGGGTGTTTGCTTTACTCCGAAGAAAAGATGGATAGCTGCACCACAAGATGAACTAACCGACTGTGGATGGGGCATGTGGCATGTTGCTGTTGCTCTTGATGTTGCTGCTGCTCCTAGAAGTTGCTTATTAAAAGCATTAAAGTCTACAATTACAACAGCAGCAGCAGCAACCACAACGACAGCAATTGAAAGTCATTGCACTGGACATTGCAACATCGAGTTGTGTTAAGAATTTGGCCATTTAAAATCTGAGCAAATATGACAACAACCACATTGTTAATGCCACATTATGTTGCATGAAAATTGTGATATTTAAAAATTTATATTTAAGTATAAAAGCGGTTTCTTTGAACAACTAATATGAAAGTATTTTATAAATACAAAATTATATGTTTATTACAAATAGAAGTCTTAAACAACAAAATAAATGTTATAAATAAAAATAAAAATACTATTTTAAAAGTACACCCAATAAACAAAATCTTGAGTCTAACAACTATCTGAAAATGTCACTTAAGTTACCCTTTACTTTATATCTATACTTTATTTGCCTTTTAAGTTGAAAATTGAAAATTTCATATTATTTAAATATTAGCTTGTAAACTTGGATAATTTTAGATCTTATTTTTCTTTGAAATGTTAAGAAATTCATTTCTTTAACAACACTTTAAAAGACATTATATATATAAATACTTATTTCTACAGCAAATTTAATAAAATATTATTTAATATCAAAACAATTTACTCACTTTTTGCCACTCTCCAGGAAGATATCCAGCTCCGCAGACATTTTGCAGCACAGAGCCTTGCGAAAATGGCCCTGTGAGCATTTTGTGTTTATAAGATGGCCCTCTGGGAAAAGAGAAGGGAAGGGAATTTGATAAAGATTGGTAATTAAGCAAAATAACAACGCGCCAACAAGCAACTAAAAGGCATATGTACACATATAGTGAAGAAAAGGAGAGAGAGGGCGAGGGAGAGGGAGAGAAGGGTAAGAAGGGAAGCTCGACCACTTCTATGTTAATTAACTAAAAGGCCAAAACGAAGCAGCTCATATCAGGGCCCAAAAACAGTAGCTTGTTAGCCAAGAATGCCGCTCATATCCAGCGGATACGTTTTGTATCTCGTTTGACAGACGCCGCCGATAAAGATAGAAGAGAGTAAAGGATGGTTGAAGGTGAAGAGAGAGAAGGAATGGGAGGGAGTGTTGAAATAAAAAGCAGAGCAAAAACTTGTGTGCGCCTTAATTGGATGAAAATTGTTGAAATATTTAAAGCACATACAGAACAAAGGGGGACATGAAATAGAGGAAAGGGAGACAGTCTGAAGATTCTTGTATTATCCTTTTGTGTTGCAGCCAACAGACAACAACAACAACAACAATTCGCACATAACTCAAAAATGTTGTATGCGTGTTTGAAGCAGTCGAAATCCTTTTTGGTCCAGCCTAATCAAAATGCCTTCAAGACGTTGCTGAAACTTGAGACCCATTAAGAGAGAGAGAAAGATCCCAAGAGCAAGTCCTCCGCAAATTCTTATGCAAAAATAAAATACAAATTTCGTTAAACAAAAATTGAAATTTGAACTTTTTTTACGCTTTAGTTCAATTTCTTTTTTCTTTTTTTTTTAATTAAAAGTCTCGCAGCGCTTGCAGCTGCAACGCGAGGAGGCACGCAAAAATCGAAGCACGCAGGGCAGCAAAAAAAAATGATATAAATAAAAAATAAAGGAAAAGAAAAGAAAAGAAAAGGCTGCAATTCAATTAAAATGCGGGTGAGCAACAACAGCAGGTAAACACACACTCTACACACACACACTCACGCACAACTTATATAAACTTTAATCGGTTTTGTGCTCAGACAGTGGCCAAGATTAGGCGTTCAAATGGGCGTGGCTGGGTCGAAGTGAAGCACAAATTGAAGCTGGACTTGAAGACGGACATATCCATAGGGGATGGCACAGAGGAATGGAAGCAGTAGGGAGGCATAAAGAACTGATAGAGGCCAAGACCCAAAAGGTAAGAGGTCGACAGGTAGGTTAAATTCAACTCCAACTTCTTCTTTTTTCTCTCAGCTCCTTCTCCGGCTTCTCCTCTTGCTGCAACAATTTTCAATTTGATTTTTGTTTTTATTTTTTTTTTTGGGCAGCGTTGCGAAATTTTAAGTTATGATTTTCATTTCCTTTTTGGAAATACTTTTTCAGGAATACTCACTTGTCTTCTCCTGATAATAATGATCGTCGGTGTCTGTGAAGAACCATGTCTGCAAAGGCAAGAAAGAGAAAGAGAATCCGATTAATCATTGTAAGAGTGAGAAAGAGAAAGTTTAAAATATTTGCATACTGTAATTTCGTTTAGGCCAAGTCATGGGAACATAGACCTAGTTTTCTTAATTTCATCAGATTCTTCTACTTCCACTTCATATTCTTCTTCTTCATTTAATTTTGTCATATATTTACAAGGTGTAGTCCAATCTACATATAAGAAGCGCCCATTCTTACAAGATTTCGAGACAATCAGATAAGAAAATTCCCACACACAACTTGCTGAAAACAAAAAACCAAATACGTCAAAGCCAAAAGAAAACGAGACGGAGACGAGCAACTGTAGAAACTGAGGTAAAAACTGAAGAAACAACTCAAGCAAAAACAAGAGGGAAGAATTGAGAGTGTCTTACTGGAAGATACCCTATGTTAAATTTAACACATAAGGCAGATACTTCTTAGTGCAGTTTAAAATGATTCTCTTAATGAAAAATACAACCTTAATTTGGTTTGTTTACTATTGCATCTTTGGAATATCTTCATAACTTTTTTGAGCATTATCCGATCTATAATAAATTTGTAGGATAAGCTTACGAAATGATATTCGATGTCTTCATTTATCATACATTTATTTATAGACAGACAAACTTAATTTATTTTAAATTTCATTAGAAGTAATGATTATATTTACTTTATTTTCTGTCTATAATCTGTTCTATCTATGTCACTAGTCCCCTTAAAGTTCTTACAGGGTATAATACATTACGTACCAGTACAAATAAAAATAATTCTGCAGTTGAGTTTTATAAGTTGAGTTTCCAGAGGGTAAGTTATTATAGTTCTTGTTGTTAGCTTTTTATGCATCGCTGACTGCGGTAGAGGTTTAAAAAAGTACTCTCCTCTACCTTCTCTATGAAGCATATTCTCAATTTTTCTCTTACTCTTTCTCTAACTATCTAACTAACATAACTGAAAACCTAATTGGCCAAATGACAGTTCCTGCGGCTATTTGAAAGTCTTCCCCCTTCACCTCACCATATATTTTCCATCGTCTTCTACTTTCCACAATGTCTTCTTCTGCTTCGTTTTTTGGCTTCTACAACAACTCAATTGGTTTTGCCTTTAATAACTATTTCTTCGCCTGTGTCAAATCAGGCGAAAATCGTTTTAAACCATTGACAACTAACACGACAACAACTGTTGTTGCTGTAGTTGTTGTTGCTGTTGCTGTTGTTGTTGTAGTCCCATGTTGCAGCAACAATACAAGTACGCCCGCTCCACAAGCACATTTTAGGAGGGAAAAAACGACGTTTAAACAGTTAGAAAGTTAACGTAGCCAAGGCTCGAGTTGAAGTTTCAGTTGGAGTCGACTCCAAACTCGAGTTCTTTATAACACACAGCAACAACAACAGCTGCCATAACGATACCAACAGCAACAACAACTGCTGTTGCTGCTGCTGCTACAGCTAAAAACTTTTCGTCGTCTGCTGAATTTTCATGGATTTTTACGAGATTTTTTCCCCTATCTTTCTTTTTCTCTTTCTCTCTCTCTTTCTCTGTCGCTTTTCATTTTTGGGCCGCTGCGGGGCGAGAAATGTTAACACCATGTTGCAGCTAGATGTTATTGTTGTTGTTGCTATAAGTGTTGTTGTTGTAGTTGCTGCTGCTGCCGTTGCAGTTGCAGTTGCCGAGCGTCGAGTGCCGACACTTGACTAGCATTTAATTTATGTGACTGTTAAAACTGTTGACAAACAACATTACAACATGTTGCAGATTTATGAGGCAAGTTGAACGCACTGATGCAACTGCCACATAAATAAGCATAGGCTACAACTCTAGCTATTGGCCCAGTTAATTGGTTTAAGCCACTGCCCACCCTCAAAGCAGCCTAACGAGCTTGTGGTTGACTCTCTACTCCCTCTCTAACTCTATTTCTCTCTGTTTCCCCATCTCTTTCGCACTCTTCACCTCTCTATCTCACTCATAAATTAGACAAAATCGCAGCTGGTCAGCCAATGGACCTACAAAATTTCACTGTAATTAACTGGACAAAGCAGCTTCATAACTATCAACTGCCTAGCTTAAAAGTATGTCAAAGTGTTGGTCAATGATAAGCTCACAAATACTCTATAAAATTTTTATTTTAATGCATAATACTTTAAGGAATGACAGACTTAAATAATGAAAGATATCAGCAATAGCAAATGCCATATTAAATACATATGTTATATATTTAACTTTAAAACTTGCATAACTTTGTCGAAACTTGGCCGACTTTTAAGCAGAATGTAAGTTTAGTTTAATCTATTAATGTATTCTAGATTTACAAACTGTTTGTTTTCAAAAATAACTTTTATCAACGTTTTCGAAAGTGTATTAGAAATCTCTTATTTCAGGCTAAAATCCAACCAAACATTGCTCAAATACCTGCATGAGAAATTGTAATGAACATACGTTTAAACTTAAAACGCTACAAATAATTCAAGTGCATACCATGACACAGACATAGAAACATGGAGAAAGAGAGGGAGAGAGAGGGGAGTGGAGTGGAAAAGAAGTAGAGGGACAGAGAGAGTCTATAAATTTACCCAACAATATTTCGCTTGGGTCAGCATTAAATGCAAAACAAATTTATCATGAAAAGGCAGCTGTAGTTGTATCTGTAGCTGTTGCTGTTGCTGTTGCTGGATACGGATACGCGGACTCAGATACAGATTTTGGCGAGTTGCAAGTTGCAAGTTTGAGGTGGCGGCGGCACATTTTGTGGCGCGGCATGCATTCAATTGGAACGAAGCGATTGCCACAACAATTCGTTATGTTTTCGGCGCCCAAAAGAGCAGGCACACAAACTGCAAACAACAAACTACAGCTGGCCAACAAACTAACTGACTGTCGCCGGCATAGACCAGCAACAACAACAACAATAGCAACAACAAATAGTCAACAGCAACAAACCAACAACAACAACAACAGCAACATTTTCAATGGCGTCTCTAACTGCAGCTGCAGGCAGCGTCCACATTGCAGCATTTTGGCGTTTTTTTGTTACTTTTTGGCCTCTTTGTTGCATTTAAGGACCAGCTAGCCCCTCCCCTTTACGCCTCCCTTTTCCTCTGTCTCCACTCAACACTCAATTCAATAGCAAAGCACGTGGGGTGCGGTCGATCGCCAGCAGCGTGGCTCAAATAGAGGCTAAAACTATGGCTAAAAACTGAGACTGAGACTGCGACTGAGTCTCCAGACTGCAGCTGTGGTTCGCCTTACATATGGTTAAAGCATTTCAGCCGCGGTTTCAGCTGGCTTTGTCTGCATTTTTGTGCATTTTGGCCAAAACCAATGAGCCAAAAACAAAGCCCAAAACAACAAAATATGTATAATCTATGAGGCGAGGCGTGTGCCAAATGCGACAGACAGGCTCTGGACTTGGACTCTGGACAATGGCTTTCTAAATTTGATCAACAGGCCAATGCTAAAGCCAAGTGAAAGTTGCTTTAAATCAAAATGAAATAGATATGAAATCATAACAATAGATTGAATGGGGGGAGGTAAAAGATAAAGAGGAATAGCGACTAAGTCAGCTAGAGAATTACGACTAAAAGAAAAAGTCAGAAGGAAAATGTGTGAGGTTTGAATTAAGTAGTTGAATAATAGAAAAGGAATCTGCAAAATATAGCAAGTAGATTTTTAATTAAGAAAGATTTAAAAATTAATTATTTTATGAATCAATACAATCTTCAATCAAATTGTAGAAAAATTAGTTCGAATTTAATGTAGATAGAGAATAAGGACTAAAAGGATAGACCAATAAGAAAAACTTGATATTGAACCAAGAATCAAATATAATATATAGATTAGGATATAGAAAATCCAAATCATAATATAAAACACAATAATATCTTATTTTTATATATACTATACATATATTTATTTTTAAAAATTTAAATAAACTTTAGATTGGCTAGAGTATCGCTTCTAAGCGTTTGAATTTAGAACAGCTGAAGATTATACAAAAAGTAACGAAATATTAAAAAATATTCCAAAAATAAAGAGATAAACTACTTTGAATTAATGTGGACAATTTTACATTCAACATTTGTATCAATTTTACAGATTGGCAATCAGTGTTCTTCGCTTAACCACAAGCTTGCCAATTTAGGGCGTGTCTTAATTTGCCTAATCGGACTTCGGCTATTTTGAAGTCAATTTAAAAAGAACAGAAAACCACAAAAGGTTCACATTTTAATTATAGCTTTAAGCCTAAAACTCAGCTACTCTCTTGCCACAATCATTTGTCTCGCCAGCTGTTGCCACATTGCGTGTGCCCCCGGGGCAAGGCAAACGCAAAGGCAAAGGCAGAGGCATGTTTCGGGGCGGGGCGTCAAAAGTGTTCATGAGAGATTTTTGTTAATGAGACGCTGGCAATGGAGGCAAAATGTATCAATTAGCTGATTTAGAATTGATTGAAAGAGCATTTACGAACTGTAGATGAAAAAACATGTGGTTTCTTAAAGATACATGCGCTGATAGATACATCAGTTAAGGTTAGAGATACATTTCAGCAAGGAAATTGATTTAAATCGCTAATATTAATTATATTTAGATTTAAAAGTTGTGTTTTTAATAATACATTTGATTAAATATGGTAGAATAAATTACGAAGTTGTTTTATTATTGATTTTGATGGTTAGATGTTATATCTGTAAGATACAAATGCTGTAAAATACGCCAGTTACTTTTTGAGATACATTTTAGCAAGAATAAGGAATGAATACTTGTATTGAAATATCTAGAGTTTAATAAATTGTTTTATAATTAATTGAATGCACAAATATGGGCCGTAAACAAAGTAAAGTTTAAGATTTGATTTACACTTTATTGAATGCACATTTATGGTCTGTAAATAGCATGAAATATTGCATCTTTAAGATACGTATGTCAGTTATATTTTAGCTCGGCGAATTAAATGAAATTGAAAATTTAAAGCGAAACAACTGATGTTGTTATTCTCTTTGTTGTTGTTGCTGTTGTTGTAATTGAGAGCATGCTTGACAATAATTGCTTGATGCGTTGACTATTTGCAGGCACTGTTTACGTCAAACGGCATATGAAATGACGAAACATTAAACAGGAAGTTGCATGCGGGCGAAAGAAGAGCAGAGAGGAAAGGAGAGGAGCGGGTAGGAGAGGAGGGGAGGGGCGTGTTGCAAGCCGAAAAATTGTGTCGTTGTTCGTTGTGAAGCAACAATGGAAAAATTTCAATTTATTGCGAATTAAATTAAATTGAAGCGCATTGAAAAGGCCGCCAAAATAATACAAAAAAAAAAGAAAGACAACAACTGAAAAGAGGCCACAATCAAAAGCTACGGCACGGGTCAGCAACTGACAGAGAGGGAGAGAGAGTGTGTGAAAGAGAGAGGTAGAAAGAGAGAGAGGGGAAGCGTTGGCGGCACACTTTGGACGTGCTGTCAATTGAGCTTTAATTGCCAAGCGACTCGTTGCGCATACGCCGCGTAAAACACACACACAAAAGGGAGAAAGACAGAGAAAGACAGAGAAGAGCAGAGAAAGAGAAAGGGTTGCGGCTGTGGTTGTTGTTGTCAGTTCTCAGTATGACAACTGTCATATGCTTAACCATATTTATGTGCAGCTGACAGCACAAACAGATGCGTCTGGGAATAGACTGGAGTAGAAGTTGTAGTTGTAGTTGTTGCTGCTGGCTTGTCAACTAGCCACAAGTTGTGACTCAGCTTACAACATGCTGACAGTCTGAGAAAAGGAGATAGACAGAGAGAGTGGGAAAGAGAGAGAGGGGAAGTGCTCGTTAAACGCAACTGGTCATCGACAACTTGACTAAGCCAAGTTAATGGGAATAAGAATTAAGCGGACGCATGACGAGTAAAAAGTCAAATAGGCCAAGACACACACAGTACAGAACTTGTTCAACTGAATTTTAACGACAATTGCTGTGCTTGTTCTTCTTCTGCTTCTTCTTCTTCAACTTCTACTGTTTTAGCCTATAAAAATGTAAAGCACTTTAAATGAAATGTTTTCCGGCTAAAAATCTCAAAAGTTGTTGTTAACAACAACTGCTCATTAAAAAGGAAATTGTTAACCCACCCACAATCCAACATCCACAATTCAGTGTCCACATCATTCACATCATCCACATCAACTGATCGTTGCTGTCAATGCATCTCTGTGTTTTTGTCTATCGATTTATCTGCATAAATCTGCAATCCAACTGGCAACTTGCAACTGACATTTGACATGCGTTTTCTATGTGTATCTGTATCTGTATCTGTATCTGTTGCTGTTGCTGTGTGTGTTTGTTTTGTCCTTTGGCCGAAAACAAATGAGAGGCAACCACAGTGAGTTGCAGCAGTAAATGCACCACTGAAACCACCAATGCAAATTTATGCATGCAAATCTGTGTATTTGCTAACGAAACGTAGACTGACAAACCTGCCAGACGTCAGACTGACTGACTGACTGACTGACTGAGAGACTGAGAGATGGACATAGAGACAGTGTTGTAGACAAAGCTGCAACAGTAGCTCAAACTAGCATGTTGCTTGCAACATTTTTTGTAGTAGCAATGCCTGCCCAATTTAACGTGTTGCATATTTGGTAGAGAAAAGCGTTCAATCAAAGTCGCTAGTTGCGAATTCTGCAGCGGTGGCAACCCTTGTCAGTAATTTATGCTCATTTGTTTGGGGCATGAATAATTTGAATGCCACTTGAAACATTATTCAACACAAGTCTCTGAAGAGTTATTGTCTTATGGCCATAAACAAGATTAAACTAACAAATTATGCTTTAAAATATGGAAAACAACAGAAATGTTAATTTGAATACTCTAACTATAGCATGGATGCAACTAAATACTATACTTTTCTTATCTATATATTAAATCTTAGTGGAGACTTTGGAAAAAACAGATGACAAGCGTGGCAACTAAATGGAAATTATCAGTTTGTATTTATATTTGTATAGAGTATTTTTTTATAGAGATAAGAAATCACAAATAAGAAACAGTCTAAATATTAAATAGAAATATAGTACCTTAAAGAAAAATAACAAATAATTATACTAAGTACAAAAATCAATTCTACTTAGATTTTAAATTGGAATTAATAATATTAAAACGAGGACAAAATATTAAGAGTTTTTACTAGACATTTTAGTGCTGTGTTTGCTATAAACAATATATAATAAAATTAGGAGCACATTATTTTAAGAGACATCAATTTCATAGCTTTATCTCTTTTATAGACTTGCAACATTAGAAAGATTATATGTATACATTTTAGGCCACAGGTTTTTATACTAAAGATTGTCTTTCAAAAGTGCAATAGTGCGAAATGTAGACATATCTGTTACATACATATTTAATTATAAAGTAGGCATACCCTCTTTTCTAGGGTATTACAAGCAAACTGAGCGTAGACTGTTGACTGGTTGTTGCCTGCCTTTTAAGGAGAACAGACCGGGAATGGGCAACCAAGCGAGAGGCACATTAATCAAGCGTTTATAATGTGCAGCATGAAGAGGAGGGGAGGAGGAGGGGAGAAATAGTGAGAAGAGAAGGGGGAGGTGGTAGCAGCAAATAGTTTTCAAATGCGGCACACAAACCAATCAAATTGAACGCATTTTGTGGCAGCTTGCTGTTGCCTCTGCCTCACTGCTCCACATTGTTGTTGTTGTTGTTGTGAGTCGCATCAAAATAATTGGCTGCCTGCAACATCAACAGCAACAGCAGCAGCAAATCAAACTTTCGAGGCAATTGTTGCAAGTTGCATGTGTTGCACGTCTGCGGTTGACCAGCAGCTCCTTTAACAGTGTGAAAATTGCAGCTCGTTGTGGCACCAGAAATTGTCTAACTACCCTACGTACTTCCCTCTAACTGTCTGTCTCCCTTATGCATCTCTCTCCCCTACTCTATCTCTCCTTCTCTCTCTTTCTTTGCTGCAACGCGTTGCACGTCTGCCCCAATCCGTTGCAGCTCTACAGCCAAAGGCCTGAAACGTGCCTGTCAGGCATTTTAACAATTTTGAATAGGTTAAACACAAATACACATACCCTAACACACACACACACACACACTTGCTTTGTGGATATTATTTATTTATTTATGTTTTGTTTTATTTATTTTTTCTCAATTTTTTGTCGACTGCAGTTCCATGTAAACAATAACAAAACACATTTGTGACGCGTGATTTTGCATAAGTTGGCACAAAACTCATGCCGACTTAACAACAACAACAACAGCCATTACTCATACACACACTAACAGACACAGCTACACACACACTCCTACAAATATGAAGGGTCCTTTCACATGAATCGTAAATTGCCGTTGGACTAAAGTTTTACACAATAAAAATAATACTTATTAAGAAAACGAGTAGAGAAACTTGTCAGTGGAAAATGCCGACTGGCAGATACCCTGCTGGTAGACAAACTATAAAAGCTATACCCTGTAGTTAACTTAAGAGTCTGCATTTTGTATTTAACACCAAAAAGTTACAGAGAATACTAAATAAAAGGAGTTTAAGGAGAGAGATAAAGCCCGACAGATACCCTGTAGACAAGGTTAGTAAACTATACAAATTAGGAACGGAAAGAAAAGGAAAAGATGTTTCTGCTATCTAACATTATTTAAAATAATGAATAAACTAAAAACTTATGATTGATAGAAACTTCTTAAATTATATACCTTATGAAGAGTTATTAAAGCACATAAAACTTAGCAAAAACTCAGTTTACCTTATTAGCTAAATCAATTAACTACAGGGTATATGGAATTCATTATAATCAACAACATTATTGAGTTAAGCTCATATATATTCGCAACATTTGGCTTATGAAGACATTTTAATGGCCAATTAACCAACAGCCACAAAATCATAAATCGCCAAATGAGCCACAAAAAATATATACAGAAATCAATTTAAACAGCTTAAAAACTCATTATGCAAATGCGCCAAGCCTCAGAAGAAGAAGGAGAAGAAGTAGTAGGAGAAGAAGGAGAAGAAGAAAAAGAGTTAAGCAAAAATAAACAAGCTGGACAAAAAAAAACTGATCTCAATCTGTGGCAACCTTTGGGATTTGAATTTGTCTCAGTTTGTGTCGCCCACACTAGACGGCAAATTGGTTAAATGAAGTTAACTTAAATTTAGTTAACTAATCGACCTGTTGGATCAAGCAAATTGCTTGGCATTGTGGGGTTAAGTGGAACAACACTTGCACAGAGAAAAACACAATCGGAGTTTTCGGGACAAAATCAAACCCAAAGGTGTGAAAAGTTTGAAGATCTTAGACTTTTTTTTAAACAAGGACGAAATTTTTGACTTAAGTAAGGTTTGTCATTTCAATATAATAACAAATTTGTAATTTAATTAATATCCTTAGTCTTATTTGTCTATTTTCGTGATACGTCATTCCCATTCAATCCTCTTAGTTATTACAACGTTTATTTTAAAATCCTTTCATTATAACTATTATTATTTCCTTTAGTTAGGATGGTATCCAAGATACTTTTGTCAAATCATTGATCTAACCTATTGACTTATGCAATAAATAAGGAAACTAGCAAGGAATATATATAAAAACTATTATTATAAAAGATTCAAAAGAAACTATAAATTTCAAACTTAAATTTCTGTAGAATTGTTTTTTCTCTGTGTGGAAACTCACCTGATCTCTGGCCAATTGAAACCAGGTCTTGATGATCAGCGCCAATCGCGTATCGTGATAGTTCTTTGTTGTCTTCACGCTGATGAAAATGTCATCCAATTCCGTGGTTGGTGGCTGAGGCGTCGCTGTCACCGCCCGTTGTGAGAGATCATGGAGCAGTTCCCCATTCCGACTTCGACGAGCTAGTTCCGTAAGCAATGTTGCCGTTGATCTCTCGCTAACCTCAATGTCGCTAAAGTTGAAACTATGAATGTCCTTGCGTATGATCAACGATGGCGTTATGGGCGATGGCGAGGGGGAGGGTGAAGCAGGTGAGGATGCCACACCTGCCACATGCAACGCTGGCAATGACGAGTGATCGCTGTTGACATGTTGTGTGGTCGTGGTTATGGCAGGTTCATTGCCATCCAAGAGGTTGGAGCTTAATTGTGGCTGCAACTGCAAAAGAGACAAAGAGAGAGAGAAAGGGGGTTAGTATGAAAGAGAGACAACATGTATATTTATGAGTGTGTGAGAGAGAGTGAGGGAGCATGTAAATTTGTTGTGTAAATCGCGGCCTAGAGGCATTTTCACCTGGCAAACAAAAGGCAAACTTCAATTTGGTAAACAACAATGGCAAACAAATGAGTTGCAGCCACAGCAGGCAGCATTCAACGCACACACAAACAACAACAACAATAACAACACTGCTAACAACAGCAACAACAACAACAATCAACAACAACAACAATCACAGCGCCATAAATGCTGAGTAAGTGCAAACAACAAGAAGAAAGAACGTTGATCAGAAATCTTTAAGAGATTGGGAACTCCACCAACATCTTCCCTCTGTTCCCCCCTCTCTCCCTCTCTCTTTATCTCTTTCTGTCCCCTCTAGCACTGTCCTGCCCCTGCTGCTGCCACATTTTGAGGCACTCTTGGGCTCACCTTTGATTAATTTCTACTGATAACAGGTTCATTTGCTTTTGTTAAGCGCGGCAATTCCTCAATTGCTTTTAATGGTTCTTTCTCAGCTTCTACTTGTCCCTCTTCTAACCATCTCCCTTCCCTCTCTCTCCTCATCAATCTGCTTTGAATGAACTGGGAAAATTTGTTAGCTCAACTCGAGTTTTTGATTGAAGTGAGCTGATAATAAAAAAAAGGCGGCACTTGGACTTGGACTTGGTTTTGGTTTCTTGGGATTTTTTCTTATTCTTTTTTTTTGGTTTTCTAATTCGCTTTTGTGCCAAGTGTTAATTTGTTCGACCTTTTCCGCTATGCAAATCAGCAGGCGCTTCCTTTGCCCCCCTTTTAAGCTGCTTTCTCTCTTCCACTCCTCCTCTTTGTCTTCTTTTGAAACTAGCCCACACATTGCACAATCCATAGATTTTATAGCTCATTCGCAGCGTGTTTTCTTGAACTGAAAATGGAAACATTTCTTTGCCACAATCTTGGCTCTCTCTCTATCTCTCTCTCTCGCTTCCTCTTTCTACAGTCTTTGTCTACATCTACCGTTGATCTTTTTATTACATGGTAAACGGGTCTTTTCGACTGCTTCACACGATATTGTACATTTGATAGACTAAAGACTTTAGCTCAATACAATTTTATTGCGGCACGATCGACAAAAAACGGTGTTCAATATAATGGGGCACGAAAGAGAGGATAAGTGAGAGAGAGAGAGATAGATACATGATGAGCGCTACCGCTTAATGAGCCACAGTCAAAGACGTTGACAGGTGGCAAGTGTAAACAGTGACTTGAGGCAAGTTCAACGCGAAAAGCACAAAACAAAAAGCAATCAAGCCGTTGAAAATATTAATTAATTCCGCGATAAGCAGCGATATCCAATAAAAAACGGGGCTAACAAATCGTGAGTTAAAACAGTGAAAGCGACTTGGCCAAAAGGGAAACAACAACGAAAACAACGACAATCCGGTTAACAACAAAGTACTGCAAATGCGGGTTAAGATACAATTGAGTTAACAACCAAGTTGGCATATCAAAAAGGCCTTGCATAGATTAGAATGTGCACCAGTTGCATGCCCCATGCAATTGCTGATGTAATATATGCAAAAGGTGAGCGTGGGGAGAGGGCTGCGATGAGAGAAGAGAGGAGAGAAGTGCAACCCGGCGAATTACGCGAACGTGATTCAAGCTAAGCCAAGTTGTAAGCAAAAAGATACAAAGAGAAAAGGCGAGGGAGAGGCTGAAAGAGGATGAATAGGAGGGAGAGGGGTGATAGAGGGAGGGAACTCCTAGAGACTAGTGTTGGCCACGATTTTCAAATGCAGAGAAGTCTAGCGTTTACAGCTTTCAGGCAACATAGTCATATCATATTATGCCCATTGATTTTAATTTTATGGGAGCAGAGTATAAAAATAACCCTAAAACTAGAGTAGCTTTTTATCAGGTAGCTTTTCTAGCTATTTTTGAAATGCTAATCTAGCTTTTATTGCCCCTGAAGAGTTGGCAACACTGCTAGAGACACGTGTGCCCATATAAGAGCTTTTGCAGTCAACTGTCAAGCACGCCTGCGCACACAAGATACAAGCTACAAGATACAAGATACAATATGCCAGATACAACGGACACAACAAAAGCTACACACACTGTACACACAACCCACACACTCACACTCTCACACAAGAAAAACACACACAACACACACCACACACACAGAGGCGTTTGTCTAGTCGAAATTGAACACGCTTCGTGTCGGGCAATTGTGTAATGCTTCATTATGGACATGATTAATATGTTTATAAACAATTTTCATGTCAATTAATAACAGGCAACAACAACAACAACAACAACGACGCGAACAACAACAACAACAAAAGGTTCACAGACCAAAAAGGGCGCTAGATTAATGAAGTTCCGAAGTTCCATAAACTATTTTTCCCATTCCATTCAATCAAAAGACTTCCAGCTGTTCTCAAGTGAGAGAGAGGAAAGGAACAGTGAGAAAGAGAGAACAAGAGTGAGTGAGTGAGAAAAGCTGGTAAAATCTTCATTAAATGCTGTTTTAACAATATTAAACCAAAGATACAAATCTACGATAAGATACAGACACAATCAAAGTCACACATCAGCGACTGAGAGACAGAAGAGAATCGAGATACGAGATTTAACCTGAAGCTGAGACCAGAGACAGAGCCTGAGTCTGAGCCTGAATCGGCGACTTAGCCTCAATTAAGTAAACTGCCGACCACCAAGAGACTAAAAGACCAGCAGCTGAGTGGACTACACTGAGCGGAAAAACGCACTTTAAACTAATAGCACTAATTTAGTTTTAAAGCTTAATAAATTCTTTTCTTTATGTCAATATGAATTTTACTTGCTTGATGAAATTAATAGCAATATTTTATCAAATTAATAATTATAATTATAGTTAATAATTGTATAAAATATTGCTATTAGTTCATCAAGTAAAATTCATATTGAATAAAGGAAAAACTATTCAACTGACACAACTTCAACTCAAAGAAGGATACTTATACATTATAAAAGATTACAAATATAATTTAACTGAATTTAAATGAGGTTCTAGAAATTGTATATATTTTATAATCGCTCTTTGGCAAAAAATCTTTTACTTAAACAAAAGACTTTAAGTTACACCTGAAATAAATATAGATATTATTATGTTTAAAGCCTGCTGGATACAATGCTTAATAACAAATCCTGTTTCCAAGCTAAAAACTTGAAATGATCTACAAATTTTAATCAAAATAAGTGCAAATTGTGCAACTTTCATATATATATTTACTTTAAAGTTTGAACAAGTTTAGTTTAGTTTCTTCAAGTGTGCAGTTACTCAGCTGCATATACAAAGATACTCAGATACTCGGATACTGAGATGCTCAGATACATTTCGGTTGCAAGTTTTATCAGTTTCAGCTTAATGTCGTCAACTTTTTCGGTAGTTGCTCATGGCGACCAACTGATTATGCGGCAGGAGTTGAATGGAGAGGGGCAGACAGACAGCTGCTACTGGACTGGATGCGGCATGCAACAAGCGGCACCTGCGCGTTGCAACAACAACAACAACAGGAACAACAAAAGCAAAAAGTTTTTAGCAAGATTCTTTGACTTTGTTTTAGACTTTATACATTTTCTTTTTCTTCTTGGGTTGCCTTGAAGACTTCAAAGTTGATTTGCATGCAAAACACTCGTTTTGGTTGTTGTAGTTATTATTGTTGTTGCTGTTGTTGTTGTTGTTGTGTGGTTGTTTTTATGTATGCACATTGCGAAGTACACGGAATCAATCAAACAACAAACGAAGCTCATTCTGTGCGCCACTTTAAACAAATTCGCATAAACAAATCATTTATCGATTTATTTTATTTATGATTTATGCGTCAGAAACACGCGACAAACAAACTCAAAGTCTAGGGAGTGGTCAGAGAGGGGAGTTGTTGGGAAATATAGGAGTGGACAGTGGACATATGACAATTGTCAGACTTTATAGTCATAAAGTCTTCGTCAGCTGCAAAATTCCAAGAAAAAACACAGCAAAAGCAAAAAGTCAACAGCAACAATAATTTGCGCAACATTTGGCAAAAATAAAAATAAAATAAAAGAAAAGACAAAAAATAAAAAAATATATTTTTCTACATTGCATTGCACTTAATGTGGTCATACAACAACAATAACAACAACAAGAAAAACCACAATGGCAATAGCGACAAATGAACTGACACAAGTCACAGACCTCTACGAGAAGCGACTTCAGCATTTAGTTTCATCATTTTATGCTGAGAACTATATAACATACCATTATGTTCTGGCAGGTTTCCGGTTAAAAAACAGCAACAACGACAACAACAATTTGGTCTAAATTAAAACAGCAGAAAGTTTTAATGATTGCAAAAGCAAACATAAAAGTCAAGTCAAGAGACAAACAACAATTTCAGCTGAAAAATCATTCTCAACTCAAATTAAAGTTGGCAAAACTAATGCATTAATAATGCATTAGAATGTACCACAAGTTTTATTTTTGCATATGTTTAAATATCTTTATAATGAAATCGTCAACACGTCAACAACTTCCTGTTCGCTAAATACCAGCAATCTCCAAACGAAATCTATTAATAAAATTTTGTTAAAAGACTAACAAATGGTTATAGTTGTAAAATTTAGTATCAAATGTGCCGCTAACTTAATTAAAAGATCAAAGTTTATAAGCACTCAAGTAGTAGCTTAAATACCTTGTATCTTTGGGTTGAAATACATACATAGATATGGATATTACTAGATATTCAATTAAATGCTATAATTTTACGAATTTGTTAAAGATTTTATAAACTTGTTAATTTTACTTTGTGTAAGAGATTTTATATATTTGGGTATTTGTTTCTATATCCTATATGAACTAAATTTAGTTAACTTAATACAGATCTTCTATAATTGGGATTTGAAGAGTTTGTTCAAAAAACAATATTTGAAAAAACGTATATGATATAATTATCGAATTTTAAATTAGACTTGTTAAATATACAGAAAACAGAATAGCTCTTTGACTTGAGAGCTTTGACCTTGTTAAAATGGAAAAGTTTTTGACAAAAATATTCCCTTTTTTTAAATTCACATCAAATATAGTTTTATAACTAGGAGACAACATACTTTATAAGGTAGGTAATTTCCTTTCTATGTTGCGTGTCTAAAATTGAACTCCTTTACACAGTTCAGCTTTCTATAATATTTTTAAAAGATATTTTGCCTTGACACTTGAGGAATTTGTAAACCTAAACTATAGAAACTATAGAAACTAGTTCGCTTAATGATCTTAATGATATATAGTGTAAGTAGTAATCCAATCTAGCCGGTTTAAGCCACAGCTGTATATCTGTATCTGGGGAAGGAGTTCTCGTCTGGCAATTAGCATAATAACGATGTAGGTTGAAGGGTGGGGCAGTGCCAAGGGGGGAATCTAGTATGTGTTTAACTGTGATCCCACACTGAGGTCACAGCTAGTTGGGCGGTCAGCCAACTTTCAGCTAGAGTTCCTCTTGTAATATTATTAGCAGGGGGAATATTTTATTACACACAGAAATTTATGCAAAACCAAAGCAAAGAGAACAACAACTGGAAAGAGGGAAAGAAGGAGATGAAGGAGGAGCAGAAATTGTGGGAAATTGCAGCACTTTGAAAGCTTTGGCGACGCGCTGCCGACGGCAATGAAACGCAACAAAAACAAAAATAAAAAAATAAAATTGCTAAAAACTGAAACTGTTTTATATGCAAGGCAAAATGCGAAGGCAGCGACAGAAGCAGAGGCTGAGGCAGCGAGGCGAACTTGAAGACATTGGCAAGGGCGCAAAAAGGTTCCAATTGGAGACTGAGCACAGGGGAGAGGGGAGCGAAGGAGCAACCAAGACGGACAGACGCATGCGCGCAGCTGCAAACGTCGCCAGCGTTGATTTATGAAAGTGCACGAAACGTAGACGGAGCGACAGACAGAGCATGTGGAGCCAGGAAGGGGGAGGAAGACACATATATACACATGCAAATGCGAAAATTTACGAGAATGGAAGGGGGACACCCACGCAAAAGATCTGGAATAGAAATAAAATACTTTACTCACTTGCATGCCCGGATATCCGTAGGCGCTCTGGTAGAGCAGGAGTGTCATATAGACAACGGCAACGGCGAGAGACATGGCTTGAAGGAGGCGTTTATAACGTTGCGGCAGCGAGAGCACAGTCAGGCTCATCATATGTTGTCGATCCTCTACGCAAACATCGATCGATCGATAGATCTGTCAATCAAATCAATCGGATATCGATCAGCAAAAAGCACTTGATTCTCACTCAACCACTTTGCAACACTGATAAATTCACTTGTTTTTTTTTTGCTGCACTTATTGTGTTCCTGTTTACGTATATTTTTTTATAAGATTATTCGTGTCTTTCGTATTTGCACGTATTTGCAAGCGGTTCGCGCGCGCGTACGTCTTGCTTGGGGCAAGTTAGCTGGGCAACTGACGAAGCAGCCGAACAGCCGCGCTGAGCTCACCTTTCCAGCGAACAACAATTTTTGTAAACAAAACAACTTGAAGAGCGAGCGCCGCAGCAAGAGAGCGAGAGAGTGTGTGCGTGTGCTCCAATTGGAAGCGAGGCTTGCAGACAGCTGTGCGACTGCGATAGCAACAAATGCCAACTGAGAGCGCAGTGATCAGAGAGAGCAAATGCAGTTTTCCAATCGGAGCATGCTCTCTCTGCCGCTGTGTGTGCTGGTGTTGTTGTTGTTGTGCTCTCCTTGACACTCGTTCGTGGGTTTGCTCTCGTTGACTGGTTAGTTCCGCCTCGGCATGTGCCACAGTAGCTGCCGAAGGCGATGATCGGTTAAGCAACTCTCGTGGGCGTTAGCTCGCTCTCCCACTCCTTCTACACTTCCATTGTCGCTGTCGCTGCCATTTTACACACTCGCTCTCTCGATAGCAGTTGAAGTTATCCTGATATCACGTCCTTGCACGCGACCTGTGCCCATAAACAACATGTAGAGCTCCCCCTCCTCCAGCTGCTACCCCTTTGCTCTGCCGCTGCTCAGCGTCAGCCGACGACAATTCCATTAAAAGTTGTACGTTGTCACTTTGCGTTAACTTATCTGTGTGGCATGTTGTGCGATCGCATTTTTATTGTCGCCATTGTTTCTCTGCCAACCCTCTGCCGCTGTCGCTGCCCACACACAAATACAAACAAACACACACACACACACAGGCATACGTTTCGTTTTTGTCGCTTGGATTTTCTTTACTTGACAATGCTTTGCATGCCTTAACCTAACTCTCCTCACCTCTCTTCACTCCTCTCTTATGCTCTGAGCCTGTCATATTCCATGTTTGTGTGGCGGCAACAAAAGCTCAGACGCTGACGCTGACGCCAACGTTGACTGCGCTGCTCGCACAATCAGCAACTCGGCATCTTGTTCGCTGTCCCTTTGTGCGCCTTTCGCCTGAATTGCATTTAAAAGAGGCCCGAACCGAACCGGGCCCAGACTCAACTCCAACTCCAGCTACATACAACTCCAACTCCAGCTCCAGCTCCAGGGCGTGCAACCTTGTTCTGCCACAGAGCAAAAAAGACATCGTCTAACCCCCTTACCCTACCCCTTACCCCTTCTGCTGTTGAAGCAGTCTCGTTGCTCCTCATGCCTCATTTTTAATGTGCAACTGCAAACTGCAGCTGTATGTGTGTGTGTTTGCATAGGTTGCACTGGTTAGGCATGTGCCACTGCCTCAAGTCCACTGACTCTCTAGTGCCACAGCGCGTTGCATACAGCGTTGTTGCAGCTACACTTAGATAAAACACTTCCTAAAATTCACCCTAAAACTAGAAATTCGCCTTTGATTTGTTGTAAAATACTGTTTATAGAGGATACACATTTTAGAAATGTGTCCTTTTCGAAAAGTTTTCTGATCCTCGAACATATTACAATAAAAATATTGAGCGCTGAGACAATAATTCTAAAACTAACACATTTTATTTTCCCCCTTTGCTACAAAAACTTTACAAAACAGAAACAATAAATTCTAAAATCCAACGCCATCCATTATGGCAATTGTAAAAAACATATTTCCAACTTTAAAGATGAAAGATCAAAATATTTTCATAATACTATTATTTTTCTGTTGGTTGATAATTTTCTTCTATCTTTTTTCATACTTGGGAAATGATTTACTTTAACATATTTAAAAAATTATATACGTAGTACTATATCTTTAGAAACAAACCCTTTGTAGGATGATTTTCTCTTAAATTTAGAAATAACTATATGTTTTTCCTAATGTCATGAAATTCTAAACTAAGGTTAATATTTTTCTTTGAGTGTATGTACATTTATCGCTGGTCTAACCTTGTTAGGATTGTAAAATGTAAACCGAAGGCGTTGGTAGGTAACGTTGCACGTTGCAACGTTGCAAAGTCGCATAGTTGCTTCGTTTGCTGGCCAGAGGCAGCTTCAGGCCAAAGACTCGACTGGCACACGCTCAAGTTGAAGTCTGTCTCCCGACGTGGCTTTAATCGAAAACGGTCGCGCAGTCGCCCTGCGGTTAGCTGTGGCAAGGGGCAGGGACACGCGGCAGGAGCAGCAACAGGGGCAAGCAACTGTGGCAACAACTGTGCGCGTGCGCATTCAACGTGTTCATTTCGTTGGCTCCACATTTTGGAGCATATTTCGCGTGGCTGGCAAAAATTGATGCCCGGTAGTCATGCCACAAAGGGGCAGTGACTGTAGCAGGCATTTGACTGACAGACTTGAGAGTGACTGACTGACGGAGTGAACGACTGACTGACTGACTGCTTGACGCAAAACTTGATTGCACCGCTTGTCTACGAGTTTCAGGCAAATTCAAGAGACTGAAAAGACATCCCACCGTGCAACAACTCCCCGCACATTCATCATGCCACTCGCACACCTTGAAATTCGTTGCTCATTTTGATTTCTGATGCGTATTGATGGCACGACTTGACACTAAGCAGCTTCGAGATAAATGATCTAGAATTAGTCAATGTCACTTAGTGGAACACTCGCTGTGACTAGCCAGACATAGAGCAGGGGGAAAGGGAGCTGTGGTAGGGGTAGAGGGGCCATTAGGAGACCGCTTTGAGTCAAAATAGACCTAAATGCAAGATTGGCCCAATTGAATTGACTGAGCTCATTGAAGTCTCTCTCCAAAAAAAAAAAGACAAATCAAAAATTAATTTCAACATTGTGTTGGCTCCAAATCATCGATCAATAACTGTCAACACAGCATTCGCTGCGATACTCTCACAAAGAGCATATTGACTAGGACAAAGCGTACGATAAAGTTATGAATTTAAGTTAAAATTTAAATGATATTTACATTTTGCTAACAAACTATTTATATAAATGTTTGAAGTTCAAACTTTGAACACTATTTCTTATCTTAATATCTAATAAGTACAATAGAACTAATGAAATATTTTAAGTCTCCAAGCTTTCTAGAAAAGTTCCTTAAATTCAATAAGAATAGCTTAAGGGCCTGCAATAAAATAGTTGTAACTACAAAATATTTGAAAGGCATTTAAGATGTTTCTTAACAAAATTTTACCTATAAAAATTATCTAATTTTTTAGCATATTTAAACTATTACTAAGCTACTTTAAGCAATTATTTAAAAGCCCATAAAAGTGATTGAGAATCACAAATAAGTTTTGCTCACATTTTCATTTTTAACAACACATAAAAAGTGCATTTGCAATTCGACTTAAGCCCAGAGCATGACTTAAAATTTCCTTTATTTAGCTGCTGCTCCCAAAAACTGTAATATCAAATTCGTTTCTCATTTTTACAGATTTTCGATTTGTGATTTGTGGGAGAGATAGACAGAGAGAGAGAGAGAGAGAGGGAGGGAAAGAGACCACCTGGCGTTTGCAGAGGCTAATTGCATTGAAGGTACGTGGAGGAGACAAAGAAATGTTGCCCAGGTGATGATATCAGCATGATCAAGCACTTAAATAAGTACAAATAATGAACGTTCCCTAACTCCCTTTCCCCCCTCCCCCCTCTGTAACTCCTTACCACCTTAAGACGCCCCTGGCCGTGTTGCCAGCTTGAAAAGTTTACAAATTTGTTGATTCAACGCGGCATGAAATCGCTTTTCAACTTTGTTAAACTTTAATTAACCGATTTTTTTTTTTGTGTATGAGAAATTATAGTGAACCCCCCCGCTGTCCCTCTGCCCTACCTTAAAAGCACAGGGTATTATAAGTTAAATTATATTTAAGCTGATTAAAATCCAGTTTTTTCGACAGTCTTTCTTCAGTTTTTTTTTGGCAAGCGATTCGATTTGTCTAGTTGCAGTACGAGTCGGCTTTTAAAAGGTCATTAAAATGGACCAAGCTAATCAATTGGACAAATATCAGACTCAGAGTCGGGCTCAAGTCGGACTCGAGACCCCGGAATACGCATAGTTCTGTGATGATGTTTCCCAAAACCTAATTTTCAATTTACCAAAGCAATTAACAACAAATTTTATTGGCTTTTAAGTTGTGCAAACAAAACTCGTAAACTGAGCCACGATGCATAATAAAATGTATCTGTGGGATACAAAACACACACACACACACATACACACACACGCTTAGATGCTTACAGTGGTTCTTTTGCCGCTATTGATCAAGTGTTTGACGAGTCTTTAGACATGTTGTTGTTCTTGTTTTTGTTGTTTACCTGAAGCACTGCAAGTATTTCTATTTCTTTAGAAACCCCGCCAGATACTTGAACCGAACCAGTTCCAGTTCCCTGCCCCTTCCCCTTCCACCATTCACAAGCTATGTGTTTCATTAATTAACAACAACTCTCAGCTGCTGAGAACAGAATGAAGCAACTAACTGAAGTAACTAGCCTCGCATAGAGTATCCGATTCGATATGTCTGATTTCCCGGTTACGAGAGTTACGAGTACATGAACCTCATAGCAGCGTGTCCAAAGACCCCAAAGAAATCTCGTGCCCAACGGTTGCATTTTCACCTATGATACCCTGTAGTCTAAAGAGAATGATATGATTGGATACATATTTATACAAATTTATAAAATATTCCATAAGCATTTCCAGTCCAATTTAGCATATACTTAAGAATTTATTCTTTACACAATATCAATAGTTCCATCGATTTCAAATGGATCAGTTTTTCTAACTAAAAATCCTTGTGACCTATACCCTTCAAAACTAAAGTGTCATATTCATTTACACATTAAACATTCTAGGATATCTGCTAGTTTGATACACTTTAAACAAGGGTGCTTTTTATTTTTTTGCCATGCTCCGAAAAGTCATCTCTGTAAATCTCTAGATTGACGCTGTAGGTGCCAGCTTGCATGTTGTTCCGACTACCGAAATCCTGTTGCTGTTTGCCTCAAGGTGGCACCATAGGGTAGGGGATTCCCCTCTTGGGCTCTACTTTGGCCACTGCCTGCCAGGGGTCTGTTTTGAGTCTCCACTTTCCAGGTCGGCTCTGACTTGGGGTCTGTTCGGGATGCCACGTTATGGTCGCTACAATGTGCCATAAATTTATGATACTAGTAAAAATACTCGCAGTATCTGCTGTAAATGGTAGTCATACTATCTGTGGTAACCACGTAAGCCACCTCTCCCTTCTCTTACCAACATTCCCCCCCTCTTTGTGGCTGTTACATTATGTTGCCTTTGTTTCTGGTGCGCATTACATGACACCGAGAGTTATATGCAAGCCAAGAGAAGATGCCATTTAAAAGCAGATAAATAAACTTAATGCCAAGCAAGTGATAGGGAGAGTAAGAGAGGAAGGCAGGGAGAATGTCCAGGAAGAGCAGGAGGTAACTTTGTGACATACGCAGCCTGCCAAGTGTCGTCTCCGCATATTTATGTTGTTGCAAACACATTGAACTGTGGGGCGCTACAAAAGCTCCACCTGAATTCCCGCTGCGCAGTTGGCACTTTTGTTGGACTTCCAAGAGGAATTCTATGGCTATTTCTAAAAATATTCTGAGAAATATATTACGAATCCTAGCTGGAATATTCCTGCAAGCCTGCTCTGTGTTCTCAGTCTCCTTGTGACTCCTTGAATTCCTCAGAGTCCCTCTTATAAATTCTCTGTGGCAGCAACTTAGTTCCTTTGTCACTTTCGGTCCTTATCTTTCAGTACCCTACTGATTTCTTCTAGAACTTTGTCAAATCTTAACCGATTTATATGCGGATTGTCATTTTGATCAGCATGTAATCCCTTAACTGACTATGTTCATAAGAAAAGATAACTTTGATATATTAATCTTATTCCTGTAGCAAAAGTTAATATCTAAAATTCTTTATCCCGCTATTGTTGAAAGCAAAAACAATCCAAATACCCCTATATCATTATGCCAAAGTATTTCAAATAAAAACCGTCGAAAACTGTCTGGAAGTTGACTTTGCGTGCAGCGGTAAAACATCATTTAGCCACGAAAGGAGATTTTTTTTAAACTACCGTCGCTCGATAGAGCGATAAATACAACGTTTGTGAAGCAGAGGAAGCTATAAATAACAATTAATTGTATTATTAAACTAATTCGAAATCGAGAATCAAGAATCGAAAGACGAAAGGCCGTCAGTCATGCAATGATTTTGCGACCACATAAATTTTGATACGATTCTTCTTTCAGTTCTGAAACATTGCTTCTCCCTCTCTCGCTCTTCTCTCCATCTTTCTCCCTCTCTGATCTGATCGAGGGCAACTAATTTACATTTTGATGCAGCAAAAGTAAAAGTTCGTCGATCCGTTGTTTCTAAAATTACGCCCTCGGGGTCTTAAGAGGGTCCAGGACGAAAACCAAACTCTGGGTTTCAGCACAATCAATTACTGAAATCGGTCAATGATCAGGAGGTAAGAAGTTTGGAGCTGCCGCAAAGCGCAGCACGCAATGCCTAAAAGTTGCACGAAAGTCAAGCCAAAAATGTTGCAAATAATGACAAGAATTAAAGCACAAAATAATGTCGCATGCTAAAAGGTAGATGGTAAACAAGAGTTGATATTTCTATCTGAGATATGTAGAAGAATAATCTTCATTAGAGTTTGGTTTTGGATCAATTAGGAGTTGATATTCCTTTCAATACCAGAAAATCATTAAGAACTTCTCTACAGATGATATAATATATGAGATATGCAGAAACACTTCATGAAGACTCTACATTAGCTACCTTTAAACCAGGCGATCCGATTTTGGGTCGTCTTTGGATAAGTTAGGAGTTGATATTCCTTCCAATAGCAGAAAGTCAGATAAACATATAGAAACTCTTTATGAAGACTCTACATTAGCTCCCTTTATTCTACTATCCGATATTAAAAACCCACAGGCTAAACACTGGCTATAATTATCTTAGATTAAGAAATTTGCCTCTACCCTTGTCTAATCTTTCTTTCTGACATGAGCATTTTCTGGCTATCATACTTTATTGTTTACGTTTTCTACAGGATCTTCTACAGGATTGAATGCAATGGACTCTTTAAATTTCATAATAGTGCGCTCAATTAACGGTTTCACATAGTTGACATCCGTGTAGACACCTGCAAATTTGGGACTGGCACAACTGATGCCAAAGGAAACAATGCCACAGAGTTCTTTTTTATCTTCATCAGGAGGATCGTAGATGAGAGGACCGCCTGAATCAAAGGTGCAGGCATCCTTAGTGCCCAGGACTCCAGCACAGAACATACTGTGAGTGAGAAGCACTGCAATGGGGAACGGGACTATAAACTCAAGTACTAGTTAAGTAATCATTTAACTTACAGGCTTTTTTATAATTCTTACGGCAACGTTTTTTATTGAGAACTGGAACTGTAACGGTACGAATGGTCTGATAGGGACTAGTTGCATTTGGATCGATTAGACCCCAGCCTGATACAGTTAGAAGTAGACCCTCTGAGAGTTTTCTATTGCACAGTGTGGCTGTGGCAATATTGTCACCCTTCAATGGGGTTTTCAGAAGTATAATCGCTACATCCATGTGCATACTTTTCTCCCTAAATACAGCGGGAACCACATAATCCAATAAATCTACTTGAACACCAGTTTCGGAGAGATGAGAAATGCCACCACTAACGGTCCATGCGGATTTGAGTGTACGACCAAGAAAACAATGTGCAGCCGAGACAACAAATCTTTCCTCTAACAGAGTTCCACCACAGGTAAACTCATCTCGGTAGCGCAGTGCCACAAGATATCCGCCCAATTTCTCAATAGTTGTCACTTCTCCTCCGATCACCCGAGAATGAACCACTTTGGAGTTTCCCATTAAGTCAACCAGTTCTTGATTCCTCATTGAAGGAGTCATAATGCTAACCTTCTCTGAATTCATAATTTTGGCAGATTCGTTATATACTACAATCTCTTTATCATCTTTGCCTCCGAGACACAGCTGCAGCAACGAGATGAACACTATTAAGAGAGGATCCATGGCAAACTAAATAGAACTCGTCTAGTCCAATAGCTAACATGATCCATCGTTATGCAACCGAGTCTAAATAACTTCGACACAGTTGTAAATCATAAAGTCAAGTGGAAAGTTACTTACAATTGCCATTAATTGATGTCAATTGATGAAGCGAATGCATTTTCATCAGAGAGAACAAACTCTACGAGAAACTTAAGGGTCTGACCTCGGTAAAGAGTGTGCGTATATAGTGTATCAATTTGGGATCCCGATTGCGCACATCTGTGGCCTGCGGATACATCGAGTTGATCAACTGATGCAGATCCGAATATGTCTAAAAGGAGAAACATTAAATATAGTTGTTAGCTATCGATAATAGGAATAGACCTACGCCAATGTTACGCCAGGTGAGCTGATAGTCCAGCTTAATGTCATCCAGATCGAGGGAACACGGTTCGGAGACTTCTACAAATGTTGAACAATCAGGTGTTACCCGTACGGTAACATCAGCACCATCATTCACATCTTTTGGATTACGCAGACACAAAATAATGTCACGTCGTGGTGCAAGTCGATTCCAATCGCAGCGATAAAACTTAATCAGTTTACAGTGGATAGCAAAGGCATCATAGATATGCAGCTCCGTCGACAGATGCTTCTCCGAGAAGTAACCATTCTCTATATAATAACGTGCATCGTGCTCCGCAAATATATTAATGTTCTTCTCCAAGAAGCGCTGAAAGAAAGAATCAAGATGATAACTAGTAAGAGTATCTCAAGTCAAAATATTTGATGTAAGAAGTAGAAAAATAGAAAAAAAGAAAACCTAATCAGGATTCGAGCTTGCTTTAGATGACTAGGACTAATCTACCATACAAGTCCACAAATTTTTAACACTCCCATATCCTCTATGTAGATACCTATTATTATTAAACCATAATTAGAAGATTCAAAATAATTTACCCTGCGCAGTTCCCGGTAATCGGAAATGGGCTCCTTGATTTCCAAATACTTGACGGGATTTGCCACAAATTCATTCACGATTTTCGTCACATAACCACGTATTCCAACGTTATTTATAAACAGGATTATGCGCACATGGAATGTATCCAAGGTAAAGATAATTTCATTGGGTCTATAGAAGAGATAAATTTAATTTGTATTTAATTTAATTTTCACACACTTACTGCTCCTCATTTTGTTGCAATTTCCAAGCGCGAAAGGGAAAATGTTCATAGCGCTTGTAGGCAAACCCAAATAAACCCAAACGATCCGTTTTAATGGTCATCGTTAAGTTTTCCCTATTAAATTCCGTATTTGAAATGTATTTTGTTGTCCAGTGCTTAACATTGATCTTTTTGGGAATCTTCTTTTGAGGCTCTTTTTCAACGTGCTCCCGAGGACTGCTACTTTTGCGTGCATGTCGAAATCCGACACTGTGAACTGAACCGATGCTATGCTGGGATTCACTGCTATCAAAGGAGAGTGAATCAAAGTTGGAGGATCGAGTATTTCCCCGTGAATATCTTGGATGTATGTGGATGAGTCGACTTCCAATTGTCGATATTCGTACCGTGGTCTTCGACTTGGAAGAAGAAACTGTTGGAGAACTCATACGAGATCGTCCTCGTACCAGGAAATTCGACTGTTCATCCATCCTAAGAGCGCGTTCCTTGTATTTCCTTTGGATGTCATCAAGAGTCTGAAGCACAGTGTACATGGACTGTTCCTTGATAGCATCTTTCTTCACGGGTTCTGTGATCTGTTCAACTTTCGCAACTTTTACCTGCCCATCGGAAATGGAAGATGTATCCTCTTCGGAACTATCCTGTTCGTAGAAAACCTTCTCTCGCGAATCGAAGATGGGATAAAGTCGCTCGGGAGCCTCCTGCTTTTCGTAGCTAAAGTATTCCGGTTCATCGGTATATACCTCAGTGACAACTGGTTGATTACGCCGTAAAATCTTATTACCCTTTGTCCGCTCGATAAATTCGTCCACTTTCTCGATCTTGAACTCCTGCGGAAACTTGAACGATGACAATATCCGAGGAATACAATGTTTCTTCAGATCATTAAGCTGTATGCTGTTCAGGGGCTCCTTATTTAACTCAAAATTATGAAGAACATACTGCGGAATAATGCTGTGACGCAATGTGTACGATCGGATGGAAGTATGAAAAGAGGGCCTGTAAATATTATTAGGAACTGACAGCTTGGGCATTATAGATGACTGTTGGGGTCTGTTGAATTCATATCTAAACTCATCTTCCTCAACAATTTTGCTATTGATTTTCTTCTTTGCCCTTGGTGTTGTTGATCTCTGAATACCCGAGATATCTGATTTCTTCGCTTGTCTAGGAGTATTCTTCTTTCTTTTCTTTTTAAGTCGTTGCTCTTCTCCTTCTTCCTCAGTAATTTTATCTTCAGGTTCTTCCTCGTCCACAATCTCGTCAAGATATTGACATGCCACAGGCTCTCCAAATCGACACAATTCCTTTGGCAGTTTAATTATCACAAAGAAATACTTTAAATCTTCATCACTGAAGTGAAGATTCTTATTATTTGCCAAATCTGCGCTTGCCGTAAGCTGCAAAACGGAGCGAGTGAAATGCGATGACTTCCGACTTCTTGCCGAGGAAGCAAAGGATTCAATATTTCTCTTATTAATGTCAGTATCATTATTCTCAGCGGTTTCCTCAGCAACAAATGCACGGATATGATCCATAGTGCAGAGCTCGCGTTTATCCTCATGGAAAGTCCGATTAAACTTGGCAAAGTCCGTGTGCTTTGGTTTATGTACAAAGGACATGGAAAAGATGCCACCCAGTATTGCATATCGTCTCAAATTGATCTGGGAAATTGTCAAGAGATGTCTTTTACCATAATTATATATTAATCTATCACTCACCTCATCTGGTTGCAATTTAAGATGCTGTGGACTGAGATATTGCTCAAGAAACTCGTCAAACTCTTGCTGTTCTTGCTGTAAAAAGTATTTATACGGATCTGGAAACATGCCCTCGGGCAACTTTTGTGGTTCCTTTGGTAACTTTAGTGATTTTCGACCATTTTCCATTTCTCTAGCAAATTAAATAAATTTAAACCAAGTTGAGTGGAATTAAGTTAAGTTAATACACTCACCTCATATTCTCTTCGTACATGATCATCTTTTGTTCCATTCGTGTGATCATTTGATTCAAAATGGACACCTGCATCAACCATTCATTGATCAGACAATCCTCAATGTCCGTAAAACCTGCATTTAGTTCGTTGGGAGATTTATCAATCACTCTAATATAACTCTTGGCTTTTTCCGAATACGGATCAAAATAGGTGTGAACACAGCGTAGGGTTAGATTATCGCAAAGTACACTTATTGGTATCTGAACATCGACGCCCACACAATCCAATTTGGCAATCATTAAAGGCAGACTGAGAAAGGATTATTAGATAAACATATAGACATCAATCTATTCAAACTTACTCCAAATATTTAAATCTCACTGGCACGTCAGTTAGCCACCAGATTTGAAAGTTAAACTTGGAACTCGTATAGCAATAACTCTCTGTGATCCCTTCGAAATGCCTATGAGAAGAAAGGGGCAAAGAATTAGAGCTGGACTTATTAAAATACCCTGTAGGCTTACGTCTTATATGAACTCGGTGCACAAATAATCCGATAGGTTAATTTATCAAAGAGCACATCAATTGCTTGATTCAGTTCATCACGAATCTGTATTGAAGAATTACAATAATTCTGTGATTTATTTGGAATAAGATTTTACTCACTAGGCTAATTTCTATGACTCGCTCTGGCGGTATTTCGGCCATTTCAAACTCACAATCCAGAAATAACTCAATTCGATCCAAAGTTATTAGAATACGTTGCACAGCCTCGTCAAATTGCTTGCCAATATCTGGACGTAGATTTTGTTTGAGAACCTTGCGTGTAAGATCTTTGGCTTCAATGTCCTGTGTCAGGATACTGCGCTCATCCACCGACAAGGCCCAATTCACCACAGCATGCTCATTTAACTCTTCAACGTGCTGGATTTTGGCTAGAAAACGACGTAACTCTGGCGGTTCCTGAACCCGAGGCAGATTATCACAGCTTACATAACGATCCCAGTGTTCATGTTTACTTTGCAATTTCAACAAAGTCTGATAGCCTTCAATGGACTCTACAAAGAAATATTATAAGTGACTTTTATGTGATTTTTGTCTTCTCTTACCGCTGATGAAACCCAGGCAAACTTTAACATCCTGAATTCGCTGCTGATAATGCTGCTCCCTTGTAGACCACTCCTCCTCGGTTATTAGGGGCAATAAACCCGTATCTGTGGCAGGTTTCTCAACTCCATTTGAATTTGGTATAGCTTTCGGTTTTCTTTTGACCATTTATTTTTATTTATTTTATTTTTATTATTTTATTTTTTTTTACATTTATTTGTATATGTGTCTGTGTTAAAAATGGAAAAACTGACAGATTTTTCATTGTAGAAATTTATTAATGTATACACGATGTAAAGGTCGGAAAAGTAAGAGATCTTCCTTCTTCCTAACATCGTATGTTAAGAATTCATCTAGTTATTAATCATCCCCACCAACTACCACCTCCTCCGCCCATGTCCATTCCTCCCATGCCACCCATTCCACCCATCGGTGGGTTCCTCTGTGGAGGAGGCAGTATCTCAGCATCTGAAGAATTTAAGCGATATATATAGATCGGATTGGCACTGCATTGTGGCAGCATCCCGATGGAAACTGATAGTATTATTGCTCATAGAAGATCCATTTCAAACTGATCAACTTTAGTTAAGTCCGATTACTTATAAGATCCATCGTTATATAATAAGATTGGCACAGTTGTAGACCAAAAGATCAAGTGGAAAGTTATTTACAATTGCCTTTAATTGATATCAATTGATGAAGCGAATGCATTTTTATGAGAGAAGCGGAAATCTAAAGGAAACTGTTCTTTTAATTCCCCTTAAATCTCTTTTTTTTAAGTTTTATCTATTTTTGGCTATTTTTTACATTTATTTGCGTGTGAGAAATTGAAAAGTAAGTAAGTAAAACGAAATTTCCGTGTGGAAATATACAAAATAAAAATCTATGAATAACTCATGAGATGAATTTCGCTAAGCATGCGTTTAATACGGGAAACTAAGAGAGCATCCTTGTTCCTCACATCGGTGGCATGAGGATTCATCGAGTTGATCGTCTGATGCAGATCCGTATATTGCTATTAAAAATCAATAAGTTTTCGATCTTCAAAAGTACTAATCGTTTTCATTTACTTACAGCCATATTGCGCCATGTGTTTTTAAAGTCCAGCTTGATAACATCGAGATCATCGGAACAAAGTTCCGATACCTCGACAAAAGTAGCCGTTTCCGGCGTAATACGAACAGTTACCTCCGAATAATCCGATTGATCCTTGGCGTTCTTCATGCAGAGCAAAATATCACGACGGGGAGCTAAACGATTCCAACTTGAGCGATAAAACTTCATCAATTTACAGTGGAGAGCCATGGCATCATAGGTATGATACTCAGTGGCAACGTGTTTAACCGAAAAGTATCCATTGTCAATATAATAACTAGCATCGTGTTCAGCAAAAATATTGATGCACTTGTCATAGAATTTCTGTTAATAAGTTACACAATCTATAATTCAATATAGAGTGGGGTTTATCTCAAAGTGTTTACCTTACGCAGTATGCGAAAATCGGATATTGGAGTTGGAATGTCCAAGTACTTTACCGGATGGGCCACATAAACGTGCGTAATGTCGGTAACATAACCTCTAACACCCTGAGCCGAAATATAAAGCACAATTCGAGCATGAAACGTATCCACAGTCAATATGATCTCATCGGGACTAAGGAACGAAGGTAAATTAGTTTTGTAAAAGGGAAAACTCTCCTAACCTACTTCTCCTCGTTGGGCTGCATACTCCAATCGCGAAATGGAAAGTGTTCATAACGCTTAAAGGCCAATCCAAAGATCCCCAGACGATCAGTTTTTATGGTTAACGTGCGATCATTTCGATTAAACTTAGTGGAAAGAATGTGCTTTGTTGTCCAGTGTATAACCTTAACCTTGGGCTTTTTCTCTTCTTCCTCTTGAGTTACAGACGCCTGACTGACGCTCAACTCGTCGGGTGATGAATTATCTCTTATACGAGAAGTGCTGCCGGTTCTTGAACTAGAACCAGAGATATGGAAATTACTTCCGTGTGATGAGTGTCGACTTGATACGGATTTAGACTTGGTTCCAACCGTGGTCAAACGAGCTTCTGACATGGGTACAACTGCCTTTTTGGCTAGTGTTTTTTTCGTTTCAAAGCCGGTCTGATTGATAATACCCACGTGCTTTGTAGTGTACTTCATACGGATGTCATCAAATGTGTTTAAAAGTCCGTACATTGTCTTCTCTTCATAATATTCCTCCTCTTCATTTAATAACTTATCCTTATACATGGGAGTCTCGACGTCGGTGAAAACGGGAAAGACTCGTTCCGGAGCGTTTTGGTCATTGTAACTGAAATCAACATCACCAAAATCCAAGTTCTCCTCGACATCGAGACTGCGACGTCTAACTAGCAACTTTTTTGTCTTTGGTCCTTTATCCTGTTTTAACTGTTCCAACTCTGCCCTTACCTCCATTGGGAATTTTAAGGATGATATTAAGCGCGGTACTCCATAACGTTCCAGTTGTCGAATCTCCAAGTGATTCAATTGCTTCAGCAATGGAAAGTTACGGATTGGAGCAACCCATACTCCAGTTGGCTGATGCTTACTTTGACGCAACAATGATATCAAAGTGGGTCGGAAAACATTTGTCAATTGAGAGTCCTTGCGAACGATCTTGGTAGACATGGTTTGACGATTTTCCATTTCAGTTGCGCGTTTTAATGAAACTCCCCCTTTCGATTTCTTCTTCTTTTCGGTTGTCGATTCCTTTTTCTCTTCGACCAGTGATGTTTCGGATACCACATCCTGCATGGTTGTCATATACTGACAAACTATCGGCTCGCCCCACATACACAGCTCCTTTGGCAGCTGAAGGGTCACAAAGAAGTATGGCAACTCATCATCACCTATCAACATTGTCTTTCTTTTCTGTTCATCCATATTGAGACGCATACGGGACATTGAACGACGTTGCGAAAGATTAGAAGCTCTTATAATGAGTTTCGAGCCCGGACGACTGAGATCAACTTCCCTTGGTCGCAAATCGGCAACTACATCATCCATCGTATGCAGAGCCCGCCGATCGTCATGCAATATTATGTTGAACTTCTCGAAATGCGTATTCGAAGGTCGTCGCATAAACATTATTGAGTATAAACCGCCCAGCAAGATGTATTGTCGGAGATTGATCTGAAACACAAAAGACCCCTTAACGTGGTATCCACTTAGTGACGAAAGCAACTCCCAAAATTACTGATATCCAGTCTAAAAGTGACCAAGCTAAAATAAGATTTGGCTTTCGGTCCACTGTAAATTTATATTTGAAAATTTTAGTATTTTTAGAGTAATTTTTTTATTTTCTTAAACCCTAATTTTATACTGCATGTGTGCTTTGGGACCTGCTTTCGTCACTAGCATGAGTTATCGTCAACAGTAATTAGTTAATTAGGAGCATGCTTATTAGGATTATTCAGCTCTCACCTCGTCTAACATTAGTTTTAAATTTTGTGGATTATATAGTTGATCCATCAATTCCTGATATTCTCGCTGTTCCCTTTCTAAAAATGTCGAATAGGCATCGGGAAGCATGCCGGGCGGTACTGCTGGCGGTTCTTTAGGCGCCTTTGGTATGACAATGGCCTTAACGTTTTTCCCCTCATTCGCCTTCTTCTCCTTGGCCGCTCTTTCGGTTTTCTCGGCAATGATGCGCATTGCCTCTTCGTAGACCTCACGCTTTTGCAGCATAGCCTCCAAGAGTTCATCCTGAACATCCAGCTGCATTAGCCACTCATTGGCCAGACAATCCTCGATATCGATAATGCCCGCCGTAAGATCTTTTATCGATTCCGGTATGATGGGATCAAAGCTTTTCGCATACTGTGAGTAGTTGTCGAACAGAGTGTGAATGCAACGCAGCGTGAGGCAATCATGGAGTACGTTAAGTGGCATTTGAACACTGACGTGAACATGTCCCAATTCAGCGACCATTAGAGGAGCACTAAGAGAAACGGTTAAATAACTCAAGTCGATGGCAATACAAGTAAGAGGCGAGTGTGTTAGACTTTGAGAATCGAAAAATATACAATAGATAACTATAAGATTAAGAAATAAATTGAAAACAATCAATAAAAAACGTGTATGTCTAATAAGATACTGCTTGTATTTAAGTTGTAATTGTTATTTAAGAATAATTTTGGTACCAACTATTTGCATTTTGTTGCAAGACTTACTTTAATTCATTGAAGCGAATTGGAACATTTCGTAGTCCCCAGATATCGATGGCATATCGATCGCATTTGTGGCCCCAGGTTGCTACCATGGCATCGGCTGAGCTGCTCCGATAGAAGGTGTAAAAGGATCAATGGAACAATGTTGATGGAACAACTACTTACCTCATATAAACACTATCCATGCGTATTATGCGATAGGTCAGACGATCAAAAGCGGCATCTATCTCCTGCTCCACCTCTTTTCGCACCTAAAAATGCATATTATTGATGTTATTGATTTTTGTAGATGATCGATAGGTTAGTTATCGATAACGATCACTCACCTCCATGATCTCCATTTTCCGATCAAAGTCAACTCGTGACATTTCCGCATTGTTATCCAACAGACACTCAATCTTCATCAGAGTATCCAAATACATAAAGACATCCTGCTCAAAACGATCCCCAATATGATCATTCAAAGTCACCTTCATGGCAATTCGTGTTTTATCCTTTCGATAGATGTCCTGGGTTAGGATTGTGCGTTCGTCCACGGACAAAGTCCAGTCCACGCTATGATCGTAATCGTACTGTTGATAGTGTCGCTTTTTGGCCAGAAAAGTTCGTATCTCTGGTGGCAAATATATCCTTGGCAAACCATCGCAGCTAATATAATGCTGCCAATGATCCTCTCGAGCTTTTTCTGCCTCCAAGCGTTCGTATTCCATTGTGGCTTCTATTTTGGTTGAATCTATAGTCGATTGTATCTTTAATTGATGTACTTACCCCTGATGAAGCCACAGCTCACACTCACATCCTGCATACGCTGCAGATACTTATTCTCGCGATCCAACATCTCATTTTCACTGATCAATGGAGAGGCAGCTTCCTTATCCGATACTTTTGCCTTTCCCATCTTGCGATTTATTTACTTAGTTATTTGTTTTACTTGTTTCACTTGTAGTTTACTTTAGTTTGTTATGTGTGACAGCAAATCCAGGGTATTAATAACGCCTCGTGTCTCTATCCCTTCAGTACTTTACGACTACTTCAACTACTTTCCATTGGTTTTAGTTGAACTATGTACTTATGCTTTGGGCAACATGCCAAAAACTTGCAACTTAATTTATACTTTTTGTTCGTTGGGCGAAGAGAAAGTGTAGATGTCTAAGCTGGGGATAAGCCAAAAAGCTTAAGAAAAAGACCAAAAGCAAGACCAAGCCCCAGACCAAGACCAAAACCAAGACCAAGACAATGCCTCGTTGCCAATAAATTGATTAAATTTGATGTTGCATTGTGAATCGAGGCCATTTACATACGCTCTTACACGACTCGAATGGCAGATGGAGCTCACATCAGATCGATCGATAACATTGATGAATGAATTCCAAACAAGCTATCACTATTGAAGACTCCTACACAGCAGACACAGAGCAAACAGAGACAGAGATGGAGACGGAAGCAGAGGTAGAGACAGAGAGTCTGAAATTCCTATCTCTTATAGTAGGCTTCGTCGTTTCAATCTATCTACAAGATACTTGTATTCATCTCTGTGTGCGCCATGCTGTGGTTACAATACTCTTGAAATTTATTTGTTGCTAGTTGTCTTTTAAATAAATTTCTTGTCAAACGTTCACGTCCATGTCCCCATCCACATTCACAATTCACATTCCACATCCACATCCAACGTTGACATCAACGTTCACGTCCTCGTTTGAGTCATTCGTTGTCTTTTGGCCATTACATTCGTCAGTTGTTTAGGCTCTGGACTGCGTCTGTAATAAGTCACATGGCTTGACACAGACAAAACATTTTAAATAATTTAATGAACTTGACAGACATTTGGTCATTTAACCATTTGGCCATTTGTTCAAATATTTTGCAATTTTCAACCCAAATAGATACTGAAAATGTTTCAGTTGAGTGTGCTTCATCAAGAGATACCCTTTGCTCGCATTTTCAATATTTTATGGTGTTTCCTTGAGCAGATAGTAAGGCGATAATGTGGTATAGCTGTTAGCGATACCGATAGTATGACGATAGTAGGACGATAGTATGACGATAGTAGGACGATAGTGTGACGATAGTAGGACGATAGTGTGACGATAGTAGGACGAAATTAGGACGAAAGTCCGAAATAGTTTCAGTTATACAGTAAGAATAATTTGTTGACAGTAAGACGATAGTTAAACGCGTTAGTATGTATTATGGCAATAGTATGACGATAGTTTGACGACAGAAATGCGCCAATTAGGGAAGATCTAATTTATAATCTGCCGAGATTTTTATAATATTATAATAATAAATTGAGGGCAGTAAGTAGTGAGAGAGTATGACAATGTAGAATGTCGATAGTATGGAGAAAGCGATAGTTTTTTTTGTTAAAAATAAAGCAATAGTTTCAATATAATAAAACACTAAAATGACAAACATTATCCGATATTGGCTAAATTCAGATGGTTTGATGAGGAAGAGGAACAGTATAGTTAATTTGCAATGACATAAGGGCAATGGTAAGATAATACTTAGACGATAGTTAAACGATAGTAACTAGAAGTATTTAATATACATGCCACAGTTTGCTAAGCTGCCCTCTTTGCCACTGGTGTGTCTACTTTTAGAACTCGCTCCTCAAAGACCTAGTTAATGGATACAGGGTATAATAATGAGAGCTCAGCCAATAGTTTTGACACCTTCAAACAGAGATGGGGGCCAAGTAATCAATTGATCAATTGATGCTCATAACAAGCAGCTGACAATGAGTGCTGAGTGTTGAGAGTTGAAAGAGAGAAAATGACGTGCAAATCATTTGGCAGTCCATGCAATCATTCAATTATTATTTGCTGGCAATGGTCGTAAAGTACGAGATATAGATAGATCTGCAAGTTACAAGTCAGGTCTAGTGCCATGTCCATGTTGTTGTCCATGTTTTATGGGCAAAGCCAAAGCAATTTCCGAGCCAACAATTGGATGACTTCGCGGACTGGATGACTTTTGCAACAAGAGGCAGCAACAACAATAACAACAACAACACTAACAGCAGCTGCCTCACGTAGTTGACGATGGAATTGTGTGTTTGCCATGTGGAAAACCAAAACCGATAACGAGTTCAGCCTGCGATTTGGAGCTGCAATTTAGTCAGCAAGCAGGTAAGTTGCTAGTTGATAGTTCCAAGTTGCAAGTTGCCAGTTGGCAAAGCCAAAATTGCAGGCGAAAATAATTGACATCTGTATAAGTTTTGCTTAGGTGGTTAGTTGGTTAGTTGCATCAATGGATTGTTACTGCTTTTTTATACATTTTTTCATTGCTTTTGCTGGATAACAAGTGCAGCAGTTGTCCAGTCTGTTCACCTGTCTATTTTTCACCTGCATTTCAATTTGAAATCTGTACAAAGAGCAAAAATTACGCCAAAATGAAATGCAAGTTATTCGATAAAGAAAGAAAAAAAATGCTGACAGCTCATGTGGTTTTTATTACGATTACAATTACGATTACTCTGGGACCTTATCGGGTAGAGCGATTAGAAAGCGCCAATGCCTCAAAAATGTTGCCATGTTGCAGCCATGTTGACAGCAACATGTTTACCGTTTTCACCGTGTTCAAACAATGCTCGAAACTTTTGGCATTTACATGAGAATTGTTAACAAAACAAAAAAAGACCTCAACACAATATGACCAAAGAATCTGTTCAGTAGTTGCAGCCACAGCCAGAGGCAGTGACTGTGGCAGGGGCAGAGGCAGCTGCCACATATTGAGTCTAATTAATTTTCACAAAACTGCATGGGCAACTTTCGATACCCTGCTGAGAGAAAGAGAGAGCATATAGCTTTTAAATTATTGTTAAACCAACTGACAGGCTACTTTAATTAAAATAACAACCATGTTGTGATGATGTAGGAAGTAATCTTACAACTTGTAAAATTACAGAGTTAAAATGTTAAATGAAAACTAAAAATTATGGTAGTAGATTAATTGAGTTCTCACAATCAAAATATGACCATGGAGCGCAGAAGTAAACAAATTAAAGAGATATATTAAGTAGCATTTTTATAGTTTTTTAAAGTAAAAAGTCTCTAATAGTAACGAATAATCTAAATAATTCTAACAGTTAAACTACTGCTAGCAAAGTTACAATAGAGGACAGATATTATGTAAGTTTATTTTGAATTGTAACTTATAGAAAACAAGTATCAAATAGTAACAAAACAGAGCATCTTTAAATTAAAAGTATCTTACATCAACTTGCAGTTGCTAAGCAAATTGGAGGACTATAGAATTAAAATTATTGTAACAAAGAATAATTCAATAATTCATTTATTATCATCTATCATTCTAGCGCTAAAAGTTCTTCCATATAAATTAGTGCTCTACTCACAACAGTATCTTAAAGTTTAAACTAACAGTCATTTATTTTTATTGTATCACATTAGTTATTATTTGCTAATATAATTTTAATTACAATTTAATTGACGTTTAATAAACAAATAAATAAATACAATTTATTATTATTATTGTTTCATTTTTCCTATACAGTTTTAATATCAATTTTATTTAACGTTTGATGAACAAATAAATAAATACAATTTATTATAATTATTGTTTTATATAGGCTATTATTTCCTATACAGTTTTAATATCAATTTTATTTAACGTTTAATAAGCAAATAAATAAATACAATTTATAGCCCAACTCAATTAATGTTATTGAAGTATTTAAATCTAACTGATTGGCTACAGCTTTTAAGCGTTTAAATGCTGCACATAAAGTGACCATGGAGGACGGTAAATATGCATAATTAATTACTAACAAAGTGCATTGTTTTGTCGACTTAACCTGCTTTTAAGGGTATTATTGATGCTTCACTTTTGACAAAGTTACAACTTTTCCTCTTGTTGCTCTTAACGGTAGATGCATGTTTATGTTTAAACAATGCACCAGCAGCAGCAGAAGCAACAACAACAACAATAGCAACAACAACAACAACGACTACAACAATTTGTTTAGTCTGAAAATCTATGCAAAGTAAGTTGAAAAGCCGAACGAGGAGCGAGCATTCAACTAATGCCTTAGATATGCAAATTAGAAAATTCTTTTGCCCAGTTGCCAGTTGCCAGTTGATTGGCTTTGACCAAGTCCCCTTCCCCATCTCCTCCCCCTTCTAATCACTCTCCCCTTTCCTAACTTAATTGTTGTGAAATTTACATACATTAAAAAGAGAAGCAGTCAGAAGCTACCGTTGATGAAAAGTGAGGCGCATGGAAAGTGCGACCTCAAAAAAGAAAATGAAAAATCAGTAACCAATTTCACATTTTCAATTCCAATTTATTTGTGAACTGACCAACTTATTTCTTGTTTTTTTTTTTTGGTTTATTTGGCTTGCTGGGAAATTGGTGCTTGGTGCCACACCTAAAAGCGAGTGGCTGCTGCTTGTGGCATGCAACGTTGCGACGCATCGCTGGTGGTAAAGAAACTCAACGCCTTGCGGCTCTTATCAATTGACAGCGGACAGTTGCAACAGTTGCAACAATTTGCATGGCAGTTGCCGCACACCAAGTTGGTGGAAGCCAATGTCTTCTACTTATCGCTTGGCATCCCGAGCACTCACACTGCTCATTACGAATGCAACTGCAACTGCAACATTGGCTGTCGTGCAACAAGTGGCAGACAGTTCTCTGGTCGCTGCGGCAAATTGTGGCTGCCACTTTTAATTGGCAACTTTTGGCACGCTCAGCAACGTTTCTTTTATCGATTTATGATGACGACCAACTGAGAGACAGAGCAAGCGACAAGTGAAGAGAGAGAGAGCGACAGAGAGAGGGATAATCAAGTTAGTCGCTGCCATATTTCAGTTTTCTAGTGTCTTTTTCTCTGCTAACCAAGCTCTGATTTTTGCTGTTGTTGCAGCTGCCACACATTCAATATCAAAATGCAAATTTAAGTGGCAAATCGAAAACTGGAACTGCAACTGCAACTGCAATTGGAACTGAAACTAAAACTGGAACTGCAACTGGAACTGGAACTATTTGTATATAGAGTCCACTTCCATTAACCTGAGCTCAGCCTCAGCTGCAGTTGTGCAAATAAATGTTATTATTTCAATATGAATCGTTGATTGCTGTGCCCACATTTAATTATGCCACAGAGACAACAGCAACAGCATTGAGGACAGTCTATAATCAACAGATACCCTGTAATTTAGTAACACTTGCTAAACATCATAACTTTGGTGTTTATTCAGCGATTGCCATGAAATTTTTGTTTACAGTTACAGTTCATGTTAACTCACTTAGTTAACAGCTGTTAAGCTTAACATATAGCAAATCCACTGACTATCCAGTCCTAAGTTAAAACTCTTAACGGTAAACAACCTTAAAACTTGCATAACTTTGTCAAAACTAAATCAAATTTTATGCGGATTGCCATTTTAACCATGATTTGATCTATTAATTGATTCTACAATCTTTAATAGTTTTGCAAATGTGGATAATCGGGACCCTTTGAATATTAAAAATTAAAAATAAAGTTGATTGTCAATTTTTTTAATGTATATATGGTCTCAAATAACTATATGAATGATAAACTGACGTAAAATGTTCAGAATGTCAAGTTCAAATATAGCGTAAGCTAACTTTGGCGCGCCAAAGTTTGGATACCCTTGCAGTGCCCTGTGTAAGCCGACAGATTTTTTTCAAAATTTGTTGAATGTTGATTTTTAACCGATCGTTCCTATGGCAGCTATATGATATAGTAGTCCGATTTACACCAAATTTGGTCAGCCTGTTTAAAACTTAATCAAACACACAATGTGTATATTTGGTTAAGATATCTTGAGAAACAAAAAAGTTTTTCATACTAAATGTTGTTTTCGAACCGATTGTTCCTATGGCAGCTATATGATATAGTAGTCCGATTTACATCAAATTTGGTCAGTCTGTTTAACACTTATTCAAACACAATGTGTATATTTGGTTAAGATATCTTGAGAAACAAAAAGTTTTTCATACTAAATGTTTATTTCCAACCGATCGTTCCTATGGCAGCTATATGATATAGTTATCCGATCCGGCCGGCTCCGACATATGTGCTGCGTGCAGCAAAAAGACGGATCTGTACCAAATTTCATCGAGATAGCTTCAAAACTGAGAGACTAGTTTGCATAGAAACAGACGGACACACGGACAGACAGACGGACAGACGGACATGGCTATATCGACTCAGCTCGTCGCCCTGATCAAGAATATATATACTTTATGGGGTCTGAGAGGCTTCCTTCAATGCGTTACACATTTCGTGACAAAATTATAATACCCTCTGCAAGGGTATAAAAATATTTATCAAAGAAAGCTTATAGAAATATTAAAAAAATGGGCCTTAAAATATTAAAAAACAATTTTATTTCGGAAAATATCTAAAATTTGAACCAAATCAAATAAAAATAGATTTTTGAAAAATTACTATTTTTAATATAGAATCAATTTATAGATAAAATCGTGACTAAAATGAGACTCCGTACGATTTTATCCAAATTTGATCAGAATTGAATATGTATTGGGATCCGAATATATACTTGATTTAAAATCAAAACTTAACATATTGTCTTTGATGTAGTTACAAATACACTACAGATACACAGCCTATGGCATACCCTGATTACTTGAAATATATATTAACAGATACAAACTCTGTAAAAGTCAAAGACAAACAACTAATAATAAAATTTCGTGTCTAGTTTTAAATAACAATTTTAGCACGTTGTAAATAAGCAATTGTAAAAGTTGTTACACAGCTCAACTGAAATTTGAGGCAAAAACACATAGACATGGCAAAAAAAAAGTGCCTCGATTTAATTTGAAATTCACAACCAGTTCATTTCCATCAACAACAGCTGCAGAATCAGAGTCGGAGTCGGAGTCAGTCGTAGTTAACTAGGCGTTGGCTCTATCTTAGTTTCAGTTTCCATTTGTGACTCACAGAGACTGTTTTTTCCGAGTTGATCTTGGCCTGTCCAGAGCAACTCTTATTGGTTATAAGTGCGAGTAGTTATGGATTTTGTTGTTGTTGTTGGAACACGCCCAAAAGCAGCAAATATCAGTAACAGCAGCAACAGAAACAGCAACAGCAGCTGCAACAGTTGTTGCTTGTTAGACAAGTTACCAAAAATAGACCAGAGACAGGCTGAACTTGGCTTGAACTGCCAGATCTGGCTAACAGCACTCTTGTCGTGTAATTGCCTTTAGATAAACTGAGGCGTAATTCATATTCGACTTTTATGGCAAGTTGCATGCGATTTGCATGCCACTTGCAACATGTATAAGTTGCACCAGTTGTACTACTGCCTAATCACAGGCTGCAACAGTCTTGACAGTTATTATAAGACAGCTTCTTGACGCCTTAATGAACTTGTCCATCTCACTCTTACTCCCATACTCACTGTTTATATTTTATTGACCCACACACTCCCCTTTTGCACTATTTCTATCTCGCTCATTCGTTGCCTCGGCAGCATTGCAATTTATGGGATCAACAGATCCGTTAGTGCCAAATTACAAATGGACTCCACCGACGTGGCAATAACCAACAAGACATTAACCCGGCACATGCCTGCCACAGAGCACACAGCTGTGTGTATACTGCGAGGTGCAGCATAATGCTGCATGTCCAATAATTGAACACAAACACATTCATATATGCCTATCTCCCTTTAACCACACCCTCCCACCCCTCTCTTAACACTCATGTGCAGCATTAAAACAGCTGCTGAGTTGCAAGTTGCAAGCTGCAAGCGGGTTTCGAGCTGGAATCAAAGCCAGCGGCAGTTTCAACAAGATATGATAGTGCAGTTCTGGGCTCTAAACCAACTTAACCAACATAGCGGCCAACCAACCAACAGACAGAGGGACAGACAGAGAAACAGACCAACAGACAGACACTGGCCACAAAAACATAAAACAATAAAGTTGGGCGCTGCGCAAAAGAATAATCGCATAAATCATGCGGACTTGCGGCAACGCGCGGCGCGACGCGGCGTCTAAGCTCCACTAACGGCAAACGGAGCAAACGGGGCAACGTGGCAAGGGGGGGGGGGGGGCAAAGGGGAAACAAGCCGATGCCTGCCTGGCCCAAAACAAAACACAACAACAACAATACTGCCTGCCACACTGAGTTGCAAGCAATTTGTTTCACAATGGCATTAGGCAAATATATCTTTACTTTTTTCATATGTTAACAATTCTAGTACCGTATATTGCCAGGTCAAGAACACTTCGTATACAAACTTACCACATGTTTTTCTGTTACAGAAAATATTTTAAAAATTTAAAAAAAAAAAAGTAAACTGCAATTGCATTTTCTTGACGTACGTTTTTGAAACCCATTTTGAAAGATATCTCTCTCTAGTCTTTTAAAAATAGGTTGTTTTTTAAAACCATTTAATAGGTGCGATTGCGATTAAAAAATGAGGTTAAAAACTCACAACTCGAGTATGTCACCACAGAATCTTAAAATCTTTGCCGAAAGCTATCAAATACTTACTTACATATAGTATGTATATATACTATTAACAGTCACTCCTACAAACTTTTCCATTTTTAAACAAAAGCTTTGGAGAAATTTAAAAGTTCTATAACAATCGTAAAATAAAGAAATTTATTTTCAAGTATGACCAATCTTAAGTTCAAGCGGGTAAATGTGTTTGAAATAAAACTACTATAACAGGGTACTAAAACAGTAAAAAAAAAACAACAGATTCTAAAATCAAGAACATTCATCTTAAATAATTTGTTCTGAAAATAAGACCAATTTACTAAAACTAAGAACATTAATCTGAAAAATCTTAAGTTCTTAATATAAGAATACAAATCTTAAATTCTTTGTTTTTAAAATTAGATCTTAATGTTAAAATTACGTTAAGATTACTCAAGACATGTTTGACTAAACACTAATACACATAAATACTTATGTGAAGTACATATTTTCAGTTACTATTTAAATTAAAATAGTTTCTTAATTAACTTTTGTGATGTTAACTGATAGTGGGGTTGTTAAAAAAAAAGATGGAGAGCTTAATAGAGTTATTAATAGGAGAAGCAAGAAAAGAGAATTTAATATACCATAATCTCGTGAGAAGCATACCCGATGTGAATAAGCTTAATATGTTTCATTATATTCAAATGATGAGCTTTATCTGTTAATTGAACCACTGTGCATCAATGGACCTGGGCAGCTGCTGCTGCCGCTGCTGCTGCTGCTGTGGCAAGCACGGCAATACCAACAGCAACAACAATAACAACGGCCAACACTTTTCTTGCCTTAAGCCAAATTTATAGCGATCTAAGTAGGTATAAAGCGCTCATTTTGTGGCAGCGACGATGTTGACTTCGTTACGTTTCCAAGGAGTGCCCCACAGGACTGATGGCCAGAGGGGTGAAGAGAGGGCTCTGAAAGGGGTAGAGAATTGCTTGGCTTTGTTTTTTTTTTGTTGGCTACGTTTGTAGTTCGCTCGCTCTCTTCTTCTTCTTTGGCTAAGAACAATAGAAATGCATTGCATGAAAGTTCGGGGCGGTTCGGTGTTTAACTGAGGGAAAGGCTCAAGTTAATGTTGTTGTTGGTATACCCTAACGAAGGGTATATTAAGTTGGTACAAAGTATGTAACAGACAAAGGGAGTCATAGTTGGACCTATAACATGTATATATTCTTGATCAGCAAAAACAGCCGAGTCGTTGTAGCCAAATTCGCCTGTCTCGCCAAGAAAAACGGAAAACACGACGAAATAAAGCGATAGAAAAGTATAAACAATTATTATTTATTTTTTTATAAACTAATTTTTTATACTCTGTTGATATCATTAACTTTATGAGTTGCTTTCGTCACTGGTTGAAGACCACATTAAGGGATTCTTTGTGTATCATTTTTTGACGTGACTTAGGCAGGGTATCTCGTAGTCGAGCATTGTCAACTAAAGCTTTCTAGCTTGTTGTTGCTGTTGTAGTTAGTGCACCCGCGGCTAACAGAAAACCGTTGACATGGTCGCAAACGGGCGCGGCTGCATATGCAACCAAAAAGTGGCAAGAAGGCATGGGTAGATGAGGTGGAGGTGGAGAAGGGGGGGGTAGATTGAGGCAACAAGGGCTGCAGATCTTTGTGCTCACTCGTGCGCGATTTAAAACAACTTCTTGACGGGATTTTGCTTTGCGGCCAGTTGGCCAAGTTAAAACCACGGCCTTTTGTTGTGGTAAACAGTTAGCCAAGGGGTTGGGGAGGGGGCTCAAATACCTTTGGCTTAAATCATGGCTGACTGAAAGTTGGCCAAACTTGAGGCAGAGGCGGGGGTGGGGCATGGTCTAAGCCAATTCTGTTGCCTCCCTGCCCTCATGGACAAATGACATTCTAATGCCGTTCCATTGGGTATTGGACTAAGCAAGCATAAATCGCATTTACCACGTTGATGACAAAATGCAATGCCAGACAAACGGAGCAGAGTTGCAATATGCACCAAGGGGCAAAGGCGGAAAGGGGCAGTTACATTGACAGGAGAGGGGGGGGAGAAGTGTGGGGCAGAAACGGGTTTGAAGTCACATGCCTCATTAATATGCGCGCATTGTGCGTGCTCGGCAACAGGAACTGGACACAGAGAAAGAAGGAGAAAACGAGGGAGAAAAGATGGAGACAGAGTGTACAGAGGGGAGTGAGAGGTGGCAGGAGCTGTTGGTTGGCAGGCGCATTGGGGCATAGGCATAGGAATTTGTGCTGTGGCAAGCAGCATGAAGCGTGCTCCGATTCTCAATTTCAATTGCAGCGACGCTAACTCGTATGCTGCATATGCCTCCAGGGACAACAACGCATGCAACTGAACAGGACAGGACAGGAAAGGAAGCGTGCAACACAACGAGGCAACCATACAGACGGACTGTCAGACAGACAGTCAGACAGCGGCAAGCAAACTCAGAACTGCAACTCGCAATTAAACAAAGCCGCGTCCAGACAATGCACCAGCCAAAATGGTAAAAGATCTGCCACTGTGCCCCATGTGGCAGGCAACCAGGCAGACAGTATACGCTAACCAAAGTACAGCTCCAGGTTCAGTTTCATGTGCAGCACAAGGATTCAAAACGCATTTCCGCCGACGCGTCGCCTTTTGCTTTGGCCTTTATGCAAAATTCTCCTATCAGCAGCCGTCAATCGCAGCAAAGGGAAGAAGCAGCCAAAGAGGAGGAAACTGAGGCAGGAGCTGGGACTTGGAAAAGGAGCAGGAGCTGAAGCTGGAGATGGAGCAACCAGGCCATATGTGGACGTTGGCAGAGTAACCAGAGCGCTTGTCATATTTAGTTGGCACAACAATGAGTTGACCATAATCGCTTGTAAATCGCCAGCAAATCGCTAAAGTAACAAGGGGAGAGTGAATAGGGAGAGGGAACAGGGAGAAGGAATAGGGAGAGGGTGAATGAAGAGGGGGAAGGAAGATGTAGAAGTCAGAGGGGAGATAGGATGACAAACAACAGAGTGAGGGAGCAAGAATCTTGTAAAACTTCGGAAAACTAAGAGAGAGAGAGAGAGAGAGAGAAAGAGAATACAAAGAGATGGAAAAAGAATAGGAAAGAGAGAATTAAAGAGAGAAAGAGAGAGAAAAAATAAATTGAGATAAAAAGAGAAAAAGTGGGGGATAGAAAGAGCAAAAGTATAAAAAATATACGAAAAGAGAGAGATAGAAAGTCATTGAGGAAAATTACAGGCAGAGAGAGAAGGAAAAAGAGAGAGATAGTAATAGAAATAGAGAAAGTGATAGAAAGAGGAAAGGAAAATATAGAAAAATGGGATCGAAAGATAGAAATTTAAATAGAGACAGATATATTTATAAAGATGAATAGAAAGAGAAAGACAAGATATTTAAATAGGAAAAAAAATTTAGAAAGAGAAAAGCAGCTATTAGATTGGAGACAGAGATAAAGATTGAGTGGCAGAGAGTGAGAGGCAGAAAGATAGAGAAACAAAGAGTGGGACATTATAGTTCTTCACTAAAGTAATTCCATTCCCAACATTTTCCCAAATTAAATTAAAACATGTTGAGTAAATTCACTTCCATAAAATCGAACCGAAAGTGAAAACCGGAACAAATCTGGTAATATAAAAAATTGGTGCGTATAAAATTGAAGTTCAGTTCAAGAAGCAGTTCATTTGAACTGTAGTTCAACAGCTGGCATCCCCAATAAGTAATAAGATGCAATGAGAAAACACCTCCTGCCCCAAATATTGTTGACAGTCCCAAGTCCCAAGTCCTGTGTGCGTGGCGCAATTTCATTTTAAAGCATTCTGAAATGAGGCATCGCCCAATTTCACTGTCCGTGTCCACAATGCAAATGAAGTTCTTTCAACGATCTTCGCCACGTTGAGTTGAGGCAATGGAAAGGGGAAATGGGAAACTGGGAAACAGGGAAATGGAAAATGGTTGCCTTCATCATCCTCATCAGCATTATTATTATCATCATCGTTGTCAATGCTGCTGTCCTGTTTGCTTTGTTGTGTGGCAATTTAACACACAAAACTCAGTGAAGCATCCACTTGGGGCAGGCACAAATTTACAACATTTACTCCCCCCCCCCCCTCACCAGTCACCCCTCAATGTGTGTGCACGCTTTAATTTTTTTCCTTTTTCTCCGTTACATTCGTTTTTACCAATTTTTTCTTTGCAATTTTCCAGCCCAGCTTTTTTTTTCGACACACAAAATTGTTGAAGCGGAAAACTTTACAATCCATCAAATTAATGGAGCAATGTGTCACAAGGAGCCAGCGACAGGCATCCCTAGTCAGACTTGGTCTTTCTCCTCTGCTCCTGCTCCTGCTCCTACTCCATCTACTCCTCTGACTGAGACTGACAGTCTGTTTGACTAGAAACTGCAGCTGGAACTGAAGTTGGAGCTAAAACTGTGGCTGACTCAAATGTCATCAGCTTGAAATTGTAAATCAAGCAAAAGTTGATTGAACAAAGCGCGATTTGAAATAGGAAGAACAAGAAGGAGACGGAAAGAAGATTGGCAGGAGACACGAGGAAGACTGGAAGGAGAAAGGTGGCACATTGATTGAACTGAAGCTTGCAACTGTTGAAAGCTACTGGGATTTTTCGGGCTTAAGCTGTGGACACCTGTTGACAGCTGTCCCAGCACTAACGAGGTGAGTCCCATAAGTACTAATGGTGATTGATTGAAAAGAAAAAGGATTCTAACAAGCGAATTTTTACAGCAGGATGTTTACTACATTATTTAGCATTTTTTTAAAAAGCTATTTTTAGAAAGCTGTGACTTTGTAGGCTTGAAAAATGTGTATCCTCCTTATTTTTTCGCCAATCAATTTAGTATCTAAAATCTAACTTTCAATAATTAAATTTTAACAATATGCATTGACAGTTTGTATTCTCCTAGTGAGATGCAGGAATGGTATTTTAAAGATCTTATGGCAACACTTTTATTTCAATATTCAAGCACAATATTGTTTACTTCAAATGTTTAAATTAAAAAATATGAGTCCAATATTCTTGATTTTAGAAATCTGTAAGTGTATGTTATCAGTTCGGTTTGTAATACTTTGTTACTTAAAAATATTCAAGAACGACTTCTATCTCTTCAAAACTAAAATTACTATTTACTTATATTATTTCAACAACAATAAGTTGTGACAAATATTCTTTTCTGAAGCTAGTATATATTTTCTTTTGATAGGACAGTTACTTTTGTAGCTACCCTCGCATTATTCATCGATCTTCGTTCTGGCCCTGGCGAATTGTCAATCCATTTAATGAATGTTTATTCCTTTTGCCTTTCACCAAAAGGCTGCAACCAGTTGCCACATATGATATACAATTAACACAGTTGGCCAACACAGTTGCTGCCCACCTTTCACCACAGTGAAGAGAGGCAGAGTTGCAGTTGCAGTTGAAGTTGCAAACATAATGAAAGTCCTACACGCTTGAGGATCAAGAGAGAGATATGCAAATCGTCCCACTGCCATTTGCACGTACAAATGTAACGTACATTTTATAGACTTATCACGCGACACTCTCCCGGACAGAGAGGGTCATAAATCTAAACGATATGCCGCCCACTCTGCAACTTTGTAAGTCTGCAACTCTGCCACTCTGCCACTCTGGCAACTCAGCTTGCAACACACAGATGCTGCTGCTGTTGCTGCTGAGGTTGTTGCTGTGGCATCGTCACGAGTGGCAGCAATTAATTTTCATACGCGCAGACGACGACGCAGTTGTAGTTGCAGTTGCCTTGGCTACTGGCTTCTTGTGTGTTGCAAGTCAAGTTGCAACTTGCAAGACAACAAATTGCGCATCGATGTGGCGACTTGTGGCATTCTAGGAAAATAAATTTAAATAAAACGCAGACACTCTCTCAGCCTCCCAAGGAATTGAAAATGCAAATTTTACGCTAAAATAAAATCAAGTTAAGTGCGAGAAACAGTAGAGAAAGGGGAGAAGGAGGAGGAGAAGTAAGAGAAGTAGGAGCTGGCAGCTGGAAAGCCTCGAGTGTCTGTAACACAAGTGTTTAAACAATGTTTGCATGGCGCATTACGTGATTTGGCCAACGCCTACTCTCCAACTGCACCCAAAGCACCCCAATCCCAGTCCCAGTCCCTATTCCACTCTTAATTCCTATCCAAATCCCTATCCCAGTCCCAGTCGCAGTCCCCACTTGAAAAAACCCATCCTCAATTGCTTCTCCTGCATTGCGTGTTGGCAGCGTGTTTTAAAAATTTGAATAAATTCAAAGAAAGAGAAATAGACGCAGTTGATGCTCTACAAATCTCATATGCTATCGATAGTATTACTACTAAACAACATTGATTCATTTTATCAAGGAATAAAGCTGAAATCCTAACATAAGTAGGGATAAATATTCTTAATACGTCGACTTCTGCACAGTAACATTTACAAAATTATTGAGGATTGAGAAAGTTTTGCTTTAATAGCAACAGTTATCGATAGTATGAACGTCGCTTATTAAGTTTGGTTGTTACTGAGACTATCGATAATTTCTAAAGCTGGATTATGAACTTAATTAAATACTTCTTCTAGTGAAAACAAAGTTATCTACTATATAATATATTGTGAGAATTCCACGCCAGCCATTTGTCAATTGCATTTTTAGCTGAAACTATCGATTAAGTTTGCAGTAGAAGATCCCAGTCTAGACAATTTTGAAGGCTTCTAGATGAAAAATCTAGTGGTATACATATAAGCAGATCGTTTGCAAATACTATTATCAGTAGTTCTAGGCAGATCAAGTTGATTTTCAAGGTAAAAATTATTGAATTAAATGAATATTACCAAATATCGATAGTATTAGTGCTGAAAACTACCGAATTTATCGCTTGCAAAGCGCATGACCAAGTGCATTAACCCATTCTTGCCAATTGAATGTTGCTCTTGTCGTCGGGCTCGTGATATCATTGCCTGCCGTTGTTGGCCAAACACTTTTAGCTGATAAAACTCTGAAGGATTGGGAAGTTGGCGACACTCTGCAAGTCGCTTCCTTTAGATATCTTTGATTCCTGCATCTTCATTTGGCAGAGAGTGCATTACTCACTGGTGAAAGGTTCCCACTTCGAATGCTCCAGTTTGGAGCCTGTATAATCTTGCTGAGTCATTAGAATCCAAAGTCGAAACCGAATCAGCAGCTGCGTTTGCACTGGAGGCTTAAATCCAATTATGTGCATTGACCAATGCCCAAAGCGACTGAGCACCACACACACATACACACACACACACACACACCTTGAGAGGGAAACAGGCTTAGACTGCAATTTGGTCTTGGTCTTGGCCTTTACAGACAACAGACAACATGGCCAAAAGCCATTGTCCACTCAGTGGGCTCTTTTGCTTTATTATAGCAATGCTTATACAGATTAGAATAAATCAACTTGCCCTCCACCTTTCCTCTCCTCTCCTCCATCCTCCCTCTATACTGACTCGCCCTGTCCAGCGATCAGCAAACGCTACCGGCAACAATCTAGAGCTGCAATTGGAGCTGGAGCTGCAGCTGCATTGGGTTCCTATTAAGTGCACCACGTCCAGAGAGGAAGTTGGCATAGATAAGCAAAGGCAAATAACTTGGCCAAAAAGGGAATCAATAATGCAATCACAAAGAGCTACAGCTAAAGAGAAGCTACACAATTCTTTGGCTCTCTTCTAAGCGTAGAAGAAATTGAAAGCAGCATAAAGAATGACCATTGTTTTAAGTTAAACTATCACATTTTTAATAATTTAAAATAAATTTCAATTTGTTGAAGAATAAAATCCAGGGAAGGCCAAACAAAATATCTTTCTAATAGAATATGGTTAAGATAGTTACCTAAGACAATAACTAGACAATGACAGAGCTAGATTATGGAAACGACTCTTTTTAATTTTAACTATTTTTTTATATTAACTTTGTTTCATAAATAATTTTCTGTTATTTACTTTAATTTAAGAAAAGACAGCCCCTTTTTCAAACAATTCAAATCTCTAGTTTAAACTTTTTGTATAATTTATCAATGTTTAAAATCGGATCTAATATCTATAAAACCTATATTTTATGTATTCCTATGTATGTATGTATGTATTTGTATCCGATGTATATCGGATATTAATTTGAGACCACATCACAAGAGTGGCACGTCTTCCATATGATTTACATAGGAGATGTGTCGTTCTTCTAGTAAATGTATGTATAAAGACATTGAAAAAATGGGCCTTAGAATCACATACATACTTAAATATAGTTAAATGTATATAACAGAAAATAAACTCACCCTTTTGTAAGAATAATAATAGCATATGTAATCCTTTTGTTGCAATGGCTTAATCAGCTTATTCTCTGGAGAATCCTGTAATAGTCTCCACATAATTGTGGCATATAGTATCAAGATCATTTGTTGTTCTCAGGGCTGTGGCATGACTCTGACTGGACTGTGACTGTCACTGTGCTTTGTTGCAAGCTTACAAATTAAACGCATTCAAGTGCAAGATGCTGGAATTTTGATTGGGTCAACAAAGTCGATGCTGAGCGGTAGCAAAAATGCCATAACAAAATGTGTCAAGTGCCAGACATAAATGCCTAAGTAACGGCGCAGCTAAAAGGGAGTTGTTGCAAGCTCGATCGTTGTTGTTGCTGCTGTTGTTGTTGTTGTTTGGATCCTCTTCTTTGCCTGCGGCATGGCTTTTTATTCGCCTGTGTGTTTGCTCTGGCCATTCGACTTGCCGATCGGTTGCGCTTCTCTGTGGCAACATGAGACAATAAATTTTCGGTGCGTCACTTTTTGTTGCTGCCCAGCATGTGTGTGTGTGTATGTGTTGCTGATTGTTTGGCCAGACTCGGACTCCTTTGCCTTTTCTTTATATGTGTATACTTTTTGTTGTGCTTTCCAATTAAAAATGCGCACGGTTTTCGACGCAATTGGACGCTGCCTGCGTCTTGTACTTATTTGTAAGTTGCACGCATCCCACTCCATTCTGCCTCTTGCCTCTTTTCATTAATTTACATAAAAATATCTTAATTGCAATGCTGAGATGCTGCGATGCTGAGATGCTGCTGTTGTGTCTTCCTTTTGTTTTGCTGCTTATCAATGCCATGTCATGTTGCCGACGCCCAATCCTTGCCACTCTGCAACATTGTGGTTTTTTTAGACTGTGTCGTTGTTGTTGTTGTTGTCGTAGCGCTGACAAATTCGGTGGCGGCACGTCAAGAACACGACGAATATCGAAAAATCTTCACAATTTGCAGCCCCACATAATGTTGTTGCAAGTTGAAGTTGAAGCTGGCAGGCGTACACATGTTGTGCGACACTTGCGGCGCCCTCTACCTCACTCCCTGCCACCGCTGTGGCATGCATAATCGCTGATAAATGCGCCCTTCAGTGCTACAAAAATGATTTGTTGATAATTAATGCAGGACCAAAAGAAAAAAAAACCAGTTTACCGCGCGCGCTCAGCCACAAAAGAGCTGCAATTTGTGCTTGCAACATGCTCAACTCACATTGTTGTTGTTGTTGTTGTTGCCGATGCACAATCAAGCCTTAAACGCAATCAACGCACAGTAATTCATGTTCCAACTCCAGCCTGACAGCGCCAAGTCGACCCCAAAATAAAAAACGTTGCAGCAACGGAAAAAATAAACCAAGGAAAGAACTGCCTTCAAGTTGCAGCTTGCAACTAGCCTGCAGCTAATTGCCCGCTAGCGTTGGTGGCACAAGCGCGCGGGGGGAAGACGGACAGCCTTAACAAGCGCGCAATTAAAGCGATTTCAGCTAGTTTCGATACTATAGTTGATATTACTAAAAATCCACACGATCAAATTGGCACGCAACGATAAACAGTGTTGGCTAATGCCAGCTGCGCTTGACACGTGTCATTTATCAGCACTGCGCGCTCAATAGCTTTCTGATTCTCTTTCGTATATTTTCTCACTCCCTTTGCTCTATTAAAAAACAAACGGTTAATTTTGGCAGGACTCTGATTGGACTCCTACTCACGTTTGCCAATTATGGTACAAACCAAAAATGGTACATTTTGTTATGTGCAGAGAAATAGAGCAATAACTGGTACACATTTAACGAATATTTTACTTATCTTTAATTGTTTCGAAAAATATAGCACATATTAGAGACCGCGAAACAAATACGAATCCCCAAAATAATAAATTGTTGATGATAAATATATCTAGAGATTATAAATCTAGATAAATCTAGAGTTATAATGGAAACTAATGTAGTTTTGCTATAGTTATGAGAACGTACCTGTTTTGATGTCAATGTACCAAAAAAAGAGGAAAAGAAAATACACAAAAGGGAATGCAAAGCGTCAGTGTTTACAATTTCAAACTGCTTAAAGTCACCTTCTGACATTACACAATACTTCTGTTGCATGCAAATCGCTTAAAACAATTTGAGTTTAATTTTGAAATGGATAAACAAAAGCTTATTCGGCTTTTACGCCAAATGCCCCAAGCCATTAAAACGGATGTGGAGACATGGAACCGTGCTGTGGAAAGTGGAAATAGGCAGTTCTCAGCTTTTTGTAGAAAGCATTTACGTCGACCCATTAAGCGTTGGGATGGATGCATTTAGATTATGCAGCATATTCTGGAGATATTACGGAACATCAAGGAAAGAACTGAACGCCTGTGGAGACGTGTTCGCCTCTGGAAAGAAGATGAGAACCTAAAGCAGTATTACATCAGCTCAAACTTGCATGATTTTCTAGAATTCTTAACCAAGCGATACGACTACGAATGGGAAGTAAAGGAGATGGTCGTGCGTAAGTTTAAATATGTTACAACGAGAAAAATAGTAAGTTAAACTAACCAAACCTTTTTTTTGTGCTTTGTTTTAAAGTCGAGCTGCAACGTGTGAGAAACAACTATGATCTCTATATACTGTTGAAGGCGTGGCGTGATAATCGACATGCAGGTGGAGATGAGTTCAATGCCAAGCTTAAGGAATTCTACAAGTCAATGAGATTGCGTCCTTCTCATATAGATATCCTCTAATTTAAGTACTTATTGTTAGTTTTGAAACTCCATTGTTTAATTTGCTTTTTTTCTTTTCTTTATTTTTATTGGAAAAATGTGTTTTGGTTTTTTATTTTTGTATTTTGTTTGCTCGCCAAAAAACCTTTATAATTATAAAGAATTTGCAAAAAAATTATTTGGTTTCGCTTTGTGTTGTGTTTTTTAATTTCTTTTTTTTTGCATTTTATTTTGCACATTTAAAATTTGACTTCATTTTGTTAATAATAGTTTTTTCGCTTGACTTTTGCTATGTTCTTTTTTGTTTTTAGTTTTTACGTTCAACTTCTTTCTCTGTTCTCATTTATACTCTTTCTATCTTTCGGTAGCAAAACAAAACTTAATTGTAATTTGACTACAACAACATTTTGTGTGTTTTTGCCCATTATATAATGTATATATAATTATTATAATTGTATATAATATGCAATTCTGTAGCTAGATTTTGACATACATTTCCTTATCATCATTATCATTCACTGTCATCTAATTATGTATGAATTTATGTATGTTTATGTACGACGTCTTTAACATTCCTTCCATTTGTTTTAGAAACAAATGCATTTCGGTTTTTTTCTTTCTCTTTTCTTTTTCCGTTTTCATTATATTAAATTTTGTTCTTGTTGCCGCCTACATATATGTATGTATAATTAATTTTGTTTTCAATTTGAATTTGGCCTATGTACACACTGTGTGCAAGTGTGTATGTGTGTGTGTTTATGCTGCTTTTGAATCGCCGCGCGTAAAAACTAACCTCAAACTAACCTAAACAAATTGTTTAACTTAGTAATTGCATACTTTTTAGGCTAGGGGCTAGGCTAGTAAATGGTTTTCCTCGCTTAATGCACTTATGTAATGTTTGTTTAATTTTTTTTCCTTTTTCTTTTTTCCGCAAAAATTGTTAATCTCAAGCCTTGAAATTTTCACTTAACTACTTTACAATTTATATATAATGTTTATATGTATAGTTTGTTTCTTTTGTTCATATTTTTTGTTTGTTTTGCTTGGCAATTCGGCCACGTTTCCACTGCAGCAAATGTTTTATTTTTTTTGGGCTGCAAGTGAAAACGTTAACGAATTTGTTTTTTATATATGTTTTGATTTTTGTTTTGTTCTTCTTAGAAAATTGTTCAACTCGTAAATTGAGTTGGTTTTAAAAAACTGTTCCCTCCATTTTGGTTTTAATTCATTTTTTGTTTATTTATGAATGCATTTTGTTGTTGTTGTTTGTTATTATTTTTTTGTTCTTGTTGTTGTTGTTGTCAATTGTTGCTTTATAAATATGAAAGTTTCGTTTACTGCTCTCTGCATGTGTGTTTATGTAAATCTGTGTGTCGTTTTGTGTTTCTGATTTGCGATTAAAAATTATTGCTATATATTTTTTAAATATCTGCTCTTTTTTATTGGCGCCAAGGTCATCTCCTCCACGTCCCCCTTTCCCCCATCAAACGGCACTGAGAAAATGAGAGTTGAACTGAAACCTTAGCTAGGAAATGTTTTTTCTTTTTCACTTTTCATTTATTTTAATGTTTTTTTTTTGTTTTTTTGTTTTATTTGTTTATACATCCGTTTTCGAATTAGTTTTGTTGCTACTTTTTGAAAAATTCTAGAAATTATTGTTAAGCATTTTTTCATATGTACAGCATGAGCATCTTTTTGGATGCTTTATAGATATGACTGATCCGCTAACTATGTGAACTGGACCTGAGCGAAGACTTTGAAACCGAAAAATCAAATAAAAATAAAAAGAAACAAATTAGACAAATCATATTAAAAAATACACAAAAGTTGTAAATAATTGCAAATAATTGTTGTTTATTACACAAAAAAAATAGAATACTAAATGAAAAACCAAACTACTTAAAATTTAATCTGTTGTATGTGTGTGTGTGTGTATAATTACTAGAAAACGTCTTTGTAAATGTAGTTGTTGTTGTTTCGCTTTGTTTTTATAAATTATGCTAATTAAAATACACAGGTAAAAATAATTTCATTGTTTAATAATTGTTGTTTCTTTTCTTACTTCTTTTATATGCAAAACTTAAGCCTAGCGAAAATCTTGAAATGTGCTAAACAAGAATCAATTTCTTTGTGGGTTGTGTTTTTGTAAGTGTGTGTGTGTGTGTGTGTGTGTGTGTGTGTGTGTAAAAAGCTTTCCTTTATAACCACATTAATATGTTAATTTGTACACATTTCTTTTAAGTAATTCATTATTAAACAATTGGCTATGTGAGTGTATGTGTGTGTCTGTCTGCAAGTGTGTGTGTTTGTGTGCGAAGTACAAAAGTTGCCTCTTTTAACAAAAAACGCAATTTATATAAACCGTCCCTAATGCTCAATCTACTTACTGACTTAATTTCCCCTTATACCCATAAAACTCCCCAAACCCTACCCTCCCCCTATCAAATGCTGCCCTCCCACCGCCCACTGCTCAACATCTGCGCTTAGCGTCCAGATATAAATGTGTATATATCTCTATATATATAATATATATATAATTGTTATATATGCATGTACAGTATACCGTTTCCTTTTGTATATGTGTCTGTTCCTCTGTCTGTGTCTGTCTATGTGTGTGTGTGTGAGTTTTCGCTTTAACACTAATTTGTTTGTTTCTTTTGTTTTTTGTTTTTAATTTTTGTATAATAATTTAAACTAATTCTCGCTTTGCACAAAAAATTTACACAATTTATTAATTTAATTTACGATTTAATTAGGGTTTTGTTTTTTGTAAGCTACGTTTTTGTTTTGTTATTTGTATAATTATACTTTTTTGTTTACTTGTTGTATTAATATTATTATTACATATTATTATTGTTGTTGTTGTGGTTGTTGTTCTTACTGCTTACGGCAAATTGGTTGTAAATATGTACAAACTTTTCATTACTTACAAACAAAATATGTTTTTTCTTTTCTTATCATTTGTTGTATGCTTGTGTATTTGTTATTGTATATGATCCTAAGTATATAATATATATAAATATGCCCCTATGTGTGGTTGTTTTTTGCTTTTGTTTTGTTGTTGTTTTTTCTTTATTTTTTCTGTATATGTATAAATATTAAACACTAAAACGAACGCCAGCCTAAAAAAACAATTCTTGCACTATACAAATTCTCAATTAATAAATAGTAATGCTGTTTGCTAATCAAGACTTTTCGGTAAATTGGTATCGCTACCGCTTAGCCGCTCTCTCTTTTTATAATCGCTCCTCTAACGTTTATCGATGCACATTCTCATTCTCATGCATATCGATCAATTGATCGATATCGATCCAACGATCTTGGCTGTAAGGCTGCTGCTGTTTATTTAATTACAAGGCTCTTGTTATATACGCTAAACTGTGCGTGGTTGCTGTTAAGACAATGTTACAGTTACTGCTAACAGCTACTGTTAATGTTGCTGTTACTGTTCTCTTTTTTTTACTTTATCTTTTTTGGACTGTTAACTTCAGTTGTTGCATTGCTGTTGTTTGGTTGCTTGGTGTTTTCTTTGTTTCTTTTGGTTTCTTTTGGATATTTAGTTATTTAATTATAGCACTTGTGGATTTAGCTATTTAATTGGTTTTGTTGTGTATTTTTTTTTGGAAGTACAGCAAACGGAAGCATGCGACTTTTTACTGATACTATGTTACTGTTACTTTTACTGTTACTATTACTGTTATTGCTCTAGTGTCTGTTGTTGGTGTTGTTGTTGTTGTTGTTGTTGCTGTGTGTCTGTTGTCTATGCTATAGCTGCTGTCAAATAGTACAGATCCATTAGAGTCTGCACATTGATGGGCAGACAGGAGAGACGATCGTGCGTATTTGAATCGAGGGCCAGCCAGGATAATGCGTTATAACCCTCGAGCACGAATCGAAGAACATCTGCGGTAAGTGTCGAGTCCAGCGGATGATCGTTGGCCGATTGATGAGCATTGGTCGAGTTGAGTATATCGTCGGCTATCTGAATGTTGGGCACATGCAAATGCAATGCAGTCTTCAGGAAAACAGGACACACATCCTCCAAATGCGGGCAAGCGGACCAAAACCAGGCTGGCATACGACCTGTTGGCGCTGTCGATACCATATAGCCAACCGATATCGGTTGTTGATTGAGAGAACCCACCTGGATTATAAAAAAGAGGTTAGTTATATGTAAAATTAAGAGAATTACTAGCAAAACTCACCTCCTCAACCTCCTGTGGTGGCGTGCATTTAAAGTTATTCCCTCCAGCGCTTTGCCAACTGCGATTGTCCTCCATGCGTCCTGGACTGCCATGATTCGAGACACGATCCATGTGAGCTGCTATGTGATAGGATAACAGCGTGTGAGACAACTGGGCAATTTTAATAACAATGTAAAGACAATACTCACAGTCCCAGAAGAGATCACCGATATCCGCATCGCTAAAGTCTTCGTTGCCTTCTTCTTCGCCAAAGATGAAGTCATCGTCCACCTGCGGTTCGTTCTGGAACTGGCGTGTAAAGGACTGTAATAGGAAAACGATTATCAATTATTTGTTATACAATAAATTTTGCAATCGATAATGGATCACTTGCATATGTAAGCAATTAAATGGAACTCAAAAGATTTCAAAATATTAAACAAAACCGAATCTAAACCATAACTCGATAACAAATTGATCGATTGTAATCGATTACATATCGATATACAATAGATATTAATTTACTCACCGCACAGACCGCACTCGTTGGAAAGACCAATATGTGCGTACAGGTAACATCCTGCGGCGTAGACAACGGATTCTGCATCGAGATCTGTGAGAATCTCTCGTCGGGCGTAAACTGATCGGGCATGACACGCAACTTGGCATCCGGCTCCAACGTGACGAGACAGGCACTTAGGATGGTCGGTGGATACATGAGGGTGCACTGCTTGCACATATCCTTAAACTGCTTGGATGCCTTCTGCAACTGTTGCTTGCTAAGCAAATAGCTCCAGGATTTCAACTCACTATGTCCAATCCTCCCAATCCGTCCAATGACCAGACGCCACATTTGCGACGTTTGCGATATGAGACCCATGACAAAGTCCATCAATTTCCTTAGGGCCACATAACGAGCTGGAGCCTTGCGTCTCCGAGCACGATTGGGCACATCGATATTGATGCAGACCTTTTCGAGAAGTTCTCCTCTCTCATCTGTAGCAGTGGCCAGAAGCCAAGCCTGATCCTCGCTCAAGCAATAATTGCAATACATCACCGAATATCGTGTCTCATTCTGGCCATGCATACTTCCGGCAGCACGGGAGAAATCCGTCTTATCGTTCCTCTCATGCATGGGGGCGAGGACAAATGGAGCGGTATACATTTTGTAGGCACGACGATTGGGTTCATCCTTGGTCTTGAGAAACGCTTCCATATTCGCTGCAGTTCCAAAGCCCGTCAAACTCTTCACCGGTTGTGCATGAACCAAATGCCGACGACACTGTGAGAATATATTCAATGCCAGGCACTTGATTTCATCCGAGAAGCGTCGACGATTCCCTGAGGGACCCAGTTCCATAATCGATTCCAACGATATGATCTGTATGTTCATTTGAGCACGCACCGAATCCGGCACAGCCTTCAACAGTTCTGCATAGCAACGAAGTAAGGCAATCAATGCCAATCTTTCCAGCTCGAAGCTATCCGAGGCAAAGGTGAATGGATTCACCACATAGAGTACAATGGCCGAGGGATTGATATCCTCGAGGGTTTCACCCATGCCCAATGGATCACCCAGCACCAGAGCGGGCTTTGCATCGGCGCCAGCGCCAACACCCGGCTTCACATCCTGTTTGCTATCCTGCTGATCCTGTTGACTCTGTGTTGTCGATGTTGTTGAGGTTGTTGTTGTCGACGTGCTTGTTTGTTCCGTTCCTGGTTCCTGTTTTATAATCGTATTGGGATCATTTGTATGCTCAGCACCAGTTCCTGTTGCTCCTGTTGCCGTTCCCGCTGCTCCTCCACTTTGTGTCTGTCCAGACTTGGACTGATGACTGCCACTTGGATCGGGGGGATTAAGCAGAGTCTTATCATTTGGCACACGACTCAAATACGGCGCCAATTGATAAAGAAATGCAATAGCATAGCGTCTAATCTGTTCGGCAAGTGGAGCATGCTCCAAGGTGCGTAGCCAATCATCCAATGGCGTCACTGCATCACGTTCCCTTTCCCGCTCCCGATCCGTAGTTGGAGCTGCTCCCACTTGGAGTATGCCGTCCCAGCCACGGATGGGCGTGTGCCTGCCCAGCTTGCACATCTCGTAGGTGCTGCTCAGCTCCCGGAAATAGGTGCGTGTGTATGCAGCAACATGTTCATTATCCGGACAAACCACCACGTAGACCACATCACGGGCATACGAATACGGTTCGAGGAGAAACTTATCCCAATAGTGGATGGAATGTGGCGCAACCGATATCCAATCCTTCTCGTAACCCACCACCACCGAGGGTATTGGCTGTGGTTCACATTGTCCGGACGCACGTCCGGCCAAACGATGGAATTGCCGCCAGGTGAGTGGACCACTCACCGTATTATAAGAGCTGGCATCCTTCGAACCCGCCGCACCACCTCGCGACTTGCAATGGAAGGCACTCTGGAGCATCGGTTGAATGGCATTCATTGTCCGTACAATCTCCTTGTTACTCCGCGTGAACCCAACTGGAAGATAGGGCCACTTGTGGACCGTTAACCGACCACTTCCCAGGGCCAAGAGTTTCTGGCGAAGCGCAGGCGCCGCTTGGAATGCCATCAACTGTTGCTGAGGATGCTGTTGATGTTGCTGCTGTTGCTGATGATGCGGATGCTGTTGCTGATGTTGTGAATGCTGTTGCTGTTGTGAATTATGATTAAACTCTAGCATATTCATGTCCATGCGTTGATCCTCAAAGGCAAGACGCGCTTGTTCGAGTGCCAAGCTGATCACATCATGGGCATCTGTAAACTCCAGCACATTTGCTATGGATTCCATAGAGGCAGCCGGAGCACCGCTGTTGCCAAAGAGACGACGCTGTCGGGACATGCGACGACGATGGGATTGCAGGGCACGATGCACGGAACTGCTCGACGTTTGAATGATCGAGCATTGATCCAGCAACAGATCAAAGATGGCATGTGCCAATTGCTCTGCAACTCCAACTGCTGCTGTTCCTGCTGCCGTCGTAACCTTCTCTAATTCCCTGCCACTTGACTCTGTTGTTGTTCCTGGTTTATTTACACTCTTCCTGCACAGACTTTGAATGAGGCTAAGCAATGTGGGCTGTTTATTCCTGCCCGGATCATCCACAATGCCCGTAATCTCCAGTTCATCCTCGTAAAAGAGTCCAGCACGATGTGAGAGGCGACGATTGACAACGGCACTGAAACCACAAGTGCACTCGACAGGATCGTCATCCACATAGCCGGTAATATGGGGATTACTGCTGGGCGGTGTACACGATGAGGAGCTGGAACCACCATTGGGACCATGTCCATGTCCATGCCCGGAGCCAGCTCCAGGCATTCCTCCTCCAGCTCCACCTCCACCAGCCATTGGTGAATCCAGGCCAACGCCAAAGGCACTAATCATACGCATTCCACCATTACCACTACCACCACCGCCGCCGCCAAATGAATACGATGACGATGATGATGACGATGTCTGGGATGGATGTGAGCCATTGAGTAATCTTTGCGTGGGAAATGGATTAAAACTGCCACCTGGCAGTGGCACATAGACACCCGAATCGGCGCCACGTATGTTGCCAATCTTCTGTGCATCCGCATTGCACACACAAACGCTGCTGCTATCGAAATTATGATCCCGAAACACATTCAATGCCGTATCATAGAGCAGGATGTTGACCAACACCGAATTGACCTCGGGCAACTCCTGAAGCAGACCCATAACAGCAGCCTGTACCGCTGAACTTGCTCCTGAATATTGCATCATGGCCATAGACTTTGAATTGTTGCCATCCATTGTTCCTGAACCCGCTCCCGCTGCTCCACCGCCTCCGCCTGGCATTTGTCCAAACACATGATGATGATGTCCAGCACCTTGTGGCGTGTGTGGCGTCGCCTCTTGTGAATTGTACTGTTTGTTAAGGTACGAGGATGTAGAATTCGCTGGACTTCCAGCTGCCAAATCATAAGGATATGGTGGAGGTGGATGTGTTGGCGTCTGTCGCATTGCCGCATGATGCATGGGACTGCTGCGAGGAAAGGGCACAAGACCAGCGGGTCCACCTGGTGAAGGTATCGGGGACATGCCAGCACGTTGCATCAACTGTTGCATGGAACTGCCAGGCGGTGCTTGGGGGCAATTCAATTGATTGAGCAACAATTGACTGCCACCGCTGCTTAATGGTTGTGGCACTGTCGATGTGGATGTTGATGGTGATGGCATTGCTGCATTCATTGGTGTTCTTGGTCCCGCTGCCAATAGATCATGTAATTGCTGATGTTTTTGATGAGGATGTTGTTGTTGCTGCTGCTGTTGCTGTTGTTGCTGCTGCTGTTGTTGCTGTTGATGTTGTGCCTGCAATTGCTGATGTTGTTGGATGCGTTGTTGCAACTGTTGGTGCTTTTGATGTTGCTGCTGTTGTTGCTGTGCTGCTGCTGCCTTTGCCAATGTGGCCGCCCTTGACTTTTGACTGTGACTCCAGGTGGGATTGTAATAACAATTGGCGGGTATTGTCAACGCTGGCAGTGTCTGACTTGGCAGATTCGTTAATGGAGCATAGCGCGAGGATCCCACAAATTTCTCCTGTTGCGGTGGCCTATACACATAGTTCCAATCATGGATGGGCTCCTCCACAGGACTGCCCAACTCGACGCTATATTCCTGTTTGGTCAGTTTCAAGACAACACCAAGTGCAACTCCAACTGCAACCGCAACTCCAGCTCCACTGTTGCTATTGTTACTGTTGTTATTGTTATTGCTATTGTTGTTATTATTGTTACTGCTGTTGTTGTTATTGTTGCTAGTGTCCACACTTAAATCCGTCATGACCACATCCGTCTGGCAGGGACTTGAATTTGGATGTTGTTGCTCATGCGACGGCGGCGTTGGAAACATTTTGGTCAAATCCTCAGCTTGTATGCTGCCCGCTCCAGAGCTTGCAACAACAGCTGCCACCACAGCACTTGTTACTGCCGTAGTCCTTTTGAGTTCATCAATGGTATTGGTTACAGCACTGCATCCACCATTTGAGGGATTATTTGAGTCGGGTGGCGTATGGATTTGTACACTACTGCATTCATCATTCGAGCTCGTCTCAAACAATTGCTCCAGATCATTGAGTGTGGGATTTAAGCCTTCGGCTGTAAAGAGATTCCCACCTCCGCTGCCGCTGCCCGTCGATTTAGATTCTTTACAGGAGGGTGAATGCAGGCCCGGTTCTGTCTTAATGTCCAGACCTTGAAAGAAGTTGGAGGTGCCACCGCCACTGAGTGCATTATCTGCCTCATCGCTGCTGGAGGCGCCCCCACCACCACCATAGGCACCACCACCGCCACCAGCAATGCCCACAAGTCCGCCACCAGTGGCTGCCTCATTGCCAGCTGCAAGTTGACTCTGTTGCTGCGTCGTTGTCGTTGTTGCCGCTGCAACATTGCCATCTATGGAGAGCAGGGAGCCATAAACTGATCCTGGCGAGGGCATCAATGGCTTAAAGTGCGTGTGACCATCGTAAAGATTCTTGGCATAACGTGGCCTACGCTGTTTGACGGATTCATTCAACTTGGGTCGCTTCACAGGCAGGTTATCCCTGGAAAAAAGAGAGAAGACAATTAAGAAATCAACTATTTTTTTGATAATTCCATTAACTTACCAGGACTCTTGAAAACTAAAGTCATAGATGACATCTTTGAGCCACTCCTCATCGTTAAAACTATCCGCATCCTTGAGCGTCAATTGCGGCGGTTTGTATAGATTAAATAAATTTGTGACCGCCTCCTGTGTGGCAACTGCTGTCGTCTGTGCCACACGTCCTGCCACTTGACCCAAGACTGTTCCGATTCCTGTGCCTGGCTCCTGTTTCACTGTCAACATGGGCATCGTTTGCTGCTGTTGCATTTCCAGTTTCTTTACACTGATCGTGCCACATTGCGTAGTTCCTGTTGCAGCTCCAGTTGCCGTTGCTGTTGCCACTCCTGTGGCAGCTCCAGTTGCTGTCCCTGGCGTTGTTGCTGTTGCAGTTGCTGGTGTCGGCGTGCCTGGTTGCTGCTGTGGCACACTACCAGGTGCCGTCAGAGTTTGTGGCACACCCGTGGTGCCACCATGATCCGTATAGGAGGGCGGCTCTCCACTTGCTGTCTGATGCACATACGGGGAGGCGGTAATGCTTTTGTTATCATGCTGATCCGTTGGCGTCGGTGCGGGTGTATTCTTGTCCAGCAAATGATCGATAGGTGTTGGCGGCTGTTGTAGATTCGAAACGGATGTGGGTGCATGTGGACTCATGTTGAGTAGCTGCAGGAGGTTGGAAAAAGGAGTAAAAGTTGACATTAGCATGGTGGAAGTAACGACAAAATGCCGAATTTAAATAAATATCGATACGTGGAAAATAAATTAAGAGCCTATCGATAGATGTCTATTTTCCATTTGCAAATTTGGTTTTCTCTCTCTATTTAAATTGTTAAAAAAAAGAATCGTTTGAGCTTGAAGTTTTGTTGTTGAAGCTTGAAGTTTTGTTGTTTTTGGAAATAACTAGCTATTCAAAATAACTTCGATGTGGCTTCGCTATGTTATTATCGATATCTATATAGAAATGTTCTAGAAAATCTACATCAGAAATTCGAAATTTACATCGAGTTTCTTTAACTATATTATGATCCATAACAATATATCCTATATCCTAGCCATTTACAACACTACTTGGGACTCACTTGCTCAGCGGGTGGCACAGATGTTGGTTGTGATTGCGCCGAATTTGGATGCGGATGTGGTGATGGCGCTGGTGTTGCTGGTGATCCCACTGAGGAGGAGGCAACCGCTGGCATCGATGATGAATCGCCCAAGGAGTTGCGTGAATACGTTGAGGCACCGCCGCCTCCATGAGGCGTACCATGAGAGGGCGTGGTGCCCGTGCTGCCCGTTAATGTTGCACTTGCCGCCAAATGTCTGTTTGTGCAGAGAGAAAGAGAAAGTTGAAATATTAGTTTAATTTTTAATATCCAAATTCCACGTTACATGCTTTCACTTGGGTTATGTACAAAATAAGTATTATATCCATAGCAAACTACGAATTATGCAGCTATAATTAATCGATAAACGATTGTAACAATGGTAAGCAAATAAACAAGACCACATCCAAGAGTGAGACAGAGTGGAGGAAAAAGATGCGAAAACTCAAAAAAAAAAAAAATAAAGAATATATAAATAAACAATATAAATCTTTGCAGCTGCCAGAAAAGAACCAATATAAATACATGCATTGGCATATGCGTGTATATTTATGGATTTATTTACAGCATGTGTGTGTGTGTGTGTGTTTAGCAAGCTTTGATAACAATCGCACGCAATATACCAAATACCGATCCCGATAACGATAACTATTACGAGTATTTGTTGTCAAATCACAAATATAACGTTCGTTTTGACTGCTGTGAAATGGGGCGGGGCGAAGGGGCGTGACCAGATCATTTACAATGTATGAATATAATAATTAATATTATTATAATTATTGTTGTTGTTATTATTAGTGTTGTTACACCATTTACCACAAGTAAATAAATAGTGAATAATTATAATAAATACAATTGTTATTTATGTATGTGTGTGTGTGTGTCTATTTATGCATGTGTGTGTGTGTGTGTTTCATTGAAAGTTCAAGATTAGCAGCAAAAGAGGAAATATCCATAAACAAAATTGCAAAATTAGCCAACAAAAATTAAAGAAATATATTAACAAGACTTATAAAGTTAAAAAAGAGCATGTTGTGTTGTTGAGCTTGCGAATATGTATATAAACAACTTAAGAAAGTCTGTGTGTGTGTGAGAGAGAGACTTAGGGAAAGCTTTCGATACTCATTTAATTTACTTTAATATCTTAATATTTTTCTTCTTAGCTTAACTTCGAGTTAAAGCAGTGAACAACAAATTAGAATGGTCAATAATTAAAAATTTAAAGAATGAAAAGAAAGTTTTTTACTATTGATAATAATTAAGAAAATGTTTGTATATTTTAATTAATAAATATTTTACTTAACAGAGATATGTTATTCAATTTTATAAGAAATGTATGTAAAATCTTTTTATCGACTACTTTAAAGTGATTTTAAATAAACAATAAAATAAGTATCAATAGACATCCCCATTAAGATGAAAGAGATAAAATTAATAAGAGAGTGGTATTAGAAACTAAACAAAAACCAAAGTATAGAAAAAAAAACCAAAAAGAAAAAAAAACATTTGGCAACACTGCTAAACGCCTCCACACACACACACACGCACAGGGTTGGACAGCGACACAAACCTTTGTTTTGGTATATTGGTGTCTGTTGTGGTTGTTGTTGTTGTAGAGGAAGTAGTTGTGTTGTTGTAGTTGTTGTTGTTGTTATTGAGTAGAAAACGCTTATGAAACGGCACAATTTGTCGCTTGAGACTGCCAGCAGCAGTGAAGGAGGAGGCGGAGGCAGACGCGGAAGAGGAGGAGCAGTAGGAAGTGGAGGAGTAAATGGAGGCGACATAGCCAACACTGGAACTGGAATGATGCGCCCCCACAGACGCCGATGTTGCTGCTGCTGCTGCAATTGCTGTGGCAGGTGTGACCGTACGCTGATGAAGCAGTTGTTGTTGCTGTTGATAAAGCTGGAAAGACGACTTGCTGCTAACGCCGCTGCCGCTGCTGTTGCTGCTGGCGGCGACGATTGCAGCTCGCAGTGCTGGGGAATTGGTGGCAGCCATATTTGGACTACTGCTGCTGCTGTTGCTCTGCTGACGCTTGACGCCAACTCCGACGGCGATGGCGCTGAAATTTTTGGTGGGTTTTGTGTTAAACTTTTCAACTCAAAACTTTCAACACATTTCTCAGAGACGCGCGCGAACTTTTCTTTTTTCTTTTTGCTTTCTTTTTGCTGTGGTTATAGTTTGTTCTAACTGCTTTTCTCTTAGCTGCTGAAAGCGTATAATTAGCAACATGCAACACACACACACACACACAGACATAAAGAAAAACACAAACAGACGCACACACAACTAACTTATTAATACAATAAAGAAAGAAAAAAAGGACATACAATATTATTATATTATTGCTAGGAAGAACACTCAATTCTGAATTCTCTAGGCATGCCATTAAAGCGTTAACCAACTCTGGTTTACAATCAAATATATATTCATAGTTTCTATTCAAATTAAACACAAATCGCGCTACAAAAAAAATAATTCACACAATTCTCCAAATACATGATGGAAAAATTAATAGATGGAGTATTTGATTTCATTTTACAGTGTTATTTTGTTAATTATATTATAATTTATCAATGTGAGAAATAGAAAAATATATGCAAACATTATCCCCACTAATTTATACGCATTAATTTTTTTCTTTATTAATTTCCTAGACTATATTAACTTAAAAATTAAAAGATTTAAAATATTTTTGATGTAGGATTTTTTGTTCAATTCTTTTTAAATTATCATTTAGTATTAACTAATTTCTATTTCTCTAATTGTTCCTTTTGAAAATGTATTTAAGTTGTCAGCTCTGATTTGAATTGATTTAAATAAAATACATTGAAAATTGATAACATTAAATTTAAAAATATTTAGTTCTGTACTAATTGCTCAACTAAGAGAGCGTGGTGAGTAAATACGCCATCTTATAATAATTCCATCAAGCTCCAAGAGAGAGTAAATACAAAAAAATCAACTGTAGAAGAATATATAAGGCTGATCGTAGGTAGGGTGCAGAAAGACAGAGAGACAGAAATACAGAGAGATATAGAAGAAGAAAAAAACAAGAGGAGCAGGAATAGAAGAGACAAAGAGCGCGAAGTCGGGCCGTAAAGGGAGAGAGAGAGTGAGAAATTGAAGTGAAACCAAACTTACTTGGTGCATATGCATGGAGCTTTTTGCATAGGATCCACAAAGTTCCACAGCTTTTGTCTTTGTTGCTGCTGCTGTTGTTGTTGTTGCTGCTGCTGTTGGATTTGTTGCTGAACATGTTGCTTGGAATCCACTTGCATCTTTGTATCCTCATCATCATTATTGGAAGCTGTTGCTGCCGCTGTAGCTGATGCTGCTGCTGTTGCAGCTGTTGCTGCTGCTGCTGCCGCATCCACATGCAACGTATTCATAATACAATCCTGCCAAGCACGTTCCGGCATTTCAATTGCCGCCGTAGCGGGTATATGAGTATTGTTGGTATTAAAGGTAAATCCCGATGTGGGACGTTGATCGTAATACGGTTGAAACGTTAAACGTTCTAACGCATTGACCGCCTGTGCTGATGTTGTTGTTGTTGCTTTTCTCATAGTGTTGTTGTTGTTGCTGTTACAGTTATTGTTGTTGTTTGCGGCAGCTACCTCTTTGGCTGCTGCTGCCGCTGCTGCTGGAATTGCTGCAGGTGTGGTTCCTGTTGCTGCTGTTCCTGTTGTTGTTGGAGGAGTTGGAACTGTTGCAGCTGGTAAGGAGAGCGATGCCAAAACATCTGTTTCCGCTGCTGTACCGTTAACATTAGCGTTACCGTTACCGTTTGCCTTGTACATCTCGGTGAACTCCATGTGTTCCATGTCATCCAGATCTGTGACTAGTACATAGTTTGTAGGATGATACATCTTATGACCACCTAGAAAAGGAATGACGTATTAAAATACAATTCAATAGGTATAAATAGCGGCAAATGTAAGTATCGATATTGAAAGCAGAAAAAAATTCACATAGGATATTATATCTAGTGAATGTATATTAAATTTGCCACTTCCTGCTCCTTTCGACGAATCTTTCATAATACTAATATTGATACTAAAAGAAACTCTAGTACTTATTGAGTCTTGATCTAGGATAGATTTTTCAATGTCTTCACAAAGGTCTTAAATATCTATCAATCTTTCAATATATCTATCTATCTATTAATATATCTAACTATCTATTTTTATATCTATCTATCTATCTATCTTTATATCTATCTATCTATCTATCTTTATATCTATTTTTATATCTACCTTTATATCTATCTATCTATCGCAAAATGTATAGAAATAAATCTATAAGAAAAAATTTATAAAGACATTGAAAACTCGGGCCTTATATTAATATGAGCTTCTAAATAAACTATAGTGATACTAATATTTATTGATCTGATATTATTAGATAGCTTTTGTAGTTTGCATTCCTCACTAGCGTAGTATCATGTATCTACTAGATACTAATATTTATTGACCTGATTGGGTTTTCCTCCCCTCCAGATTCTTGCAACCCTCTAGGAGATTTCAGCAAGAAGCAGAAACGAAAGCAATCTTTTAAGACTCATTTTCTTTTAATTAAATATCACTTCCCTATATCAATACCCATGTTAACAATTTCCTATTCCATTTGTTGAAAGACTTACCCGACACCACCTCAACCACTGGAGGCACATCCGTGTTGTCCTTATTGCACAGCGGAAAAAACGATGCCCAATCCTCGAGAATCTTTTCGGCCATGGGATCGCTGGCCTTATAACTGTTGCCGGTGAGTATTGCCGCAATTCCAAATGGTGCCAACATCACTTTACGTGCCTGTGCCGGCGTTGTTGCTGCTGCTGCTTTCTCTACACCTGCTCCTGCTCCTGCTGCACCCTCTAGGAGCGGTGAGGTGGCAGGCAATGGTGTTGTGGCAGCCACACCATTTGTTATGTTGTCCTGGCCACGTTGCGCTGTCGTTGCTGACGTTTGGCCACTGGCCGCCGCAAAGGCAACCGCTGCCTCGGCCAGATGCTCCTTGGTGAGAGGACGCACAGCGGGATGTTCCCGAAGATCAATCGAGGCGCACACTGTGTCGCCATGCACAAAGAACGTAAACGAGAAGGATAAATGTTGAGAGCTATACAGAATGAAGAGAGAGAAGAAGAACAATGTTAATAATGAATCAAGTTCTATTAAGAAATGTATTGCAAGTGGTGATGTAAATAAATACACTGAGTCATCCGAAAATATCGATATTGCTTTCATAAAATAACGCTGTGTTCTAGAACATGAGCACAGACCAATTTTAGAATATCAATATCGATAATTTTCCATCAGATTAACATCAGTTGTTGCAAGTGTGGCAGGAAGAACGATGCAATCGCATAGACTTCAATGCGATCGCACAGAGTTCCTGTCTCTCTCAAAGATCTTGATCTAGGATGTTTGCCGGGACGTCCAGAGGAATTAACTTTTAGCATCTGTACGTCGTTTAGCAGGCGAATGCATCCCTGAGTGTGGCATGTTGCATGTTGCAAATATAGAGACAACTAACCTGCGTCCAAAGAGGCGATCGCTGGAGGTGCACGGTTGCACAAACCATTTGCCAAATCGCACAATGTCCTTGGTGAGCACAAATCTATAATGTAAACCAAAATGGAAAACAAGGACTTTAGCTATTTGGAATTGCTTCCAGTATTCCAATGACACTCACCTTTCCATGAGATTGTGCAACGCCTTGAAGAGAAGAGAGCGGCATTCGTAGGTCAGTTCTCCCTTCCAGGTGCCATTCCAGAGCGCTTGATTGGCTGGAAAAACAGAAAAATAGCAAATTAATTATTGATTCCTTTATCAACTTAAGTCTATTTATACATATTTGTTCATTTGTCTATATGAAGTTGTAGTTCTAATCTCAGTACATTTATTTTATTTTATATTAAATAAATTCTTCATTATTGTTTATAAGACATATCCAATACCGCGCACAGTTAGTTTGTTTACCACTTTTCCAATTGTGCACCTCCCCCACCACCGCTATTCCATCATGGAATTTCCAAGGCACTTCCAACTGAAGCGAGTGGAACGCATTTAAAAGGCGGAAAATAACCGAATAATAAGATGATGAAAACAAAAACGCGCGCGCTCTCCTTCTATGAACACACATACAGACACACACAGTTGATGACAACACATAAACAATGAGCAACAACGCAAAATATTCAATGGGCTAGAAAAAAAGTGAGAATCCATTTTTTTAAGTGACTCGCGCGCATTTTGTGAGCATTTTTAAAGGCAAATTATTTTGTTATTGTTTTGCGACGCGCGCAGCCCAATTACAAATTTAACTTTATAAAGAAATGAAGGAATATGGGGAGGGAACAGAGATGGATTAAAGAGTGTGTGCGAAAGAGAGAGAGAGCGAGAGAGAGAAAGAAAGAAAGCGGCGAGAATATCTATGCAAATGCAAGGAACAACAACAACACCTTCAGCACAGAAAATTATTTAATAATATAGAATATTATTCAGAAACTGTGTCGTGACCTTTCTACTTTGTATAATCTATCTATGGTGTAGTTTTACATAAAAACTAATAATAAAAATACTATAAAAAAAAGTAATGAGATATTAAACAAGAACTATTTTGGTACTTGTTAATAATATTGGCTCTTATTCAGATTTTGTTTTGGCGCATTCAAATTTTTCATAGATGGAATTTAAAGAGAAGAAAAACGGTCACCCTAGAATTGCGGCAGCAGCAAAGAGAAAAAGAGGCAGGCAAATCAAAATCAAAAGCGGAAGCGCAAACAAAATGCCACTTAAAACAAAAAGGCAAGGAAGAGGAGACGAGACGAGACGACAAGTCGACTATTTACATTTGGCCCGATGGTAGAGGAGAACAGTGTGGGGAGCAGAATAGTCGAGAAATTTTTTGGAAAATTCCAAGCATCTCACTTACACATGCACAACTACGTGCTCACACACACAGCCACAGAGACACCCACACAAGCAGCGACAGCGGCGTCGTTGCTGTCGTCAACAGTTACAAGGCGCAGCAGCAGCGCCGGGTCCACCCTCTGCATTCAACAAACAAACAATCACACACAACAAAAGAACGAACAGAAAAAAGTTGGAAAAATAATAAGCAAACGAAAGAGGCCAAACACAGAGGCACACAACATCAAGAAATGTTGCAAAGATAATTACGTAAAAGTAAACAACATTATAAATAACAAAACACGAAAGCAAAGAGAACGTAAACTCTATTTGCACTCAACAAAAATTCAAAAGAGCGCACGCCGGCGAGTGAGTGTGAATGTGAGTGTGTGAGAATGAGTGCAAATGGCATTGTGAGAGTGAGTGAACACAAAAAGTAGCGAGTAGCGTCGCTTCGTAGGCTGGGCTTTGGAAATTTGTTGTTGCTTTTCTTGTAGTTGTCGCTATTGTTGTTGTTGTGGTTGCTGTTACAAGCCTGCTTGTGGATTTCATTGTGTGTACCTTCTTTCAATGAGATCAGCGTACAATTTTTACCAGAGGGCAATGTACGATTATGTATGTGTATGTGTATGTGTGTAGGGGTCATAAACGAAGCCCACACAAACATGGCAAAAGTTCAAAGCTCACACACACACACACACACAGGCACGCACAAATGTGCAACAGAATAACGCAAAAAAAAGGGTAGCAGAACCAACAATATTGCTGCACGCAAAGAAACAAAAGATTTGAAATCAAAATGGAATACAAAAAGAAAATAAAACAACAGAAATACCAAACATACAAATTTTAAACACACACAAATACGAAATTGGACTTCGTCTGCAAGCAAATCTTTCATTTCCCCCAATCTCCCCTCCCGACAATAACAGGAATATATGACGACGACTGCTCAATGCAAATTCCCAATACATACAAACATCCATAGGTGCATACTATGTATCTGTGCTTTATTTTTTTGTAGCACGTGTGGTTTGTGCACATGTTGCTGTTGCTGACTGAGAGAGAGAGACTCACGCAGAGCGACAAATCCAAAGAGAGAAAGAGTGGGTGAGAGGTGTATCTGTGTGTTATTTTGTACTTCATACATATACAAGTACACATATGCGCAAACATTTGCTGTTGCTCACTGTGAGAGCGAGTGAGTGTTGTTTGGCCAAAAGTGCCGCTAGTTTTCAAATCGCCTGCACTCACTCTTTTGTGGCTCTCCCATACGCACACACATACGCATACGTTGGAAGTTTCTCGCTCTTGATGTTGTTGTCTGTGTTTGATACGCTATTTTAGGTTAAAAATTTGCTACCACAGCAAAAGCAAATGTAAATGACGTGCAAATGCACGTATGTATTTGTATATGTAGCTGTGTGTATGTTTTATGAGTCTTCAGTACAATTTTATAAACGACACTATATAATTTCGGTTAGAAGATTGCGTGCGAGGCGTGCAACAAGCGGTAAATGAATGGAATGGCAAAAACAAATACAAATACATATTCATATGTGTATGTATGTATTTAATCAAGGTCAATACTCTGTGGCTTGAAAATTGGTTAATAAGCACAAAAAAAAACAGGTAAAGCGTCGGCAAACGGAGCGAATGCAAAATTTTGCAGCAACAACAAAGCGCATTGTAATTAAGCTTTAAAACCAGTTTAAAAAAGCGCACAAAAGAGAACAGTCCACATTGAGAGAGAGCGCCAAACCCACACAGACACACACACACATATGAACACAAGTTGTGAGCTCATAATGATTAGCCCCAATTGTGGAGCGCACTCTCACACATTCATCCGTGAGGAGAGAGCGAGATGCACACACAAACAGAATGTCAAAGCAGCAACAAAGTGACAGCTGTTTAAGGTAAAATGTATAAAATGTGTACGAGTATATTAAACAACAACAACAACAACATTGGCAATGACAACAAGTAGTGGGGGCAACAAGCTTTTCAGCGCGAATAATCATTGTGTTGACATCGCTATCGATAACGATACTATACAAAAATCGATGTTTGTATATTCCTATGTATTTGTTCTTCTACTAAGCAACCGTTATAAACAAAGCTCGAAAGCGAGAATGTTCTCTCAGTCAGTGCTGCCAGAAAGTCTCTAAGAAATAATCAAAAGTGACTTAATTAAATAGTCATTACTTAAAATACTGAGGTTATTGATTAAAATACAAAATTCTTTTGTTATCTTACATTTGTCGGACTACATTTTTATTCAATTATTTATCAATGTGTAATCTATAAATTATAGAAATTTTTGGACATGTGAAAAAGATAATAGCATCCAGATTTCTAGCTACATAATTGTATTTATTTAAATTATCCAACATTTCCATTGAATAAATGGATTAATCTGACATCTTAATAGCCAAACTGGCAACACTGCTCTCAGCAAATGCTAAAGAAAAACAACAAGCAGAAAAAGAGCTCTAGCATTCTGTATACAATGTGTAGAGTAGTGACGTCTGTTTTATGCGGCCGAAAAAGCAACAAAAGCTGTGGCAACTTGTATATACAACAACAACAGAAACACTTGCGTCGTTGCCACTTTTCACTGGACGCGTCTCTGCCTCGTTTCTCTGCTTTTCATTCACACGCACAGAGAGACATTCACACACATACATATACTATATACAAAGCAGCTTTTTTTGTTTGTTGTTTGCGGCTAAGTAAAAGGCTATAAAAAGAAAAGAGAATTCGCACAAAGTAATGTCAATGTAATTAGTCAATGTCCTTGTCATTAAAATAAAAAAACAACAACAATGTCGACAACAATTTCACCACAGTCAGAGCAGCGACTGCGGCAGCGCATTCAACTCGAAACAATTTTATCAACAGCTAACTGTAAAAGTAAAATGAATCGCAAAATGACGTCGAATAATCGAAAGGAGATACAACTAACTACGTTACGATTACGTTGACGTATGTTCATATGTAGTGAGGAGAGATTACGATACGAGTGGAATTTGCCAATGGGAAGGAGGAGACGCCACCACAATACAAATTACAAAGAGACACCGCAACGAGTGATAATTTTGTGGTCAGAGATAGCGCGTATGGAAGTAGTAAGCAAAAATTAAATAAATATTAGCCACACGCCACAAAAACTACTGATAAGAGGCTGAGAAAGAGAGGAAGAGGCAAAACCAAAATCAGTCGAGGCCATCAAGCAAGCAAGCAGCAAGCAAGCAACCCCCTTTAACAGAATTCCGAATTTGCCAAGGCGGCTACTACTAAAGCACAATAAAAGAGAGAGAGACAGAGCCAGAGAGAATACAAATCAACGAGAGAGTAAGCTTCAAATAGAGAGCGTGAGAAACAAGAGCAAAAGAGCGCGCGTGCACAAGCGAAACAAAAACATTGCAAATGACACAGGTGACGTTTTACGCGTGGGCTGACCGCAAAGTTAAAGAGAGGGAGAACAAAGAGAGGGGGAGACTGCTGCTGCTGCTGACAGACGAGCGCGCCATGTGAGTGATGTTGGGGACACATGCACACACACACACACACACACACACACACACACATGCAAGTTTATTTATTTGATTCATGTAAATGTATCTGTTCATGTGTATATGTGTGTATTGTTTTGGTTTTCTCATGGGGTACAACAAAATTTTTGCTGCACTGCACGTTGCGGCCTTGAAGTTTTATTAAATTTATAAAAGCTCATAATGAATGTAACGACGAAAACATTCTCAACATTTGTGTTTACGTACATATCTGATAGATATTATCTATGTATTCACGAATGTTCATATATGTAAAACTATTGAACTTTTATCAATGCTATCGAGGTTATACTTTTTTGTCCCCAACTACCGAGATTTGGTATTTTGATTAAATGCATTATTTACTTGTTTGGAAAGATTCCCTGTAAGAATTCTGACGAATAACACAAGATTTAGGAAACATATACATATATGGAAAAATAAGAGCAACAAATTAGAAAAAACTCAATTATACTTATATTTTATATCAATTAACTTTATACTATATTTTTAATAACGGATTTCGCACTTTTTCCAACACCTGTGTAATATTTTTTGATAAGTTGTACCATTTAATTGGAATCATCTAGAATTTATTTAATAGGGAAATGTACTTTTGGAAAAGATTTGCAAACAATTCTAAAATCTACATTTTAGATATGATTTAAAAAGAAATCAAATCTATTTCTCCTGTATTTCTTAAAATTATCTAGATTCTTTCGCAATTGTGCACCAAATGTTTTTCCGAATATAATTTTCCCGGTCTTTTATTTCGGTATCTTTAAATTGTATCCTAAGTTTTGTTAATCTTTGGTATCGTTTGGCAAAAAAAAGGTAGAATGTTGATTATTTGCTTACCCGCTACTTTGAGCAGCTCGGCATCGACCAGCTCACTGAGATCCGGCTCCTCGCCATACCAGAAGATCCATAGCTCCTTGGCAGCGGCCAGAGATAGAGGCGGGTGTACAGTGGTCGATGTGGTAATCTCAAAGTTTAAGGCATTTTGATCGGTGTTATCCTGCTTGGTGGATTGAACGCGACGCCACACGCACAGCATATCCGCCTGCATGCATCGTGAATAGGATCGCAGTATCGGATCGGACAGTGGATCACTTGACGCATTTGGCCGTTCGCCATTAACGAACTTTCGCCATTTTATTCCACACAAATCAGTCTGTTTAAAAGAAAATAATAAGAAGATAAATGGCTTGTTATCATTTGTGGCTTAATTAGCATAGACATATATCGAAAGAGATAAGGAAAAATAAATAGATGCATGTATTTCAAAATATTATATTGTACAATCGATAGCATAGTGAAGGGCTTGTTTACACGTGTCACTACAGAGTTCATTCAATAAAGTGAATGTTTTGAAAATTAAATAACTTATATGAAAGTTGCCGACTAAAGATTTATGTTTATTGTATGACTATCTGATAGAGATGGAGAAAAGTCTCTCAATATCCATGTTTTGAAATCATCAGGTAAAACATCTTTGTTTTAAAAATGTTTGTACACTTTTAATTAACTATAAAGCTCATTTACAAACTAATTATCATCAGCTAATATTTATTTTTTTATTTAAAAAATTTAAATAAAGCCCATTTAACTTCTAGTTCATAAGAATCAATCAAATTAAATAAATATTTTTTCATTTGTCCCTTTATGGATTTTATACAGTATTCTACTTAAATTAATTCAATATCATCACTTCAAAGTATCTTTAAAAGACATTGATGTCGATGTTTGATTTGTAGTAAGATTTTATATAAAAGAATCTATGATTCGATACTTTTATGGATGTTTTTTCAGCTCTACAATTTGAGTTGTGCATCATAACGTATGCTCACTGTAGCTACAATATCTAACTGAGATTACACCTACGCTTTGTTTACGAATCCCACACGCAACAACCTACAACACTATGAGCACAGGGGGTACCCCTCCCTCTACACTACCACGCCTCTGAGCCAGCTACAAAAGCTCCAAATGAAAACAACTGTGCGATCCAGTGTTGCAAAACGTTTCACACATTCCACAGTTGCTGCACTTGTAAAACGAAAGGCGCATTCAAAGTAAAGCTCAAAACAAAAGCACAACAACATAAGAGGAAGATGAAGAAGAAGCAGAAGAAGAGGCGGCCAAGCCGAAGACAATTCGAAAAGAAAAGCCAAGCGATAATAAAAAAATAACAAAAAGCAGAAAAACTGAAAAAAAAACTTGCTAGGGTCGTGTCTTTGGTTCGTCATTGGCGGCTTCCGTTGCAAGTTTTTGTTTCTCTTGTTGTTTTTGTTGTTATGTAGTTTGTAGCTTTGGAACAAGTTGTCGTAGTTGTTGTTGTTGCCAATGTTGTAGATTTAGCTATTTTACTGCCAGATTTAGCAACTATTTAAATGCAACCCCTTGAAAATTTAAATATGTATTATCAACTAGAATCTTCTTTCCAGATACACAAGTAAATTCAATTTCTTTAGTAAAGTATTTAACAGTCATGCAAGAATAAAGACATTGGCATTTGAATGATTTAGTTCCTACATAAGATAATCCAGTTTATCAGGTGCGTTCCAAAATTGATTGTACTTTGTTTTGAGTTGTTTGAAATTGGAAGAACATTCCTAAATAGTGTATGTATGTAAAACTATTGACATTTTTCTTGGAATTCTTTTTCTAATTTGTTAGCTGTTTCTATTTTTTAATTTAATTTTTTTTATTTAGCTGGTTTAACCCAAAAGTTCTGGCAACACTGGTTAACGCTGCTGCTACTGTGGCTGTGGCTGTGGCAGGCACAAATCAATGGAAGCGCGCAAAGACAAAAAGCGATAGCCAAGAGAGCGTTAAGCAAAACACACACACACACACAATAAAAGAAAAACAGAATACGAGAGACCATACAAAACATACAAACACACACGCATACACAGACAGTGGCTCCCACCGTCATAAACATGGTCAAATAACTGCACCTCACACACACACAAGCAAAGGTATTCCCCAAACCACGAATGGCTGCCGACTACGTCGACGAGCGTCGTCCCCAACAACAACAACAGCAACAAGAAGTCGTAGAAGAAGCAGAAGAACAAAAGCAAAAGCAACAGAAGCAGAAGCAGCAGAGGCAACAAGAGACCGTCGCGTCGTTCCACATTCTTTGCGTCCGTTTTTGATTTTGTATTTCGAATTCGGTATCGCAATTTATGTTTTCATTTTTCGCTCTCGTTTTTACAACTCGCTACTTTGTGTGGTCGCCTTGAGTGTGTGAGTGTGTGTGTGTTTTTAATGTTTATTGGCCTTTTACTTTTTGGGCGAGCAATTTTATTACGTATATGTTTATTAAAAAACATAAACTTTAATCTCCCCTCTACACATAAAACTCCCTTTGCAGATAGTGTTTTTTTTTGTGGCATTTCTCAACATTGTCATCATCCCACCGCAACAAACAACAACAATCAAGCTTTAGGTCGCTGTCTTTTATCTGCCGACGTCAGCGACGTCTCTCGATTACTGTATCTTTAACTGGCTGTGTGAGTTAGTGTTTTTACTCTTTTTTTTAAATATATTTGCAATTTTTTTTTACTCAAATCTACACTATAAGCAAACATTATTCTGTATGTGTACTCTCGTCTTGCCTTTGGCACATATTTATAAGAATGTGTGTGTGTGAGTCTCTCTCACGCTCTTTCTCTCTCTCTCTCTGTCTCGGTGTGTTATCATTCTGACACGATTTGCTGGTGTTTGTTTCACGCGCGCGTGCCTTCCAAGTTCAAGCTGATTCTCTCACACTTACACTCTCTTGTACGTATGCTCTCTAATTGGGTCTATCTGTTGTCTAGCAAGTTTCTCTCTCTCTCTCTTGCGTTCGCACTCGTTACTGTTACTCAGAGAAAGTTTTGCGCGTTTGTTATTGTTTCGTTATTTCGTATAGCGTTCGTTGGCGCTTCGTCGTCGGTCACTACTCAGTCTGTCTCTCTGTCTCCATTTCTGCTTCTGCTTCTTCTTCCTGTCGTTAGGGGAGTGGGGTGATAGTCGGGCGTGTTTGGAGCACGTTGACTTTTATACGCATCGCCATCGTTGGTTGGAGCTTAAGCTGCCAGCTTAGAGCTTTTCTTTTGCTTTTGCTATTGCTATTGCTGTGTTGTTGCTGAGCGAGATTCATTAAAGAAATATGCCACTGTGAAAAAGAAACGGCGATGCGACCCGACCCGGCCAACAAGACGCCGATGAAGAACCTGTTATGGCCGGTCACAGTTGCCGCATTTAGTATCCACAAACACACACGTACATACATACATTCACTTTGTTGTTGCTTCTTTTTCTTGACTTGTTTTATGTCTATTCCCCCCACTCTCGCATATGCATAGTTCCGCTTTTGTGCGTGTTTTCGAAACAAAATGATGGTGAAAATAACGTTATGGAGCGTAAAGAGCGTGAGAGAAAGAGAGTGTGATGTCAACGTCATGGTGAAATTATTACAAGGTGACATATTCCTTTCACCTCGATGACTTTTTTATTCAACACATATAAAGGATGTCAACAAAGTGATCATAATCTATTTCGGATTTTATTTAATACATATGAATATCTTCTATTCAAACTTGTTCAGAGAACCACAAGAAACCTTAGTAACAGAGAAAAATAATATACAAGATATTTTTCTGTGTCAAAACAATTACTTGACATACTGCGATTCCATATAAGAATATTTACAAATAATACGCAGTGTACTAAAATTTGAAACCAAATATACATAAGAAAATAAATCTAGGTTGCATAAACATTTAAAGAAAAATATTGGAAAAATAAAGGAACCAGCAAAAATAAATACATTTTGTAGTTTCATTTATTTATTTACAATATCTACAAATGTACATAAATATTGAGTGTCATCTTAATAAAACCTGTCATACATTTCGAATAAGATTCTTTCCGTTATTAATGCTTAGATCCGTTGATCAATCAAAAAATAGGTACTTTATCGTTCTCTACTAACAAGTTTGTCAAAGCTACTTTTCCTAATGTAAATAAAATTAATTCTTATGCTCTTCTTTTTTTTTTAAATACATTTCCTTTTTTCCATATCAATATTTTGAATAATATTAATATAATATTATGTTTGCGCTTTTGGTAACTAATTTTAAATTTGTTCCTTTTTTCCTACATAACACATTCTTTACAAATATATTCGGAATTTATCTTGGCTTTTAAAAGTTTGCTGCCTTAGTCACAATGTTAATAATTCCACCGTGGTTCAATGTGGCCAAGAGTGACTAGTTATACAAAAATATATCGATAAACAGCTAGGCGCACGCTTATCGACCAAGTGGCAAGGACAACAATCAACTGTCAACTGTCAACAACAGAACAGAACAAAACGAACGATCGTGGGTGGGCGTAGAGGTCGATAACTATGGATGCATTGTCACTGACCTAGATCTAAGGCAAATTGGCAAAGAACGGAAATGGAAATTAAACGAAAAGAGAGAGACTAGAAAGAGTGAGAGAGGAAGAGAAATACATGTGTATGTGTGTGTGTGTGTTTATGTAAATAAAAGGCGACACTTACCAAGGCATAAAAGTTTGTATGGCAATCCTCCAAACTTGCGCCGTTTGTCTGATGATTTTGATGCGTCATAGTTCTTGGCTTTTTATTTTTGCACAACAGCAGCACCTCATTTTCTCAAGATGTGAATATTGTGAGTGAGAAATTGGTAAATATATGTATATAATATATATATATTTCTAGTATTTATTTGCACATTTGTTGTGATTGCGTTTCAATTGATGTATTATTCTTTCTTTATTTTTATTTCATATATTCCTTTCTTTTTGTTGTTGTATTGATTCTCATACGACGAGAGACACAGATACACAGACACTGATACACGCACACGTTCACAGAGGAGACACGAATTGCGTATGTATTTATTTGTATTTTCTTGCTGTTGTTGTTGTTGACGACGATGCTGTTGTAGTTGTTGTTGATGACGTTGTTGTTGTTATTGTGCAGCTTTTGCAGTTCACAACTACTTTTTTTTTTGTATTTCGACGATTTAGTAGAAGAACAAGAACGAGAATTATTAATATTATTATTATGTATTTTCTATCTATTTAGAATGCACTTGGCACACACACGCACAAACACACATTTACAGCGGCACTTTTTCATTTCTGTTTATTATTTATTTACTAAAATGAGGCATGGAGATTACAATTGTTGTTGTTTATTGTTGTTGCTACTGCTGCACACATATTTCGTTTTGTGCGCGCTTCCGAAACCGAAACACGTTCAGGTAAATCAATTTCGAAATCAGCAACATCATCGCAGCAGCAGCGCAAGAGATTGACAGAGACAGAGAGAGAGAGAGCTTGGCATGCGAATTGCACTCACAAACACTCATACACTTCACTTCACTTCACTCGACTCACTCATTCAGCCACTCACTCACTACCTCACATACTGCCAAACGACAATGAAAAACAATTTTGTATTTTTTAAGTTTTTGTCTTATTGTTTTTTCGCTGTTGCTACTACATATTTGTTGCTCTTGCTGCGTTGCTCTCTCTTGCACACGCAAACTCACACACACACTCACGGACATATGCGGCAATTACAAGGGTGGACGGCCGCCAGAAGCAGCAGCAGCAGCAGTCACATCTCCTTATGCTCCACTCTCCCTCTCCATGGGGCTGAACCACTGTCCATTCATTCGACACTGAGAAATGCACACAAGAGAGAGAGAGAGAGTGCAGAGAGCGAGAGCAGCGCGCGTTTGAGCGAGACACACAAAAAATTGACTTTTTCAAGGCGCGCAGACGACGTGACGAGACTGAGACTACAACTGGGGTGCTTCTATATGTGTGTGAGCAAGCGAGCGAGTCACATACATACACACACACACATATATATAAACACCGACGCACGACGACGATGAAAGTCGTTGAGTTTTCGTTAATCGTTGATGTAGACAAAAAAAAGAATTAAAATAGGTAGTTTTTTTAGCCAGTTTATTTAAATTCGAGTAAATAAATATGTATGTATAATGCTGAATGTTTTCTTCTTGTCGTTGTTTTCTGTATTAAATGCGAAGTTAAAATTAGTCATATAACGGTGATTTGCTGCCGACGTTTGCAATATGCACTTTGAAATACATTTTTGTGTATACATTTTTCGTATTTCGATTTTTCATCGCTCCACAACAATACAAATAATAATAAATAATCATTTGTGGTTTTAGGTTTGCGTGTTTCTCTGTGTAAAACAGAGGTAGAAAGAAGCAGCAGCAGATGAGTAATAGTAAATTGTAATGAGTTTGTGTTTAAAAAGGCACTCACATACACACACAATTACACTTGCACATACACACAAACGCGTAGCTCACACACGCACGCACACATGAACAGCAGAGAGGTGACAGAGATGGAGACTCGATTTAAATATTGCTAATCTATTTGTATCGAACTTGCACCTTGCACTATATATATGTATATATATATATATTATTTTAAATTTATTACTCAATATATGTCTACATACATAAATATATATTATGTATATATGTTCATATATATATATATGTATATGCATACGTTTTTCTCGCTTTTCGCACAACACCAAATGACGAGTCAGAAAATTTTAAACCGACTGCGAGACCGTTTCTGTTTCTGCTGCTGCTGCGGCTACTGCTAGCTGGCAACGACAACGACGACGACGCGACATCGCCACACACAATGGAAATTTCGCTCGCCTAGCTTTGCTTTTGCTTTGAGTAGTTCCTCAAAAAAATAAAAGAGAGCGACAACTACAGCGAGTAACGAGCAACAGCAGCAGCAGCAGCCACTCAAAAGAAGATTTGTCAGTTCTCTCCTGCGACGAACGAATAGCGGCGTTTTGCTCATTTTGCAATTGAGCGAATGCCAGAGAGAGCGCCGCGTCCAAACAAGTTTGTTTTATTTGTAAGCGTCCGTCTCATTCGTTCGCTCTCTCTCTCTCACGCCGTTGCTCTCTTTTTTGGTTTTGTGCATCGCCCTCTACTTGAATGCTGACTGCCTGCCTCTGCTTAGGGATGCAACTTTTAAAAACCGGAGAATAGCAAGATCGATTTGCTTGAATATGGCGAAGACAAAATGGCCAATCTGCTCTGCTTTATGAAAGAAAACCTTGCCACAATTTTTGTATAGTGGGAGTAGAGGAGGGAACAAAGATCTGACGATCTACAATCTCTGGCTTAAACAATATCACAGAGAGAAATTGAAAAGAATCTAAATTCAAATCTGTTGTTGGCTTCATGTTTTATGCACTACACAACACTGCACACACACATTTACGAATGCATATACATATAGAGTGCGAAACGTGATACATAGACAGCATTCCTCTCGCATTCACACGCACACACACAGACAGGCAGTGACAAACGCACCTACATATGTACATAAGTAGCAGTGACGCGAGCAACCACTTTCGTAGGTTTTCTTTCGATTGTGTGGTACACATATCTTTTTGATTTTTTTGTTCGAATTTGCCAAGTGGTCGATTTATGTTTATTCTTTCTTTCGATTTCTATTCTAAATCTACTTGTTTTTTTTTCTTCATTTAAGCTTATTAAAATTGTACAATGGATGCCGCGACTTTCGTCTGTTCCTTTCTTATATACACATATACATACATACATACGTATCTACTACACACACACACACTCACGCACTGAACGGACACACACAAAATGATCCCCTTTCCAACGGCAAATAACACAATTAATAATGCTGTTGCGGAAATATTTAAATGCAGTTAAATGTAATTATGCCTGATATTTAAACGGCTGCACTGTTATTGATGTGTATTAATTTTAATGTGCTTCACTTAGGCGATTGTCTCTCTTTCTCTCGACACGACACTCACATACGCGCGCATACACATCATCTGCATCTGTGTGTATGCGGATGTACACATGTATGTATTATGTACACAATTTTCGCATTTCTTTGGCTTTTTTTTTTACTTTTATATTTCTTTTATCATTTACATTTTTTGTGCGATGTGCCACTTTCTATTCACATTTTTTAATCAAACTTGCACTTCTTAGGTCTAACCGGCACGTTACTTCGCCTGCGTATAAAATAAACTAGTATTTCTAATTTAATAAGATTGCCAGACTGCAATAAGAATCTAGTTCCGAAAGCAAACTACATGACAGACAGCTGGCGGCGCTAGCAATCAAAAGATGGCGCCAAATCACTGTGAAAATTGGTTCCATTTTTAAGTATTTCCCAGAAACGTGTAGGCCAAAAGTTTTCTTGCTCGAATTTGGGTATCAAAACCCAATTCAACTGCATGAATTTTTAATGAAATTTCTTTAATTTAGCTGAATATCCTGGATTATTACTTAATCAATTACTTTAAAAATGTTTTAGTTAAAATAAACTACGACCCAGGGCCGCAGTGAAAAAAGTCGGAGCCAGTGAATTGTTCACCTACATTTTCCAGTGACTCATTTTCGATGAAAAACTTAGGTGGCGTAGCTGTTTCCCAAAGCTGACAAAAGGTGGCGTATTGACTTTTCGCAAAGCAAACAAAAGCAGGCGTTTGGGTCATATGACGAAGGTTACTACTTTTCGCGGTATCACTCATTTTCAATTTACCGTTTGTATATTTAAATATCTTATTGTTAAACTAAACAATTATGTAAAAAAAAGCATATCGATAAGAATTATCACAGGAATACCGATAGTGATATATCGCTAAAGTGCGGCCAAAACAATGAAGGAAAGCATCACAACTATCGCTGCAGACAGTACGATTGATATCGATATATCGTGATTTGTTGTTGTTAAACGCACCTATAAATTAAGTATTTTATGTTTTTATTTATAAAATGGCAACAAAGTTGAATGTTAACATCAGGACGCTCCTTACGAACTGCGAGGATCTGGCCAAAAGCGAAGACAACTTTTGGCGCCTGCAAAAGTTCCTGAAATCACTTGACACCATGGTTGCCGAGCTGGCGGCGATGGATGAGTGAGTTGTTATTGTTGTTTTGTATACAAAATGGATTGGATTTGTGAATGCAATATTGTATTGCCCCCTCCCTATCCTCCCCTCCTTCATGCATAGTCCACAAAGTGCTACACGGATATCTGGCTATAAAGAACGTCTCGCTGCCTTAAAACAAATAACCGGCTACACAAACAATTCCAATGCAAGTAATGGGAATTCCCGCAAGATGGAGGCTTCCAGTGAAATTGCATTACAAGAGATGCGTCAATTGCAGAATACGGCTAAACACAATGAAATACGCAAAGATCTGTTGCAAGGTATAACTATTTATGATCTTTATGACACTTTTAAATTGCATTTAATTACTTGCCTAGATGCGGACACATTGCGACGACGACGTGGCACTGAAGAGGCAACTGCAGCGGGCGGTAGCGGGGCAAGCGAAACTGTTGCCGGGAATAGCATGAATGAGGCGGTCAAGTATTATAATAATGCCCAGGAGAAGATTACCGAGCATATGCTATCCCTGACACGTAATCTTAAGGAACAAACCGAAACGGCAAATCGCATTATCAAACGTGACACTGAAGTTGTCTCCCGTTCCACGGGAATGGCCGATCGGAATATTAATTCTTTAGGGAAAGAGGCCGAGAAACTGGAGCAGCATTCTCGCAAGGCATACAAATGTTGGCTCTGGCTAATGATTGTCTTTGTTATTGTGGTCTTTATTGGTGAGTCAACAATGTAAAATAAGTGAAAGAATAAACTAAATAAATATAGTCATATTGAATGAATAAACTTAATTCAATAATTGAAATAAAATGAACTCTCTTTCTTTGCAGGCATGGTGCTATTTATGAAGATCATGAAGAAGAAAAAGACATAGGCAAATGGAAGCCGATGAAAGAAGCAGCTGTCAGTTGAGGACGCTGTCATAGATAGTTCAATAGGTTATCCTATAGCTAATGGTGTAAACATGCAGATAACATTAAACGAATTAAAGCCACAAAACCACATTTATTCATATTTATAGTTTAAGCTAAGCACAAGCATGTGTTGATTAAGTAATTGTTTTTCATTGGTTGTAACTATTTTTAAAAGTAAGAAACAACTTGTGTGAATTTTGTTCAATTACTTAATTAACTGTATAAAGTTGAGCGTATTGATTAATAACAATAGTTACAATAATTGTTGCTGATGAGTTTTAATCGGCTGCTATTAACTCGGTCACACCATTTGTGGTAATAAGCTGCAGCAGTGAACCAGATTTCGGACGATCCTCGTTCTGGGTCCATTTGTTAAAGAGTTGAGCCACTTCGGTGAGTGGCGTCCAAGTGCCGAAATCTGCTTTGGGCATCCACTTGCGATTCATGGGCGTATCGAGGGTAACGGGTAATATGGATACAACAAGTGCATCATTGGGTAAACCAGAATTATCGCCAGCCAGAGAGCGTGTCAACTGATGCACTGCAGCCTTGGCCATGCCATAACCCATCATGCCAGGTGTGCCGGCTAAAGCTGGCTTTGCACCGGTCAGGGCCAACAGACCACCATCCTTAAGGTGCTGGGCAGCCAATGCCGCTGAAATGGTTGAACTCCAAACACTTTGACGCCACATCAGATCCGAATTCTTGGCCAAATCTGTTGCGAAAAATGTGCAAAGTAGTATATATATACAAATATATTGTTGTTCACAAGATAAATTTCATGCTTTTTTTGGAGTTGCTCATGAAGTGAATAATGACTCACCTTTTTTGGCATTACCACCTGCCCAGCCACCGGCAACACAGATAACCGCATCCAGTTTATTACCAGCTAAAGATTCAGCCACTGTGTTAATGACTGACGATTCCTGATCCTCCCAACTGGCGTCACGAGGCACAACAACACTGACATCGGCATTCTCGTTTTCACTTAAATCAATGCTGCCAACCCACTGTTGAAATCCATTCGAATTGAAGGTTATTCAACAATTGCAAAAGTTAAGAATTGTGATTTAGTCTTTGCGGGGTCATGAGAAAGTGAAAGGCATTATTATTATGATGGACTTACAAAGTTTTTGGCTTTGAAATGCTCGACACAAGCGGAGCCCAATGCTCCCTTGCCACCATAGACGACGACTCGACCTGCGGACATTGTACGTGCTGCCAGTTTTACGGTTTCAACTCAACTGAACTCACAAAACAACACAACAACTACTTGTAAATTGAGAGTGTGACTCAAAAATAACAACGAGCTAAGCTTTAACGGCAACCGAAGTTGATTATCGATTGACAGTCGTCCAGTTGGGGTTTTTAGCCTCAAAACAAGTTATTTGACATTAAATAAAAGCAGTTCTTGATTATTGAGGAATTTCACATTAATTAAATTCAAACCCAGAACAAGTTTGTTTGTTTTAGCGTGATTTTTTTTGTACACTTGTTGCAAAAACAATTGATGCCTCTATCGATATATCAAATATCAATATCATTATGGCGACTGACGCTATCGATAGCTTCCGGCCCCATAAAAATAAAAAAAATTACACCGCTTTTAGTGGGTTTTAAAAAAGGAATGAACGAAAAACTTTGCCACAAAAAATCTTCGTATTTGTGTGTACAATGGTTTAATTACATTTAATCATGTATACATTTTCTTAAATTTAATTTAAACTGGCGGTCACCCGATGTTTGCCAACACCTACAACGTAAGCAAAGCGGCCACCTAGAAGTTTACCAGTACCAACAACGTAAGCGAAGCAGAGACCAAGTCGTCTGGCAGCGCCGATTACAGTGCATGTTCATACCAATCGACATCGATATTAAGAATTGCCATTCACCTTGCTCGATGTACACGTACACTCACACTCACACACGTACACGTACACACAATTTTGTCGTGATTTCTTTATTTGTTTAAAATAATAGTTAAAATACTGTTTAAATGAATAGTTAAATCGTGTGCCGATATGTTGAGTGCTTTTGATTTTGTTGCGCTCATTTTTGCGCTATAAGCGACCAAATTTTCGGCAACAAGCAAAAAGAAAAAAGACAACATTGTTCGCTTAGAGAGAGGGAGAGAATTTGTATGCGAGCAAGTTATTTATTTCATAAGAAATTGTTAACAAAATTACAAAATGGAGCGGCGCGTCAAGTTAAAGACAATTAATCCGCATATAACATGTAAAATTTGCGGCGGATATTTCATAGATGCGACAACAGTGACGGAGTGTCTACACACATGTGAGTTGCCAAATTGCCAATTGCCAGTTTCAGTATCCGCATCCAGAGACTACAGCACCTGCCCCCGACCCCTGCACCGGTTGCAGTTACATTAACGCCAGTCACGGTCAATCGTGAGAGCGGAGAGAGTGGAGCCTTTACTAGGGAAAGAGCTTTTAAATAATCTTGCAATCCACACGCTTTCATCAATGCAAACGCTTAGCCGGTGGATGGTGGATCGCGTGGGAGTTGATACTACTTATTTGTGCGAAGAACAAGTGTCGAGAAGTCAAAGAGAGGAGTGGAATATAATTTAAACTCTGTTTTTACCCCTACACCCACATTATTTGAATTGTCTTATGTTGTTTTGTTATGTTAATCATATTTTGCAGTTTGCAAGAGCTGTCTGGTTAAACATCTAGAGGAGAAGAAAACATGCCCCACCTGCGACAACATCATACATCAGTCACACCCGCTGCAATACATCAGTTTCGATCGCACCATGCAGGACATTGTGTACAAATTGGTGCCGAAACTACAAGAAGGTACGTCAATTACGGCATTAATAACAATAATAATATAAATAGTAATACTTAATCATTTATCATTATCATTTCGCAGATGAATCGCGACGCGAACGCGACTTTTACAAGAGCCGTAATATGCCATGCCCCAAGGATATAACGCAAAACCATGAGGATGACAATGAGAAGGTGATGGAGGCCCATGCCGAATCCGATTTTCATCGTTTGGATGAACAGGTCAATGTGTGCCTAGAGTGTATAAGCAATAACTTTAAGAATCTGCAAAGACGCTTCATACGCTGCAGCTCACAGGCGACGATAACGCATTTAAAGAAACTTGTCGCCAAGAAGATACTCAATGGCATCGAAAAGTATCGTGAAGTAAGTAAAATCAACATATCGGTCATCGATTACATGCTATTAAAATGTTATAAAAAAAAATAAAATAACATCGACTTATTTACAGATCGACATCCTGTGTAATGAGGAGCTTCTAGGCAAGGATCATACGCTGAAATTCGTATATGTGACACGTTGGCGTTTTCGGGATCCTCCATTGCGATTGCAGTTTCGTCCTCGAGTCGAGCTTTAACATATATATTGAGAAACATATGTCAGCGCAACACTAAAATGATATATTTTTTTATATACACACATATAATTTATTGACATAGTGCTCTATATGTATATAGTATATATGAATCTTAGAAGTTCCCATAGTTTTAGTCATCACTCTTAAATATGTATGTGTAAATGTGCATGTATAAAGTCGTAACTGCATAGTCGTTAAGTTTAACGTGATTAGCAAACTCTTCGTGTGACTTTAGTTGCGGCATTAGCATTTTGAGCCTGATTTAATCAAACTCCCTCCCCCTTTGGCTGGCTCCCTTGGCCGTTTTCTCCCTTTTGCTAAAAACAGAAAAACATAACAAAACCGTTTAAGAAATGCAATATTATTTGTGTATGTTTTTAGTTTCATATGTATTATTTATCTATTAATTTAATGTACAAAACACACGAATGTAAATAGCAGTTGAGTAAATAAATTTGTAATTATGTAAAAATTTATTGGTAATGTAATCTCTGGTGGCGGGGATCAGTTGTCTTAAAGCTAAGTCGTTTGGATGCGACAAAAGTATTGGTCTTAATGGAAGTCGGAGGCCGTGAATTAAGGCCAAATGGCAACGGCGCATATATCGTATTAAAGTGGGGCCTCGGCGGATGATGCGACCAGCCTTAAGAATACAATAATAAATCAATTTAATTATTATATAGTTACTACTATATTAATATAGTTACTAACGTAAGCATAATTGTAGTCGGCAGCAGGCACAGGCACAGGAACCGTTATTATGCGGGGAGTTCGAGAGCGACTGCGGCTGCGTCTACGGCGAGAAGATGACGAGGATGTCGTTTTGCTATAGTTTCCATTGCGGTGCATTATTTTTAAATCAAAAAAATTTATAAACGAGCTACTTTAAATTATTTATATTAAAATGCAGCAGTTTTTGTATATGTATTTAGATTTATTTGTTTTGCATATTTATATACCAATTTAATGTTAAAAATGTGAAAATACATTTGTATTAAATTTAAATTTAATATCAATTTTGTGGTTGTCGATCATTTCTCCTATAGCTAAATCGTGGATGCGGCTGAAATGGTCCAGCTCTGTATCTGAATAGAGGAAATCGTGGATATGGCTCAAAGAAAGGCCTCGGAGGCCGCGAATTAAGGCCAAATGGCAACGGCGCATACATCGGATTAAAGTGGGGCCTCGGCGGATGATGCGACCAGCCCTAAAAATACAATAATAAATCAATTTGATTATCATAAGCAACAAAAACTATATATATTGTAGTAATGAAGGAAAGGGGACGGAGTTACTAACGTAAGCATAATTGTAGTCGGCAGCAGGGACTGGCACAGGAACTGTTATTATGCGGGGAGTTCGAGAGCGACTGCGGCTGCGTCTACGGCGAGAAGATGACGAGGATGTTGTTTTGCTATAGCTTCCACTGCGACTGCGTCTGCGACGACGTTCATAGCTTCTGGAACGCCGGCGATGGCAACAGCCTTTCTCAGTGGAACGAGATCTTGTCCTGCTACGATGACGAGCATACTTTTTTGGTTGTTGTGCTGTTGGAGGCGATCTCTGGCGCAGGTTTCTCACCCGGTCTCGCTCACGTTTTTCATCAGCGAAATAGGGTACTTTTTCCCTTTCTTTATCGCTTGGACGTCGATGTGAACGTCGCCTGGAACCTAAATGCAATTACATACAAAAAAGTATTTCAGAAATACGCTTCGGTTAACAGGGTGCAATTCTTCTTGCTCTCGCTCTTGTGTCCATCGTCCTCTTCAATTGCGCATCGTTTTTGTTTCGAAAATGGTTCGCTTTCGTCGCCATCCCCATTGAAAATCACTTTCACAGATTGCCACTATAAAAAAAACAACAAAAATATTGTATTCACAATTTAGCAAATAATGCTATCACAATACGGACCTCTAGGAGAACGGCAACTGCTATCGGCATCCATTATTAAATAATATGATTCGACGCCATTTGTGCACTTGTAAATTTACATCAAGAATATAGTTGTATGAAGGTTACGCAACTAGCAGGATTTCATTTTCGACCCGTCCAGGTGACGTCACATGCAGCAATACTTTTGTGTTCTTGCGTTAGTTAAACCTGTAATAAGTACTTGTTTCTTGCCTTGCATTTAAGGTAAGATATTTAAGTCAAAATTAGTTGACTTTTATTTATTTTTGAATGAAATTTCAGCAATGACGTCTTGCTTATGGAGAACAAAAAGTATTTGACCTCTTGTGGCATTTACTATGCAGTCGAAGAATATCGCTTAATTAATCGATAACTGCTTTATTAAATCAACGCTTTTTGTTTTAAAATTTAAAGTATTTTGTTGAAAAAAAAAAATAAAATTTGTCATTTTCATGAATATGAACTAATGGCAAGATTACGGTATCCGGTGCGACAAGATCTGACGAAAGCGCAGATGGCACGCTGAGCAATTTGTATAGAATCGGTCAACTTATCGGTCTTAATATCTCGAGAACCGAGCAGATAATCAAAAAATTGTATTTAATTTTTTCGTCTTATTTCGACGTGTTCTACCGGAATCCGTAGTATCCCCTTTATTTGTATTGCATATTTTTATACCCAATTAATGTTAAAAATGTGAAAATACATTTGTATTAATTTTAAATTTAACATCAATTTTGTGGTTGTCGATCATTTCTCCTATAGCTTAATCGTGGATGCGGCTGAAATGGTCCAGCTCTGTATCTGAATAGAGGAAATCGTGGATATGGCTCAAAGAAAGGCCTCGAAGACCGCGAATTAAGGCCAATTGGCAACGGCGCATACATCGGATTAAAGTGGGGCCTCGGCAGATGATGCGTCCAGCCCTAAAAATACAATACCTCAATTTAATTATCATAAGAAACAAAAACATTTTATATTGTAGAAATTAAGGGAAGGGGACGGAGTTACTAACGTAAGCATAATTGTAGTCGGCAGCAGGGACTGGCACAGGAACTGTTATTATGCGGGGAGTTCGAGAGCGACTGCGTCTGCGTCTACGGCGAGAAGATGACGAGGATGTTGTTTTGCTATAGCTTCTACTGCGAGTGCGTCTGCGACGACGTTCATAGCTTCTGGAACGCCGACGATGGCAACAGCCTTTCTCAGTGGAACAAGATCTTGTCCTGCTACGATGACGATTATACGTTTTTGGTTGTTGTGCTCTTGGAGGCGATCTCTGGCGCAGGCTTCTCACCCGGTCTCGCTCACGTTTTTCATCAGCGAAATAGGGTACTTTTTCCCTTTCTTTGTCGCTAGGACGTCGATAAGAACGTCGCCTGGAACCTAAGTTCAATTACATACAAAAAGGTATTTCAGTAATATGCTTCGGTTAACAGGGTGTAGTTCTTCTTGCTCGTCCTCTTCAATCATCGTTTTTGTTTCGAAAATGGTTCGCTTTCGTCGGCATTCCCATTGAAAATCACTTTCACAGATTGCCACTATAAAAAAAACAACAAAAATATTGTGTTCACAATTTAGCAAATAATGCTATCACAATACGGACCTCTAGGAGAACGGCAACTGCTATCGGCATCCATTATTAAATAAAAGGCAAGATTACGGTATCCGGTGCGACAAGATCTGACGACGGATTCTGGTAGAACACGTCGAAATAAGACGAAAAAATTAAATAAATAATATACGCGCCAAGCGATGAAGTTGAAACACACACTGTGAAATACTATCGGTGTCTCGCTCTAACGTAGTGCAAAGAGCAGCTGGCACGCTGAGCAATTTGAATAGAATCGGTCAACTTATCGGTCTCAATATCTCGAGAGCCGAGCGGATAATCAAAAAATTGTATATAATTTGTTCGTCCTATTTCGACGTGTTCTACCGGAATCCGTCGTCAGATCTTGTCGCAATGGATACCGTAATATCCCCAAATAAAATGATTCGACATTTCTGCACTTTTAAATTTACATCAATAATATAGTTGTGTGAAGGTTACGCAACTAGCAGGGTTTTATTTTCGACCCGTCCAGGTGACGTCACATGCAGCAATACTTTTGTGCTCTTGCGTTAGTTATTCCTGTAATAAGTACTCTTCAAATGATACAAAGTTTGTTGCCTTGCATTTAAGGTAAGATATTTAAGTCAAAATTAGTTTACTTTTATTTATTTTTGAATGAAATTTCAGCAATGACGTCTTGCTTATGGAGAACAAAAAGTATTTGACCTCTTGTGGCTTTTACTATGCAGTCGAAGAATATCGCTTAATTAATCGATAACTGCTTTATTAAATACAACGCTTTTTGTTTTAAAGTTTAAAGTATTTTGTTCAAACAAAATAATAAAATAAGTCAATTTCATAATTATGAACTAATTTAGATGATTTATTCATATCGTTCATCTGTTGCTTATTCTTAATAGTATGTATCACCATCGCTCTTAAAGAGATATTTTCTATTTTTTACTGCAAAAAAAAAGATTGTGAGTAATTTGGGTGACAGTTTAGTAAATAAGTATTCTCTTACGCCTTTAATAGCGAGCTGGGAATCTCGAAGCCTTTGTGCATCTTCCAAATGTGCGCTTTGCAATAGTCGCTTCTGTAAAAGTCGCTTGAACAATAAGGACACTGATAGGGACATTCACCAGTATGTATAAGATTATGCCTTTTAAGACCCTGCTTACTTTGAAACGCTTTTGTGCAATAACTACACTGATGTAATTTGCGGTCATCTTTTAACATAGTATCCTTCAGTTGAGACTTGATTTTCCCAAGCTGTTTCTGTTTATTGCTCTTTTGAATTAACTTTTTTGCTTTTGGCAATGATTTCAGTGTCTTAAACTTTTGTTCGGCGTGCCTTCTGTAAAGCGTAATAAATTTTTTGAATAATTGAAAATACTCTCCTGTTTTGACAAACACAAAAATTCACTAACTTATGTTCAATTTAAGAAGAAAAGGTAAAACAATTACATGAAAATAAAAACCAAACAAAGTGTATTTCTTTTTGTGAACTTTCAATTTGTCAAAACAATTACTTGACTAACTGTGTTTACATACTTCTGGTGGACGCGTAATATCTTCATGTGATCAAATGCCTTGCTGCACATATTACATTTGTAAGGCTTTAAGGTAATTTCGGTTTCCTCTTCCATTTCATCAATTTGTTCGAGCTTAACAAAAAGAGTCTCGCTCTCTTCAAACAAAATGTCATCTTGGCTATCCAATGGATCCAGTTCCTGTTGTTGATGCACCTTCTGTGGCTGGAGACCAGTTGCTATCAAGCGCTTATAGCTCTTCTCACACGTGCGCTTGAATCTCCAAGCATTTTGGGCATTAATCACACAACTTAAACATATTTTGTGAGTTAATTCATCATCGATATTAATGTGACACTCGGCAAGTTCGTTAAGCATGTCCGCAAGACATGGCTCTGGATTGTCCGGGTCAATTTGTTGCCGCTTGGCAAATATATCCACCAGAGTAACCGTGCCATTTAGACAAATCCTACAAAATTCATATTCCATTTTTGAAATATGCGTCAAAGCGTCCTTCACTTGATATATGTCAACAGTGTTATCGCACAATTAGCTTCGATCGATTTATTATCGCGCTGGTGCGATATATCGATAGGGCGTACAATAAAAATAAATCACAGTGCAGTGCTTAAAAGAATAATTATTTATTTTCAACATTAAATAACATTTTTGTAAATGTGTTAAACATATTCTACATTTTTGTCTGTCTATTTTTATTTAAATGCTCAGGTATTGGTTTAAATTCAGGTGGTTTGTTGTAAAAGCTCTGATTTGTAACCGTGATATTAATCTTCGAGTTCACATTTGAAATAATCGTTACTTGGAGTAGTCAGAAGGCAATCCGTGATCTTTTCATTATATATTCAGTTAATGGCACATAAATTGAGTGCTATTTTGAGTTGGATTTGTATATATAATATTAATAATATTAACTGTGTCCAAAAAATGCTATGTATGTTTGCTTGTTGAAAATAGAATGAATCATTCTAAAAAACTCATTCGTACCTTTGAGTACTTAATAATATTAATAATTAAGAATAGTTTATGTTATTACATACAGCATACGCCTGGTGCAATCATGGTAAATTGGAATACAAATAGTAGAAGCTCGTTTTATAAATACATACATCATCCTCATCGTCTTAATTACATAATATAAGAGTTTTGATTTTTACGGAATGTCTATAAACGATATTTTTGGGGTTTTGACAGAAGATGTTGGGAATTTTGGTTTTGGCTTTATTTGCGGAATGTGAATATGAGAGGGTCTTGAAATAGTAGTTAGTGTCTACATATGTCTGGTGTTGCCAAAGTTAATGCCCGACTGGGTAGCGCCCTTGTTGGATCCATACTGCAGGGAAATGACATTCTGGCCGGCACGGAGCTGCTCCTCGCTGAAATTGCGCACATTCTTGTCTGCCTCCTTGGGACCAATCGAGGGCTTGTTAAAGTTTGATGCCTATTATAAAAATTGAAAATACGTGGCATTAGATTTAAATGAACCTTGGACAGAGTGCAACTGGGCACTTTGTTGTTATCTTCTTACCTTGCGGCCCAATGACTGCAAGCAGATGACGACAGAGTTGAGATTCTGACGTTCCCAGAGATCAACGCTTTGGAATGTCTCCTGTGTGGGCACACCAAAGTTCTTGGCGCACTCAAGGAACGCCGATATATTCTCCATGCACTTGAATGCCATTTTGCTTTCATTAATCTTCTTGATGCAGCCAGGCTGCAAGGCATTGGCCAGCTTGCACAGGATCACGCCATCCTTGAGAACTTCAAAGAAGTTATCGGTATCGCCGGATGTGTTAATTGGCTCCGCTGTTACAGCCTTAATCCATTCCAAAGACTCCTGAGCGAGTTCCTCGCTGTACTTGGAATTGATCTACAAAAGAAATCACATATAATTCATATATCTTACATAAGTACTATGTATATCTATGGAAGATCTAAGGATACCTTGGATTGATACATGACTACAACAATCGATGCAATTTGCCACACTAAAGCCGAATCGCAAATTAAATCATGTGAAGTTCAAATATTCTTGTGTTATCTCCCAAAAAAAATTGCAGATAACCCGCCTATCGGTAATTGTTCATAAACATACACACCTTACACACACACACGCACACACATAAATTCATTCTCAGGTTGTAATTCAAGTTTGGATAAGGATAAGATTGCAGGTTCTTCCCAGTCAGCGGCACTCCCGGCCTCTCAATATAACTAGTTATGTTGTTGGATTACCTTTGCTTCAGTATATACATAGTCTATATGGAACCAATCTGCTGAATATATAGCACTTTTAACTGAAAGTTAAATTTCAAAGTTCTGAAAGTAATTTTTTTACTCCCTTACGCATAAAGTTTGGTTTAGGAAATGTTGAAATTAATATTAATATTTTTAGTTTTCATATACATTGTTGTTTATTATTATAAAATTTAAGCTCTTATTAAATATTATTTCAAACTTAGTTTAATTTCTTGACGAACATAAAATAAATAAAACAAAAAAAATTGATCTAATTAAACCGTTTTGTTAATCATTCTCCTCCCCATGGGGTTGAGAATTAGTTAAGATCCCACCGTATTTGGAAACTACTGTCTCAATCGGTTGTCAATACTCATATACCTGCATCTCTTTTAAACATATGAATAACCATATTTGTTAATGTTGTTGTTGTTAATGTTGATTCAAGCTTTGTATTCGCCATATCCATATATGGCCTAAAGCAAATGCCGGCTGTTTGGGCGTCCTTCGCAAACGATTTTGGCATGGAAACGAGGCCCACTTGTTGAGAATTATTGGAGTGGTCATTGGACTGCTTTGGGGCGCCAGTCAAACCGCAACCGGTGAGGGGAAATGACAGGAAAAAGTTGAAAAAATTGGCTCGCTTTGTTGCGTGTTGTCTTACCATTATTTGGCTATGGGGTTAAATCGAAGCCCGTTTAGCACCTAGTTATTAGTGCTATTTAATTGAATTGCTGTCGCTAAATGAGTTAAGATTAACAATCATGCTCGATATCTTTCTCCCTCTCTCACGATCGCCCTGTCTTGCTTGCTCTATCGTTGTTGAGTGACTCTGACAGCGACTCTATTAAAATGAATGATCTCAGAAACAAATGGAACGATTGTTTGTCGCCAATTGAGTAGTTTTTGTTGTTGTTAATGTTGTTGTACTCGCATTTCGCAATTTACAAGCACAAAATTGTTTTGCTTTGTTCCTTATCGCATATACCCCTAAAAGGGAAATGCAAAGGGAGCTGGAAAAGTTGGGGGGCAGCATTACATACATACATATGTACATAGTACATAATGAAGGTGAATGGACTTCTGGCAAACTCAACAATCTGTCTGCCCCCTCCCTTTCTCTGTTTCTTTATCTCTATATCCCTCTTGCTTTCTCTTGTACCGGTAGTTATTTTCTTATCGATAAGCTTTACGTGTTGATGATGAGCTGATCAAGAAGCTGATATGCAGATACATCGCTCATAAAATACGCTAATCAGAGTTAAGCAAATGGCTTTTAATGTCTATATCAACAGTTCTTTTGTTTTCGTTCCGCATTCCTGTTTTTTGTTTTTATTATATCGGTTTACACGGGGCGTTGATTTTGTTTGTTTGAATGTGGTTGCTGCAATTATCGAGAATGCTATCGATTCTTCTGTTTTCGCATTCTTTTTATATGAATTTGCACTGGGTGTCGATTTTGTTTGTCAGAAGGTGTCAGCAGCAATTATCGATAATTGAAGCTAACCGTTTTCCAGCTTTCTGTGCTAGGTGCAATTATAAACTTCAACTTAAGTTTAACAAAGCAACAAAACGGTATTTAGCAATCGCGGTCAGGTCATTAGAACTGATGAGCATAAAACGGTTAACCCGAATAAAACCAAATAACTGAGATTGAGACAATGAAAAAGACAATGAGGTTTTTGGCATACGGCAATGCGGGGTCAAACAATTTATCATGTTGAAGAGAGCTGAGAAATCGTAGAACAATTAATAAAAATCCATTTTGATTGACATCGCGCTGAACACGATGATCATAATTCTCGATGATAATTATGCTGATGGCTGATAAATTGACACCCTCAGGGCATTTTGAATAAATTTTGATTAAGAATACACACATATATTCGTTAGATTCTACACCAAAGACCGGCTCGACTCTATTATTTATACAACTATTTATGATCATAAATAATAAAAAAAACAGCCGTTAAAATATTAATGAATTCGGGCCATTTCTTACACATTTCTTGCATAAATATTTACAAATGTTTATAAATTTTCTGTAGCCAGACAATAAGCGAGTTCGTTGGGGAATTGGAACTGGAATTAAAATTTGCAAGACATGGCTTACAACATAAACAAAAACAAGAAACCAAATATGAAAGTAAACAATAAGTTTGAATTTTAATGAAAAATAGCAACGGTCAACAGTTTTTGTTGCCCTGTTGACAATAAGAATGGGTATGCCCAACTTAATGATGTAATTGGATCAACAGAAGAGCAGTTTTAAGAAATTCTATTTTCAAAATTCATTCAAAGTTATTGGAAAACTTTGAGTAGGTACTTATTGAAGATCTGCGTTGAGAATTTTATTAGCAAATGTAGTCTTCGATCAACTCAGAAAATATGAGTGATCAATGATTATTATCACAGCTGTGTATAGGGTATCTGTTAGACAAACTATGTTCCCTGAATCATTCTTACTTACGCTATATTTTTATCCATTTGTATACAAATATATTTAGCGTTGTTTTAATGAGTCAGCAGAGAGCTCAAATCGTAGAGCCGCATTTCATTTTTATAGAGTTTCGCTATGAGGTCGCCATGAAATTCGACAACTGTACGAATGTATTGTGTGAAAAGTACAGTACATAATTCAGTACATGCTTCAAGTGTATATAATTGATCTATATGTACAAAGCGTACTGGAACGTGTTTGCCTTATCGAAGAGAGCAAAAATATATAATGTCAACGTCGGGTGGGAGGATGTGAGAACGGAATTCGCTTATCAGCATGTCGCTCTAAGGTTCTCTTCTATATAGCACTCAAAAATATCAAAATTATTAAGCTTTTAGACAAGGAGAGAAGGCAGAGAAAAATGCGGAACAGAATGGAATGGAACCCTGACACTGACATTGACTAACGGCGGACGGAACTGGGGTCGCACTGGGTCTGTGGGTCAGTTGATAAATTAAACACGATTACCAGCAATTACATAAAGCGTGACAATGACGAAAACCCAACTGAGAGGAAAACGTAATTAGTTTTTTTAAAATATATACATATTTTTTGCTTCACATTTTTGATGGAGTTTCTAGATACTATGACGAGTGTGTACAATGTACAATGTACAATGGGTGTTAGCCCGCACGCAACTCGCATTAGCCAATGGCCAAGCCTTCAACTTCATTAGTTTTAGACGAGCTTTTAGTTAAATTAAAAGTGCCATTCAAACAAAGTAACTTGTTGACAAGATTTCCTTGCTGCGGGCAAATGAGTTGAAAGACTCTTCATCATCCAACAACACCCACATCTATGTGCGTAAAAAGTGAAATCGCTTGAAACTCCCTCAAGGAGTTTGAATGCCCAAAAAAAAACCTACTCGTAAATCTAATAAATGCTGACGCAAGTTTCCGCTTCCAGTTAACATGATGGATTCGCACGTAATGCTTCAAATATTTATGTGCCATGTTTTGTTTTGCCATTTTATTAGTCATTTCTTTTCTTCCATCCACATCAAAGAAGTGACAGGCGAGTCGGACACGACAGACGCTACGGATCATTGCGTAATAAGCAATTTTGTAGGATATGAAGCCCATAATAAAATACAAAGATCAACAGATGACTATGATCATGACGAAGATGATGTCATTCCCGGGGTGTTTGTTTGGTTTTGTGAATTTTAGTGAACTTTGGCAATAATTCAATAACGATGATTAGTTAAAAAACTTTAAACTTGACGCATGTACAGTGAGGGTTGACTAACGATCAACAGCTTACAATAAGTTGTCTCTCATTTAGTACAAATTCGCTGTATGTAATAACTGTTGGGGTTTTTCTGTGGTTTCCTTTAACCTTACAAAAACTGTTTGGATTGATTTAAATCAGGGACTGTAAATAATGATTATTATTATTTTTTATTTTTAGACCCAGTACTTTAAAAAAGTACAAATGGGTCTATTACGTTTGTGCAAATGTGCGTAACAGGCAGAAGGAGGCGTGGCAGACCCCATAAAGTATATATATTCTTGATCAGCATCAACAGCCGAGTCGATATAGCCATGTCCGTCTGTCTGTCCGTCTGTCCGTCTGTCCGTCTGTCCGTCTGTCCCTTTTTTGAACACCTATATCTCAGAGACTATAAGAGCTAGAGCTACCAAATTTGGCATGTACGTTCATCTGCATCTTGCATTAAACGAGTTTGTTTTAGATTTTTGCCACGCCCCCCTCCGCCCACGTAAATTTGAAACAAAATTTCAAAGTCGAATAACGAAAGCTCCCTTAATGCTAGCGATATGATTTTTGGCATACATGATAAACTCTATAGTCCAATCCTGTCCTGAAAGTTTTATCCGGATCGGATAATAAACGGATAGTATACGGCTGTTCAAAATTTCGAAAATATGAACACCTAGATCTCAGAGACTATAAGAGCTAGAGACACCAAATTTGGCATGTGGGTTCATCTATATCTCCCATTGATCAAGTTTATTTTGGATTTTTGCCACGCCCCCCTCCGCCCCCGGAAATTGCAAAACAAAATTTCAAAGTCGAATTACAAGAGCCCCTTTAAGACTAGCGCCTTGATTATTGGTACATATAATATACACTATAGTCCAAACCTGTCCAGAAAATTTCATTCCAATCGGATGATAAACACGGAAGTTATTCAACTAACAATGTTACAGGCAAAAGGAAGAAGAAGAGACGCTAGCGACCTCTGTGTTTAATAACTTCGTAGTGGCGCCATCTATTGTTTGGTACGCATTATTGAAGAACAATCAATAGTGAACGCTTTGCACTCAAAAAGTACTGGGTCTCCTACTGTCGAGCTTGCTCCACTGTAGCTTACTGCATTTTTTTCATTAAAAACATCACCCACTTATAATGGATTAAATTTTAAATACTTTATATTGAATACCGCCCGACCTTTTAACTTTGCAGCTTAAAAGTTTGACTATTTTAAAAGTATTTAATTTTAGATTTATTTATTAGTTATTTTAAGATTAAACGACAATCTTTAAGACTTTTGCAATTAATTATTTCGATGTTCTTCTTCAGCTTCATGTTCAATTTCGCTTTCTTTTTGATGTGTCATGCCCCTGTCCCTGGACCCGATGACAATTGTAAAGCTCTTAAGCTGACCGATATTCGGTGAAAAAACCACAATCACTCAAGCTTGGAATACCGCAAAATAAACGTAACGGATAAACGAGGTCAATTATGTGACTGTTTTTTTATGTTGTTATTTTTCCAGTTGTTTTTGTTTTGTTTTGATAAATGTAAACAGTGCAAAACATGCACAAATCGAAAGAAAGACCCCTATTAAAGATTTACAGTGATCACTCACTAGCTCATATAATCTTTGAAATCAGAAAGAGTAGTTTTTAACAAAAATTCCTATTGATAACGAGAGTTCTAATTTCGTTATGTTTTAAACTTTGTTTTTTTTTGTTTTGTAGTTTTCGTCATCGGAAACATGATTTCAATTCCATTATTAGAAATGAGAACTCTGGTTTGGTATTCGAGTAAAGTTTCACCGGATATCCAAACAACAACATTTAGATTTATGATTATGATATGTTGCCGTCACTTTTTATGGCTTATCTAAAAATGAATGACGGCTTACCCCAAAAAAAGTACTACCAACCAGAATTATACACGCACTTTCACAGATATTCTACATGTATCTACAGGTAACAATAATGTACAAGTAGTTGTACAGGTTGGCAAGTTCCATTTAGAAAACTGATAGCAATGGGCACTGCTGCGGATGTATTAATGTGACCATATCTAGCCTAGGTCTGTATGGGTGAACAGTGATTACTATACGTCAGTATATAAAAGGTATGTAGGAATGTACATATATGTACATTGTATATACATATACAAAGGTGCTAACGTTTCTATGGGTACTCATACAGAAGAATGGACAATAGACAACAACAAGAGAACGACTAATTAATGAAACATGGTCAAGGGAAGGGGGGTCGGGTGCAAAAGGGTTAGTAAAAGTAGACAGGGAGAGGTAGGTAAACAGAGAGGGTTAGCTAGAGGAGCGCCTTCAATAGTTGCTCGATTTTGCTGAAATTTGAAATTTGAGTCGTTGCCATAAAAGTACACAAAAAATAAAAAAAATAACTGCCAACCGAGTCAGCACTTAACCACACACACACATACACTCATACATCTATGATATATGTACACCTCAACAGTTAAATGGACAAACAATTTTTAAAAGTTGATTCAGCGGCATGTTGTTTTTGTTTGCTTATACTCACACACACACATACACTAACTCTTTATTTTTTAAGTGCGGCGCGCATGTGTGTGAGTGCTTCAAAGGTGCTATCGCTACGTGGGGCGCTTTTTCTTCTTGAACATTTTGGAAGCTAACGAAGACAGGCAGCTGGCAGGCAGCCCAATGACATCACCAAAGCTCTCTCTCTCTCTCTTTCCCAGCTCCTCACACTGTCTCTCGCTCCTGCGAAGCCCTTGATCGCACGTCAAAGGAGATAGAGGAGGAAGCAACAGGAAGGTGGGGAATAGGCAGAATGCAAAGGGGAAAACACAAAAGGGTAGCAAAGCAGTGTGTGTTATTTGCTCAATGCTGTAATTGTAGACACATTGTTTTTGTATGGGTAAACTGCACTTAATCCCCCCCATCCACCACCACCCACCTCTAGCAAACCATATACAATTTCAATTTCACTCACGTCGCCTTTGCCACACAGGGACAGTGCATTACATAATTGTAATGAGGGGGAGAATAGGGAATAACAAATAAATACAATCCCAGTTCAGTACATATGTACAAATGTAAATTGCAGTAAATAAGCGTTACTAATGTTGTCAAATTAGCATCAAGGAAGGGGAACTTTGTGTCGATCTGCATTCAAATGAGAGAGTTGCATAGCAACTAGCAATCAGTCACTTGAAGAAATTTAAGCTTAATAATACATACATACATACATACAAACATTCAGGCACACATTACGCATGCATTGTTCAGATACAAATTTAGATACTTATACACACACACTTTTATGAATACTTTAAGATGACTTATCAACGCGCATTGCCAATTTGGAATGAGGTCATTTCTAAGACCATTTTTAGCCAGGCTTTTGCGCGCGCGAGCAGACAAAACTCAGTTTCAAATGCCCAAATAAAGTCAATGCAGCTTCACACACACACACACACACGCGCAATATAATTTTTGGCAAAAATTTGTTTGTGCTCTTGATATTGTTGTTGTTGTTTTTACCTTACGCTGCGCTTCGGCCGCAAAGCCACTCTTTGTAGCACGATTCGAAGCCATGTTAATATTTATTGTAGTTGTTTTTGTTGCTGCTGGATTTGGGCTGGAAACGGGTTTACAGGGCGCGTTGCTTGGTCAAAAAAGTAGGTACGCTCAAAAACTTATCGATGCACTCTGGCCAAATGGAATGTTTATCACAAAATTGGGGAATATATTTTCAGTGATGAACGCAAACGAATTAAACACGTCCGTACACAGCAAAGGTTATAAGTGCTTTGAGCGTAGCAGATAAACAGACAAACGAAGAAAACTTCACAATGAGCGTCAAGTACTCACGCACACACGAACACAAACGCAGAAAAGTGCCGAGGTTATGTTAAAAAAGAGAGAGAATAACAGTGAGTGAGTGCATTGGCGCTCAATAGTAACGGACTTTCTTGTTTCCATCAGTGTTGCTTAAAAGCTAGATAATTTGTTTAAACACCTTTGCCAGAAATCTGGCTATTATCATCTGTTTTCGTTTAGCTGCTTATTATTATCAAAATAGTTATTTTTGCCATTAAAAATCGGGCAGCACTGGTTGCCAGCATCAGAGAGCAAATGTTCCACTCTATGTATTTTACTGGTTAACATGAGCCTCTCTCGCTCTCTCCAAAAACATACAGAGCGCTGCAAAAGCTCAAGCTCAGCTGCTGTCACTGGCTGCTGTTTGTTGGTGATGTCATAATGCACATGTGTAACGGCTGTTTGAATTGTTGTTCCTTTTAATGGCAATGAAAGTGAACTGATATAAAGCTTTAGTTGCTGCTGTTGGGTGCTGTTTATTAGTAATGGAACCATGCCTTATCCTAAACACAGCATTCCAAGCATGACCTTGACAAAAAAAAAAGAAGCAAATGAATGAAGATATTGCGAGTTTTTGTTTAAGTTTGCCTTGAGAATTAGTTACATTTTATTCACATAAATATATATGTTATGTAATTGTTTTTGTTTTAGATAAGAAGAGAATTTCATTAGTGTTACAGTGTGTGTGTGTCTTTATGTGTTTTTTATTGTGTTCTAAATAAATAGAGGGAATTGCTTTTATATTTGTTGTTGTCGCTTTGTGTGATACATACATACATATATAATTGTTATATTAAATATACATAGTTCTAATTAATAATTTTTTGTTATTTAATAATTATTTTTGTTTTTCATTTCACTGCAGCAAGACAATTTTTGAATTAATAAACATTTATGTCATTTGTCTTTTGATTATATCGCCATTAAGTTTTTAACATAGGAAAAGCAATTGCATTTAACTAGACGAAGTATGTTTTTAATATTTTTTTTTTATTATTATACTAAAGATTAACGGAGTTTTTAATGGGATTTATGGGTTTTCCCATTTCTTCATTCTGCTCTCATGCATGTTAAGGCCCTCGCGCTCAAGTACTTGTGGGTGTGGCACACACACATGCACGCTTATAATTATGTAAGTGTGTGTGTGTGAATTATAGACTATTGTTTTTAATTGTTTTCTTTAAGTTTTTACAATTGTTTTGGGGGATTTGGAGGAGCATGCTAAATAATTTGCTAGTTTTAATTAAAAAATAATCATAATTTATTTTGCACATGGATAAATACAAATTACAAATATAGATGATGTATATATAAAAAAGTTATTACCAAAAAAGTAAATTGACGCAAAAAATATACAGAGACAGACAGGGGGAGTGGGAAAAAAGGAGAACACTACTAGTATGCTAAAAAAATGACATAATCGTAATAATAATCAGAATTGACGACAACTTCTGCTAGAGGAATTGTATCCCCAATAGATCCTACGTATATATCTCTATATATAATATGTGTGTGTGTGTCTGTGTGAGTGTGTATAAGCACTGATATCTGATATCTGTGTTTACGCTATATATAGTATATATAATAGTTACATTCTCTCCGAATCGAATTGGACATAGAACAGTTGTATCAGCAAATAATTTCAATTGAATCTTTTTGTTTCGTTTCGTTTTCTTTTTTTTTAATAAATAATACCTCACGATTCGTTGGCTCAACGTAGTTTTAACTTAACTTATAAAACAACTGTGCAAAAATTGGGCAATTAACTCTCTTGAGAAGGGAGGGAACGGGCGGTGCGAAATGGAGAATGGAGGAGCTAAGCGTTGTCTCCTCCCAGCATTGAGGCGCACTGTGTGGAGTGTGTGTATTATCATTTTTTATCATGGAGCTGGCCTTTAATAGGCATATAATGGGCATTATCTGCCTACCGCGTCTTTCATTTTTCTGGCCCTCATATCAATTTCGTTTCGCACAGTGTAACGTAGTACTAGGGTTTAGGGTATTACAATTCTGTACTATTTTCTATATAATTTTCAATTATATACGATGCGTCTCAAGTTCAAGTTAGACTCGTGTTTAATCGAAAAAAAATTGCAAAACTTTTGAAGCGATTTTGTTGCTAGCATTAATTATAATTAATAATCATAATTAAATTAGATCGTATCGTATGTAAAACGCATTTTGGATCATCATTTTTGATATATATCGAATTGCTAGCCAATTATCAGGCTGATCATCATTCATTATCCATTATCATTATCATCATCAACATTTCTCATTGTTCTCTTTTAGTTTTTGTCTTAGTTCTTAACTAATATTACATGCACTAGCTTCTGCTTCTCGTTCCCTTGCAGGTTTGCCTCCTCCATCTTTTTTTAATGCATACTTTTAGTTATATAATAGAGTGTATATAGTTTTTTCTTGTTTTTTATAAGCATTTTGTTTTCCTGTTTGTTAGTTTATCTCTAGTAACCATAATTTGTTGCATTCATTGTTGCACATTCTCCAACCACACATCGCATTGCATCGCGTTGTTGATCCTATATCAAATCTATAAATAAATACTCCACACACATTTAGCTATATATCAGTTTTGTTTAGATAGTTTTACGACAAACAATCTAGTTTGGTTTCCTTCTCATCGGATTCACAGCAACGATATATCTAAAAAACAAAGAGAAAAACAATTATAGTATTGCTTCTAATAAATAAATATACAAGATTCAAGATGACTATCTTCTAAAGAAGATTGGGACATTTTTGGAGAACAGTGTTCCTTTCTAAATTCTAAGTCAATCAATCAGCAAAGTGATCGACTTAAAAAGTTATGTACATATATCTACCTTTATTCTCGTGACTATCAGCAGTGACTAGCGTGGTGTTTGCCGCTGTGCTTGTGAGCAAGCTGTTGTTATTATTATTATTGTTATTGTTGTTGATGTGTAGATCATCTTGATGTTGTGACTCAATGCTCAGATCGATCAACTGAGTGACAGCTGCTGGAACTGGAGTCACTGCATCCTGCAGCAAATTGATGTCACTGCAATTAGTGAGTAAACAATTAGAGTTCCATTAACGGAATTCATTTCCACTCACTTCTTATTGTTAACATTCTCAATATGGCCATTGCCATTGGCCAATGCCACAGGGGATGCGACGGGGACAGCATCTGCTTCCACATGCAACAACTTGCCGTTGCTCACCTCAAACTGTTGCAAGTTCTTGGCATTCTCATCGATAATCATATTGGAGAAGCTATGAATCAGCGAATTCTCCTTGTCCAGCACCGATTGCTCATACATGGCCTGATCTGTCACAGTTGCCACAGATTGTGGCACATCAACTGCCACTGTGGGTGCCACAACATCTGTGCTGCTGCTATTGCTGCTGTTGGGCGATCCTCCAGTGGAATTGCTATTACTGCTATTGCTGTCGGTTTCTTTGGGAGCCGACGCGACCTTGGCGTCATTTGATTCCTGCCAAAAGGATAAAGAAGGATCAGTTCTGATGTTCAAGTTGAAGAATTAAGATTGGCAAAACTTTGCGTACCTTGGCGGGCGTGGCTGCAGCGCCGGCTTTGCGTGTACGCGACATGATCGCCTCGACACGCTTGCGTCTTTCCTCGCGCTCCTTTTCCTCACGCTTAAGACGCTCGGCAACTTCGACGCGCTGCTTTTCAGCTTCCTCTTTGGCCTTCTTTTCGGCCTCCTCGCGTTCAATGCGCTGTCGTTCTTCATCCTCTCGCCTGCGTTGCTCCTCCTCCTCACGCTGCTGTGCTTCCTATGGATAAAATGGGATTAGCCTATGATTTGAGAGAGAATAAGAGATTTCTTGCCTCAATGGCCTTGCGCAGACGCTCCTCTTCGCCGCGACGTTGCTCTTCGGCCAGACGTGTGGATTCCTCTTCGAATAGTCGCTGTCGTTCGGCTTCTTCTTCTTGGGCCTTGAGCTCGGCCAGACGCTCGGCCTCTGCTCGTTGTCGCTCCAATTCAGCCTGTCGTTCGGCCTCCTCGCGGGCCAGGCGTCGTCTTTCGGCTAATGCCGCCTTTGCTTCCTCCTCAGTTGTGATCTTTTTGGCAATCATAGATGCTGTCATCATATCATTGCTGCCATCAACAATAAGATTTGAAATTGTTGGCGGTGTCAGTTCGCGCACCTCCGAATTCTCCTTGCTGCCATTGCGTGATGATGATGATGGCTTCTTCTGTTGTGTTTCTGGAGCAGCTTGAGGCATCTTCTCGTTGCCTTCATCTGCCTTCTCCTCCACGCTGTGAGTGGCAATTGTTGGCTCTGTTGCAACTTCAACTATCTCTGGCTGCACCTCGACTTCCATTTGCAGCAGCGCCTGTTCCTGTACCTGCTGCTCTTGTTGCACTTGCTCCGTCTTCTCAGTGTTCAGCGCCTCTTTCTCTGCCTTGCTGACCACAGAAACTGCTGCTGAGGGAATTTCTGGCTGAACTTCTTCCGTCTGTTCCTTGGCCACACCGTTTGCTTTTGGTGCAGAAATAGGTGCTGCATTTGATGCCGTTGATGTCACTGTTGTGGTGGAGGTAACAATCATAGACGCGCTCATTGCTGGAGGGCATTTGCTTATCGACTCCTTGGCTAAACCGTGTCGACTAATGCGCTCTGAGCTGGCCGTTCGGCTGCTCTGTGCCTTTGATGCGGAGGCAGCTTTGGGCAGCATCGGTTCCTGCAACAATTAAATATGATTTAAATGATTTAAAAGTATTAAACAATTATGCTATTGATATGGCTTACCCGCTTCGATGGCGTCTTCTTTTCGGCGCTGCTCATGCGCGATGAACTGGAGGTGACAATCATTGAGGTGGACATCAGGTTCGGGGTTCGTTTGGGTGTCGTTTGTGCTGTAGACGTGGATGGTGAGACTCCGGCGCCATTTGTTGTCTTCACCGGCGGCTTGTGATCCCTCTTCAGTTTGTTGATCTCTGTAATAATCAATCAATGAATTAGCATTGATATTAGGATATTATAGTGAGGAATTATCATACCCTCTAGGGACATGCCAGTGCCGGCAATGCTCGCTGGCCTTGGTTTGCGTGGTGCGGTCGCTGGACGCCTCGGTACAAGTCCCGATGTGGACAACGTTGTGGATGTGGACATGGCGCTGCCAGGACGTGAACCACTCAAATGTCCATGACCACCAGGTGTCACATTCCCCGATCTTGAGCCTAAATTAAAACAATTGATCAATTAAATTTGAGTTTAATCATAACAAATTAATGATGTTGTGCAGCAGATTTTTGGTTTAATGTTTTTATATCTATTTTATGAAATAGGTGAGAACTAAAAAATATTATAAAATTTGTGATTTGTGACCGTCACCAAGAGTTCCGTCATTAGAGGATAAAAACAAGTACAACAAAATGAAGTGGATAAAAAGGATCTAAACACAGATTATAACCAAAAGATACCTGGACAAAGTTAATACAAAGAACCAACAATTAAATACAAACAGAAAAGTTGACAGAGAGACAAAAAGCATAACCTAAAAAGTGTGTGTGTGCGTGTGTGTGAGTGTGTTGTGCATGTGTGGGGGTGTGTGTGTTTGGGCTGTGAAACGAGGGTAACCACAAGAGTTTTATATGGCATATGAAAGGTGAAGTTGAAAACATACGAAGCAAACGAATACAAATGGCAATGCTCAGCACACAATATGGACCAATAAATATCTCCGAGAACCTTGATGATATCCGATCTGAGTTATAAAGACATATGTACACATATATAGAGAGTTTTAACAATGCTGATAGCTTTAAACCTCAAGTAATTTAAGGCAGTTTCACTAAGTTAATTTAAACAGGACTTTAAGGATTTTGAACCGGTTTAAGTGTATACTGAACTCAGGTTTCATATTTACCAGGTTCACTTTAATATTAAAGTATTTAGTTTATAGAAAAACTTTAATTACGCTTTAAAGTTGATTTCATTTAAGATAAAACAATCATTTCTTTGACAACTGTTAGATTTGTAGAACCGAACCGAACCGGCTTAGTGTGGTTCGGTTCAAGCAGCCTTGATATCTCTATATGTACATGTAAATTCATTCAAAATTGTTGCTCAGATGAACTAGAGTTAGGAGCTGGACTAGAGGGATTCTTCGTGTGGCGATTATTCCAGCTCAACTTGCGATGGGTCCGTTCTTCGTATGTCTTCCTACACTATGGTATACTTGTGTGTTTGTGGGTGTGTGGTTGTTGTTAGCCAATTATGTGTATGGTTGTGTGTTTGTGGTTCGAATTGGAGCACTACTTTATGGAATTTTACAGAGAAGTTTAAGGACTACAGGCGAAAGCCACCACATTAAATATGTAGATACAGTTAGGGGGCTTTTGTTGGGTGGTGTTGTGGTTGTGGTGGATTTTTCTTGTGGTGTAGTGTGGTGGTGGTGTATTGTTGAAGTAGTTGGTTGTTTGGGTTGCTCGTATGGTTTTTTTGGTTGTTGTTGATCGCACACACCTGCATTCACTAACAAACTAGAAGAGTTCATGAGCAACAATGAGTTTGGATCGAGATCGAGATAACGTTGGTGGTGGTAGTGGTGGTGGTTGTTGTGGTGGTAATTGTGTGGGTTAGTAGTTGTATATTGTTGTTGCTGGGCACGCCTAGTTGCATTCGCTGAGGCTGTCGCGTAGGATGCGTTGTTGAGGGATGAGGCAAATGATGATTGAAGATATTTTTTAGTTGCGCTCGTTTGCAAGCCAAGATTCGATTGGCGTTGTTGCTGTTGATGTTGTTGTTGTTTTTGTGGGTGGTTGTTTGTTGTTGTGCCCAATTGTGACCACGAATAGCTAATCTGTGTCATGCTCTTACTGGAGTCACGTTGACCACTACCCAATGGCCGAAAACTGGTCGAGATGCCGCCACCAAGTGAATACTTTCCACGTTCTCTTTGACCCCCTCCAGCCGCCAGATGTGTCATGCTCCTGGACATGGCACCCACGGCAGTGGATGTACCGCTAGCACCACCGCTTGCACTCCCTCCTCCACGCTTGCCACGTGACCCATGGATCCGAAGTCGACCGCTGGTGCTGCCGCCACCCAAAGATGCTGTCTCATCCAACATTTCCAGTTCACGTTCACGTCGCTCCCGTTCCAAAATAGAGCGTACATGTTCACCATTCCGACGGATTGGCTGAGCCAGCTGATCCAAGCGGTTCATCGAATAGGCGCGTCCTGTAGTCGGTTGTTGTTGTTGTTGTTGATATGTAAAGTGGAAAGTGGTTCAGAAAGTGTTCATGAATCAGATATCGAATCATTGTAGCTGTGGTTTTTTCTTTTGTGTGGTGCTATTTGTGGTTCCTTATGTAAGACGTCACACTAATGTTTAAGAAGACTTTTTTGCTACGAAATGGATTGATTTGTATTTGTATTGGTGTAAGTGTGTGTATGTGGTTGTGTGGATTTGTGGTTGTTAAGAGTGGTGCTACAAAACTGATAAAAGAACTCATATATCCAGCTGCTGCTCAAGGGAGTAACAAAGCAAGAGAAAGAGAGCAAGAGGAATAGAGAAACACTTGTAAATCCGCCATTTCTTTTTTGTCCTTGTCATCGTTGGGTTCGAAACCTACAAAATGTCTAACTGAACGAATGATGATAATAATGTTGTCATGATATAAGATGATCAGATGATAGAACATCGCATGAAGCTGCTTAAGAATGATGATTGATAAAGTTTAATGATAAACAACAGCAGTTGTCGCAATGGGTAGACAAGGAGGGGAATGTATATCTGTGGAATTGGGTGCGATCTTACCTGGGGTTCTGGGCGTGGTGCTCAGTGAGCTCCGCGAACCGTAGTGCCCGTCTCGGGGGCTGGGTATTGTCGGCATGAGGTCCGTTTTCCTGCGGTAAACGCTTCGGAACATAATGTTCTGCGATGTGTCAACGATATCTTCTGCAATTGTGGTTTTGGATATTTTGGTTTTGGTTTCGTTTTTTTCTTTTTGGATATTTCAATGGATCAAAAAATGTCTGGACTTTTGTGATTTGGTTATTAAACTATTGCAAAATGTATCATCGATAAACCAAAAGCAAAGGCTAAAGCAATTACCATGCCGACAGATTTAGAGAAAGGAGAAAGCTACTGAAATCGGGAGTAGAAAAATAAAACTTTTTGGGAAAAGAGGCCGTCGCTAAGGTAGGGGGGTCATACATGGAGTCAGGCAAGTTAGGGCTATTACAATCGCTGCAAAAACTATCGATAACACAATCGATTTTTTATTAGCTGTAGTAGTATTAAAGGCATTCCGATTCGAGGCTTTTGTATGCTTAATGCAATAATCGATAACGATATCAGCGATCGATATATCACTATGTAACATTATCGATCACTTCCAAGCTTATTAATAATTATAGTAGTATTAAAGGGATATGCTCAATACAACTATCGATAACGTTAAGTATCGGCTTACTATCGATAGTTTTATGTCTTACAGGAACAGGGCTAATTGAGTTATTAGAGATCATGCAAACAGGGCGCATGCTTGGTTAGGAGTTGGCTTACAGCAAGAGCTTTTACAGAGGGTTAAAGGGCAACAAACAATAAATCAATTTACAGAACAACAAATAAAACAGGAGAGAATTATGAATAGAAGAAGAAGAAGAGTAGAGAAGAGGAACCCTCACCCTTACGATATGAGTTATTGTTGTAGTTGTTGATGTTGTTGTGGTTTTCAGCTGTTGCAATATTTTGTCTGTGCGCAGTTGTTGCTGTTGTTGTTGTTGGTGTTGTGGAAGTCAATTTTTGAACGTTGGGCGCTCTACAATTAGACGCTGGCCCATCAATATTTATCTCGCTACCAGCGATTGAGAGGGAAAATCGCTTGGGCGGCTCATCATTGGAATAGCCCCAATTGAACACCTCATACATGGACGAAGATTTGCGTCGATGATCTATGTGTGTGTGTTGATTTTGGTTGATTTGATTGGTAGTATATAATGGCCGGATTTGTACAGAGATAAAGATAATGATGGAAAATTAACAGAATCATTAAGAGGCAGGCAGACAGGCTGAGAGTGTATTGTGATCATCTGTGCTTTTAGCTAAGTGATAAATCATATTGTTCATATTGTTGCAAATCAAATTAGAAAACAAAATAGGAATTAAAAAAAATAAACAATTGTGATTTTGCTTTGGATTGTTGTTGTTCTTGTTGTGGGGTAAGAGAGTAACGTTAAGTTTACACACAGCTGCAACAGTTCACAGTGACATGGGAATTGGGTACATTTAGAGTACGTAAATATAGTACCATATATATAGAGAGAGAGAATTACACTTTAACAGAACCGAGTCTAAAGTAATATTAACTGCAAAATAAATATGTAGTTAAGATTATGGGTGTACATATGTGTGTATATTGGTGTGTCAAGTGTTTGCTTTGGATTGTTGTTGTGTTTTTGGTTTTGGTTGAAAGAGGGCAGTTCGATCGGTTGTGCGTTGACTCATTTAACTCACCATCGTGTCTGTCCGTGGATGAGGAGATACGCTTCTTAGCACCACTATCGGCAAGTTCACGCTCGGAACTTCGACGTGAGAGCGAGGCGCCCGCTACGTTTGATATGGATGTTGATCTGTACAATCAAATTTAAGTAATTAGTCTACAAAATAATGTGTTATAAGTATTTGTTAATAGACATACCGTCGTTGACTCCAAAAAGTGCTGGGCGATACTAGACCATAATCTGCCGGCACATCCAATAAACGTGGCGTTGATGAGCCAAAAGCAAAAGCTATTGAATTTCTATCGCGTTTCTTTGTTTCTATTCGCGAGTCGCGCTCCTATTAAGAGGCAGAGAGAAATTTAGATAGAGTAGGTTAGGTCTGAGTCTGAGACAAAGTAGGGAAAGAGTGGTTTATTTGGTGGCGGTGAATAACGTACCAGATTCTTTTTGAGAATATATTCACGTCGCTCCTTTTCGGCCTCAATGATGGCCTTTTTGCGCTCCTCAACTTGATGCCGCTTTTCTGAATCACGGACGCGCATCTCTTCGATGCGACGTCGACGTTCCTCCTCCTTCTGTTCGCGATACTTTTGTGCCGCTTCCGCTTGAGCTCGCAGCTCCTCGATTTTTCTTTGTCGCTCCTCATTTTGTCGATCCCGCGCATATTTCAGTTTCTCCTCTCGATCTTTGGACACTGAAAAAACGAGAAAGCGTTAGAAAAAGATTATTCAAGGGTTCTGTTTTTATTTTTGTTTTTCAAATTTCCCATTTCGCAGGTAAGTGCAAGTTTTAATCATCAATTTTTGCTACCTGTAGACGAAATCAATAAAGCTTCAGCTTTAGTTAACATTCTCTTTGAGTATAATCATTTTTGGTATTTGCCGGCGACTTTTACAGCCGACTGACTGACGTCATCGACCGTTGTGCGGCGTACTATGTGGGTCAATTGACAACAAACTACAATAACAATGCATAGTCATACTCATATTCATACACAAACACACACACACACATACACAGGTCGCCCCCAGATGCGCAAATAAGGCAAAAGAAAATGTAAGCGCACAATTTTATTAAAATGACATTGGGGCGCCGTGCAAAAAAACAAAAAAAAACAACTTAAAAATGGAATAGTGTACAATTGGCCAAGTCAAAAATGTTGGTCAACTTTCTGCGAATTCGTTACAAACGGCAATCGAAATGGACTTTATCGTTAGAACGTTATCGTTTTTTTTGTGGTATTTATGGAATTTAATGACGTCATGACGTCCAATAAAGGAGCAAACTGCAAAAGCTGCAACCTGCAATATACAACTGTCACACACTGATTCATGGTCAATCTGTTTTTGAGTTAACGATGGATGGGAATTTATCATGAAACAACCATAATTATTATAAATGAGATATGTAAAATAACGCTAAGATAAGAAGGAACAAGAATTGCTTATCAGTTGTTGGTGTTGAAGTCTTGATCATGCGACGGCAGGTGGTAGTACTACACAGGTAGGGCCATAGTCAAGCGGAAGATGAAGAATGTCAACTACCTTGAACATTCGCAGACGCCTCATCACCTCTCTCGTTGTTAAGGTCGCCCACCTGAGCAAACCAGTGCAGAGTGTGTAGTTTGTGTAGGCAGAGCAGAGGGAGCTTTGTCAGAAGAATGTGAGCGCGTTGAGAGATTTGTTTTGTTTGTGTGTTTGACAGTAAGAATGAAGAGCGTGCAGAAGTCGTCTATGCCAAACTTTATGTAACTGAGACAAACACACGCACTTACAAGATACTTTTACATATACTTATACACAGACTGCATAGGATAAAACTATAAAAATGCTTTATATTTTCTTGTTTTCTTACCTTTTCGTTCGGCGCTCCCCTCTCGACTTTCGGGTCGTTTAGGTATGTTTTCCACTGAAAGTAAATAAAAAGTGCAAGGCAATATAAACAACAACATAAGTTTTGTGTTTTGATTTCGTAAGAAGACAAATAGAAACGTGCCGTTTATGTACAATATACGTTTTTCACCAATTTTCACTTTTACAAACACACACTCACTCGATTAATGTAATGTCCAAAAATGAAAGGAATATCAATAATAAGTCGGAAGAAAAAAGAAAATCAATCGGCTTCTGTTTTGCACTTGTAGGGCAAGGAAAAAACACGCATTTGACGAGTCGGCGACGGTGACGACGATAGAGAGCGAGGGGGATGGCCAAACACACACAAACAAAAACTGTTCAGCTGCAGCGCAGCTGCTGTCTCACGATGACGGCAGCAAGCACAAGCGAAAATGTTTTTCCTCTGGAAACTTTGAACGGATTTATTTATAACTCAAAACTCCGGTTGACGTTTTAATGGGGGAAAAGGGACCAAAACATCGAGCACATATATGTAGTAAGAACGCAAACACACGGGGGCAAATTTCACCCATATGAAGCAAACACTTCTTCTGGCTTCTTCTTTTTTCACATCGTTCGCTTTTGAGTGTGAGTCGTCGTCGTTGTCTTGGTTCTCTGCCCATTCGACCAATAATTTTGTTGCTTGTAAATTTCTTTGTTACACGTACTTGGTGAATACTTTTTGCACTTGTCATTAACGCGCACGGTTTCAACTTTCATTTGCGATGGCATTTCATGTTTTTATTGCATACCTGATGTTTCATTTGAATAATTTTCTTGCTGGCCCTCAAGACTCGCCATATTCTCACTTTATTTTTTTCTACATCTACACTTATCGATAGAGCTGTGTCGTTTCGTTCTGAATAAGATCAAGTGAACGGGTCGTTAAAATGAACAAATGAACTTATTCAGTAATTCATGAACTATTTCGCTGAGCTTGTTCAGTTGGTCGGTTGTTCATCAACGAATCTTTTTACTCTATTCAGCTCTAAAGTTTCTTAATTAAAAAAAAAACTGTTACTGTCTAGTGTTTAAATTAAATATTCGGAAAAAACATATATGAAATGTGGATTAAATTGACTGATCCTATTAATGAACAATTGTATAGCTGAATATAATTACCTACCAATCTCTTATGAACAGCTGACCAACTGAATAAAAAGACCTACTCATCGTTCATGAACAAACAAGCAGCTGAACTAAATGACTGCTTAGTTCACGACTCAAAAATGAACGATTGAACTTATTCAGCAAATTGATTGAAAAATCCCACCTCTACTTATCGATACCGATTTATTCAGTAGAGCTGTATTGCTACAACACAAAGGTGGCGCCATCGTTTTCAAACAAAAAGGAACCGTTTTTGAAATCTTCTCTAATTTATTTTTTAGCTTATTTAATTTATGATTACATCTCTTAATTAAATTTCATCTTGTTGTTTGCCTAAACAATTATTAATTAATAATAAATACTCGACTGCTACCAACATCGATATGCCGTTACGCTGCATAGCAGAAAGCTGGATGCTACAATAATTGTAGACAGCTCTACCGATAATGTACTAAAAAAGACCAATTCACCCACTAATCATCCCGCGTTTTTATACATGCATACGCCAATTGAAGTTTAATACTATTTACATTATTAAATAATCATGCCTGAAGAGCTGGAAGTAGTGGTAGTTGATAAACGCAACAATTTGCCATGGATAGAGAAATACCGACCAGTGAAATTTGAAGAAATTGTCGGTAATGAGGATACTGTAGCTCGTTTGTCTGTCTTCTCCACGCAGGGAAATTCGCCCAACATAATTATTGCGGTAATTCAGACAGCCACACTCAGTAAAGTATAAATAAATTTAACTGGTAAATAATACTATTTCAGGGACCACCTGGCGTAGGAAAAACGACAACTATCCAGTGTTTGGCTCGCATTTTGCTTGGTGATAGCTACAAGGATGCCGTGCTTGAGTTGAACGCTTCCAATGAACGAGGAATTGATGTGGTTCGAAATAAGATAAAGATGTTTGCCCAGCAAAAGGTAACCTTGCCCCGGGGTCGGCATAAGATTGTTATTTTGGACGAGGCGGATAGTATGACTGAAGGTGCCCAGCAATCCCTGCGCCGTACCATGGAAATCTACAGCAATACAACACGATTTGCACTTGCCTGTAACACAAGTGAGAAGATCATTGAACCCATTCAATCCCGCTGTGCCATGTTGCGATTCACCAAGCTATCGGATGCCCAGGTGTTGGCAAAACTGATTGAGGTGTGCCAGCTGGAAAAGCTTAAGTACGATGAGGATGGCTTAGAGGCGATTGTATTTACGGCACAGGGCGACATGCGACAAGGGCTCAACAATCTACAGTCAACTGCACAGGGATTTGGAGATATTACGGGAACGAATGTGTTCAAAGTGTGTGATGAACCGCATCCTATGCTTCTGCAAGACATGTTGCAACATTGTGCCGCTAATGACATCCACAAGGCATACAAGATTCTTGCAAAATTGTGGCGTCTCGGCTATGCGCCCGAGGACATTATTGGCAACATATTTCGCGTCTGCAAACGTTTGAATGTGGATGAGCAAATGAAGTTGAACTTCATACGAGAGATCGGCATTACGCATATGAAGATTGTGGACGGCTGTAACTCTCTGTTGCAGCTTACTAGCTTGCTTGCTCGACTTTGCATGGTTGCTGAGACACATTAGCAGTCAAAAACATTTCCATCAAATATTTTAATTACACTTAAATCATTTTAATTTAAGAAATCAACTTGTTGAATAAAAGCAAAATATACATGATTTAATTTCGATAAATATCTGAGAGCACCGCAATATCGACTGTTTGTACGATATTTACCTCAAAATTTATCGGGTAATCGGGGGCTACTGTGGACGATAAGTTATTGCTTATCGTTCAGTCGATTATGTTCATACATCGGTGTATTTGTAGTTGAATTTTTTTCGCGGACGGTATAAGTATAAAATAAAAAGAAATAATCGACAGAAAAAAGTAAAATGCAGATGCAAACGTACAAATTGGTGGTCGTCGGTGGTGGCGGCGTTGGAAAGTCAGCCATAACGATACAATTCATACAGGTGAGCCCAGGAATAGGCTGGTGACGTCGTCGTTGTCATTTTGTATAGGCAAAACCAAAAGTGTTGAGCATTTGTGATATTGTGATTTTGGAGTCACAAAAAGCAGTGACTTTTATCTGTGACATCTACCTAGTCAACGAGATGTGCAGTGCAAACGTAGCTCATCTCTATGAGCATTATGGTGCTTACATGAGGGGTGGGGCGCGGCGCAACGTAACAAGTGGGCTGGACCATGGTGGAGTTACTATAAGGTGACGTATTCCAGTGTTTGATGAGGTAGTTACCTTAATAAAAAACTCACCATGGTCTGATCCCTAGTTTTGGCAAAAGCAACAAGCGAGACATTAAGCAAGTTGATGTATTTGGAAATATGTGTATGCATATGTATGTGTGCTACATATTTTCAAGCATAGATCATCTTCACTAAAAGCTGCAGCGAAAACAACTTGGAACACACACACATACACACAATGAAAATGGAATATTACGACGACGTCAGCAACAGTAGCATATCAACATGATTATAGGGCGGCTCCCAATGGAGCACCTTAATTTGGAGTTGCGGTTTCTTTTCATGGGTTACGGCTGTGTGTATGGATGGAGCTGAGGTCAATACGTCGGATCGTTCGTCATGGTCACGACCACGGTCTCTTTGCCCGTCGTATCATCATTCACAATTTGTGGCAATGCGCGGCGGCCGTTGCCATTTATTTTTAGTTATTTGCGTCATCTCAATCTCCTCCCCATGCTACATCCATTCATATGTGTATTTACACATGTCTATATACATACACATTTATATATACAAATGTATACTGTGTACACACACACTCACATAAACATTTGTTTTATATGCAATGTTTTTCTATATCTAGATATAGAGAGTCTAGTATATTTGTTGTTATTGTGGCATGAGATGATAAAAGTGGCGTCTTTGTGTGTAAACAAATCAAACAGCGATCTACAAATACTTGAAAACAAAGAAAACATAATAATTTTTCGTTTTTCCTATTTCTTATTTTCTTCTTTCAAATACAGAGCTATTTCGTCACAGACTATGATCCAACTATCGAGGACTCCTACACGAAACAGTGTGTCATAGATGATGTGCCAGCCAAACTGGACAGTGAGTAAAAGCAAAGGATATTTAAATGTATAATATACTAATCTTTACTTTATACTTAGTATTGGATACGGCCGGACAGGAGGAGTTCAGTGCAATGCGGGAGCAGTATATGCGTTCGGGCGAGGGATTTCTGTTAGTGTTCTCCCTGAATGATCATTCCAGCTTCGATGAAATACCAAAGTTTCAGCGACAAATCTTACGTGTCAAGGATCGTGATGAATTCCCCATGCTGATGGTGGGCAACAAATGCGATTTGGAGCATCAACGTCAAGTGTCGCTTGAGGAGGCGCAGAATACGAGCAGAAATCTATTGATACCCTATATTGAATGCAGCGCCAAGTTGCGTGTCAATGTCGATCAGGCATTCCATGAGCTGGTTCGCATTGTACGTAAATTTCAAATAGCAGAAAGGCCATACATTGAGGAGGGATACAAGAAGAAGGGCAAGAGGAAGTGCTGTCTGATGTAAGCAGCTGTTGCAGATGAATCTCCTCCAGCAACACCGACAACAACAGCAACAATATAAATGTAACAAGTATAACACCAAATTTTAATTAATATTTAATACTGCGCCACGACTGAGCTATAGATATTGATCAGATCAATTCGTAATCCCAGTATCCAGCCGTACCCGAAACGTAATGCATTTTATACCTGCCCGCCCAGTTGCATCAACGCATCTAATCGAATCGAGTTCAGCTCCATCCAGCATAGGATTGCAGAGCCACGCCCAACTCGCCAGTTAACTAACTAACCAATTAAGTAACAAGAAACTCAAGTAAACGATGTCCTTGCGTCCCCAGAGAGCACATAATAAATACATAAAAGAAGACGCATACATTTATAAATACATGCATACATACATACATAGAAACAAACAGATAAATGCATAAATGCATATATAAATATATACATACATATATATATTTTTGTAATATAATTTGTTGATCAAATGGCAACAATTAAGGATTATTATGTGTATTATGGTTAAAAGTTGTCAACTTTTGAGATGATTGTGTGCGAAAAGCGATTTGTTTATTGCGATTAAATCAAATGAAATGAAATTAATTAAATTAACTTATGCAATGCAATAATTGAGCCAAGTTTTGTCATACGTTGGAATGTTTGTTTTTGATTAAGCCAAAAGTAATGTGTTAATGTAATTTGTAATGTTATTTACTACTAATATATATAAACAATTACATATTTATATATATATATAAATATGCCTACATATATGTATGAAATGCTTTTAATTCAATTTTGTTATCAATGATTGTGTTGTTGTGTTTTTTAATTAATAACAAATTGAGTGCCTCGTTCTCGTTGCATTTAGTCAGCGCATTGATAACAACAACTACAACTACAGCAACAAAAACAACAACAGCAACAAGAAACCAACAAAACAATTAACACTAATGTTTTGTTAATAATTAAGAATTGATATTTGTAAACGATACAAAACGCACAATACAATAATAATTGTAAATCTCTTAAATTTATTCTATGTTTTTTATACAAATTGTGTATTTTTACATAATTATTTTTATTATCGTATATATGAAACGAAAGTGTTTATTACAATTAAATATTATGTATTCTTGTTTAACTCGACACCCGCTTCATTTAACAAGCCTTTATTAATTTATATTATATATTTACATACTTATATATAATATATAAATATATTTAATACAAAAATATATGCGCAATTCTAATAAATACATAAAAATCACATATGCTTCCAAAAATTATTGTTAAACATTTAATTTGTTTAAGCGAATTAAAGAATAATCTAGTGGGAAATTCATAAAAGTGATAGGAAATTAACTTATACCTCAGAATTAAATTTAAAATGATTTATACTATGTTTAATATAAAAAGTTGTAGACAAAAATTGTAGACACGTAGACACTTATATCAAATAATGATCAGAATGATGATGTTCAGTATTGACTAGGCTAGGGAGGATGGAAGTCCAAGAAAAATTACTTTATAGATGTTGAAACTTTACTAGAGTAGTTTTCATAAAAGTTTTGGGCAGTAGCTTGTTGTTGTCTGGCCTTGTGATGTCAGAGGAACGGGTTGCGTCTGTTTTATATTAGAGAGCATCCTTAGAAGTGCCAAATTAATTAAGCAGAATATGGTATTGTTGTATTTGACAAGTTGTTTGGGTATAAAAGCAGCAGCAACTAATGCAAAGTACATAGAAGACATTATGAATCCTAAGAGTGAAGTCCTTATTGCTACCGTGCTCGTCTTCATGTTGGCCTGTGTGGAATGTCAAGTAAGTCCCTGAAATATTCAATCAAAATCTTAAAATAATAATATCTTTAATAAATTACAGTTGACATTCTCGCCGGACTGGGGAAAGCGTTCGGGAGTGAATGGAGCAGGAAGCAGCTTCTTTGAACCGCAGCAGGGAAACTGCAAGACATCCAATGAGATGCTACTGGAGATCTTTCGATTTGTGCAATCACAGGCTCAACTATTTCTCGACTGCAAGCATAGGGAGTAAAATGGGAACCTCCGGAAACCTTATTAGGCAAACCAGATGCCACCCACACGCCTGTAAACCAATATGATTATAACGTATATGCTCTATATAGTCAACACTCACTGTATATTTGTATATTGTATGTTCGAGTACACGAGGTAGTCGTAGTCGGCATTTAGATTTAGAGGAATTTTCCGTTTCGCTTTTCTCAGTGTAACATTTTAGCCATGTGCCTAGCTCCAAGTCAATAAATAAGCGCTTCAGAAAATTATTTGACTATTTGATTGACAATCTATTATAAATTTTGGTAAATTCTATCCATTTTTTTTTTAATTTTTTTTTAACTAGTATATAACACTTTAAAAGACCTTGTACCTGGTTTGAACCGCTTTCCGGTCGTAGGTTCATCAGGTGCTTTACCCTATTTTTTTTCAAGTTCAAGCAATCTGTCATCAACGAATGTTTTTACCCAAACTTTCAATTCACATTCATCTATAAAGTGTAATTTAATTTAATTTCGAAAATTACGACAATCAACGCCTCCACAATTTAATTTTGTTTTGAGCTCTATTTTGTTTAAGTGCTCAACATATTGTGATAGGATAGCTCAGTGCAGCTCGGAATTCCACACAAGCAAAAGCTATGGAGAACTTTATAAAATTCTGGATATATATATTAACTGTTCTTTCGGTCGGGAATTTAGCAAATTGTAAGTTTTATACCATCTATCAGTTAGTATTTTAAAAACAAATTGAAAGCCAAAGATTGTGATCGCGTCAAATGAAGTTGTGTTCCTAATTCGACAAACATAAACAAATGAATAAATAAAATACAATTGTCGGGGGACTAATGATGACATCGCTGGACCCTAATCGGATGGCAAGCGTCAGTGGCCCAGTTATTTTAATTTCGTAGAATTAACAAAGCCGCAAATAGCCACGAGTGTGGCAGTGTTGCCAATTCAGCTTTTTTCCCGTCACTTCTGGCTTTTTTTTTAAAGTCCAATTGCGGGAAAATTACGAAAGCAGCTGACAGCGGGAATTCTTGCCTATTTTTCGGAAGCTTCTTTGTAGCTTCTAAAAAGTAATTAAAATGGTGCATTAAATACAATTAATTTGTTAGGCAAGAAAACGATTAAAAAAAAATAATAACTCGAAATTAGATAAATGAAAGCCGCCTTTGTAAAAATATGGGAAATTCAGGAAAAGCTTAGAAAAATGTCCAGAGAATTAGCCGATCCGGCCCTGTTCAAAACCGCGGACATCCGCTCAACGGTCATCTGCAGATAATTCGAGTGCTTTGGGCCAAAAAGTCAACAAACGTTAAATCGCATTAATTTCACTATTTATAATTGAATAATTTAATAAATATTAAAAAGCTTCAGTTGGGTGAATGCAATTGTCACCCCAAAATACGTTAACTCAGTTGTTGGACAACGTTTGATGTTGCTAGATGCAACGAAATTGGCCATGTTGCTGGCCGAGTTCTGTGTAAGGGTCTATTTTTGGCCATTTCTGTCGTATTTGGCAAGCATCAAAGGTCTTTGTCCGCCGTATCCGACAGGTTATTATCCCGTCTATACAATACCGCCGCCCACAGTGACATTAACGCCCTCGTCCACGTCCGTAGCGATACCAACGTTTCAACCGACGCCGCCCATAACACAGACACCGATCACGCCTCCTCTGACCACGACAACAACAACAACTACAACCACGACAGGCACTACATTGCCAGCACCGACGTGTCCACCTCAACCATTTGTTTGTCTGCCAGGGGGAGTGCGTCCCCTACCTGACTGCCCGTGCATCGATCCTCGCCAGCAACCACAGCAGCAGCCACAGCAGCAACCACAGCAACAACCACAGCAGCAACTACAGCCACAACCTCAGCCACAGCAGGCGATGAATGTGCCAATTGTGGCCTCCACCTCCACTTTGTCAATCGGTTCGGATATGATGATCTTCGTGCCGCTCAATGCAGGTCGACGTCGTCGTCGACGGCATACTGGCCAGGATTTCAACTAGATAACGCACTAATCCATTCACAATCCCCAAACACAATCTCTGATCAGCAAAATAGTTGTAGTTAAATGTGCAATAAATTATTAAACAATCAAATTGGCAATCTATGCACCATCCTCACAACCCTTAACCTGACCCATAAGATGCGCTCCTCCTCTTTTAGCCCAGATGCAGAGCTGTTATGATGCCCGTTCCCGCTCTGGTAACTGCCTGCCTCTTACCTCCTGTGTCCATCTAATCGAGGAATATCAAGCGGGCACTGGCTCCAGTGAATTCCAAACGTTTTTGGGTCAATCCATTTGTGGATTTGATGGCTCTAGTTTTCTGGTAACACTGGATTACCATTTGTGGAGTGTGGTGGATCTTATTAAACTTACCCTTTTCATAGGTATGCTGTGCTACAGAGCGGTCGCCTTTGGTTAGCAGAAGCCCTAAGGAGTATTTGCTGCCCTCCAGTTCACCACTTGGCTCCTTTCATTTCTCTTCATTGGGTGCAGCAACTACGCAAAGTCCTCAAGCCTCAACGATCGTCGTCTTTCAACCCACACCGCCGTTTAATCAGGCTCCAATTGTGCCGAGACCAACGCCAGGATTTCCAGTTCCAGTTGCAACTGCAGCTCCAGGTGGCAGCATCAGCGCCAGCGGCTGTGGCATTGGAGGTGCAACTACAAATCGTGTAGTGGGCGGTCTGCCGGTCAGAAAAGGTAATCAAAAGAAGCTTTACTTTCACTTAGTTACTCCAAGTACGTATCTTCTGTATCTACAGGTGCCTATCCTTGGATGGCTGCACTTGCCTACAACGATGTATCATCCAATCAAAATGGGTTGAAGTTCCTTTGTGCCGGCAGCCTAATAAGTTCACAGTTTGTGGTTACCTCAGCGCACTGCATCAATCCAACTCTGGCGCTGGTGCGACTCGGAGCTCATGATTTATCCAAGACGACAGAGCTGGGAGCGATCGATTATCGTATCAAGCGTAGCATTGTCCACGAACAATTCGATTTGGCTTCCATTGCGAATGATATTGGGTTGATCGAGCTGTTCGGCGAGGCACCATCTAACGGTGAGTGGCGGAACTAAGCACACCATTTTCCGAATTTTGTATCTTGCTATAACTTTCTGATTTTCACACAAAATTTGAGAGGAACTGATAAAATTTTAAAGTCAAGATTGAATCATTTTAATTTATTATGTAAATGTTACTGACTTTTTAAAAATCTTTTTCTTATTTTACGATTTTCCAAGTTATTTATTAACTATTAAACTATTTTTCTTGTTAATCTTGCAATTGACAGGTGATATACGACCCATTTGTCTGCCCGAGGGAAGCAGGTTTCAGCGGCAGGACGAGTTTGTTGGCATGCATCCTTTTGTGGCCGGTTTTGGGGCAACAAAGCATCAGGGCGCCACCTCGAATGTGTTACGCGATGCACAGGTGCCAATCGTCTCACGACAGAGCTGCGAGCAGAACTACAAGTCTGTCTTTCAGTTTGTTCAGTTCAGCGACAAGGTGAGCGGGCTTACCACAATCAACATTATGACCATGAGTAATCGATATTCTCTATCTTGCAGTTAATATGCGCCGGCAGCTCCACTGTAGATGCGTGTCAGGGGGATTCCGGTGGAGCACTTATGATGCCACAGGTCAGTTACAGTTACTTATTCTCATCATGAGTCATTAATTTATTTAGTTTGTAACCAGTTTCGAAAAAATCTCTAGGCTAGCCCTAATTCTCCAAAGGTGGTTCAGTTTCCTTGCACTTTAAGATCTTATCTATTTTAATCCTATGCATCCTATTCATTATATCTTTATGTATTTTCAGCTTGATGGCAATGTCTACCGTTACCATCTGCTGGGCATCGTTTCCTTTGGTTATGAATGTGCCAGGCCAGGATTTCCAGGCGTCTATACGAAAGTCAGCTCCTATTTGAACTGGATACAACAGATACTACGGGGCTCCAATAGGGGCAAAAGGCGCTAATTTATTCCTTTTCATTGGATTTATATAAATTTTATATTTATTATATATCTACAAATCTCATCATTTTCGAATCAATTCCCCACCTCTTCCAATTTCATTCTTTTTTCATTAAATATATAAATTAATCGTATCTTTATAAAATTTATATTTCCTTAATATTATTAATTTTTGTATACATTTTGTATTAACTATAATACAAAGCCTTATAAAATTTGTTCATCAAGTTACCCTCTCTTAAATAATAATGACATTAAATATATATATGTATATTAAAGTAACCTCTTTCTTTCATTAAGAGTATGAAAAATATATTTATATTCAGTTAATATAAATGTGTTAAGGGTTATACACAAAATGAAACCAATGCCAAGTGAATTGCTTACTTTTAATCGTTTTTATTTCAAAATTTTGTTTAATTAAATTATTTTATTTATTTAAAACATTTTTGCTTTATTTAGTTAGTTTTTCTCACATCTGCAATTGTCAGCTTTACAGATGCTAGAATAGAAACCGAAACGGAAATGATTAGATAATTTTAATAAGTAATTTATTTCCATTAAAATCACTTAAAATATAAGTGCTGTCTCGATATACGTAAATAGATAATATTATCACAACACTTTTATTGTTCTATAATCAGTAATGTCTGTCTATATCAATGATTATCTACCGTAATTTGGGTTATTTATAGAGATATTATAATCAAAAAGTTTGTTTTAATACACATTTAATTTGATATTAATTTGTATCAGAGAATATTCCTTGTGTCCCTTGTTCATTCACTAAAAATCACCAGATTGATACTTCTGGGATTATCTTCAGAAATGACGTCAGAATCCGGTACTTAAGCAAAGCTTTTTAAAGTATTAACATTACTATTTAATAACATATTAAATACAGCTTAAATAGTTACATGAAATTAGAAATTGCACAGCCATAAAAACGTATATCTCTAGTACAAAGTTGGTGAAAACTTTTTGACCAGCTGCATATAAGGCCTCGGCCAGGCGAATAAATTCTCAGTTAATATAAATGAGTTAACGGTTATATACAAAATGAAACTATTGCCAAGTTTTAAGCTTAGTTTTACGCTAATATTCGCCTACCTTGCCACGTTCACAATCTCCCAGTTTATTCAGAATCGAGGTACGAGGACAAGGAATACTTTTTCAACTCAAAAAAAAACATTTACGTTACTGAGATTAGGCTTGTATATCTTTGCCTTTATAACTGACACCTAATTTGAGTTGAAAAAATTCATAGAGATTAACTATAAAATGTTGTCTAAACTTTGATTATTTATAACTTCCTCATTTTCATCTGAGTGTTACAGACGGACCCCCAAATCCTTTTCTTCCACGCATAGGAATTCCGCCATGGTCCCAGACAACAGAGGCACCAGTTGGTAATTCCTTCCTTAATCTCATAACCCAGGATCCCACAACAACAACAACGGCAGCTGCTCCGTTGACTTCTGATCCTACTGAGAAGAGACGTGGTCGTAGTTGTCGGATAGCAGATGGAAAGCCTGGCGAATGCGTTGGTAAGTTCCTCAACATTAAGAAACTCTTCAATCTATACTCAAGAAAGTCGTATTCTAAAGTCGCCCTTAAATCGATCTTTGCTGTATAGCTTAAATATAGAAAATTAACTTCCCAGTTTAAACTAATCAATCTCCTTTCTTATTCTTTCTACAGATATCAAGAGCTGCCCGTCTATACTTGGTGAGCTTACAGTTAAAGGAAAACATCCCGAGCTTGTCAAATATGTGCAGACCTCCAATTTGATCTGCGGCAAAGTTGGCACTAATGTCTGCTGTCCAACGGGTCATCCGGAAACGACTCCAGATCTGGAGAAGCCAGTTAACTACGATACAATACCACGTCGTCTACCCACCGTGGAGGAAGGTTGTGGATATACTACGGCTACTCATAAGAAGATCGTTGGCGGTGAAGTGGCAAAAAAGGGTGACTGGCCTTGGATTGCCCTATTGGGATACTTTAGGCCCTTCCACTTGGAATTCTTGTGTGGTGGTAGTTTAATTACCGCCAGACATGTAATCACAGCAGCCCATTGCCTACAAGATGGTCTGTAAGTTGGAGTAATGTTTATGTTCCTTCAATAGAAAGTAAGATCCATTATTCCCTTAGCACCTTAGTGCGCCTGGGAGAGCATGATCTGAGCACGGATAAGGAGGCTGATCATGTAGACATACGAATAGCCAAGGTAAGAATGCCTTATACTAATTGTTATCTTTATCTAAATTTAATTTTATCTATCTTGCAGAAAGTGGCCCATCCTCAGTATAATCGTCGCAATGGTCGGGCTGATATTGCGATCCTTTATTTAAAGCGCAACGTAGAGTTTACAAGCCTTATTTCACCCATTTGTATGCCCAGCTCTCCCAGTTTGAGATCCAAATCGTACGTGGACACGTATCCCTTTGTTATTGGCTGGGGAAAGACAATAGAAGGTGGACGATCTGCCAAAGTGTTAAATGAGTTGATGGTTCCCGTTCTGGCAAATGAAGTCTGTCGGAGCAGCCTTGCCCAGTTTAACCGAGTCTTCTCTAATGATCAGTTCGATAAGGCCGTACTCTGTGCGGGAGAGCTCTCTGGGGGCAAGGATTCCTGCCAGGGTGACTCTGGAGGTCCCCTGATGACTTCTGAGGGTCTGGGCAATCAAATGAGATTCTATCTAATTGGCATAGTCTCATACGGAGTAGGCTGTGCCAGGACTGGGCTACCAGCTGTCTACTCTAGCACACAGTTCTTCATGGACTGGATACTCGAAAAGCTGGCGGAAGATCCCTAAACGGGACATTTTTTACAGTAACTTGATATTTGTTGCAAATCTTTTATTCCTCTTATAAATTGTATATACGATGTATGTATTTGAATATTGACTAACGCGGTACTAGATCATAAAGTTCTTACACATAGAGAGCATTACAGTTTAATAGGATCTGTCAATTGTCCCATAAAGCATACATAATCTTGATGAAGAGGAGCTGTCTCGATATAAAGTAGTTCTGTTATTATGCAAACTAGTCTCTAGGATTCGAAGCTATCTAAATGAGATGAGTATTATGACAGCTCTTGTAAAACTAGTAGCACTAGATTGAGAGGGATTACCATAAAAATAAAGCAAATTATACAAATCGCATTATCGTTACAATCAATCTCACTGTATTATAGTCTCTTGATCAGCTTGTGCTTTTTAACCAACAATTAAGTTGTCTAGCAAAGCCATTTGACAGCTTCGTTAAGTGAATTACGTATTATTTAGTTGAATCCGTTTTAATTAACACTATTTATAAACATTTATGGATAATTCGTAATAAACTATTTGAGTTACTGGCAATTCTTATAATTGAAACAAGTCAGCTCGACAGCAGGTTAACAGCCTTTTGTTATATCTATCTTAATACATAATATAAATAGATGTTTGATAATACATATATCTCTTATTGCATTAATTTTAAGCTTACCTATTACCTATTACCAACCAAATTAGTAAAGTTCATATTTTGGATTGTCATCTGAGTAATGGGAAAATGCACAAAATGATAACGGTAATGAGAATTTGGTAATTTTTCTATATAGTGCGATTTACTGGAAGTAATTAGAGTGGCTCTATATAACATACATGCCGATTAGCGCTATCAAATCTGTTCATACAACATGCTCATCGTGGTGAATTTCCGTTGTTGTCGTTGTAGTTGTCGATCGGCATATAAAGCCCCATTCTGAACCGATCTACCGAGTAAACAGTCTGGAACAGAACGTCGACTTGTAAACAACGTTTTCGCGGAACGCGTTCAATTATTTATTGGAATATTGACATCAAATAAATGATAGATTTTTAAGAGATGTCCGGTGTTGTGATTACTATTGTTACGTTAACATTCGTCTGCCTTGCCACGCCCACGTTCGCCCAGTTCAATCGTTATCGGCAAAGTAGGTGAATCGGGAATCACATTTTACAACTATTTAGCTTGCTTTTCTCGTATTTCTTAGTTTAATATTAATTATAAAGAAACAATAATAAGTAAAGAAGAACTCTTTAGTCAAGCACATTTGACTGTGAAATGTGAAATGTGGCAAAAATACTAAAAAGGAAAAACCCGGGAGTTAAAACCGCATTAACACGCGACTCGATTTTTTCTAATATATACTTTGTACTTTGTTGTTGTAAATACACAAGTTTAAATGTAACAAAAAACTATATAAAGTGAATGCTCTTGTTTAAACTATATAGTTTTTTGTTTCATGTGTACTTTTACTCTTTCATTTATAAACCTTTTTAGATCCTGTAATTTAAAAAAGTACAAAAAAGACTATTAAGTTTTTAAAAAAGAAAAAGGCTTGGCAGATTCCATAAAAGATACATTTTAATTCTGGAGTAGGGTTAATGATAGCCCCTTGAGTTTTGCTACATGGGATTGTCCGAATCTGTCCTGAAATTTCGTCTTGATCGGATGACAAAGATCGGAAGTGACGCTAATGTACAAAGCTTGCGGTGTTTGATTTTCACCAGAATTGGCCTTAAAGCCTTTTTTCTTACTTTGCCTCTCTCCTCACAAGATGTCCTTACAGCTAAAACGCTTCCTTTATTAACTTATTTGCATTATCTATTCTTAGATAACCAAAACTGCATCACACCTGAGAATTTCTATGGCAGTTGTGTGGCCCTCAGCTATTGTCCCCAGGTGTTAGAGGCCTTCAAGTTAACCGATAGAGGTACGGCCCAGAATTATGCAATTGCCTTGCACAGTAGTTGTGGAAAACGCAATGTTGGCGGGGATCCACTGGTAAATGGAATTTACCTATCACTTGTTTATTTAATTTAAACTTTTGCTAATATTTCTTTAGGTGTGCTGTACTAAACCGGAATTTACTTCGACTACAGAGCGATCTCCAACTTTACCCATAGAAGGTTCATTTGTGCTGCCACAGCCAGTGAACTATGGGCCGACAACACAGGTGCCAATTGGTAATCCGTTTCTGATCCAAAGGGAGAGAACCGAACCAAGAACAACGACAACAACAACTACAACAACTACAACAACAACAACTGCACCAGTGACTTATAACAGAAGATTTGACACACCAGCTCCAGTAACTCCAGTGAATTACAATACGATACCACGTCGTCTGCCCAACTTGGAAGAGGGTTGTGGCTATTCCTTGGCCAGCAGCAAGAAAATTGTTGGCGGTGAAGTGTCTAAAAACGGTGCCTATCCATGGATTGCTCTACTTGGTTATGGTCAGGGCTCCTACTTGAAATTCAAGTGTGGTGGCACCTTGATCACCGCCAGACATGTAATCACAGCAGCCCATTGCCTACTAGATGATCTGTAAGTTGCAGTAATCTTTACATTCCTTCAATACAAAGTAAAATCCTTGGTTCCCTTAGCACCTTGGTGCGCCTGGGAGAGCATGATCTGAGCACGGATAAGGAGGCTATTCATGAAGACATACCGATAGTCAAAGTAAGTATTCATTATTTTTACCGAATCAGGTTATCTAATCATAGTTTTTTCTGCTCCGTAGAAAACAGCTCATCCACAATATAATCGTCGAAATGGTCGCAGTGATATCGCGATTCTTTACTTGGAACGTAACGTGGTATTTACAAATCTGATTTTACCTATTTGTATGCCCAATTTTCCAAGCTTACGTTCAAAATCCTATGTGGGCACGTTGCCCACTGTCGCTGGATGGGGCAAGACACAAGAGGATGGGGAATCTGCCACAGTGTTGCATGAGCTGATGATACCCGTCATGGAGAACTCAGTCTGTCGGAATAGTTATGCCAGGTTAAATCGTTTTTTCAGCGAGGATCAGTTCGATAAAGCTATTCTCTGTGCGGGAGTGCTCGCAGGCGGAAAAGATACCTGCCAGGGTGACTCTGGTGGGCCCCTGATGACCTCTGAGGGTTTCAGCAGTCAATTGAGATTCTATCTCATTGGCATTGTCTCATACGGTGTTGGCTGTGCCAGGCCAGAGGTGCCAGGAGTCTACACTAGCACACAATACTTCATGGACTGGATACTCGAAAGGCTGGAGGATACGCCCTGAACTGAAAAATCGTTCTCGTACCGTTAAATCTTATATTAAACTTGTAAATTATAATATACTTAGAAGGCGCAACTCAAATATTTACATTTGTCCTTGGCTTTGTTCTTATGACCTTAACGCTATATAATCCCTGAGGTAAATTCCTGGAGTTAAAAGAATGAGAACGTGTTCGGTTCACCAATCATGCTTGGTAATGATCTTGAGTCTAGGACATAATCCTAAAAGAGGATTCCAACATACAAATCTAAAGTGAAGGAAGCCTGATTTACTTTATTATATACATATAACATAATATACAACAATTTTTCTAAGTGTTCTTTTGTATCTTTTTTTCCCAAAAATATTTTTACATATATTTTTTAATTGGTTTAAAAGTAAATTTGTTAAATGACCTTTCTTCAAAATCAAGCTGAAATAATATAAATTCTATATATTTTTACACGAAGTATTTAATTCAAATAAGCTGCGACTTCGTTGTGAATTTTTGGTAATATATTTAACATAAGTATAGTACTCGTATATATAACAAATATAAAAAATTTTCTTTAACACATGCAGCTGTGTTATATTACTTATTAAGTATCTTCTTTGGTTTAGTTATCATAACTATGATTCAGTTTGGGTAACTTGAAAATCGAATTCATTGTAAAATTCATCACCCTCGCAAGCACATTTTTGGTCACATGGCATGTGTCTATTGGACCTAAGGAGGACCTTTTTGAGCCTTTAAGTCTTTCGGTCCTTCTGATTGAAATCAGGCAGCTGCCCGGCTGTCTCAGGCTGTCTGCTTGGCACTCGTTTTGCATATTCAATTAAGCTGAAATCACAACATGCATTCAATATTATTATCATCATTTATCAATTGATCGCAATAAATTTGCATAGGAAATTTGAAATTTCCATGCAAGATCCGATTTGCGAATCCCCTCGAATCGGGGTGTTAATTTCATCATTAGCAGAGATATCTTTATTGACAGCATTTGCGAAAACCAAAGACGACCCTCAAAAGGCAGAGGATCACACGATCAGAGGGTTGTCCCTTTGCAAAAAACATCAACAGTCAAGAGGTGTAAGAAAGGAATACCCACAAATCGTAGATTGCACATATAAACACAATTGGCAGTACCCAAAACAGGCCACAATTGTTAGCTCATTGTAAGCCGATCATTTGTTAGGTCAATTCTCCGATAAGAACGAGGTCAATTAATTGATCATATGTAATGGAAAGGAGGATATAAGTGTGGGTGAACTATCAACTTTATTTAAGAATAGTATTAATCATAGGAAAGTTTGACTTTTAATTTTATTAATTCAGCGACAAGGTGAGCAAGTTACCACCATACCATCATTATGATCATGAGTAACTCACATTCTTTTTCTCTTTCGCTTAAAGTTAATCTGCTGACTCTAGATTCCTGTCAGGGGGATTCCGGTGGACCGCTTCTGGTGCCACAGGTCAGTTACAATTACACATTTTCATCATGAGTCATTACATAATGTTTTTGTAACCAGTTTTGGACCAGCTCTTCTTGATTAGCCCGAATCCCCTCAAGGTGGTTTAGTTTATTTTTCGCACTCCACTAATTGGACGGAGGGGAAACTCTCAAAACGGAAACTTATAACAATCACTTTGTTTCATTCGTGAATTGCTTGTAAACATAATTATAAAACATCTTAGGTTTATTAAATTCTTAATTTTAAGATGTCATTTCACAAATTCAACAAATTCTCTTCACAAACAAAATATCTTTAAATATAAATTTGAAACAATGTATACTATACATTGTATATGCTTATCAAACATATGGTTTTTCCAAAAATAAAGAGAATATAAAAACATAAATTACTTGTCAAACTCGAAAGGCATTTCCGAAATTCCCTCATTAACGTTAAAGAGCTTGATTTATTTGTTAACAATTACAACGGCACGCGTAATGTTTTATAAATATTTTGTACAGTGTTAGTTAATGAGAATAACTTCCCTTAGTTAGTGCTAAAAACCGGAATGGTTGGTTAAGTACTTTTATTACCTCATGGGCTTAATAATATATTACATTCTAAATACTACTAAATAAAATATCTTTTAGACGGATCTGGGGACAACAGGAGCCCCATGGAGAGCACCTGGCCGGCATTCCAATAAGTTAATTGTCATCATCATGGGATCTACAGAATTAGTTATTCTTTTGGGGCAATTGCATTGAATGCATAATAATTGGGCGTAGGCTGTTCGAAATTCTAAGCAGATTCCATTACAGTTCAATGACTATGTCATCGATAGAATGACGAGAGCTAACTAAACAAATCGATATCTTATTGTATATATATTCTAATCTCTCGATCAGTTTGAGTTTTCCTACATTAAATGCATATAAATCTCACAGTTTTTATCTAGATAGATATAAAACCTGTGGGACTCAGTAAATACTCCGACAAGTAACAAACAAATGAACAATTAAGTTGTCTAAGCAATTTGACATGTTCATCAGGTTGATATAGTATGGAGTTGAATCCGTTTAAATTAACACTATTTATACGCATTTATGGATTCTTTTTATTAAACTACTTGAGTCACCTTAAGTTCTTATAAATTCCACAATGACAAACCGACAGCCGGTTGTCAGTTTCTTGTCGTATCCGTCTTGGTTCCAAATTTAACTGTAATTTCATAACAAACCTTGATATTTTCCAAAAGTTTATATTTTGTACACTTACCGAGGGTATTTTACTATTCTTAATCAAACTTAAATAAATACTTGTTAAATTAATTTATGATCACTTATCTTAAAAAAAATTGTTTAGAGTTAGTATAAAAGTTGATTTTGCTAGAAAAAGCAGGGTATCTAAAGTTGAACTCAATCTAGCGAGTTAAGCTCCAAGCTTGCTATTATGGTATTAAAATTGATTTAATTTATATCTTAGCTGCAAATAATGTCAATAGTGGTTTAATTAACACATAACTTCAATAATTCTAGCTTGGTTTTGCTATTAAATCCATTTCAGTCGAGGTTATATTTATAAATTTGTATAATTTGCATTCGATTTGTCATCTATGGAACGGGAAAGTGCACAAAATTAATTGTGTAATACGAGTTTGGTGATTTTTTAAGTTATTGATATTTAATTGATATAATTAGAGGGGATCTATATTCATTTGAGCGATCAACTCTCTTGAGTTAAGTTGACTTAACCTGCTCTTGATGATGATTCTCCCATTGAGAACAACTTTCTACGTCATCGTCGTTGTCGTTGTCGATCGGCTGCATATAAAGCGTCGTTCTGACATCGATCAGATGAGAAAACATCGTCGCGATTTGTTTAAGCAACGAAATCAAATTCGACTGAAAAGCCCAAAGAAGCTTCGTTCCGGTTGGAAGACGTGCTCAGTCAGTCTGATAAAGTACGTCGAGTTGTAAACAACGTGTTCGCGCATCGCGATCGATCAACCAGTGGAATATTGTTAACAAAAAAAAACTGTGAATTATTTTAGGAACTTTGCTCAAAATGAAGCTAATGTCAAGTGTTGTAATTACGTTTACGCTTACACTCGTCTGTCTAGCCACGCCCACATTTGCGCAATTCAATCGCAACCGGCAAGGTATGAGAACGGGGAATACCTTTTTTGTTTATTAAATATTTCGCTTGCTTTTCTCACATTTTTCTCGTATTTCTTTGCTCATAATTATTAACTAAGAAACATTTTAAGTTTTCAAATCGTCGACTTGAACAAAAACAATAGCAACAAGAAATAGGAACAAAAACAACAAGCAACAAAGTCACAGTCACAGTGATTACACTTGAAAACCTGTTCTATGAGTGACACTAAAACAGTCTATAAAAATATATTAATATTTTAGCAATGATTACAGCAATAACAACAACAACAACAATAGCTTATTTAAATTACAAAGTTTTTGATTATTTTCCGTTTTGATTTTGCCAACGAACTGCCAAGTTCGTTGCCTAAGTCTTTTGTTTTCGAATGAACCAAACACAAGTTTTATTTGCGTTTTTCGTTGCCTTTTAAACTCGTCTGGGGAATTGTCAAATGTTTCCACAAAAATACAAGTACCAAAATATATTTATATATATAATTAAAATTTTTTTTTTTTAATTTTACATTTTTTTGGCGTTGCGCTTCAAGTTCAAAACTGAGAAACCAGTCATTGTCACTGTCATTGCAAGTTCGCCCCAAGGTCGATTGACCCAGAGATATTTCCTTAGAGCGACAGTTTTTGGGTTGAATTAAATAGATTTATATATTTCGATCACGTGGTTTGGTTAATGACTGCAATTTGGCAAACAGAAGACATACAGAAAGAGGTGGAACAGTGGGAAAGAGAATATCAAGTATTTCAGGTATAGCAGTAGGCTTTAATATTATCAACGCATAACCAGGAGGGGGTTTTTATGCAGAATAATATTCATCCTTCTCTCTCTCCCTCTCTCTCGAATCTGCAGGTTTACTGTAAAATCTGCCCTAATCTTTCTTCTGAAATCCTTAACTCTTTCTTATCAGAGTGTCATGCTAGTTTTTCTTAAATACCCGAGCCTAAAGATTATATTCCAGATTCTAGTCTTACATATCTTTGTTCCCTATTTTACCCCCACAGTTCGTCAGAACTGCATCACACCCGAGAACTACTATGGTAGCTGTGTGGCCCTCAGTTATTGTCCCCAGGTGACACAGGTCTTCCAGTTAACCGATAGACGTACGGCCCAGAATTATGTGATTGCCTTGCAGCGCAGCTGTGGCACACGCAACATTGGCGGAGATCCACTGGTAATGGGATTAACCTATCACTTGTTCATCGAAACTATGCATTCGCTAAGCTTTTGCTAACTTATCCTTAGGTATGCTGCACTAGACCGATAAACACTCCGGTTACAGAACGACCCTCGAATCCTTTCTTCCCAACTACTGAAGGTACATTTGTGACTCCAAGGCCAGTGCCGACAACAGAGGGACCAGGTGGTAATCCCTTCCTGAATCCAACCCAGAGACCCACAGCAACAACGACAACGACACGTGCACCGGTGACCTCTGCTCCGATTATAGAGGCTCGTGGTCCCAGTTGTCGGATACCACCCGGAAAGCTTGGCGAATGCGTTGGTAAGTTCTTCAGATTTTACTAGAAAGCCTTTAGCTTCCAAGTGACGAGAAACTTTAGGGATAAACAAATCGTATATAGAAACAAAATTTTTTTTAATGTATTCTTTAATATTTTCCGTATTTCATACCTAATTCAGATATCAAGAGCTGCCCGTCCATACTGAGTGAGCTTACGGTTAGGTCAAAGGATCCCGAGTTTGTTAAATTTGTGCAAGCCTCCAATTTGATTTGCAACCGAGTTGGCAACAATGTCTGTTGTCCGACGGGACAAACGGAGGCGACCTCAGCTCCAGTTAAACCCATTAACTACGATACAATACCACGTCGTCTGCCCACCGTGGAGGAGGGTTGCGGATATACTTTGGCCACCAACAAGAAGATTGTTGGCGGTGTCGTTTCCAAGAAGGGCGCTTGGCCTTGGATTGCTCTACTCGGCTACGATGATGGATCCTCTTCTCCATTTAAGTGTGGTGGCACCTTGATCACCGCCAGACATGTTGTCACAGCAGCCCATTGCATACGAGAAGATCTGTAAGTTGTAGAAATCAATTCTTTCCTTCAATTGCAAATTGAACCTTTTGATTCCCTTAGCACCTTTGTGCGCCTGGGAGAGCATGATCTGAGTACAGATGCAGAGGCTCAGCATGTGGACATAAACGTCGTGAAGGTAAGAACCTCTTGTCCTAATTGTTATCCTTATCTAAATATAATTTAATATCCTTTGCAGAAAGCGTCTCATCCTCAATATAATCGTCGCAATGGTCGCAGTGACATCGCTATTCTCTACTTGGAACGTAATGTGGTATTTACGAATTTGATTTCACCCATTTGTATGCCCAGTTCTCCCAGTTTGCGATCCAAGTCGTACGTTGGCACTCATCCCTTTGTCATTGGATGGGGCAAAACAATGGAAGGTGGTCAATCTGCCACGGTGCTGAATGAGTTGATGATTCCCGTCATGGATAATGAAGTCTGTCGGAGCAGCTATGCCAAATTGAATCGTGCCTTTACCGATGATCAGTTCGATAAGGCTGTAATCTGCGCGGGCGTGCTCTCTGGGGGCAAGGATACCTGCCAGGGTGATTCTGGTGGTCCCCTGATGACCTCTGAGGGTGTAAGCAGTCAAATGAGATTCTATCTAATCGGAGTTGTCGCTTACGGAGTGGGCTGTGCCCGGCCAGAGGTACCAGGTGTCTACACCAGCACACAGTTCTTCATGGACTGGATACTCGAAAAGCTGGAGGATACGCCATAAACTGGAAGTTCGTTGCCGTAGTTTAACATCTTTTGTCCTACTTGAAGTAAATAATAATCAGTCAGAGGGCGCTCCAAGCGCAACTCAAATATTTACATTATTTGCAAGATCTTTTTGTTCTTGGCTTTGTTCTCATGACCTCAACGTTTTATAATCCCTGAGGTAAATTCCTGGACGCACCGCAGCACCTTTAAGACTTATGCAAATAGAGTAAAAAGAATGAGAACGTGCTCGGTTCATCAATCATGCTTGGTAATGATCTTGGGTCTAAGACACAACCCTAAGCTGTGATCTAGTAGGGGGTTGTTACACATACCATATGTAAAGCGCATCAAAGGGGGAATGAAAGATATAGAGGCGTACCTAGGTCTAACCTGGACATGAACTGCATTCTAATTGCTGAGAAGCTCACAAAAGGATTTTCAATGCAATGTGCTGCCTTCTCTTGTATCATTTGGCGCCATCTCGTACCCCAATTCTTTTGTAAAGCTGACTGCTTCTCCCCTTCAGATCCATAATCAGTTGTAAGACGAATCCTTTATGAACTCGGCACGCTCGCCCGCGCATTTGTGGCCACATGGCATGTGTCTATTGGGACGTAGGAGGATCCTTTTTAACCTACAAGACGGTCTTCCTTTTTGATTGAAATCAGGCAGATGCTCGACTGTCTCAGGCTGTCTCTTTGCATTTTCAATTAAACAGGCATCACAACATCCATTCAATATTATTATCATCAAGATCATCTATTATCAATTGATCGCAATAAATTTGCATATGAAATTTGAAATTTGCATGCGAGAGCCGATTTGCGAATCCCCTTTGAATCGGGGTGTTAATTTCATCATTAGCAGAGATATCTTTATTGGCAGCATTTGCGAAAACCAAAGACGACCCTCAAAAGGCAGAGGATCACACGATCAGAGGGTTGTCCTTTGCAAAAAAACATCAACAGTCAAGAGGTGTAAAAAAGGAATACCCACAAATCGTAGATTGAAAATATAAACACAATTGGCAATACCCAAAACAGGCCACAATTGTTAGCTCATTGTATGTCGAGCAATCCTAAGGGTAATACTCGGAGAAAGAAAGTCAATTAATTGATCGTATTTAATCCCAGCGGGAAAAAGAGTATGTCATTCAACTGTGTGGGTGAAATATCATTTTTATTACAGAATAGTGTAGATCACAGGGTTTACGCTCTAGATTGATTGATTTACTTTCTTACTTAGTTTTAACAAATTGTATTTAATTTCATTAAATTGCACATACTTAAACTGGCACTTAATAATAAACTGAGGATCCTCATCAGTTCCCGTCTTAAGCTTCCGGTGAGGTTGCATTCCGTTTGAGCACCTCATTAAGAGTAGGACTCAAGGCCAAAGCGGGATTTGCAACTGCAATGATATTGTCACCCGCGGCAGAGATGACCTGGACACCACTGGCAGTCAGATCAATGGATTCGGTGAGGTTCAGATCACTGGCTGTATGGATTTGGGATTGACACTGGGATTCATGGCATTGTCCCAGTGATGAGACCGGTGAGCGTTCATTTTCCAGACCATTGGCCTGTGGAAGAGTTGAAAATTGTCTTTACTCATGAGATTCTCTCAAAGGAAGAAACTGCACGGAATGTGCTCCAACACATACTCACTGGCATGGGCGGGGAGCTGGAGTTGCTGAATGAGAAACGCGAATCGTTGTCCTCAAAGTCCGCAGTCTTTCCCAATCTGCAAAAGAACAATACGATTATAATCAAGGAAAACTGATGACTAAAAATTTCTTTAACTTACGAGAACTTAGCTATTTCCGTCAGATCAAAAGGCGGCTTGGCGAACTTTTGGTACATGGCAAATAGATTGTATCGTGAATCCTCGACAGCTTCCTTCAGGTTTAAATTTTATTTTGGTGGATTTTCAGAGAGATAATTGGTTTAATTTTCTAGATATGAATAGTTTAATTGTCTAAGCTCGGCAAGAAGCATTAAGCATGTTGGCAATGGAAGAATACACATGGGTTCATTTGGTTCTCAAAAGCGGGGAAATTTATTTCATGGACTCAACAAGAAGGTACACCACATATTGCAGAAATCATAATATAACAAACTATTCTAAACTATGCTTAAATAACTAGGGAAAGACTAAATATACGAGGCTTAAAATAAGTTATTCAGTTAGCATTTAGCTTAGGTTTAGGTTATATCAACAATTCAACTAAGTACAGTTCTACAGAAGCAATAATAACAACAAGATTTAACTAATATTTAAAACATATGATAAGAAATACTGGGAAATGATTTCAACTATAGTACAGTAAATAACTTGGCTTATATTATGTTTTAAATACTGGGTTATGCATCTAAGGATATATCAACAATTCAAATAACATTCAACAACAAAATACTGAGACGGACTAGCGATCTTTCAAATACATATAACCAAACTAATTAGAGAACTTTTTTGTTTTTGAAATTAGGGAATGAATCTGTTGATAATACTTTAATAAATAGAGATTTGTTTGAAGTAAAAAATCTACATTTCCTGATTTAGAAAGAGACTGGAAAGTATTTTGCTTCCTTATGAATATTTTTGAGAAAGAGGTCATGGTCAAAGTAGAGAATTTAGTCTGTATTTGATAGCCTTGAAATGATAGAATAAGCAGAAGAGTTAAAAAAAATTCACATATTGTCGACAAGCTTACAGACTAAATAAACTAGGATTTTTTCTTTTATCTCCTTGTTTATCTAGGTGGTAAGGTTGTTGGCAAGGCGTGAAAATGGCTCAAAGAGATCCTGAAAATAGGATCTAAAAGCTAATGTTAAGGATTCAATCTATTTATGGATGAAATCAGAAAATACAGAAGATACTGAGAAGAACCCCTGAAAAGTTAACAGACTAGTATTTAATTTAATATTAGATATAATCGAAAAATGTACTCTACACTAAGAGATCGTGAAAGAAGCCTCTAACAAGTAAGATGTCTAAGGAAAACAATAAGGATACCAAACAGATGGTATCAGAAAGCAAAAGGTTACCAAGAACCCAGAGAGATCCTGAGTGGAACCACCTGTTAAACATTAAAAGAATTCTTCGAGTTAGCTGCAAAGCAAGATTTGGTTAATGAGGGAACAAGAGGTAGCAATAAATGCTAAATCTTTGCCTCCCGCTGTGAAGCAAAAGCTGAAGCTGAAGCACTGCACCAGGCCAAATGGAGAGGCGGCATATTATTGATCGACGGAATCTGGTTTCCTTACCCGATTGAGTTCCATGGGCAGCTGAGCTGCTTCGGTGGAGGACAATCGTTGACGCTTTGTCGTCACGGCGGCATCGCTAGACTCACAATCGACATCGATGGTGACACCACGATGGGTTGCGGATTGGGCTGGCATTTGGGACAAGAGATTGCCATAGCGGGCAATGCTGGCCGAATGCCCGAAGCCCGCATCCTTGACTATCTGGCGGGCTAAAGGAAAGAGCTCGTCACGGCGCGTGAGCAGCCAAATGGTCTGAGGATTTCGACAGAGTTGAGCTGCCGCCTCATTGACGCAGACCTCGTGCAGGGTGAGCGGCTTCTCCGGACGTCGCTTGCAATCGAAACGTCCATAGATGGCCGAATACTTACGTATCTCATCCATGCGACGAGGATCATGCTCCCCCATGGCAATCACCTGCTCTAATTCGCGTGTCGTGCGCTTCTTAGAGGTTTGTGCCCGCGGCTCACGTTGTGGCAACTGACGGGCAATCTTCGAAGCACACATGGTTATGCGTTGCACCTGCAGCTCCGTCAGCACAGGCGTCAACTGGGGTGAGCTGGAGGACACCTGATGGGCAGTACTTGCCCCACAGGGTGTGGCAACGCTTGCCGGCAGCGATGTGCTCTGACTTTGCATCACAGCGGGCAAGGGAGTGGGACACATGACGGTAGGTGCACTTATCTGGGACAACAAATGACTAGCTGGCGCCGACGTCGGTGTCGGCGTTGGCGTCGTGGTCATTTGTGGCAGACTTGTGGCTTGGAAAGAGGCAGCGGGATGAAAGGAAGAGAATTTGCTACGTGGCAGAGCGGGTGTTGTATCCGGATTAAAGACAAGCGCCGGTTTCGTCGGCGTCTCACAAAGACCTACAAAACATTAGTGAGTTAGTTAGTTGTGGAAATTCTAGAAGATTCAAGGTTATCCAACTCACCCAAATGTGGCAGCATGGGACCCTGAAACAGCGCTGGATTGTTGGCCCATTCATGCAACGCCTTCTGTAGACGACGCACATGAAGTGGCTTGGATGCCATGCCCACCAGTGCCATAATTTCCAGAAATTCTTCCTCGCCAGCATCATACAGCTGCTGTACATCATCTCCGCCCATCTCCAACAGGGTATCATAGTAGGCCAATAAACTGGCACGCTGGAGCACCCTGTACAGTTGTACCTCAGCCTCGTTGCTCGGACGCGATGTGGTGATCACTGCAAAGACCCAAGACCAACAGAATGCCTTTAAAAAAGTTATCCAAAAACCAAAAAAAAAATGTGTAGGAAAAAAAATGATATTAATAGAGAGCGAAAGATCGTTCTCATAATGCTGCAAGTCCATAAGAAAAAAATTTAATTAAATTCGCTTTTTTTTTAAATTTAGAAGACGGACGGTCCAGACGAGAACCCTAAAGAGAAAAAAACTACAAAGCCCACATAAAAAAGTAAGAAAATACGAAAGAAAAAAAAGAAACTCGAAAAAAGCGCACAAAAAGGACGAGGCAAAAGTTGGGAACATCCTCATCTGCATAAGCAAATGCGGCGATCGTATTTGGGGTGTGCGAGTGTGTGTGTGTGTGTATGTGTGTGTTCAACCCTTTCGCTTTCGTCCTCGAGCTGGCAAGTATCCTTGGCCTGGGCAAAACTCGTTGGAAATGCGTCACGCATGCGTAAAGATCAGCAAAAGGATCGCAAGGATCATTTTAATCTTTTCTCTTCCCAAGTCTATTTTTTTTTATCATGATTCTTGTTTGGTTTTTTTGGGCACAAAAATGTAAATGTTTATCGTGTGAAATATTGTTAGATGTGTATAAATCTAGCATCATTTTTTCTGCCCTCTACACAATTTATTGGCGATTCTGTTTCGCGTTTCTTCTTCCCTCTTTTCTTGGCAAGAGAATAGCAGACAGAACTTAAAAGACCGCCTGAAGATGATGATTATGCCAAATCGTAAATAATTATGTGAGAATATTTTACTTGACGGAAAGCCAGTTACCAGTCACCAGCTACCAGCTACCAGTTGCCAGTTACCAGTTAACATCTATCAGGTACAGGCAATAAGGTAGAAGCTAAATTCTACCCGTTCCCATTACCAATGTGCGCTACTTGCTTTAATTAATAGAGAAAAAGACGAGCTGGCCAACTAAATTATAACAAAAGCGAATCCAATAAGAAAAAAACACACATCGATTATTCTTCCTCTTCTGCTGAATGTTGTTGTTGTTGTTTTTTTTTTTGCCGAAGAAGGAGGATAAGGTTGAGGTTGTTGCAATCGTGTTGCAGTTGTAGCTAGTGTTGTCACTTGATGCGCTGCCAATCATTAACCCATTATTGCACGCTTGTCACAATTTATGACACATTCCTGTGAACTAAGTTTTATGCGTTAAAGACCGAATAAAGAATGTGAAAAGAAGAGATACCTAATGGGTTTTTAGGCCTTAGGTCATTGCCTTGAAACAGATTCTAAATGCTTTCCAAAAGAACAACCGAGCTTGGGTAGTATTTTAGGAAATTGAAAATGGTTTTTAGAATTGATATATCAAAATAATTAAAGTGATATAAAGTAAAAATATTCCGTCTTGAACTTTCTAAAATTCTTCAGTAATCTCTTTATACAAATTACAAAATATTTTATGGATTAGCATTGGTAGAATTTTTTGAACTATTGGTAAATGTTTCAAAACACTAAATAAGTATATTTGCAGATTATAGACTTAATAATATTTGGAATTGTTTAAAAGACCCCTGTTAAACTAATTAAATAAAAATAACCACAAAATTGAAAATATGTATTCAGTATAACGATAAAGATTCCTTTAAAAGAAATTACAGAATACTTTCATATGTGGAAGAAGTTTAATTAAACATGAGATTAAAATAATATGAATTTTCTTTAAAATAAAATTTGCCAAAGACGTTTTCAAAAACTTATGATAGAAATAATTGATTAAAATATTAGATAACTTTAAAAGAAATTAACGAATACTTTATTATGTGGAAGAAGTTTAATTAAACATGAGATTAAAATTATATGAGTTTTCTTTAAAATAAAACTTGCCAAAGACGTTGCCAAAAACTTATGATAGTAATAATTGATTAACTGATTGGATAACTAATTAAGTATAACTTTGTGTAGCTCTCCAGCACACCCTATTTACTGCCTAGTTTTTAGTGGGTTAAGTGAGACTGTCAACGCCACGCTTCTTCTACAATACGAGGCCCCTCGGCTCCATTGTGGAGTATTTAACGCAGTCGAGGGAATCTTTTGCGTAAGTCAGAAGCGAGAGTCTCGAGTCTGGAGTCTGGAGTCTGGATTGTGGAGTGTAGAGTGTGGAGAGTGTCTGGGATCGCCGTAGCTGGAGGGGTACGCATTTGCAGCAATAAATAAATGAGACGTGATTTCAATACACAAATAATGTTCGGAGGGACAGGGCAGGAGGAGGAAGAATGGTAGCAGGCAGGAGCCAGGAGCCAGGCAACTGGCAACTGCAACTACAAATGGGTTGGGTTGACTTGGTTTGGTTTGGGTTGGGTTGGGTTCGGTTCGTATCGAAGGGGGCATGCAACATTTGTCTGGCTGTGGTTAGTTGGCGCGCTGATTGTCACTCCGTTGCCCAGCTCCATGTTTGTTCCTCCTACTCCACTTGTTCCAACTCTTCAACTCCTCCTCTTCCTCAGCTGCTGTTGCCGCATGTTGTTGATTTTTTATTTATTTAATTTGCGGCTCACTTTTTGCTGTTGCTTGTGGCAAAGAGTCTGTTAATGTTGTTGTTGCTACTGCTGCTGCTGTTGTTGTTGTCATTTGCTAAATATGTTGTTTTTATGCGCTGGCAAATGGCAAAGATGGACAAAAAATTAACTGCAGTTGCTTTTTAGTTGGCACTTGAAAGCAATAATGACATTCGACGCCACATACCAAGTTGGCTCACTGCCTGACCAGGCCAACATCTGCGTGTGTGTGTGTGTGTCTCGGTGAGTGTGTGTGTACTATATGTGAGGGACGTCAATCGTGCTCGATCGCTTCGATTATGGGCAGTAATACAAAAAAAAAAAAAAAACAGAACAGAACAGAAAGAAACGCAGACGCCGGAGCCGCTTTTCCGTGTCCACGTCTGCATCCTCGTAACCGAAACTATTTCTCATATAAAACGATAAATTAAAAGCGACTTTTTGAACGATCAAATTCTTCGTCGATCAAAATTCCATTGGTGGCAATAACTTGACGTCTGTACGTGCCAATGGCCCCCGTTTGGAGGACAGCCTCAAAAACCCATAACCATAACCCTGGCGACATCACAACTGAGAATAGTCTGAGAACTCAGATTGCCAATTGCAAGGCTCTACACAATTTTCTACCCTCAATCTCAGCTCTGGGGTGACTTTTTTCTTTTCTTGAGACCCTAAGACGTACCCCTAGCAAATGAACCTATCATCTTGAGGTGAAACTAACGGCTTTTACAGCTAACTGTTATTTACCTGTGTACAGCTAGCGTTTCATTGGACGTGTCCTTTGCTACCTGGCAGATGGAAGACAATACTCCTAGTTTTAAACATAGATGCCCTGCCCCTCGATTGAATTGAGATAGCTCTACTCAGGGTGGTTGTTGCACCAAGGAAGTAGAAACCGGAACTCAAGCTGAAACTGAGATTGAGACAGAGACTGAGGCCACCACGGCCACCTTTTTTCTATTGTTGTCCAAAGGTCCGTTAGGGCAGCCCTTGGATTTCCGTTACAAACACAACAATAACAATGGTAGTTGAAGCTTTGCGAAGCTCGAAAAGCGCGGGAAATTTGCAACTGCATGTGGCATACGATATAAATGAGGAATATTTGCATAAAAGAAGTGTTGGAAGAGGGGATTGTTTTTTGAGAATGGAATAAGTGTGCTAAGAATATTATGTTCCTTTAGATATATGACATTTCTGCATAATTTTCATATTCTATATATCAATATTCTTTTTAAAAATTTTCACTGACAATGAGTAGCATTTAGGTATTCTCGAAAGTTTAAAATTTATATATTTGGAGGAGAGGTATGAGATAATTATGTTTTTGGATTATAAATTAGATAATTTAGTCATATTCTACCTTAGAAAAATAACAGTTTAAAACAGTCGTGATAGAAAAAAAATAATAGTAAATGAAATGAAACAAAACCAATAAAGTAAATTAGAAGCAAATGTAATAAAAAGTATAGAAAACAATAACTTATAATAAAAAAATAATAAAAAAACTTTAAAATTTTACCTTCTCAATTTAATATTTACTTTCTGTAAATTAATGTAAGTTGTTCAACTTTGTTAAATTGAAATTTTAATATTTCTTATATTTTCAATTTGATTAATGTAGTTTTTTAAGTTAGCGCAAATAAATAAGTAATAATCATTTACAGCGATCAAGATAATAATGATAAGAATAATAATATAAGTGATAATTATAATTTGTAATATAATAATAATTGGAAAAGTTTATATAAAAACAAAGTAATTAATAACACTCTTAAATAAATATTAATAATGCAAATATGAAAATTAATTTAATAATATTAATAATTGAAATAAAAATAATCTAACTATGTACTAACCACAAAAATATTATTATTAAATATTACAACTGCATAATCCCTAAATTGTAGATTCGAAATGAAGTTAATTATATTAACAATTAATATAAAAATAGTCTCAATCTCCCCACTTAACATAAACATGTTATTAAATATTACAACTACATAATCCCTAAATCGTAGATTCTAGAGATCTGCCTTATAAATATTAAAGTAACTTAAGCTCAACTTACTTGTGCCATTTGCATTGCGTCCAAAGATCTTGCCCTGCGGACTCAGTATGGGACTGGAGGAAGCCGACGGCGCACCGGAGAGTGATCGTTGACCCTCGGAAGGACCGCTGGCGAGGGATAGATTGTTGACATCCTCCTGTTTGCAGATCTCGATGCTGCTGCTGCTGGTGGTAAGCAACTGGGGCAGGGACTGTGCAAGGCTGTTGCCTGTGCCACCAACTGTGGCTGTGGCTGTGGCAGAGCAGCTGGACGTTGTGGCACTGTGGCTTCCGCTTCCTGTGAGACTCCTCGCGGTGACAGCAGCTGGCGAGGGGGCTTGTGTGCTGGATGTGGATGCCACTGATGCTGCTGTTGTGGAGGCAGCCGCTGTTGTTGTTGTCTGTTGTTGTTATTGTGGCAGTAGTTGGCGAATTTGCCTCCATTGTGACAGATGAAAATCCTTGGGAACGAATTTAGAACCAGGCACAACCACAAAACAATCAAATCAAAATACATGCAAAACCAAAGAAACACAGAAACTCTAAGAAACTAAAATTAAAAGGATGCACTACACACAACACAAAACAAGACGAACTATACTACACTAAAAAGTGCTTTGAGGATCGCTTTTGAGGATTGTTTTAGAACACAGAAGAAAGAACACTTGGAACACTCGTGAAGCGCGCTCAAGATTATGATCTCTGCCATCCGTTCAGCTCGAGGCCAGACGAACTTCTGTTGTCGCAATGCCGCCTGGACATGACGGGAACCCTTTTTCAGTTTCGTTTTCTTCAAGGGAAACATCTTTGAGATACTTTCGAAGAGAAGAAAAACAGCGCACATAAAATCACGCAGCAGACGACCGATGGTCCAGACCCAAAACGAAAGGGTTAAAAAAGGTAGAGAAAGAAAAAAAAACCCACTAAGAAGAAAAAGGAGAAGTAAATAGAGAGGAATTGGTATGCGAACCCGTACCCGAGACCGAGACCGAGACGAAGTCGAGACAATCCCGAGACGCACACGAGCCGAAGGCATTGGCGCTACCAGTTTCTCACTCGAAGACCAATGAGGGTAAGTTTTTTTATTACTATCATTTTTTTCTTATACTTAGCAGACTTGTTTTTAGACTTGTTCTCTTATTAGAAAACTGAATCTCTGACTTCAGAGAACGTTCTCTCAGAGCATCAGTTTTGAGTGAGTTCTTGTGCTCCGCCTATTACTTATCTCTCTCTCTCTCCTTTTCTGTCTCTCTCTCTATTGTATCTCAAAGATACAAAGATCTTTGGTTGCGAGTATGAAGCTGCGATCTAAGCGCGCATTCTTACTATTCGAGACATTTTGATCCTTTCAATCTATTTTTTTCTATCTTTTTTTTCTGATATTTTCCGTTAAAAATGTTGAATACATTAAAAGGGTATTCAAATCAAGGACGAAATCCTTGCAGACTGCGTTACGAATTGATTAGGACAGCTGTGATAAAAACCCTGAAAACATAAAAAACTTTATTGAATATATTTTAGATTAGGTTGATCCATTTTGATGATATAAATATCTATGTTAACTGATCTTTAAGTTTTCATACTGCAGATATCGCTTTTAAATTTTCAACATTCAAATTAAGATATGCTTTACATACTCTTTCCATATTTTATTCAAATCGACTTTCTTAAGGAACAATCCTTAAAAAAAAAAAATTGTAACCATGTTTTTATGAAATATGATGAACGTTTTTCTTGTATTTGTCTTTTTTTGTATATACAAAAACAGTTTACAATAGATTTAAATTATTACGAGTAAGTATAATAATTATAAGGAGAAGGGTAGAATACTTTCATTATAGTTATGGGATTTTGAATGGTGTTTTGGTGTCCGTTTAGACGGCAGTTAGTAGATGTGATTTATGTATGAATAGATTACACTAGGATTGATTTTTACGTTAACAGTCGCAGCATTTGGAACCCAAACCATCAGTCGTAGGGAATTCCCCCTTAATGTTTAAAAAGGGAAGTCTCTACAAGTGCGGGGATCCAGCTTGGCTCGTCCACTATAAGTTATTGACGCTAATTATCTGATTGATCCAGCCGATAAAGGAGGACACCTTCACATAGACACCAGGCACATCGACGCGTCCGCAACCGAAGCCCCAAGAAACGAGTCCTGCGAGCTCGAAGAATCCATCATCCTGGCAGACCAATGGACCACCGCCATCACCTTGACAGGCATCGTGTCCCTCCTCGCCGCCTGCACAGAAACTGGAGGCGGGCAATATAAAGATCTTCTCCGTAACGGCATTTACTTTTCGTATACATTCCGTATCGCTCACAATGGGAATCTCAGCCTCACGCACACGCAATGGAATCGGACCAGCTGTAAAAGGAATTCACTTAAAAAGAGTACTCTAAAGGATTACCAACAGGAACTTACCCTCGCCCATGTAGCCGTAACCTGTGACCGTACAACGTTTGCCAGCCGTGTGACTGACTCCACGTGCCGGCAGACAAACCAGACACACTCCATCCCTCAACTCCGCCTGACCATGCAACTTCAGCAGCGCAATATCATTGTCCAGAGTCTGACTGTTGTGATTATGATGGATGTACGTGGTTGCTACGCGTAGTGTCTGGGCTCCAGGACTGCCATACTTACGGGTCAGATCATAGTCGCCCACCCGCACATAGATGGCATCTCCGGAACGCACGATGCTGCGGAAAGACAGCAGAAAGATTGAAGATAAGTTATATTTAGAATAGTATTTGAAGTACTTACTTGGTGACACAATGTGCTGCGGTTAGCACCCACTGGGTACCAATGAGGGCTGCACCACACAGATACTGATTGAGGGAATTGATCAAGGCCACCTGCCAGCACCACTCCCCATTCTCTCCATCCTCACCACCCACCACACGTGCCCTTCGCCTACTGCTGTAGTTGGACTGCAACCCACTGGGATTCGGATTGTGATTGGAATTGGTATTGGTATTAACATAGACTGCACCACCCTGATAGTATTCTGGATAAACGACAGCTGTCGGTTCTGATTGCTCATGGTAGGATCTTAATTGATTGCTCTGAACCCCACTGGTGTCCACCAGATCACCCAGCTTATCATTGTGAATCTGGATGGGCACAATGGCGGAACCAAGTACCAAACGTTCATTAGACTTGTTAATGCTGCTGCTGCTGGAATACGACATGGTCATCTGTCTGGCCGAACGCTGCACTCCATACTTGGCACGGGCATAGGACACCAAAGATAATGCAGGCGAGCTAATGGAGCGTCCTGTGCGTAGAGTTCCCTTGACACCACACACATACTTGGAGTAGACATGTGGACGTGGTGTGGTTGTTGTGGTTGTCGTTGTAGTCGTTGGCGGCGTGGCTGGCGGAAGATTTGGTTGTGGTCCTGGTCCGGGTCCATAATAATCAGCATAATTTGGAGGAGGTGGTTGATAGGGATGCGAGTGATGTGGTGGTGATGGAGGTGCTGGAGGTTGATTTGACATGTAAGAGGTGGGTGGATAAGGCGGTGGCGGTGCCTGCTGTGGTTGTGTTGAGTACGGCGGAGGTGGTGGTCCCATCGGCGGATAATTGAAGTAGGAGGTATCATTGCGGGTTTGGAACTGTTGTTTCTCCAGGATCTTGCTCTTGGGAGCACAACAGATCTGTCCCGAACGCTTACACCTAAACAAATCCGTCATTTCGGCATTTTCTGTTAAGGATTAGCCCAGAGATTAGCAAGGAACTAAAATGGGAATATAGAAATATTGGACTTACTAAAACATGTGAAGCTAAGCAGGCTGACTATGCAGGATCCGGGACATTCCTCGCGTGGATCGGGACTCGGCGTATTGGGCAGCACATAAGGTGGAGCTGTGGGTGGTGGTGTGGGTGATGGCGTCGGTGGTGGCAACTTTGGTTTGGGTGCACCCGCTCGAGAGTTATCACAGCAAACGGAACCCTTGGAGCAGGTGGTTGGATGTGAAACTAAAATCGATGGACGTTCACAGAAGGCGGCCATGATGTTGAGCAGACAGAAACCAGGACACCGTGGCACCTGTGGTGGTGCCTGCGGTGGTGGCGGTGGTGGTGCTGGCGAATTTAATGTGTTCTCCGCAAACGAGATAATCTGCGAGAGAAAATCGCCACCTCCTCCCTGTGAGGATGCAGGGGCAGGTGGTGGAGGTGTTACTGGACGAGCTGGTTTCGTTGCCGGCTTGGATGCAATCTTTGTGGCAGGTTTACTCGATGGCGGCGACTTGGCCGGTGGTGCTGCCTCAGAGGTGGTGCCTGTGACACAACAACTTCCCTCGCCAGGACAAAAGGCTTCCGAATCGATGTCATCACAGAATATGGCAAAGATGCCATTCATGCACTCGCCCTCACACTCTTTCAATTCCTGTCCCTGACCCTGAGACTGGCCGGACTTTAATTTGTTCTTGTCATTGCTATTCTCTTCTTGCTCATCATCTTCTTCCTCTTCTTCGTCCTCTTCCTCGGCAGCAGCCTCGGTTGTTGTTGTCGTGGTTGTCTTCTTGTGCTTGGTTGGCTTCTGTGCGTTGTTATTGCTGTTGGTCTTGGTGCGAGCAGGCTCTGGTGTAGTGCTAGTCGTTGTGGTAGTGGTACTGGTACTGCTGGTGGTGCTGCTGCTAGCCTTGGGGGCTGTGGACTTGACCAGCGTCTGATTGCTCTTCAGATTGCCCATGTGTTCTGCAAGTAAACAGGAAGACAATGAGGTAGCATGAAATTCACTGGTTAAAACTACAAAAAATGGAACCAGTTCAAGAACTACTTACTGGCTGGTATATAGATGTCCTTGGGCAGCTTGCCGTTGGAATACTCGTCCAGGGAGACACAGCACTTGGTGCCCTCTTTGCAGAGTCCTCCACTGGTCAAATACGCCTCACAATATTCCGCAATGTGATCCGCCACACAAACTCCCGTGCAGTTCTCTGTAAAAAGATTTAAAGTTGTTTTTAGTGATTACAAACTAGTCTTGGACTATTTAACTTACTGTTTTCGTCCTCGGTTTTGCTGTTGTCCTCTTTATCCTTGGGTTTACCTGTGGTGGACTTTTTGGTGGTGCCAGCAGGCTTCTTTGTGGTGCTGGTGACAGGTGCTGAGGTGGTTGCGGGTGGACGTTTCGGTTGTGGCTTTGGCTTAGGCCTGGGCGTGGTACTGGCCGTGGTGGTGGTACGTCTGGTGGTACTAGTACTAGCCACTGTTGTCGTGCTGCGTTGGGTCGTGGTGCTGCTCGTTGTGGTGGTAATCTTCGGTGTAGTTGCCGCCGGAGTACGCAAAGCGGTGGCATTTTTACCTAAATAAATGTGAAAGTTAAATGGGTGGGTGGTTAAGTGGATCCGACATCCAAAAGCAACAGCTTACCTGGAGCACTCTCTATGCAGCACTTCATACTGGGCGAGGGACAGGGCACATCATCAAGCACCTCATAGCATATAAGAGTTGCCAGCGTATGGACACAAACGCCAGGACAATCCTTGGCATCAGCGGTGCTGGTGATGGTATCCAGTAAACCTAAAGGGAAAGGAAAGTAATGAGAACTTTTCTCCGAGGGATTTGATTGGTTTCTCAAGAAATGTGATTAGTTTAGACAGACTTAATCCTTAATCCAAGAGAGATAATTGATTTTGAGCGAGTCAAGTTGTCTTCCGAGAGAGAAGTTGGGTTGACCGATCGATATTTTGACAGTAAACGACAATGATTTACAAAAAGGAGATCAGTATTTTTTCGAGAACTAAGAATATTTTTTCGAAAGCAGAGATCAATATTTCAAAACTTGAGAACTTTATTCTGAAAGATAAAATTGGTTTTCCTAGCAATGAAATATGTTATCCGGCAAGCAAGATCGGTTTTCCAAATTCGATAGAGAATATAATTTTTAGAACAGAAAAAATATTTTCCGTAAAATGAAATCGGGCTTCCAAGAGTTGAGATGGCTATTTCGAGAGATGTAATCGGTTTCCAAAAGAGCAAATTCTTTTTTCGGGTGATAAAATTATGAGAACGCTTTCCAAAAGAAACGCAAACTTACCTGACAGAAAGCTGCCCGCCAGGGATTCATCCTGTGCCTGGACCAGCGATGTACTCGTAAGCAATAGCCCGATGCTCAATGTGTAGAGGATGTGGCAGCTGATCATGTTGTTGTGGTTGTTGCTTCTTCTTATTAACTTGGTCATAATAAATGTTTCTCTATTGGCGTTGTTCGTAACTCACGTGCTCATCTTCTCGTTGCAAAGAATCTGAAACGAAATTAAACAAAGTGAAAGTTTGAAATCTTAACTCCAACTGAGTCATCCAATTGTATTGCCCATGTAACCCAAAAGGCCTGTGACGTAACTGTGAGATCAGCTTGAAGCAACTTGGAGTTGAGACCAACAGCGCTAAGATCATTGGCCTACAAAGAGCTCATAAAGTTGATCGCAAACGGTTTGCCACTTTGTTGCAAGACATTGATAACAGCAACTTGTTCTGGAGTGTGACAGAGAAAGAGAAAAACGTGGGGAACGGTAAACGGGGGGAACTGCCCCAAAACCAGTTTTAAAAGTTGTGAATCGCCTGATTTCCCAGTGGGAATGGCCTGGGAGCTGTGACTGGTTCTGTGACAGGTGTTGTGCCCGATTTTAATATTACGTATACGTATTTGGGGGGATTGTCTTCCCATCTATTCTTTCTCTCTCTCCCCCCTTCTCTGTCTCTCTCTATCTCTTTCTATGTTTAGAAATGGGCACAGCAGAACTTCAGTTAGAATTCCAAGTTCTGTTTGTGGGCCTAATAAATGTATTTGGGTTGCGGTAACTTGCTTCAAGTTTAGCCTAAATTAAAACCCTGATGAAACAAGTTTATTGCCAAAGTACTTGTAATTTTGAAGAATATGCTAGATAAGTCCATTTTGTGTAATTAACATTTAAACGTTTTAAATGCCACACGATCGTTATGAATGAAATAGAAAGTACCTCCAAAGATATCTCAGTTAAAAGATCTTTAGCGAAAGTGCAGGCCATTTGACAATGGCAACGGCAAAATACTAAGAAAATAAAATAACAACAAGGCAGAGTATGAAAAGTGTAAGATATACCAGACAATTATACCTCCTCCAGAAAATAAACCCCAACCCGCCTTCGCCTCACGTGCGTCGCTTTCACGTTCAAAATACAGAAAGAAAGAAAACAAAAAACAAAAACCGGAAATTTCTTAAAGGGCAGAAAGTATTTGAAAACTGTTCGTGTGACAATCCTCATTCTTTCCACTTGTATTATGTGAAAGATTGTAGAAGCTAGAAAGCTACAAGTGTTCTCCCTACCTCCCCTCATCTTACTCTCTTCAACTCTCCCAACTGAGAGCCTGTTCCAAAGTGTTTGTTAGAGAACGTTGCACGTATTTTGGGTCAACCTGTCAGTCGGCTTCTTCTTCTTTTAGACCTACGCCTACGCCAGCATGAATACAAAGTCCGGCACCAAAAATAAGAACCTCATAAAAGTGGGTCAGATGCATAAGGCGCGACGTTGTCGGCACGTTTAACACATTTCTCCACTCTTCCATCCCCCTTTCTTCTGGCACTCCCCTCGCTCTCCTCGTTTAGTATTTGGCATGGCGAATAATACCAAAAACAATGTTGTTAAGAAATTCTTTCATTTGTTTAGTTGTTGGCCAAAAACAAACACAAATACACACACATACACGCACGCAATGAACGGTTAATCATAACGGTGAATGTAGCTATTACAGTGGAGGGGGAAGGGGGAAAGAGGCGGGTCTTCTAAAGTTTTGGACAACTATTTAAAGTCTGCGACTCAATTTGCAAATCGTCGAACTCTTTCATTTTTAGCACTTCCATTAAAGTCCCGAGATAAACACACACACACACTCAAATAAACACACACACATACACTGAAGTTGAACAAGTTAAGTGACTTTTTTTCTTTTCTTTTCGTTGTCTTGAGCTTCTTTTCAATTTATTGAGCGTTTACTGTAACATAACTGTTAGCTGGATCGCCAGGAGACATGTTGGCATGTGGCATGTGGCATGCACTTGGAATGCGGCACAGTTTGCTTGCCACACTTGCCACCACTTAAGGCTATATGCAAAGTCTGTCATACACACACATACACAAAGAACGGGGCTTTTGTAACTAACCGTGATTGAAGGCCTTCTCTTTAGGCCAACTGCACCTTGCGAAAGCCAGAAACAAACTGACCATTGCTCAAGGTTCTCGACGCTTGGGAAGCCGCCAAGGCCAGGCCAGGCCAAGACTCGACTCGAAGACTCGACTCAAAGCGGCACGGAGAAAGTGAGCAAAAGAAGCAAACTAAAAGAGTAACAATTCCAACAAGCAAAGAGTGTGTTCTCTTCTGTTCTCTCTCTCGCTCTCTTTCTTTGCCACCTGTTTTGTGGCATGCAGCTACCTACCTGTTTATGCCGGCTGTTGAACACATGAGGACAGCTGGCCTTAAACTTGACTCAAACCTTTCGTACTCAATTCATTTTGTATTATTAGCCCACTTAGCGGATTATGATACAGCCCCGATCTCAAGAACCAATCCCAAAACAATCTCTACCGATTTACTCATCATTCTCTCGGTTTACCTATGCAAATTTCAAGTGTCCCTGCAACCTATGCAAATTTTTGCACCCCTCTCTTTGTCTCTGCTTATGCAAGTCAGCGGGAGATTTGCAAATCTCATATGCAAATCCATTCTGAAGAGAGCTGTTGACGTTTCACTGTTGTCAAACATTGTAAAATGCAATTACGAGTCCATAAATCAAGGGGCATCATCGAACACAATTCGCAAACGAGCTGGGAAAATTGCATAATCCTTTACGTAAGCCGTGTGTTACGTGGTTTTGCATAAATATAACCTCAACTATGAAATCCTTTAAGGATACGATATGTTAATTACATACTGAAAAGTTTAAGAGCCTCAGTAACTTTAAGATGTAGAATCTACATTATAGAGTATTCAGGGAATACTATTACATATTCACATTTATGTTGGGTAAGCAGAACTTGAAGACTGTGTTACGTGATCTTGAATAATTCGAAATTAAAATATTTAGTCTATATTAGAAAAGTTATATTTAAATTACGACCAATTATAATAAATATATTTAAAACTTAAAAGGGTCTATGTTACCTAATGTAGCATAAACTTAACTCTAATATATTTAAACGGTAATACGAATATTACACGTAAATTCCTACTTAAGATAGTTAAAATTAACCAAAAATATTCCTATTCCAAATAAGTTTTTCCAAAGTTTCTTTCGAAAATAAACTATAAATTGAAGCATTTTTATTTTGTCTGATTATAATACTGTGATCCCAACTAATTAGCCTTGGCAGTCTACAAACTAACGCCCCTACGAATCAAATGTCTATGAAAGGGACAACTTTCATGTCGCGATGATCCGTCTTGTAGTTTCGCGGATGTTCCCAGGCTCCTCAGACAGACGCATCTTTGCCCTTTCAAGCGAAACGTCTTCACACGATTCAGGCTCGTAAAGGAAATTTGAATAAAACGCTGCATAAAAAATTGAAAGTGGTAAAAAAAAGTGAAAAAACTTTATAAAAAATCGTGAAAAAAAACTTATTTATCATTCTGTGCGTAGCGTGTGAGGATTTTTGTACCTGAACCTAGCCCCCGGGCAAAGGCAAATAGATAAGGCTGCCTGTGTGGTGTGGTGGTGGTGGTGGTTTCGCCAAAAGGATCTCGTCCTGCGTATGCAAATCACTCGACGAAGCTGAGACTGAAGCTGAGCCGTCGTCCATGATGATTCCTTTTCAATTCAAACAATGCCGAGGGTCGCCCTGGTCCTGTCCTTTGGCCACACATGTTTTGTGTCTGCGTTTTTTATACATTAATCGTCCTATTAAAAAAAAATTGATTAAACCCTTTCCTTATGTACGCGTTTTTTTAGCTGATTTTTCCTCTTTTTTATACCGTTTGCTCATCCCGTTTTCGTATTTTCACTTTTTCGTGAGAACTTTGTAGGATTTGATTGCACCTTGAGAATAGAAATGCCAAGTAATAGTAAATGAGGTCCTAGATAATTTTAGATAGGTGCTAAGGATAGAAAAAATATAAGGAAACTTCTCTACATGTTTATTTATAAATTTTAAATTCATCAAATTTAAGCTTAAATTTTATTTAAATCTTATATTAAATATGAAGAAATAATAAACATATCACAACTCACATAAATCTATATTCTTTATGAGTTTTTATAGCCAATATGTTTTTTGTGGTTACATCTATTGCTCTCAGTTCCTCATAATAATGCCAAAGGCGATTTATGCTTAATCATTTTACCCGCCTGCCCTTATCACCCTTCTGTCAGCCAAGCGTCATAAGCGATTCACCCCCTGGTGTGGCTGATCTGTTTTAGGGACAGGCCGAAATCTGGCCAAGAAATCAATTTGCATATTGAGAAACATGTAAATTGTAAGGGCTGAGGGTTTTTCATGGGAACAAAAGATGCATTCAATGTCAAAGAATAGATGGATGAAATCAATATTTGAGGTAATTAATTAACAGCATCAAAAAACCAACAACAATATTAACATTTAACAATCAATTGCAGACAATTCAATATTATCGGAATTTTTAATCAAACATAAAAAGTCACATTCCAATGAGGGCATTATGATATCAAATATCAAGTTGGAAATATTTGCAAGCAAACTGACTTGTAGGAATAAATTTCCTATATGAATGAAATTTAAATACAAAATGAAGTTAACGAATAAATCATGGCAAAGTTATAAGTAGAATGTTTTCAAAACACTGACAATCTAAATTTTAATTGTTTCCCATTAAATGTACAAAAAAATTTTAATTTGAATGTAACTGATTTTATTTTGTTTAAATTCGCTGATGTGGCAACACCGCCAGCCCTGACTTATCCAATGGCAGCGCTGCGTTTCACATACACTTATCGATATTAACGTACGTTTGATTATTCACATACATTTATCGATATTAACGTACGTGTCCAAAATCAGCTGCGTCTGAAACAAACAATGCGGTACATAAATACCCTGGACTCTGCTTGCAAAACGAATAAAGCTGGTGAAATCAGTGAGAATTAGTTGTGCGCAGTGACGATCAAAATACTCAAAGCAAGTGAAAGGAGAACCCAAAGTCGGTAGTCATCACGATGACGACACAAGGAAAAGTTCGTCGCAATCTGTTGACAGCAAGTGGATTGGCGTTGGCGTTGTTGATCTTGTTGTTATATTGGACAGACTCGACGCGGGGCTATTTTGCAGCTCTCGATGAGACGGAGACGAACAAGAACTGCTTCTGTGAGGTGAGAGGGAGAGAAACTTAACGCACTCAATCGAAACTAAATACAACACAATTACATTCACAGTTGGAAGGCTCGATTAACGACTGCAGCTGTGATGTGGACACCGTGGATCATTTTAACAACATGAAAGTTTATCCCCGTCTGCAAAGTTTGTTGGTGAAAAATTTCTTTCGATTTTACAAGGTAAACCTAAAACAGGAGTGTCCCTTCTGGCCGGACGACAGTCGATGTTCCATGCGCTTCTGTCAGGTGGAAAACTGTGAGGAGAAAGCCATACCACAAGGCATCAAGGATAAGGGAGAACACAGGAAAAGGCAGCAGCGTTCAAGGTGAGTTAAACTAAGAATTTCATGTAACTTTTATCATATATCTGAAAATACACTTGTTGCCTTTCCAATTTGCAACAAACGTACGTTTTGAATAGTGAAAATCATATCAGATAAATTAACCTAAATACTTATATTCCATTCTCATATAAATCGGGAATTTCTTTTCTTTTTTTCACTATCAGTATCTGCAAACTTGTTATCAGTACCTTGCGCGCGGAAATTCGAATTAATTGATTTCCAAAAGACACAGAACTACAGTCAGGTCTAGCTAAAGTGAACTAATTTTTGCAAATCCTTTTCACTACATGCAGGCTGTTCATTATATTTAGGCTAACATTCTGTATGAATTGAATTTAGTAGTTTTCTTAATAGTAAATAATCATTTAAATTTTGGGTGCTTACTATTTCGACTTGTTCACTATATTCAGACTCCACTATACTACAAAATTGATTTATTATTAACTTTTAGCTTAATGGGTTTTGCCAGAAGCAAGAGTGTCATAAAAATACATCACTATCTCTAAAAACACTATGTGAATGAACGTGTTGTTGTGGGCGTGTGCAATGTGGCAATCACTTGGCCAATCTTCTCGTGGATCATTTAACAAATTGTCGAGTTATCTGAGCTAAGCTGACGTGGCTGCTACCCACATACGCCCCTCTTTCGCACATTTGTATTGTTTTAATCTACTTAAATCGTATTTGTTTACATTGTTTAGTTAACAATCGACTTGCAATATTATAGCAAATTTACACAGCTGTATATCGAGTCTATAGAAATATGTAAACATTTATTTTGTCTATAGTAAAATTACATATTAATTGATTGATTTCCTCATATTGCTGTTTTCAGTATACAAAAGAGGCGCAGTTGGACAAAGGTTGCTCGGATGTGGAGGACTTTGATAGCGCTCTCGGTTTCTTGGACACTAGCATTAGCGATCAGGCGCACAAGGAGTTTGAACTATGGGCCAAACATGACGAAGCTGAGGAGGACTTTTGCATTGTCGACGACCATGATGTTGGAGCTCAATATGTGGATTTATTACTAAATCCTGAACGTTATACCGGCTACCGGGGTGACTCGGCGCATCGTATTTGGAAGAGCATCTACCTGGAGAACTGTTTCGGTGGCAACAACGAAACAGCCAATAAATTTTCAAGTTATATGCCAAACTTGGATCTACGTAATGTGTGCTTAGAACAGCGTGCTTTCTATCGCATCATTTCTGGCCTACACTCCAGCATAAATATACATTTATGTTCCAAGTATTTGCTATCCGAGTCAAAGGATTTCCTGGATCCACAAGGTATTTGGGGACCCAATGTTAAGGAGTTCAAGCAACGCTTCAGTCCGGAAACCACGAGCGGCGAGGGACCTCACTGGCTGCGAAATCTATACTTTATCTATCTAGTAGAACTACGTGCGTTGGCAAAGGCAGCACCTTATTTGCGTCGCGAGGATTATTATACAGGCATTGTCGAGGAGGATGAAGAGGTCAAGTTGGCCATTAACGATATGCTCTCAGTTATTGAGTAAGTTCTTGTTTGAAACAGTTAAAAGAATCGCTTCTAAATTTATTTGTATTTTCACAGATCATTTCAGTCACACTTCAATGAGAACGCGCTTTTCAGTAGCGGCATTGCCTCTATAAAGTTCAAGCACGATTACAAGGAGAAATTCAGGAATATATCTAGAATTATGGACTGTGTAGGCTGTGACAAGTGCAAACTGTGGGGTAAACTGCAGACACAGGGCCTGGGCACAGCTCTGAAAATACTCTACTCGGAGAAACTCAATTTGGCCACAGAAAGTGGCCTGTGGGATAAGCCGCATATTGAGGCTGATCCAATATTTAGATTATCACGTACAGAAATAGTAGCGCTATTCAATGCCTTTGGCAGGTTCGTATTAATTTAAATGTGATTAAGTTCTTTATTTAATTTATAAATATTAATCTTTGCAGATTATCTAACAGTATATATGAGATGGAAAACTTCCGACGAGTACTCAGATAGCCCATGTCATCGGCATCGAGGACAGTGCTTAATGCGAATCCCCTTTATTAGAGCAAACCTCTAGTTAGCTAATGACGCACATGTGGACTTTATCTTATGGATCTTATTTACGGTTTCCCTCCAATAGTTACCCTATGTCCGGGGACAGCAGCCAGAGGCTAGCTAACCATGTCAAGCTGCATATTTGTACATACATTGGGAATGCATTAAATATTTTAATTTGTAGGCTACTTGTACTTTACTACTTCTACTTTACCCCCTATGCGCTACACAGGTGTATTTTGATTGTAAGTTAGAGTATATATTTATTTATTGTGTACTATGCCCCTAATTATACTTAGGAAACAATGAAAAAGAAAAAAAGACAAAACGTGCAATAATAACCTTCACCGATCGTTGTTTTATTTAACCGTTTCATAACCGGTTGAGGCATATTGATCAAACACCGTTGACGTTTCCATGCCAACTAATCTGGCAACGCTGGCTGCCAAGGCGATTCGATAACGATAAAGTGTCATACAAATAATTTACACTTGCCGCATAACAACCAAGTTTTTAAAGTCAATTGTTGTTGGCATTGTTAAATAGAAAACTCAACAAACAAGTCTATCAAAAAGCTTTATTTATATTCTAAACAAAATGGTTATTTTGTTTGTGAAACGTGGTGATGAAAATCTTTTTCTGTATGAAACAAGTGTGACTTCTTCGACTGATGCCGTTATTCGTGAGCTTGTGTCCGTGTTCAATGGACGCTTGAAAATTCAACGTTTGTGCATGGAAATTGAAGAGCTGGCCGAACATGGCACCATGTTACCACATGAAATGATTGGTCTAAACGATGATCAGATCGAGGAGCTCAAACTGCAGGATACGTATGCCAAAAAGTGCGAACCCATGGGCGGCTTTACATTTTGTAAGGATCCTCTTTGTCGCCGCAACGGACAACAGCCGAATGAGGCTATGCGTAAGGTTCTAGCCAATGCCATGACCGATGCCAAGGCTATGGTTGATAAGGTATTGATGCAACAAGTCGAACGAATGGTAGTACTTTACTAAAATAACATTCCACAGAAACTAGTCAAGAATAATCAAAATCTTACCTTAAAAATTGTGGAGGAGGCCCTTAACATTCTACGCGGCGCAGTGACCATTGTTTATCCCATGAAACTGCCACCATACGACACCATACAGATGGAATTTGTGAATATGGAAGATTTGACCGGTACTCAGGCCTCCAAGGAGGTCATTGAGCCTTCAAAGGCACAGTTGTGGTTTGCCGGTCGCCAGGTTTTGCCCGGCAAACAGCTGAGCGAATATTTGGGAGTTAATGACAAGACCAAGGTAAGTTGCTGTGGATACCAATGTGTTTTTATACCCTTGCAGAAGGTATTCTAGTTTTGTCTCAAAATGTGTACTTTTGATCCGTCTGTCACTGTTAAGGCTATGTGGAACTTGTTAAATTTTTTAAGAATCTACATAAGTCTGCAATAGTGTATTACGGATATAACTTATCTACTGTTTCTTTATATAACTAACAGTTTAATCCTTTCTGTCAGGTTGTTGTCAAGTTAAATCAACTGGGAGAGGGTCCGCCTGGTCGGGAGCAGGTCATGACTGAACAATTTCGTCGCCAAATGATGGCAGCTGAGTATAAACGCCAGGAGGAGCTCAAGGTAAGTGTCCATTCGAGAGAATGCCAAAAGCTTTATTCATTATATTGGTTCTTACATATGTATAAGTGTATATAAGTATAATAGTATAAGTATATCTATAAACAGATTTATAGTTAATCAAAAGTGTAGAAAGTTAAGCTTGCATTGGTGCTCCGACCCGTTTTCACCGTTATCTTCAATGTTAATAATTATATATTTGCATAGATCATAGAGCTAAACTAATTCAAAGTCAAGTATGTTTGTATGTTATATAGCTACTAAATCGAATAATCAAGGCAGAGTCGTATGCTCGTGTTAAGGAAAGAATTATTCCTTGAGAAGTGTGCTTCACGATAGGATCTTCATTTGTCTAGTCTTGTTTCTAAATAAATGCGTTTTGCCCAAAGTTTTGGTGCTATTCCCTGTAGGAATCTAGGGGCAAGTATATACTATCTGGATCAGCAGACTGTCAATCGAGTTCCGGTGAGAATATCGTTGAGTTATATAATTTCTATGTTCGGTGATTAAATTATTTTCTAAATGCAACTCATCTTAAATTCCAAGGTACATACATCTACTGAACCAGATATTATTCTATCGTATTTGCTATGTGATCTTCTGGTTATTAAAGCTCTTGAGAGTTACATTGAACAACTATCGTTGACTAAGGGCTATATGTAAATATATATCGTTTATGTACTATATATGCATTTATAAACCTCGCTTTGCATATTATTTTAGTAACAAGAATTGAAGAAAAAAAAGCAGATGTTAGCCAAGAATAATACTAAATTATGTATGTAAATTGATGTCGTTGCTCTTCCTATGCTATATCTGTATACTATATCTGTAGATATTTAATAAACATTGTATAAATGCGGAGGTAAACAGCGCTGAGTAGAAATTAAATTCAGTTCCCATTGTACAATGCACAGGTCCATAAAGATTGGTAGAGTTCTATAAAGAGTAACAACTTGTAACTGGCAAGTTTTCTATAGTATAACTAGCGGTTTCTCTGGCACATCACACTTGACTGCCTTCTCGTCCTGTTCATCCACAAAATGCTGCTCAGATGTGCCCGAATCCCCTGTCGGACTCAATGGTATCAGGGACTTTGTGCTGCCCACCATTTCATGATTATCAAGTGGATTTCCGTGTTCAATCGCCGGATCTAATCCTGATTGGTGTTCCAAATCCACAACGTCATCGTCTGTATCGTATATATTATCTGGCTGCTTGGAGGAGCTGGCATTGCCAAACACATCATCATCGGAATCATCTCCAGCACAAACACAACGCATCTTGGCATCGTCACCCACCTGAAACCAGTTGAAAATCAATCACTTTTCCTGGTTCCAACCACAGTTAACTCAATAACTTACCTTAACGGACTTGGTAATGACGCACAATGATATGGAGGAGATTACAAACAACACTATGGGCACAATCAAAGAAAAGAGGAATTCCCGATAAACTTTATCCAGATCGTAGCGTGCAACCACAAAATCCACATTTACATCCTGAAATGCCAAGAAATGTAATTGAAACCTGAACTGTTTTAAATGTGTAACTATTTTTACCTTATTGTAGTAGCATTGATATCGTGACTGGGCCGTGTTGTTGTCACCATCGTTACCATAGCGTAACACAAAGTCCTTGCACTCGCCCCGTAGTGTATTTACGCAACCCTCTAGATTGATAAACAGTTTCTTCCAGCTGAATATGGTCAGGTTGGCCTGATTGGGTAGAAACTTCTGTTCCGGATCAACAGACCTCGTGCTGTTATCATAGATGGCCCAGAATTGTGTAAAGTTCATAAATGGCGCCGGCAACGTATCGTGTTCTAATAGAGTTCCATTCAGACAGTCCGTGGCGCTGTTGAAAGTAAATATGGAGGATTTAAGGATTAAACAATTGATCAATTTCATGCCAGAACTCACGTTATGCGATTGTCGGATTCACGTGTAACTGTTGCACAGTTAGTCAACAGATTGCCATCATCCTCCTTCCAGAATTCGGTGGGATCAATTCGTACTCCGTGCTCCTTGCCACGTGCCTCATTGAAGGCAACCGCATTCTCACAGTCCGCGGTAATTAGATTGTCTTCCTACAAGAAATATATTTAAAAATAATTCAATGAGTAAGAAATGAAGGTGTCCTTGAACATTGTATTAAAATTAAAATATGTTCAAGAAGTTAAGAACAATTGTTTCAGACTTCAAACTAAATCAAAACCAGACCGATTTTGATTTGAGTTAAACAAGTTGTGAATGATATTTGCTAGATTTCTTCCTGTACTCACATGCATGATGAGCGTGTTGATGTTGGTTGTGGTTATGCGGGAACAATAGCGATCACAGCTGAAGGGTCTCCTAATCTTGGTGCAGTGGACGCCGTGACATTCAAAGAATCCATTCAACTTGGTGTTGTCCTTGGCCGAGTTTATCGTTGGACCGTCCGGTTTGTGATGGCACAAAAAGAACTCCGACATGTTCTTACAGTGTCCTGCGAAGGATAAGAAAATATTAAAATACTTTATAACAATACTAATAAGGATAGAGTACAAACCATTGGAACAGTTGAAGACTCCACGTATGTTGTTGCACACGGTGCCATTGTTGCAATTGAATTTGTTGAGACGATTCAAGTCAATCTGTGGAAAGAAGAAGCTGGGATGAGTTGAGGTTTTTGAATGTGCTGTCATTTCAATAAAAGTAAAATTCTTTGGCGCCAAGCAACAATGTCTAGGAAATGTTTGTTCCACATTAAGAGACAGAATGCTGTGACTCACTTGCCATAATGATGACGTCTGTGCTCTGAATGAGTGCATGGAATGAGGGAGGCAGAAAAGGACTTACCATGGCACAGGAGGTGTTGGTTACTCGGGTGCAGTTATTGAGTTGGATATCGGTGCCATTGCGTCGCACCACCGAATGGATTTGTGGACAGAAGCCACTGGTACGTGTCAAACACCATTCTCCACACGATGCCCAAGGACAATTGTTAGGCATCTGACGGTCCACAGTCTGGCACATGACAGGATCCAACTCAAAGCCCGATTTGAATGCTCTGCAAATATTTGATATAGTTAATCTTGGGAATTCAGCGAACATCTGAAGCATACTCACTTGAGGGAGGGCGAATAAATGGCCACACTGAGGTAAACGATGGACACGCAGGATAACACCATGGTCAGTTGGCAGAGGCAAATGGCACGACAGATGCGTTTATCCTGTTCGGGTATCAAACGTGGTTTATCCTTGCGTCGTGCCATAATTGAAGGAATCTAAGGAAGCTAAAGAACTAGGCAGGAGAAGCAGTTACGACTTGTTGATATCTCTGTTTTCACTTTCTACAGGAGAAGGAGCAGGTGGCTTGTGGATTTTACAGTTTCCTAACCCACTTTCCTTCAAGTTCTGTGGATCGAAGATTGCGAAGATTCCAGCTCCCACTCTCTAGGCTCTCCACTTTCCTTCAAGTCCTCTGTAATCTTAGAATGTGGATGAGCTAAGCAGGAGACTTGTTGATATTCCTGTCCCCTGTTTCACTTTCCCTTAAGAACTTTGGCGTCTTCAGTTGTCCTTTCACCCTATGCCGTTTTCAAGGTGATTGCGCTTGTTTGCAGGGTTGGGCTTGTTGTTGGGTTATTGGTGGGGATGGGGGAATGTAGAGGTCCTTGGGGTTGGTTTGTTGGTGTTCGAACTTTTTTATGTTTGTCCTATTTTTGTGACAACTGTTTGCTTTTTTGTTACTTGTCTATTCCTGCCATTGCCAGGTGCCCCATGTTTTATGGATGAGTTTTAACGTCAGGATGGGTTCTACTTCTTTTTTGGGAAATATATTTTTGATAGGCCTTATCGATGCGTTGAGCTGATGACAACTCACGTCCGCCTGCAGTGCGTGCTGAAACAATACTGACGGAACTTCTTGGCCAGGGCTGGGATTTGGTCAAAAAAGGATTCGGTTTCGGTTTTTTCTGCACTGCGCACTTTTACTTTCAGAAGCGCGACTAAAAACGAAAGTAAATGGCCAAAACAAACCCCAGAGTTTGGGGAGCTGGCTCAACAAATGTTATCTCTCCCTCTACCCTCCTCTCTTCTCCCCTCTTTCCATGGCCCTGCAATGACGCCTGCGCTGTAGAGAGTGAGAGAGTTTCACAGAGTTTCATAGAGAGAGGGAGAGCAAAGCTTTTCCGTCTCCCAAATAAAAATAAAACCAACTCTCAATATGCTTTTCTCTTTTGCTTTCTTTTTTTTAGTGTAATTGTTTATTATTAATTAGGCCGTTAGCTTGTTAAATTTGTTTATTGATAAAGACACGTTAAGTAAAAAATTTTTAATCATTTTTGCATTCATATATTTTTTTTGTATGATTTAAAAAATTCTCATAAGCAACGTGCGTTATATCGGATCTGCTATTAAGCTATATATACTCGATATATATACATATATACTATTGCATATATATTATTGATATAGTTATATGTGTATATATATGTTGTACATACTTGTATATACTTGTTATGTTTAATCCATTAAATGTTCATTTTTTTTACATAAGGTTTTTAAAACTATTTCGAAAATGTCGGAAAGTGTATTTCTTATTTTGGGTGAATATTATTTTCATTATTTTCTTTTTAAATTTTTATAATTTTTGGTTCTGCTTTTTATGGTTTTCAAAAGTGTTCTTCGACCAATTGTCTGCTACGGATCAGAGTTATTATACCAATGGGTTTTTCTATCTATATGTATCTCTGATCCGCAGACGACTCATCTGTTAATTGTATGTCTAGATTTATATAATTTTGTTTGATTTATTTACTTAATATTTTGTTTATGACTACTATCACAATTTTTTGAAAACAAGCATTATATTTTTCAGTATTATGTGTGGAAAGGTCGAGGAATTTAGTTTCATAATGCTCTCTATATATATAATGTGGGCAATGGCGGAGCATCGATTTCTTTCCTTTTTATGTTTGTTTCTTGTTAAAAGCGAGCGAAAGTCATAAGAACATAAGCTTAACATTGGAAATCAAGTTCTATATCTATAGAAGTATATAAATATATAGCATAACAATATGATAGCAAATTCTCAATGATGTAATTAATAATAATGAATATAATTAGTTTTAACAAATGTATGTATTGTATGTAGATTGGAAAATTGTCAATCTCAATGCTCCGCTATAAGTAAATGTCCTATATAGTAATGGCAGATGGCTTTTAAATATTATTAAATATTATGTGTATACGTGTATGTCTCTGGGTGTGTGTGTGGGTGTGTGTCTGTGTGTATTTGTGTGTTTGGTACAGACTACATTATTAATTTACTAAGTATTTGTTATAAAGAGCGGTTATCTAATTTGTTTGCTAGTATTCCATTTCATCATCTTCGTCACTGTGACACAGAAGTTTGCTAAAAGAATTGATATTGGAACAAAAGTTCTTGATTCTTTACTAATCGAGTACAGGAAAGCAATAGTTAAAAAGCTAGATAATTCAGATAAATATATATCATATAGTATTATTCTAAACGTGTTTACAAGCAAATAAACATACATTTATATATTTGTTGTACATTATCTAAAAGTAAAACATGCAAAAATTAAGGCTAATTAACTAGAAAAAACTCGATTCATGCTACATTGTATAGATATTATTAAACAGATCAATCTATATAAGAAACAAAGCTGCAATCCTTGGGAATTAAATTGTATAACGCTCTTTAATAATACCAATTATATTTATTTTCCTTAAAATTTTGTGTACCTTTTAGAATAAAGAAAAATTAAATTCTTAGTATATCCTTTCTTTAGTTCCAATTCGGATCAGGATCAGTTTACAGCTTTGCTTTAGAATAAGTAAGATACAAAATGAACTGAGCAATGTGTTGTGAATGATATATTTAGTATTATCCCACGGACAAGTGCAGAATTTCTTATATGGTATATGGAAATACCAAAGAGAATATATAATATATAACTTCAACATATATATATTTGTATATATCAAATCTTGAATGCATTAATAATATCAGTTTGTGCTTATTTAGAAGTCTTGTTGTTGACCTCTCGAAATTGGGTCCCAGTGTTAGACCCCGAGGTGTGCTCTATCTAGTAATTTAATCGATATGGCAGCTTTAAGCTGAGATCGTCTAAAGGCGTGGAATGCGCTTTCAAATTTGCTAAGGACACTTCAGAGTAACGTTCATTTTGTAATTTTTCAGTTTGGAGAGGGGTGTGGTTAAAGTGCTAAAGTATAGGTTGTTACTTAGTACTATCAAGCAATTTGATTGTGCCACATTTTGTGTAGCCATTTAAGGTAGTAGACTCTAACAACAAAGTTTGTAATCCCATGAAGAACCTATCCTAATTGTAAGATAAGAGATATAAATTCAGGCACTGTCGCTTCAATACAATTCAAAATACATTCAAAGACAACGACTTTTCCGTATTACATTTCATGCAGTTAACGATCCTGAAAAATAATTTGACAAGAGAGAGAAAAAAGAGAACGGAAAACGCATGAAAAGTCATAAAAATGAAACGAGTTTTACAATAAATGCAGGAAAATTTTGTTAAACTTAAAGTTCGATTTTAGGCCAATACCATTACATTAACAATCGATAACAATATGAGATACGATATACGATACAATTAAACGGTTATTTTTCGACAATCTCAGTACAAGGCACAATGGTTAATTATCGTAAATAGATATATATTGTGTGTGTGTATTTGGGAGTGTGTATGTATGTGTATGTTGGTGTTACTACAATACGGGGTAGGGGGGAGGCAGTATAAATATTGTTTTTGTTTTTGATTTCGTTTAAACGATGAAAACATAAAAACTAGATGCAACAGCGCTGGTCATAAAAATAAACTCACTCTTCCTTGGTTGGAAACTTTTCGGCATAGACGCGTGACGATTTATTGCACGCCTTTTCGCAGCAGGGACAATACCAATAACTTAGTACACCTATCGAGATGGCAAAAAGCACATTCGGTATGATCAGCGATAATACCAGATGGTATAAATTATTCTCCCACGAGTAGCGACCGATGACTACCTCCGGATAGGCGCGACTGTAATAACAGGGGAATGGCTCGCCAATATGAGAGAAGCTGCAATGAGAAGTACGAAGAGATAAGATTAGAAAGAAGTTTGGAAAATTGGAGAAAAACTCTAGCAAAAAGAGAGATAAAGACTTACCCATATTGCCTGGCAAAGATGCTACAATTGGTCGTGGGCGGATAACCGCATCCCTCGGAATTGATGAGAAACTTTGTATAGCTGACATCCCAGTTGACTCTCTCCAAATCTCGAGGATTTCGCTCCCATTCGCTGAACGGAATGCGTGTATAGTTGACAAACAACTGATGGCACCTGCAAAAACATTTGTTTTTTAGTAAAATTCATTAAAAGAAGTGCTAAGAAATAAGTACTTTGTGAGTGATGAGGTGCAGCCCTCGCGACAGGAGCTCCAGCTGCAGTTCTTAATGCCCTCCGCATAGATATGATCTATGACAACGCAGGTCACCGGCACCGGATCATAGTCGGCGATGATTGTTGAGATGGCGGGATCCACGACAAAGGGTATTAGGAATAGGAATGTGAACACTGACAGTATGGCAGTCGTACCTGGAAGGAAAAATGTTCAAATATAACATTTCTGAAGAGTAATATTCAGACCGATAAGGAAAGTCTAAGAAGTAAAGGAATTTACAGTGGAACTGTAGTGTGCAGTGATTTTCTTAGCTAATTATTAATTTTAAAGTTTTTTAATTTGAATTCTTATTTTTTAATTATTAAATTAAACTTACCAAGGCACACGGAGGTGTAGAACTTTGCCTTCTCGAGTATGGTTTCGATTTCGATCTCATCGCGCTTCGCCTTGATGGCATCGACGCAACCGCTGCCAGGTCGGATGGGTCCATGCGATTGGCAGGAGGATCTCACAGATCCCGATACCGATCCTGAACCGGATCTGCTGCTGCTCAGGCTCATTTTGCTGGCCGACAAAGTTTGGGTTGAAAGCGTTGGACTTGTCGGCATCGACGTTGTCGTCGTTATCGTTGAGCTCTTCTTCATTGTCAGTTATTTGTTGTGCGTGTGTGTATGTGTACTTGTATGTGTAAGTGTATGTGTGTGTGTGGTTTATTTTTATCACTAAAAGCCTTAAAAATGAACACCGCTAACTTTGCTGCACTCTAAGCCTACAACAATAAACAACTTTAGTGAGAACTCTCTCTCTCCTTCCTCTCTGTCTCTTTAAAAATTATCCCCACTTGAGTGTGTTGTGATTAGGCTAACACACTCCCCCCTTTAACCCTTCTTTAAACCGTTTATTAAACTCCTTTTATTCGTTTTTAGCCGAAAATCGAAAATGTTTTATCATTAATCTAAGTCTTTGTTTTTTTGGTTTTTAAAATTGCAATTACCTCCTTGGGGGTATGTATTTTGTTCTTGTTCTTGTTCTTGTTTTTATTGTATTGATTAGTTTTGTTATCTAAATTTATGCTTTGTTTTTAATTTAGTTTAAAGGTTAACTTGTTCTTTTAACTAGTTAGTCGTTACGAGATTTTCTTTAGTTCTTCCTTTTAATTGTATTTTAGTTTTGATCACGCATCCCTCCAAACCGTTTTGACCATTGCTGAATTAATCTGCCTTTTGTTGCTTCTAAGGACTGATTCTAATTCCCATTGTGGTGTGTCCTTTGTATGTATGTGTGTGTGAGTGTGTGTGCCACTGTCTGTGTGCTCGTGTTAGTGAGTGCATTTAAGTAGATTCTCTTTTGTATGTTTTAACTTAGAGTTAAATAATCAACCTTCAACCGAGTCCATGCCCTACTCCCTCTCTCTCTCTCTATATCTCTCTCTCTCTATTTCTCTCTCAAAATACTCTCCAAAAATATAGAAATTATACTAATATTGTCTTTAGATCTTTTCGTATCTCTAGAGAATTTTCACGTGTGCTGTTAGCTCAGGAGTGTCCTTGCAAAGCCTTCTCCTCCCCTTTCTCCTTCTTCTCGTCGTCGTATTTTTCTGAGGTGTGTGTGTTTTTCTGTTCTATGTTTTTTTGTGTGTGGTCGCGTTGTTAGAAGTTGTTCGATGGAAGGATTACAAAGTGTTTCGAGTGGTAACTGTGCCCAACTCCATTACTGCAAAGCGAAGACGCCAGTCTGATGCACCGGACTGTCTTCCTGGAGCAGAGGAATGCCTGCAAAAAAAAAATGAGATAAAAAGAATGGAAATGATTCTTAAGAAAATATCATTACTAATTTAAAGTACTGCTAAATGGGAATTTTGAGAGCTCGCTTCTAACTCTACATTGAGCATATAAGTTATAGCATTATTGGATTGCTCCTAACTCTACATTGAGCCTTGCTTTTTTGGGACCTAGCTACCAAGTGCTCTTTCACACATAGTATAGGGAAGAATTACCCATTAGTTTCAATGAATTTGCTGCCGCTTTGGGAGTAATGTATTCCCTCTGTTAAGAGGGAACGTGTGTTTTCAGTTTTGGGTAGCTTACGTGACGGATCTCATAGGGCCATGACTTCATCGCCACCGCCTCCACCCATGTCGCCGTTGGTGGGTGCGCCGACGTTGCTCTTGGATAGAATGGTCTCCGTATCGACACATCCTTTGAAACGCATCTTGGCATCGTCTCCCACATAGACGGTACGCTGGCAGAGCAACAGCACCGAGCAGGAGACCACGAACAGCACCGACGGCACCACCGACGCGAACACGAACTGGCGATAGGTAACCTCCAGATCGAATCGGGCCACAACCACATCCTTCTTCGATGGCGAATAAAAGCAGGGGAAACGTGCACGGGCATTATGATCGCTGCCATCACGTCCGAAAACCTTAAGGAACTCCTTGCACTCATCCTGCAGGGTATTGACACAACCCTCCAGATTGATCATCAGCTTCGATTCATTTGAAATGGTCAAGTCCACATCTGGAGGTGCAATTTCCGGCACTGGGATCGCTACGGACACATGCAAATGACTGAGATATGTAAAGTTGGTCAGATCACTGAGCATATTGTGCTCCAAAGTGGAACCATTGATGCAATCCACTGCATCCACACGATCCGAGGTGTTCTTGATGTAATAACAAGATGTCATGGCCACATTATCACTCGACTCGTTCCACACTTCCTCTAGAGTTTCCGCATTGATGGCATTCTGACATTGCGATAAATAAACCTTATCTCCACTGAGGACGACGACATTCTTATTCCTGGTTGGAATATCCACGCAACGTCTGTCACAATTGTAGGGTGTTCTTATTTTACGACAAGTACCGCGACTACAGGAGAATAAACCGCTTATGTCCATGCAATTGATCTTGCCACGTCGCCCGGAGCATTTAACGGGTGCATCGCTGTTGTGAAAGATGCATTCAAAAGCATCGGTTATATTTAAACACGATCCGGCCGTACAGTTGAAGGTGCCCGTTAGATTCTTGCACTCATCGTTAATGCAACGGGCTTTATCCGCCCGATCCTGATCGATGCCATAGCAGGTTTTATTCGCCGAATTCGTGCAATTCTGGAAGGTGAGATTTGTACCATTGCTGCGTAGGTTAACATAGATCTGTATGCAGGAACCGGAGGTTTTACTCAAACACCACTCGCCACAGCTGCCCCACTCGCAATTATCCTTGTTAACGGCTCGCGTTGTGGTGCACATCACGGGAGTGGGATCGATGCCACTTTTGAAGGCCCTCGTCGAGGGCATATAGATGGCGACTGTGAGATAAACCAATGCCACGGAACTCAACACAAGTGTCATCTGGCAGATGCAGATTGTGCCACAGATGCGAGTGTCCTGCGGTGGCACAACCAAGTCCTCCTCAAGCACCTTCTTCTTGCCCATGTTGCAAGTTGTTCAACTGACTCTTGACTGTGGATCTGATGACTTGTATAGCTATTTCTACTTGTATCTCTGTCTCTAGGCTAATCCGTCGCGTGTAAACCAATTAGGAGCTCATCATGTTGGCAAGTCTATCGATTGACTGTTGTATGCCTGCCTCCTCCACACCCCCCTCCCTCTGTTTGGTCGGTTCCACGACCCACGCAAACTGTCGCCTCTGTCGAGAGTTATATAACTTTGCGTTTCGCGAGATTTCGCTTTGGGGATTCCAATTTCAATTTCACAGGCTGTGCGCACGTTTTGCCCTCCAACTTTGTGGCGACTCTATTGTTCCTATTGATTTTTAACTTTAATCCGTGTCGTCGTGCCACACACACACACACACACTTGCAACGTTTTCTAGTTTTTAGTGGCGTCACTAGCTTCATTAAATTTCGTTTTACTTGTTAAGCGTAATTTGTATAATTAACTATTTTACATCTGTTTGTTTATTGCTTATTGCACTTTTTTTTTTGTTGATTTTTCATTGCTTTGGGGTTTTCTGATTTTAGCTATTACTATTTCTTTTCTATTTTCTACAATTTTTTCTTTTTGCTTTTGCACACTTTGAGCCCCAAGGCTTCTCCTGGCGCTGGCCTTCCTTGGCTTCGCACAGTTTTCGCACTGCGAGTGGAATATGTATGAAATTGCTGCTGCTGCCGCACAGTTGAATGCAGCAGCTCGTGTGACTCGGCCTCGGGTTCCTCCTGACCGCCGACAACATGCCGCCAACATCGTCGTCGTAGTCCTCGTTACGAGCTCATGTGCTTGCTCTCCGTTTTGGCAAGAAATCAGAGCGCTGCGCGCGCATTTTTATTATAAAATCAATAGTTCCGCATTCACGTTTTGCGAATTCTCCACTTCCTCCATTCCCTTCCAGCTTCAGCTCCCTGAACTGATTCCATTGATTAAGCTTAACGTGACTCTCTCTGAGTGCAAGTGCACTCCCCCACACCAAAATGCCAATGCCCCACATTTTCTTAGAATGCAGGGCATGGGAACAGGGACAATGACAGGGGCAGGGACAGGGACAGGGTCGCTTGTGCAGTGTTGCCCTTTGCATTTCATAAAGAAAGCCAGCCAAGTTTTAGAAAATTATACAAAAATTCAATAGTATAAATTAATATAAGCCCATCAGACTTATTGTTCCCAAGTTTCCCCTTGTGTAGTTGAAGGTAATTTGATTAAGTAGTATTTGAGACTTCTTTAAATGATTGCTTATCTTTGCAGCAAACAAATATTACTATTCTACATATATAATCCGCATCCCATCTGTTCCATATGCATTTAGAAATAACGTTTAAGAAGAAGTCCACCACGCCAGAAAAACAATTCAGTTTTGAATAATCCGACCATACTTTCTAATTCCTGCAGCATATTTGTAGTTATAAATCTTAGTTCAAAAGCATTAGACACGTTTGTCCATCATTAAAAATACTTTAAGCGATCTTAGGATAAAAAAAACCTCACAAGATAAACCTTTAAAGCTAAAGTACTTTTAAATTATAATGGTGCCAGAACGAAAGTAATACAAAATAGCTAGATGAGTCACAATCCGACTAAAAACCACCAGCCAATAGATTTCATAGACCCGCTAAATCTGGTGTTAAATCTACTAAAACTTCAGCACTGTCTGTATGTAACAACAAAAATACTTAGTATAATGTATAAATATGTATATTTCTAATGTTGCGCTGGAATGCACAAAGTTCGTTAACAATTTGCACTAGTGTTTAAAAAAATGTAACAGCTGTTTGACATTGTAATTACAACTGTTGTGATTAATTGTCCAGGAGATTAGGGAAAGGAGATTAATACAGTTTAAAGATTGATTGTCTTAGTTCCACGTTTCACAATTCCACATTAGCCTTCCTTGAGAGGATTGCCCCAGGAGTCGGATATGATATATACTGCTGCACGACTCAGTCTGGGCCCAATAAACGGATTCATTTGGGCCAAATAGCAGCAGAGCCAGAAAAGCCAACAGCAAGCAGCCGTCAGCATCAGCAGGCACTTAATCAGCTTTTGGTTCGGCCCCCTTGGCGTTAAAAGTGGCCCGGCAATTCCTACGGCGGCCCAAATCGAGGTGAAGAACAAAAGTGGCAGTACTGAGGCACCCATGGTGACAGTCTTATATAGTTGACTATTTGTGCGCTTTGTTGTTGTTGCTGGCGAAAATTTGTAATAGTTTTCAGCACTTAATATTATTCACTTGTTGTCTTTGTTGTTTTCCTTTCTTTTGCTGACTTTCGATTGCTGTTGCATATCGATAGAAATTTATTCGGTAAAATGGCAGCGCTGGCACTTGAATTGTGGTGCTGCCAACTTGTTTAAAGTTTGCACAACGGGCGCGATGTTTCAATTATTTACAATTGATTTACATTTAATTGCGCTACTTGGTGTTGACTAATTTAATTTATTCATACTTATCTAAATACATGTCTAGACATTCAGTAGTTGCACGTTTACAAAGAAAGCTTGTGCGAGATACATATATGACTTGTTTGTAATGCGTTTCTTTTACAGTTGTAGGTAATTTAGGTAAATTGTTTATGAATTGTTTAGTTCAACTCGTTGTCACTTTTTTTGTATTAATTTAAATTAAGTGTAGCTTGTGAAAACATTATCCTCAAATGTGATTGGAAAACAATTAAATAACGGAAGCTCGCTCGGGCTCTGTGAAATTACAGAACTTTCGTTCTCACTAAAAACTTTTTTTAATAATTGAAATACTCGATGGAAAATCACACAATGACGTCTTCGCTGGATTTTGGTATGAGCACAACCATTGAATAATCAATGGCGAGTGTTATTGAGCCAAAGCAACTTGTATTTCACATTGTTGATTGAGGCGAGTTGTTGTTATTAGGATGGGGGAAAAAATTTAGAATGCGCTCATAAGTAGGAAACACTTTTCCCTTCACACAATTTTCGTGGTACGCAAAGAAGGTCAAATGCAGTAAAAGTAAAAGTTCTTCTTTTGGTTTTTGGGTATATTTAATATCGTTACTCACATGAACAAATTGTGGGTGTTCCACAGCCAAATATTGAGGTTTATTTACGTTCGCAAACATACACACACACAGGACACGAAGACGGACGCGGAGGCGGACTCACAACGATACTAGCAGCACAACACCCACAAAATACACACGCACATGTCTATCTGCAACGCATCACTTGCCAGGAAAAGCGTTTCATAATAAAATGCAGCTGTGTTCCAAATAATCGAAAATGATTTTCACACACAATTTGTTGTAAATTGTTTAACGCGATTTGAAGATGTTAACTTTTCCAGTTGTTTCGCAGTTATACATAAGGCAGCAATGATTTGATTTAATTTTCATCTATCTTCCTTTTTTTCTTTAATTTCTTTTTCCTTTCCTGTTTTTACATTGCGAACGAGCCGAGAAAATTCCAAACAGATGAAAATATGTGACGTGCACGGCTCGCGTCTCACATTTTCCTGCTGTTTACGCCAATTCTGACATTTCTCAAGCTCGAATTCTGTTCACGCTGCTGCCTGAGAGAGGCAAGGTGAATTTACTCATAAGGTGACATATTCACCAGTGCTGGTCTCTTTCGAGGCTCTGAGTGAAAGCCAGGCGCATGCGTTCCCTGGCTTTACGTCATCCAGAGAGCTTTTCGGGCCAGGCAGAGACTCCAACATGAGCGAAAGCTTCTGGTCCAATGTCAGCGACTTGTATGTAGCCCTTACTATCCAAAGTTAAAAATTTTTGGGCTAAAATGGCGAATTTCTTAATAGAAAATGTTTATTGTAGGATTTTTAAAAAAACAAAATATCATAGTGCTTTTTTAATGCATTCTATTTCTTGAACTTGTCTTAACAATCTTCCTTGGCTGCAACTTATTTGACCAACGCGATCTTAATATTTTTACTGCATACTTCAGTGGGCACTTGTTACTGACAAGTAGGAGACAAGGACAATTCACCAACAAGCCTTGCTAATTGACTTTTGACAAGTGTTTAATTTTAAAATAGCGCGATTTCGAGTTAATAGTATTTTTCAGATTGTAGAGCTTTTGCAATTATAATTGTTAGCACTACTTTTAGACCCTAAACTTGTTTGTACGAATATGCCGCAATTGTGGGGTATCCCAGCGAAAGCTCTCGCCGCGCACGTTGATGAAGCTCGTTCAGCTGCAGCGTCGCCAGTGGCAGTCCTTTCGGTGAAGAGTTCAGCCGTTGTCGTTGTCGTCGTTGTCGCGTTGTCGCCATCGTCATCGTCGTGGTTGTGCTCGCCATTCATTCGCCGTCTGCCGTCGCGTCCGTCGCCCCGTTGTTGCCTCCTTCGTCGTCCGGTCGTCGTCGTCGAGGTTCCTGCGAAAATGACAAAATGTGGATATTTAGTTTTTTTATTTTGAACTTTTGACCCGTACGCAATCAGGTCATAAAAATGTTTAACGCTGAAAATGATCCATGTAATTTTGTTTGTTTGCCTTTTCCGCTGATGCAGCACACACGTTAAATCAAGAAAACTTTGCGATGTTTCTGATTGAAAATGCGTAATCGTAACCTGAACCTTGAGTAAACACACACACACATACACACTTGCACACACACAGAGTCATAGACAACACGCAACTCTACGTCACAGGACACACTGAGAGACACATGGGAACTTGTTTCCAACAACAACGTCATTGGACATACATACATATTATGAAAACAATGTCATATTTGAAGTGTTTGCTGCCCCCTTCCCTTTCGACCCATCTATAACTGTTTCCAATTGGAATCCCAAGCGCAGTAGTTGCCAGTAGTTGGCTCCCATTGAATCAGAAAGCAAATGAAAAATCGTTTCGTGCAAAGCACGAGGAGTCGCCAAATTGCCCCTCCTTCCGCTATGGAGGGAGCAGCTCCTTCTACGCCGCATAATTTCAATTGGAGTGAGCTGCCTACTTACTCTCTCTGTATGTGTGTGCTTGTGTGTTTGTCGCTTGCATGTGCACGTTCTCTTTAGAAGTGTGTGTGTGTGTCCAATGAGAATGTAAGCGTGCCAAATGAATTGAAAATTACATGCGGCTCCGCTTTTTTCTCGCACTCTCCCCTCTTGTCCTGCAGCTTTGGCTCCAGCCAACTTCGCTGAAGGAGTTTATTACTTGAACATGCCGCCCATGTGAGCTCATTGTCGCCAGTTGTTGGTTGTTGCCCCACAGTTGTTGCAGCTGCCACTCGGCGGCATATTTCCGTTTCGTAATACTCCGGGACACGACCAGCCAAGCAACCACGCCAAACCTAACCCCACCCCACCCTGGTCCCGCCAAGAATAACAAGCAAGCCAAAACACCATTTAAACGTTGTTGTCGAGGTTACATAAAAATATAAATAAAACCAACCACAAATGTTGAGCTTGCGTTCCGTTAAAAAACAAAAAGAAACCAAATGAACTGAATGTAAAGTGAAAAGAAACTATTTTTAAGCCGTTTGACAGTCATTAACACGAACTTAACGCGTCTAACGGTATTTTGACGAGCCCCACTATCCCCCTCTTACTCACAGTATTTTACACCTGCACGTGGCCGCATGTCTAGTGTGAAGAAGAGCAAAGGACAAGCAGATAAGAAGAGCAAAAGAACAAGAGCAGCAAAATAAGTGAATAAAAAGAACAACAAAAAAAGAAAAACAACAACAACAAAATTGTCCGTCCAGCTTACTACGTCGTTATATTCTTCTTGGTTTAAATTAAAAACAAGAAAGCCCAGGCAACTAGGCAACAAAAGCAGCTATCAACAAATGAACTAAATACCAAGCTAAGTAGCTACGACAACAACAAGAGCGTCAAGTACAGCAGCAGCAGCAACAACAATAACAAAGAGTGAGAAGAGAGGCCGTTACTCAAAAATTGGCCATTGGCAGGCCTCACACACAAACACAAAAACACACACATACGCACCGTAGGACAAACACAAACAGACACGTACACACATATGCGCAGCCTTTTGCCGCAGTCATAAAATAATCAAGCAAAGACAAGAACTTAGAGAGCAGGAGGAGGAGGAGCTGAGCGTGAGAGACAGGAGAGTGACAACACTTGCTGTTGCAAAAGAAGAGCAGAAAGACACGTATAGGAGGAGGAGGAGAAGACGCCACTGCAACGTCGTAGTCGTCGAATGCTGCTGACGAAACATCTCCATTGGGACACATAAAGCAATTAGCAAAGGTTGACGCACACACACACACATACACTGCCAGGCGTGGAGTGGCAGGGGGAAATCGTTGGTCAGGATTTTTGGTTGTGCTTTGGGTCCTCATATCCAACATGCGTGATGTGGATGTGGTGTCGCATCCCTGGACTACATTTAGACTAATTACGCGACTGGCAACGCAATCTTGCGGGAATGGAACACCCGCTGCCCAGCTCCTGTGGCTGCTGTGAGAGATAACGGGAATGGAGGCAGCTAACCGAATTACAACAACAAACCGAAGAAGAAAAGAGATAGCAACATCAGCAGCAACAGCAACAACAAGAACAGCAAGCAAAAGCAAGAAACGAACTCGAATCTCCCTGTGATATAACTGCACCGTAGTTGTAATCGTAAAACGTAAATCGTAGCTCTTAGTTATCGTTATCGATAAATAGCTTAACTGATTCTAAGCTAAGCATAAGAAGAAGAAGAAGACGCCGAAGATTTCTCAACACTTAATTAACGCTAATCGTGCACCGACAGCCCAATAACAAATATATATAAATATATACATAAAATATATCTATACATAACATATACATTTACATATATAGATATAGATATTCATATACATATTTAAGCAACTCTATATACAATTATTAAGAAACGGAAATCTACACTCTCTGCCTCCCTTTAATCGCTCCCCGTTTTTGAAATACTTTGCTGCCGCTCCGCTCGTTTTGCCGCCAGACCTGCGCCGTTTTAAATAAAACCGGAACTTGAGCCGGAATTTAGACCAATCATAACTCTCTAAGTGACAGCTTCAACTCCAGCAACAGCATGGGAGATGAGCAAGATAAGCGCACCACAAAGGAGAAATTGCTTTTCTATACGACTGCGTTCTTTATACTCCTCGGAACGTTCAGCTTGTTTGCGTTCCTGTTCCTGGTACCGTTCGTGATCGAGCCGGCGTTCACAACGATCTTCATGCAGTTTGAGGAGGTGCCAGCGTTATGCGAGACCTACGACACGGAGATATTTTTCGGTGCAAAGAACTGTTCGTGGTCATCGTGCCGTGAGGGCTGCACCAAGGATATCTACACGTGCACACAGATCCGTGTTAATTATCGACTGAATCTGTACAACTTTACGGACGAATTCAACTTTACGGAGTATCACATCAATCTGAAAGAAGCGGAGCGTGTGATACCGCCCGTAAAGCGCACAGATCGCTATGAACGCGCTATCCGGGATTACGAGTATGATAATCTGGGCGGTGGTGATGCTACTTCAATCGACATGGACGTCGATATGGGACCTAATGCCGGCTCCATGGGCAGTGGTCGATTTGAGCAGCTTAACTTCGGCGATGCCGATGGCTCTAATGGTTATCTCATCGAGGAGTCAGAGGATACAGCTGCAGGGACTCTTCTCAATGGCGAGCGGCGGCCTTTTGACGAGATATCGGAGCTGAACGAGGGCCTTATGGGCAACAATTCTATCTACTACTATGTGGGAGCAAGACTCTTTCCCAATGTCAAAGGATGTGGTTATCCGCCCATGTTGAACTGCACCATTTGGTTGAAGCGATATACAAAAATTGGGATCAAGTTTCCCTGCTATTACTCCAAGGTGGATCCCAGTCTGGTGATTAGCGATCTCGACTATTGGCAGAACACTCTAAATTTGGTCTACTCGATGGCCATTCCCATCCCCTCTTTCATCATCTCGGTCATCTATCTGACGTACGCCTACTTTAAGATCTACAATGAGGACGAGGAGACGGCGCCTCTCGACAAGAATGCCGAGGACATGGACATCGATGATATCGATGCTGTTGATGATAGCGATGGTGCTGTTCTAGCCGACAACGTCGCCGGCAGCCAGATCGTCAACATGGACTCGATGACCAATGACAGCTGCCTGGAGGGTGTGCTGCCCAATGGTGGTCCTGGCATGACCAGGTGCATATCGCAGGGAGGTTCCATTACAACGCCCGGCCATTATATAGCTCAGTCGCCGGCGGGCTCACAGATGACGCCCAATTCGGAAATTAATTCTTTTGGCCATCAGCTGAAAGTGCAAATGGCTGATGAATTGTCCAGGGATTCACTGGAGAACGGCGTATTATCTACGTCGAACTCAGTGCAAGGGTAAGGATCGAGGCAAAACAAGCGATCCATTGTAAAGCGTTAGGTCTAGGTTATTTTTCATAACATATGTACATTCACATTTTCTCCTTCCTTAATATATTATTTTGCTAATAGAATACAACCTCTAATGTATATTCTTCTTTTTGGATTATTTCAGAAACTTGAGCAAGACGATGACGACGAGTATCTCAACTCCACCTGGGCCGACGGCGGCAGTCTGAAACGTCAGGCGCATGGTCTGGAAAATGTTAGATTCCGATTCGGAAAATGAACCGTTGCTAGAATCGTAGAATTCTAGGCAAGTGGTTCACCAATGTGCCGAGTAAAAGGATAACGGAGCAAGCAACAAGAAACCCAAGTATTTCTACACCAAAACAATCGATAAACAACGCATGCAACCATGCGAACCGAACCTGAATACCTTCAGAGCTGTTAGAGACATTTAAAACTATGATAGATTATATTTACCTTACACTACACAACAAAGAATAACACACACAAGTCTAGAATCAACTGAAGTCACATAATATTACGATAGATCGGAGTTATTTTCGAATAAGCTTAACACACACACACACACATAGACATTTTCAATTCTAAATAACAGTACATGTTTCCGATATGATATTATATACATATAATGAGACATAGTACAGCCGCTTCACACAAGAGGACACTGTTTTGGGGAAGTGAGAGTGTTACTTTAATTGGTACAAATACAATAACAGCAGCAACAGCAAAGAAATATTATAAACAAGATAAAAATGAGAGAAAAACTTAAGTACTATACTACCTAAAGCAAATTATAATACTTATACACAATACATATACAAATATTTACTTCGAATTATTTTTCTATTCGCAACAATCGCTGGCGTCCCCGAACGTCTCGAAATACCAAAAAGCAAAACGCAAAGCAAAAAATAATAATAAAAATAAAAATTAAATTTAAATGAAATGTGAAAAACAAATACAAAACACGCGCAACTTTATTTACAAATCGATAAATTGGAGAGCGCCTGAAGAGTTTTAGATATTGTAATGCCGAATAATGTGCTACATATGCCTCGAAAGTGTGAAACAAGCAAACAAAATTTAAGCAGCATTGTTTATTTAATTAAAACTAAACTAAACTAAATTATACAATAAAGTAACTAATTAAAACAACAAGTCAAAAGCCTAAGTATATTAAACATAATTGAAATCATAATAATAATAATAATAATAATAATAATAATAATAATAACAATTGTTATCCTTCTAATTAATGCTAATGGATAAAAACTCACAGCTTTAACTAAAGGAAAGAAACAGAGGCATAAGATTTTTCTTCTACATATTAATTTTATTAAGATTATTAAATGATAATGATATTTATAGGTACTACAAATGGTTCAAGCTATTCAATTAATTCTTATAAATAATTAATGCATTAAAATCATAATAATTTAGACTTAAATATAATGTTTCCTTTTTTATATTAACAAAAAACAAAAAAAAAAACAAAAAACAAACAAAAATTTCAAAAGCAAGCAAACAAAACTACTCGTAATATTTCTAAAATGAAAATGAATACAAAAATGAAAAATGAAAACCGATGCGAATACTCTCAAAACTCGTTGCCTAGGCATACATAGTCGCATTTGCAACGGTAACTGCACCTATTGGGAATAATCTATCAATGATAAGCAGCAAAGATACACACACACACATAGTTTGGTTTTAACATAAAGATACTTGCATGAACACAAACAAAATTATACAATACAAAAGAAAGCAACAAGCGCAACTACTAGCTAATATCATGTAAAACAAACAACAAACAAATGCTACTAGAATTGAAAACAAAAGCGAAACAAAATCTCGAAATAAATACGCATTTAGCAGCCTACAAACGAACAGTTCTATTTATTTCTAACGGTCAGTTATTTGTCTAATTGGAAATTCACTTTTGCAGAGTTTTACAACACTCAATATCGATAACGGTGGCGATATCGCAGCCGATTGCCAGTAAATCGAATGCATCAGGTGGCAACGCCAAACAGCTGCTTATCAGCTGAGGCTGAAACTCGCCGTGCGATGGAAAAGAATTTTTGCTATTGACAAATGTTTTTATTTTTGTAAAAGTGTTAAACAATACTGTGCGCGCTTTGACTTTTTCTCTAATTAACTTAAATACACTTGCTACTGCTACATACTAGCAGTTAAATCGATAGCTGCAGTGAATCATTTCGACAACAATTGTTGTTGTTGTTGTTGTATCTTATTCGCTTGTAAACAAATATTTAGCAGCGGCTTAAAAACAAATTTAACAAATGCTGTTGCAAAGCTGAGACTCTAAAATGGACAGCAAGAAGGATATCTACAACCTGTGGGTGCAATACACGACAAAGGTAAGGGCTAAGTGGGTGCAAAAGATAAGTTAAAAGTGCTGTGGTGGCTCACTTTGCGGGACGGGGCGGTGACGTGTTTTTCGCATTAATCACCGCTAAGAATTTGCGATAGGCTCTATTACTTGGCTCGACAATAAGATAATGTAGACTAGACATAGTGTCTGAATTGCTGAGTGAGCAATTTGCAGGACCTGCAGTGTCAGTGAGAGTTATATAATCAATGGCAGACTCAACAATGCTCCTTCCCCTCCTTCTGTGTCCCTTTTAGAATGACGAGACGTATTTCCGTGAGTTTGTGGCACGATTTGTGGACATTTGGCGCAGTCAATTGCAATTGGATTTTCAATCTGTCGACTGTCCATTTTGGCACGAAGTACGACCAGATAATGGACCACATTTGGGGCGACTTCCGGATGAGCTGCTGCCCGCCATTGGCAAGTTTATCATTGTGGCACGTGATGCATGCGATACGGATACACTCTCGGAAGATGGCATTGAACAGGTGGCCGTACTGATTGATTGCTTGGTGATTGTGTGTCGTCACTTTGACAATATTTTGGCCATCATCAAGTACGAGTATAAGCCCAATCTAATCGCCATACTATCCAAGTTATTTAATCAGGTAACAACTACAACAAGTTGAAACAATTACAAAGATAAAAACTGCGACGTATTTACAGCAAATGGAAGAGCGACGAACTTCTCTAGCTATGACTCATCTGTTTCGCAGTTTCTCAGCATTCCTCGAGGTCATGTATGATCCCTATTTAACATGGCGCAGTTTCCTACGCGGTCAGGCAGCTGATTACAGTCGCCTGCCGTATAAACCTCATGCGGTACATGTCGAAATTGTACCCTTTATCTATGGTAAGTATTTGTTGCTGAAGATCTTTTGATATATTTGTCACACAATTGCTTTTTATAGATTGCTTCCAGAACGAGGAGCTGCTCAAGTTCGCAGACATTGGGGAGAGTCTGCTGCATGTGCTGGGCGCAGTTATTTGCGGCTCTCAGGTAGCCTGATCTGTTATTGTCCTGGAAATACTAGAAGATCCTGCTAATTAATTATTTTGTTGTCGTTAATAACTATATTAATTATCTTGCACAACTGTTATTGCCTTTTTGCACTAGTTAGTTTGCTAAACTCTCTCTCTTTCTCTGTCTCTGTTCATTTGCTTTCTCTTAAATCTCGAAAACTCATTTCATTTTCATTTGTTTAACATGTTTCCTGTTGTCTTTCGGCTCCAAAATCATACATGCTTCATCTGTGCAGAAAACTTTAAACTCAAACTCAACAAATACTAACGCTATAACTACTTCAATTGCCCCACGATTGGTTGATGGGCAGCTTCTAAACTGTGATAACTTGGTGAGTGGTAAACGCTTTTTCTCATATTTTGTCCCGTTGTCCGCTCATAAGTAGTGCTCTCCCACATCTATCTCTCTAAACCTTCCTGCTGTCAGTTTATGATTGTTTTTGTTAAATTAAACTAAATAATACATTCATCTTGATAAATGCTGCTATAGCGCAATGGTATGAGAACCATTTGCCCGGCAACTGTGTCGATTATCATGCGCATCTTGAAACAATGGGAGAGTGCAAGCAGCCTGCGTCATGTGGCACTCAATTGTTACGCTTTGATGATCATCGTGCTGCAAAAATCTAGTCCAGAAGAAGTGAGTATACGTTTTTGTAGAGTCTGATCTTTACTAATTTATTCCTTCTCTTACAGCGCCAAATAGACCTAGTTACGTTAATACAACTCTATTGTGATGCACTGCAGCAGCTGCTCGCAACGACGCACTTTGATAGCGGCGATGCCAGCTTCGATATAACCAGTGATAGTGATAGCGATGTGGCTATTGATGTGAGTGCACTCTCCGCCAGCGTCGCTGCTGTTCAGCTCTTTGTCTCTGCTGGCAATGCGGGAATGGCAATCAACGAGGCCATTGGTGAAACAAACTTATTAGAGCTGCTTATTGGTTTGCCACAAAGCATTAAGGTAAGTCTGTTGAGCTTGTAGTCTCTAATCAATTATTGTTTAATCTCTGAACCTAATTGCAGCATTGGCATGTTTCCCATACAAGTGCTCTGAGCAGCACAATGGATTCCCTGGCTGCCTTAACGCACAGCTCGCCACGCAGCGCCGAGCAATTAAAACAAAGTGGACGCATTGAGAGACTCTTTGGTCAGATGCATGACATTGATTCACCCTCAGTGGCTTTGCTAGATTCCTGTTTCAACTTGGGTTACAATGCAGAGCAGCGTCTGTTGGTGTTGCCCGAGGTAATGTTGCAGTTGCTGCAATGGTTGCCGGATCTGCAGGAGCAAGAGCAGCTGCATGTGAGCACGCTCTTGCTAAAAGGCTGCACCGATAACTATGGCACGTGAGTAGCAATTGAATCCCTTAAAAGATATATCTTTTATCTAAATTAGCTTTTTCTTTCTATCTCTATTTAAGTAAAACTGTGGCTTGTGGCAGCCGTGTTGTCAAAGCTGTCTGTGCTTGTTTGATGCGTGGCGAGACACTTACCGAGATCTGTTCACAGAATCTAATCAAGTTGATTGAGGAGTTGAGCAAACTCAGCATTGTTCCAGTGGAGCTAAAGTGCATCTTTACTTTGCTGCGCCAGGGAGCAAAGTTTCCCCAATACAAGCAGCTGCAACAGGTGAGTCTCTAATTAATACTTACAACTTTATAACTGATCGCCCTTATCCCTTTCAGACTCTCGTTATGATTGCGCTGCAGAGTCTGCGTGGCAGCAACTGTTGCGCTGAATACTTAGCCATTGAGCAGCCCTCGGATGGCATTTCAGTGCCAGAGATTAGAAACTGGGTCTCTGGCTCCTATGGCTTCATCTTCCACATACTCGTGCGCTTCAATACTCCGAATGTCGAGTCCAACACACGTCGCATGCTCCTTACTTTACAAACAGGAAGCGGCGGCGGCTTTGAGGTCTTTGTGCAGCAAAATGGGAATCTTGTAGTAGCTGCATTGACACGTCGGGAATACCTCACATCGGCAACGGCCACAAAGACGCTGTTGGATGGACAGTGGCATTATCTGACAGTGGCTATAACGCCGCCAAAGCGTCCCTTCTCCTACAGTCAGATTAATATCTTTGTTGATTTTGTGCAAAAACTCAGTGCCACGCTTAAAGTGCAGGCTGTCAATGAACCGTTTACCGTGTGCTCCATTGGTGCAGTGGTGGCACCACAACCGAAGCAGACCGAGATTACCAAAAGTGGCATTCTGCCGCGTTCCTCCTCACAGGAGAGTGGTCCCGCCTTCAAGGGCATGCTGCCCAGTCTTCTAGAGCGTACACTCTCCGCAAATGTAAGAATTAAATTAAATTAAAATAGTTCAGTTAACTAATGCAATCTTCATTTGCAGGTCTCTAACTATTTTACGCTGCCGTTGCGCACTCAGACGGCCTTTGATCCGAATGTGAAAAACTTTCCCATTGGCATGCAGGACACAGTGTTTGGAGAGCAAGCCTGTCTGCAAGGACATCTCGGTGGCGTGTTGCTGGCGGAGCCAACGACCAGCCTTAAGACAATCTTTGATGCGGGCATGAACTTTAGCTCCATCTTCTCACAGGACAATGATCTGCTTGAATTGAATTCACGCTTTGTTTTCTGCTATGCGCCAGGTGCCATTTGGCATGGAAGCTGTCAGGATTTGATACCAGGTGGCAGATATCCCGGCAGAATCAATGCACAGCATCGCAAGACTGTCAAGATACAGGAAACAATCAATAGTATTGGTGGCATCAATGCCATATTGCCAATGCTGCATAGGCTGGTCAAGGAACAGGATGCGGATGTGTCAATCGGCAGCAGTAGCGATGAATCCACAGCAACTCCGTTAAAGACACCCACGGCTGAGGAGTTTACGGACTGGGAAATGCTATCATCCAATTCATACACCGAATGGAAGATGATTCAACATCCATTGGCCAGTTTGCTTTGCCTTCTACGCTATTTGACCCATGAAAATGACAATAATCAACAACAATTGTTGAATAGCGAGTGCTTGGCCATAATTGGAACAATGCTACAACGTTGTTCCCCGTCACTCTTCGATGTCAATGCATTGATGGCCACACATCTGATGATGGAATCTCTGCAGTCACATAAATCTCCTGCTGGCGATAATCAACAGTTGATGGAGGCTCTATATGCTCATATAGTATTTGACTTTGCCATCTGGTCACGTTTGCAGTTCCAAATTACGCTTGGCCATGCCCAATACCTCAGTGCGATGATCAAGAATGATCGAAAATACTTTCGACGTCGCTATGGCATCCTGTTCATTCTGGATGTGGTGCGTCAATATTATAGCACACCAGATAACATTTGTAGCGATGATGCGAGAACCATTCGGAGCACACTCTTTGGCATTGTGCGTTTCTACCTGCAAAAAGATGTGAATATCAAGGAAGTGAATGTCATGATCGCCTTTCTGGCATCAGTGAGACAAGAGCTGGTTCTGGTTGAGTTTCTGGAGATGATGACGTTGTATGTGCGTGGCAAGAATTGTAAGGATCAAATGGTGCTACTTCTGCACGAACCACAAAGCGCCAATCTCATCTATAACTTCTTTGTGGACAAGAGCTACAGCAGCGAAGTCCAAGAGGCAGCTATAAGGTTCCTCAGCGCCTTGTTGTCCACTTCTCGGGTGCATCAGAAGTATAAACAGGTGCTCCGATTGTACGATCAGAGCAGCGATCAGAGCATGTTTCCCGGTTTCTTTTCGTTTATTCAACCCATGTCTTTAAGCTCAACAATATTGTTCCATCTGGCGGATGAGATGCTTGGCTCTCAGCCGGATTACGGTGGACTAATGTTTCTGGTCTATCATGTGAGCAGCTGTGATCTGCAGGTGAAACTGGAGATTGCTAAGAGATTGCTCCAGACAACTTTTGTGAAGCAACAATCTACGCTGGCCATTGCCAGGCAGACGGGTTGGCAGGAATCCATTGCCCGTTTACTCATCCGTAAGCACATAACGAGTGTGCCACCAGATGAGGAGAGGCGTCGCAGTTTTGGCATCAATTTGGATGTGCTGCTGGAGGATAATTCCAGTTTTCTGGCTCAGGCGGATCTTATTACATTCTCAGATCAGGAGATTAATCTCGCCCAGCTGCAACAGGAACATGCACAATCCCAGGAGGAGCACAGCGACAGCGCAATCATACTTAACGAGATTCAAGCAAGCGTCTCCGAAGCTGCCACCGTAATTGAAAGTGAAATTAAGGGTATGACTCTATTTTTATTTCCAATCCAAGTCCAAATATTCATTTTATTACTTTTTTTTTTTAGAACTGGCTGAATCTGTCTCTGGTGCCGTTGTGGAGAATGTCAATAGCGTGTTCTCCGTGCTGCGTCAGACAACGCACGACATTCAGGACACCTTCGAGTCCTTGACACTGGGCAGTTCCACAGACACCACGGACAGTGTGCCGTCTGCTTCATTGCAGCGCGAGGAATCCCTCAGTTCAGACAGCTCCACCCAATCGCCACATGGTCCAGCCAAGAAGAGCGACTCCTTGGAGGTAGACTTGCTTTACTTCCCACTTCCATGCCTCCGTTTCAATCCTTTGTTCCTTCTTTAGAGTCCCACAGCCTTTGACTTTGTGGCTGATGGCGATGTGGACACCGAGGAGCAGCTGGTTTATCTAGTCTCAAATACGTTGTTCAATGTATTCTGGCGCGGCATTGGTAATGATCATCCACAGTGCTGGCAGGAACGTGGTCAGGTCTTGGGCTGCATCAATCTATTGGCGTTGAATAATGAGTTGATCACTTCGCATCTTTCACTGCGTCTGCGTATCCTCGAGATGGCGGTGCAAGCATCGCTGTTTGATCTCTCTGAGCATGGCAGCCAAACGCTCATCAATCAGGAGGTGAATTAACTTTAAATATTAAATATAGATTATAATAATAATCGTAATTCGTATTACATTTTAGAACGCTTCTCACATTCTGCGAATGGTCTATGAACTGGTGGTGTTAGGCTCCAATGAGGATGAGTCCAAGAAGTGTTCTACCAAACTCCTGGATGGTGTGCTGGCTCTGCTTGATGCACTGATGATATTCCAGCAGGGCTCATCGGATGATTGGTCCGACATGATACGTTTATGCCTGGGTCTCTTGCTCAAGTGCTCGCATCATCCCAATCCTGGTATTGTGGCCATGGCAACGGCTAAACTTCATGCCATACTCCAAAGTCGTTGCACTGAGGATCCCGCAGAGCTCTCCTACTTACTCTACAGTATAAATAGAGCTCTAGACAATGCCATTGAGGGTGTGTATAATTACAGACTTAACTAGAAAAGGTATTATTTATAATAATAATTTTATATTGTAGTTGGCAATCCCGAGGAGTATTCATTCCTTATGCCCGTAATGAAAGCTTTGCTGGAGAAATGCAGATCTGCTTTTAACTTGGACACCACCTTACCTGATCTGCCCTCCACTACGTCTGGACCAGTTTTCTTCAATGATTTCCAAATGTACAGCACAAGCAAAAAGTGGCGCAACTTTATAGAGCGAATGGTAAGTTAGCTGAAGAAGATCTATCTATAATACTACGAAAAGTAGTTCTCTCAGATGTGTATTTAGAATAGCCCAATTTACCACTTTTTTAGTATAGTATTATAGTCACTAGCGTGGACTGCTCTCTAAGTGTAAAAGCTTCCTATTCCATTTTGAAATGCCTCAACAACACTCTTAAGTATAATAGCTGAAAAGGAAACTAAACTATAACAGTATAATAACTACCAAAGAATAACTTTAAAGTTTAATTACCATTAATAGATATATTAATTTATTACTTTTTCATATTGAGCTTAAATTTAAATTCGAGTTGACAAAGTCTTGTGGAATCCTTTTCCATTCGTTACTCCACCCCATGCAATAATCTCCTTAAATCTAATATAGTTTGTGATTTTTTGGCAAATTCTGACGAAGCATATGGAGTCGATGCTCCATTTCCCGATCGCTCTGTGGACTCTTGAAGAGCGTCGTATCGAAGACGCCTTTGGTGGTTCGTTTCAGGGTGGGATTTCTTTCAGTGCCGGGCTGTAGAGCGAGTGTCACACCAGCAGGTGCTGCTGCACCTCGTCCTTGGAAAGGCCTCGTTGGTCTCGGGACACGCCCAGCCGTCTGTCCAGAGAATTGTGGATAGTTGGGCGGTGCAATGGTGCCATCGTAATAGCTTTGAGAGCGAGACTTCTGTATAGTTACCGCCGTAGAGGATGTCTCTGTGAACGGGCGGTTTCGATAGCGAGAGGTGCCACGACCTCTGCTCCTGCTGGTGGTTTGACTCGGTGGTGTGCTGGTTATAATGGTTGGAATGAATGCACTCGATGTGGTGCGCAATCTCATTGGACTCCAAGGAGACGGCGTCGTTGTTGTAGTTCTTCCTGTTGCCGTTGAGGGAACATAATTCCGTTTCTGCTCCACGTAGCGGGAACCATGTGCAGCCGTATCCACGTCGGTTCCTCTTACATGCACATGGGAATCCGCATCGTAGGCTTCCTGAAGCTCCGGCACATCCAGCGTATGCTTCTTGGAGATCACCGCGGCTGAGGGACGTCGTTTCCTCTTTCTACTCTTTGCCGGTGACTGAGAACTACCCGAGGCATGGGCATCCGAGGGCAGATCATTGGAGCTGCTATCGGGTAGATTGGGTGGATAAGATTCCTGCTCATCCTTGTTGGATGCCTCGAAGGGTATGGGATCGTAGATGGGCACCTCATAGCTGGACTTGGGAAAATCAAAGCTAGGAAACTTGTGATTCTGATTCAGTGGCAATTCCTCCGAGGGCAAGGCATAGTTTTCATTGGGATAATGCTGGGCAGTGGGATGCAGTTCCACATTAGTATAACTGCTGGGTGGTTCCGACTCTGGCTGTGGATAGCTAGGGGGAGGATGCTGAGGGGGATGCGGAGGTGGATGTGGTGGAGATTGCTGTGGAGGATGAGAAGGAGCATGTGGTGGGGCATATGGAGGAGCATGCGGAGCTGAATACGAGGGAGGATGCTGAGGCGGATTATATTGTGGAGGATGCTGTGGTGGTGGTGGTGGTGCTGACAGCGGTGGCTCGGCAAAGTGTCCGTCATGGGAGGACGCAGGAGGTTGATAATTGTGCTCGTATTCCGGCTCATTGTCCTGATACGAAGTGCTGATCTCGTATGCAGGCGGAGAGTAGGCAATCTCATAGTTGGAACTATGACCAGACGGTGGTGCACTGTGTGGTGGCTCAGCAAAGTTCTGATGATAGCCGGCATTGGGAATCTTCTGTTCGTAGATGGAGTAGGAGTCCGGAGCAGGCGGTGGCACCGGATGCGTATAACTAGGCACATGAGCTGGAACAGACGGCACACCGTAGTGTGTGGAAGGTGGAGCAGACGGCACACCGTAGTGTGAAGACGGTGGAGCCGACGGTGGATGTGCTGGTGCTGGTGGTGGTGCATAATTATGTGATACATAGGATTCAGGAGTGTCATAGCTGCTCGGCTCAAAACTCTGATGCAATGGAGGAACTCCATATTTCTGATGCGGCGTATGCTCATAGGAGCTTTGTGGAGGCGACTCATGACCGCCAAAGTTGTACTCTAGACTGGGAAACTTGTGAGCTCCGTATAGATCATTATCCTCCTGACTGTAGAGATTCAGATCCATGGACTGAGCCTCATAGCTGGAGGCAGGAATCTGAAAATCGGTGCCATCGAACTTTAGATGCTGGAAATCATCAAGGGAAAAGCTGGGCTCCTCAACATGCGCTGGATAAGATGATGAGGGCTTATAGTAGCTAACGGGTGGTGCTGGCGGATGACTTGGTGGTCCATATTTGATCTTGGGACTCTTAACACGTCGTCGTTTGCTCCGCTTGCCGTGTGGAGGATGACGACGGTATCTTATCAATTTCTCGGCATTGGGAAGATCAGTCTGATTGCTGGCAAGTGGAGGCTGAAACTGAAGCTGGGCAGGCACAGCAGCAGTGTTTGTGTCTGTGACATTGACCTTTGAGCTCTCCACCTTGGTGTGAGCCAGCGTCAACGGCAGCAGCTGAAAGAAAGGTCAGTTAGTGGTACTTTATGACACAATTCACAACTTTCTCCTTCAACTATTAGCAACAATTTTGGTCAAAATTGTGGTAACATTTGTTAGCAAATCTTTTGGTAGTTGACGACCTTTGACTCGTCGCCGAATCTTCATCATCAGCTCGTGTTGTTGGCGTCTTCCGCGTACACGTAACGCTTGTAGACGAGGCTCATTCCCTACTCCGCAAGACCACATTGCACCACCTCTCAATATAATTGGCTATCATGGCATGCAGGCTTGCAACAAAGCTTGCAACGCTGCCACACGCAATACCAGAGAGTTGCAACAGGCAAAGAGAGAGAGAGAAGGCGGGTAGGGAGAGGGAGGAGCCTGAGCATTGAACCTGATCGTCGTCACCAATTCAGGTTCAGTAGACACCGTAATCCGTTTTGCTTTGTTTACAATTTGCTAGCTACTTAGACAAAGGCATCCATGGATGATGCCTACATGGATGAGGGATTGTCTCAGACATTGCACCTATCGTTTTGTCAACAATTGTGTAGGAGCAGCGAGAGGGAGACAGAGAGAGCGGAATGGAAATTTTTGCTTTCCTTCGAAAACTTGGGATCAAAGAAGAAGCTAACTAAAGAGAATTTAGTTACTTTAAAGTTTTTTAAGGTTTTCGAACGAATACTTATTATATTTGGTGGTGCTTTATCTAAATTTGTTCTCTCTTTCTTTAAGTTGTTTTGATTTATCTGGATATCTCCCCCTTGATACTATTCACTTCTAATCTATCTATCGTAGAACAAAGTTGAGGGAGTATAATACCTGAAAAATCAATTTCTTTTCCTTGGCAAATACATTTTAGTATAAGCGATATTATTTTATTAGAAAAGTGAATATGAATAAATATTCTTATTCCTTATTTTTATGAAAATGATAATATTTACATTCCAATTTATTCCTTTCCGCATCTAAAGAGAATCGCTGTCTTGTGATAATTATTTATTGACAAGCTAAAAATGTTCTATCCATTTTAATCGATCCCAAACTTGCCTTTTTAAATAAACTGTTTTTTTGCAATTCCATCTTTGAACCAATTTACTATAATCACTTTATTTTTACACCCTCACCCTCACCCTTACTCTTGATATTTCGTATCTTTAATATATCATTTTGATTCCAAGGATGCTTTCTTTAAGTATAAAGAGGGGAACGACGCTATTTTCTTATTTGGGCAAAGCAGGTTGTCTTTAGAAATAATTTCGTTTATATTTTCACTGTTCGCAAAACCAAACCATACGATTTAAGTTCTTCTCTTTGACACAAAGAACTGACTTTTGTATGCAGTTTTAATGTTCTTTAATTTTCCAAATTTTTTATAACTCAAAATTGCACAACTTTGAATTGTTTTTATTACGAAAAGTTCTTAATTAGAACGTTACTTGACTTTGAATACGTATCACTTACAAAACAAGCACAAATCCACAAAAGATTGCACATTGTGGAATGTTCAAGAAATGCGAATCGATCTTAAAAGTTAAAACAAAACAACTTTCATTGAGGCAACGTCTTATAATAGACTGTAGATTGTAGACTAAAGACTGAAGACTGTAAGCGATATTGGAGGCTCTGTGAACGGTTTTGGCGCTCTACCCGGTCACGTATCGTTGGACTTTCTTTCGGCAACTGAGCGCACTCCAAGAAAGTGGTCTGGTTTTGTTGCTTCACACGAAGAGCCAAGAAGAAGACGATGAAGAGTCGTCGTCGTTGTTGCCAGCAGCTGGAACCAGTCGAATGACAAAGCGTTGCCATTAAAGCACCCACCAGTGCACCACCATCAGCTATCAACTATCAGCACCACCACCTGGAACAATCATATGCCCTCCAGGTGTCTATGTTGCCAGCGGGGCAACCCAAGCTCTTATGTAAAGAATGTAATGCCCAAATGCGGATGTCTCTCTTTGTCTCTCTCTCTGGGCCTAAAACAAAAACAAGCAGCCAAATAATACAAATTAAAAGAAATACAAAATGTTAGATTCGTAAATTGCAAGATCAAGAAAAACTTGTTTCGCTGCGGCGCCAACTGCATTTGAGATGCACGAATAAACGTGGCTTCCTCAGCTCCATCTCCAACGGCATCTCGAACTTCATCTCCATCTCCGTCTCGAACTTCATCTGCATCCACATTGAACTTGAACCTGAACGGACGTGACGTTTCCAACATTGCCTCTGAATTCGACGCAGAGTTCGATATTGAGTTTGATTTTTGTAGAGCGAGCTAACGAAAGTGAAAACATTTCAGAAGAATCTGTATTTGTAGCTACTAGACTATCAAATACCCTATACATAACATGGCTTAAACTCAGCTTTTAAACAGACATCTGGCCGAAAACCTTACAGTCTAGTTAAACTTGCCGACAAGCGAACAACCTTTCAAAGTTATCTAGACTGTTCGGCTATCAGCAAGATGAGAAAACAGTCCTTGAAATATTCAATTAGTTTCCTTTAATTTTATGTTAAAAAGGATTTCTAAACTAAGCTTTTTACTATATGTCCATAAATTACAGCTTGCAATGATTGAAGAGATATTAATGTTACTACTTACATTATTATAGTTTATAAAAAATATTACTCTATAATATAATAAAGAGCCTATATTAAAGTAAGTTGACAGTCAAAGCTTCAAAATTATTATATTCTGTATGAAAAATCCTTCCAAGATTTCATAAAATAATAGCGTAGAAAAACATGAAATACGAGATTCAATTTACTTATTTATGAATATTTAAAAAGTCGTAAATTTTACAAGCTGACAAATCCGTGATTTATACATGCCATGTTTGTAGGGTATATCCCGTAATACACTGCCGCTCAACTGAATAGGTTCACAAAGATCTGTTTGCATTTTGTCCTCTCTCTCAATTCCTTGTTTACGTATATTTATCATTAATGCATGCTTTGAAGCTTCATTCCTTTCACTACATGGCACCATTGCAAAATAACGGAATATGCCTAACTGTAATCAGATTTTTTCGCTCGTCGTCAAATTCGTTGGAATTTATGCATTTTTTTTGGCTCAACTGAATAGGTTCAATAGCATTTGACTTTAATTTGTGAGCGACAGCGATAATTTAAAGACGTAAATTTTTTAGTGATTATCAATTAAGAGTAGTCGCAGCTATTATAATGAAAAATGGGCCGCGGAACTCAACTGAGTGACTTTAAAAAAGGTAGAATAGAAGGATATGTCGAGTCTGGTCTAAGTCACCGTCAAATCGCCAAAAAAATAGATCGAAGTCAAAATGTCGTTAGTAATTATCTTCGAAATAAATCGAACTACGGCACCAACATGAAAGGAGGTGCCAAATACGCGACAACGGTAACAGACAGAAGACACATTATTAGAGCAGCATCCAATTCAACACGCTCAGCTGCCAAAATCAAGGAAGCATGCGGTGTTAAGGCCAGCCTGGCGACTGTGTAACGCATAATTCGTAGTGCTAAACATTTGAAGAGGTTGAAAATAAAAAAAAAACCACCTCTCAATGATGTGCGTAAAGCTTCACGCCTTAGGTTTGCTCAGGACCATATGGCATGGAAGAAGGAACGGAACACTGTCGTATTTTCCGATGAGAAAAAATCCAATCTGGATGGTCCGGACGGGTATAACTACTACTTCCATGACCTACGAAAGGAAGAATGTGTTTTAAGTCGCCACCACTCTTGTGCAGGTGAAATAATGGTGTGGGGAGGCATATCCTATTATGGGACATGTGAACTGCAGTTTGTTTCATCAAAAATGAATGCAAATGTGTACAAAACTGTACTACAAAAGAGTTTTCCACAATTTTCCAATGTGTTTCAACGGCTGTCATGGACATTCCAGCATGACAACGCACCCATTCACACTGCAAGAGTGGTAAAACAGTGGATTGCAGACCAGGACGTAAGATTGCTCGAGTGGCCACCATACTCCCCGGACCTAAATAACGCTTGGGCGCTATTGTCTCGAAAAGTTTATGAGGGTGGGAGATAATTTGAAGACAGAGAGTCGCTTGTTGTCGCCATTAAAAACGCCTGGAAAGAGATTTCTCTTGGAGTTATCGAAAACTATTATAAATCTTTGCCAAATCGTATATATGAAGTTATACTAAAAAAAAGGAGGGCATACTAATTACTAAATTATACCGAAATAGTATATATTTTTGTTAAAAATAACCCAAACTGTGAATAATTACTTTTTATATTTTTATTTCTTATTTGAATCTCTTGAACCTATTCTGTTAAGCCAAAATAAACAGTCAATTTTTGTTATGTTTCTGGAAAATAAAAAAAAAAAAATTATTTGTACTTATATTAGCGAACGCTGGCTGTTGTTTATTATTAAGAACTAAATTTTCTATAAAATGAAATATATTTCATCGCAATCGCCCAATTACTTAAAGAGATTTGATCCAATAACTTTGATAGAAATCGTGAACCTATTCAGTTGAGCGGCAGTGTAAGTGCGTGCTTAGCTGTCATATCAAAAAAGCTTATGAAGTGCGATTTGTCGTGCTTTTATAATACTACAATTATCTATGATATTTGCTTTATTTGCAGGTGAAGCCACTTTATGATCGCTACCAACGCGACATTGAGCTGCATCTGTGGGAGCCCATCAATCGCTTCTGGGCGGAGTGCTATGAGGCATGCAAGGCGGCATCTAAACAACGTGCCAGCTTTCAGGCCTCAAATCGTCGGGTGTTCCAGCAAAAGATCTATATGCCATGGAAGGTGCGTCAAGTGGAGGAGATGCAACGATTGCAAACAGCGGCAATGCAACATAAGACGAATGATAATCATATACGGAAGAAATGGAAGACCGCCAAGCGTTTCTTATACGGCCCTAGGGGGCCCTGGTATACCGGGTAAGTGAAAGAAAGAAAGAGTGAGCGGGAGGGAGGGAGAGAAATAGAGAAAGAAGAGACCCTCTTCATAATCATTATGAAATCAGACAAAATTCAGCATTTTAATTAAGGCGACAATTGCAATCGGGCGTGCGGCCAACGTAAATGATTACATACTTATGATTCGACTCGACTCGACTCTAGGCAGTTAATCACCTTCAAACGCAGTCACATATCTCGCTGAAAGATATATATAGTATATACATATATATTTATTTAGTTGTGGGTATATATATTATAAGATATGTAGACAGGTAGCTGCCACGCTGTTTGTGTTCATTTCACTGTAAAATGCTAACAAATGCACTCATTATTGTCTCCCTCTCTCTCTCTCTCTGTCTATCTCTGTCTCTCAGTGTGTGTGCGCGTGTGTGGCTGCCACAGCGAGTCGTCTCACAGCTAGTGACAACAATGGGCACAAATTAAATTTATACAACATATTTAAATACTTATACAAATAACTTTAAGCTTCTTTTGCTAAAAATATCAATTTCATCTTTAATTTTCACTTTCAAAAGTTTGAGGGAGAAAGAGAGAGAAAGAGATCGTTAACTAAGCCGTTTAGTCGGTAATACCCTTAGGGCACTAAAGTAGGCCCCCCACTAGTTCTTTGTTAGAATCTATTGTCTGTTTTCATACCAATATATTATAATCTCTCTCCATTTCTAAAGCTATAAAGAAAGCGTTCGTATTAGATCATTATATTCAAATTAATATAAACTTATAATATAGAAACTATTGCTTAAAAATTATGATTGTGTTTAACTTACAACTTACTTTTAGGAGCATTATTACAATGTCTATATAAGTCTTAGGTCTTAAAGACCTATCCCAATGACAATTTGACGTTAAACGTTTAGAAATTAATGTCAAAATGGGCCTGAAAAACTTAAACAACTTTTATAAGTATTGGTCAAATAACTATCTGATAGATATTTTGACGTAAACTGTATAGAAATTAACATCCAATATATCTATTATATAAGATTTAATTACTCTAGGCTTATATGGTATAACAACAGTGTCATTTTGAAATTAGTTTTACTTTCTTTGTGTCTTATTGTTTGTCTGCATTTTTTATTGGATTTTTAATCATTTCTGTCCCATTGTAACTGCTGTGTATTGTTTGAAGCTTTCGCTTTGTTGGGGCGATTCATCAGTTGGAGGTGCGATTAAAATTACGGTTTAATTTTATTAAATCATCAAAAGTGAACTTTTATATTTATGCAACCGACAAATGTAACAAATTGAAATTTATTTGATATCGAGTGCAATTTGAATGCATAACTCTGTAACTTATTTAGGTTCCCTGAAAATCTCTGCTATTACTTTTAATTCGATTACAGACTTAACTTGGTCAATTGCCAATTATCAAACTAGCAATTACTTAGTCAAGTCTATTACGCAGCTTGGGCGTGGACCTTGTGGCAATTCATTTGCATTGACGGTCAAAGCTATCCACAAAATATGTGGTGCGTGTGGTGGTGCGTAAGGTGGTGCCAACTAATGTGTTCTAAGGTCGAGCCATTCACGGGCTTAGAAACAAGTTCCAATTGCAGTTGCAGTTCCAGTTCCAGTTCTAGTTCGCCTTAATGTAACCAGTTCACATTGACAATGACTCGTTAGTCTAATGAACTTTCTATCAATAAATCAATAATAAATAACTTTAGAGTTTAATATTTATAGAGTTTATAGTTTATTTTCTTTATCGCGGTCGAAACAGCCTTAAGATTAAGAAGACAAGAAATATACATGAAAGGCGTCGAGTGTGAGTGTAGATGGAGTTTTCAAAAAGGGGGCACGGGAATTCCCCTTTTGTCTGTATGTACATGTAGAGTGTTATCGATAAATCGCTTTCATTTCAACTAATACTACAACTATCGACTATCGATAGGCCAAAAGCGAAGCCATTCGCTTGGCCAATTGGAGGAGAAATTACGTGATTCGGCGCTTGGCAAGAGGTCGGCAACGTTGTGGATTTTCTGATTTAGTATCATCCTAGGATTGACTTAGTGATAGCCCAGTGGAGAGTAGGCAGGAGCATGATAAGCTGGTAGAGCTGGAGCATAAGCAGAATGGGCGTAGGCGGATGGTGCGTAGGCGGATGGAGCATAGGCAGCGGGTGCATGGTAAGCAGGAGCCAAAGCCGGAGCGTAGGCTGGCAACTTGGCCACCACAGGAGCGTGCAGGAGAGGAGCTGGTGCCAGGACCTTGGCCACAGGAGCCACGGCCTTAACGACAGCACCTTCGCGACGAACAACCGCATTGAAACCATGAACAGGATCCGCCGTGTACTCCACAATACGACGTGTGCCGTCAGCTTCAATCAGGGAATAGGCACCCTGAACCACGTCGCCACTGCGAGACTCCTGCTGGCTCTTGACATCGCCAGTGGAATGATCCTGTGAGCAGAGATGGGAAAGGGATTAGTCCTGCTGTCATTGAAGCTATAACTGGAAATCTCTACTTACATGCACATCATAGCTGAAGCTGTATTGTGGATTGGGATCATAAGGCTCTGGGCCAGCCACCTTGGCCACAGCTACCTTGGCCAACGCGGGATAAACTGGCGCCGCCAGCTTGGGATAAACGGGAGCGGCAAGCGAAGGATACGCGGGAAGAGCGGGCAATGCTAAACCAGGTCCTGGCACAACCACAGCACTACTAAGAGCCAACAATGCGCTCAATACGATTAACAACATTTGGGCCATTGTCAATTTGGTTTGAATTGAATTTAAGATTTGGAGATTCAAAGATTTGGAGCTGCTGCTGCTGCTTGGCTGACAAATGAACTCACTCTGTGGTTCTGAGACTCAGCGACAATTGCTTTTTATAGCCACCAAAATCGAGCTCAAAAAATCCAAAAACCACCAAGCCCCCGAAAAATTCGACGAAACCAAAAATCTGCCTGCAAAAATATGTATGCAAAAAAAAAATGGATAAATAAAAAATAAAACAACAAAAATAAAAACAACAACTAAACAACTAAAAAGTGCGCATGCGTGTGGAGTGCAAAAGATTGCAACTGCAACTGCAGCAGCACCACCAACAACAATAACAACATCAACAGCACCACCAACAACAACGACGACAACAAATGAAAACAAGTAAGAAAGCTGTAGTCGAGTGTGCATGACTAGGTAGTACTCTGTCTATAGGTTCTTAGTTACTCTAAAACTCACTGATCCTATAATCATTAAAGCATACAAAAACGTGAGTTCACATAGACAATATCTTCCGAGTTTATTGTCCGATCGAGATGAAATCTTTAGGACAGATACTTAGTTTCTTATCCATTGTAATTGTTCAGACTCGAAGATGTATTCTTAATATGTCACAATAACTAAGATTTTCAACGCGAGGAACATTGAATACTTTCCCAAGAGCCTTTAAGGAGTCTACATACCAAATTTTGTGCTTCTTGCTCTTTCTATATCTGAGCTCTGTTTGTTTATAGTGATTGACCTACGGAAAATGGCTCGACTGTTCTGATCAAGTATATAGGTATATACTTAATGGTGTCTCCTTCTACCTGCAACATACACCTGCACAAACTTATAATACTTTCGACACAGGGTATAATAATTCATTTTTCGTTGCGTCGCATTGCCCCTGGCAATTGCTACTCCCAGAGTGGGAAGAGAGCAAGAGAGAGGGAGAGGGAGGAAACCAAATAGAGGGGAGGGTCCACACTTGTCTGGGGGCCCCAGACATAAAAGCAGCTTAGAGGCCTACGAGAATGGCACGCATGTTTTGAGTCTAGAGGCCTCCCAGGCGAGTGGACCGTTGTGGACGTCGACGACGACGTCGATGTGGATGTGGACTGACAACATGGACCATGGATTTGGATTTGGATTTGGATTTGAAGCAGGGGCAGCCATAGGAGGAGGAGGAGTAGGAGAATATGATTCGATCGTGACAAAAAAGTTCAATTCGAAAGCGATTTTTGGCCCCTGAGAGACAGAGAGAGAACGCATGCAAGCCAGTGAGCGAAAGAGATAGAGACATAGACGGGGCACGCACCCAAGTTGGGCCAGCTTCAGTTTTGTTGAAAGGTGTGTGTGCGTTTTGCAGCAGCCTTCGAAACTGGCACAAAAGCAGTCGCCGCGCCCAAAGTAAATCCCCTCCCTCTCTCACTTGCCCCCCTTCTCGCTCCCTACGATCAGTCTCAGTCGATTCTCAGTCCCCTCCCTAGACTGGCCGACTCCTCAACAACGTTGCAACAACGAAAAGTGCAACTGCAACAGCCACTGCAACATTGTTTTATTATTTTTTAGTCTGTTTTTTGTTTGTTTTTTTTTTCGATCTTTTATTTTTACTGCCATTGGGACAATTTTGCCCATTATCACTAATTTTGAACGCGCTGTACGCCTTGTTAGGCGTCGCTGCTGACGTCGACGTCGACGTTGACGCTAACGTCAACGCCAACGCAGACGCTGACGTAGAGAGACATGCGCTGTTTGCGTAATCAAAAATTGTATCGCGTGGAGTACTTTCAATTAAGCTATTGAATAATTCGAGTGCGTGCCGCGAGTGGCGAGTGAATGTTGCAGCCTGCAACATATTGGGGGAGAGTGTTCTTTAATGTGCCACTAGGAATCGGGGAGGAAACGAGGAAAAGAGGGAAAACAGAGATTGAAAACTAAGCGTAAAAATGAAGGCGTTGTAGGAGCTTGAAGTGCTTACCTAACTAACGATAAGTGGTAAAATATTGGGCTATTAAATCTGGATAACTTTTAATAAATATGTTATGAAAGGTGCAGAGAGAGGGAATGAAGGGGAAACTTTAACATTAATTAATCAAAGAAAGGTTTCTACTTTAAGTTTATAAAACTATTGTGTGAAATGAATTTAGGAAATGGATAAGGATTACAACTCTACAAACGAAACTTAAACTTTAGGCACGAATCCTAAGAGTCTTTGGAGTCTAATTGGAATAGCAAATTAAAGAATTAGTATTTGTCTTTCTCTTAGTCAATTTAGCTGTCTTTTAAAAGGGTTAAGCATCAAAAATTAACATAATTACTTAAATCTATTAAGGGTTTAAAAGAACTTTAGAGTTGAATTATCAAAAGATAAGCCCTTTCTCATTGGACCTGGCTAGGGTTGACTGTATAACTTCATAAAATCTACTCAGTAAATCACCATTTGAATACCTATCTCAACTTGAGTCAAACCATTTGTCAGCGTGATATTATCCACAACATGTTCGATCCATAATCCATAATCCATAACCAGGTGTCCAACAATTAGGCGTGTGTTTTGTACTCTTTGGCTAACTGGATTTATTAACTGATTTATGGGTTTGGTTAGATCTACAGAACAGACAATAACTTATCTACAGACTAAGATCAATTGTGTAGCAGCTGCTGTCTAGCCCAGGAAAGGAGCTGGACGGGCGGCAACCACGGGGAGAGGAGCGGGAACTGGGCCACGTTGAACCACCGCATTGAAGCCATTGATGGGATCGGCGGTATAGAAAACGGTACGCAATGAACCATCGGCATCCACCACAGAGTAGGAACCCTTAACGACATCCCCATCACGCACCTCCTGTTGACTCTTGCTATCTCCGGTGATGGCATCCTGGACATTGTAGGCATAGGCATACTGAGGATGTGGATCATGCTCCGTGTTCAAAGGGACAGCCACACCTGGAAGCAGTGCACACTCCACAAAGGCAAACAGAGCACAGCTCACGATAAGACACTGCCAGGAAGAGGAGAAGATTGCGTTTAATGCTGGGATTAATCCTTGTGTTTGTTCCGCCTTAGACTTACCTTGAATACTGCCATGTTGAGATTTGATTATGATGCTTAACTGTTACTGCTTTAACGTTACTTTATTGACTGTCCCTTGGTGGAACTTGTGTCTGGTTATAAACGCTTTTCCACCTGTCTTTAATGTCATGTGCATTGTGGCAACCGTTGGCCCAACCTGGCCAAAAGTGTCCCAATACCTGACGTAAGTTGCACCTCCCAGTCGGGAAGGTACCAAAAAATTTCCTCAATGAACGTGCCAACAATTCCCCCTCTTCGCTTGCATAATTCTCTTTCTTTCCCCTTTTAACTAATATGACAATCATAACTTGGAGTGCGGCACGTGATTCGCATAAATAGCTTCCCACTTCGGTATCTCTTGGGGTCGAGGTTGAACCTACCTCAACATTGTTGAAATTATGACTAAGCTCTTAACCTTGGCAGCTGAGAATTGAAGAGTTTACCTTTGGAAATGAGATACAGCTAAGGAGAAATTGGCAACCTTTTTAGATAAAGCTTGAAAAGGTAATTTAGAGCGTAAAGGATAAGGTTGAACCTACTTTAGCTTGTTAAAATCGAAAGAATAACTTACCCAGAGATCTGTTCTAATCATGATCTTTCTTTAATTATGTTTGGAATATTCTCGACAAGTGTGTAAATAACGTTGACAACTTACTTCGAAATCAGCTTTAGCTGAAGAAATACGTTAATAATCTATGTCAGAGTATCCAGAAGTCAGAGTACTCTAGCTCCTTCCTTTGAGTGGAAACGTTTACTTCATGCTAGAATAGATTTATTTCCCATATTTTAGGGAAGGCATATCCCTTTCAGTTCATTTTAATCACAATAAAGCAAAACAAATTGTATTTTTTTTTGTACCGAAACTTTTATTCAGTAGATGCAGATAGATAATCACTAGATAAATGGCCTCTAGCCGTTCCCCTAAAATCCCCTAGAAAACGGTATCCCTTAGAGCTACATTGATGTTGTCTGGGATGCTGTTGGTCAAGCTTCTGGAAGGAGACACAATACGGAGTTGGCTTTCAGTTGACAGGATAAGCAGCACGCACGTCACATTTGTTTCGGATGTGTTTTTGTAAGCATATTAGAGATGAGATTAGAACTATTCAACAATGATCCTGGCCATATCCAGGAGGTGGTTGTTCTGAAGTACAGTGAACGATCAGTAGTAGTAGTAGCGTCCTAGTAGTGTCCACCATAACCAGATGAGGCATAAGCTGGAGAAGCATAAGCAGGAGCAGCATAAGCGGGAGCTGCATAAGCTGGAGCAGCATATCCAATCTTGGTAATAGCTGGCACTGCCAACTTGGTGATCGTGGGCACGGCAGCAACTGCCAGAGCGGGCTTGGCAACAGCAACATGGGCAACACCCTTCTTCTCCACAACAGCATTGAAGCCGTTGATCTTGTCAGCGGTATAGGTCACCTTACGGATGGTGCCATCGGGTTCGGCCAAGGAATAGCTGCCATGGACGACACCATTGACTAGAGTCTCCTCCTGCTGCTTGGAATCGCCAGTGTGGTGATCGGTAACGCCATACGAGAAGCTATATTGAGGATTTGGATCGTAGGGTTCGGGCTCGGCAACCTTGGCCACAGCCAAAGCAGGTGCATGCTGTACAAGGAGCTTGGGCGCTGCATAAGAGATTGCCGGAGCAGCCAACAACGATGGACCATAAGGATCAATTGGTATGGCCGTTACGGACAGCGCCAGTCCAAGCACGCAAAGAGTCTGTGAATGGAAGAATCAACACGTCTAAGATGTTGAGTATTCCTGAGGATCAGTTCCTTAGCTCACCTGAATGAACATTGTAAAGGATATTCGGTTGTAAAGTTTGGAAGTGGAGACTGGATGCGTGGTGGTCTGCACTGCAAGAACTCAACTCGACTGTGAGATGCATTTTCCGCGAGTTCTTCAGTTTTATATTCAACTTGCTACCATTTGTGGCATGCCTCCTCCCCGCTCCCTCTCTCCTTGTCCACTCTCCTAATGGCAAGTGACAATTGCTGTTTTGAGCTCTCAAATTGAATCTTGAGATCGTTGGTGATCGCTGAACGTTGATCGAGGTGCGATGCACATGCTCCTAGTGCAATTTCATGTCTTGTCTCGCACATTTCGTCATTTTCAGTTCGGTTTTTGTCAATGGAATCGCAACTCAAGAGCGCTCTAGACTTGTTTTACTCTGTCACCAAAAGAAAAAACAAAATCAATTTAAAATAAAATTAAAACCAGATCTCGGCCAATTCTCAGGTTCTCCAAAATGCATTTTTTTTACTGACGACTGACTGCATTGCCGGCTGATGTAATTTCAAGTCACTTGGCCAGTTGCTGGGCAGGCTCACTCGAGACTGGCCAAAACGAAAACGAGACCAAAATTCATAGCCAACTGCCACTTCCCACCTTATTTCCCCTCCCGCTGAAGCTACTCAATTGATTCGCCATTCGACTCGTTTAATTAGAAATCTAAAATGGAAGCAATTGATCAAAGCGGGTGGACTGAGTCGGTGTCGAAGTTGGAGTCGAAGGCGAAGACGGAGGCGAAGGCGGAAAGGGAGTGGCGACCAGGGCATAGACAAAGCAATTACGCACTGACGGTACACGGTTGAACACGCTCAGACACGCACACACAAGCGCCCACATGCACGCACTAAGCCGTTTCAGCAATTGCAGAAATGCAGTCGAAACCGAAATGACCTTGCCACAATTGCCAACAAATGGACTTGGCTATTACCACCACCAACCAATATACCAACCGAGCTTAATTACGCACCGCAAAACACCTTTTTCGATTCCCCTTCAACACTTTTTGTGCGATATCTTGCAGAACAAATCGTTTTTGGGAAAAGGGAATGAGATTGTTGAAGGAATTTCAGATCTAAATTTGGAACTTTGATTTCCAAATCAATATAGCTGTCATAAAAGATCATTATAGACTACATTAGATGAATATAGCATGACTGCATTTCTCCTTTGAAAAAATTACAGCCATTAAAAATTTAGATTATTTAAAATAGTTGGATTTTTTTTGTGAACAATCATAGTTAGCTAATCCAACTTTCCGATTACTCCTAATACAAAGGAAAAAAAGCTTTTGGATAAAAGAACAGTCATTAAAATGTTAGATTATTCATAAAAGTTGATATATTTGTAAGCAATCATAGTTAGCTAGTAATATTTTCCAATTACTCCTACATTATTCCTTTGATGAGAAGAACTCGTTCCTGAAAAGAGGAATGAATGTACAAGTATTTCCAAATGAAAAAGACTTGATTCCTAAAGTATTCTTTATAAAACTAATTGTATTAAAAACTATTATAATAAAATCCTTTTTAAGAAACGACAATCGTTTTCTATTAGGAATGTTTGATCTAAAATTTATATTATAGCTCCTATCTTTATCATATGTATCTAGTCAATAAGCTTAGTAAAACTTCACGTAAAGAATTTGTATTCACTTTCAACATTAATCTCTTTTGTATTTTCTGATATTCGAACTTGGTACTAAATTTTCCAATTAAATTCATACAACATACTAAACAGAAATAATATTATCATATATCATCATAACTCACAAATTTATTATCATAGTTAATTATTTCGTAACTTTAGTTCAGTTTCAATTATTTCAATTTATGGACTACAAATTTGACAAGTAAAAGTCTTAGAATCGACTTGGACTCTGTGCCAAGTTGCCAATTATGGAATCTTGAATCTAGTTTCGAGACTTTTCGCCTAAATGCGTTGCAAGTAAGTAGTTTGCTGTGGATCAGCGTCAATTAAGTCAATTTCCGGTGACAACCGTTAACGGTTTTCAACTGTGCGTCTCGGAGAGCACAACGATGTGGTTTGAGTCTCTGCCAAATGTTGTCTCTCCACAGACTGTGATTTTTTTTTTTTGGCCAACAAGTCGCAAGGTCGTCCCCCTGTGCAATTGGTAAAATAGTCACGCATTCAGTTACAACTCAACTCAACTGTTGGCCAAAATCAGGGCAAATATGCACCAGTAGCCACTGTGAATTGGGTCAAAAGATCTATAGCCTGCAGTCTACGAAGCTTCTGTGACACCTTGACAAATAATCAAAGTACATAATTGAATAAACCAGTTTCAGACACGTATATACTTATGTATAAGAGAAACCCTATGAATATCTGTATAGTATGTTGTGTACTCCCTTCGCATTTCTAATTGAAACTTTCGACTCGGTGTTAATCACCCAAACAGTTAATCGGCCAATCGAATATGGTTCATCGAATGTAAAAAGTGGCTTAAAAGGGATTACTTAAGATTGTGATTTATACATAGGATATATATGAGATAATTTAAGAACTACAAAGTATTTTCTTCATTAAAAGATTAAGTCTTTTTCGTTATGACCTATTATCACTTAATAAGTTAAAATATATCATTTCAACAGTTATTTAAATCTCTTAGTTTTGTCACTCATTTAATTTCTAATGTTTTTAAAAATTCTATGCTGGATAACATATTTTTTTCTCATCTTTAGATATTCTTTTCCACTTCTATCATTCATCTTAATTAAATAACTTACTTTCCTTTTTATTATGCAATATTTTATATGATCTCAGGCACATTTTTCCAATGTCCATATTTGTTGGGTATATTTTAACTTGACATAAGTTTCTATACATGTAACGTCACTTTATCATTCAGATAGTTATTTAAGACCTTAAATAGACAATGAAAAAATGGGTCTTAGTGTATTACGATATTCGATAGTTTTGTAAAGGGAGTTAAAATTGTTTTGTTATCTTAGTTTCATAATGCATTTCTCGTTAACTAGCTCATAAACTTGACTTTTCGGTAGACGATCTGATATGATCTATGAGTGTTTCGGTATTTTGATCTTTCGTAGTTAAAGTTTCGCGTGTGTTTTGTGGGTGTAAAAGAAAATTAAAGTATTGCCATTGAATGGAACCTGCATGACAATTACCACAAAGCCCAAAAAAACGAAAACAACGAAAACAAAAATCGCATTCACTTTCGTAGCCATGGAATTACTTGGATTTTGGATTTGGATTTGGCTGAGAGCGGGCTTCGAAAAAAAAATTGAAAACTTTGTTGGAATTGACAACAGAAAATGGTCTACGTGCTACGAATTTGGATCATAGGCAGACGCAGCTGAGTTGGCTTACAGAAATGTGGAACTAGATGAGAGAGAGAGGAAGGAAGGGTGGCTGCTCTTCTTCAAGTGGTTCAGTGGTTGGGTGGTGCGTATTACGGCATGCAAATTTCGCGAATGAATCTGCTTGTTTTTGGTATAAAAGACATCGCAGTTTTGTTAACGGCATGTCAGTTCATTTTTGATAACCGACGGTGACAATCAATACTCCCCCCCTAAGCCTAACAATGAATCCTTTGACGGTAAGTTCATGACATTAACTTGGATTGAGGATTGTAAATTGTTATTACAATTATGATATTCCTAATTTACAGGTTGTTGCAGTCCTCTCCACCATGGCGCTTTCGGCTCAGGGCCATTTGGCTGCTGCTCCTCTGGCTGCTGCTCCAGCACCATTGGCTGCTGCTCCCTACTTTGGTCCGGCTGCTTATGCGGCGGCTCCATTCCGTTATGCCGCTCCAGCTGCATACTCTGCACCTTTGGGCTTTGCCGCACCAGCTGCCTATTCAGCTCCTCTGGGCTTTGCCGCTCCATCACCCTACACAGCTCCTCTGGGCTACTCTGCTCCCTTTGTGGGCAAAACCTTTGCTGCCGCTCCAGTTGCTCCCTTCGCTGCACAAGTTGCTGCTCCTCTAGCCGCTCCAGTTGCTCCCTTCGCTGCTCCAGTTGCTCCAGTTGCTGCTCCTGTGCTTGCCAAGACCATTGCCGCTCCTCTGGCTGCGCCAGTTGCCGCTGTCGCTCCAGTTGCCACTGAGGTTGTGGATGCTCACCCACAGTACAAGTTCGCTTACGATGTCCAGGATACGCTCACCGGTGACTCCAAGACCCAGGAGGAGACTCGCGATGGCGATGTTGTGCGTGGCAGCTACTCCCTGATTGAGGCCGATGGATCCCGTCGCATTGTCAGCTACTATGCCGATTCCATCAATGGTTTCAATGCCGTCGTCCAGAAGGATGTGCCCGTTGCTGCAGTTGCTCCAGTTGCCCCAGTTGCTAAGCTGACATCCTTTGCCGCTCCCGTTGCGCCCGTGGTTGCTGCACCTGCTCCTGTCCTTGCCAAGACCTTTGCTGCTCCCATTGTTGTCTAATGCGGAGATGCTGGAGAAGATCGACTAAGGATTTTCATTTGTACATATTCGATTAATCATTGTCGTGCTATAAAATAACTTTCATCGAACCCAAATTAAATAAACTATCAGTAACAATTTTGTGATTCCAAAACTGCAAATGTGTTTTCCTTCAACTTGTCGAAATTTAAAAAGATAAATTACGAAAATGGTAGAAATACCAATCCAATTATATAAACTAGTTTTTCTTCTTAGGGTTTTTAATCTTGCTTTGAAATCTCAAAACTATTTCAACACTAAACCAATTTTAATGATCTGTCTTTTTGATCTTTGCTTAACTTCTTAATAAATATGTATCAATCTTTGATTTAAGCGATTTCGAATCTAGTCTTTATGCATCACGGAATTTGAATTGTTATGAAAAACTATAAAATATTTTCATATTGTTTCTTGCAGTGAGCTGTCTGACGAATTCTGGAAGTTGTCTCCTCACGAGAACGTGGCACGGATGAGGCTTAAGTTGGAACCACAGTTGTATCCCAACAAACACGAGAACGCTGCCAATTTAAGAGACAACACGACCAACGCCTACGACACAAAGTAAGTAACTTTCCCCGGAAAGTGCTTAAAAAAACTTGTGATCAACTTGGAATTGATTTCAGGGAAATATCCGAGTTTGACTCGACCATCAAGAATGCTGTGGTGCGTGATTTTCTTGCCGATGATGAGAGTTCTCAGCTGGAAGAGGAGCTGCGTCAATTGATCGATACACAATCACAACAGGATGCGGCGCTGGAGAAACTAGTCATGTCGCAGGACTGTGAACTTATAACACTGATGACCAAGGTTAAGGGTCGCATTGAGGTCAATCAGAGTGTGTTTACCTTTGTGGATCTGAGCCCAGCTTCCGAAGATGGTTCTAAGCACGATTTCAGGTAAGTCTTAGGTCAATTCAACGGGTCATACTTATGGACTGAGCTTCTTTCTTTAGGTTTTCCATCAATAAAATCCGAGAAGTGCATCTGCGAAAATATAATCTGCGACGCAGCGCTTTGGAGATCTTTCTAATAGATCAGACTAGCTATTTTCTCAACTTTACAACTAAGGTATGTGTAGAATAGAGCAAACTATCTTTAACTATATTATTTACATTGTGTCAACTTGCAGACTCGTAACAAGGTCTTCACCAAAATTGTTGGTCTTCCATTGCCAAACATTTTATATGGCTCCGGAAGATCTCCGCCGGAGCTGTTGCGAGCATCGGGCTTAACTCAGCGCTGGATGAATCGTGAGATAACCAACTTTGAGTACTTAATGTACCTAAATACCATGGCTGGTAAGAATTCAAAAGACTATCTTCGTAATACGGTTCAGCTAAAATCCTTTATTTTTCTCCTTCAGGTCGATCGTATAACGATTTGAGCCAGTATCCCGTCTTTCCCTGGATCCTTGCGGACTATACCAGCGATGTGCTAGATTTAACGGATCCTCGATCATTTCGTGACTTGTCCAAGCCCATTGGATGCGTAAGTTCTGTGAAGAAAGTACAAATTTTATTTATTTACCAACTTTTCTATAACAGATCAATCCCAAAAACGAGGCTGAAGTGCGCAGCAAATACGATTCCTTTGAGGATCCCTCGGGTGCCATACCAAAGTTCCACTATGGAACACACTACTCCAACTCAGCTGGAGTTCTTCACTATCTACTCCGCGTGGAACCCTTCACCTCGCTACATGTCGATCTGCAAAGCGGTCGCTTTGATGTCGCCGATCGACAATTCCACTCGATACCGCAAACGTGGAAATTGCTCATGGACAATCCCAACGATGTCAAGGAGCTAATACCCGAGTTCTTCTACTTTCCAGAGTTTCTCAAGAACATGAACAAGTATAGTTTGATTCAATTCCTTCCTTACTAAGACTAATAAATGATTTATGGTTACAGATTTGACTTGGGTCACTTGCAAATCACCAAGGAGAAGGTCGACGATGTCATTTTACCAGCTTGGGCGACCACGCCAGAAGAATTCATTGCCATACATCGGCGTGCACTGGAGTCCGAATATGTTAGCCAGCATTTGCATCATTGGATTGACCTAATCTTTGGCTACAAACAGAAGGGACCCAAGGCCGTGGAAGCCCTTAATGTTTTCTACTACTGCTCATACGAGGGCGCTGTTGATCTGGACAAAATAACAAATCAAATTGAACGAGAAGCGGTGGAAGGTGAGCTGTTCATCTTCTTGCTTTAGTACAGCGTGTAATCCTTGTGCTTTCCAGGTATGATAAACAATTTTGGTCAGGTGCCGTCACAGCTGCTGCGAGAACCACATCCACGTCGCCTCACCCAGGAGGAGACATCACTTAAGCTGGTTCGTGCAGAGCTTAAACGTCCCGATTTCACGCAGTTCCTGGACAAGGTGGTGCAGTATTATTGTGAACTGTCCACGCCCAAGGATCCCATTGTGTATCTAAGTCCTCCACGTAGTCCGCCACGCAGTTTCCTTCAATTGAGTCCCGATGTGCTTGTCAGCGTATCAAAATCATGCATTCTTGGCTGCAATTCATGGATGTCCTTTGACAAGGAGCAAGGATTTCTGCTGGAAATCGATGCCACTACAACAAATCTGAAGTAAGTGTGTGTTAAAAACAAGTTAAACTCAGTTATAATGATTCTTTCTGTACTTTGCAGAAATCGCAAGCGTGTCTTTGGACCCTTTCATCCCTCACAGCAGCCACACTCGCAAAACTTTGCTGTTAGCACCGATGGCAAGCTACTATATGCCGGCGGCATCTGGGACAATGCACTGCGTGTCTACAATCTAAACAAGGGCAAAGCTGTAGCCTCTGTGACGCGTCACCTGGACATAATTACCTGTCTGGCACTAGACAATTGTGGTTCCTACCTGGTTACCGGTTCTCGCGACTGTACATGCATTGTATGGAGCATTCAAACTAACCAACAGAGCAGCGGACCAACTGCCAACATTCCAGTTCATGCCTTGACAGGACAATCACATCTTCAGGCCATCACCCAACTCAATACACAGAACAACTACTCCCCAAAACCACTGACCGTGCTGTATGGTCACGACGATGCCGTTTCTAGTGTGGCCATCTACACAGAGCTTGATCTCGTTGTTTCCGGTTCATTGGTAAGTTAGAGATGGCTGTGTGTAGAGAAAATTAAGTTAACTCTGCCTAATATTACAGGATGGCACTGTCAATGTGTATACACTGCAAGAGGGTCAATTTGTGCGTACAATTAAACCGATTGGCTGCACCGAATCCTGTGTGCAAATCTCCTTTCTAACTGTTTCATATCATGGTGAGTAGTCCACTAGAGTTTTAAGAGTATTATTTTATTATTTCATATGATTTCATACAATTGTTACATTGAACAATAAGCTTTTATATGTTTTTGCAAAATCACACCAAAAAACAAAATCAAAATCGCCGCCAAACGGAAAAATTTAGTTCTAAAAAAGTGGCGCTAGCAAACAAAGGATGGCGTGATCACCGTAAAACGCGACGGCTCTGGATGTCTCACTTTAGAGTGAAACTAGGCCAAATAATAAAAATGCCTAAAAGTATGCACCAAAAAAACATTTCGGCGTAAATCGCGCGCGTTTAAAAAACGAAAAATTTATTTTTTTAGTAACGATACGATTTGTTTTTAAAATTTCAATAAAATGCGAAATTAAATAAATTCATGCGGATTTATTTAAAATATGTTTCGTCTTTGTACCCCTTCTAGGGGACTATTTCCCTCAAAAAATTCTACAAAATCGGAAAATTTCTATAAACATTTAGAAAATTCTGAAAATATTTATGCAAAGTTTCAAATTTTCACTCCGACGTGTGTGCATCTGAATCTGGGACAATAAAGCTGACAAGCTAAAATTACAATAATTTAATTGTTTGCTAGCGCCGCTTTTTTTATCACTACAATTTTGTTTTTGTTTTGTGCGTAAAATTGCAAAACAAAATTCAAACTTTTGGCGGTTGATTTCTTAAATATTTGAATTCATTGCATTTTGTATAAGAAATGTATGTGTGTAGGGGGATAGGGAATTTAAAAGTGACCTAAAAAAGTTTAAGAAGAAAGAAAAGAAAAAGCATTCGCATTCGACTCGTTGCCATATAAGAGCATTACTATTTTTGCACTGTACGAATTCCACGCTTAATCTAAAAAGCTTCAGGAAGCTTGCTTAACATGATAAGGCTCAGGGAAATTTAATGCTTCCGTTTGTAGTATCATTGAACTGGCCCTTTATCAGACCCTACATCATCGTGGTACTCACGTGCTTTCCAGTACTGAAGGGGGCTAACAACGACAGTGGGCAATGGTTTCGTTTCTGTTTGAAGAGAGGGCAAACACTTAAACAATTTAATCAGCAGCAGGCTGGTAGGCAGCCTTATCAAAAGAGGCCTGTAAATTGCCACACACACAGCAAATATCACGTGATATTCTAGGCAGCACTTGTCTGAGCAAGTCTCAGTGTGTGTGTTGTGTGTGTTTGAGTTGATTGCTCGTCTTTTGTTCATGCATTTTGTCATGGTCTCAATTTGTGATACAACAATTTCATATCTTATCTTAATTAAACACTAGACATTAACTAAACTAGCTATTTAGTTTCGTCGACTGGCTAAAGTGTATGAGCCAAGGTTGTGAATAATGTGATTATATAGAAATCACGCAATTGAAATTCACAACATTTTTGATTAAAAATTCCCCCCTGTTTTTTCCCCCTATTAAAGAACTTATAAGTTGCCTGCTGGCGCCAGGCATTGGAATTTATGACTTTGCACTTTTTTTCTTTAAACAGTTGCTGATTATGAATATGTAGTATACATAAATATATGTATGTATGTATAGTATATGAGTATATAGTTCAATATTCAATTGCAGTCGGGCCTCTGTTATCATAAATTTTGCAATATCCGGTTGCAAGTGAAACCGGTAAATTAAGCTTTTTTATATTTATTTACATATTTAAACGAAATTGTATTTAAATATTTATAAATCAATTTATTTAATTTGCCATTTAGCTTTATTATCTCTTTTTTTATTGCGTTCTTTAAATTGAGTTCAGTAAATGACGCGGCTTTGGCTTTAATTAAATGTCAAACTCAATTTTGATGATGATTATCGATGAGGGGGGAACGGCTTATCAGTCAGTGTGTGAGTGTGTATGTATGTGTGTGTGTGTGACCACACATGTACAGTGTACACACACAAAATGTTGTTAATGGAATCAATTCAAAAAGTAAAATCAAGCGAGTCACACGACCCGAAGACCGACCGCTTTCAATTCCCCCTGCCCCTTGTCACACCCCTCTCCGTCTTCCTTTCACCCCTTTGCCACCACTTTTGACGTAGCCCCAAAGCATAAGAAGAAAAAAAATGAAGAAGAAGCAGCAGCAAGTGGAAGACTCATTCATTCTTCGAGGCGCTACACAAATTTATGAAATAGTTGTAGTAAAAAATCTCAGCGAAGCGACCAGAAATGTCTCTGTGTGTATATGTGTGTGTGACTACAATAAAAAATAAAGGCAGACATGGAATGAGCATTTTTTGAATGAATGTAAAAATGTCGCAATTGGCGAGAAGACTGGGCAACAGCATTTTACGTGGAGGGGAGGGTGTCTCGAGGGAAGTAGGGGGAGTGGGAAACTGCCTGTGACATGGTTATTTCTAGTTTAAACAAAATCACGTGGAAGCAGCCGCAAAAAAAGGCACTTGAATTAAGCATCAACTACAAAGTATTCGGATATGTTGCCTCCATTCAAGAAAAATAATATAAAATTGTAATAATGATCAAAACAAGAATTTATAATGCGATTCGCTCTCTTGAACAGTCTGGCTCTCTCTCTCTCTTTTCCTCCCGCTCCCATTTGGTTCTCCTAACTAATTATCCGTCTCTTTTTCTTAGAGAGCTTGAAACAAGTTTTCAATCAATTTCATTGACACATCTCCACTGATAAGAAAGAGCAACTACGCATCGCTTTAATGGATCAGTGATCAGCATTAACAACGTTGTCGTTGTCGTTGTCGTGTTCTCCTCATTGTGGCTATCTTCTGAAGCGTGTCATAATCTTTTGTAGAATTCCAAAGAGCGTACGTACGCTTCTTCGGACCAGCTTATCAACAATCAATGTGGGCCGGACTTCTAGGCCTATTTATTGGTAATATTTCTAATTGTTCAATTTTCAACTGCGTAGAAAATCACGTTTCTCGTTCCCTGCTCCACATTCCGCAATCTTAAATGTTTTGCGATAAGACTTGATTTTAATGCCCTATCGCTATCAGACTGACAATACTTACTAGCCGATGCAATTGACACCCTGTCCCTGTCCAGTTTATTGGCATCATCCTCAAAACTCTGACGTCAGCATTACAAGCTTATTTATTTATATTTTATGAATTGTGATTAAATTAATCAGTTCATCTTAAATATTAATTATTAATTAATTTACTTCGTATATAAAAAAAAATATCAACAGACCATGAATAATATAATTTAATTTCCACCTTATCAGGTCACATAGCCTTCAGCGCCTTGGATGATACCTCCCACTCGGTCCACGTATATAGCATCAATGGATCCAGTTTGGGATCCAAATATGTATCTGGTCGGGTAACTGGACTCGCCTGTGCCTCCGATTACCTCGTTGTGGCCGATGACGCCGGTGACATTACCATGAGTAGATTACATGGGTAAGTTCAAATAGATGCCATCGATTTCCACTAAACTTAAACTAATAAAACCTGCAATTGGATAAAAAAAATAATCATGCAACCAATAGATGCCATCAATTAACACTTAACTTAATTTGAAATCAACTGCAATTGGCTGAAAATAATCATGCCATTCTATTTTTATTTAACATTTCAAAATTGATAATGCGATAATGTAGAACCAATGCAGTTACAGCTATTTTAAAATATATATTTATTAGAAATATAAAAAATCAGCAAATAATTAAACAAATTATTAAGTATTATACGTCAATTGTAAATAAGCTGATTCATCTAATCGGTCTACACTTGTGGTCAAAAGATTAACTACACCATCAATTAAAGTTGAATATTTTAACTTCAACTACAAATTATAGATTTTAGTTTCGAATTTTAAAAGCAGAAACTAGCTCTCAGTTTTTAAAAGTTATCTTCCAAACTCTTGGCTTTAACTGTTAACAAATATATCCATAGCTTAAGTCAATTCCAATTATTTTTTATAAACTTAAATTTACTTATGATATAATATACTTTTTTCCTTTTGCAGGCTGAAGCCCGTCTTTGACATTCCGTTACACGTTCCCATCCAAACGGTGGTGGTGACCCCAGGAAATACCCATATCCTGGCACCACTTCGGGATGGACGCCTCGCTGTGGTCGCCGTGCAGTTGCCCAGTGGAGGAAGCAAGAAGCATTCCGTGCTCAATGTCTAAGCTTAAAGCAATCCTTAAAACAAAAACTAGCTCATGAAGTGGACGTGGAAATGTTTAAGAAGTCTCTTAAGTCCGGCGAGCTAACAATTCCGTAATTTACATTTCATTTATTCAGTATCTCCATTTGACCCTCACCCCTGTTTGTTTAGGAATCCCTAGAAAAAGACGTGCCCCAGTTCTCAGAATTTCTTTTTAGTTGGAATATTCATTTGTGCATTTTTTAAAAATATTTTTGTCGTGTTTGTCCAATGTCGTTTTTGTATATGATTTTTGTCGTTTACGTGCCAAAAGAAAAAACTAAAGAAAGACCAAATATCTTCGGCATGCCGAACATTTAATACCCTTGGTATTATCTCTATAAAAGATTTTATTTAAAATATATCTGCAACTTACATTTCAGATATACAATATGAAAATGGAAACTCAGTTTTCATTTATTTCTATGACAGATACATATAGTCAAATTCTAATGAAATTTGATAGGAGTATGTGAAAAATAAATTTTTTTCCAGAAATATACCTGTGACAATTATAATATATATATACACTCAATCGGTGACTAAAGAGTTCTATCCACTGCAAGGGTATTAAAAAGCAAATGCGTTGGTTCTGCTTGAAATAAACCATTGACTAATGTATCTGTATCTGAAAGATACTTCTATTCCATTAGAATTACGCAGAGAGAATTAGATCGAAATGAAGCGATAGCATATCATTCCCTTGAATTACTAAGTATGATGACACATGGAACTTTAACAGTATTCCTTCTATATCTTTTTCCGTTTCATTTTGATTCGTTGTTTCCATATCAGCAACAATTACTCAATTGCCTTCAATGGACATGACTAGTAAAAATTGGGCTGCGATTGTGAGACTCCTCTTCTTTATTATTATTATGATATTTTTTCTTTTTCTATTTAGTTTTTTTCTTCTTTTTTTTTTGTGGGGCTTCGCGCGCGCCTTCCAATTAGCTTGACAAATTTTCGAATAAATCATTTATCATTAGGCTTGTGCTGACGTTTTTTATAAATTAGCACAATATACGTGCCGTCATTCACATAACAAGAGTGGAGATCGGAGACGGAGACGAGGATGGAGACGGAGACAGAGATAGAGACAAACTGGTTGCCGGCAAAGTGGATCGGCAGCTGCTCCCCTAATATCCCCCTCTTTTAGTTTCCTCACATGATGATATATCCATTCCGTGCGCACTTGGCGTTGCCTCTGTCACATTGTTGCTGCCGTTGCCTCGGTCCGTTTCAAAAGTATCTCTGACTCACGACTTTCAAATTGGCCCCAAAATCAGCCTGGCAACAAGCAAGTGAGGTACGAGATACGAGGTAGATCAACCCAGGCAAAAATCAAGGGGTCCAGTTGTGCCAAGTGAGAAAGCTTTCGTTGCCAGCAAGCATGATTGAATAAAACCAAAACCAAAAAAAAAAAAAAGTAAAATAAAACGAGACACATCTCGTGTCCGTGTCTTTGGCAATCTTCATTCAATTCAAGTATTAACGTTAAACCTAAAATTAGAGTCCGTCCACAAATCCGACAAATTGTTTGCAAAATTTGCAGACAATCGAGTTTTTTTGCCAAGAAATTCCAATTGTTTCATTTTGAACTTTGGGCCATTGCCAAAGATTGTGAAACCCTTTCAAGAGACAACCCAGACACCCTACACTAACAGACTATCCTACCTTATAACTCCTCCTATCTAAAATTAAATTGAACCCCATTGACAAATGACAATATAATAGACCGTAATAAATTGTTTCCCCCTGTCCTTGTTTAGGTTTGTTGTACTTTCGATGTCTTCAACTTTCTTAAAAAGCGCACAATCAGTACGTAATACTTTTAATCTAAACCTAACCTAACTTTAATTACTCTGTTCAATGTACGTAGTCTTTCGAGATCCTAAAATGGATCCCAAATGCACCCCAAATATCAACTCGTCTATAACTTATATACGTATTCTACGTTTGCTCGTTATTTGTTATAAAGTGAATGAAAACAAAATAAAAGTGTTTCGATTTTAGATGTAGACAATACTTATGTGACACACTGTATAGATTGTATTACTGTATAACTGGTCAATAAAAATATGTATGTTAAATATACCAATATTTTCCCACCGTGTAATTATTAAAAAAAAACAAACACTTGAAATTAATTTAATATATTTTATATTTGTATTTTTATTATATATAAAAAAAACCATAATTCAGTTCAATTAGCTTAAAAAAAAGTTAAACATAATTGGGATGATGGTAGGGTATAAAAGGGAGGGTACTTTGATGAGGGTATAAAATAACTGTTCTGTTAACTAAGTGAATACTTTTCTTCCGTATGTGCGATGGCTTTAATGAATGTCGATCGTTCAATAAATAAATTTCGATTGAAATGAATAGCGAATACTTGATTTGTTTTTTGTTTTTATGTTTTTTTTTTTGTGTTACGATTATTATTCGAGCTGTCGAGTGGTGCTAAGTGATTCTCGGTGCTTGGTGGTGCTAATTTTTGGCTCATAGCCAAATTATTAAGTAACGGCCAATAACGTTAACTAGTTTATCTGCCTGAATCGTTAGGAACAATCAATTGCTACTTACATAACGATATTTGAATTTACCTGACACAAATTATAACTAAAATTAAGATTAAAATTGAAAAAGAAATTGAAAAACATAATTATGTATATCATATGCGGAATTCGTTGCATCTGTGAAATTCCTACATTTAAGATTTGAATCCTATTATAATATTATTCGATTGATAAGAACATTAAAGTCTAAGCCGGCATTAGATTCTAGAGTTGAACTTGATTACAAGCTAAAACTTGGACTTAATCTAAGCATTTCATATTTTTTTTTCTCAGTTTTTAAGTTTGTGTATTTTTTTTGTGTCTTTTTCTTATGGTATTTTCTTTTGTTTTTCACGCATCTTCAAAGGCATTTGATCTATCTAACTAACTAAAAATTGTTGTGTCAATCCAATAGCCTTGTGGTGGAATCTTTAGTCTTGTTCCTTCTGCAATTAATCGAAGCAAAAAGAAACAGGGAAATTCCCAAGTTAGTATGGTTATAACTTAAAAGATTCTTTGGTGGAGATAGGTATACTTACAAGTACAGGGTATACGAAGGTATCGGCAGAGTCTCGGCCAACGGCATTGTGCGCTATGCACTTGTAGTTGCCCATGTCCTCCCATTTGAGTTCGGAAATCAGCAGATCACCGCTGGGCAGAATCTGGAAGCGTTGGTTTTGCACAATCTCCTTGTCCTCATTGTTGCGCCAGGTGATCTTGGCATGGGGACGGGCGTGCACCTTGCAGGGCAGCATTATTTTGGATCCCATCAGATCCAGATGTGTCTTCTCGTTGTAGATGATGCGTGGCTTCTGTGTACCCGGGTACTGTTTCTCGGGCACGATCATACCGCCCAGACCCTCATCGGAGTGCGACGGATGCACTGTGGTGCTGGCGAAAATGGTCTTGGAGCCGGATCTACCAACGCATGTGTAGATCCTTGGCTCACTCAGCATATGATCAATAATATGCACTGATCGGACACGTACAATTGCCGTAGGTGCATCCTCCGACACGATATTTGACTCGAGATCACCAATCTCCGACAGAGGTGTACGTCCAACGATCCACTGAATGGTGGGCACCTGGGAGCCCATTATCTCGCAAGCAATCTCAATAGTGTCACCAGGTGCCTGCTGAAGTTTTGTAGGTGGCGTCTTGGTGAATTTCAGCCATTCCTCCTCAAAGGGTCCACTTCGGCTACGATGCTTGGCCTTGGGCGTCTCCTCGGTCTCAATGGAGTTATCGATATCATTGCTATCATCCACAGTATCCACTGCACGACTGTGGGCAACCGAAAGGCTCCCAAACAGCAGCAGCGCTATGGCGCACAGATTTAAGTTCATTTTCTGTAAATCAAATAGAAAAGAAGAAAAAAACGAGGCGGGTGTTAGTGATACGTTGTCATACGGCTATACTTAGATAGATAGCTAGATCAAAGTTCAAAACCATTGGACTATAATATAGGTTAATAAACCCCAAGACAGTGACGGTGCACATCCCCCCACACACACACACACAAACACATCCATTATCAACGGACAGCCGCAAATTACGTCGGACGAGGCCATAAATCACAATGTCAACGATTATAGGAGGTCCGTCGCGATTCACTACAATTCATTTCAATTCGATTCACGATTCTTATCGACTCCAGAGCTGAGGCCCCACAGACTGTACCTATCTATCTATTGCGAAATATATACTACCACTATATATAGTATAAAATACGTGAATATATCAAGTGGAAATTGGTAGATAGGCATCCTTTGATGCGAATCATAAGATGCTTGCCCCCAATTCCAAGTGTCTGGCTAATTTCACCATACCACGCGGTTCACACACCGAAATAGAACATTCTTCACACCAGCGAGAAAGAGCCAGCAACACACCACAGACAATAGGGTGCGAGAGAGAGAGAGGGAACAAAAGACTTACGTAGGCAGAAAGTGCTTAATTAAAATCACATTTTAATGTGACGTCAGCAACAAACACCCACGCGACACAGATTAAAGGCCAACATCTTCATTCAACTCGAAAACGATCCAATTTTGATTTCGAATACATTTTCTATTTCGAATAACGTCGCATTTACTGTGAAGTGTCTAGTGTCTAGACGATTACCGATTCAGTTTCGTTGGTACTATGCATAATTATGGGTTTTTTTTTGTATGACAATTCGTTCAACGATTGTTGCATCAGATTTTTTGTTGCCCTTCGGCATGGGGTCTCGTTGGGGTGAGAGGGGTTTTTTTTTAAAATTTTCTACGAAATTCGCTGATTCGAATAATATATGCGAATATCGGGTTCTGGTTTTTACTGAAGGTCTTGAGTTGGGAGGGGGTCAATTGGAGTCAATTGAAACTCACCTTTTGATTTGATTTCTTTTTTCTCTTCCGGTAAAAAATGTTTGCGAATTTCTCCCTAACGTTCGGGTATAAAACGGTTATCGGTCGCGTCACTGTCTCTAGATTATCGATTGATTCGCGAGCTAATCGACAGCTCTTTGTTATGTTATGAATGAGTTTATCAGCTCTAAGTTGTGATGACTTCTCGATTGGGCTTTCTGATTGAAATTGAGCAGCAGCAATTGTCTTAACACTGACATAGGTCCGACGGGGGATGCCGTCTTGGTAGCCTTGCAGCTTAGTGTTGGTGAAATCTTGACTTCTTTGTGGCAACGCAAATGCGCAATGCACTGATGATCCTTTTTGATCCACTTGAGCGTGTTCGTGATGGGATATATATATGAATATATCGATCTTATCGGGGATAACCTCAATGTGTTTCGGCGTAGCGAATATCGAGCTCACGGCTTTGGCACATTCGAATCTATCGAGTTGTAGTACAGGGTATAAAGGTAGGCTCAGCACAATAAATCGTTTGACTCCTGTTGTGGCTTAAATGCTCCTTTTGTTAATTGTTGGAATTGTTGGATTTGTTGGTTGTTGTTGGCGCGACACTTGTTGGAATACGCACGGTTCATCGACATTACAAGTCAAGGTGTGTCAAATACGAGGCTTCAGCTTTGGCTTCGGCTTTAAATCGCGGATTTTTATTTTTTCTCTTTTACTTTTTGAACTTTTTGATTCGGAAAATCGATCTGAGTGAAACAGCGGAGGGATCAACAAGCTCTCAAATTGGTGTTCAACAGCTGAAAACTGTTACAGAACTAAATCGTCGATGTCGCTGTCTTCATTTTATATTGCCCAGCGCGAGCCGCGTCGACGCTGCTGCCGTTCGCTCTGCTGCTCACTAAAAACTTACTCTCTTTCTCTCTCTCTCTCTCTGACTCTGCCACTCCTCCTCTGCCGATCACTCTTACCAACACAATGAGTTCGCTCGTTCTCACTCTTACTGTGACTGCTGTTGCTGTTGTTGTTGGCTTTGCCTATGCTCATTCGTCGGCTTGCTGCAGTTAAGCTGTTCGGATGAGCTCGGGTGTGTGTGATCGGGCTTCGTTGTTCTTAGCAAACATTTTTTTCATTCAGCAGCATTCTTGGCGAGAAGTGTGAGGATGTCATCCACGCAATGATAAAAATCCAGAGCAAGCGAATTCAAACTGGACCATCTACGAGTGTGGAAGCTGTCTATCATCACAGTCGATTGTAATCCAATTTAAGCTGCTCTTTTCGCCAGGTACAAGTACAAACTTGATATGCGCACCAAGCCATTATCTTATTATTAATTTAAATACTTCCAGTAAGTTGTTTTTACAATAATTATGGTGCACTTCTACACTTTAATGAACAAAGGGGTGTAGATCTTTAAAGTACAGTTCCCAGCCCATTATATTTTCTTTATAGCAAGGATGGTGCAAGTTTTTTTTTGGTACAGCAATTGCTTACCTTGAGTTTAAAGGGGTACAATTTTCAGAAACAAGCTCCTAGAGATCCTTGAACTCCCCGAATGAACTCTTTCAATGCGTTTCCTTTGGCACTAAAACACATTACATGTCATTACCCCGATGACAACTGCAGGAATTCAAATATATGGCAAACCAGAGCTCCAATTTAGCTTCTTCTTCTTCTTCGTTATCATGGTCTTTCGACCAGACTCGTACGTGCCAGGCGGCATGGCTTTGGCATTTTGGAAAGGGGTCGGCGATGACAGACGAGAATCGAGATCGTGGTCGAGATCGAGAATCGGCAATGCAAGGTTCCATTAGCCGAGTCCCAAGTCGCTTGTTCGATGTCGCTGTCGTTGTCTGTTGTCGTCTCTTTCCCCCACTGCTCCCCTCTCTGCCATCACTTCTCCACCTATCCCCTTTCATCTCACTCGCCCTGTTCATTGCAATCAAGTGAGTGCCAGTTTGTCTGCTGCGCTCGGTCGGTTGAGGGCAGAAATTACAGTGTAAACGGACAGCCGCAATGTTGATTGCCCGGCGGTGCGAGGGAATGCCAGAAACTTGACTGCGGCTGCGGCTGTGACTGTGACTGCGGCGAATGGTAGCGTGTTTGGAGCTAACGGGGCAAAGAGAGGCGGTCGGAGGAGGTGTGTGGATTGTGGACTGTGCAGCCTACAATGGCAGACAGACTGGCAGCAGCAACGGGCAACGGCAGCCAATTCAAGTGATCGCGTGTTCGCTTTCCGCTGTACGGTTACGTGTGGATACAGTGGATAGATAGTGTGGATGCTGTGTATGCTGTGGACGGTGGGGAAAGGCGATTGCACTTAGTTGCTTGTTGCTGGGCGGCAGCTCTCAGCTAGCAGCTCGCGCGTTCTCTATTCCGACACGACTAGTTTTTTCTATACTCTTGAAGAGGGTGTTATAATTTTGTCACTATGTATGTTAAGAAGGCGTGGCAGACCACAAAAAGCTTCTTACGGGTCAATCTTTTTGCTGCAAGAAGTACAGTTGATTGAACTGTGTACATATATCATATTTCTTAGAAACTATCATTCGATATTCAAAGTTATAGAAACTATCTCACTGATCCTGACCAAATTTCAGAAATAGTCGGGTTATAATATCATATAGCTGCTCTAAGCACAATGGTAATCTTTTTACTTTCTCAAGATATTTTAACTAAACTAAAAGGATTTCTTTGATGTTTTTTATTTAATGTTAAAACTTTTTAAAAAAGAGCATTCAAACATCAGTGTACCAAAGATACATTTTCTTTCTTTTTTTCATTTATTTTTCTTTTTAGCTTTTTAGCCTTTTTTTCTCTTTATCAACCGCATTGACAGCGACAACGAGATGCAATTCTACAAGTAATATATTTATTGCACGTTACACAAATCGTATGTCCCCTGCACCCTTTCCTCCTTCCACTTTCCGCGACATTTGCGGCGGCATCGTGTTGCCTGCACAAAAGTGAAAAAAAAAATTCAATTGAGCAAATGAAAAATCTTGCAGGTGCTTTGAGATTGTGTCTCGTGCCCGCCCTTAGCCGGCACACCTCAAAGGCAAACTGATCGTGAGAGGAAAGGAGAGACTAGATGGAAGACGAACGATAACGTAACGTTGACGTAAGGGCCCATTTCAATTGAAATGGCCTTTTGTGGACACGTAACAGAGCTGGCAAACTTGTTCGAATCGTTTTCAAATAGATTAATTTAGAATTCTGAGTTTCTAGATCATCGGGGTGGCATTTCCTAACAAAGGCAATTAAAGCTGCACCTGTGATGTTCCAGGAAAGGCAAAAGTTGAAACACGGATGCAATCTTTGAACTCGCACTGAACTGTGCGCATAGTTACAGATACAAATTACGGATAGAGGTAGAGATAGAGATAGAGATATATTTGCTATAAGTGAGACAGAGGCAATACAGTCGAGTTTGGATTAAGTAGACACCCGATGTAGTGAATAACTCCAAATAGTGAATACTTAGATATAGAAAAATCAAAATCGCAAGAAAAACATTTTAAAGTTACTTTAAGCAGAAAGCACAAAAATCAACATAAAAGTATCAACCTTGAATTTTTGTTTCGGCTTATTTTAAATTGGTTTTCTTAGATTTAAAAATAGGCCTTAAAGAGGCTTTGCAAAAATCAGTTCACTTTATTCAGACTCGACTGTACATGCATATTCATAGGCAATGACAACGACATCGACCGGCCGGTACCCGGTACGGATCCAATCAGATCACGTCGTCGCTCGATCGATCGATCTCATTTGGGTTTGTAGCATTGATTTATGCCCAAAAGATGTCAATTTCCTAGAAATCTGCGGCTCAAAGAAAGGTCGAGGTCTCACAAACGCTGACGACGACAACGACGACGTCTCGATGTCGCGCCATTGTCTTCATGCTGATCGTATGATCGTTTTTGAAAATGGTAACAATTATTGCATCAGTCTAGAGTTGGGGACTATGACTGTGACTGTGAATGGGTGGAATGGAGAGAGGCTAAAAGATGCACACACACTTGGCTAGCCAATTTGGCCCGCTTCCGCTAATGGGAACATGACGAACAGACCAACACTTTGCGACCCCTCTCTGTCTCTTTTATCACTCTTTCTCTCTATCACTCTTTGGCAGTCACTTAGTTTGCACTTTTCTGCTAATTAACGGCTTCGACCGGAACTGGGTTTGCCAAGGGGACGTAGACGAAAACGGAGGTAGAGGTAGAGGTAGATACAAAGATTGTGGTAGGAGAATGGAAAGAAGAAGGGGTGCAGATGCTGAAACGGCTCATTCAAAGTCAGCCAGCAGACAGAGAGACGGACAGATATGCAGTTCGGGGAAAAGATAGTGCAGCATGCAACTGCCACGACCAGTCACATAAACACACACTAACACTTACATTTAAGCAGTTGTCATGCTGGCATGTGAATTGCAGGTTGCACGAATCATCAAATGTATCTATGTTTTGTCCTTGTGTGTGTGGTTGTGATATTCACTGTACTATGGGAACTTTTCCCATTTTTCTTAGAATAAACCCATTTTGTAAAAATTAATAAACTATCTTTTTAATAAGGAAAAACCATTAGAAAAAGGTTAAATGCTAAAAAGTGACAAAAACAGATGGGAATTATGTAGTATCCGATCTAGAACAATTATAACTCATATTTTGTGAGTCTGGGCTGGCTATCTTTTTCATTAGGAACTACTATATTAACCGACTATTTCTTAATATATGTACATACATAGGTTATTGAATAAAATAATCTTCGGGCACAGCCATAGAATCTATTTTCGTTCTTAAATTATTAGCTAATGTCGAAAAATGCGAAAAATGCCCATAGTACACTGCAACGATGCTGAACCAAGTGACGACGTGAGAAAATTCATGTGCATGCCACAAATTCTGTGCCGTTTTCATGGGTTTTTACTACCAAATACGAAAAATGTCGAGTCGAACATTCGCCTGGCAACAGTCCCAAAGGCCAAAGAATCGACCTCGACCTCAAGATCGTGCAATGAGCTCGTGTCTCAGAGTGAAAAAACCCGTGTATAACGGAGGTACAGATACATTTCCTTTGAAACCACGGGCTATTCATTCAGAACTATCCGGACAGGTTTTGTATTTGAGGTTAGAAACTTTAAAGTGACAGCCATGACAGAGACTTTTTTTAAGCTGAACTTGGAATTGACTTGCACAAAGTGGATTTCCCTTTCAAAATGTATCGGACAATAAAAGTTACACATTTAAAACATACATATCTTCAATTCTACGAACATTTAACACTATCTCGTTCATAAGTACGCTTACAATTGTATATATTTGTATTGTGTGTGAGTGTGTGTACTGTGTGTGAAGCACATGGAGTGGAAAATTTATGAAACCACTTTTTGGATTTCGGTTTACTTTTCCATAACTATGGAAATTTTTGTAGTGCTCGAGAAATCGAAATGAAATCCAATTATCGCAAATTGTTCAACTGTTACACGAAATGTGAAGCTGACTCGACATTAACTAAAATTACAATTTATACTAAGTATCTAGACGTCGCACTTCCTCAACAGCTCATTCATATTCATATTGTATTCTAATTTATCAATTAATCTATGGAGTGTGCCTAAGCCTACATATTTGATTTGGTTAAGCATGTGTGCGTGTGTAATCTGCTTCCCTTGCATTCTTGAGCTGTGCGTGTGTGTGAGTTTATTGTCTCTTTTTACCTTTTGTTCGTTGTGCAACAAGAGTAGCAACAACAATGGAGACCATCGTCGACCACCACCGAAGTATCGACTCCGACTCGACTCGACTCTCGCCCAATTCAACACTGCGATTGCATCAGCCATTTCGACTGCTGCAGTTGAGCGAGCGAAAAGGTAAAGCCGAGCATAGCCTATAAGCCCTTGCCCTTGTCCCGCTCTCACTCACACATTCTCTTCATTCTCTTCACTGTGCGTTGGCCTCCATGAGAGTGTGTTTTAAGCTATTGCTATGAGTCACAGTCTGAGTGAATCGTAGCTTGACAGGTGGTTTTTTTATACCTTATGCAAGCGAGGCTAGATTCAAATAAAATCAAATTAAAGAACTGATGGAATTCACGTAGACACTAGCTACGTCAGAGCTGCCAAGTGGCAAACTTAATCTATTCCAATTAAATTTGATTTATGAAGAATTTCTTTTCGCAGTCTGCTCCAAATTTGCTACGCATTCGAAACTGCGCCTTTGGCACAAATAAAATCGCCACACTACATATTCATACATATGTATGTATGTATATATACAGATATTCATTCATGTTTGCATGTGATTCTTTCTATAATAACAAAACTATAATGAATTAGTTCTACTGTACAACTATAAAAAAAACAAAACGTCATTGACGTGTGTGTTTTTAACTTCTCGCTATTATCAGCTTACGTTGAATAACAATTATAAAAAATACCAATAAAAAAAGGGGGCTCGTTGCTCCATTCGACACACACAGCCAGGCACACATACACAAACACATCGAGGACAGGGCCGCTCAAAATGGAAATCGAACGAGGCGAGTGATACGCAATTACCAATTTCTCCTAATTGACAGAATATTTGTGCATACAAACACACAATTCTTAGTATTTTCCATATCCAACTACTTATATACATACATATATTTTATATACAAATTTGTTTTTGTCTCCACAGCAGCATAATAAAAGCTGTGTGTATGTGTGTCGTGAGCTGAGCAACGTCACATCAAATTCGCCGCATTTGTCGCCGCACCCTCGCCCTTTGCCCATTTCGCCACTTAAGGGGGCTCGTCTCTCTCGCTGCTGGCGTTGGCCCAGCGTCAGCAGAGGCAGCGACGCACATTCCGGTAAATTGGTACACCAATACACATAACCAAACTAAGAGCGACATTTATCTCTAAGCTCCAGCATCGCTGATTTCTCTTGCGCTTTAAAACGGCTGAGCGCATTCTCTCTCTCTTCTCTCTTTTGATCGATGGCATGCAAATGCGGCGAATGCAAATGCAAATGCAAAATTGATTGCCAAAGCGAATGCGTTGATCCGCCAATCTACAAACTTTCAGCATCCCTCCCTCCTCCATCTATCTCACTCTCTTCCTGTCGCTCGACAACTGTGACGCATTTGAACTCGTCCGCTTTGCTAATTCCATGTCTGCCTGTCTATACGAGAGTGTGTGTGTGCATCTGTATATCATTGCGTTTTTCGCCTTCAATTTTTCACTTTGCTTAGTTTTTTTGCCTTTCATTAAATAAATTGCAATTTATTACAAAACGATATGATTATTAATTGCTGTTGAATTGATTTTGCTTGTCCGACTCGTTTGCATGGGGTCGAAACGGAGTGCCGAGCAGAGCTGCGACTGCGTGACCAGTGCAACGTCAGGCGAAGCAGCGCGTTACAGATTCGCCGTACATGTCTCGCCGGGCACGTAGTCCAATACCAATTGGACACTAACTGGAACTGCTTGAGTCACCAATTATGCAGATACATAGTTCCAATAGGATTTGGCCATTAAATGAAATTCGCCTTAATCAGATTCAAATGTCAAAGAAATTAAGTATACGTGGAACTTAGTCTAAACTTTTGATGCTTTGCCAAAAAAAAATACAATCTTAAAGTTTATTATTTCTTTTCATTTCTGTTTTTGTCATCTTCTCACATTTTACCCAAAAACTTTGAAACTTATTTACTTATGCGGGACTTTTATTTGTTTATTCTTCGGAACATTAAAGCATTTTTTTTGCCTGAGAATCAAATCAGCTATCAAAGCAGAATCTTCACATGAATCTGCCCAAAAGTATTTACGATCGAGGAGCAGAACAAAATATAAACAATAACTTTGGGTCCCACAATTGCGCAGACTTGTCGTCGTCAATCCTTCAAGCCTATCAGTTTCTTGAAGTTATCTCATATTTTCAGAATTTTTGGTTTCATATTCACATTGCATTATTTCCCATGAAAATCTCATTATCTGGTTTCTTCAGTTCAATTAATTGCGTTTTGGAATAAGCTTTGGACGTCATGATTTTACTAGATCGCATTATATAACAGTCCCGGTTCTATTTATAACTAAAGGCAAATCTATAAATCTCAATGACAATCTCAACCTCAATCTGAACTCCCACTCAATCACATGAACCTAACGCAATTATTATTTAATATGGTACATCAATATAAAACTTATAGTAAAGTCCAGGGTACATTAGCCTACGCAATATAAGCGCAATCCTAAGCTAGGGCAATTTTAAAAGTTATAATACTTAATCGTTGAATTATTCAAATATTTTTTGTATAATCTGTACGATATTATTTCACTCTATTGTGAAATAGCGTATGTAATCTTTGATACTTCATAGAAAGCCTATTCATTTCTCGTTTAGCACGTTTATCTTCTAATTGATTAATGGAAGTTGTATGATCGATAGGCTGAAGAGTGCCTCAGGTGTCAGGTGTCTCTCAAATGAGTCAGAATACATGAATTTCGACTGATAAACGTAGTTACAATAAATATGCTTGTCATTCGCAATGGGGTCTCACGTGATTTCGATTTTAGTAAGTACTAAGAATTATAGTTTACCTGCATATTGTTTATGGAGCAGTGATTTAACCGCTTTTTCCTTGTTGGAAGTTTTTCACACTACAGTTTATCACTTGCTGTTAAAGCTTTTCACTATTTTCGAGCACTTTCGCTGAGGGTTTTTCCGAATTATTTTAGGTTTCTTCAATTTCTTTTATTTTTAATATTTTTTTTGTGTTCTTTGGTTCTGGAACCGTTCTGATTGGAGATGTGACTGGTGGCTAGTGTTGATACTGTGTGGCAAAAGGTTGAGCGTCCATGCTTTTATATCGTCCGCCGAATTCAACAAGTGGCCGTTCGTCAAAGCGACGAATTGGTCTCCACTCGGCTTATTAACAGTTATGGCGTCTCCGTCTACGTTCTTATTGGTATTGGTATTGGTATTGGTATATGTGTATGGACATGGATATGCGGACTCTCGTGTGTATTGGTGATGCTCTCTTCGTTTTCGTTGTCGTGTGATGCTGTCTGCCTCTGTGTAAGTGAGTCTCTGTCCATGTCTACGTACGTGTGCGTTAACGTGTCCATGTGTGGGTGCCGATTTGTTAGGCTCGCTCCTTTGATTGAAAAAATGAATGCAAATTTATTTTATATCACATTTTTCTCATTAATATTCGCGCTGATATGCATTGTCGCTGCGAATTGATATAAAATGCGTGCGCATTCATTTGTCACTCGTACATTTTCGATACATTCGTAACCTCAATCCATAAATTAAGTACAGTTGCCGATTTAAGCAGCTAACTGCCTAATCTCCATCTTCATTTTCATTTCAATTTCCATTTCCATTTCCATCTCTAGCTAAGGAGTTACGGTATTGCAATAGAAAATATCAAGTGTTGATTCTTCTATCTTCTATCTTCAGAATTTTCAAGTGATTGATTCGACTAAGGATTAACGACAGATTACTTGATAAGTTAGTAAGTAGCTACTTAGTTATTGGAATTCTTAGCCTACATCAATTTAAGTTCTGATTCACATACAGAGTATTTTAGTTATGAAGATTCAATCAGATCAGTAGTGGATTCATAACTATCACGGTACTAAAGCTATCGGTAGTTATCAATCATATTGAAGACCTACACACATTTTTTCTAAATATTTTCTAAGTTAAGTCGTAGGATTTTTGGTCTTTGAATTCTTACATCAATTCCTAGATCTATTACGCTGCTTTCCCTTACCCCAATTTCCATCCATCAATTAACAAGCATTAAATTTGTCGAAAGTTATCGAAAGTTGCTTCGGTTTTTTGATAAAATATCGTAGGATATCAACAGATAAAGAGTAATTTCTTGTCAATTGAAGTCAATAACTCGAAAATCAGATCAATCGAAATCCCATGGTACACTCGATTTGCCGATGACTATGTGGCGTGTGTAGTAATTAGTAATTTGACCAATTGTTGACCCTTGTTAAAAATTTCGGAACATTTGATTTCGCATAACCAACTGGAATTCTTTAGTTCGTGCAGCCTACGATTGTCGCTTTTGATTGTCCGAATTGAAAAGCCAGCGAAATCTGCATTTCATTTGTGCCCTCGAGATGAGATGGAAATGTCCGTGCCCCAAACGTAACCAGTTCCAGCTGCTGGGGCACTTCCGTTTCGTTGTTGCATGTCACACACCCCCTCAATAGGTAAACTACAGTTACTGCAGCTGGGGATCAATGTCTGTTCAGAGAAGCAGACGCCACAGACGTCACGCACGCATTGCGTTTTTGTGGTGTGGTGTGGCAACATTGGCAGACCTGCTGCTGCCACCGTTGCACATTTGCATGCACCCCGGCCCTTCCCCTCTTGTTGCAAATAAAGCTTAATTGATTCCGTGCCATAAATTGAAATGCACTCGGCGACAAAGTTAAAGTCATAGAAGTAATCGACGTAGTCGCAAACGGAGTCGCAGACAGAGTCGGAGTCGGAGTCGGAAACCCGTTAAATTCAAATGAGGTTGCATGCAACGCGGGCTTTAACCCTTTACTAAAATGTTCTTTCAAAGCTGTGAATTTGTGAAATGAATTATTTAACTATTCAATGCGGTTTTGGCCTAGGCTATAGTCCAAATTCTGGAAAGTAAATTTCCTTTACCTGTTTTAATTCAATTCAAATGCTTAAAATTATGCGTTCAATTCATTTGTTACTATTATTATTATTTATTTATTAGATCTAAAAATCAATTGTAAGGTCTCCCAGACTATAAATTATTTAATATTTGTTTTATATACAAATTTTCAACCATGACATGGGAAATAGAGGGTTAAGCTTACAGTAGGGAGCAAAGCGGGGGGTGGAGATGAAGAGGGGTTAGCATGTGCGATAATTGCAAGCACAACAATCATCATCATAATGAGCTCCCAATCAATTTGTCTGTTGGGGTCACCACCTCCCCTCATTTGCTCTTGCTGCCTAGCAACAGGAATGTTGGCCAAGAGAGACTAGACTAGACCAGCTCAGTTTGGCTCACCCGTTGTGAGCTGTCTCTCCTCCCCTTACTTTTCACCCTTCCCTTTCGTTATCGTTGGCATTCATTTGGCTCTTTAAGTCGGATCGCAATCCCACGCAGTTGTCGGACATCTAATTTGGCCATCATGGAATCGCAATAGGGCTTCATTTGTATTGCCAGCTTGCCTCCAATTGATAACGGCCCACGCCCTCAGCAACACCCACGACAATTGGCTAGAAAAATAATGTGCGATGTCCCTACAATATTGTTTTTTTTTTTTCGTTTTTTTTGGCTCCTCTGGGGCATCATCAGTCATCATCAGCAGCCAATCAGTCAACAGCATGGCGTAATTAAACACAACAGCAACAACTTGCAACAGTCGCACTGTTGTTGCCACTTGTGGCATGTCGATGTCAACATCGCAATTACTTTATCAAATTGCTTGAAATTAATCCCAGCTAAAACCTTAAGACCCTTCATTATTTTGGCAGTTCTTTATTTAGAATTTCAATAAATTTTATCTTGATTCACGCAATTTGTTCCTTTGTTGACAATTTTGAAGCCTATTCTTAGGGGCAACATTTAAAGAGCAGGAAGTTGGCCATTTTTTAGCTGCCCCTTTCCAAAATTAGGGCTATTTATAAAATAGAGATTAAGTACTAGCGGCTTTATTTATTTAATTTAAAATTGTGCTATTCAATCTGCTATAAACCTTAAACTGCTTTAATGCTCTCTAAACTGCATAAATTTCACTACGTTTTCCGAGTCCATCTCCTCCAGACTCCCATTGAAACACTCGAATTATTATTGAAGTAATTCCATATTTTACACTTTTGTAATTTGCATTAAACTGACCTAAAAGTATGCTATATAGTTGATAGCATTTTTAATATATTTCACTAATATTTACAAAACTATACTTTTATTGATCAAATTGTAGAGATATAGCATACAATATTAGCAAAACATAAATACAGTCAATCCTTTCTAATGAGAAATCGCGTTTAAACAGAAAATCACTACATCAAGTAAAAACTATTAAATAGTAATTTAAAATTAATCCATAATAAGTACGCATTTATTTCATATATACTTATATGTATATAAGTATATAGACATACATATAATCCATAGAAAAGTTCGATTGTAATTGTCATTTTTGCTCTTGTTTTTTTGCAAAATGATTCTATATTTATGCCTTGCAGTGTTATCTGATAATCATATGGCAAAGCTTAAAAATTAGTTGTTTTAAAAGAGCTTTCTTTTAGTTGCTAAGCTTAAAAGCAACAGCTGGCAAAAGCTCAAACAATGTGAACGGACAACACTCAAAGAGAAACATTTGAATACTTAATTGACATAAGACACTTGTATTTTTCATTTTCGTTTGATTTTCATAGAATAAATTATTTTCATACAAAATGGAAATTTTACTGTGAAATACATGAAACCGGTTTTCAGCATTCGTATGCAGATCATTTTCGTTGGGTGTACACTATGTTATAACCAAATGGCAAAAGCTCTGTTAAAAGCGCTATCTCCCCAATTTGCCAGTCGCCAAAGAGACGTCGTCGCAGTAAGTGTACGCGCTTATCACTATATTCCAGTATTCCCATAACTCCAACAACTTGTTGATCGGCTGATCCAAACATTCCAGGCGCTATGAATTCCTACAGCCGCTTGGCACCGGCCTTTAGACGGGGCAAACTTCTATCTCAAAGGGGAGCCCTCAACGAACGCTATCTGGTACGCTCGATATCAAGCACCCAAGTCCAGTTGGATAAACATGAGTAAGTGCGAATAACTATCCAATTATTGGTTACCAAAAGCTTTTTTTCGTGCTTGGTTGATGACCCGAAACAGGTCCCCAGTGGCATCGTAAACATTGGTATTACTATTCCAGGAAATGGAATATTTATGTACACATTATTAAAACAAATACAATTAGCATGATTAGTGGCCATGGGATTTGGCACGTATACCACAAAATTTTAATTAACTATGGCATCAGCTTTTGATACTCTTTGAAGGTGACTTAGGAACGGGTATTATAACATAAGGCAAACTTGAGGAATTTTCCACGATTCCATAAAGTATAATTGATTGATGATGCATACAAGAAGTGAAGGAAAAAAGAGAAGGGTGGGAGCAATAAAAATTAGTTTTTGATACGATTTAAAAGTGACTTGCAAAATTTTAACATCTTCAACGATTCCCTAAAGCCTATAGTTTATGGGGCTATACATGAAAAGTAGCAATTTTTGATATGTTATAAACTTAAAAATATCACATATATTTTCTTAAACATCATATCATAAGAGACAGTTAGTTACAAGGTGTTGTCACGTCGAGCAGACTTGCACTTAGCATACCTACTGTACAAATTCAAGTGCAGCTATCATATTTATTTACATTAATTAAATATTTAATTATTTCCACCCAGTTATCATATCTTTTTGTCTAACTATCTACTATATCTATCTATCAAAATCTAATCAATCTATCAATATCTTATCACTCTACCTTTTGCAGCTGTAAAGTTCTGGTAGTTGGCGGTGGTTGCGGTGGTTGTTCCATGGCCGCTAAGCTCTCATCTCGCCTGGGCAAAGATAAGGTCATAATTTTGGAACCCGCGGAAGTATGTGAGCCAATTTATTGAACCACGATCTGTCGAGTAACCAAAAAATTGCATTCTCCCTAGAGACATTATTATCAGCCGATGTTTACCCTGATTGGCGGTGGCATGAAGCGTCTGGAGCATTCGTATAAGGAAATGGCCGATGTACTACCCAAGAAGGCCAAATGGATTCGTGAGAAGGCCGAAGAATTCGACCCGGATAATAATACGGTGAAAACATCGGGTGGCAACACGATCAAATATGATATGCTACTCATTGCCACGGGATTGCAACTAAACTACAACAAGGTAAGCAGTAATTATATATCAAAAACTAGTTAGATGATATTAAGTTATGCTCCCAAGTAGATACCCGGTTTGGAGAAGGCACTAGCCGTACCCAATGGCAAAGTCTGTTCCATATATTCCCCGAAGTACGTGGATCGTGTCTACGATTGCCTTCGCAACATCAACGAAGGAAATGCTATCTTTACCTTCCCCTTGTCTAGTATTAAATGTGCTGGAGCACCCCAAAAGATCACCTACATATCGGAGCACTATTTCCGCAAGGTAAGACTGTCTACTGATAACGGTGTTACCTTCTAATACTCCTCTAATTTTCAGACGGGAAAACGTAACAAGATCAATATCACTTATAATACAGCTCTGCCAGTGCTTTTTGGTGTAAAACACTATGCAGATGCCCTATGGCCGATTATGAAGAAGCGAAACATAACGGTAAACACTTGTCGTAATTTAATTGAGGTTAAACACGAACAGGATATTGCTGTGTTTGAAAACGTGGGAAAACCGGGTGAAATCTTTGAAGAGAAGGTAAAGTCATTTCAGGGAAAACTTTTTAAATGTTTAATTAATTGATTATATTTTAGTACTCAATGTTGCACGTAGTCCCACCTCAGAGTGCTCCTGATGAGTTGAGTAGATGCAAGAAGCTGGTGGATGAGGCAGGATACGTGAATGTCGATAAGTACACCCTACAGCATACGAAATACAATAACGTATTCGCCATCGGCGATTCATCTAACACTCCCAATGCAAAAACTGCAGCAGCTGCAGGTAAGAAATTTGAATATCATTAATGTATTATTAATAAAAATGTAACTTTCTTTTTACAGCTGCGCAGTCACCGGTTGTGTTTCGCAATATGATCGCCGCTATGGAAGGAAAACCACTGGTTGATGCCTATGATGGTTATGCATCGTGTCCATTGGTTACTGGTTATCATACCTGCATGCTGGCCGAGTTTGATTATAACCTGATGCCTCTTGAGACATTCCCTGTGGCACAAAATAAGGAGCGTTATTCAATGTTTATCATGAAAAAAGACTTTATGCCCTTGCTGTACTGGAAGCTTATGTTACCTGGTTATTGGAACGGTCCAGCTCTCATGCGTAACATTTTGTCTGTTTTCAAGAGCAAACAAAAGTAACGGCTACTTACTCAAAAAAATTCAACATATGATCTACACTAAAATGCAATAAATTTTATAAATACTTCAGCCAAAATGACAAATGCAAAAACGGTTATTAAATTTGTCATCAATTTCAGCCGTTAAATTTAAGTTAATTTAAAAATGAGCAGTGTTTACCCAACACTAATATCTTGTAATTATGGCGCATTTCTGTTTCAAACAGTTCCCGATAGATGGATGCAAAGTTGTCAAAAGATGGATTACAAAAAAAAGATCGGTCCAGAAAAAACGATGTTATTTTGATTTTGTTCCAACTATTTCCCTTTTGCTTCGAATAGCTTGAAATTCTTTTTGGGGATTCTTGAGAATTTATATATTTTATATACAGCTAATTAATTATAATTATAATTAAGTTGGTTTGTCTAAATTTAATCTAAATGGTTTATTGTTTTAATATTTCTTTTTCTTATATTAATCAAATTCGCCCGCCACCATTGCAGTGTTGAAGAACGTATTAATTTGCTAAAATGCTGCCTCTTTTTTATAGCGGTCCGAGGGATATATTGTGCTATAAATTTCCTATGAGATTGCGTTTTGGGATATTATATTCTATAAATTTCCTATGAGATTGGGAGCATGATTGGGAGTTGAGATATTTTTAAGCAATATTGAGCCGCGTGAAGTTAGCTGCGAACGCAACACGAAAGAAAAAGAGGAAGCAAAAGCGTGGCGTCTCTATGGGCGCAAGCATTTGAAGCTAACGAACTTAAAAGTGATAGCTGAAATCTGAATTTAAAGTGAAAAAAGATAAAACAATAACAAATTATCAAAATGAAAGCAATGTAAGTAGAAAATATGAATACATTTAAAGTAAGAAAGACATGAAATGTTGAAATGCAATGCAGGGCTCGTACGCCGATGCGCGTCCCGAAAACGCCGCGAGCAGCGCAGTCGCAAATGCAAGAGAAGCGAAGGGATTTGTCGGGAAAGCAGCAGGATCCAGTAAATGTTTTTTGCAGAGTGCGTCCACTGCAATCTGATGGAGATTTAACATGTATGCGTGTTAAGAACTCCACAACAATAGCAGTCAATTCACAGGATCAGCTGCTGCATCATAAGCAAAACGGCGCCCAGCGTGAAATTCAGTATATCTTCAAGCACGTCTTTCAGCCTGATGCCACACAACAGGATGTGTTTGCTTCTGTTGCCCAGCCTCTGGTCGATAATCTTGTACGTGGGCGGAACAGTTTGCTTTTCACCTACGGCGTTACTGGAAGTGGGAAAACCTACACGATGACGGGCAATTCTAGACATCGTGGTGTCATGCCACGTTGCCTGGACTTGCTCTTTCGCACTATATCCGACTATCAAGCCAAGAAGTTTGTCTTTAAGCCCGACAAACTTAACGGCTTTGAAATATTATCCGAAGAGGATGCATTGCTCGAGCGTCAACATGAAATGAATCAACGTTTTGCGGGCGCAGGAAGATTTGCATTCCGTCGCAAGGAATCGGATCCTGAAATAGCGTCACAGGCCTCAGTAGAGCCAACGCCACTAACTGTACTCGACGAGGACAACATGTACTCAGTGTTTATCACCTATGTGGAGATGTACAACAACAGCGTGTACGATCTGCTGGAGGATTCGGGCATACAGAAGTAAGAGATTCTATTAGCATTCTTTGTTCTTAATTAATAATAACTTGTAATCTTAGAACGTTGCAGTGTAAAATCATACGGGAAGATGCCAATCATCAGATGTTTGTACATGGCGTAACCGAAGTGGAAGTTAAGACAGTAGACGAAGCCCTTGAGGTATTCCAAATGGGACAGAAGCGCAAGCGCATGGGAAATACAGTTCTTAATGCTGAATCCAGTCGCAGTCATTCTGTATTCAACATACGCCTTGTCCAGGCACCCACAGACTGCCAGGGAGAACATGTCGTGCAGGATAAACACAACATAACTGTGAGCCAACTCTCTCTGGTGGATTTGGCGGGAAGTGAGAGATCCTCGCGTACTAAGAACACAGGAGTACGATTGCGTGAGGCGGGCAACATCAACAACTCGCTGATGACGCTGCGCACATGTCTAGAATATCTGCGGGAAAACCAGCAGATTAGCCCTAATCCAGCGCCCAAAAAGATTCCTTATCGTGACTCGAAGATCACGCACATGTTCAAGAACTACTTTGATGGTGAGGGTCAGGTTTCAATGATTGTGTGCATCAATCCACGCATCGAGGATTACGACGAGAATATGGTAAATCTCTATTCTATAATTATCTATATATCTCAATCTCAATTCGTAATATCTCAAATGTAAAATCTCATTCCAGCAAGTGATGAAATTTGCCGAAATGACACAGGAGGTGCAAATCGCACGTGCCACGCCCATGAAAACAGACCTGGGATTGACTCCAGGTCGTCGCAAGGCAAATAAACTCTTTAAGATCGCCGTCAACAATCTCAATGAGCTGGGCATACCCGAGGCCAAACAACTGGAGGTAGATGTGGGCCTAGTATATAGTTTGGGACCAGATTTTCCCAACTATCAGATGGACAGTCCCGAAACAGAGTGCAAGATACAGGAGCTAATGCATTACTTGGAGCAGCGCATAGATAAGCGTCGCAAACTACGAGCCAACATGGATATTAAATGTTAGTTGAGTTCTAAATGTTTTAATGTAATCTCCTCCAGCCTTTATTTTTCTTTCGATCTTTAACAATATCCTTAGATTAATAATTGACTTGTTTTCTAATTTTATTTTAAATAATACTAATTTGATTTCTCCTTTAGGTGACAACTTCCGGCAATTGCTGATGAATTTGGATCGGGATAATCTGCAGTTGCGCACAGAATTGGCATCCCTAAAAGCGGTGTACAAGCAGGAGCGTGAACGTAGCGCTGCTCTGGAGAACAGAGTCCGCATACACGAATCCTCCATCGATGTACTTAACAATACGGTGAGCAAGCGTGAACGACAGATTCAGGAGCTTACCCACAAACTGAATGAGCAGGAACAGTTGCTCTCACAAAAGGAACATGAGAAGGAAAAACAAAAGAAAAAGTTTAATTCCAAGCTGGCCGTTGAGCAGGACAAGAACAAGAGAGAGTTCGATATTAAGTTGCGCGAACAGCGTGCCAAGATGCAGGAACACATGCGCATTAGGGATGAGAAGCTGCGTTTAGTCTCCAACATTATACAGTCGGCAGATGTGCCCAGTTTGCCGCGTTCCCAAAGCTCAGAAGATATGCTGAACGACAAGGATCGCGGTGGCTTCACAGCACGCACTGAATCCTCTGTGCCGCCAACGAACCGCACAGATCGCACAGATATCTACTGCACACCTCGACATGTAAGTAAAGGAGTATACTTATCCTCCAACTCGCCTTACACTGTTATCTTTTTTTTTTTATCCCTCAGGGCTTGGCGGCTGCCAATAATCGACACCGACGATCCCGATCCGCTGGCGACAAGTGGCTGGAGCATCGTGCTGCAAATCCTGTACCGCTGGGCACCATTATGCAACCGTATCTGAAGAATCGCAAATCCGTTACCAAGCTAACGGACATGAAGGAACTAACGGGTCATGGAACCACCAAATACTGCCTTGTTTCCCAGGAGGCCGACACCGACGGCGATGTGGAGACGAAACTGTACAAGGGCAATGTGATTCCCACATGTGGTGGAGGTGCTCAAGTTGTCTTTAATGATGTTGAGTGTCTTCGGCAGAAGTCTCCCGTTCATTCGCCCACTCGGAAACGTCCAAGCAACAGCAATTTGTCAGCATCCGCTTTTGGTGGCCCATTACCCAGCACTGGACTCACCTCCGTCCAGGATGTTGCCTCGCGTTGCAATCTCGGCATCGAGGGACACAGCAACAAAAAGTCCAAAATGTGATGGATTCACATTTCGTATTATGAAACATTCTCAAGTGTTTTTTCCAGTTAATTATGTATTATACTCAATCGCATAACCGTTTAATAAGTTGAATCGCAAATGAAGTAATTTGTTTTAAGTTTATAAACTCAATTAAAGAATTCCATTATATTCAATTGCAATTGTTATTGTGTATTTATTCAATCAATAGAGTTGTAAATCGGGCTGTATTTTTAAATATTCCTTGTGGCTCCAATCGGGTTGAACCGGTTCAAAACGGTTAACGCTTTTTGCATGCACGCCTTCTGCTGTCAAGATGCAGAGAGAGTAAAAGAGAATAAGAGAGCAACTCGAAAACGTATACTTGATCAAACCAAACGGAAACAAGCTTAAAGCAAAAGCTTTAGTTGCTTTATTTTAGTTTTGCGAAGCTTAAGCTTGCCTTAAATTGATTTAAACGGCCAAGAGAGTTTTAGAATTACTGCATTTATTGTTACGATTATTATGCCATAAAGTATTTCATAAATTATTGTGTAGAGTATTCCGCGTACATATGCATGTTTGTAGCTGTTCCCCCTTCCCGCCCATTCCCCGAAAACTCAACGTCTTTCCTTAGCTCGATGCACTTGTGGATGCACTGAGAGAGTACAAATATATCGTATATCGAAATAATCGCTTATCGTGATATTGGCCGATTGATGCACTTTGTAATCAGTTTTTAAGTTTTGTTTGTTTTGCTCTGTTTTTGTTAGAAAATATAATATAAACAAACATAAAATCACATGCACATGCATTTTATTAAACTTTGTTTTAACTATTATTCCTGCGTTTATTCAGATTTATGCTTAAATTTGTAGATTAATTTCAATTACTAATAAATCAGTCTATAATTAAAATATATGTTCGCTTAATGCTTTTGTGTGTGTGTGTATGTGTGTATTTGTTTTGTTTGTATATGTGTGAGTGTGTGAGCTGCTCCCCCAAAATGAGTACCCCGGAATACTTAACTTTCTATATATAAGACGGCTAAAAGCCCCACCTACCTCCTAAGCGGAATTCTGTGCCGACTTTTCGCAAAAAAAAACTAAATAATTTCTGATCATTTTTAAGCATATACCATATACAATTTGAACGGAGCTCCACACATGGAAGCCTTTTAACAAAACTCATAAAAAAAGGAAGAATCAAATACGTACTTTATGCGTAGGCGTATGTGTATTATAAACGAAACCACAGAATAGAACAGAAACGACAACTGAGGGTGGAAAATCAAATGCTCTAACGGCAATAATAACATTATTATCATAATCAATCAAATCAATTAAACAATTTAATCAATATAAAGCTGTGTGTTTTTTTCTCTTCTTCATAAAGGTTCAAGTTCATTCGACACGGAACAAAATATGTAAGTGTAATGTGTAAGATGTATAAGTATATGCATAATACGTATGTATATATATATAAATATATGTTCCTAACTCGACTTTCAATGCTCATCATATATTTGTATACATATATATATAAATCTCTACGTACGTATTTAATATAATTAATAAGAACTAAGAAGCAAAAATTATTCTATGGTGGAAAACAAATTTTGGCTATAAAGCAACGCAATTGAAACAAATTATAACATTGAAAACTTTGACACTCGCACTCACAACCCCACTCCCAATGTGTGTGTGTTTTTGTGTTTAGTTGTGTTTATGTGTGTGTGTGTGAGCAGCTGCATTTGTTGGCAAGGCAAGCAACGATAACAAATCGGATTATCGATTACAGATAGACGTGCCATCTTGGCATTTAAATGAGTGTATATGTGGTGTGTGTGTGTTTGCAATGAATATCGCCTCCATCTGCTCCTTTCCGTTTACCGTTACAAGCTGAAACGGTTAACGGTTCTGGCATTTTGCGTGTATCATAACATAAAGTAGAGTGCGCCTTTTTCTGGTGACAGGTAAATGGAACTGATCCTGGCACAGATCCTATGAACACTTGACACAAGCGCCCTCCACATCAAAGTCCAATACCATCAGCTTGGTCTCTTCCGTGCCATTCCGCGATCCCACGGCACAAATGAGTTTAGTGTCATTTGCCCTAAGGAAGATCATTTAAACAATGTAATTAAGTAATGCATATATTGAGTTCGTAATGCTTACCTTATGCGCCACACAACACCGCCGGAACCACCTGAATCCAGAGCCACAAGATTGCGTATAAAGTCGCCCGTCTTAACATCCCATAATTTGACGGTGCCATCATCGGAGCTGGTCACCACAAAGCGTGAATTGAATTGCAGGCAAGTGACAGCGGACTGATGCTTGTTTGGACCTGTAAAACAATCAATTAGTTGGTTAAACAATTAATCAGTCAATGTATCAGTCAAGTAGTCAATTATTCAGTCAATCAAACAACCAGTTAGTTAGTTAAGGTCTGATATTCAATGAATCTTTCAGTCAGTCAATTAATCAGAGAGTAAATTATTCAATCAGGCATTTATTCAGTCAACCAATCAATAAGCCAGTCAGTTAAACAATCAGTCATGTAATCAACTACTTAGTCAGTCAATTAATCAGTAAATAGTTCAGTCAAGCAGTCATTCAATCAATCATTCAGTTTAATAGTTTACCCGATAGTGTCTGCAGACATTGTCCCGTTGTAATGTCCCAGACTTTGACAGTGGAGTCCGCATTGCCAGAGACGAGAATATTTTGACGCAACTCCATGCCCGATGTGAGACTCTGATGACCCATTAATGTGTGCTTGCAATTGCCCGTCTCCACATCCCATACACGTATCGAGGTATCCAATGAACCAGAGACCACATGAAGGCCATCAAACTACACAAAGAAATTGACAATTAGTCTCTGTCCTAAAGAAGAAATCACTGTACTACCGTACCTGAAGTGAATAGACGCGATTGGTGTGACCCTGCAGCGTGTGCAGACACTCCTGACGCTCCGGATGCCAGATCTTGACCATGTAATCATAGGCGCCAGAGACAATCAGCTTGCCATCGTATTGCACACAACGAACTGCCGCCAGATGACCGACCAGGACATGGAGACACGTGCCCAGCTCAATGTCCCAAACACGTAGTGTGGCATCCCGTGAACCGCTGACCACCCTGAGAAATGGAAATATTAATCAGTAATCTTTTAAATGAAGGTGAAGCAGAAGCAGAACTTACTTGCTGCCATGGAGATGCATGCATCGCACCGTCGAGGTGTGTCCCTGTAGCGTATGTACGCAAGTGCCGCTGTCCATGTCCCAAACCTTCAGCGTGCGATCTGTGCTGCCGGAGATGATGATATCTCCGGACATCTGTGAGGACCAAACGCCCCCCGTGTGTCCCACCAAGGTGCGTAGGCACTGCAAAAGAAAGAAGAGTTAAGAATTAAGACCAAGTCTACGATTGCAAGGATTTTGTATTTCACTTTACCTTGCCATTCACTGCAGACCACACTTTGAGCGTGTTGTCGTCAGAGCCGGAGACAATGCGATTGCCGGAGAACTGCAGGCATGTAATGACATGATCGTCGTGACCCTTGAGCACCTTGGGTTTACGGACTGGTCGAGATCGCCAGTTCATCTCGATGATATGCTGACGCATGTAGGCTGCCTTCCAAGGAGACGCAATAGGTGGCATATTGCCATCACGTCCACGCTTGGGACGATCGCTACGTGACTCGGTAAGAATCTGGGCCTTGCGGCACTTCTCCTTCCACAGCAGATTGTCGTCGCAAAGGAAACGCCAGCTGCGGCAAGTTTGAGCGGCACGCAACAAATCCTTGGGCTCCAGATACGAGAGCACAAACAGGGCCAGTTCCCGTGGCAAAAGGGATATGAAATCACGCTGGAACTGCGGCTCAATCACCTTCATCATGTGACGCACCTGCGATGGATCACAATGGTCGATTAGACGATCCACGGCCAACAGACGCTCGGCATGGGACCAGCGTTGGAATTGTGTCAACCAATGTTGCAACTCTGGTGGCGGATTATCGCGTGTTGGCATTAAAGCACGCGGTGTACGCCTGCCCAGCGCTGGTGAATTACCCACACCCACGCCCAATCCCACTCCCATTCCCGTTGGCGTCATCGAGATCATCACTGCAGAGCCTAAGGGCTGTGTTGAAGACCGTGGTGTCGAGGCAAAATCATAAGCGATACGCTTACGGCTATTATCGCCAGCTTCAACAGCAGCTCCAGCACCTACTCCTGCTGCTCCTGATCCTCCTCCACTGCCTGTAATGCTCATGGAATAGTCACTATCCAGCACACGACCCTCATTGTACTTTCGCTTCCGTTGCTGTTGCTGCTGTTGTTGCTGCTGGGAGCAGTAGACAGATGATGAAATGGATAACGATTCCTCGCCAGTTGTGGCATCCATATCGAGTCCTTCACTGAGACTGGCATTGCTGCCACTGCGACTGTTGGCCATCATGCCATTCTGGCATGTGCAAATCTCCTCCAGATCTGAGCAGTTATTCTCCTCATCGCAGTTGCCCCAAGGCTCCTCAGCACTGAAATCTCCCGGCTCCACAAGGGCTCCCTCATTACCATTTTGGCCATTCTCCTCGACAACAACTTCCAGGACAATAACATCATTAGAACCATTACGAGTTGCCTCCACGCGTCGACGACTACGATTGTTATTAACGCCTCCAGCTGCGTTTCCATTACTATTTCCAGCTGTCAATCCACTCCTGGCTAGAAAACGCTCCTGTGTCTGTGCACTGGCATTCACCTGCCGTGTGGTCGCCTTTGATGTGGCAGCTGCATAATGACAGCGTGCTGAAGTTGTTGATGTGGCTGAGGTCGATGGCTGTGCATCCACATCGACGGATCCACCAGCAACCGATGAGTGAACGGCACTCGTCCGACTGCAGCCCCCTTCCTGGTTGGTCTGTGAACCCACCGAATTGAATGATGTTCCCACTAGAGCAGCTGACATCGAGGTGTCTTTATCGGACGTTGTTGTCGCCATCGTTGAGGATGTGTTCAGGTTGTCATTTGAGTTTGTATTCGTATAGACATCGGAGCGGTTTGTGGTTGAAGTGGATGCATTGCTGCTGGTGGTGCTACTGCTGCTCCTGCTGCTGCTGCCACTCAGCTCCACAATCACGGAGGACAGTTTGGAGTTGGTGCTGGAATTGGAATTGTGCTGAGGACAACCACTGATCATCGAAGTGGCTGTGTTTGAACCTAATGTGGAGCTTAAATTGAGTTTGGCAGTGGACTTGCTCAGTCGACTATTGGTATACTTCCTGCTGCTCGTTGGAGTTGTGGACAGATCCTTATATGTGCACTAAAAATAACAGGGGTTTGATATTATTTTTAGCAGACGGATTAACAGATAAATTTATGTTAGATTAGAAGTGCTGTTAATGCCGATCAAAAATATATATAGTGCATACTTTACAGCACAAACAATAAACCCTTCTACTTTAAAAGTAAGAGGTATAACAATTGTCAACTTACCTTGCTGTCCGAGGAGAAGGCGCGTCCATTGCTACTGCTTGGCCAATCATCGCTGCTGCTGCTGCTAACGCCACCAGTTGTTCCAGCTCCTGTTGCAACTGCAGCTCCTGCTCCAGCTGGATTAATCAGACTTAGATTAAGACGATTCTTGCTAATCAGTTTACTGGTACCGAGCACAATGCCGCCAGTTAAACGTTGTTCGGTCTCAAAGTCACGACGCTCTATTCGATCCATGGACTCGATGTCCGCCTTGGAAAGGGTGTGTGCGTTGCCAGACATCGATCCCGTTCCCGTTGCCTCCGTTGTGTTGGCCGTGAGGCTCATTTGCTTCAGTCGCACGGACATTTGTCTATCGTGCAAGGATGTGGATGCCACATCCGCCAGCGCATTATTGCCGCATCCTGAATCAGACTTAACTCCTCTTGGCGCCTCCTGATCCTGCTCCTGTTCCTGATCATCGGAACGAGCTTCTGCATCGAATTCATCACTGAGACGCTTCGGTTTTCCCGTCAACAGCTCGGATTGAGCGGCATTGGTGACTGTTGAGCCGGGATGATTGATGGCATGTGATTGAGGCTCATCCACGACAGGCGTCTCCAGGAATATTTTGGAGCCGTCGGCTGTCATAATGATCCCATCGCTAGAGCCATTTATTTGTGATGTGTTGGGACAATCAATGGGCATTGATTGTTCCACAACGTCCTCCTCATCATCGTCAACGTCATCTTCATCCTCGACAATTTCCTCCTCGTCAAAATCATCATCATCGTTTATAAGGCATACAACGGGCGGCTCGTTATCATTATCATTATCGTTGAAGAAAACGTTATTCATCGAGCTGGCGCTGACGCTATGATCCTCTGAGGCAGCACTTCGTGTACGCCCGTTCTCATTGCCATTTAGGGTATCTGTGGATGAGCTATCGTCAACGGGGACAACAACAACACCGACAGTGGACGCAGCACTTGCACCCGTACTTGTGGGCAGTGAGTTGGAAGAGCTTATCTCAAAGGTTTCCAGTACACCCGTCTCGGTACTGGACTCATCATCGAGCACTACGGCAAAGCCATGTTGCGAATTCGAAGAGACACAGTCCTCCACGTCTTCCCTCAACTTGGACATAGATTCTGTTACTGTTACGGTTCCGTTATCGGTATCCGTGACTTTTCCTTTTCCTTTTCCTTTTGCTTCTCCTTTTCCTACTCCCTTTAATCTCACTTGGCTAGTGCTTGGCTTTGGCTGAGGTGGTTGAGTTGGCTGAGGTGTCTTCGGCTTAAGTTCGCTAAGCTCCTGCTGAGCGTCCTCTGCACTTTCACAATTACTGCTAGCAACTGAACATCCTTTTTCCATAATACTTTCACTAGGCACGGGGGAAATCACTCACTGCTCTCCTGAAAGTTTAAAACACAAATCCGACATTCAAATCACAGTGTACATGAAAGGAAGGGATATTCCCTGAGAGATAGAGACGCTCCGAAAAATTCCCACGCAATGCGAAGCAGCGGAGATGAGGCAAAGAGCAAAAGTAATAAGCACGATGATCGTGTGTTGTCTCACTCACGTTCAAATGCGAAAAAAATCAAAATCCAAAAGAAAAGAAAAGCAGTGGGAAAAATGTCTATAAAGCAACAACAACAAGAAGAGGGACAGTAACAGCAGCCGTCGACGTCGACGCAGCGTCTTCAGAGCAATCAAAAACTCGCAAAGGAAATCACAAAAGTGCATCGGCGGAAGAAGCTAAAACGGCGCGAAGTAGAATGGGCAAAGAAGATGAAACGGGTATTACAACAACACAAACACAAGCACATACCCACACACACACAAACACAGACAATGGCAGAGAGACACAAATACAGATGCACAGGCAGGCAGATCAGTAGCCCAAGCAAGCCAGAAAAAGGTAAAGGCATGCATGATGACAAGAGCAAAAGTAACGGACGGAAGAAGAAGCAATAAAGATACACACCACCAACAACAACTATGGCGTACACCTTGCAATTTAAGCCGCTATCTGTTTGCTCTCCCTGCACTCAGCACAGTCGACAGCTTGCTCTTTCTCTTCGCTAGCTCTCTCTCTCTCTCTCTGGCTTTGCCTTCTGCTGTCGCACAGCATCAATTTAACGCACACAAACACACACACTCACTCAAATGGGCAAGCAAACAGCAGACAGACATAAAAAGGGATCACTGCATTCTGAAGCAGGCAGCGGGTTGCATTCGCAGTCGCAGTCGAAGCAACATAGACTGATCACATAGGAATTTTCTTTGCCAACACGCACACACACATTTAAACATGTGTGTATGTGTAGATCCTGTGTTGCATCACTCTGAAAAAAGATCAGATGTGTAAGAGAATGTCGCTATTATGCGTCGCTTAAACCCTCCCTTCTTCCATTGGCTGTTGACCTCCTCAAGGTTTAAGGGTCTCAGTCTCGCTTCATTTTGTGTCTACTTTCACACGGCATTCGTGTTACCTGTGCGACGACCACAAGCACACAGGACTAGAGCGAGAATGAATACTCAATCCCTCGCTTGCAAACACAAACACATATGCTTTATCATCATCCATTAAAGTCTATTTTCAAGCCTTAAATATGTTGGAAAAGGAATAGAAAGAGCTACGTAACCTTATAAAAATTTAGAAAATAATAATTAGCCATTTCTTTTAGACATTAGTTAGTAAATTTAAGTTATTTGTACATTCCCTAACCCCACTTTTCTGCACCTGCACTGCGAGAGCCAGCCCCATAATTCGTGGAGCAAACAACAAAAGAAAAATGTGAACATTGTTGTACACACAGACACACACCAACACCAACACATACAAAGAGTCAACGTCGAATGTCGTATGCATACACACGCACGCACGCACACATAGAGAACAAATGTCACGACATGCATGAGAAAATGAGTTTACTTTACCCCTAGATAACTTTATTTTGCACTTTGGACAACAGATTTCATATATTTGGTGCACCGTTGAGGCTTACTGTTGCAGTTTAGCTAAATTGTTTAATTATTTCATCCGTTTTACACTTTTTGCGTTTAGCCCACTCGCATACACACACTTGCACATGCACAAGAAGCAGTTGGCACTGAGCACACGTTTAATCGAATTTACCACGTACGTTTCTGTGCCGTTTTCTTCAAGGTGTTGTCAGCTATCCAGTATTTTGTTTTGTTTAACCGAATTAGTTATATTCTGATAACAAAAACAAAAATTCTTAAATTCGGACAGAAAAATAACTAAATGACTTGAGCTGCGCTGCCACTGTATGTTTTGTTTTTATCGATGGCAACTTTACACTATCGATAATGTCTCACAATTTTCTTATCGTAAATACAAAGATAGGTGGAGCAGTTTTCGGAAACAGACAATGGATGGCGAACTAATTTTGCAGCCCTAGCTAGCGTTCTTTTTGAATTTCTTCAAAATTTATATCGCTTTGACATTTTATTTAAATAGTTTTTAAATAATTGTTTAAATTGAATACTAGCATTAAGTTTTAAATAATCAATTTAATTATAAATCAGATAAAATAATGGAGACTATTGTCCCTGGAAGGCAAAGTCTAATAAATTAAAGAAATAGAAGAAAACAAATTAAATTGTAATTAATTCTTAAGAAACCTAATTTTTCGGTTGGCGGCACATAAATCGCCACCTATGGTTTACTCTCAGAAGTAGGTTTTTTATTGTCGCATCTGGTTTTTGATAGCAAAAATTCAGTTTAGTTCGCTCTTGAAGATGGATACGACGGTAGGATCTGAGGGTCTCGGTGGCCTGGTGTCCCACTACCTCGAAAAAGGAATAGTTTTGATAATAGCAGATTTACTAAGTTTAATAACAGTCTCCTCCTGTCTGGTTATTAAAGTACCTCAGATAAACACAATCCGGGAAAACAAATCATCAAAAGGTAAATAAGACGCCCATTAAATAGAACTCCCATTAAATACCTTTGTCTTTTTAGGCATCAGTGTATTTGGGCTTTGTCTGGAGCTGTTCAGCTACACAGTGATGATGTCCTATAACTACACATCCGGCTATGATTTCCTTTCCTATATGGAGTATCCCATATTGTTGCTGCAGGAATATGTGCTCATCTATTATGTCTTTAGATATCAGGACCTACTCGGCAAGCGTACACAAATCTTTGCCGTATTCTATGTAACCATAGCGACACTTATATACCTTAAACTCTTTCCCATTATCATCCTTACGTTCCTGGTGGTGAGTAATGTTATCATTATTATTTGTTTCATTGATTAGGAACTTTGTCTAGATAAGGTCTTTGTTGATATATTTGTGTATATATTTAGAATATTTCCTCAACTCCATTAACTAATTTTGTTATCTTGATTGCGGCTAACTTGTTTATGCTCTTATTGTTGTTGTTTGTTAGAAAGAGAGGTCATCTTTGTTTCAAGGTCAAAAGTGTTTGTTGTATAATATAATTTTTTGAGGCTGCTATTTATAAACTATTCTTAGATTGTCATCAACCAATTGTCTTAAAAGCCATTTGCTCTAGTGTTTGTGTTTATTAATTATATATGTACATATGTATTAATGTGTGCGCTCATTAATGTATTTATCTTTTTGTCGACAGCCTTTCTGCACGCCAATTGGAGCAACGAGCAAAGTATTGCAGTTAATAGCTATACTAAGGACAAAGGACGCCAGCTCCGTTAGCCGGACAACATGGGCACTATCCGCCTTTACCAACATGAGTATGTTTCCATATAAATAAATCCTTCAAATCGTTTCTAACAGTTTTTTAATCTCATCTTTCAGCCCGCATTTATACGGTTTATGTGCAGTCTTATGATGTGATGCTGCTCTCCAATTTCCTGATTTCCACGTTCCTCAGCTCGGCTGTATTTACCGCTGCCTGCGTGTACAAGAAGAAGTCAAAGAAGGAATAGAGAGGAACCCCGAAATGACAACTATATGGACAATTGACATAAATACTCAAACAACAATATGTTATCAGTCATTTTACCTTTTATTATTATTTAAATTCATATGTTAAATCAAATTCATTGGCTTTTGTTGTTTAACTGTCTGCGTAGTATGCCACGCCTAGAGCGCCCATTACCGCTAGGAAAGATACTATATAGATGGCCAGACGTTTCCAATTTATATCCATTTTAGTTGGCTCAACATCCACTGCTTTGCGTTCCTTGGGTTTACGCTTACCGAACTTTTGTTCGAATTTCTCCAGCTCCAATCGATTCTTTTCCTCCTCCTGTCGCAATCTTTGCTCCAGTTGCTGCTGTTCTGTAGCCTTTGCCTTAGAACGTTCAGCTTGACAATTGGCATCGCAGTCTAAAGATGTTTGACCTGCACGATGTTTGTCACAGGACACTTCCAGCTTGATTCTCTTGCAGGCACAATAAATCCGCACCTTTTTGCGGCACAATTCGGGATTGGGACACTGACCGGAGTGGCAAATGGCCAGGCAGCGATGTCCACAGGCAAACTGGAATTTAAAATGATCATTGAAAAAGTTGATTTAAATTAATTATCACTAATGGAAATACACACATTTTTCAGACAACGATTGCCACAGCTTCTTAGCTTCTCCCGATGGTCCAGAATCTCCTGTTCAGTACCAACTCCATTGTAGAACTCGCTGCACTTGTAAACAATCTGATTGAGAGCACAATGACATTTGCTTTTAATGACAAAAGCACAGGGCGCACATGGAGGTGGATGACAGCCTTTGGCACAGGCATGCACACAACCTGGAGGTCTTGGAACGTCGCAACCTTGCTCGCATTTTCCACAGCCAACCTGCTGTTGCATGTCCTGCAGATTGGGAACAGCATGACAGACTAAGCTGCAAGTGTGACTGCCACATTTCAACTTCCTTGCACATTTACGCTGGCAGGACGACGGTTTGGAGTTCCAGCAGGGCCAAGTGGCCACCTCATGACCACCAATGCAGGTGACAGTGACACCCTCCTCACATCGTGGATGTGGCAAAGCACGATAATCATACTGTAAGTTAAAAGAATTATTAGTATATTAAGAGAATTGGTATTGCTAAGAGTTTACTTTATTTATTACCTATAAGAAATTATTTCTTTAGAAACTCTTACTCACTTTATTGACTCGCTGCCGTGCTGCAGCATCCGTTGGCTTGGTTGCCCTTATGGCAGCATGACAGCGTGCCTTGCAAGTGTGTCCACAACCGCTGGTGTCATTGGGCAAGCCACATGGCTGACCACAAGGTGGGCATTCGCCTTTGTGACAGCGATGTTTGATGGCATGATGACACTTGGCCGAGATTCTGAAATAAGTAAAGATTAAGATGGTTTAGTCAAATAAGTAATTATTAGACAATTATCAAGTTACCTGCATAATTCCTGACAGGCAATTCGTGCACTTTTCTCCCGTCCGCAGGGTACGTTGCGTCGCGTCTTGCCACAGCGACAGTTCACCTGGGACTCCAGTTTGCAAGGATAACAGGGGCCATTGTGACACACGGATTGACACTTGTGCTTGTTGCAGCTAAGCTGCTTGCCGCAAATCTTCTCGCAGGGTGGACACTGGTCACCACAACACTAAAGCAACAAGAGATATTTTGATAGCAGAAACTAATGGAAGCGAATCCAAATTGTCATACCTTGCGATTGCAACCATGCTTGCCACAATCGCGCATCAGCTTGCACTTTGTTTCACAGGTAAAGTCCTTGGAGCAGGGTAGCTCCTTCTCATGCAATCCACAGCGACACTTTTTCTTTGTACGTACCAGACACTGCAGATCCAAAGAATTAACTTAAGGACTTGGTAAATTACTTTAATGTAAACTCACCAAGTTGCAAGCTCCACGATGACAGCGTTGGGCACACGTATGCTTGCCACAGGACAACAGTTTCTGGCAGGTGTCGCCACAGGTTTCCGCCACCTCGCTGCAGTTTCCTGTTTTGTTCTATAAAATATAGAATAAATTAATTTAATAATGCTTGTAATTCTTATCTTATGTGCCAGAATTCTTATACAGTTATCCATGGCTAGTTTATAGACTTACACTCTTGCCGCAGGGACAGCTTCGTAGGCCCAAGGGACATTCTCCGCCTCCACAAGGACCAGCATGACACACCTTGTCGCAGTTGTGCAGTCCACAAGCAAAAGGAGCACCACATACCTAGAAATATATAGTATTAATATTTTAAGTATACCATATCTTTCCTACATGTACGCTCTACATACTTTGTTGCACTTCCATTTTGGTTCTGAGCAGTTGACAATCTTGACCTCCTGCTTGCAATCGCAAGGCTGTTGGCTCTTGTTAGTACACGGAGGACACAGACCAGGTCGATGGCATCTTTGGTTACACTTGTGCTTGCCACACGATAACAGAGCTTGACACTGCAACATGAGGGAGATTAGCATTGAAGAAATGATCAACTCCACATGAAACTTACAGTTTGCTGGCATTGCCAGTTCTTGTCGAGGCAACGCACAGATCGTTTAGCTGATTTTTCACAAAGACAAGATTTGTTTGCTAATTGAGCGCATGGTGGACACGGTCCAGGATGGCAGAGTAACTTGCAATCGTGCCCACATTTGGGCTGCAACAACTTGCCACAGATTTCGCCACAGGAGTGTGGCACCAAGAAGGGCTGTGGCTGTGGATTTATCTCCTTACCACAGAAGCAATCATACTGTGTGGGTCGGTCTGCCGGCTGATAATCTCGGCGACACTGTGGACAACACCAATGCAATGATTTTTGTCGCTTGGGCGGCACAAACTCTCCCAGATGATTGTAATGCCCCTGGTTACCATTTTGCTGTTCCGCCTTCACTTTCATTTGCATAACACTATCATTGGCCCAACGCTGAATGCAGTTTAGATGGAAGAAGCAATAACAACTCTTGCAAGACCATATCGACTCAACACGTCGTATGCTCCCAATGCAAATCAAACAAGTTGCCGCTCCCGAGTGCAGTGTGTTTTCCAGAAAAGTAGCTGTGCGATTTGCATTATTGTCATTGCGTTTAATGGCATTTGATCCATCTGAGGTGCTTTGATAATGCTTGTATAACAAATCTGCAAATTGTAAATTGGTAAAAACAACCAAAGACACGTCATAATATTTATAAATGATATGTACCGAGAATATGCTTTTCATCCAATTCGCCTTCATCTTCCGAACTGGAAGCATACGCATCCACCAGTTTCTGTGCTGCGGCTAAATTCTTTGCTTGCGCCTTGTTAAATTTTTCCATTTCTGCCGGTAAAAAAAATTGCTCCCTCTCAAATACGAACTTTTTTTTGGTGCCACACTGATTGGACACTAGGGCTGCAAGATTATCGTTAATAAAATCGATAGCGTCGATTGAATTACCAATTCTGAGGCACATCGATGCTTTTGCGGACATCGATATTTCATTTCACTAATACTAATAATAAACTTAAAAATTATTTTGTAAAATACACATAATTTTATTGCAATACTTATGTATATAGAAATATATGCATAAAGAAAACACCGGGTAATGTTAATATTTACAGGGCTGGGTAACTATTAACTTCTTATCGATTGACACGCTATCGACAAATCGTGGGATTGGATTGTGATCCCGAACTTTCACAATACAATAGAAAAAAACATAATAATTTGAGACGCAGACGCAAAGACGGTTATAAAATGAGTTTCTATAATTATATATTCGGTCCGAAGTTATACATGGAGTACAAAGGTGTACCCGAGCCTCAGGTATTTCTTGTACTCACACGTTGCAAGACGAAAGTGCATAATTTTCTTTTTTGCCATTGCAGCGAAAAGTGTATGAACCCGGTGCAGCTGAAAAGTTTGGAGACCAAATACTGTCTACGGTGGGTGTGTGGGTGAAAAGTATAGAAGAAGAGTGTGTGTGTTTGTGTGGGTAGTCCCCGGTGGGTGACGCTATCATATTGAGTATTTTAATATATATATTATTTAAATTTAAATGTTTTGCAGCTGTCGGTGGTTTGGTCGGTCAGCTATTACACGTCACCGCTGATCTTCACATTCCTGTATAGACGCGGATACTTTGTGGCGGATTCGATACCGACGTTGGCGAAATTTACAACTAGCGTAGGTCTAATTGTTATCATATCCCTCTTCATGCGCGGTGTTGGACGTCGGCAGTCTAAGGCATATACGAATATGGTTAATGCCCTCATGCAGGCCAAAACAAACAAATCATCAGAGCCACTGCGTCGCTTTGATATAGACTTTTCAGCATGGCCAGTTGATTTCGATGTGAAAGCGTTAGCTGAGTAAGTAGAGTCCTAGACAAGTTATTGTATATCTTATATCTCTTGGCTCTTCAGGGATCCCAAGAAGCCTACAAATACAACGAGTAGACGTGAGGGATTAAGCTTCGCCACATTGCCCTGCGAATTAATTGCCTATTTGGCCATAAACACTTTTGGTCTCTCTATGATTTATCCCGGCTCAGTGAAACTACTTCAGAAATTCATGAGTATGTCGCACAGTTGAATCTTCAATGCTTTCAGCTAATAGCTTCATTTCGTTCTAGGGCCAATGTTGATCTCAGGACGTGCTAAACTTATTGAGGACGACAACGGTATTCGCTATAAAGTGAAAACAATTGATTCGAATGAAATCGATACATTGTTCATTGATAATCGCAGTGATAATGTCGGAAATGGCAAGACTTTAGTCATTTGCTCCGAAGGAAATGCTGGATTTTACGAGGTGGGCATAATGGGCACTCCAATTGCATTGAAATACTCAGTGCTGGGATGGAATCATCCCGGATTTGCCGGCAGCACAGGAAGTCCACATCCAGATCAGGATAAAAATGCCATCGATGCTGTTGTTCGATTTGCTAACAGTCAACTGGGCTTTGCCATTGAAGATATCATACTTTATGGCTGGAGTATTGGCGGTTACAGCACCTTGTGGGCAGCATCTATATATCCAGAAGTCAAGGGAGTGGTGTGTATATAAAGAGAATGTTTGCGATTATTCCATATCTTCACATTTGGACCTACTTGCAGATCTTGGATGCCACCTTCGATGATGTTCTCTATCTGGCAATGCCGAGGATGCCTGCGAGTCTTGGAGGGATTGTTCGAGTTGCCATTCGTAAACATTGTAATCTAAACAACGCCGAATTGGCAATGAAGTACAACGGACCCGTTCTTATGATCCGACGCACTGAAGATGAGATAATTGCCGAGTAAGAGTTTAAATTCCATTCGAATCAATGTAAATATTAATGTTGTTTTCTAATTTGCAGAGATAACCGCATAGATACAAATAGAGGAAACTATTTGACAATGGGCGTGCTGAGATATCGGTATCCCAATCTATTTACGGCAGCACAATTGTCAAGAACCAAAGGATTGCTGTCGAAACCCTTGGAATCATATAGTTATACTGTCGCCGAGGAGAAACTCTGCATGTCACGCCTTATAACTTATGCCTCCGATGAGGGTAAAGCATTCCCTATGCTAATTGGAGCTGATTACAATGACGAAGTGCGCAATCAAATGGCATTGTTTTTGGTAAGTAATTATCAGTATTTAAACATGAATTGTAACTGTTTATTGATCATGTTACTTACAGTTGCGCAAGCATTTACGTGATTACAATTCAACACATTGCACCCAGTTGCCCGGGGAGTTCTTCAACATTCCATGGGATATACCCATCGAGCATGGATTCGTATTCACTTAAGTCAAATCGTCGTTTTTCCCACATGGTTTGGCAGTCACAAAAATGGTATTTCTTATTCGAGGATGTGTGTATTCGTGGGGGATTTTATGATTAAGATTTAGTGAATTGGTTAGGTCCTTAATGCATTTGAAACTGCTTATTAAATTATTACTTGGGCAAGCTGTTAATCAATACTATATAACTGGTGTAAAATTGTCTTATACATTATTCATGATGAAATAAATGTCGCAAACCAATCACAGTCACAGCGATTAGGCCCAGTAAACGGGTTCGTTGGTTAAAAAAGTTCAATTTCTATTTCTATTCATACTATATCCATAAGATAAACATCGGGTTCAACAGTTGTTAAGGCCTATAAGTTTTTCTTTGAGCCGCCAAATCCTGAGAAACCCATTATAGCAGCCATATCATCGGGCAGTCCATTGCCAAAGTCACCATTATTCTCTTCTGCCTTTCGTTTACGTTCTTTTCGCTTCTCCTTTCTATGCTCTTTGTAGCGATCTTCCTCTTCCTTGGCCTCGCGCAATCTCCTATCCAACTCGTAGTCTTTTTGCTTCTCCTCCATTTTCTTTTTATTCTGTTGGAAGCGCTCTTTCACCTGGTCAACGGTGCTGCGTTCCACCTTCATGGACATACCAAGATTACGCTGATGTTTCTTGCCATTGATGTGATCCAGGAAGTTAATTGAATCTTTGACGACACAGTCGCAGACATTGCAATAGTAGCCGCCAGATTGTGAGGTAGGTGTGTTTTTGTTTATCACAACACTTTTTCCCAATTTGCTATCAAGGTCAACCTTGTAGTCGCGTCTCTTTAGGTTCTCCCGCTGCACAGGCTCTGCAAAAGACAAACGACAGACATTTTTTATTGTTTATCTAACACTAACGACAACCAAGTCTATTATGTTACCTTCTTCCTTGGGGGCTGATTGGTTCTGCAAACGCTCCTGTGCCAATTTCTGATACTCGTTCTTGTCCCATTTTCTGCGGTGATCGTCTGGTCGCATCGTCATCTTGATTTCACTTTGTTTCGTCGTAAAAATTCCAAAAATGCAAAAATGTTTACTACTACTGCGATATAAAAATGTAGTGACACTGTCGATAGATCGATAGTCTTAAGACAAAGGGCTGCATTAATACAATAGCACGCTCGATAGCCGGTTAATCGTTAAATGCATACTTGATAGAAATTGTAATATTTCACGGCTAGCGCTTGTGGTCACACTGTTTTTCATAGGTCAGCACGGATGCTGATTTTTCCAACCAAGACTTTTTTGGTTTTTATATCAAAATTAGTTGCTTTCAATACATAAAAAATATCTCCCCGACAATTTGTAATTGACTAAAGTCTGTGCACGTGCATTTGACAAGTGAATTTATAGCCCCATATTCGGTAATTTACGTATTAGAAAAACGCATTCGTCACACCTTTGGACATTCGCACTAATACCAACAAATAAGTACAAGTACAAAGTAGACGGCCAAATACATAAGTGAACGTGAACAAAAAGGCAAAAGTCTTATTAGAAAAACAACAAGTACTAACTTTAGTACTCTTTGACACTTCGATTTTCGATTTTAAACGAAAACAATTCGCATAACCTTTTGGAAATATTACACAAGTATTATTTCTGGGTATATTTGTTGATAATCATGGCTCAATAAAGATGAATCCTCAACGCAACATAATCGCTCAACAGACTCCGTGTGGAGACAAACGTCAACGCGAGACGCAATTGGCTGCCAATTGGCAGCAACAACAAACAATTTCCCCTACTTTCACCTACCTTCCCCCCAACGAAGTCTGCGGTCTTAGCGCAGCCAAAAATAACTATAATGGACAACAACAACAAGAAAGAATATCAGCAACAGCGCACAAACAAATCATCTGCTGAAGCTCAACGCAAATCAAGTGGTGGGTAAACAATCTGATAATCTATTATTTTATTTTGCTTATACTTTGATATTCCTTTAAATGAACGCTTTCTTTTGATCTATTTTCCAGATTCGCATGTCAAGAAGACACGCAATTCTCGACGTCGTGAACAGCTTCCAACACCACGTAACGATCAGCAACAACGTAACATCAAACAACAGCAACTACAACAACAACAGCCAGCTAAGCTACGCGTCAATGTGGACAAGCGTCCACGTGCCCGTGGTGGCAACGGGACCGGTTCAGGCTATGGTCAAGGGTATAGCTACGGCGATGGCGATTCAGGCGCAGATGCGGATAACTCTAATGGCAGCGCCGGACTAGCAACATTGGGTGCCAGCTACATGCGTAGCGGTAATTCTGACTACGAATTGAACTCTGTTTATGTGCATGGCAGCAAGAAACAGAATCTGAACCATCTGTTGAACTTTCATTGTGTGCCACGTGAGTCGTCATCCGACTGGCATGCCTCTGGCCATGGCGGACACGGTGCTGCGTCTCGCAAGCAGCCGCGTTACAACAAGGAACAATTTCTCCAGGCCAATTTCCAGTTTGTCATCCGCAGCAATGCCAAGGCTCAGGTTAAAGGTTCTCCGGATACTTTGATTGATTGGAATCTGATTGAACAAATCAATATTCATACGACCGAAGAGCCTCAATGTCCAATTTGTCTCTATCCACCGGTTGCAGGGAAGTTAACGCGTTGTGGCCACGCCTACTGCTGGCCCTGTTTGCTGCATTATCTCTCCTTGAGCGACAAGTCCTGGCGCAAGTGTCCCATCTGCTATGACGCCATCCATGCTACCGATTTGAAGAGCTGCACCATCGAACAGCAGCAGGCTATGAACGTAGGCGATTTCATAAGCTTTCAATTAATGCGTCGACGCAAAGGTTCCATTTACATTGAGCGTTATGCAGGTGCAACAGCGGGAACAGCAGGAGGTGCTGTAGAGCATGAGCGTTTTCCGTTCTTGACAGCTCTAGATGAAGCAAAGCGTTTCTCCAAGTTTTTGATAGCCAAGCGTGTGGATATTGCAGCCATTATTGAACGTGAGCGTCGCGAACTCTTGGCAGAGTCTGATATATCCTGTCCTGAGGATATATTCATACAGCAGGCGTTGCTTACACTTAACGAACGTTGCGAGAAACTGGGCTTGGAGCCAGAGGAGCAACAACAACAACCACAGCAGCAGCTGTTGGAGGAGGTCAAGACTCCTGATATTGATGAGAAACCCGACGATGCTTCGGTGTCGTCTTTGGGCGAGGCGAGCAGCAGCAGCATCAGCTCATACAACTACAACAACACCATTAACAACAACAACACCAGCAAATATTATTACTTTTATCAATCGAATGATGGTCAAAACATTTATTTGCATCCATTGAATGTCAAAATGCTACAAGCATGCTATGGCACCTTGGATCTAGCCCCTGTGCTGATCAAGGCGCAGATATTACAAAAGGAGCATCACTCCATGGACGAAGATCATCGACGTAAATTCACCTGTTTGGGTCATTTGCCACTCACATGTCAATTTGCCGTTGTCGAAGTGGAACTGCAACCTCCAATTATTGCCGGCAGCATTCTCAAGCTGTTCAAGGGTAAAATTATTATGATATTCAAGTGAAATCAATCTAATTATTCTTTTTAGATGATCTACTACACCGTAAAAAGGAACGAGAGCGTCGGGAGCGTGAGGAACGTAAACGGGAGAAGCAAATCAATGAGATCAACGATCGCCAGATGGGCAAACTTATTGCCAGTGCCGCCAATTTGAATCTAAGCTCAACTCATGAGTTTCCAACTGTGAGAATACTGCTTGTTTCATAAACTGCAGATCTATATTAAATTATATTTACTGCAATCTTTATAGTGTGGCTTTGAGGAGGATTTGCCAGCACCCAGCGGTTCCATGCCCATTTCTATTGGTCAGGCGAGTGGTGTACGTTACTCAAGTGTAGCAGCCAGTCCCAAGCAGGAATTGTGGCCTAGCATTGGCAGCCCAGCCTCAGCAGGAAACTTCTCCGGTCCGGAGTTTAAAGTTGGTGCTTGGGGCCGCGCTGCTCCACCGCCACCTAAGTCGACTCCTGTTGCCAGTCGCCCTACTGTGGATGAGGATCATGATTTGCGTGCTGTCGGTCCTTGGGCACTCGGTGAGTTATTTGTTGGCGCTTTGGGTCAGCAGAAGCAAAAACGTGGAGGCGGCAAAGTAAACACCTCTTCCGTGGATAACACAACCACTAAGAAGCAAAAGAAAGCCAAGGGCAAGAAGATGGTACCCCTATTTGCTGTTGGCATGAACAGAGCTCCATAGATCATCCTAGATGACATTTACCATGGCACTAAACAATACTTTATTTTATAACATTCAATATAAAAGCTGCAAATTTTTGTTTGTTGCGCCAAAGTCGCAAAAATGCTATTTCAACGTTATTACAGATAATATTAACAAACATTTAACCTTTTTTTAATTTTAATCAATCCGCGCACTCATATGTAATTGCTTTATTATATAGCAAACAATATATAATCCAATAAAGGCAGAGATCATAGCAAATGACGACTCTTTAAACTTTGTACTTTTTAGAAAGGTTTCTCTTGATTGTGAGTTCAATTAAGTTCTATTAATTTATTTTAAAATTAAAAAAATATTGATAATGTATATCTAAAATTAAAATATTTAATTTCTCTTCTATCATATTGTGAATCAAACCGAGCAAAGAATATTAATACCTATCAAGTAATCTAAAATGTGCCTCAATTTGTCTGCACCAAAAAACAATTTAATAAATATATAATTACTTAAATTCAAACAAAGAAAAATTGAGAGAAATAGCAAAAGTTAAGGCTAGCCAAATTGAAAAGTGGTTTTTCCTTCAATTCTTTCAATTGATTCGCCTTTCAACGGACTCTGCATCGAAGGCATCATCATCATCATCATCATCATCATTGTCATTATCATCAGAGTGATTTGGTAAGGATCCGGCCTTCGAGCGTGTCTGATACCTGCGTCGGGCGACTGGTGTTGTTTTATCCTTGCTATTTAAGGAGTTGCTGCTGCCGCCGCTAAGTTCAACGGGCAGTTCCAGATACTCATCGGAGGAATCATTGGCATCCACATCCGAGTCATCGCCATTAATCGAACCCGTTGGGCTGGCGGGAGGACTAAGTGCCTGAATGAGTTTTCCCTTGGACTCGTTCCACAAATGATTGAGACGCTCGCGTCCAAAAAGCAATAGAAATGCGTCAATAAACTCACGGGACTTTTCCTCCCATTTGGTAATGATGTCGCCCTTGACTTTGGTTAATTCGCGCTTTCCACGTGACTTTAGTTCATCCATTTTGTTTTGCAGACGGAACTTCTTCTCAGATAGGAAAGAGACGTTCAGCTCCTTGGCGGAGTAACCACGTGCGAGATTGCGACGAACATACAAATCATAATCCTTGACAATGCGTGCCACAATATCCGAAGTGGAGACGCCTTCAGTACGTTCTGTGGCCACAAACATGCCGCGTGCCTTCAAAGGAGCATAGATATCATCCTGACCATCGTGTCCATAAGGAATGTCATCGTGTGCCACAAAGTCTATTTTATTTGCCTCTAAGAACTCATCTGTTAGTGTCCAAGGGGCACTTTGTACCACCTGAAAGAGGGGACCACATATGGTGTAAGGGTAATAAAATTTAAAGTATAAATTTATCCATTTTCAGGGATTACTCTTACCTCATCTACATAGCGACAATGGCGTACACCTTCGTAACGCTCGAATCCATTCATGACAGTGCGTCCCTTCATGCGATGCGTGAGCTCATCATTGCAGACGCCCACAATTAAGTAGACATTGGGAAATATATTCTTGGCCTGCATCAGTTGCCTGGCATGGCCCTGATGGAACAGATCATAGATGCCATCCGCATAGACGCGCACCCGACGATTCGTCTGTCCTGAACGTGCCATTTGGTAGGTAATCCTTTGTGTATAATCGCATTGTTCACGCTCCAAAATTGCCTCCTCATCGCAGGAGAAAGGCGCCGGCTTGCAAATTGTCTGTGCAATTTTTAAAAAGTATATAGTTTTAATAATAGTTATAGATAATCTTCTTGTGGGTGCCTCACAAATTGCTTAAAATCCATGTGAAGTGGCAACATTTTGTATTCAAACATTTGTGATGTTGGTGGTGCTTCGTCCTGGTCCGACATGTTTTTTTTAAATTTATAACAAATATATATATTTAAAGTTTATTTATAGTTATATCACAGTCGTAATATCTGATTGATCTGCTCTCGTTGCTCCCAACTGAATAACTGAGCCCCTGGCATGGAACTGCTGACAGATTGACATCAAATGCTCGGCTAACTGAGACTGAGACTGCGACTCAAACTGAGAACTATTTCTGTCGAGGATTGAATGTCCAATTCAATTGCGCAGCCCGCTTTCAATTAATTGACGGCAACTGCCTGCAAATCAATACAATTGACAACAATAAAGCCTCGGCTGACCAGACGCTCTTCCTCCTGCGACCACAAATTTCAATTGCCGCAAATTGAGCAAGTTTAGAATATATGCTCGTATATCTTTATAAATAGGAAGAAATAGTCGCACGACTTGGCACGAGGCAATATCATACGACATAACTTACAACTCAACAATCTGTGAACCGCACTCGGCCAGTTAATGTCCAACTGAGAGCGAGATTGACGCCAATCAAAACGTTAATCATTTCAGTGATTCAAATTGATTGCCAGAAGTTCGATACACAAAATGCGAACCCATTTTCACAGTGGACGTGCCTACGTCCGGAATTTCAAGTGCTTAAAATAGCAAAATTAATTTGAAACAGAAGCTTAAGAACTGAAAAAATTTAATAAAATTTGTTTTTTTGTTTGTTTTTAGAGTATTCAAATAAAACAAGTTCAAATTTCAATAACTTGGTCAGAATTCAACTAAATTTCATGTGGAATATCGTTTTGGCTCATGGTTGCATCAATATATTGATTACATTTTTAAAAATAGTTTAATTTCAAAATTAAAAGTCTGTTTAAACTTTTTGAAAATGCCATGTTCCAGAAAATCGAATATGTAACTTAGGCCATTAATATGTAACTAGGCAAAATGCTCATTCATTTCTAATAGCTAATTTTAAACAATACGTTTAAGTGCTAAAAGAAAGCTTTATATTTTAATGAGCCAGACATGTGACACAAATATATGTGCACAAAAGTAGTTCAAAGATTAATATAATTTTACGCTCGATTGACCAACATTTATATATATTTTTAAAAAAGAAATGACAGGTAATTATATGCTGAAATACCAGGCGCACAGAAATCAGCAGCGACCTAATTTTCAATTTTTGTTTGCCAGGTAATTGTGTGTCTATTTCTTGGATTTCCAGCCTAACTTCCA